>CM023455.1:103432166-104682166 GCA_013339765.2 Haemaphysalis longicornis | reverse complement strand
TTCCAAATTAGCTTTTTTTTATAATTACATTGTGATGGGAATTATTAGTTCAGAGGCCCCGAGGATAACGCGACACGGCCAGCCCTTTTGACTAGCAGATCGCCGAGATCTGAGCTGGCTAGCAAGCCTCCCAACGTTTTATGTTACGGTAAGGGCGATAGGAAGGGTGGAATGAGTGCGGGCACACTCCCAGGCGACGCGGTATGATGTACCCCGGAAATACCAGGTAGGACTTACAATTTTGTTAAGTTAGGTTACTTTATAAATTTCCGCATAAGCTCGTTCCATTTTCCGCATTTGAACTCACCTGTTTTACTTTTTACGAAGCGTGGTGCGGCAAAACAGTTGCTGAACGAGCTCGTCGCGTCTAGCCTCCTTTTCTCGCTCTACTCCACACCCTCTTCCGAAAATGTAGAGCTTGTTTACCAACGGCACGGTATGAAAAATGGCACACAGTGCACATGTGTGCGAACCACTCGCATGAAAATACAGCGAAAAAAAAAACTCATGTTGTATGCCCGGGGACGCCTACATATGCAGCCGCTATTCAGAGCCAACTTTCTCTCTTCCCTTCCATATTTGCGCACGGCCCGCCCGAGTGGTATCACCCTCACCCATCCTATGTACACAAGCGCAATATTTCTTCATCGCCGGGGAACAGGCGTGCTATCCCCCCCTTATAAACACGCCGCGGCACTTCAAGGGCTGGACTGCACGTGCAGGGAAGAAAGCATTTTCAACTACTTTTATGAAAAGAGTACGGGAAGTGGAGTCAGGGCCGGGTGGAGAATTCGCCGTGACCTCGTACAACCCCGACTGCGAAAACAGCTATACCAACCGCTGAAAGGGTGTCTCCACTGAACGGTAAGGTTTATCATGCGCGTAGTGTGTAATGATCTGTCTACGCTTGATGGACGTTACAGCGTCATTCCTGGCATCCTTTTTACTCAGTACGTTGGGAAAATGTGTCTTTTTACTTTGGTTTTGAAGAGCGGTTGCATGTCTTTAAAAGCGCAATGGGCAATTCAAGCCTGCATTCTCCTCTCTCCTTGCTGCAAAGACGGGCCCAACGGAAGGGCTCCGCAAAAGGTCTCTCCTGGAGCAAATTCTGCCTCCCCTTCGGATGACCGGCATTTTGGGAGAACGGAACCCCATCCGTAAATGCCTGTTTTTGCAACACGGAGAGAGAACAACACCGGATTAAACCGTGGGAAGGCAGATGAGAAATATTGGAAACACCGCACATTTTACTACAAAGCGAAAACATCAGCATTACTCCTAAGTAGACGTGGTTTTGCGGTAAATGTTTGAAAGATAGAAAGCTATAGTGACGAAAGCCCCACTTCGCGCAATAATAGGTATATATATATATATATATATATATATATATATATATATATAATATATATATATATATGGGAAATGAGGGGCTCGGTGAATTAAGACAGAATAAGGGTTGGCAGTCAAGAAAACCTCGAACAGCAAAGGAGGGAATGCGGTAGGTCATAGAAACAGGTAAATTTTTAAAGTCAGAAAGAAAGTGGCGAAAAAATGCCCACCGGGTGGGATTCGAACCCACGACATCCAGAATACCAGTCTGGTGCAATGACCACTACGCTACCGGCGGGGCTGTTTCTCCACCACTTTCTCGGGTGGGTGTTTGCTGCACTTGGGTCCCCTATATTCCTCTCTCTCTCTCTCTCTCTCTTTCTTATATATATATATATATATATATATATATATATATATATATATATATATATAGGGAGCAATAAAACTTTGAAGATGGTGGAGAACTCAAGAAAAGAAAACTTCGAACAAAGTAGAAACCACGATTGTTGCCAACGTTTCAGCAGAGACTTGCCTTCGTCAGGGCCCTGACGAAGGCACGTCTCTTTGCTGAAGCGTTGGCAACAATCGTGGTTTCACCTATATATATATATATATAATATATATAATAATAATATATATAATATATATCATATAAATGATATTGTGAGCGCGTATGTCGCGTCAGCACAGCCTGGACACTCCCAGGGACTGTTCATACACTCTGGGCAATCTCCCGCATTCCCTCCTCGCCGTAACATTATCATTCTCCTTAACATTACCCAATCCTCTTCCCTCGTGCATCATCATCATCGCTCTCGGTATGGCGTTCGGAACCCACTGGATCGCCGAATAAACGTCCCTGTTCACCCGTTGCTCAAGGGCCTTACAAGTGGTGGAGGTTGACCTCGGTCCTGTCCTCAACGCCTTACAAGCGCACCCCTGGAGCTACGGTCCGGTCGGCGTTTGCCTTCAACACAGATGCAGCGTGAGGGGTGAAGCAACCACGTTGGCGCCTCTACTCCTGCGCCTCTTCATTTGCCGTCACCTGCCGCGAGCGCGACCCCCCGCATTTCGCAGGGCTCCGCGGTGAAGACGTCGATGACTGGTTGGATGAGTATGCTCGAGTCAGTGCTTTCAACCATTGGGGAGGTTCGCGACATCCTGAAGGGCATCGCTTCTTTCGCGTTCAACGCCCTAGCGGTGCAAAATCCTACGAGCGTCAGCGATGTGCTCACAACCTGCCAGCGCCTGGACGAATTTCAGGCTGTTCGTTTGCAACCGGCTGCTCTGGCTACGCCGTCACAAGGGGACACGGACTTACGGTTCCTCATACGCCAAATCATCCGCGAAGAGCTGCAGCTCAGCGACCCGCTTTCTGCTCCACGATATCACTTTCGCACGGAAGCTCCTCAGCTGCGCGACCTGGTGAAATAGGAGCTGGCATCTATTGCGGGTGTGACACCCTCGACGTCTCCTGGTCCTACGACTCCCACACCGTCCTTCTCGGCCATCGCATCCAAACCGCCCTTACCCGCGTCGCCAATCGCCGCCCCCAACCTCGTTCGGCCCGCCACGGCCCGAGCGTTCATCACGGCGACGCTCACCCTCACCTTATCGCCGCTCTCTGCCACCTCTTCGACCCGCGACCCGCTCCAATGACAACCAATCGGAAAACTAGCGCCTGCAGTTTCTGGAGAGGAAACTGCACCCGCCAAAAAGCCAAAAACTCCTCCATTAAGACCATCAAATCCATTGTTTGGGGAAGTTGAAGGTTTTCGTGTTGATGCCCTTGTTGATACCGGAGCAAGTATATCAGTGATTAATGAAAAGTTGTGTTCCCGCCTCCGAAAAGTGACTACCCCGTATACTGGACCTTCGTTGTGCGGTGCTAATCGAGAGGTGCTCGAGCCATCCGGATACTGTACCATACGTGTTTTGATAGAGGGAATTAGGCACCATATTCAGTGCGCGGTGTTACCTAGCTGCTCCCATGAACTCATTGTGGGATGGGACTTTCTATCATCGGCATCCGCGGTCATCTCCCGCCGATACCAAGACATCGAGATCACCGCTACGGACTATACGGGTGTTCCTGACGTCAAGCAGCAGTGCTTCGTGGCAAGTGCCGATTTCGTCCTCAAGCCTGGTAGTGCGACCACAATTTCCGTTCGCGGTGGTAACTGTCGTGATGGCTACGTACTCATCCTTCCCTGTGCTCGGTTTCTTCCAAAAGGCATCGTGATCGCCATCTGTCTTGTGCGCTTCTTCTGTGGCTCGGCCACACTCGTTGCCGCGAACGTTACTCCTGAACCGATTCTCCTTCGTCAAGGCACCACTGTGGCTACCGCTGCTGACTCCGAAGCTGTCTGTGTTGTTCCCCTCTCCCCTATTTCCTCCTGCCCAAGTTCGCCCTCTAAACAGTTGCACCCAGCTCTATCTGCCGCAATCAGCTCTGACCTCTCCCCAACGCAAACTGACTCTTTACTAGACCTAACAAGCACAAATCCTTATTTGATTCGAATTGTACTACGCTCGGCCAAACTTCCGTCGCAACGCACCGAATCGAAACAAATGGATCCCGTATTGTTTGCCGCCGTCCATACCGCGTGTCTTCTTCCGAACGAAAAGTCATCAGTGAGGATGTCGCCGATATGCTTCAACGCAAAATTATCCGCCCATCAAACAGCCCCTGGTCGTCCCCCGTGGTCCTCGCTAAGAAAAAAGACGGATCCGTTCGATTTTGTATCGATTACCGCGCACTCAATAGAATTACCCGAAAGGATGTATATCCGATGCCTCGCATCGATGATGCCCTTGTCTTTATCACGGCAGTGACGGTAGCCCTTGGCACACCTTATGTAGGGTATAAATCGGCCCTGAGGGATAAAGGGACTGTTGACAGAGGGGCCAAGTGTGCGAAGAGATCCTTTTCAAAGTTGACGGTTATAGAAAGGTAAGGAAACCGTAAGATGAAGTTATTTTCGATTAATTGTTGGCGTGAGTTTGCTTTTGCCAAGTTCAGCCATATTTCGCGCCGCTCAGCATTCTCGTTATCTCTTTCAGTCCCACTTGGGTCTAATATTATCTTTTCGTTACCGGGAAGATGGCCCTTTGTAAGGCCTGTGTCCCATAGGGCTCGTCGTTGTTCAAAGTGCTGTTGTTTGATGACTGTCCCTTTTTTTTCGTGCAGGAAGCAGGGTTCCGGATTCCCAGGGTCACCTGATCGCCTTCCGACGTTCCGTAAAGCCTCGTTTGCACCTGCTTGGCAGCGGCGCCGTGACAGCGGCCGGCCTGACCATCATGGAACGTCGACATACATACATTAAGGTACAAGAAACAGATATCGACGTATATTCCCGATCAAGAGCGCAGAGATTACTGCACGTACTATATGTAGATAAACTCCATAGGAAACACACAACGCAAACCTAAGTCGCTAGTGATCAAGAGAATGCACGAAGTGAAATTCGTGGTATTTCACTTCACGTCTATGAACAACACTTGAGTGAAACCCTCGAGGTGGAGATTTGAGAAGTACAGAGACTTTCAAAATCGTCATAGGTTGCCGTGCAGGGGTATTGACTTTCAGGATATGGATATTATAGCCGAGTGGCAATGTGCATGTATACCTCCCGCCCGGACAGCAATGTGTACATCTCTTGCTTGAAAAGTGGCCATTGTGTGGGCGTGTGTCCAAACAAGAATCCGAACACTTCACGCAACACGTGAAGGAGGAAATTTGACGCACATGTGGAAACTGATGTAAACACGAAAGTTCTTAGTGATTCTTGCTTTGTAAAGGTCAGCACTAGCCAGCTACAGTAAAATGTGTGTGCAAGAAGGCAGACATAATTGCTAATGACACAGAACAACGTACCGTGCAATGAATCTTAAAGCGACATCAGGATCCTCTTCAAGAAATCCCACTTGCGCTACAAACCAGAAGGGAGGTTATGCAGAGCCCACGGCGCACAGCATACCAGGTTCAAAACAATATCTCTGGCAAGCTTGAAAACTCCTTCAGTGAGCGCACTTCAAAGGCGGGCACTGGCCCCCAGATATATGCGAAACGGCATCATCAACTTAAGGTTAACAACAGAAAATATCCCTTTGAATAACTTGTAGAGAGCATTACTGAAACGTTATCATGTATGAGTGTATTAAGTATGAGAAAGAGATATGCACATCTCCAGTGCGTAAGAGCTTGTTCATATCCCCGGGGCCGTCATTGCCAAAAACATCTCACTAAAAACTAACTTTCCTTATTCCTCTCTTTCGAACGACGCAGGGGATTTAGGGCGACACCACCTTGGAGGAGTGCAGCCACAGACATGGGAACGTTCGCGGGACACGCTCTGCCCGGAGCTTCCTGTTCATCCTTGGCGCGTGGTGGACGTTCGGTGCCTGGCGCGTCTACATACGGAGCAGGGCGCGCAAACGGCCCTACGTCGCGCGTGCCTGGTATCTGCTGCCCTGCGCATCATGTCCCTGCTGCTTCGAGGGCGCCGTCAAGATCGCCTGCTGCGCGATCGGAATCGCGGGAGAAGTGGCCACGGGCTTCAAAGGCGGCCGCTTCGTCCACATGGGCAACACCCAGCACGTGTCCATGTACCTCTTCTACTTGTTCAGCGGCCTCGTGGACGTCCTGACCAACTGTCGCTTTCCCTTCCCGGCCGACACGGATTACGTGCGGCCTCCTGTTGGCCGTGACCGTAGAAGGACTGCTGTTCCACTTCCACCTTCACGGCCGGGCTCACCTGGACGTGCTGATACACACGATCCTCGTCTACGTCATAGCGGCCGAAGCCGTGTGCGTCATCGTCGAAATGTGCTGCAAACGCTCTTTTCTGGCCTCCCTGGGCCGTGGTTACTGCGGAATGGTTCAGGGAACCTGGTTCTGGCAGGTGGGGTTCATGCTGTACAGCCCCCTTCCAGGATTGCCGACCTGGGACGTCCACAGCCATGACGACATGATGCTCGCCGCGAGCGTGTTCACGTGGCACATGTTGGCCTCCCTCGCGCTCACCGCACTGTTGGGGTTCGTGGCTTGGGTCATGGCCAGCAGGTGCGACTGCGAAGACCCGGCTGTGGAAATGGAAGAGACGCGATACGCCCTCGTGTCCGGGTTGACGGTCGCGACGGCGCGAGAATACGAAGCCGGTGATAAGGCGGCAAACCGGACTCTCACCGACGGCAGTGATGATGAATTTTTCGGCTAAGCAGTGTGGCCAGGAGAACGATTAACGTGTGTAGTATGCATGTCGCGGAAAATGTTATGCAAAGCATGCCTCGAGATAACTTATTTATTACGTGGATATAAATTACCAAGCTGAAGTAGAGGAGATAAGAAAAGACATCTCCTCCCATGACGAACAATTATTTGACGGCCACCAGTCGAGCTCGATATGTTCAGCGAAAAGCTGTTCAGAAAGATTTTGCCTGTGTCTTCTAAGCCTCGCGTTTCGTGCAGTTTTATTATGCATACAGGAGGCTCCCTGTGGCAGATAGTAATACTTTCGCAAGAATTCCCATTCAGAATTTTTCTACTTGATGCCTCGTGGGAACCGGCATACTAAAGCTATTTACCACGCCTCTAATGATGCAGGTAAGTGCATGCGCATCGACGAACGCTCGTTACGCCGCGTTATGAATAGCCGCCAATGTTGTACGCAACGTATTTCACGAGCGCAAACAAGAAGGAAGACAGAAGTTCACTGACAGATAAAATTTTAACCATCAAATTTGTTATCTACTCGAGTTGTAAAGAAATTGTTTCTCAGCCGTAATTGTGGTAGTAGTCAACATTTTTTGAGCGTAAGTTGGATGTTGTCGAGTGGGATCAGCCTCCTTGGTCCAGGAGGCCGTCAGTCCGCGCTGCTTCCAGGGCTGTGGTCGCTAGAACAAATCTTGCAGTCATCAATAAGATCAGGGTAATGTGTCACTTATAGTAAGGTATACGGTAGCTGATTTAGTGCGATTGCTTGTCAGTATTTGAGCGAGACAGAAAATCTGTGACACACAAAACTGTATAAAGAAAGTGTCAAGAAAGCAGCATTACAGGGGTGGAATGGCTGGCAGAGAACAACCACTGTGATTAAGGGAAACGACGTCTACTCTACCAGACTTTCTGTAACGAAAACGTGCAAACAAAACAACTGGTTGCACAAAGCTGCTTTCGTTCCTTCCGAGCGATATTTCTATTCCTACTCAAAGCACACTGCGCGCGTATCGAGGACAAGAATGCCTACAGGAGACCCGCTTTGCTTGCACCCCAAGCAACTTAGGCCCAAGCAATTGTTCCCAGCTAACAACGAGCTGCCCAGCATGTTCAACTTTTGTTGCCACATACCAGGACGTCACTCTTCCTTCTGGGGCACACGGCGTATTTTCATACCTTTTCAGTTTCGAACCTTGAAGCAAAATGGCGTCGGTAAGGGGTCCCCTCCAAAGGCTTATGCATTGAGGCGCGGGAGCAGCTGCAGAAGCCCAAGAGCGCCTCGATATTTTCTTCGTGCATCGATGTCTTTAAATCCCTTGAGCTTCCCTTGGCAAGTGTTAAAAGCCATAGGATCGGCTGACTAAAAATACATTCGTGCCATTTTTCTGTCAGGCATGCACATGCGTACGGGGATGATTCTTTCAGAAGTGAGCAACCACGAATCCAACCACTCCACGCACTGAACAACATGCTTCAGCGGCCTTTCTGTAGTGTAGGTCCGCTTGAGTAATTACCAAAGGGAGGGCACAGCGCGTGATTTGACGTTCATCAGTCTGTCCATGGCACATTACAAAAGCTGCAAAGGGGAACCCCGATCTGCAGCGGTGGCTCTGGTAGTCGAACCACTGCTCTCTCCTTGCTTTCCTCTGGGATGCAGGCGGGAACTTGTATTGCTAGAACTATATGTCATCCCAAAAGGCTTATTGTCGGAAAAAATGTCAGCTTAAGTGCCTGAAGGCAGTAAGCTAAGGATGTCCGTTTCGATAGTCAATGACGCATTTTTGCATTTGCGTTTATGGTATGCGTGGTGCATTAGGAGAGACTGAAGTCGGCAAAACGCAAGAAATATACCTACATCTGGCAACCAACACTACAGTGACCGCTGCTCTGCCGTTCGTGGAGTATTTCCTGCTTCCCTATGCTACCTGTTGCCTACCGCGCGCACCGAACCGATAACCTTGGAAAGAAAGATTAGCCGGAGAAACGTCCGCCCTAATAAAGTTTATTGTCCCGCGGCACCGACGCCACAGACGCTCCGCTTCGCACGTGCAAGCTGCGGGCACATCTCATGGTGCCAGGGAAAGGTAGCGGGCATTATGGCTTCCATGCGGGCCATTGCGTGTGCCGAGAGTGCTTAATCAACCATGGCGGCCAACCTCGCCTGCTCACAATGGCCCGTAGGCCTGCCACCCACCGTGAATGCTGCGGAAGCAGTCTTGATGCACGCCATCCGGAGGGTAGGTGCTCTTCCTATGCCTCGGCTGTCTGTCACTATCACGCGGAACGGCGTACAATAAAACGTTTCAGCAACACCTGCCGGCGTTTAGGAAACTGCAGTCCGCTCTCGCTAGCCGGATACGGTGCTTTGTGTGCAAATAGCGCCCGAGTGACTGCGGCAGACAGAAGGATACGGTGCAATGCACGTTAAAGATCCCCAGCTGGTCAAAATTAGACCGGAGCCCTCCACTACGGCGCGCCTCATCGCCTGCGTTGCGCCGGTGCGTTAAACCCTACAATCAATCAATCAATCAATCAATCAAGTTTTCTGTGCTAGAGTGCTACTTTGAATCCCGCCCGCATTTGCACTTGTCTGCAGTCTGTGGGCAGCCCAAGTGGCTCTGTGATCGAAAGCAGGTGAGGGACAGTTCCCTAAGCGAAACTATTTCGGTCCCGGGGACACAGTCCATAAAACCACCATGCGCATAATTTTCCTGTTCACTTCCTTCAAGACTCATACCTTGAGCAGATTTGTCACTTGGAATGTCGAAGCATGCGTACGCGCACGCATGTCTGGGTATACTGTTAGCGAAGCGGGAGTGAGCGTTGTTGTGGGCAAGGCCAAACATTCGCGCTATTTCTATTTGGTGTTTTACGGGGGGCTGCGAAATCTATCCTGTCGAGAATACCTCCATGCGAAGCCATATATTGCACGTGCACGTGAAGCGGTGAGCGCGCAAATTGCAGTGAAAGACGCGGAAAACCAACGGCGCTCTCTGCAATTTTCCTCATTATGCACCCCTGGAATTGCCTAAACGACGTCATTGCGGTCATGTCTGTCCTATTGGATGCCGCTGGTCAACTCTGTGGCTTATTTCTCGCATTTCATGTGACGATCCGCCGTCGTCGGCGCTGTGCACCAACCACTTCTATGCCTGAACCTGTATGCACAGTTTTGCCATTTCCTTTGTGTTTTGAGTGCGCGCAGAGTTTGAGTGACGAACTCAATACTCCCCTTTCACGAGACCCCTCGACAAAAAACGTTTATTGCTTACAAAAAGCCCTACCAGAAAGAGCGCACGCAAGCCTGCCTTTTTGTGGCCCCAGACCGGAAATAGGCCCCTCCACGAAGCGGAGAAAAGGAGATAACTCTCCGGCCTGTGACATATCGAAGGCTTTCGAAGAGAACGCCGCGAGCCACCCCCTCTCCGGAAAAAAGCACGCAGCTTTCGTCACGTTGTCCACGGTCGAGTTGAGATGGAACAATTGTGAGCGATCTCTCATCGCGCGTATTTTGCGTGATAGTGAGCGGATTTTTATAATTCTTGCTGGAGGAGGTTGCTGGTACAATAGAATTTACCCTAAAATACATTCCGAGTAGTCGATGGTAAGTGCTGCAGGGTCCCTTTAAGTAACAAGCCTAGGCATTAGTAAGAATAACCTTGTAATATTAATTCAGGACTTTTCTTTCGCTCCCAGCTTCCAGAATTAACAAGTGGTGTATGTCGGCTATGGCATCGCTGCGGTGGCAAACTGGGCAACCGGGGCTTGTAAGTGAGGCCATTAACGGGTCACGGCGGGAGTTAGGGCTACTCCCACCCGGATCCTGCTAAACGCAACCTCCTCGGCACGGGTAAGGTCCGGGGGAGGGTGGCAGCACATGGTGGAATTAGCGCACGTGTGCGGCGCCGGAGGTGTTGCTTTCGAGTTAGTAGGATAGTCGCATCATCCAGCTCTAACAGGCAAGTCGGAGATGTAATGGAGGCTCCGGGCCGTCAGTAGGTCATTCGAAACCCATTCAATCAGAATCTTGAGAAATTCGTGCCGCAAGGTGGTGAATACTCTGGGCCAGCATAGGGTATACCGTAATAAGCGGACTGCTTACTGTAATATTTAATCAGCATTCATTAAATGCCTATGTATTGTTCCTTTCGATACGGTTTTTTCTGCAAGAAATTTAATTATGTTCGTGCACGTGAGTAACTTTCTATTTGCACATCAGATGCGCAGTATCCTGACTGCGCATTTCAAGACCGAATTGGAAAGTGCCATATGTCTCGTGCGTGTAATAGACGAGCCCCGAATTGGCAGTTACACATGTCTAGAGTACACGTCCGGTGCTCCCTGAAAAAAAATTCGTCCATGAGCGTTTCTTCGATTTCTCTTTATCTGCAGATAATCACTTGACGGTGGTGTCCATTTTCTTATAATACACGTATTTTGATGTCGGTTTTAAATTGATCACTTTATATAGCATTAGGATTATCCGACACTATATTTTAATTTAAAAAAAAAAACAACTGTAACGTTAATGCAACTAAACATCCAGTGTTCGAAGTGTAAGCCGAACGAGTTCCTTTCGCATTAGAGAAACTTGTAACGGGAACTCGTTTCAAATTTTGGAAGGAACAAGAAACGGGCTTTCCTGCCGGTTTTACAGGAACGTGTACAACACTGGTAGAAGCTCAAGACCGTAGTAACGTCGTTTTTCTGTTGTAGAGCCACTGTAAATTTGAAACTCGAGTTTTGGTGGCTGCTCTGAAAAGCTCGAAAGTGCCGGGTTAAGTGGGGTGGTTTAGGTGAAAGTTGTGATTGGTAGGGGAAAAAAAGAAAATGGCGGTCAGCTGATGTCCTATAAAGTTTATTCTCCATTGCTCACTAAAAAAGGTTCATTCCTGGCTGAGTTGGGTCAACTTCTTCGCGTTAGACTGCAGCCACGAGCAGCCAGAGATGTGAGCGGTTTAAAAAAAATGCTGGAAAAAAAAGTTTTTTGTTTTGTAACCAGGATAACATTGAGGAAAAAATGGCTCCCATCCATGCTGTGAAGGTGGTTGGAAAGCAAAGCTTTAAACGACACCCACAACAATTGCCCACGCGACGTCACTTGAATTCACACGTCAGGCTCTACAAAGAGTGAAACCAGACATTCTGCCAGCCGTTACCTGGAATTCGCGGGGGCGGCGTCATGAACGCAGCAACCGCGTGTGCCACGGCCGGGCTAGAGCGGCAGACGCCGCCGCTGTAGCCCGGCCGTGAGTGGAGAGAAAGAAAACGGAGAGGAGCGTCTTTCGAAGGGTGAGACAGCGGAACCTAGCCATCCTGATGTGCTAGCTTGGAGCTGCACCCCCGCGTGGCTCAAGCTCAGACACCGAAACAACTTTGCATGTGAGCGATTCTTATTTATACCGATTTAAACTAGTTGGTTTAGTAAGTTTGAGAATTCCGAGAAGGCTTAGAGATCTTTTATAATCGCTATTTATCAGAAAAAGTCGCTCCTTACGCCTTTTGTGATACCTCTTAAAGCACAACCGAATCGGTATTCACCAATTTGGAAAACGGAGCCCCATTCGTGACAAGCAGTGCGCGAAACGTAGCGTTTCTCTTTAGCGGCCAGATGTCTCTACGTGGTCTGCACATTTTGTTTTACCGGCCTGCAAACCAATCCTTAACGTATCTTTGCCGTACGACCACTTCATTCCGTCGGGTGCGGGTTACCCTAGAGATGCTGTCGAACAACTTAATCAAGCCGTGCGAAGGCAGCACGCAATGGACTCGAAGCTGCGCCAAAACAGGACCAAAACAACCGTGGCTAAAGCAGACGACAAAGCCGTACCGCCGCCGCCGCCGGAGAGCAGGCACTTCCGCGCCGGGAACGCTGCGTTAAGGTCCTTAAAATTACTAAGGTAGCGCCATCTTTAGACCTCGCCGCCTTTCGCCCTCGCCCGCGCTCCTTTGCTCCTTCGTTTTTGCCATTTTCTTTTCCGCCGGCGAACGCCGCGCGCCATTGGCCAACAAAAAAGTCACGTGCTTTTTTTTTTTTTTTTTTTTTTTGCTCCGCCGCCGGGTCGCCTCGCCGATGCCTCGCCGGCTGGGACATTGCGCAACGCCGCCGCTGCGACGCCATTGCTGGCTTCCGAGCCACGGAGCTTCAGTACCGGCTTTATCGTAGGCGCCAGCTGATAGCACAGTAAGAATTAGCTGCTCGTTCCGAAAAAAATGTCGCACCGGTGTCGCTTTATGTTGCTTCTCGGTGCCGATGTGTTGTGCCTTAGGCCGCGTGAATATCGCCAGGGAGGGCAAAAGACTTGTTATTCCGTCCGGGAAACGCGACGCAGAAAGGAAGAAAGCTTGGTTGCATAGATTTGAACGGGCATACTTCAGGCCGACGCTGCCATCAGTCTTTTGCGAGGTAAGTTTCTGAATGCTTGTTCTTGCTCTGTTAAATTATGCGCGAGCTTGAGCGGTCACTTACGAAGAAATGCGTATTCCCTCCGCGACCGTCGTCCACCCTTTGTTCTGAGTAGGCATTGCGCGCAGTGCCGAGTTCGTCCCGTCGTAAGCTTTGCTTTGGATAAGAGGCCGCGTATTTATCATGTGCGCGCTTAACTTCCAGCATCATTATCAGTGGCGTAGCATGTTCAGTCGGTTGTCGTAAGGTTTTCGTGACGCGAGAATTGTTCACCTCAATTCGTGCTTGTTTTGGCCGACGGCAGCTTGCGTCTGACCATGTAGCGTATGCGTTCCGAGTGCGTGTACGCTCTTTTTGCCTTGAAGTCATGTTTTTTGTGTTAGCGACCCGGGTGGTATTATAATCCCGTTCTTATGGCATCGGAGTGATTTGCTGCGTAATATGGGCTTGGTCGGTGCGGCGCAAATTGAGGCTGTTGCGAGAAAAAAAAAATTGCGGCTAGGTAAAACAAGCTAATATAGTGACCACGCCGTTGACGTACGTTTGATTCGCAATTTCTGTTATCGCTTTGTTAAATTCGCGCACGTTTGAATGATTGATTGATTTCATTTATTGTGGGGTTTAACGCGCCGACGCAACGCAGGCGATGAGGCGCGCCGTAGTGGAGGGCTCCGGATTAATTTTGACCACCTGGGGATCTTTAACGTGCGCCGAAATCTCGTACACACGGGCGTTTTTGCTTTTCGCCTCCATCAGAAAAGCGGCCGCCGCGGCCGGGAATCGAACCCGCGACCTCGTGCTCTGCAGCGCAGCACGTTTGAATGGGCACTTCAAATGCATATTCGCACCGTAACGGCTGTACGCCCTTTCTTCTGTGTATGCACAGAGGAACGTTAATTACATCTTACATTTGCATTACACGTGATGCCGTACATTTGCAGTGTGCGCGCTTACTTCATCTTAGTAGTCAACGGCGCAGCGTATCCAGTCATTGCGATTTGAACCAAAACACACTGGGCGACGTTGTCCAGCTAAACGGGTTGCTAAAACGCTTGCTAAATCGGTTTAGTGTAGCAAGTTGAGCGGACGCGGCACTGAGCAGATGCGCGAACACGAATTTGACCATGCTACGGTAGAACGCTCACTAACTCTCTTCTGGAATGCATTATTGCCTATATTTGCGGAGTGTTTGTGGCGCATCTCAAACTCGGTGGCGAGATTTTTTTTCCCTTCTCAATAGGATTATTTCACGGATCAATTTGAGCAACGGATATTGGAGAAGCTTGGCGTTAAAAAAAACTGAACCCAAATGCCACTCCCAACATTTTTTCTCACAGGAAGCCACGTCAGCAGCACAAGCCACCTGCACGACGTCATTATGGAAGTTTGTTCCAATAAAATATCTACTTGGTGGCACCAATTCATTTTTTTGGTTTATTGTTTTTCTCTTGATTGGCGGCATTCCGACATCACGCTAATCCCGAAACCTAACAAGCCTCTATCACCCACCACCCTCCGACCTAGCTCCCTGGCATCATGTCTCGAAAAATCTACGAACATTTAGCACATCAACGCCTAACTACCCACCTAGAAGAAAAACACCTGTACCCCCTAACAATGTTCGGCTTTCGCCAGCACCTCTCTACGCAGGACATCCTTATACAAATCAAAGAGCAAATACTAGACCACCTCAGCCGTGACGCTCCAAAGGCCCTACTCACATTAGATGTTAAGGGCGCCTTTGATAACGTAACACACCAAGCCATTCTCGAAAACCTCAACCATACCGAATGCGGCCACCGAATCTTTTACTTCGTCAAGGCGTTCCTGGGAAACCGCACAGCCACGTTGCGACTCGGACCCATACAATCCCCAACTTTCGAAACACCGGCCAAAGGCACCCCGCAAGGGTCCGTAATTTCACCCCTGCTATTTAACATCGCACTCCTCCAATTACCAAGCAAACTAGACAATATCCCCGGCATTCGCCATGCCCTATACACGGACGATTTAACCATTTGGACGACACATGGCTCGAGCGGAGAACAAGAAGACGCACTCCAGCAAGCCATCGACACCACCATTGCTTATCTCCAACCCAGGGGCCTCACAGCAGAACCTAACAAATCGGCCCTGTTGATTCTACGTTCCCGCACAAGAGGCCGACCCCCTCCCACTACCCCAGATCCCCAAGTCGTCATTCAAGGATCCCCCTCTCACAAGTTACCACGCTCCGCGTGCTCGGCGTACCTTTCCACTACGATGGCTCCGGAGTGGCCCTTCTACCACAACTCCAAAAAACAGTCACACAGCTAACACACCTCATCCGAAGAATACGAGGCTCTACATACGGACTTAAAGAACACGATACCTGCAAGCTAATCCAAGCGCTGATAGTCAGCCGCATCACCTATGGCACCCCATTTGTCAACCTAAAACCGCAGGAAATCAACAAACTGGACACTCTCATCAGAAAAGCCTACAAATCAGCCCTCGGCCTCCCAACCTACACATCTAACGATCGTCTCCTCAAACTCGGCCTGCATAATACCTTAAGTGAACTGTTGGAAGCACAGCGCGCATCACACCTCCAGAGACTCATATTGACACCAGCAGGAAGAAAAGTTCTCCAGGACATCTTACGCACTACCCCTTCTTCACAGCAAGCACCGCAACGTATTCCTCTCACCATCCGTCAACGCCTCAAGGTCCATCCTGTTCCAAAACACATGCATCCTACCTACAACCGGGGACGCCGAGAGGCCAGGGTGAGGCTCCTTGAAAAACGACACAGCTCAGACCCTCACACACGGTACACAGACATTGCTCGATCTACAGACCACAAGCACACAACCCTGGTAGTCCTCGACTCAAATGGTAAAAGCAACTGCAGCCTCCTATCGGAACCTACCTGTAGCAACGGCCGAAGCGCTAGCCATCGCTCACGCCACCACTACCCACCAACAAAAACCCTACTTGAACATCATATCGGATTCCCAACAAGCCTGCCGCCTATACCAAGCCGGCCTCGCACCCCCTCAAGCCATCCAGATCCTACAACACCTCCCCGAAGACATCGACATCTCTATCATCTGGACACCAGGCCACACCGGCCTTGCAGGGAATGAGGCGGCCCACGCCGTAGCCCGCGACCTCCTCAACCGGGCACTCCCAACAGCAAGGCCAGGAAGAACCGGACAAGCCCCACCTGTCCCACAGGCACTGACCCCACTCGACCTCACATACAGCTCCATTCTCTCTCATTACTCAAACACAAGAAGGATATACCCACCTCCTCATCACACTCTTTTCCAACCATCAAGCGTATATCTACCGGCGACTGCAAACCAAGACATACTACAACCACACCATCCTGTCCCACATCTCCCCATCTCTGTTCCCCTACAATTGCCCACAGTGTGACATCCCACTCTCAACTTACCACCTAGTATACTCCTGTCCCCACCACCCTCTCCCCATCCCCTGAGCCGTGGGAGTCTGCGCTGACCAGCTCGGCGTCGGAGCGTCAACTCGCGCTGGTGCAACGAGCCACGGATGCAGCGCAGGCCCGCGGCCTCCTGGACGAAGGAGGCTGACCACACCCCTTTCCCTACCCCTTGAGCTCAGTAAAGAACGTTTTCACCACCATCTTGATAATCATCGTGACATTGGTCCTCTTTCGAATTTCTTTCGGGTGTATTCCTGTGTTAGTGCAATGTACAAATATGCCAGAATATATCCCAGCCCAAAACAGTTCTGTTCAGGCGCCTCCATTAATAACGGCTGTAAACGACCACGCCCGGTAAAAAAACGTATTGCATGATTAATTAACTGCAGTAACTAGTTACATAATTTGCACCTAGAGGGACTCGATCTCTGGTTCGTATGAGAAAAAAGAGGCCACAAATCTGTAATTTCAGTTTACCCGATCAATTGATCGCAGTCTTCTCTGGCGCGTATTCCCAGAATTACAAGCCTGCGTTTTTCACTCGGTTCGCACATGAACGTACGGCCGCGAGTGCAGTTTAGTGTATCCGGCTGCGAATTCGGGGAAGCAGGGACTTTTCACGTCGCTGTGCGTGCACACAGGCACAACAGCATGTGTATGTTTTTAATCTATTCACAGCAGCCTATAACAACATGAAGGTGAAGAAAACATTTCTACAAAAACGGCAAATCACTCTAAACTGCGCGGAATTAAGGTAGGATGTAGGTCGTTAGTAAAAGCGGGCGCAGAGTGAACGCCGCTGAGGATTCACAACCATCGTAAGAAAGGCGAGTGCAAGGACGCCAGCGCAGCGCTCGAACGACGGCATTTGCGAATGAAGCGCTCTGTATACTGCCGCGAACCGTGCGCAAGACCTCTGTGCAGTGATTGCACGACCACAGTCACGCGAATGCAAGAACGGAACTACCGTAACAGAGCAGTTTGAAATGTCCACGCTCGATCCTTTCGCATTCACGAGCTATCCTGAGATGTTACAGAATGCCGCACACGTAAACAAAAACCGCGCTGTGCGTATGCACCAGCGGCATCCGCCCCGCAAATATCCCCTTGTAGACAAAAAATATAAAACAAAACACTATCACTCAGTGCGTGTTGGTAAAACGGGGCTCTAGAAATCCTATAAATGCTACCAAAGAGCGATTTCGGCGTGAAAACAAGAGCAAACTGCCCGAGAAACTGCAGCGAGCGCCCCGAAGCGTTGTGACGGCGTCTGCTCACAAGCGGCCAACAAAAATGGCGGCACCGCAGCGGAGTTAAAGGGACCGCGGCGCCGCGGGTGAGGGGAAAGAAAAAAGAGGAGGGCAGCGGAGAAGGAGGGAGCAGTTGGCGCTACCTTAGTAATTTTAGGGACCTCACGCTGCGTAAATTCGCCGCGCCATCTACAGTGCGCTCCGTGAGTGAAACTTTCCGCCCCCCCTTCCCCCCGCCGCCGCCTCCGCCGCATTGGGAGTTTGTTGTTCTGCACGCGACAAAAGAACCGTTGGCTGGTAGAGCTAGAAAGCTTTTCTTTGAAAAAAAACTCCCCCGCATTTCCCCGAGGGGGAGAATGTGAAAGTGCGAATGCACGGTTGTCGGCCCGCTTGCGGCGCTTGCGCTCGGCCCCCGCAGCCCACCGCCTCGCCGCCTTCTCTTCCATCTCTTCCATCGGGTTTGTAGTATCACGTGTACACCACGCAGTTATCAAGCCGCTATAACGCCGCTGAGTCGCCAACGCACGCCACTGACGACGTAGTTTGAATGCGTTAAAGATATAAGGCGCGTCAACACTGATATCACCGTCGCGTCCGTGGCTTGATCGGTAGAGCGTCGCGCTGCGGCCGCAAAGTCCGCGGATCGAAACCTGGCGCCGGATGCTGTTTCTTTATAGAGGAGCACTGCGGACGCCGACGCCGCCGCCGGCGGTGGATGGTTTAAAACAGAGCTTTTCCGGGCACATTTGTTGCGATGCAACCGATCTGCAGTGAGGGACGCGCTTTCTGAAATCAATGCCTTGCCGTGAAATCGCGTGCATATTTTGAGAGGGGAAGCTCTGCTGGCAATTTTGTGATGCAGCATGTAGTAATTATATTCCTTTTAGTGTTAATGAAAAAACTAATCGGGCACTTAAGTCTATTAGAGGCATTTGAAGGCGACAGCCAGCGATTCGCGAAGACTTCTTCACTGCTGCGTAGTATTTGCGGTGCCGTCACTGGCACTGCAGAGGGTTAGCGCTGTAGTTGCCACACTTGGCTGCGGCTCTGGCGACCTGGGTTCAAATCCCATTCGGACAAAAAAAAACAGGCCGTCTCTACTAACCTGAAACTTGCGGAGGGGCAAAGCATGCAGTGTATAAGTGTATTCAAAGATCGCAAGTATCTCTCTTGCCACACGGCACGCGCTGATTGGGCGCCGCAGAAGGGCCGGCGGGGGGAGAAATCGCGCACTTGCTTAGGCAGTGGCGCCCTCTCTTGCATTGAACTGGATTTAGCAATTAAATAAGAGACAGACTGGCCGTAAGTTGTCTTCGTGTCACACGCTGCAGCATGCTAAGCGGTATGCTTTATAGGAGGGAACCGGGCGTTTGAGTTCAATATCGAGGCGGAATTTCACGAATTTATGTTATTAATGCAACTAAATCCTGATTCCTCCTGTATTTAAGGTTAGTATAAAATCATGTTACTTCGTTTTGAACCGGTCTTATCCAGTATACACTGGTGTTTTGACCATCGTTTGATAACTTGATTTAACGTGACGACATGAGACGACGGTGAAGACGTCGACAGGCCGAGCTCCTAAGGTGTTCCGCCCCTAATAGGTGTCTGTGTATGCTTTATTTACTTATTCTCTTTTTACAGCGGCCGTAATTTGGTTCCACACGTGTAGTCACCAGCAACTACGGTCACTTTTCGCGTTTGATGAGACATCTACGGCGGCCACCTTAAGAAGTGTGTCGAGATTTTATAGTGTCCATATTTTCATATAGTGTTCATATTTCTAAATAAGTATAAAAAACTTGTTTCCTTACTTTCCTCAAAATTTTATGAAAAATTACACCTGTAGCCGTGAGTCAGTGGACCCTGGCGGCGTACTCCACAAGGTTGATGACTTGTTCTAGTCGCTTTGCTTGGTTGCTGAGGAAAAGGCCTCCCATTGCTCAGTGCTAGTGGTAGCTATGTGGGTAGTTAACGTAAAGTGTTTTTGTGGGCAAGTCTAAATACCTTTATTTACCCGCCGCTTTGCAGCGACGGGCTGTACTGCGGTGACCACCCGCGGTGAGAAAACGTCCGGCCTGAGGAAAACCCTCGAGACCGGTCTGCCCAGCCAGATGCCATGCACCGGTCATCTGGCATGGGTAAGGCGGGAGCACAAGACTCTCAGAAAACGAAATACGCTCACCTGAGTGGAAAAGGGTGGCCCCCTCTCAGCCATCATCATTAGCTGGCTGGACCTGGACAGGTCTACCAAGCTGGTTGGGTGCGGGGGTCAAAATCGTGGAGGTGGGGGCTGCCTGAAGCGCCAGCACTGCCCACCGGAGTCCCACCTGCCGAATCGCAGGGACAGGGCGAACACATCGTCTCCTACTCGGGAAACGCAAGATGGAACGGGCTCCCTGTACGGCTGCGCAAAGGGCGATCTGCAGTTGAGGACTAGCCTCCAGCGGAGTTCCCAGTGCGCACGCGGTAGTACCCAGACACCTGACGCGTCCACGCATGTTGCCCATCCATACACCCACGTAGCGTTCAAGGCCGAGTAAAACCACACGCGAACTCTGTCATATCAGACAGGCAACTGGTCCCGGGGGACATTCCCCCGAACGGAGACCTCCGGCCGATTGCCCATCGGGGTCCCGGATGGGGTAGAGGTCCGCCGTGACACAGTTTGTGTATGAGCCGCGAGGTGGGTAGGTCGAGTCCGTGGCCACCCCGGCTAGGCCGAAGTGGGTGTCAAGTCCGGGATTACCCGCGCCCCGGGTGTGTGGTGGTTGGACGCCGGGCGGAGTTGGCCCGGCGCTCCTGACACATTGGAACCCTCGTTTCCACCACACGGCCGCTTAGGCCTCGGACTCGTGAGTGGCGACGTTGCCCGTGGGACACCACATGGAGGCGGGTGCGGGCAGGGGGGAGTGTACGCCAACTCCTACTACTCCCCCCGGAGCAGAGGGTCAATGCTCCTGGCCCCACATGTGCGTGACAGAGGAAGAGGAAATTATCCGCCCGAGTGAATATTTCTGAGTGCATGTCCCGAAAATTCCGGCGTAACAGGGCGAGTTTTGGGAAAGGTGATAGTTGGGCAGGGCAGAGCAGCTTGGCCCTACAGTCGACGACGACGGCGCTGATGATGATGATGATGCCCTCAATGCTTTTAGCCGTAGCCCCGAGGGGGACTGGCCATGTCTAAATCACTTATTGTAATTAGCTAGGACTTCAAAAGACCAATTTATTTCTGGAAAAAGAAGAGGCCGTGGAATGCAAGTTTTGTATGATAAAAACCTTAATTACCCATTATTCGTGCATTCTTTGGCAATTCAAGTGAACTGCAGCAGAAAGGCGAGCTAGAATGCAATTGTATATCCTCCAGCTCGAATAAAGGTCTCCCATTAGAGAACCGTCGTGTGGTGTGTTTAGAATCTTTACTAGGACCATGGCCTGATGCGGGGCTTCAAAATAAGGTTGTTCGTGCCCTGAATGTGTTTTTACCTCAACAGGAATAGCGACAAAGTATTAGGTTACATATTATATTTTTGTCGTGACTTAGTGACCACCAACCCAGGAGGACATTTTACAGACAACTTTTAGTACTCACGAAAGTGTGGTGCACAGTGGAATAGTATAGCCGGGTCTATGACCCTGTATTGGTGAAATGGAGTAGCCGGGAGCAGACCCGCTTCCAACCTCTCCACTCAATAAACCAGTTAAACCACCACCACCCTCCTTCTTTCTCTTCCTCTAGAAACTGTTCCTCCACTGGTAGCAGTAATGATTGCTACGTAAAACTGATTAAGCTGACGGCTACAGTGAAGGTGATTGGCATCGCGTAATTTCTTGGTGAACTTTTTCCTGCCCGGTTCGTGCCATTCTTGCGAATTTTTGAATTCCTTAACCCCGAGAGTAGCCCCGTGAAGCAGTGGGCTACTCTCGGCAGCAGCGCTGCTCGACTGCGACGGAGAAAGGAAGAAAGGAAAGAAAGCGTGCTCGTGGAACCTGCGGTGTCACCGGTAGGACGCTGAGGTGGGGCTTCGGCCGGCGGTTCGGAGCGTCTCGGGCTCCCCGGAGCGTCCAACTCGTCAGGCGCCTCCAATAAGGTAAGCTTGAACTAACGCACTTGGTCGTCTACGATCAATAAAGCCTACTCGGCGGCGCAATTCCACCCTTTTAGCCGCCGCGGTGGCTCAGTTGCTAAGGCGTGTCGCTGCTTAGCACGAAGCCGCGGGTTAGATTCCCGGCCGCGGCGGCCGCTTTTCTGGTGGAGGCGAAAAGCAAAAACGCCCGTGTGTGCGGCATTTCGGCGCACGTTAAAGATCCCCAGGTGGCCAAAATTAATCCGGAGCCCTCCACTACGGCGTGCCTCATCGCCTGCGTCGCGTCGGCGCGTTAAACCCTACAATCAATGGAATCAATTCCGGCCTTTTAAAATTCCACAAGCTCTTTCTGTGATGTATCTTTCGATATCTAAACAGCTCTGCGAGAGCTGTTTAGATATCGAAAGCACGCTAACAAAACGTTGTTTCGAAGTCCGAACGTATTTGCGTTATCAAAGAGGCAGGGACACTGGTGATCTGGAAAGCGCGCCTTCAAAAAATTCCCGGACACCTAAGCACATTTTATGATGCGAAGGCACTATAGTGTTGAGTCCTCGAACGAATATGCCGGTGTTGTATCCGCCGCCATGTTTCACAGCTGCTGTGGATGTATAGGTGGTTCGGCGTCCTCATCGCATGCACAGCACGGAGGATGAAGTTTGTAGAACAAGTACCGCGAGGGAGGATTCACGTTCATTTTGCGCTTAGTAATGACATGGTACCTACAGAGGCACTTGTATAATGGCACGCATGCGTCATTTCGTTGTCATCTCCTCCTTTTCTCTTTGCGACGTTTTCTTAACCTTTCGGTTACAACGACTGGGATGCTTGGCCGAGACACCTTGTTTGCCTCACGTGCACGCTAGTAACGGGAACGTGCTTTGTTTCTCACCTTAAAGGAGTACTAACACCAATTTTAGGAGTTAATATTATTGCACGGTTCGCTTCCTCTGCGTAACAGAGTACCCTGGCTGAAATATGAGTGGCCTGCGACGCGAGGAACATACTTTAACTGGATCTCATTTATCGCGCCTGGCGTTGCGCTGCTGAGCACGAAGTCGCGGGTTCAATTCCCGGCCGCGGCGGCTGCTTTTCTAATGGAGGCGAAAAGCAAAAACGCCCGTGTGTAGGACATTTCGGATTTCGGCGCACGTTAAAGATCCCCAGGTGGTCAAAATTAATCCGGAGCCCTCCACTACACGGCGCGCCTCATCGCCTATGTTGCGTCGGCGCGTTAAACCCTACAATCAATCAATTTATCGAGCCGACGGAACAGAACGCGGAGGGGCACTCAGCAAATCAGCGTGACATCATCCCGTTCTAGCCAAAAGAAGTGACGCGGACAGCGCTCGGCAAAAACTCGTGACGTCACTTCACGCGCGGAGCCGCGCGAGCGGCGAGCGGGCGCCGGCGCATTCACAAACGGGTGCACGTAGCCCGAGCTACAGGCATAACCGCTGGCCGGAAAGGCACTGTTGCCAAAAATAGTTCCGCACACGGGAAAGGTAGTGATAATATAGCCCGGAATCGCAATAGAAGTCGCCATAAGGACTTTTATTGAAAGCAGTCGTGGAGTTTCCGCCGCAATGGTAGGCCTAGCACCTTCAGGCAGCACAGCCGTTCAGCTCCGGCGGCGGCGCGGTCGAAACAACGCCCCCACCGCCCTCCGCAGTGTTTCGACGTCCGCCCAAAGCGGTGAGGTGATGCCGGGATTGTCATATGCGCTTTTCGCGATGAAAGCGGGGGAATTTGAAGCAAATGATTTTCAGGCCCTTCAATGTAATGAATTATCGCGCGCTGAAGTATTTAAAGCGCTGTTTCGGGTTCGCCAGACCATTAGGCATCGATAAAATCAGTAAAAGTGGAACGTAAAATTTTCGTGTCAGTGCTCCTTTGATGCCACTTGTCTAACTACCACGCTCAAATTCCTCCCGCAGTACTGACTCAGGCCATGTTTGCAGCCCAAGTTGCTCAGTCGATGGCCACAACGCTTTCGCCAGGTTCCCTTTAGTTAAGCGGGATTCACGTGAATGCATTTCTATGGGTCTTAATAATTCATGACACCAGGGTATAAAAAGCATGGTGTACCGATACGAAACGTTTCGCAAATTCGTAGAAATGTTCCTGACGGCCTAGTTGACTTCCTTTAAAATAGATTACTTCTTTGCTGAGATAAAAAATAAACAAGAAACCAATTTTGCTTCACCCAGTTTTTACTAGACGGCGCTATCTGTCTTGCGAGCAAGAGTTTTATTTTTATTCTAGCACTGAAGTGATGTACTTCACAAATAAGTGAACTAGGCGATCTGAACGTTATGTATTTGTATAGCTTTTCGTATCGGCGAACGATGGTTTTGAAGTCCGTCGGCCATAAAGTAGTAACTCCTACAGAAATGTTGACAGGTGAGTCCCCCCTAACTATAACCGTCGAGCTGTGGGAGTACAAGAGTTCCGTGCTTGTCATGCATACCAGGGAACCCTGGTGCAAATGTCATCCAGCGCGAAATTTACAAAATTGCATTTTAGATGCGAAGCAGCTTATGGTCGAGCCTGTTCCCTCCGCCGTTGTGTGGGCGCCATTGTGCGGCGTCCACACCCCCACTGCGCATGCCTGGCCAGGCACCGCTGATGATGATTGTGGCAGGATGCCCCTAGGGATTGGCCAACCAAATATTCCATCCCGAGATAGCTTCGCGTTCAACCACCGTCGTCATCTTCCCGAAGGGGAACCCTGGGTACCACACCCCCACTGCGCATGCCTGGCCAGACACCGCTGATGAAGATTGCGGCAGGATGCCCCTGGGGATTGGCCAACCAAAGAATCCATCACGAGATAGCTTCGCGTTCAACCACCGTCGTCATCTTCCCGTAGGGGAATCCTGAGTAGTATGCGAGGCATTCCTCCTCTCCTCTCCGACTCTCCTCTCCGGCATTCCTCCTCTCCTCTCCGAAGCTCCTCTCCTCTCCGGAATGGCGCAACGAATGGTAACACCTGCGGCTCCGCGCGCGATAATGCGAAGCAGCTTAGGGTTAGAGACGTGACGGTAGCCGCTGTATACTCCGCTGGGGGCGCCACTGTAGCTCCGCGGTATAAATGACGCGCGCGCGTGCTCCGCTCTCCTCATTCTCCTCCCGCAACGCCGCGATCGAACTGAAAACTAATGGGAACTTGAGCCGACCCCAGGGCTGCTTCGCATACTACTCAGGGTTCCCCTACGGGAAGATGGTGAAATTTTTTAAATTTAATGGTTACTTTGTTTATGGAAGCTTCCTTGAGATATGTGGCGTCACTCCAAGCAATCAGAGTTTTCATCCTCTGGGCAGTCCGCCATTTTGTAGACGATCCGCCTGACATTTTTTGTGGCACGGACGCCGGGTTTTTGACCAACCTATGCAACTAATGCTTTTGCGTTAAAACACGGCGAGATTGTGTACTAGGTTCACGAATTTCGCAGGCCAGAATGTTCTGCATTCACTACGTGCACGAGAAGGTCACGCGTACGAAGGCATGATGAAACAAGCGCGAAATAAACAACGAAAACGGAGAAAAACAAATACGACAGGACAGTTCCTCTCCGTTTCTGTCATTTCTTTCACACTCTTCTCCTCGAGAATCTTCACCAACTCGTCCAGCTTTCCTTCTTACTTAAGGCGTAAGAATGTTTTAGTCTACTCGCTGAATATTGTCGCAAACTATGGCTTTTGCTGGTCCCAGCAATTTAAGTGACCTTTATAGCAATACTGGTACAAACAGGTAAAGCATGTCGGTAAACTCCTGGTGAAGTAACATTTCCTGGCTTCAGTTTTGCTTGCAGGCCTCACAAACCTGCATTAGGCGGATGTGTGTGCGAAGCCTGTTTGTAGAACACCAGCTTGCATTATTTAACCACGCTTCGTTAGACTGTCGTATAACGCGCATTAGAAGCTAGTATTATGTTTGGGGACGAAGTAGCGCACGTTCAAGTCCACAACCAACCACCATTTGAATTCAAGGCTTTTACTACGGCTTTCCCACAAAGGTTTCTAACATTGCCAATCACTAACCAACTTTCATACGCAGCTAGCTGGCACGCTTTGGTTCGCTTGTGGCCTAGCTTGGTTCACTTGGTTTTTTGCATCATTCATCTCGACGACGGGATCATTCGAGGTCAACCTTCTAAAGAGACATATCAGGCTTTCTCCTTAGCAGTGCGGATGCCTCGCAGGAAATGACAGAATGTGATGTCATCATCATCAGTGATTGACCAGAAGTAAAGTTATCGATGACGGTTTACGAGCATCGTCTTGGGTTTAAACACTTCTTGTTGATTCCGCCACTTTGCCACCTAAATTTACATCCACAATGATAAGGCTTGTCACTACACGCGATACGGTACTTAGGACTAATAATACATAATTAACAGAAGGTGAGCTTGTGTTGACTTCTGCCATTAAGTATTTCCACCTCAACAAAACCCCCGCTCACAACGCCGACAGTGATCGAGGCTCCTGAGTGGCTGATACGTGACCTACACATTGCTCTATGGCTCATACATGTCCACATTACTCTTAGATGCATTTGAGAAAGATGCAATTACATAACAAAGTGCAAGGTCTTCTTTAACTAAGAGTACACAGGGAATTGGGATTTATGAGTCCAATTCATAAGAAAACGCCACATTCAGGTGGCATCGAAGAGAGGTGTGAAAAGGCCACTACTGAAACAAGGCCAGTCGGCTCGTGCATGCAGGGCAGAAACAGGAGGCCTCAACAGCTGGCAGGCGAGAAATGTGGACGAGGAAAACTTAAACCGACTAACACTTCACTGCTTTCATCGGGAGGGGAAAGGAAGTTAGTTAGGGGGGCGGAGGAGGGGAAGGAGAAGCTGCTGTATGCGGAGAGGAGCTGTAGAAGATTCACCTTTTAGGGACATCCGCAGTGTTTCAAGAATACGCGCCGCCAGTTTCCATTTCGCTAACTTTCCCGTTGCACCCTCCATTCGGCATCGCAGGGCACCCACGGAAGAGCAGACGTGAACCCCTCTGGCCACCAAGCCATGGCGTCCGTTGCAGGCCACTGTGGGCCTGGAATAGCTCTGTTCCTACTGGGCGCCTGGTGGGCCTTCCACGCATGGCGCCGCTACATCCGCAGCCGGGCTCAACGGCGCCCCTACGTTTGCCGCGCCTGGTACCCGTTGCACTGCGTTCCCCGACTAGCCTGCCTCGAATGCTTCGCCAAGATAGCCGGCGGCCTGAGTGGTCTCGTCATCGAGTACATCAACGCCTTGGAGGGTGGCAAGTTTGTCGTTATGGCACACTACCACCACATATCCATGTACTTCTTCTATGCCACCAGCGGCGTCATCGAAATTATGATGTACAGGGGTCTACCACTCCCGGAGGGTTCAGACTACGTCGCCACCCTGCTGGCCGCGGTGGTCGTATCGCTGCTCTTCAAGATCCACCTGCACGGGCGCGCGCACCTGGACGTCCTTGTACACTCCCTTGTCTCGTACAGCAGCGGGGCCCAGGCACTGTGCACCATGGTGGAGATGGTCCGTCGCCACAGCATCCTGGCGTCTCTGGGACGGGCCTACTGCTGCATGCTGACGGGCACGTGGCTATGTCAAACGGGCTTCGTGCTCTACAGCCGGATGCCCAGCATTCCCAGGTGGGACGAGCACAGCCACGATGACATGCTGATCGCCGGGGCAGCGTTCACGTGGCACATGTGGCTGCTCTTGCTGGGCATCGGTCTGCTCGGCGTGCTCGCGTGGATCCAGCGCTGCACCTGCGACTGCGACGACCCTTCGGACGGGCTCGACGAGGCAGGCTACTCCTTGGTATACAACTCGGTCGCATCGGTGGATCGGAAACTCGGAGGCCAAGACAAAATGGCGAATATGGCGATTAGGGACTACACTGACGACGATTGCTATGTCTGAAAAATTCACTCTCAGAGAACAAGTAAAGAATGGTGGCCTGGGGAGCGCCAATGTGCGATGAGTGCGGCAAAAGTGTTTTTGTCTTTTTTTCTTTTTTTGGAGAACACGATAAAATTTCGGCTACAGAGCTAGCTCACAGCCCGGCTGAGCTTGTTATACAGAGAAACGCACTCGGAGGGAAAGAAAACACTAAACTTTTGATCAATAAAAGCCCCGTCAGAATCTTTAGATAAAGCATAAATACCCCAAAGATATAAATATCGCGTATGAGTTAACAGCCTCGCAGCTTCACATTGTTCCTGCAAACGCTTACTGCACAAGGAGAGCTGCTTAGCTTCGCACTAAAACTTTGTGAAGGAGGCAAGTTGTGTGTATAAGTAGGGTGTTGGAGACTTTAAAAAAGCATTTTGCGCGGAAATTAGCTTAATTTACAGTAGGCACATTAGTTGAGATCCTTAGTGCAAATCTTGGACAAAAACAATGTTATTTGAGATCCTTAGTGCAAATCTTGGACAAAAACAATGTTTCAAACCCTTATATACTCAGTTCAAAAAGCTATTGCGGGTGGAACGATCGTTGAACCCTTCCAGAGAGGAAAGGCGAACGAGGTAGGCTTGCGATAAGTTTTAGGACAGCTCTTCATGGATGGACTAAGTAGGTCCCCCGTAAACGTTATATTTCGAGCAGAATACATTTGTGCCTTCTATCAGCGGTTACAGTAATTTAGTTGTGTCGAATTCTAACCATCAAAAGTAGCTTATAAGATGTAAGCCGAAGATTGTGGTGTTATAGCGTAAGAAACGGCTGAGGTGATGACAGGCAAAACGTCAAGGCCATATTGTGATATTTGTGGTTCACCTCGAGCTGTGTAATGGCATAAAATTGATTGTCTCCACCCTGGACCTTTTGTACCCAGACTGCTGCTTGGACCATGGCCCTATCCCTCTGCTCAGCGCAAAACCTTCTCCGCGTTATTCGATTTAATCGAGGACAATGGTGCATCGACGACATTGTAATTTTCCCTTCAAAGCCGGAAGCTTTTAACTCGATTTCCTGCAACAGGAATGTATTTTATTTTTATTTTATTTTGTTTTTTTCTCCATTACTCCTCTTCAGTACTAAAGAGGAATCTGGCACTAGCGTCTATGCGGCTCACATCAAGGCCATCGGTGTAGCCATGGACTGCCATTACGTCTTGCGCTCGCCTTCGTTTCATCATTGGCTTGGATTGAAACGCTTTAGTAGCCGTATACTCGAACACAGTGCCACAAAAAACGCAAAAGATGGTGCGTTATCTAATAAGCGGAAAATAAAACAGGCTGTTTTGAAGCTAACGAAAAAGGAAGTAAAGCGTATTTTCGCAGGAATGGTTGTGCCTACTATTGATGATGATGATGATGATTGCTATTGGTTTCCCCTTTGTAGCGGGGTGATGACATGTCATCTTAATAAATTATGCAGGCCAAGCTGGTAGTTAACAACAATGTCTATATTTTGTGAAAAACTCATTAGAGATTCTTATTTTGTTAATTTTACTATAATTTCAGATAATAAGTTGATTGGACAGTTTGTAAAGCTTTCGACAACCGATGCACCTACCTTCCGCTACAGTTTAACAAAACTTCTTGCTGAGCCAGTTGGTTCATACTTGAAAAAAAAAAGAAAACATGTGGTTAAACAGTCGCGGACGAAGTACAAGATAGGACAGATACAGGCGCCCGTGTCTGTCGTATCTTGTCTTCGTCGAAGTACGTTTTGTTTCTTTTTTTTTTCGCCAGCTACAACTTTCGCGGTGGCCTATTA
This sequence comes from Haemaphysalis longicornis, assembly GCA_013339765.2. NCBI lineage: Eukaryota > Metazoa > Arthropoda > Arachnida > Ixodida > Ixodidae > Haemaphysalis > Haemaphysalis longicornis. The sequence continues at coordinate 104,652,698 of CM023455.1, read as the reverse complement.
CCCGCTCAGTCATTCGTCCTTCGACTGCGGCATGACCAACGTCAGGTGCGATCACGCACTGCCTGCCTTTTCACCGAACATGGCTACCACATAACAGGGAGAATTTCGGCTTCCTCGTAGTTCGTAGACTTGTTAATGCATAGCGAAGAAAGCAAATCCCCAAAACAGCTTAAGAATCCAATTGTCATGCCAAGCCCAAGCCAAAAAGGGGGGAGGGGGGCCTTCAAATTAACCCCAATGACGACATGTATTACCAGGTGCAGTGTCCTCTCTATTATACTTAATAAAAAACTCTATGCCTACTGCCTTTTTTGTCCCTCTCCTCCTTTTTTCACAGAGTACCATGTCGGCAAACTCGGGTCGGCGCCTTTCTGCGTTTTCCTTTTTAATAAAGAGTCTCTCTCTCTGAAGATGCGCTTTCATGCCGGAATGTTTAAAGCGCAAGACTTCTGAACTCAACAGAGACTCAAGTGTATCAAGGTATTGGTCTTGTTCCTTTTTGCAAAGGTGGGTCAACCGCAAGGTCAAGTGCGCGCAACTGACTCAGACTCGCACTTTTTGACACCTGGCACTCAGGCCCATTCTGAAGTCTGCAAAGACCTTACTCAAGGATGAACTCAGCTTTGGAACATATTACAGTGCTTAAGTTTGGCGAAGACTGAAAACGCGGGTCAGAAGCGGACTATCCACTGTTTTATTTGACGGGTAACACACGTGCATATATACAGCGAATACGGCCAGGCGCAAAATTGTCTTCATCCCCATCGCCATCACCATCAGCAGCAGCCTATCTGGGCCCGCAGCAGGGCAAAGGCCTCTCTCATTAATCTCCAATTACCCCGGTCCTGTGCTGACTGCGACCAATTTGTCCCCGCAAACTTCTTGATCTCCACTATAATGTGCTGTTGGGCTAGTTGGTGCATTATGCATTATCTCATCTGCCCATCTTACTTTCTGCCGCCCCCTGTCACACTTGCCTTCTCTAGGGATCTACTCTGTTACCCTTACTGACCAACGGTTATCTTGCCTTCGCATTACATGCCCTGCCCACGTCTATTTCTCCTTAATTTATACTAATATGTCCTTAAGACGCGTTTGTTCCCTCACCCACTCCGCTCTCTTCTGGTCCCTTAATGTTACACCTATCATCTTCCGTTCCATTGCTTGCTGAGTCGTCCTCAGTTTAAGTTGAACCTTTTTTGTGAGCCTCCAAGTTTCTGCCCAGAAGGAGAGTACCGGCAATACGAGTATGCAGCTGTCATACCCTCTCTTCTTCAGGGACAACGGTAGGCCGCCATTCATTATCTGAGAATGCCTGCCGAATGCATTCCACCAAATTCTTATCGCAAAATGGTGCAGAGCGACTACTGCACCTGTAAACAGGAACGGGGAAGGCAAACTGTGGTGTCGCGGCGGCGACGGCTCCGAGGGGCGAAGCAGGAGACGTACGCTCGGGTTGAAGAGTCAAGCCAAGAGGATATTTTATTCAGTGACGTCATATATATACCCTAGGGTTAGCCCCCTGGTGGTAGAATCACTTCATACCAAAAACGAAACCAAAACAGAAACTCCCCGGATACTACATTCTCCCTCCCTTGGGAAAACAGACGACCCGCGCATCACATTCACATAAACAATCAAAGTGATACACTGGCAATTTGGTTTCCCTACTTAAGTCACTACAAAAGGATGCAGCAGAGAACAGGCTGCTGCCAGAACAGTGAAAGAGACCCGCACATGAGCTTCCCATACTCAAAACAAACACAGCAAGAAAAGTGTCAGGGCGAAACCGCACGTATTACATCCACAAAGCACAACAGGCACCCTCATTGAGACATTTCCACTCTTCCCCTCCCCTGAGTGGAAAAGTAAAACGTCAGGAAGTGCCATTGATAGCCTTGATAGGGTACGTTATGCACCTACAAAGCCAGGAAAGAATCTCAAGAACTGTGACAATGTTGCTGTTACCCATTGATAACATTGGTAGGGCACCTTATGTACCCCCCCCCCCCCCACACACACACACACATTTACACAGGCGAGGTCCAGTTCAACGGGTCACAGGATATACACTTGACACACATTTTGCGGGTGTGACACTGAAATCACGGTGGTCGTTTGTGGCAACCACTCTGGCTTGGCTACAAAAGAAAGCAACTTAATGTTTTAATTTGACAAATTGTGAGGCAATTCCAGATACTGAGTGTATACAAGAATGTTGTGCCCATGACGTATTTGCAAAAACAGTGCTCAACCGCGAAGTGAACCACAGCGCACATATACATCCAGATAAAGTACATCCACATACAGTGCAGTGACGTATCGTGAGGCCCTTGTAGACGCTTTAAGACGCTTTAATCACCACGAATCCACACAGTTTCACGTCGTGCCCACCGGCGGATCTCTTGCCGGAACTAATGCCACGTTGGAGAAAGAGAAAGGAAAAACCAACTTTCACTTTCACTAGCACTTTCACTTTGAAGATGTTTTCACGTGGTGAGTGCCGAAATATTCAGCTGAGATCGATAGTCGACGGCAGAGGAAACACTGTTGGCGAACCGCCGGTCACATTCGTTTTGACTGCTTGGAAGTTTTTTTAGAAGTAGGCAGAACGTAGTCCTGAAGATGTGAGGGAAGTTTCCTAGTCCTGTGTGGGCGGTCGGAAGTCGTTGACGCACTATGCGACGATTGCGACAGGTGGTGTGAAGGCGTTGCTTGCCTTGTGGCTGATGGTGACCTTGGTGATGTGGTCGGCTCGTTGATGTCGTAGGTGATGGAAGGTTGTGGCGAGGATTAAACCTCTTGCTGCTCGAATGTGCCTGAATTATTTCTGTAATTTGTATTTTTTCGAGGGTCTACTACAGAAAAAAATTGGCCGCGTATCTGCTCCTTTCGTTGCAAATGCCGTCAAAAGACGATAGTCTCTACCGACTTTTGCCAAGTAAATGCTTCCCTTCGCTTTCAAACTAACCTCTCATGTTGTTCTTCTTGCGTCGCGCTCCCCCCAAGGTAAAGACGCGAAAGGTTTGCTTAAATCATTTTAAATTTCCCGCGTTCCACTGCTCCAAACCGGGTGTCTCAATGCCAACGCTGCCGTACGGCGAAGACGCGCGTGAATCGAGGCGCCCTACTTCAACTTTTATAGAACCGCGTTTCCCTAGTCCACGTGCGTTCCAAGCAGAAAGTGGAACCTATCTAGTGGAACCTTTCGTAACTGTTGCCACTTGATTTCTTCAAATGCCGCCAGAAGCTATATGGCGCGGGCGACAGCAGGCGACGGCGGAGTGATATTTTTTTCTTCAGCTGATGAAGTATTTACTCTCGCCAAAATCAAACATGTACGATTTTTTATAAAGGAGCGCTGTAAATGTCACTTCTGTATTAATTTGTTGTCTTATATATGCGTACTGTCTTGTTGTTCTTCAACAGTATTGACAAGTATGAACATTACACCGGACTTAGACGAGCACATTTAGCTGTGACTATATAAGACTATTGCGCAAACATTGTTTTACTTTGGCCGGGTCGCTGAATCGAGTCACAGACAGACAGACAGACGGACAGACAGACAGACATACAGACAGACCAACATTTCTGGGTTTAAGTAGTCCAAGAAAGACTATCGTCTTTAAAAGGATAGCGTTCCTCGAAGTGATGCGGGTCTGCTTTCATGCTGGTCAATTTGGACGCGCTCCAACGGGTTCCGTCTTCCATTTTGTACGTGTTCTCAGCCACTTTACGGCGAATGCGCCCGGGTAATGAGTACCTGGAGTTTATTTTGGAGGTAATTGGAAGTCTGATGTGTACTGTATCCTGAGGTTCGAACACTTTGTCCGAAGCGGCATGTCGACGATCATAGTCTCTTTTCATACGAGCATGCTGGAGCTTAACGTTTCGACGAAGTTCCGACCATTCCTTATATGGATTTTCATTAAAGCGCTGTGCATGGAAACCTATAATCGACAACCTAGTGCGGGGAATACGACCTCGGGGGAGGAAAAAGGGAGAATGTTTGGTGGTTGTGTGGGGTGTAGTTCTATATATGGAAATGTATTCCTTAACTGTTGTTTGGAGATGTTTTTTTCGGCAATGGCACATTGAATAAAGCCCTAGCACTCAATTGAACCTTTCTACCTAACCGTTAGCCTACGGGTAGTAAACAGGCGACTTGATATGTTTGATACCTTTAAGGCGCAAGTACGCTTCAAACTCAATAGAAGTGAACTGGGTTCCGTTATCAGATGCTAGTTTATCCGGAAGACCTTCTCGGGCGAAAACGTCGGCCAGAAATTTAATGATGGTGGAGGAGGAAATGGATGTTGAAAAACATATTTCTGGCGAATTGGAGGAATAATCGACGAGAACTATGACGTAGCAACAATTTGCTGGCGCTGCCATGAAAGGGCCTATGATATCAAGCCCTAGTTTTGCCCATGGTTTATCAGGATATTGAACGGGTTGCAATCGGCCTTGCTGTATTTTTGCCGACTTATCAACGGAGTGACATGTAGTATACATTGAGTAACTACCTGTTCGACGTCATGGCGAATACCTGACCACCAGTTCTCCGTCTTAACGGATGCCTGCATCCGAGTAATACCTGGACGTCCTTGGTGGGCGAGCGTCAAGATGCGTTTGCGCAGACCGGACGGGGGTATGACTTGTTCACCCCTACAAATGATATTCTCCACTAAGGAGACCTCATGCCTGACTTCGAAGCACGGGCGGACACTTTTCGAAAGTTGCCTTTTGGGGAGCCATTGATTAGTTAAATACGACGTAACCTCCGATAATATTAGATCTTGGGCTGTACCCTCTTGGACTTCTTCTTTGGAGATGAAAGAATCGACTGTCGCTATGACCTGTTCCTCGAAAGATGTTTCCTCTACCTGCGTACTTTGGGGATTTCGCGAAAGCGCATCAGCGACCTTATTGTTGTCTCCTTCCCGGTACTTGACATCAAATGTATAGTTTAAGAGCCTCGCTGACCAACGTAATGGACGGCTTCCCGACCCTTTGGATGACAAGAGTGTGACGAGGGCCTGGTGATCGGTACTTAATGTGAACCGTCGACCCCACAGATACGAGTGCCATTTTTCGCTGGCCCACAGACATGCAAGCGCTTCTTTTTCGCCAGCTGAATATTTACGTTTGCGTAAGTGTTCGAGAAGCATATTGTATTCTGCGGGTACTATTTCCGTCGTGTTGCTGAAGGACAGCGCCAATGCCATAATCAGATGAGTCTGTAGCCACTATAACTGGGATGTTCGAAGAGGGAGAAAACTGGTGGTGTACGCGGGAACGCTTTGACCTTTTGAAAGCTTTTTATTTCTTTATCCCAGACAAATGGATGATTTTTTTTTAGAAGTTTACGCATATGTTCAACAATTTCTGCTAGATGAGGTATGAACTTGGAATAATACTCGACGAGTCCCAGGAACGAGCGGAGCTGCGAGATATTGGACGGTTGTGCGAACGAGTCAATCTGCTTGAGATTTTTGCTAATAGCCTGAATGCCATTCGCAGATACTACATGACCAAGAAATGAAAGTTCGTGAACATCAAAAAGACACTTGTCATTAAGTTCCATGCCTGCTTGCGAAATGCGCTGCAGCACTTGTTGCAGATTGTGATCATGCTCTTCCTGAGAGCTGCCATATACTATGATATCAACAGTATAACATTACAGTCCAGTGCAACCTTGAAGAATGCCATGCATCATTTGTTGAAAAGCTGCCGGTGCGGACGCCAGGCCGGAACAAACTCGTTTAAAACGAAATAGACCCTCATGTGTTATGAACGCCGTGAGATCTCGACTGTCGACATGTCAAGGGACTTGATGATATGCGGATGCTAAATCCAGTTTAGAGAAGTGCTTGGCTCCCTGGAGCGACTGCAGAATTTCCTCTATGTGAGGCAGAGGAAAACTGTCAATGACACTGCCTGATTTGTTTCTCGCAAATCAATGCACATCCTGATTGACCCATCAGGCTTTCGAACGACTACTATAGGAGACGCCCATTCTGAAGCAGAGATACGCTCAATAACAACAGCTTGAAGAAGTTTGTTAATTTCTTTGGATACTGGTTCGCGCAATGCTAGTGGTAATCGGCGCAACTTGAGTTGCTTGGCCATAACGGAAGATCGTACCTTGACTTTATGTGTATAGTTTTTAACGTGGCCCAGTCCTGGCGTGAACAGATGTTGAAATTCTTAGTAGCGCTCTGGAAGTTTACATGATCGTAGGGGTCTATCGTGACTCAGAGGAGTTGCTGTGGTTCGCCAGCATCCGAGCTGATCTCCTGCGAGTATCAGGCGAAGAGTGTAAGTGGCGTCTATGCCTAGAAAAGACCTGCCTCTTGGCACAACATAAAATAAGAGAGGATCCTGAATGTTTGGAACTGAGCAGTCGCTGGGAAACATCCTGACACAGGTATGACACCGCCTGAATAATCTTTAAGAATTCGAGGTGGAGCTCCAAGTGCTATTTGCGATTGGAAATGACGTTGAAAAATTTCTTCTGATAAAATCGAGACAGCTGAGCCTGTGTCTACGAGCAGGGAAAGTAAGGTGCCATTCACATTGACATCGGTGTAGAACCCTTGACGTGTTGGAGTCGCGTGTTGACCCAGCTGGTTGACGACGACTATATGCTCCTCGTCGTCGGGTGGGGCCTGGCTGTTTCGTACCGGTGGACGGGAGAAGCGTGTGGCACGAGTTGACGGCGGATTGGTCGGTGCAGGATGTGGGGTGAGGCAGACATTTCCGAAGTGGCCGCTTCTGCCGCACCGGAAACATGTTTTTTCCCAGAAACGGGACACTGTTGAAGTGGTTCCAAGTCCTACCACAGTGGCCGCATGTTGGAGGAGGAGAGCGCCGACCACTGGTCCGGGCGAAGCTAAGCCCCGGACGTGACAGTGATTCACTTCTGTTTCTGGAGATTGTGGGGCGGAACTCTCGACGTGGAAAACAGGTGGGGCGCTGTTGTTGCGTCCCATCGGTGACTTGAACGACGTCTTCCTTGGTTACACGATATTGTTGAAGTAAACCTTGAACTTCTGATGTGGTTTGTATAACTTGGATGACTTTATCAAACGTGAGAGCCGGGCCTTCTACCAGTAGGCGTTCTCTGGTGCGTTCTGACGCGAGTCCCACAATGAGTTGGTCGACGAATGAGGATGCTTCGACGGAGCTGAAATTGCACTGTCGACCCACATATTGCACCCGGCGCGCGAAGTCGATTGCTTGTTCTGTTTCCGCTTAACGTAGATTTCGGAACTGTGTACGGTTGGCTCGGTGGGAAGTAGCGCCGTCCAAATGAGCCGCGAGGCCCTGCACAAGGTACTTGTACTCGTCGACATCGCTGGCGCCAGCCGGCATGGCTGATTCGACGATGTGCGCGATGCGATCTGCTTCCGTCCCCAAAAAGACCTTTAAGAGTGCTGCTTTGCGTTTTGGCGCGGATTCTCCGCAGCCTGCTGCGAGAAGGTATGTTTCAGACGAGCGATGCCACTCGCGCCATGGGATGGCCGGCCTCCCCGGGTCCCGCAAGAATGGAGGTGGCTTTGCGGCTATGTCAGTCATTTTGACAAGACAATGAACGAAGTGGTGCCATTTCCTTTGCTTTCTCAAGTTTATATAATCCTGGTGCAAAAAATATCTGGTGCCAGTTGGCGGTGTTTTTGTATTACCTGATGTTTACACGTTATTGGATGGATTTGCTACGTAGCGCTTGATGAAGGCCGATGTCGGAACGATGTCACTAGCCGCCGTCTTCTTCCCAATGCGGTCGACCACGTAGGCCTAACGCTCTACCAAACTTGAATGAACACTTCAGTCAAAATACACAAAGGGAAAACTTGCCGCCAGTACTGCGGCTTACATGTTACTGAAGAGATGTGGGGCGCTTACATTTTCGATATTTCAAGAGTTGGCTGCGCCATTGTGGTGTCGCGTCGGTGACGGCCCCGAGGGGCGAAGCAGGAGCCGTACGCTTCGGTCGAAGAGTCAAGCCAAAAGAAGGTAATTTATTCAGTGACGTCATATATATACCCTGGAGTTAGCCCCCTGGTGGTACAATCACTTCATCCCAAAACCAAAACCAAAACCGAAACTCCCCGGATACTACACAAACAAAGAGTGAACGCCCATGGTGGTTCCAGGAGCGGAACTTTCTAAGAAAAGCCAAAGTTTCTTTCCGTGAGGTCATGGTGGTAAATTCAGTTCTCATGTGTCAGTACACATAGCAGTCGGGCATTTTATGCGGTAGCCGCTGAGCACCAGACGATCTCCCAAAAGTATAGAAAATTGCAGGTCTGAGGTCCACGCTGCTTGCGTAGCCTTGATATCGGGTTTGTTGTGCGCTCGCGGCAGAGTCTAAGTCTCTGGGGATGTCAAGGAATGTCGTTAGAGCCATTTATGATTGATGTCCTGATCTTGCTCAGTTCAGCAACACTTAACCCTGTCCTGCCCAACAAAAAGATTTTAGAAAAAAAGGCCACAAGTAATTAAATTTTGTGTATTTACCCCTTTCTAATTGTGCTTCGACCAGTGAAAATAGAAAGCGCAGATTATTTCACACAGAAAACAAACCCACACATACGTGTGGGCTGGGCTTCTATTCGTATGATCTGCGGGTAGTAAGAATACCTTAAAAATGGCACCAGGCGCAGAAAACCTGTATTTTTACGTTTTATTTATGAGTTATACATTGTTTTCAGGAGTACTTATATTATACATGGGATTTTTGGAAAATTATTAATAGTGAAGTTTTAATTAATATAATTATTAATTATAATAAATATTTTTTCACAAGTAATTACGGAACTAGTTCAAGGTTAAGGCGCGAGAAAACATTACCAACGAGCCAGCACAACACCGCGAATAAATGTGACACGAAGAAAGGAAGAAAAAATCACGCCATATCCACGGAATGAATGATGATAAGTGGGGCGAAGCTCGAGAGGGGGAGATCATCGGTAACCGTAACTCTCCCGTGAAAGTTCGCCCATTACATCATTAAGAAAGACGTAAGACTGTGTGCGTACATTGTACAAATCAACTTTTATTTTCGGAGTCGATGCTCCCAGGCCCAGACCTGGTGAAAGACCCCGCGCCATCGAGCACTAACCCGCACCTTCACCACAATTTGTCACGTAGGATGGGACACAACGGTAAAGAAAGAACTTTTATTTAGGGCGAACTTGTGCCCGAACAAGACGAGAGGAAACGAGCAAAGGTCCTTGCGTCTCGTTCGATCTCCGAGAACGACTGCCTGCGTTCGTGGCGTGATCTCTTGCGTGATCTCCTTCTCGCAGTGCACGTGCGCTCGCGCCTCCGTTGGCGAACACAGACAAGCTCGCGCTCCCGGTGCCGAGTTTGCGCTGCCGGTTGCAGCCGGTTCTTGCGCGTGCAACGCGGCCCACTTTGCGACATCTCCGAAAGCATGCGGCGGTCACGTACCACGAGACACAATGGATGGACAGACCCATGGATTGAGGAGCTTCGCCCCTAAAAATTTTTATCGCTAGCGCTGCAGTGCACGAGCCCGCCACCCTGTACTGCCCAGCAAAATTTTCGTGACGACAAAAGCCCAGCCCACACATATGTGTGGGTGCATTTTTCAACCGTGATGACGGAACGAAGACGAAGGGAATGGGTGTATTTTTTAGCCAATCGTGTTTGTCCAAGTCCTGCAAGTCGTGTATTACACTTGTTATTCAGAAAATACGAGAATTGCAAGAGGAAATATCAGTTTTCATCTTGAAGGCGGCTAGCGTGATCGCGCTGCCTTGAGCGCCGTTTTTAATGTGCGATTTCTCGCCCCCTGGTGGCGAAATGAGTGAACTAACGAAACCAATAAAGTCTCGAAAGCGTTCGCAGCGGCTACCAAGGGCTGTGAAACTGAAACCGAAACAGGTGCCACTTAGTAAACGATTTGTTGACCCACACGTTTGTGTGGGCTGGGCCGTAAAGGGTTAAACAGCGTATTTCCAAGTTTTCGAAGCCCATGTTTGCTGCGAGAATAATGCGCAGCGACCATCAGAGAACCGCAGTTATTGCGAAGTATCGAGAAACATTTTATGCTGCAGTCTTGGGGGTGACTGCCAGTCCGGTAACTTTCCGCTGATCGACTTCGATGAAGAGGAAAACACGGTAAAACGTAGCCTAGTGCACTCTGTTAAATGTCCGATGTTATTGATTTTCCTCGCACTCAAAACATCAGATATCTTAGAGTTTACTCCTTTAACTTCCTTTGGTTCTTCTCACCACATAAACGCAGGCTTCGAAATGAACTTTCCCACCGTTTTAAATCATCTTTCTAGAGTGCCCTGTGGAAGTCCAAAACATTTTTATTCTCCAACTACTCATAATTGGCGGACGTCCTGATTGGTTATGTGCCATTAACAAAGAAACGACAACGACAGTTCGCAGCCCCCTCCCCATCCTCCTCCTCCTCCTCCTCCTTCTTCTTCTTCATCTCGTTCTTTCTTTATTTATTTTGTTTCAATATTGACTAATTTTCAAACTCGATTCCTCAAACATACGAAGAAAAAAGCTTCCAAAATTTTCCAACTTTTCCTCCAATCATCCACCTAGGCAGTAATCTCATTCGAATTAACGACTGATGTTTGGCCGATCCCCTGATTGGGTATGCGCCAATATAGTGAATGAACAACAACAACAACAACAGCAGCTTCCTGAGGCCCGTTCGTGCTGTCTCCGAACGTCGCTCGCTGAAGGAGGCTTCGGCCAGCGGTACGGTGCGTCCTTTCTGTCATCTTCTTTAAGCCTTGCGCTCCAAGACCCATCCCGCACTGCCAGATCTGCAAAGTTAGACTCCCGTAATGTGGTCACACCACTAAGCCGGCGGAGTTGTAGCCAATGGTGTAATGAACCTATTTAGTTGCAACGCAGCCGAAGGCGAAAGTCTGCAGCTTTATACGCACGGCGGCGTGTAATCTTACCTGAATGGCTATAAGCACGACTTGCACTACGCTTGGATCTTAGCCAGATAGGCAGAGAAGTGATGCGTACGACTTCGCAACAACGACCTGAAAGGCACCTCTCTGCACCCAAGCCTGTCACAATACAGTATATAAAAGTTAAAAATTAAGTGACTGCCTCGGTCAGAATACTGTATATAAGCCTTATAAATTAAGTGACTGCCTCGAAAGAGTCCTCCCAAAGTGCACAGTGCGCTTTGTGCCCTTAGTGCTGACAGCGCCCTAAAACCTGCTACCCCCCTCCAGCTAAGAAAAGCAATACGTAGCAATATAGTAAATTAGAGTACTGTAGTGTCGCGACGGCGACGGCCCCTATGGTGGAGGACGCTACAATAAACATGCACACGTTGGAGGAGGAATCCGGGAGAACATTTATTCGCAAGATACCGTCCCCATTATAGCCTTGTCGCAGCCTTCCGGTGGTAAACCCTTGAAAAGAGAGGTTCCGAGTACCGCGATCTTGCAATTACTACCTCTGAAAAAGCAATCCTTTGTAAAGAAGATAAAACGATTTGGCATGCGAACCCACAGCTTCTGTGTACAGAAGTCGGAGCGTGATACCTTAACACCATAGAACAATGTCGACAGTACTGGGTAGCCGTTTCTCAACCATATGTGTGGTGATGCGTATAGCCATTGCCTGCAGGGCCCACGATCTCGTTGTATAGCAGTACTCGAGGCGAGATTCAACTCGAGGGTACGGTCTCTTGCAAGTCCGGAAGGCCTGAACTATCTCCTGTAGGAGCATCTAAATAGAACTGAAGAGAGAGAGAGAGAGATGGAGATAGATTGATAGGGAAAGAGCGGGGGAGGGAGTGATATGGAGGGAGTCATAGAAAGAGAGGGGGAGTGAAAGGAAGAGATATGAAGGGAGAGAGAGATGAAGATAGATTTTGAGAGAGAGTTAGAGAGGGAGAGATATGGCGAGATAGATAGATAGATAGATAGATAGATAGATAGATAGATAGATAGATAGATAGATAGATAGATAGATAGATAGATAGATAGATAGATAGATAGATAGATAGATAGATAGATAGATAGATAGATAGATATGAAGTGGGATAGAGAGAGGGGGAGAGAGAAACTTCTTGGTTCTCGGATACAGGGTATTGGGGATGGTAGAGGCAAAGAGAGTCGCCGCGATTGCTAGGGATTGGGCGGCGGTCATGACTTGGCCTGACTCCTCCATGTCGCGCAACATGTACTACTATTCGCAAAGCGCTCGCAAAATTATGTCTTCGATTTCTTTCTCTTTTTTTGCAAGTCAGTAAGGGTTGCGTTGTTTATGCCACATCGATACTACAAATATGAAAAGCATGCTTCTAAAAACTACTGTGAAATGTTTTGCTTGGTCCTCAACCACAGACACTCGTAGATTATCGTTGAAACCGTGCGCAAAACAGTTGCCGAGTGCATTTCGGAAATTTCTCGCTGATAGGCTTGATATTGTTGCTTCCATTTGCCTGTGCCTGTGTACGCTGCATTTCCTTGCAATACGAAGGCAGTGGCAATGTCAACGGGGATTTGTTTCGCTTAGATGAGAACATGAAGAGTAATTTTCTTATCAACAGATATATATATTTATATTATATATATATATATATATATATATATATATATATATATATATATATATATATATAAATGCAAAGAACTGTGCCCGCTGCTTGACACAGTCCCGCATGGCAGTCCATCATAGATCAACCGTGACCAAGCTAGGACTGGTCTTTCCGAAGCTCCCTTGCTCGCCTGTAAGAAAACACGAATGTGTTAACATGCTCCCTTCCTCGCGTTCGTCCCTCCCCCCATAGAGCGGCTCCAGTCATTCTAGTTCCTGGAAGGGAAACATTTCGACCTTGTCCCGACCTCCCACGTGATAGCGGCCCTATCTCCAATTTCGGTCTACCATAACTTGGCCGCGCTTCTCACCTCAACAATACCCCCCCCCCCCCCCCCCCCCCCCCACGATTGCTGCTCCTCTAACGCCGACAGATGCTGCACAAAAGGGTCACCGCGGTAACACTACAGATCGTTCTCACCACAGGTGACGGTTTAACCGTTATCTACGTTATCGACGAAGATCTGACCCGGAGTCACATCATTCATATCTCATATTTAGGGCAGTGCCATACGTTTCTAGTTAATTACGTTTGCCTCCTTAAACTTTTGTCACGTAAATTTCGGTGGCACACTCCGCACGCGTTACCGCACTCCAGTAGCCGCTGCATCACATTCTAGCTGAACATAGAATAAACCCTTGTGTAACGAGATCACGTTACTCTAAGTTTTTTTTATAGTTACCACTGTATGGCAAAGAGAGAAAACCACCTCGCTGTACAAAAGTTTCGTTTATAAAGAAGCCAGTTTTCTCTCCTAGGGCTCCGTTATAAGGGCTTACTGTTACTGTTTATAGGGCAGCTCTCATCTCGCTGCTGTACTCGTTGTTTCCGGTTCGCGGTGATGAGATTGTGTCGGGGGGCGGCTGAGAAGTACGGGAAATGCGGACGGCTAGTGTGTGGGATTCTACATTTCACACACTAGTTATTTCCCACCCCGCAGCCATCCGCGCTCAACAAACATGCCTTGCGAGCGCCGGCTGCGGACGGGTTCTTTGTTTGCGGAGACAGACAAAGGGAGGAGGCGGAGAGGGCAAAACACCAATGTCAGCATTTATTGCAATGTGCAACTCAAATACACTGCATACAGACTAATCGTAGGTCATAACGGTAACACTTGGAGCGAGGAATTAAACAACACTAGAGATCGAGATGGTTCGACTCAGCGATGGATACCAGAGCAGAGGGGCGCTGCGCGTGCAAGCGCGGTTGCAGTCTCCCAGCTCGCCCGGACGCGTCCCATTGTGGCGCGTTCCCCAGGTTCGGACCAGCGCGCCCAAACGCATGCGGCTAAAAGCAGGAAAATATTCCACGTTTTCATTGGCTCCTGAAACCACTGTCAGTCGGGGACAAAAGTTAGGGACATTTAGAGAATTTGTTGTTGCAGCAAGCAGGCTTGTTCTGGCGTCGCGCGTTGCCTCCTAGGGAATTTACTTTAAGAAGCTGAGTGCCCGCGTAGGTTATATAGGAGGCTATGGCCGGCATCTAGCAGCAGACGACGCAAGAAACGACTGCAACTGACGCTTCCTTTCAGTTTTGACGGGTGTCTTGCTCGACGATATTTTTTTTTTTGTGAATGCGGAGCGTGCCTGCCTGACCGTGTCCATGGTATCGCACCGAGTTTGTCCTGCGCTGGTTCCTTTTATCTTAAAAACTTCAACATTTCTTTCTCCTCTGTGTGGCCCTAATATTGCTGCTGCGCGCCGCACCAACCAGTCATCAGACTTGGAGGACGTCTTCTTCATTATTTCTCCAAAAATGAATTACCTCTGCGTTTATGTTTCTTGCTTCTTTCAAGAACGATGAGAAAATCAAAGAAAAATTCCGTGCAGAGCTGCGAGATCTCCTAGAAGCGCGCGCGTGTACTGGCTTGGGAGAACAGTAATCGCAATAGTACTTCTGCTTGTGCAGTGCGCCACTTTTAAACGAAAAAAAAAAAAAAACGTAGGATGAGGTATTGCCCCTTCGAGCCAGTTTCCAGATCTGGTCATTGCAAAATGCACATTTATTGGCGATTGACGGTAGCGTAGCTTATTTAGTGGTTCTAAGTTCAAACAAATTTGTGTTATTGCAAGATACTTGATTTCTATAACACTAGCCCTTTGTAGTAACCGATGTAGAGCGGCATTAGCTTGCTTCCAACGTACAGGCTTCAAGAGCAGGTGTGAAGGACAGTATTAAAATGTGCAAAATTTTTAGAACCTGCTGTTGTAAGTGAGCCTGCAGTGCAACATCTCAATCTTTAATCATGCGCTCTTGTGAAGACCTTTAAAATGTTCCTTGGACAAATGAATTATAACATTTCAGCTTGAGGGGTACAACTTTAAATGGTTGTGAATCTTGGCTACCTGGTAGTTCGTTGTTTAAACTGCAGCATAAATACCAGATAAGAGACCAGGGGACGATGACGTGCCAGTGCTCGTGTATTGTCCTCCACATTATTTCCACGTTCCTGGACAATCTAAAAGGAATCAAGGAGACAGTTTTTAGTTTTATTTATTCCCAGCTCCACAGCCATAGAAGACAGATATCAGAGGTGCCAAGCACAAATGTTGTAGGTGCATCCAGATGCTTGTTGAGACCTCTGTCACTGAAAAGATAAGAAATACCATTTTGAAAACTGGTCAACCACTACATATACTTCCTTAGGAGCCTCCCATTCAAAATTCAAATGACCAAGTAGCTTAAACACAGTATACTATTATTGCGTTCCTTGCGTATACGTTTTTTAGTATACATATGCACACTGACGTTTCTGCTTTATTTTTTATTTTATTTTATTTCCTTGTACACGCTTGGCAGAATTCTGATATTATTCTTCGTTCAATCTGCTCAGGTACCATACCCCCCATTAATGCCCATGGGGCCATAAGGGTATCTTGAATAAATAAACATAGAACACCAAATACATGGAACTACTTCTACAAATTGACGGTCCTGTGGCAGTTAAAAAATTTATAAAATAAATAATACAATGGCCCATTTCCACAAAACACCTAATACAAATAAATACATGGCCAACTCCAGCTTTCCTCAAAATTTTGTATACCATGTGTCTGAATCAGGCAAGAAAACTGTAAACATCTTGCATACAATTTTGTTTGCACGTAAATTGCAGGCAGTAGTGGTCCGAGAGATTGGTTCTGAAGGGGGCGAATTGTTTAAGGGGGGGGGGAGAATAAAGAACCACTCCCCTCCTTGCACCAGTTTTTCCGAGGAGGTGGTGCTAAACATGCCGGCGTGCGCGCGTATGCGGGCACCCCTACAAGTATAACATATTTAAAATCTTGGTATGCATTAGAAAGGTCAGAATAAATACCCTTTTGACACTGCCATAAGCATGACGTGTGGGCTGATTCGCCATGCAGTTCGCCCCAAACTGTCGACATCAGAGCTCCAGTGACTTTAACCAACAGACCGTCTGCTGATGGCGCACGCTGCACTGCCTTGTGTATCATGTCACAGTTTTGGGACTGATATCGTGTGGCCCAGGTGCATGCAACCACGGCAACCTGGCTGTGTCCACTCACTCTAGCTCACGCATCCAGCCTGACCATCATCATCATCATCAGCAGCAGCCTATCTACGCCAACTGCAGGTTAAAGGCATCTCCCATTATTCTCCAATTACCTCGGTCCTGTGCCAACTGTGACCAATTTATCCCGCAAACTTCTTGATCTCATCTGCCCATCTAACTTTCTGCCGCCCCCTGCAACGCCTGCCTTCTCTAGGGATCCACTGTGTTACCCCTAATAACCAGAGGTTATCTTGCCTTCGCATTACATGCCCTGCCCACGTCCATTTCTTTTTCTTAATCTCTACTAATATGTCCTTAACACGTGTTTGTTCCCTGACCCACTCCGCTCTCTTCTTGTCCCTTAATGTTACACCTATCATTTTCCGCTCCATTGCACGCTGGTTTCGTTCTCAATTTAAGTTGAACCCTTTTTGTGAGCCTCCCGGTTTCTGCCCCGTAGGTAAGTACCGGTAAGATGCAGCTGTCATACACTTTCTTCTTCAGCGACACTGGTAGGCTGCTATTCATTATCTGAGAATGTCTGCCATATGCACCCCACCCCATTCTTATCCTTCTAATTATCTCTGCCTCATGGTTGGGATCTGGGGTCACAACTTGGCCTAAGTAGATATATTCGGTTACCACTTCCACTGCCTCGCCACCTATCTCAAACCGCTGTGCTGTCCCGAGGTTTTTGATAATTACTTTAGTTTTTCTGCATATTAATTTTCAGGCCCACGGATCTACTCTGTTCGTCCAGTGCGGGAAGCATGCTTTGCAATTCGTCCCCCGAGTTACTTAGCAAGGCAACGTCATCAGCAAATCTGAGGTTACTGAGGTATTCTCCATTAACCCTTACTCCCACCTGTTCCCAATCCAACGTTCTGAATACTTCTTGTAAGTATGCTGTGAATAACATTGGAGAGGTTGTGTCTCCTTGTCTGACACCCTTCCTTATAGGTATTTTACTGCTCTCCTTATGGAGGATGATGGTAGCTGTGGACCCATTGTACATATCCTCTAGTATTCTTACATAATGCTCATCTAACCCCCGGTTCCGTAATGCCTGAATGACTGCGAGGGTTTCGACCGAGTCGAATGCTTTCTCATAATCTATGAAGGCTATATATAGGGGTTCAGTATACTCAGCGCACTTCTCTATCACCTGATTGATCGTGTGAATATGGTCCATTGTTGAATAACCTTTACGGAACCCTGCTTGTTCTTTAGGTTGACTGAAATCTAAGGTTGCAGAAATTCTGTTAGCGATTACCTTTGTAAGTACCTTGTAGACGACTGACAGTAAGCTGATCGGCCTGTAATTTTTCAAGTGTTTCATGCCGCCTTTCTTATGGATTAGGATGATGTTCGCGTTCTTCCAAGATTCCGGCACACTTGCGGTCATTAGGCATTGCGTATACAGGTTTGCCAGTTTTAAATGCAGAGCATTTCTTTAACTCACGATGTCACCCGTTCTTGGCGTCCGTAGTTGTCCGCATCGCTCGCAGGTCACCCTCTCGGCGCGATCGTGGCGTGATAAAGGCGGGTGCCAGCGAGGCTGGAACGCACTCATCGCCGCGCTCTCTTGTCAGCCCCGCTCCTCCTCGCCTACTCTCCGCTCGCATCGCGCGCTCTCTCCGCGGTCGGTTCGCGCCCAACAGGTGGGGGCGTGCGCGTCGCGGGATCAACAACATCTGTGGCGTGATCGTGACGTCACCATCGCGCGCGCGCGGCGCGATCGTGGCGTGATAAAGGCGGGTGTCGGCGAGGCTGGAACGCACTCATCGCCGCGCTCTCTCGTCATCAGTTGCCACAAGGGCAACAACATTAACGTAACGCAAACTACTTAACGTCGTGCGCCCCCGGAAATGCTCTGCATTTGATCGTGCCCCTCGCGAGAGGGATGTTTCTGCATCGCTTCCCCGTGGACATCGTTTGCAAACCATTTCCTTCTACCAGCCTTGATTTTTTCAAGTACAATTTCTCCACCATCCTTCAAGAGGTCTGCTGTTATCTGATCCTCACCAGGTGCTTTGCCCCCTCTCATTTCTTTCAAAGCCTTCCTTACTTCTTCGGTCATTACTGGTGGGATGTCTATCTCCTCTAACTACTGTCTCGTTCGGCATTATCCTGGATGTCCCGGCTACTGTACAGGTCCCTATAGAACTCCTCGGCCACTGTGACTATTTTATCCCTATTTGTGATGACATTGCCTTGCTATCTGTAAGTGCATACATCTGATTTTTCCCCGCGCCAAGACGCCTCTTCACTGCTTTCAGGCTACCTCCGTTCTTTACAGCGTATTCGATCCTCTCCATATTATACTTCCGTATGTCAGCTGTCTTACGCTTATTGATTAACTTCGAAAGCTCCGCTAGTTCTATTCTGTCAGCTGCGGTAGAGATTGTCATGGTTTGCCGTTTCCTAATTAGATCTTTCGTCTCTTGTTAAAGTTTACCAGTATCCTGTCTAGCCATAGTGCCACCGACTTCTACTGCACACTCCGTGATAATGAGTGTAAGGTTGTCGCTGGCTTCCTGTGTCGTAAGCTTGGCTTCATTCCCCGAGCCTGACCGTGATGCAGCAAAAACAGTGACATCAACAGCTCCATTCTCTCATGGCGGCCACCTGGTGTAGAAGCCGAAACTGACATGAATAAACAAGGGTCAGAAGAATTTTTTTACCCTGCGGTCGACCATGTAATGTTCCATTCTATGATTCCTGGGCTGTTAAGCAGCCATAGCAATAAGAAAAATGTAACACAAAAATTTCGGACCAGTACTATTTTGAAATATTTACATAGACACATGAACTGCGTACTAATGGCCCTTTCTGTGTACCATTCCTCAGCTGAGCATGAAAGACTGGCACAATGAAGTGTCACGTTTACATTTGACAAGTTTGCAAGCTTAGTGATTTACAATGAACTTTTGTGATCTTTCTTGACAAGGATTTAACCTATAACCGCTCCTCACTGGCTTGGCTCATGTACAATGCTTAAGCTCGTGGGCCTGCTCTCTACGGCATGCCAAGGAATGTGGCACACTGCGGTTGCGTGAAAGAACTCTTTACTTACATCTTCCACCTCGCTGTCGCCCGTCCGGGCATACACAAGCACACACCAGCCAAACCCTCTGCGTCCCGAGTCCGAGTCTCCCCAGCCCCGCGCTTCTCTCACTCCACCGCCCGCTCCCACAAGTCCACTAGCGCCATCTCTGCGGCGCCGGCGTCTCAAGCCTTTCAGCCCGGTGGCTTCACGGTAGGCGAGGAGGGCGAGGGAATGGAGCTCGCGGCGAGGGGCTCCAAGCAACACCGTCTAGGTGCTAAGGCGCTTCCCACAAGCTTCATGCACATACTGTACTTGGCAGTTTCAATTACTTAAGTGAAGCTTCCAGCTTCTCCCTGATGTATCTGTAATCCACCCGAAATGCACTGCAGGAAAGACTGCGCTTGTCTTTGCGTCATCTTTTTCTGTGTCCCCGTATCGAGTGCGCAAAAGTTACCGTTAAGGAAAGCCGACTTTTTCTGATGATGACGATCATGGGTGAAATGAAAAAACATTAAAACGCTTCCCATGATCTGAACTGAACCTGAGTCTTTCAAGTTATGAAGCTGACGTCTATCCCATTGCGCCATTCTAACACAGTCGAAACAATTTGGATTTGCATAGACGTGGAAAATTACACAAAAAATTGCACACCTCCATCTAACGACAATGGTTGTACACTACAGAAGGTCATGGATTGCCTGCATCAGCAAAGCTCTAGAAAGCACAACTGTAGTGCAGCAGACCGTACCAACAAGAAACAGGTGCTCAGTACTGGGCTGGTTAACTCTGTGTTGGACTTGGTTTTGGAAAGCTTCCCATCCCCTGTTTTTGTCGTTTCAACAGATTCGCAGTTGATTTTTTATTAAGTCTTCCCGTCAGCAACTAGGTCACAGATACATATTTGGTTGTCATACTACCAGGGTGGTCTGCGAGCAGACGCGGTCTGTCTGCGGCAAATTTAGAGTGTACCACAAAACGACCCACTTCTAGATCATAATGGGAAACAGCGCAAAAACAAAACTTGGACAAGAAAGACAACGGGACGAAGCGCTACTAGCAACTGAAACGTTTAATCGTCAAAACACACAAATATATACACACAATCCATGCCATTATACACGTAAACCATGCCATTATGAACCTATACCAACAAGTCCAACTCGCAGTTCTTCTAAATGCCACTTCTGGAGGCATTCACCTAATTTCTATGGGTACCCAGAAAGGATGTAGACCAAGGCTTGTCCTCCAGGCCCTGCACCAGCATCGTAGGGGCCAGGTCCAAGCACTTCTTTTTTTCCACTGGAAGCCCTCCTATGCATATGCGGCAGGAACAGGATTAAATGCTGTGTCAGCACAACTGAAAGTTGGGTAGGCTCAAAATACATCTTTAAAAAACAAAATGCGTAAAAGATGGCGACGAAGAATAAGACCACACAGGACAACCCACTACCAGAAAAAGAACACACAGCGCATCGTCCTGTGTGTTGTTTTCTGCAAAACCAAAAGTGGGCAATCTCTGCCGCATTGTTAATAACAAGGATCATCTAAGGAAATCGAGGAACCAGTGCAGTGTTAACCATGCGCAGCCTTTAGTTCATTGTACGATTGGCATGGTTTACAAAATTCCGTTGTCATATGTAAGTCCGTGTATGTGGGCCAGACAGGACGCTGTCTAAGTGTCAGTCTCGGAGAGCATTTATTTACGATAACGAATTCAACGGGCGCAAATCTTCCTGCGCATTATAAAAAGTGTAGGTGTCACCCTTTGTTTGACGAGACCGTGGTGTGTCCCTCCTGCCTGTACGCATTATTTGTGCGCTTTCAAATTTTCAGTGGCTTTATGGCCTGCCACATACTACTTGTCCCATACGCAGCTTCATCCATTCACCTTCAATGTACACTTTACTGACAGTTGCTCCTGGTGCCTCCTCATCAAGGGCCCAAAATGCCACATAACCTTCACAGCCCCTTGGATGATCTGAATCTGCCACAGTCATTTGGTCTATCCTTTCTCTCTCCATCTTCCGCCTTTTTTGGCTCACGGTTTCACGCTTTTTTCCCCTTTGGCCGCGATTTCCTTACGTTCTCTGTACAGAAGCGACGTTTCCTATTCATCTCCCGCAACGCAACTTAACTGCCCGAAGAGCTAGAGCTCTGATGCGTGCACACGACATACTCAAGAGTTAACGCTATCAAACACACGCATATTTACGATCGAGAGACTGCGCCTCACACATCCAGGACTGCGCTTAGGGAAGTACACGCCACCGGTTCGATCAAACTTGAGCAATGTTATGGGCTCCTAAACAAAAGGAACAACAACGAAACGCTTGAAACTGCGGCCGGAGTGTGTGGGGACATAGAATCGTAATTTGAATTTAGCGTGTGCTGCATACTTGGACGAGAAACAGGGACTGGGAAAAAGACAAACCACAGGCAGGTTGGCTACACGAAGCAGGTGTTGGTTTGGGCGCCAACGTCTGGTTTGTTTTTTTCCACTGTCTCTGTTCCTCGTCCAAGCACGCAGCTCACGCTAAATGTGAATTGTTAATGTCACAATACTATCGGGAACGAGAATGACAGCTAGGAGAACGAGGCGACCACGCAAACAAGAATTCACGCAGCTTTAGGTACACAGTAAATTGATACAAACACAAAAACTACAACAAAAATAACGACGTTACTGACCTTGATGGGAAAATGAGCGCAGCCGTGTCTGTGCAAACGCCGGAGACCGGCATGGCTGATCCGGCTGATCTACGCTGAGTAAAGGCTGCAAGACTCTCTTGAAATGTCGCAGTAGGTATGTAAGACACCTAATTGGATAGGGAGATAGCACAAATACTAGCATTCACGATATAATCACGCATCTGCACCTTCATTTAGTAATCAACAGAAACTGCACGCTGCTTCGGAACACAGAACAGGTTCTAGCCGGTTGTGCGCCAACTTCAGCGTTGTCCTTAGGCGGTGAAAAACAAGCCAAGTGATGTCACGTTTTGATCACGTGACCCAAGGATTTCTTTCCTCCTTCTAGCCGCTCCGCGCCCAAACGTCCGCGCGCTAACGCATCCCCAAGACAAGAGCCCGTCCTCTCGTCATGCGACAACCCACCAGACCTCGTATTTGGTGGCACTAGCGCCGAGGAGGAACTGGTTCTCGGGTATGGCAGAAGGGAAAAGGGTTAACGCCTCCACCCTGGCGACAACGAACCGTCCGGTCGCTGGCGCCCTCCCGTATGGTTCCCGCCAGGCGAGTGAGGAGCATTGTGCAACGCCAGCCGCGATGGGAAGCTAGCCAGAAAGGGGTTCGCATGGAAGTCGCGATCCCCACAAGTGGCAGGGCGGTTCGGTGAATGAACCTGGTAAGGCTGCCGAGTTAAAAAAGTAACTGAACACTTCAGTCATTACCTTCCCGTAAGAAACGCGTTACGGGCTCTGAACTGCCTGTGAACGATATTGAAGCGTTAACATTTTCAATAAAATCTAACCACCGTTACTTCTTGTGCAGCAAAGCAAGAAGATACGTAGCCATTTCTTTCTTTTTGTTATCTACCCTAACGTCCCTTCCCTCGCACTGCAGGGCACCCACTGAAGCGCAGACGTGACCCCTTTGGCCACTAAGCCATGTCCGTTACAGGCCACTGTGGGCCTGGACTAGCGTTCATCCTTCAGGGCACCTGGTGGGGATTCCACGCATGGCGCCGCTACATCCGCAGCAGGGCTCAAGAGCGCCCCTACGTTTGCCGCGCCTGGTACCCGTTGCACTGCGTTCCCCGACTAGCCTGCTTCGAAGGCGTCGCCAAGATAGTCTGCTGCCTGATCGGTCTCGTCATCGAGTACATCACCGCCTTTGAGGGTGGCAAGTTGGCCTATGCTTCACACTACCACCACGTTTCCATGTACTTCTTCTACGCCACCAGCGGCGTCGTCGAAATACTGATGTACAAGGGCCTACCACTCCCGGAGGGTTCGGACTACGTCGCCACCCTGCTGGCCACGGTGGTAGTATGGCTGCTCTTCAACTTCCACCTGCACGGGCGCTCGCACCTGGACGTCCTCGCACACTCCCTTCTCATGTACACCGCCGGGGCCCAGGCACTGTGCACCATGGTTGAGATGGTCCGTCGCCACAGCATCCTGGCGTCTCTGGGACGGGCCTACTGCTCCTTGCTGCAGGGCACGTGGCTATGTCAAGCGGGCTTCATGCTGTACAGCCGGACCCCCAGCATTCCCAGGTGGGACGAGCACAGCCACAGTGACGTGCTGGTCGCCGGGGCCGCGTTCACGTTGCACATGTGGCTGCTCCTGCTGTACATCGGTCTGCTCGGCGTGCTCGCGTGGATCCAGCGCTGCACCTGCGACTGCGACGACCCTTCAGACGGGCTTGACGAGGCGGGCTACTCCTTGGTATACAACTCGTTCGCGTCGGTGGATCGGAAACTCGGAGGCCAAGACAAAACGGCGAATATGGCGATTGGGGACTACACTGACGACGATTGCCATGTCTGAACCATTCACTATCAGAGAACAGGTAAAGAATGGCGGTCTGGGGAGCGCCATTGTGCCATGAGTGCGGCAATAAAGAGTGTTTTTGTCTTGTTTTCTTTTTTTGGAGAACAGGATAAAATTTCGGCTACATGGCTAGCTCAAACCCCGCCTGAGCTTGTGATACAGAGAAACGCACTCGGAGGGAAAGCAAACACTAAACTTTTAATCAATAAAAGCACCGTCAGACTCTTTAGGTAAAGCATAAATAACCCAAAGATATAAATATCGCGTATGAGTTAACAGCCTCGCAGCTTCACATTGTTCCTGCAAACGCTTACTGCACAAGGAGAGCTGCTTAGCTTCGCCGTAAACTTTTGTGAAGGAGGCACGTTGTGTGCATAAGTAGTGTGTTGGAGACTTTAAAAAAGCATTTTGCGCCGCAATTAGCTTAATCTACAGTATGACATTAGTTGAGATCCTTAGTGCAAATTTTGGTCAAAAACAATGTTTCAAACCTTTATATACTCAGCTCAAAGAAGCTATTTCGGGTGCAACGATCGTTGAACCCTTCCAGAGAGGCAAGGCGAACAAGGTAGGCTTGCGATAAGTTTTAGGACAGCTCTCCATGGATGGGCTGAGCTAGCTCCCCCGTAAACGTTATATTTCGAGCAGAAGAATGCATTTGTGCCTTGTATCAGCGGTTACAGTAATTTAGTTGTGTCGAATTCTAACCCTCAAAAGTAGCTTATAAGACGTTCGCCGAATATTGTGGTGTTATAGCGTAAGAAACGGCTGAGGTGATGACAGGCAAGACGTCAAGCCTATATTGTGACATTTTTGGCTCACCTCGAGCTGTGGAATGGCATAAAATTGATTGTCTCCACCCTGGACCATTTGCACTCAGACTGGTGCTTGGACCATGGCCCTCACCCTCTGCTCAGCGCAAAACCTTCTCCGCGTTATTCGATTTTATCGAGGACAATGGTGCATCGACGACATTGTAATTTTCCCTTCAATGCCGGAAGCTTTTAACTCGATTTCCTGCAACAGGAATGTATTTTATTTTTATTTTATTTTGTTTTTTCTCCATTACTCCTCTTCAGTACTAAAGAGGAATCTGGCGCTAGCGTCTATGCGGCTCATATCAAGGCCATCGGTGTAGCCATGGACTGCCATTACGTCTTGCGCTCGCCTTAGTTTCATCATTGGCTTGGATTGAAACGCTTTAGTGGCCGTATACTCGAACACAGTGCCACAAAAAACGCAAAAGATGGTGTGTTATCTAATAAGTGGAAAATAAAACAGGCTGTTTTGAAGCTAACAAAAAAGGAAGCAAAGCATATTTTCGCAGGAATGGTTGTGCCTACTATTGATGATGATGATGATTGCTATTGGTTTCCCCTTTGTAGCGGGTGATGACATGTCATCTTAATAAATTATGCAGGCCAAGCTGGTAGTTAACAACAATGTCCATATTTTGTGAAAAACTCATTAGAGATTCTTATTTTGTTAATTTTACTATTATTTCAAATAATAAGTTGTTTGAAGAGTTTGGAAAGCTTTGTGAGAGTGCCTACGAAAACGTCGTCTTCGTGGTGAACCGGTGCACCGGCCGTCAGCTACAGTTTAACAAAACTTCTTGCTGAGCGAGTTGGTTCATACTTGAAGAAAAAAGAAAACGTGGCGTTAAACAGTCACGGACGAAGACAAGATAGGACAGATACAGGCACCCGTATCTGTCGCATCTTGTCTTCGTCGAAGTACGTTTTGTTTCTTTTTTTTTTCGTCAGCTACAAATTTCAAGGCGGCATATTACCCCCCTCAATCATACGTCCTTCGAGTGCGGCATGACCAACGTCAGGTACGATTACGCACTGCCTGCCCTTTCACCGAACACGGCTACCACAGAACAGGGAGGATTTCGGCTTCCTCGTAGCTCGTAGATGTATTAATGCATAGCGAAGGAAGCAAATACCCCAAACCGCTTAAGAATCCCATTGTCATGCCAAGCCCAAGCCAAAAGGCGGGGTCTTCCCGTTAACCCCAACGACGACATGGATTACCAGGTGCAGTTTCCCCTCTAACATACTTACTAAGAAACTCTATGCCTACTGCATTTCTGTCCCTCTCCTCCTTTCCCCCCAGCATGTCGGCGAACTCGGGCTGGAGAGCCTCTCTGCGTTTTCCTCTTTAATAAGGAGTCTCTCTCTCTCTCTCTCTCTCTCTCTCTCTCTCTCTCTCTCTCTCTCTCTCTCTCTCTCTCTCTCTCTCTCTCTCTCTCTCTCTCTCTCTCTCTGAAAAGGCGCTTTCATGCCGGAATGTTTAAAGCGCAAGACCTCTGAACTCAACAGAGATTCAAGTGTATCGAGGTATTCGCCTTCTACCTTTTGCAAATGTGGGGCAACTGCAAGGTCAAATGCCGCGCTACGCACTTAGACTCGCACTTTTTTACGCCTGGCACTCAGGCCCATTCTGAAGTCAGCAAAGACCTTACTCAAGGATGAACCTAGCTTTGGAACACATTGCAGCGCGAGTTTGCGAAGACTAAAAACAAGGGTCAAAAGCTGGCTACCCACTATTTTATTTGACGGGTAACACACGTGCACATATACAGCGAATACGGCCAAGCGCAAAATGGTCATCACCAACACCATCATCATCAGCAGCAGCCTATCTGCGCCCGCAGCGGGACAAATGCATTTCCCATACATTTCCGAACATCCCGGTCCTGTGGTAACTGCGACCAATTTATTCCCCAAATTTCTTCATCTCATCTGCCCATATAACTTCCTGCGGCCCCCTGCCACGCTTGCCTTCTCTAGGGATCCGCTCTATTACCCTTAATGACCAACGGTTATCTTGCTGTCGCATTACATACTCTGCACAGATCTATTTCTTTGTCTTAATTTCTACTAATAGGTACTTAAAACGCGTTTGTTCCCTGACCCATACGCTCTCTTCTTGTCCCTTAATGTTACCCCTGTCATTTTCCGTTACATTGCTTGCTGAGTCGTCCTTAGTTTAAGTTTAAATCTTTCAGCAAGCCTCCAAGTTTCTGCCCAGTAGCTGAGTACCGCTGAGATGCAGCTGTCATACGCTTTCTTCTACAGGGACAATGGTAGGCTGCCATTATTTATCTGAGAATGCCTACCGAATGCATTCCATCCAATTCTTATCGCTAAATGGGGCAGGGTGACTACTGCAGCTGTAAAAACAGGAACCGGGAAGGGGAACAAAAAGTGAACTCCCACGGTGGTTCCAGGAACGGAAGTTTCTTAGAAAAGCAAAAGTTGCTTTCCGTGAGTTCATGGTGGTAAATTCAGTTCTCGTGAGTCATTACCCACAGCTACGGGCATTTTATGCCGTATCTGCTGAGCACCAGACGACCTCCCAAAAATATAGAAAATTGCAGGTCTGGGGTCCAAGCTGCTTGCGTAGCCTTGATATCGGGTTTGTTGGGCGCTCGCGGCAGAGTGTAAGTCTCTGGGGATGTCCAGGCATGTCGTTAGGCCATTTGTGATTGATATCCTGACCTTGCTCAGTTCAGCAACACTTAAACTGCGTGTTTCCAAGTTTTCGACGCCCATGATTTCTGCGAGAACAATGCGCAGCGCCCATCAGAGGACTGCGGCGATTGGAAAATTTCGAGGAGAATTTGATGGTGCAGTCTTGGGGGTAACTTTTTGATGAAAAGGAAAACGCGGTTAAAAGCAGCCTCGTGCACTGTGTTAAATACGCGATGTAATTGGTTTTCCTTCCTCTCCATATATGGAATAGCTTTGAGTGTACTCTTTTATCTTCCTTTTGTTCTTCTCACCACATCAACGTAGGCTTCGAAGTGAACTTTCCCACCGTTTTTAAACAATCTTTCGAGAGTGCCCTGTAGAAGTCTAGAACATTTTTACTCTCCAACTACTGATGATTGGTGGATGTCCTGATTGGTTATGTGCCATTAACAAAGAAATGACGACAACGACAGCCCGCGGCTTCGTGAGGCCCGTTCTCGCTGTCTCCAATGGTCGTCCCCTGAAGGAGGCTTCGGCCAGCGGTACGGTTAGTCCTTTCTGTCATATTCCTTAAGCCTTGCGCTAAATGGCCGTCCGCACTGCCAGAGCCGTAAAGTTCGACGCCCGTAATGTGGTGCACACCACTAAGCCGGCGGAGTTGTAGCCAATGGTGCAATGAACCTACTTAGTTGCAACGCAGCCGAAGGCGAAAGTCTGCAGCTATATACGCACGACGGCGAGCAATCTTACCTGAATGGCTATTCGCACGACTTACACTGCGCTTTGATCTTAGCCAGATAGGCCGAGAAGTGATGCGTACGACTTCGCAACAGCGACCTAAAAGGCACCTCTCCGCACCCAAGTCTGCCAGAATACTGTATATTATACTTATAAATTAAGTGACTGTCTCAAAAGAATGCTCCCAAAGTGCACGGTTTTGTGCCCTTAGTGCCGACAGCGCCCTGAAACCTGCTACCTCCCTCCAGCTAAGAAAAAAGAATTCCCGCGCCTTCCCGCGAAGGGAACACGAGTAAATGCAGAGCATTGGGGGTCGTTAACGCCGCGTAAAGTCGCGTTAGGGTGGGTAGTTGGGTCGTAGTTGCGTTGGTGTTGGTTTGGGGTAGAGAGAGGAGAGTAAAGACGCGTTAGGGTGGAGCGAGCGTCAACCAAGGAAGGAAGGAGCAACGCAGTGACTGAAGCACGAGCGACCGCTAGCCGCTTTATTTTTGCAGCGCGCGCAGTAGAGGGAGAGCAGTACGGGGGGGAGAGCGCGCATGCGCAAGCAGCGCGCGCCCTTCCACGCCCAACCGCGCTGCTATCACGCACCTGTTACGCCGAGACCGCGACGGAGCGAAGGGCTGACTACGACGCATGCGCGCGCCAGCTGCTGTTGAGAGAGAGGAGGGAAGGAGGAGAGGCGCACCTGGCTGCGGACGCGGAGCTGTTGACGCCGTCCGACGCAGGAAGAGGCGAGGCTAAGAAATGCTCTGCATTTAAAATACTTAGCAATAGAGTAAATTAGATTACGGTAGTGTCGCGACGGCGACGGCCCCAAGGGGGCACGATGCTACAATAAACATACACGCGTTGAAGGAGGAATACAGGAGAAAATTTATTCGCAAGGTACCGTCTTCATTATAGCCGCGTCGCAGCGTATACCGGCGGTAAACGCCCGAAAAGAGAGGTTCCCAAAACCGCGATATTGCAATTACTACATCTGAAAAAGCTAGCCTTTGTAACAAAGATAAAAGAGTTGGCACGGGAACCCACAGCCTCTGTGCACAGAAGTCGGAGCTCGATAACTTAACACCATAGAGCCATATGTAGACAATACTGCGTAGCCGCTGCTCAACAATATGTGTGGTGATGCGTATAGCCACTGCCCGCAGTGCCCACGATGTCGCATGTATAGCAGTAGTGGAGGCGAAATTCAACTCCAGGGTACGGTCTTGTGCAAGTCCGGAAGGCCTGCACTATCTCCTGTAGGAACATCTAAATAGAACTGAAGAGAGAGAGAGAGAGAGGAGAGGAGAGAGAGAGAAGAAGAGATAGAGAGAAGTAGATAGATAGATAGATAGATAGATGAGAGAGATGGGATGGGAGATAGAGGATAGGTGAGAGGGGGAGAGATGATGATAGATAGATAGATAGATAGATAGATAGATAGATAGGATGGATATGGATGGAGGATGGAGAGATGAGGATGGAGAGATGATGAGATAGATGAGAGAGATGATAGATAGAAGATGAAGAGAAGATAGTAGAAGATAGAGAAGATGAAAAAGATAGGAAGAGAAGTAGAGAGAGAGAGAGAGAGAGAAAGAGAGAGTATTGGTTTCAGAGATAGGGTATTGAGGATGGTGGAGACGGTCGACTTGGCCTGACTCCTCCGCGTCGCGCAACAGGTACTGCAAATCGCAAAGGGCTCGCAAAATCGTATATTCGATTTCTTTTTTTTTTTGCGAGCCAGTAGGGAGTTTTAGTACAGCGTTTGTTGTCTTTGCGTACGGTAAACGTTAAATTTTTGCGTCACGCTACGTAAACAGCGCGAGAGGAGTTTTAGTAGAGCGTCTCATCTGTTTTGCGTAGCACACGCTAATGCTTACGGCGCCATCTGTCGACTGTTTTGCGAAATAAATCGCCGGCTGATCTGCCAGCGGAGTGCCGGAGTGCCTGGACATTTTACGACTATCCCAACAAGTGTAAACAAACGCTTTCCCGTCAGTATTGAATGCAACACGGCCATAACACGACATGAATATTCTCTTACCTGAGTACGTTCCATAAAGAAAGCGTTGAAGACCCGTGGCCACGGCCCGTGGCACTTCTTTCGTGCAATCGCAGAGAACGCCCTAAACCGAATGCCAGGGTTTGACGCATACATTTTATTCAACTTCAAAACAATCCAGAGATGCGTTTCGAACGAACACAACGTCACAACATGCGTTGCAAGTCTGAACCGCGATTGACCTGGAATCGGTTGCTCCTCCTGCTCGTCGTAAATTCGGCACTCACCTCGCGCGCGGTTTGCGGGGACGAACAGCAAGTCACTTAACTCTGGCGCGCTAGCCGAGATGGCTTTTAGCCACGCACACTGCACATACCCGATGCGAAGGTTGAGTCGTACGTCGCTCGAGAAAGATAATCCAGACCATGGGAAGCACTATCCACCCGAAGAAGCACAACGTCGCATTTCATCGCGAAACGAACGCGTCCACAACACACACACAACACATACACACACACAGCTTCGGTCGCTGGCTTGGTGCAAGCTTCGTTCGGACAGTCAGCGATGTTACGACGATACAGAGCTGCACGAGGGCGACGTGCTTACCACTCGGCGTATATAAAAACACAGGAGCAAAGAACTTGGTCCATCGGGAGCAAATTACGGTCAACAGAAGAGCGGAACCGTGGATGGTTGTCGCGCTACTTGCCGCCAT
This sequence comes from Haemaphysalis longicornis, assembly GCA_013339765.2. Classification (NCBI taxonomy): domain Eukaryota; kingdom Metazoa; phylum Arthropoda; class Arachnida; order Ixodida; family Ixodidae; genus Haemaphysalis; species Haemaphysalis longicornis. Next base: position 104,622,068 of record CM023455.1, on the reverse strand, counting down.
GTTGAAAACGCAAGCGGCCTCACGTACGCACGCTATTTTGCTGAAATAGCGTCCGCTATTCTTCCGTACGCTAAACGCAGAAGCGGCTTAACGTACGGCGCATGCGCAATGAGAACTACGCAAAAAATATCGTTCGCTAACTGTTTGCGTACGGCTGCGTACGTTATTCTAAAACTCTCTAGTAAGAGCTGCGTTGTTTATACCACATGGATACTACAAACATGAAAAGCATGCTTCTAAAAACTACTGTGAAATTTTGTGCTAGGTCCTGAACCACCGACACTGGAAGATTATCGTTTATACCGTGCGCAAAACGGTTCCCGAGTACATTTCGGGGTTTTATCGCAAAAGCTTGATATCGTTCCTTCAATCTGCCTAAGCCTGTGTACGCTGCGTTTCCTTGCCAGTACGAAGACAGTGGCAATGTCAACGGTGATCCGTTTCGATGGTATGAGAACGTTAAGAGTAATTTCCTTATCAAGAGATATATATAAAAGCAAAGGAGTGTGCTCGCTGTTTGACACAGTACCGCATAGCAGTCCATCATAGCTCAACCGTGACAAAGCCAAGACTGGTCTTTCTGAATCTCCCTTGCACGTCTGTAAAAAAAATCTCCAGTGCAATTAACATGCTCCCCTCCTCGCGTTCTCCGAGTCCCACCACAGAGCGGGTCCAGTCAATCTCGTTCCTGGAAGGGAAACATTTCGAACTTCTTCCGGCCTCCCACGTGATAGCGGCCCTACATCCAATTTCGGCGCACCTTAACTTGACCGCGCTTCTCACCTCAACAATACCCCGTCCACGATTGCTGCTCCTCTAACGCCGACAGATGCTGCACGGCGCTTCGCAGGTATTACACAGCGGGGTCACTGCAGTAACACTACGGATCGTTCTCACCACAGGTGACGGTTTAACCGTTATGTACGTTATCGACAACGCTTTAACCCGGAGTCACATCATTCATCTCCGGTATTAGGCCAGTGCCATCCGTTTCTAGTAAATTTCTTTTGCCTCCTTAAAGGAGTACTGACACTAAATTTCTCGCTTCCGGTTTTTGTGCTGTAAGAGATACCTAGTGGTCCAGTAATTACAAAACTCGAACCAAAAGCGGTCAGCCGCCAGCGTAGAATTAATTATAACGCATTTATTCCAATCAGTTTCAAATTGGGTCCTCGCGGCCAAACAGGTCGTTCAAATGCAGGACGGCGAATCTTACGTCACGGTTTCCGTGCCGTCAGGGACGTTTGCCGCATCGTCTGCTACGATTGCACATGGTCCGCACTCGCCCGCGCAGTCGACATGTCTGAATCGTCACACTCGGATGAGTCGCTGCCACCCGACAGGCAGACAGAACAACTTTATTTGGCAAGGCGATTAGGCCGGGGACGTCTTCGCCGTCGTCCGTTTTTTAGAGAGTTTTAGCAGTCCGGCCGTTCCGTAGCGTGCGTAGCTAGCGTGTTGACCGGGACCCGTCTGGGCACTTGGGCATTCGTCAAGGTAGGGGGATTAGTTCCACAAGCCTGCCTTCGCCATGTCCGCGCCTCCTCGCCCTTCCGCGCGCGAAGGTGCAGACCGGTCCCGGTAAACCCGGTAGCAACGTAACGAACGGAACGGACGGACTGCTAAAACTCTATTATCACAGCGGCTCGAGCCGTCGCAGACCGTGATAGCAACAGCTTGTCGCCACTCCACATCAATCTGATCGCGAAAAAGAAGTTTCACATGCGAGAAAGTAGATGTTAGTGTGGTGAAAAGTTGTGCTAGGGGTTGTTATCAGCGCTGAATTTAAAAGCGGCGTTCAGATATTTGCCGCGATGGTAAGCCTACGCTGACCGGCAGCGGAGGTTCGGCGCTCCGACCCAGCACTGCCGGCACCGCGGTGCGGCGAGCGGCCGAAAGATGGCGCCACCTGCGCGTTAGAATCAAAACAGACCACGGCAGATGTCTTGGTCACCGATCGCTGAAACGGCAATTATCGCCAAAATAAAGCTCCGAATGCGAAAAAGGGGATGATAGTGTGGTTGTGTAAGGGATAGTCATTCGCAGTTGTACAGATAGCGGCGATCAGATATTCGCCACGATACTAAGCCTAAAGTTCCCAACACCCAAGCTGACCCTAGCAACGCCGAGCCCGCTGGCTTGGGCGACAGTTCTTGCGGCTGCCGCCGCGCCCGAACTCAGTCCACGTTTAGCGCTGCATGTCGTCGCGTGGAAAATAATGCATCTTGGCGTCGTCGTCGATTTGCTCAGACAGGCTTCCACGAGCAGTACTTCGCATTCCGCGAGCTTGCCATAGCACAACTTGGGCGAGCTCGGCGACGCGCACCGCCGCGTCGACACCGCGCACCGCGCGGTGCCGGCACCGGGCAGTTTTCGGCACCAGTGCAAGGGAACACCATGCGCCGGCCGCGAACTGAAGAGCAAAGAAGTCGAACACGCAAAGTGCGCAAAGTTTACAAGCATTGCTCACACAGGTACACCCACGTCTCCTGCCCAAACGAGAGAGAGAAATAAACGTTTAATAAAAACGAGAAAATTTGGTGCTAGAATACCACCGAAAAACAGCAGCCAGGATATCGTTTCCGGTTCCGAAAACGACTTATATGACGTCACCCTGAACCGGCCAGACACGCCGGCCAATGTTTCGTCACGCCGAAAGCGATTTCGCTAGTGCTGCCGATTTGTGGCAGCTCGCGGTCGGGACAATCAAAATCGATTTTAGATGTGATTGCGGCCTCGGATCGCTGCAAAAACTTGTGTGAGGCATCTGTACAAACTACTGAATCCAATTATATCATTTTTTAGGCGTCAAAATTTGGTGTCAGTACTCCTTTAACTTTTGTCATGTAAGTTTAGGTGGCACACTCCGCACGTGTTACCGCACTCCAGTAGTCGCTGCATCCTATTCTAGCTGAACACAAAATAAACCCTTGTATAACGAGATCACGTTACTCATGTTTTTTACGGTCACCACTGTATCGCATAGAGAGAAAATCACCTCGCTGTACCAAAGTTTCGTTTATAAAGGAGCCAGTTTTCTGTCCCAGGGCTCCGTTACTGTTACTGTATATAGGGGAGCTCACATTTCGCTGCTGTCCTCGTTGTTTCCGGTTCGCGGTGATGAGATTGTGTCGGGGGACGGCTGAGAAGTACGGCAAATGTGGACGGCTAGTGGCACGGCGGTTCGGTGAATGAGCCTGGTAACGCTGTCGAGTTAAAAAAGTAACTGAACACTTCAGTCATTACCTTCCCGTAAGAAACGCGTTACGGGCTCTGCACTGCCTGTGAACGATATTGAAGCGTTAACATTTTCAATAAAATCTAACCCCCGTTACTTCTTGTGCAGCAAAGCAAGAAGATACGTGGCAATTTCTTTCTTTTTGGTATCGACCCTAACGTCCCTTCCCTCGCACTGCAGGGCACCCACTGAAGCGCAGACGTGACCCCTTTGGCCACTAAGCCATGGGGTCCGTTACAGGCCACTGTGGGCCTGGACTAGCGTTCATCCTTCAGGGCACCTGGTGGGCCTTCCACGCATGGCGCCGCTACATCCGCAGCAGGGCTCAACAGCGCCCCTACGTTTCCCGCGCCTGGTACCCGTTGCACTGCGTTCCCCGACTAGCCTGCTTCGAAGGCGTCGCCAAGATAGTCTGCTGCCTGATCGGTCTCGTCATCGAGTACATCACCGCCTTTGAGGGTGGCAAGTTGGTCTATGCTTCACACTACCACCACGTTTCCATGTACTTCTTCTACGCCACCAGCGGCGTCGTCGAAATACTGATGTACAAGGGGCCTACCACTCCCGGAGGGTTCGGACTACGTCGCCACCCTGCTGGCCACGGTGGTCGTATGGCTGCTCTTCAACTTCCACCTGCACGGGCGCTCGCACCTGGACGTCCTCGCACACTCCCTTCTCATGTACACCGCCGGGGCCCAGGCACTGTGCACCATGGTTGAGATGGTCCGTCGCCACAGCATCCTGGCGTCTCTGGGACGGGCCTACTGCTCCTTGCTGCAGGGCACGTGGCTATGTCAAGCGGGCTTCATGCTGTACAGCCGGACCCCCAGCATTCCCAGGTGGGACGAGCACAGCCACAGTGACGTGCTGGTCGCCGGGGCCGCGTTCACGTTGCACATGTGGCTGCTCCTGCTGTACATCGGTCTGCTCGGCGTGCTCGCGTGGATCCAGCGCTGCACCTGCGATTGGGAAGAGGCGTCGGACAAGCTTGACGAAGCACGGCGCGCTCTGGTGTCTGACAAGGCCGCGTTCATAGACCGGGAACTTCGGAGCGAAGACTGGGCGGCAAATATCGAATGCTACACTGACGACGAATGCCCTGCCTGAATGATGTGCTGCTCGAAAGCAGCGAGAGAAAATCCCCCTCCCCCCCTTTTCCCCAGCAATGTGCTGCGAATAGGGGAATGAACAAAAGGATTTTTGGTTTCTTCGGAGCACGGGGTAGTAGTAGTAGTATAAAAACCTTATGTAGAAATATAGGGCAAGGCACAGGATAGCTTCGAGGGAGACTTCTGGGTGGGGCCCCAAGTCCAGGGCTCGAAATTCTGCGGCACCCTGATGAGATCAAGTTTACGTGGTCCTCTTAGGCTGAGCTGGAAAGAGCTGCCTCTTATGTTTCTAGTAGGGAAGTATGGTTGGTGTTGGTTGTATGGGGTCATGTGCGGTGGCACTACGAGTTGTGTAAAAAAGCGTGGACTTTTCTTTGCACTTCTTGCGGTGTTCTTGTATGTAAATCGGAAACAGTGCTAAGTGTGACTTGTGAATGAAAGTTTGTGTTTGCCGTAGTGTCTGCGAATCGTGCGTGTTGAGCTTCTTGCGAGGAGGAGAGAGGTCTCCCGCTCTGTTTGAGTTTGGCAAGCTGTTCCCAGTATCCTTCTAGAGGAGGGGCAAGGCAAAACATTTTAATGAGCTCAAAAGTGAGAGTTCAACCGTAGTTCGGGAGTACGCGTGCGCTGCTCTTGCGAGTGGGATGAGTGGTTGTGTAGGGCGCGGTGCATTAGGTACCTCTTCGCCTTGTTTTCCGCCTCCGTTACCCTCCGGGCCCTTCAGTCCTCGACACCAGTTTACATTATGGGTTTCGGCATCTTCGTGCCAGAGAGAGAGAAAGAGACAGTGAAAGTATCAACTATCCGTCTGTCTAACGACAATGGTAGGAAAACGCTTTAGTCGTTGAGTTTGTCGTTTGATCGTTGAGTTTGATCGTTTGCTTGGCTCAGATTAAGCGCCGGTTCGGCGGGTTCTACGCGGGTAGACGCACTAAAGCTTCGTGTTTTCCCATCGTCGTCGTTAGGCATAGCGGTAGTTTAAGGACTCGCGGTCTACGCCTTACGGTAGCCAATCCCACACTGCGAGTATGCGTGATCCTTGAGGCACGCCCCACTTCGGTTGGGATTGGTCAGACAAAGAATCTATTGCGAGAAAGCTTCGCGTTCTACCATCGTCACTATTCAGCTCGACGATTAGACGAGAACCTCAGCGACTAAAGCTTCGTGTTTTCCTATCGTTGACGTTAAACAGAGGGGTAGCTGATATTTTCTTCACTTCACCCACGATAATCCACCATCATCATCATCAGAGAAGGTTGGCTTTCCTGCGGAGCGTGTTGGCGTACAACGGCGTCAGTGAGGACACTAAAGCGAATTCGTTTTAATATTTTTCTTTGTTGGGCAGAAGCTGATGTATGGTACTCGACCCGTGAAATGCATCCCTAGTGCGGGGTTTCTTGACTTCGACTGGCTGTCCTTGTTCGGGTCACTATAGATGGAGCTGAATATCCGTATCTGGGCTGGCCAGGGAAGCTCTCCACGGCTCGAAGGGAAGGCGACGCAAGTCTGAAGTGCGATGGCACGCCCATGCTATATGGCATAGGGTGCCAGGCTGTGGACAGTGAGCCCAGCGGGAAGGTTGTTGGGTGGGGAAGATGACGTGGAGGCGGGTGGGATGGCCCGGATGGGGGTAGGTATTCGTTTGGAGCCGCCGCCAAGTTGTAGCCTTGTCCAGGGAGAGGCGTGGGAAAACGTGCTCTAACGGCCTCGGAATTCTTTCTGCCGTGATGTTAAAGCGAGGACGTGGTGAAAAGTTTGGCTGTAAAGACATCTGGTAGTTACCTTTGCCGCCAACTGGGCGTGTACCGCCATCGCGCGTTTTGTTCTGCCTACAACAGGTGGTGCCACCGGTCCAGGTGGGTCACGAACATTCAAGATTGCCCCCGCCCTCGCATATGGGAAAATATTCTTTACTATTTTTAAAATAAGCAGGGTAGTGTCATCGCCATTCTTGGTGAAGCTGGACCACAAACTGCGACCTTGCGGCGATGTTTGCGAGCTAACAGAGAAGGAGTTTGCTCTGAAGGAGTTTTTTTTTAAAGGCGCTCGTTATTAATATCCGTAACCTCTATTTGGTGAGGTGAAAAAAAGTCATTGGGAGGCTTTTTTCGTCCGGCAGAGGATTTACAGAGGATAATGTATGCCCGAATTCCAGGGGAAAATGTATCCATACACCGTATTTATTCGAAATAAATGCGAGGTTTTTTCAGAAACCGGAGTCTCAAAGTAATACCCCGCCATATAGTCGAAGCTCAGTATATATATCGCACCAGACCGGTATTCTGGAGGTCGTGGGTTCGGATCCCACCTGGCGGCATTTTTTCTTCACTTTCTTCTTTCTTTCCAACTTCTTAATCTGTTTCAATGATCTACCACATCCTCCCCTTTGCTTTCCGAGGTTTTCTCGACTGCCAAACCTTTTTTTTATTCTAAATATAAAATTTATATATATATATATAATATATATATATATATATAAATTAGCAAAAAAAAAGACACACGTCGAAAAAAGAAAAAATTTAACGTTTCGGCGGAGGGACCGGCCTTCGTCAGACTCGGCCTGACGAAGGCCGGTCCCTCTGACGAAACGTTAAACCTTTTCTTTTTTCGACGTGTGTCTTTCTTTTTTTGCTACGACTTGCCGGTGTCCAAGAAATATTTTCCTGCAATATATATATATATATATATGTGTGTGTGTGTGTGTGTGTGTGGTGATTTTTAATCTGGAATGTGCAGCGCCGCCTGATCATCGTGGCCGCATTTTAATCCAATAAATACGGTGCATTTGTTACAACGTGGCGTCATCCGGACAATTTCCTCACCGACCGATGAACCACGGGGGCCAGGCATTATTTCTTCGATACCCAAAACCTTTTTTTTTTGCTTAAGATCACGAAAACAGTTTTGTGATATAAAAGTAATCGACTCCAGATATCACAAATATGAATTCAGAAATAAATTAGGTTCATTAGACGGGATACATGAGGTGGTACTCCTGAGCAACACCGGACACTGAGATGCTGCACATATCAGTTCAGATCAGCATGGTCCATGGTTCAACTGGAGACCGTAAACTTAAAGTCTGTATTGCTATCATTTGTGATAACAACGAAATTGAACAATTTCGCTTACCTGTCACGAGCCCGTCGAGCCGCCGGGGCTCGATACGAGTCGACACGCATAAATAAGTCTGGCTTTTAGATGCGACTGCATCTCATTCACTCGCCTTGTCCCTCCATACGGCGTTGTTGTTGTCCGTCCACACCCCTCCCCCATTCTCCTCGCCGCGCGAGCTGCGCTCTCCGCCGCTCACCCCCCTCTCCTCTCCGATAGCGAACACTCTCTCGCGAGGGGCATTGGATTGGATTCGATTGGATTGGCTTGGATTGGATTGGATTGGATTGGATTAAAGTGGATTGTGTTGGATTGTGTTGCGTCATAGCCGCGCCACGTTGCGTCATAGCCGCGGCAGGGGGTTCACGGCACGTTTCACGCGATGGGAGAATCAACCTAACGGAAACAACAACAGAAACCCCCTATGCGTCGCATCTACACAGGGGTTACCGCGAGGGGAGGTGGGAGAAATTTTTTTATCGCTCAAGATTACGTGCTGCTTCTTTTTCACTCTTTGAAGGTCCGGGTACCTTCCTCTGTCAACCTATGGCGTTAAATATCCAAAACTCCACAAAGCCCGTGAGACAAAAAAAAATGGTCCGCCATTCCTCCCTGCGAAAGTGGATGTCCAGCGAAGAAGCTGTAAACCACTACACACGCTGAAGGGGGAGGGTACGAAACGTTCCTCGTCGTCTCGGCGGGATTGTCGCTTCCGCTCGGCTTTTCTGGTGGCAAATTCTGGAGCGTACCTAGCCTCACGCATGCGCTCGCCCTCGAATGACGTCACCAACCCTTTTCGAGAGCAGTTGCAAACCTTATCTTTACCGGGAACAATGGGGGTCTCCCATTGTTCATAGGCGCCTTATCACTCATCATGTGGCTTCGATGCATGTTTTGTGGGTTTTTTTTTCTTTGCACCAATAATGAGCTTTGTCCTGTATGGCCTAGCCTGTATGTCCTGTATGTCCTGTATGTCCTGCTATGGCCTAGTTTGGCCTAGCCTGACGCATGCGCGCGGCGTCTTGGTCGAGACTGCTGGGTCCCGCCTGGGTTTTTTTGTTTACGACACAAAATTTTCCGACCAACTAGAGGCTAACAGCTTCGCTGTAAACGAACCTTTTTGGCGGACGATTAGTGAGAATACAAAGCAAGCGATGCGCAATTAAAAGTTGCCGAATTGTCCCGTCTGGCCGCAGACGTCGTCGCGGCGGAAGAGATGGCACAAAAGCGTCGCCGCGTGGCCCGTTACTGACAACAGTAGCGCGGCTGCCGAAGTATAGCTTCGGCAGCCGCGTTTTTCTATAGCAAGTTTCTTGCTATAGAAACTTGCGACTTGCTATAGTTTCTTTCAACTTGCGCGCCGCGGTGGTCTCGACAGCAGGCGCTGCGCCTCCAAAGTGCGCAGAGACAGCTTTCGCCACTAGAACGCGTGGTACAGGAATATCGTGCTCCTGCCTGTACACTCTTGCAAAGGTGGTGGTGTTTTGATGATTAGCCTGAATATACAGCCCCACAGCCCGCATGCAGGGTAAGTGTCATTTATCAAACTTCCGCCCTCGTTTTTCAGGAGTTTGGAGCAACTAAAATAAAACGTCGCTACGCATACATACCAGATATTTGAGTTCGAAAGCAAATGCGTGCACAGATGTGCGGAGGGCTTTGTTCACTTAGCATAACAAAAACTAGGATCGCTTCTACGAACCGTTTTCCAATAGCATTTCAGGAGGTTTACGCCATCACTTCAAATTTCACGCAGGCCTGGTGGTCCTCTAACTGAAAGCGTTAAACAATTGCAGACTGGGCACCTGTCCAGCGCAGTAAATCGAGCTTCGAGCTCCATTTACTGCGCTGCACATGTGACAGGTGACGGGTTGCTCTGTACAGATGACCGGCTGGGCAGGGGCCGGCAGTCTTAGCGGTAGCAAGGAAAGCTTCAAACTGTGAGGCTACGGACGGTGTGCCCATAGACGCACAAAACATGAAAAAAGGAAAAGGAAGAGATATTTTTTTTTTCAGATATAGTGACTCTGTGAGTAAGTTGACCACACTGACGCCCAAACGGTACTGGACAAATAAGTGTTCGCTGACGCCAGGCAACATCAAGGCCCGTTTGTCAAGGGCGGCGTTAATTGAGCCCGTACACGTGCTTACTTGCGCTCAATCTGCAGAGGTAATGGGCGAGCGGTGGGCGAGGTGCAAAAAAATGCAAATGAAATTGGAGGCTAAATGTTCCTACGTCCCGCATATAAACCGACTGCTGATGATGATGAATTTGCAAGGCCATGAGTGAACAAGGTGACAGAGGACACCTTGGTGTACAGAAGCTGGGAGTGCGGCAAATCTGAAGAGAAAAACAGCGATTAGTCTGCTATTTTAAAGCACATAGATAAAAAGAAGGAGACGCGTTAATTTGAACCGCAGGAACTGTTTATTTCCCAAGGGAAAGAATTACTCGCTATCTTGTGAATCAATCCATGTCTTGATTCAAATGCATGTGCTATCCCTGTTTTAAACTACAGTAAGTTTTAACTACATTGACACACACACAAGCCATTCAAAGGTGTGCTTTTACAGCGCTGAGGTTTACGCGCATATAACTATATTTACACCAGAGTTTAGCTCGAGCCAGTCATAGTGTACACTGCATTAAAAGTCTCCACAGCAACCCAGTCATTCCACGCGTGCTTGCCACATACTTCGACACGAGGAACGCAGCGTGCCCACTTAAAATTTCACCTCACCGATCGCTGTCGACTGCAGAGCCGGTTGCAATCATACGCGGTCCAGTCTGCGCGACCCGTCTAATTACAACAAAGAAGTACATAAAGCTGCAATCAGAACGCGCATATAGCATGCGTTTCGACGGGCGGCTGCTAGCTATAAATGGCGCCACCAGGCCCGTCCGGCTTCCTCCTTGGAGGGCGCCGACTGAAAAGGTGTCCCGCAAGGAGGTCTTCTGGTGCCGCTTCTGTTTACTTTGCCGGCTTGACCGGGTCCCGCTCCTTTCCGGCCTGAATTTGGGGCACGCGGTTAATCCTTCGTCCGCTTTGTTGGCGGCGCTACCCCGGGTTGCCCATGCTGCATTCTCCACCGGTTTCCGCCGGTGTGCACTACGCAGGTCCGTTACGGTCTGGCGCAGCCATTCGAAGCGCCGGGCTGCAGCGGACCTTTCTAAGCATAGCTCGTGGCACACTGCCGTACGTTCAGGAACGCGCTGTTCTGTACACGTGCTACACATGCGAGCGGTGATGCGGGACTCTCGGAAACGTGTTTTGTAACAGCCATCTTGAGAACAACCGCGCGGAGGAACCATAAGGCGATTAATAAACGACTTTCTAACGCTAAACTGGAAGGCTATACCACGTCCAAACATTTATGCATCCTTTGATGGAAAATTTTAACGTCGGATATTAATACCTCGTCCGAAAGCTGGGATCAAGTCAGAAGCGGTGACTGAACACCAGGACATCATTCGCAAATAAATGAAGAGTTCTGCACTATGTGTTATCAAGTCACAGAGGCAGGTGCCTTCTGTGTGTTGGTGGAAACTTGCAATTCTACATCATTCAAAGTTCTTCAAGCAGCCAAGACTATGCTAGCGGTAGATTAACGCCAATGTGGATGTATAAGCTTGCTTTAAGCACATACGTTACATCCGAACTATATTGTGTCCAGAATACGTTACACTACGTCCAGGATGGTTATTTGATACCACCAGAATACGCCCGAACCATTGCGTCACTGAAGTTTAAATGCTGCAACTTGCCTATAACCCAATTTCAGCGCGGAAACTTCAATTAACGGAACAATGACACCAAAATTCCATTTCTAAAAACTGATATGCTTCGCTTCATAAGGCTCCCAAGTTTTCCTTTCTACGATGATGGGCGTCAAACGTCCCTTGGAACCAATTTTAAATGGATAATATTGCCGCAGACTCGAGAGAACTGGAAATACCCGGCTCACCCGCTCTGTGACGTAAGTACCACCGGTGGAGGGGTGTGGTATGTGGAAGCGTCCTGCCGTTCTAACTCGGAGTGACCTGTCCTTCCCTCTCAGCGAGCGACGCGCATATTAGTCGGACCGAAACCAAAAACAACACAAAGTAAACATCATGGAGAAATTGTGGTGTATTTTGTCTTTGTTTTTTTGCGACCCGCCGGCCGCACCTCTGGGCAGCCAGACTGGCTGAATACCGCGGAACTTATCTTTGAGGGTGCGTTCCAATTTCAAGCTCCCCTTCAGACGGCTTCGTTTCCGTCTGCGCGGACAATCTGCCATGTCAAGTCCCCTTCCATTTGAAACGAAGAAGTCAACGAAGACCCCACCGCGAACTTATCTTTGGAGGTGCGTTCCAATTTCAAGTCTCCCCTTCAGTAAAACGGGCTTCGTTTCCGTCTGCGCGGACAATTCTGGCCAATGTCAAGTCCCCTTCCAATTGCAAACGAAGAAGTCAACGAAGACTGCTTCGAAAGAGACCGCATCGAAGTCAGCAAACGATGCAGGGTCTAGGCCCACTCGTCACAAGTCCACTCGTCATAGGGCCAACATCGTCACAGGTAAACTGGTCAGGAAGGCCAACTCGTCACAGGGCATTTCGTACGAGAATTCCGTATCACCGAATATTCGTCACACGGAAAAACTTGCATTACGAGCTTGTTTTCTAAAGTGATGTTTCCGCCTGCTAATATACGTTCGCCAATTTCAAAATAATGTAGGCGAGCGAGTATTCTTTCAAAGTTTTTAACGCAGGAAGTTAGGTAAATATGCGCCATACCGAGTATATCAAAATGATAATAGCCTGAAAAGTTGAATTACCTGGCAACCGCGACCAAAAACAGTAAACAAATTGTTATAATGACGCAGTGAACAGGTTTGTACAGGAAATAAAAAAAATGTTTATTGCACTCTACTTTGTACTGTTGTACTATTTGTAGTACGTTGCACTGTTGTCTCGTTGTGTAGGCGTCCTTCAACGCTGGGTTGCGACGTTGTTAACTTCATCAGGTACCGGAAGCGGATGTTGCGGGCAATAATTCCGAAGCGTATTGACTGTTGCTCAGGCCTCGTGATCATCCAGGATTCTTGCGATGCGATCGTTGTCATCTTGGTATTGCGAGAGAGCCGTGGGGGGGTGCCGTCCGACGAAGACTACTACCACCACCCTGAAAAGCGTCAACGGACAGTTAACAAAAGGCCCCCACACTATTTTTGGCTTGGGCTGGCCCGAATATGCATTCAGTGCAGTGAAATAAAGATGATTATTATTTAAAAACAATTGCCCGCCGCGGTGGCGCAGCTGAATATGACGCTGTGCGTTGAGCCCAAGGAAGCGCGTTCGGTTCCCGGACGCGGCGGACGCTTTTCTGATGGAGGCGAAAAGCGAAAACGTCAGTGTGTACGAGATTTCGACGCGCGCCATATTGTCACGAAGACAAGGACGAAGCAGTTGTCTTGAATGAGAAATACGTTTATTGGAGCGAACTTGTGCTCCCCTAACAACTCAAAAGAATACAGAGGCGGCGAGGCAGCGGTCAACAAAGTGACTTGCACAGGCGAGTGTCGTCGAATCGAATGCTCCGGCGTCCGCACTGCAGGCTTTTTATCTTTCGGCGCGCGTGGTTCTCGAAACGTCGATTCACATCGAGAACATAGTACATCCAAGAAGGTTATTCTGGGCTGTTCACGTTAGATCGGAATGCTCTCCCTATCACGACAGATAACACATGCGGCACAGAAAGAAAGAATGGAACACGCGCTTCCCTTGGCGCAGAGATAACGCAGACCGGCGCAGCCGGGCGGTAAAAGCAAAACACAAATAAACAAACCCAATGTATGGTTCGCGGCATTACCCCCCCTCTAAGAGTGCATCGACCCGATGCTAACATAGGCGACAGTCCGAACAAATGAAAAAGTTCGTCATCGTCCGTAGAAAGGTTTTAGGCGAACCACGTGGACGACTTCAGGCCGCCTGCGTTGTCCTGATGTGCCGGAGTCACCATCGGGGATCACTTCGTAGGTAAGTTGGCCAACACGTCGTAGAATCTGGTAGGGTCCGAAATAGCGTCACAGGAGCTTCTCACTGAGTCCGCGTCGTCGGATGGGAGTCCAACCCACACACGATCCCCTGGTTGTACTCGGCGTCTCGGCGTCGGAGGTTGGGCTGTGTACGGGCGGCGGTAACGGTCGACGGCGGGCGGAGAGTGGGGGGACGGCGGCGAGAGTGGGACGGCGGTACGGTGGAGCTTCTTGTAGGACGGGTTGGAGCAGGGCGGGGTCGACGAACTGCCGCAGAATAGGTCATCGCCTGTGGCTCGCGGGGTGCCTCGGATGGCATAGAAGTGCCCAAAGCGTGTTGAACCTCTTCGCGGATGACGTCAGTCAGGGAAGCCACTTGAGGTTGCGGCGTCGTCGGAAAAAAGCTTCCGAGCTCCTCCCTGACCACTGCTCGGATGGTCTCACGCAGTGTGGTCGGAGCTTGTAGCCCCGGCACCGATCGTCTCGGAAAACCATCACGTTGACCGGGCGATCGTACTGCCCTCGTTCGAGCTTCCAGCATCTTCTCCATCGCGGCCGCCTCAGACGCGATTCGCCACCGTCTTGGGAGGATTGCGGACAAGGCAGCAAAAAGTTCCTGCTTTAACCCCTCGCATGAGAAACCTTAGTTTCTTTTCTTCTGTCATCTCCGGATCCGCACGTCGAAACAACCTCTTCATCTCCTCACAAAGATCAGTACCCCTTCGTTGGGGTGCTGCGTTCGAGTTTTGAGTGAAAGCGCTGCGCGTTCTTTTCTGACCACGGTAGTGAAGGTCTTAGTGAACTCGCTTTTGAACTGAGCCCAGTTTGTCAAGGAGCTCTCGTGGTTCTCGAACCAGTGCGAGCCGAATCTTCCAAGTAAAAGAAAAACGTGTCGGAACGTTTCTGCGTCGTCCCACCTGTTGAATTTCCGCGACCGCCAGTTTTTTCCACCATTCTTCTGGGTCTTCTGCGGGGGCTCCTCGGAATGATGGCGGTTCCCGTGGCTGCTGCAGAACGACAGGAGGATTGGCTTGTTGAGCAGGTGCTGTTTGCGGCGTCTTTCTTCCTTCGGTCTTCTCCGGTAGTAGACCGAACTCGGGTGGTAAATCTTGCACGCGGAGGCTGGCTCATATGTTGGACTGGCTTGGCGGCTTCCAGAGGTTGTAGTGGGCAGGAAGGGTGCGTACCCCGCACCTCCACCCGATGGCACGAAGACAAAGGACGAAGCAGTTGTCTTGAATGAGAAATACGTTATTGGAGCGAACTTGTCTCCCCTAGACAACTCAAAAGAATACAGAGGCGGCGAAGCAGCGGTCAACAAAGTGACTTGCCAGTCGAGTGTCCGTCGAATCGAATGCTCCGGCGTCTGCACTGCAGGGCTTTTATCTTTTCGGCGCGCGTGGGTTCTCGAAACGTCGATTCACATCGGAACATAGTAGATCCAAGAAGATTATTCTGGGCTGTTCACGTTGATCGGAATGCTCTCCCTATCACGACAGATAACACATGCGGCACAGAAGAAAGAATGGAACACGCGCTTCCCTTGGGCGCAGAGATAACCAGACCGGCGCAGCCGGGCGGTAAAAGCAAAACACAAATAAACAAACCCAATGTTGGTTTCGCGGGCAATATTAACACATCCCCAGGTGGGTCAAAATGATTTCGGAGCCCTCCACTACGGCGCGCCATCGTCACTTGTAGCGTCGGCGCATTAAAACACCACAATCAATCAAATCAACAAATAACAATTTCAAACCTAATTGCAATGCCTGGTGGTGTGTCCTTCAGTGTTTACATAGAAAGAAATCCGCCAGCTTAGCTATGGTTCAATCCTTGCGCGAGTTGGTGCAAGGTTCGCCAATTTTTATTTATTTTTTTTAATGGCAGACTGAAAGGGGGGGGGGGGGGTGCGGATTGTATGCAAGGGCAGGTTATACGCGCGAAAACACGGACGTACACCACCTCAACACCGCTGACGATCAGCACTTGAAGAAGTGCAAATCGCCCTGACCTCTCCCCCCCCCCTCCCCCAGCAAAAGAAAAAAAAGAAAACAGATCTTTATGCACACCTGCTGCTCACACAGACCTCGGCACGCCCTCCTAAACAGCCGTAACGAATTTACCATTGTAGAAACCAGCCTCAGACCGGCGTTAGGGCTTCTAGGCTTTTGTTTACACGGCCGTGGTGTAACGAAATCCATGTGACGAGAAGGCACCTGGTACGAGAGTTTCTATCTCGAGATGGCACTGTACGAAAAGGGCGGTGTGACGAGTTGGCGTACGACGAGTTTTCCGGTGACGAGTGGGCTCGTTCCCAACGATACAGGCTACCTTCCTGTCTAAACTACCAAGTGACGCCAGCGCCACCTTTTTGTATGCTAATAATGTGACAAATATAACTTGTTGTTTTATTAAAATATTTATTATAGTTTACTAGTTGTGAGAATGCTTTTGTTTAGTTTTTAAATCATTTAATGGGTGCAATAATAAAAATTTTTCGAAACCTGCAGGTTGCGTTACTCAACATGTCTCCTACGAGGCTGTCGTCTGCTTGGGATTGCGTTTGGGACCGCGGCGCCATTGCAATTCTTATATCTTTACACGTCTAGTTAGACTACTTAATAAGCTGCTTACCAAGCCGTCCGCGGATTGGAACGCAGCCTTCAATTGAGATAGGGGGGAAGCGGCGTTGTGAAAGGCTGCCTCCTAGATTGAACAGAAAATGTGACGTCATGGCCGTCTTAGAGCCTCCGCTCTTCTTCCCTGACTCTCAGCGGTCGAAACCGAAACTGATGCCATAATTGGCGCTGTAATTCATAATCGGTAAAACTTTGGCCACTCTTAGCTTATGCGTTATGTCTACGGGGTAGTACGGACACATCGGATCCACAAAACCGAATTACAAAATTTGGTGTCCCTACTCCTTTAAGGTCTGGAGTTCCCGGCATTCCAGGAAAGCTTACACACATCCTTAGCTCATCTGGTAAGAGGTACTTCAACTTCACTTGAAAAGATAGTGATGCTCTTCCAAGGTACACAGCGCTTTTGGGCTTGTCGGAGCACTGGGCATTCTTGAGTCTACAGCTTACCACAAGCCCTCGGATTAGGCAACTCAAAAAATACTGGGCACATTGACATATATTATTTAAATTATCATAACACGGGCTTAACGTCCTACTTTTTTTCTCTGTGGCGGCTTCCATGCTATTAGTAACTGCGGGAAAAATTCAGGCAGAGTTACGTACATCACTGTACTTTTTTTTTCAGAGGTCAGAAATATCGCCACCAACGCATGTCACCACATTAGACACATTGTTTCGAGCGAAGCTTATTACTTCACGTACAAATCCAGGAAACGCCTCGTAGCGTCCCTCTGACCTTCAAAAAATCGCCCTGTGCGGTCAGGGTCAAGAAAGCGCCTCTTGCAGTTTTTTGACACGAACGGAAGCGCCACCGACCATGATTCAGACAACAACCGAACCAATTCACGGCGCCAACGGCTTCCGCAGTGAAAGCGTCTAATCGCTCGTTCGTTCCCGAGGGAGGCGTGCGGATAAAGTGAGAGTAGGCGCGCGTGCAATTGGCGGTGAGCGCGAACACAGGCGGCGCTGCGAAGCGCGCCTCCGTGACGTCGGCTTAGGGATTCTCGCATTTGTCGTCTGCTTCACTCAGGATCGCTCTCCCTGCTGTTTCTTTGCGCTCGGTCAACGTCTGATGCTTGTCCGCACCAGAATTGGCGTGTGAGTAACTTTTCATCATAATAATAGGCTTAAAATCGCATACACTAGCTCATGGTGTCAGTTAAAGTATAGTTTTGGATACCGTTACGGAAGAAACATTGCCGGCGTCGCCCCATTCCTTGCGAAGCCGGTCCTGTGCGGAGCCCGAAGAGTCGGACCTAGGCGTCAGCTTCTCAATTAAGCAATCTTTCGAACAAAGGGAACAGTCAGCTGCTAATAACCGACAACAGTGAAAATGGAAGACCAAAACAAATTCTGGGACTTCAGGGCTGTTGGCTTTGGAGATGGCATTACGATTCCCAGTAATCATTTGTAAGGTAAAACAGTTTTTGAAACCTTGCTGAATGCTCGTACGTGTTGTGTCACATCACTTTACGTTGTCAAGGCATGAAAGTTTGCCGACATGCACTATGGGCTGCAAAAACTGTAGGTTGAGTTCCAAATAACCCACTTTGTATATAGGCGCGTGCTGATTTCATACCAGGCATCTAACAGTATGGAGGTTGTTGAGCTAAACGAGCCACGTCTACGTTAAATATACAGTAACACTATGTTTGTTCAGACCTGGAGGGATATTTCGGTACATTTTCCACAGCCATAACTTCCCGAATTCGGATATGCGTTATAGGAAAACTGCACTCAAGAGGAGGAGGAGTAGGAGGAGGAGGAGAAAATTTTATTTAAAATTAAATCGAGCTGGTTAGTGAGCCAGGTCCTCAGTCCAGGACAAGAGAGTAAAAGTAATTTTCTTCAATTCATAGAACGCCATCTCGAGTAGAATAGGATTGGTTGTTTGCGCCTGGAAGGGTTCGAATGCAATAAAGAGCTACTTGGAATTATTCTTCGGTTTCGATTCTTGTAATATATGCAGGTATACTATTTATTGCGTTAGTTAGCGAGTATATCATGCCTTCAACACCGTAATCATGTCATCATTTTTCGGGTTGAGAGTCAGTTCGTTATGATAACGATATGATTACGATAGAAATTCGGGGCACAAAAGCCGCCTTCGACTACTGTGTACTACGTTGTTTAGGGCGCGATCGCGCTGGCGTAGCACAAACATTCTCATTCTATTTGCATGTGCATAAACAAAGCACGCTGCGGATATGCACCTTCTTGCATGCAGCCGTAATGAAAGCCAATTTGTGAAGAAGCAATGTATGCCATACAACACGAAGGAAATATCCACACGATCTTTGTGAGCCTCCCAAACATCCCAAAACCCCCTAATAAGACGTTTGTGACGGCGCAGAAAAATTAATGCGTTGGGCAGAAAAAAAAAAGCAAGAAGCATTAATCTGATACAAGACAACATCAACGAAAGAAATAGAAGAAAGCCGCTTTATTTCCTGCTGTACGATGCGCGTGTAGGGGTCGCTGCTTGGTACGTAGTATTAGACTCTTGAGTCTTTATAAGAGCATCTAAAAAATACTGCAGGGAAGCCTACGCATTTTGAATACTTATCGAGAAGCTCTGATCGCTGATCCTCGCAAATATGCTAGAAAGGACGAGTTACGCACGATCTTGTGACCGATGCTCTGAAGAAAGTTGTTCTCTATCTCCTCGTGTGTTGCAAACTTGTGGGGGATACAGCTTCAAATTATTCAGACGCGTCAGAAGCTCGCAAAATAACTGAATCACTAGAAATACGCTTTTTAATGCACTACAACAACAAAGCGGGCGATTTCTGGCACAGACACTGCTGCCCCTCACAAGCGGAGTGTAGCAGACGACAGCGGCGCGAGTCCCTAAGCTGACGTCAGAGCCAGGGGGCGCCACTCAAACATCTCACCGCCAATAAGAAAATTTAAAAAATCCGCCACTAAAATGAAACCTGGAGAGGGGGAAAGATTGCCTCTCTCGCCATTAGGCGCGCGCTGATTGGGGGCCGGAGAAGCGCCGGTGGGAGGAGCAAACGCCCGCATGTTTGGCGGTGGCGCCCTCTCTTGCGTTGAACCGGATTTAAGCAATTAAATGAGACAGACTGGCCGTAAACTTGCCCGTGAAGATTAAACCGTTGGGGTAGAGGAATACAGCTTCGCTATAAAAGTCTGGTGTCTTTGAAGCACGAAACTAGAAAACGAGTGTCGCGATGTTTTTTTAGTACGCATTTTTGTCCATGCAGATGAAACGTTCTAGCGCGAGGCTTTGAAAAACGAGTGTCCCGGTGTTTTATTACGGTGACTACAGGAGACGCCGGCCGCCCAAGCACCTAAGGTGCTTCGCGCGTAATACATTAAGGTGCTGGGTGCATGGAAGCTCACTTCGCGTTCGCGCCTACAACGGCACTGCAACGTGCGGCGTCTGTGATTTGTCTTTCCGCACCATTCAGTGCACGTTCACCGTGCGCTCTGTCCCAAAAAAGGAAAGGAGGAGGCTCGTAAAATGGGGTTCGGTCGGCACCAGAATCCCGGACGCTCGCCGCCGAGTCTGTACACAAAGCAGCCGCGTCGGCGGATTGCCTCGAAAGCGCGTCATCCCTATTTCATATTTGCCGCGCTTTCGAGGCGCTTTTTCAAAGAAAGTGCTACGAGTTGTGCCGCGCCTCCGCCAGATGGCGCCACGGGTCCCGCGACAGAGAGAAGACGCAGTGAAACATCCCCCTCGCGAGGGGCACGAACAAAATGCAGAGCATTTCCGGGGGCGCACGACGTTAAGTAGTTTGCGTTACGTTAATGTTGTTGCACTCGTGGCAAGTGCTGACGAGAGAGCGCTCGTCAGCAGTAATTTGAATGAGTCAACGATATAAGGCGCGTTCGTATAGTCCCGTTCTGCGTCGGCTTTGTGGCGCAGTGGGTAGAGCACCATGTACATGTTCCGCCCGCAGGGTCGAGGGATCGAAACCGGGCGCCGGATAATATTTTTTTTTATAGTAGGGAGGGGTGCGGTGCGGACTACGGACGTCAACGCGGGTGACATCGTGAGTTACTGAAATGCTCTACATTTAAAAAACGGAGCGGCCGCTCGACGAATTGGTTTGACAGCGTTCGACAACGGCAATATTCATGGCCATTGTTGAATGTGTCTTGTTTCCGAGGCGCAAAACCCCTTTCTTAGGGACGACCGTAGCCCACGCTCACGAGGCAAACGTTTTCCGATTCCTTTCGCATAAATTCTGTGTCAAATGCTCCAATGCTTCGATGGTCATCCATGTTCAGAGTGGAATCTTCCCTAATATTTTAGGTGAGAGAAAACGACCCACGAAACCTTCCCTGCCCTCTATGGACAAATAGAGCACTGGGAGACCATGCTGCTTAGCCTCGATCGCCTACTCTGAATGCGCCCCGTTTACATAGCCCAAGCAGTCGCCAGGCCCCAAACTCTCCTGGCTAACTTGATGCTGCGGAGGACGCCACTAGTCATTCTGCTTCTGGACAAACAGACGGTTTCTCTCCCTCTCTTTCTACGAACTATCAGTTTTGTTTCAAGTCAACCACTCTGAAAGCATAGCAAATCTCATGTCTCAAACGAACACACATCATAGAGCTGCGCATACTTATAGGACTCCAAAAAATTTTTCTGTCAAAATACACCTACGAAAAGGTCTGACGTATCATTTTGTCTCATAAAATCGGGTGAATGCTTTAATCGTACACCAAGACATCATGAGACGTGCCTTTATTTAACATGATGAACTGTTCATTCAGACGGTTCCTTGGAACACTTGCTGGGATTTCCGTCGACGAGAAACGAAATGAACGTAAATGATAATCTGAAAATGCGTGTCATGCAAATACTCTCACTGACAACGTTGAATGAAGTGACTAGAATCACTGATCGCAGGAACATTAACATCGGAAAGTTTACTGCGAGGGGCATACTCGAAAGTGGGCAAGTCCTTCAAGTTTTAGTCCCCGGCTCACCACACTTTAGCCAACATACTCCACAAGGAGAGACGAAATCATGATGGATGCCGGCGTGTTCGGGAAGACTTCCGGCTGGCGAGGACCTCCATCGCGTTAACACAAATTGGAAAAACCTAGACAACGCATAAAAAATATCACCCATCATCGTAAGTAGGCGTCCACACTGGAGGCCTGCAGTCCGTAGCGGGGTTCCAGAATTTTCCGAGGTCACTATACACCTTAGAGGTTCCTCGGAGGTGGTTCACAGCTTCGCACATCCTACAAAGATGAAGCGACGGTGAGCCAAAGTAGCCGTGCTCATTGATGACCTTGTACTTTGTCTTCCACGCAAAGTATTGGTTGTAGGCGCTCGCATTGCTATTAAGGTACAGCAGGTACTTGGCCAATTCAGCCGGACCCTCAAAATCCTCCACGTGAATGAAGGAGTGCGGTGGCGTCAACCTGGTGTACTCTTCTTTAGACGCCCCCATGACCACAGGTACTATTTCCTTCTCGTAGGAGTTCCACCAAAGCTTTTCGGTGATATACTCTCGGCAGTTGCTGTTTTCGAAGGCGAGGTAAAACTTGTAGTCTTTTGTGACGTCACAGTCCCGCGTGAAGTGTCCTGGGCAGACCTTGGTGCCGCACCTACCGTAGATGTCCACTGGGATGTGACGGGACAGTTCCTTAATGTACCGCCACCGCTGGTTCTTTCCGCCACAGTTACTGGCCAATATCGAAACCAGTTTGGTCTTCGACGCCGAGAAGTTGCGAAGGCCGTTCTCGAACGGTGATGGGTCCTGCAACCGAACCGTCCTGCCGTAAGGAACAGGAACGTCCGAGTCGCTGCGGTACGTCATGCTGAGGTTGAAGAGACCATTGTAGTCGCTCATGCCGTACTGCTTCGTGACCATAAACGTGTGCAGCGGAGACTCGTCCGTGAAGAAGATCCAAAACTGGCCGGGCTTCCGGAACGTGGGCAACGTGTGAGGTCCTTCAGTGCGGTGCAGGTGGAACATGACGGCGTCAGCCTCGCCGATCTTGTCGTTGGACGTTTCCAGGATGCAGTTTCGAACAGAGCAGAAGGCGAATGGATCTTTTTGTGTGTCGCCGAAACGAGCGAAGGAATCTTCTGGTCATGTACTTGCCAACACCCCAGATGAGGATCTTGTACGGCGTAGATCTTGGGGCACTGACGTCATTCTCGATAGGTTCAGCTTGCAGCGCGTTCGAGGCAGGATTCGTCCTCGTGACGGAAAGGAAGAAAATTCCGAGGGAGATCGCGGCCCCAACGAAGTAGAAGTATTTGAAGCTCCTGTGCCGCATCGTCAACACCTTCATTGCTGGCGAGCTCCTCCCTACACCTGAAACATAGACGGCGGTTATTAGGATGAGGCGCGTTTGCAAAACCGGCATAGCGGGTTATGGAATCATTAAACTGAACGTTCGACTGGTTGAACTAGGACAGTAAGCCCCACCTATCCAGGGAAACCCGTCCTGCGTGCAACTGTTCTCTCAAAGTAGCAAGCTCATCGCCCGTTGCACTCGGAATCCTCTTGCCACTCGCGCTTTTCTGTTAAAGAAGCATGAGATAGGGACTTTCCTTAGGCTTTATATAATTTTATGTTAGTAACATACGCTGATTTCACTCTATCAACCATGTGAACCTATGTACCAAAAAAATCCTTTATACTAGCGGAAGAGGAGACATGCGCATTTTTTATATACCGGTTACACCAGTATGTTAGACGGTAACTGCCAGTTCTCTTACTTTCAGTGTGAACTGATTTTATGTTCACTTCCGACGTTTCTCGTTCGGGCGCCCTATACGTGGAATATGAACGAAACTCCAAACTGTTAAGTGACACCTTTTTGCTCGCGGGTGTGACGCACTAATGGCATCCCCAGTTCATGCAAACATGGTGAAAAAACCGCGGCCCATTCAAACACACTTTTCCCGTGTAGAAAAAAATACCCACGAAAACTGCTATGAAAAACCTGTTACATGAGCTTCACATATTACATTTCACATATTAAAGCGATTAGACTATGTTTAGAAGTCTCTTCAGTGTGCTTCGAATGGTAGATCCCCAGATAAAAACTAACGAAATGTTTCTAGTCTTTCTTTTTTGTGAATGTTCCGGATAGCTATGAGTACATATGTTATTATAAAACAGAATTTGAAGCTCGGATGAAACTCGGCAAGTGAACTTCCCGAACAATTGTAGGTGTGCTCATGTAAGTGGGTGTGTGAGCGGGTGGTTCCCAATCACGGATGATTACCGGATTCCAGATCGTGATCTTCCACTGACAACGCCAGTGAGGGGGACCTTTCTTGCTAAGAGGAACCAAGGCCCTCCTCCTTCCTTAACTGCTTCACAACGGTGCGTGCTTATACGGAGATAAATCATGTGCGACTCCTCAGTCGTGGCATAGGCTTGTTATTCTAATCTAGACATTTTAAGCTAATTCCATGAGATGGCGAACAGCAAGTAATGACTGTCACGACGATTAGAATGTGTCGGCACGGGCGTACGACGATATTGCTGTAATACTTTTGCTGCTGCCACGCATACGCTACTCAATAAGAGAACTTCGTGCAGCCTCTGATCTGCTTTAATGATGCGTCGTTTATCTTACAACAGACGAGTAGTAGTAGCACTACCAAAGAACACACTCAGTCACGAGCTTGAACTCGGCTTCGAACTCTCACTACAGTTGGCAAGACTGCACAGCAGTTGCAAGACAGCTGCAACTTTGTCACTTACATTTGCACCTTTGAGTCAACAACATTGGCACTTTTGTGTCATCTACATTTGCCCCGTTGTGTCACCTACATTTGCACGTTCGTGTCATTTGCATTTGAGCCTTCGTGTCGCTTACATTTGCACCTTAGTGTCACTACAGTTGAACATAAGTGTCACTACAGTTGCTCTCCTGTGTCACCACTGTTGCGCTCTTGTGCCACTGTAGTTGTGCTCTTGCATCACTGTAGCTGCACTCTTGCATCACTGCAGCTGCACTCTTGCGCCACTGTAGCTGCATTCTTGCGTCACTGTATGCTGCACTCTTGTGTCACTGTAGCTGCACTCTTGTGTCACTGTAGCTGCACTCTTGTGTCAATGTAGCTGCACTCTTGCCACTACAGCTGCACCTTTGCCACTAGTTACTTTTGATAAAATCGTACGCACTACACGCCGACGGCTACAATAAAGCGGGATGCTCCAGAAAAAGTTACTACAAGTAGGCACTGCCTCAACAAAAGAAACCATACGACGTGACTGGTCAGCTTATTTCAGTAGCTAAAGTGATAGCATTTCGAAGACACAAGCAGTTCCACACGATATGGGCGGCCAGCATCAAAGCCCCAAGAGATTAATGGAAACCACGGCGAACATTCACCTGTCTCTGGATGACAATTCAGGCGAGCTCAGGTCATGGCTGCGTCGACTAGGCCTCCGGTTCTTTGACGCCTCAGCAAGCACAGCGACCACAGCCTTAGTCGTGTCCTCGCCGTCATCGTACACCACCAGAAGTTGTCTCGAACACAGGCATGGAAACTGCGCAAGAAAAGAACGGAATCATCACCTTGTTATTCGCTTTAAAGGAAGGCTCTACCCACACAGGTCAACTGGCCAGAACCCTGGAGGATAAGCGACAGTCAAGAGGCCCTTAGTTCAAGACGCGGAACACCAGCGTGAAACAAAAAAATCACGCATCTCCACGAAGTGAATAATGAAGAGTGGCCGAAGCACTGCGGATCGTTCTTACCGTAAATCACCCGTGAGAGTGCTTACTGCTAGCTAAAACGATTTCCAATCCAATCAAATTCTAATTAATCCAATCCAATCGAATTTAAATCCAATTTAATCCAATCCAATGCTCCTCGCGCATGCGCAGCACGACTCTCCAGGGCCACTCTCTATCACTATCTTTCTCTCTCTCTCTAACCTTTTGTGAACCTTTTATTTTGCTCTTGTTAACCTTTTGTGACCTTTTGTTCCCAGGTGTTTCGATTTACACGGTGCTGTGCGTTTCTCTCTCCTCTCTAACCTTTGTGAACCTTTATTTGTTCTTGTTAACCTTTTGTGAACATTTGTTCACATACTGTTTCGATTTACACGGTGCTGTGCCATGAGCACGGACGTCCGGACGGACAAGCCTCGGCCTTAAAGGTGCTCCCCCTATAAGTGCAGGAAAATCATCAGCTACTTTCTTCGTCTCAAAAGAGGGCGCATATCCACACAGCCGGAATGCTCATGAACTCGACGAGAACACGCGCTATCAAGACACTTTGCTCGCGAGATGGGGGACCACCAACGCGAGGCAGCCCTCTGGCTTTCATCGTCTTCGTGGCACAGGTAGAGGACAAAAATGTAAAAACAAAGGCGTACATAGACGGGCCACATTTCTGTCGCGGGCTGCTCTGTGCCATAAACTATACGGGACAGGTTCCGACATCCACAGGGACCGGTTGCGCCGGGGCAGCTGCTGAGATACGGATGCAGCAGGACACAATTTGGAGCGACCTGCCGAGAATTAGGTTCCCAAGCACGTCTCGGCTCGTGGAATGGACGGGAGCGAGGGCGATGATTGCGGGTGGCACTACCGTGCGCAATATGTGCACCGCCGCTTATTTCACAAGGGGAGGCGGGGATGAGCATACGCATCGGCGGGGTCAGTCGGCGACGAGTGGGGCAATTATCGACCTTGGCAAGCGTCGTCGTTGCAGCCGGTGTGAACGCGCTGCACACGCCAGCGGCGTTAGTTTGACAGCAACATGTCAGGACCAAGAACCAAGAACCAAGAACAAGCACCAAGAACCACTCATCGCGTCGTTAATATCGAACTGAAAACGTGACTTCACCACAAATTTGATGCATCCCTTTCGAAATTGTTGAACAATAAAAACAAACGACTTCAATGAAGTGCCCGTGCTGCTTCAGAGCATTGATTAGCAATTATAACGACGATGTTTCAATGGCTACCTTTACTTCCACATAGTCTCGTCAGACCCTTTTTATGTGAAAAGACGGACGCAAATACCATTCGTTTATACTGTGCGTTTTTTTTTTTTTTTTCATACATACGCCTCATTAGATTTGTCTTATAGAAACGACCGGATCAAAGTAAGTTGTGAAAATCAAGCATGTTATCTGCAAGACACACATGCTTTGCATCGCTGTCCGGGTGGAAAAATGGCCCCATCAGCCTTAAGCAAACGCATATTGAAATCCAGTTTCGCGAGGTCCGCTGGGGCAAGCTCACCCTAAGAATCAGTTAACCCCCATAACCATAAGATCAATCTATGGGCATTCTCGAACCAAAGGTACATCTGGGCTTTGAGAAGCGCAGTAATGGAAGGCGCCGGCTTATTTCGACCCCCTTAGGATCGTACACGTGCGCCGAAATCTCAACACACAGACGGTTTTGTATATTAACTCAATAGGAAAAAGGACTGCCTTCTACGGGCTCGAACACTCTTGCTTCGGCTCAGCAGCCTAGCGCATTAGCCACTGAGCTGACGAGGCGTGTATAACTCAATTTCACCTCCCTCGCGACGTCACGTCATTTAATCTTGCCACACGCTAGATTTCACCTAAAAGCCGCATATGTACATCACCTGTTTGTAAACATCAAGTTACTTCAAAGCCTTCTCGACAACGTAGGGTACTCGGTTTATGTAAAATACGCGTTACCGAAAGCATAAAAAAGCCATAATTTGCAAGGAACTCTTCGCAATAACGTTCCAAATGAGCTGCTGCAGAAATTCAAGAGGGATTGGGAATGATTCGCGAAGTTTGCTTATCTATTCTGTATTATCTATGATCTATTATGGGTGCAAAAGCAATGTTTAAGCACTGTTCGAAGCGGTAAGTTGCGCGTTTAAAGTAGCCACAAGTACGTATAGACTACACATATACACTTAAAAATGTATAGATAAGACTAAAAAGTTAAAAATATCACGATTACAATTTTCAAGGTTAGCGACAAGAGATATATTAGGGGGCGAAGCCCCTTAGAACCTCGCTTTGTCCGTGGCTTGTCCCTTGGCGTCCGTGTACACAGTGTTGCGCATGCGCGAGGAGCATTGGATTGCATTTGATTTGGATTGGATTGGATTGGATCGGATTAAATTAAATTGAATCGGATTGGATTGGAATTGTATATACTATACACACGCGTTGACACTCATTTACATGCGCGTAGTGGGCAATGCCACGGGTGATTTACGGTAACAGCGATCCCCAGTGCTTCGCCAACTTGTTATGATTCACTTCGTGGAGATGCGTGAATTTTTCACTCCATCACCGCAAGAGCGTAAATGCGAAGGAACAAGGCCTTAAAGGGTTGCAGACTGGTAAACCATCTAGCGAGGTGAACCGAGATCAAAAGGCTGACATAGGTACTTCAGTTAAAGTAAAAAAGATAAACGAACACTCGTTAGGCCAGTCAAAAGGCCGACATAGGTACGTCAGATAAAGAAGTAAAAAAGATAAAACGAACACTCGTTAGGCCAGTCAAAAGGCCGACATAGGTACGTCAGATAAAGAAGTAAAAAAGATAAATGAACACTCGTTAGGCCAGAGTCTTTTGGGCGTCAACGGGCGTGGTCAACTTGACGCACGCTCTCTCTTAATCAAAAAAAAAAGGTCTGTTTTCTTTTTCATTTCGTTGTGCGTCCGTCGGGTGGCCTCAGCGACATCAAGGCCACTTTGTGAATGGCGGCGCTTGATCAAGCCCGCATATACATTTGCCTGCGCTCAAGCTATAGGGGTATCAGCGAGCGCTAGGAGCGGTGGCACAAAATGAAAAGAAGATTAGGGACTAAATATCCCACAATATTAAGGCCTATATAGTGAAACTCCATTTGTACTGGCGTCAGGATACAACAGATGGAGGTTTATTAACTCTGCCCAAGTTGTAACTGTATAAGGCCAGAAAGAAGTATATTGTATTGAGAATGTAAAGAAAAGAGTTTACAGCCGGTGGACCACCAGGTAACAGAATGCCTACCGATAGACGGCAGTATTAATATTGGGTGAAGCATAACTCTATGTACTCATGAGATTTGGACGCGGGTTCGATTCCCTGCCGGGGCAGCCGCTTTTCTGACGGAGGCGAAAAGCGAAAACGCCCGTGTGCGCGAGATTTCGGCGCACGTTAAAGATCCCCAAGTGGTCAAAATTAATCAGGAGCCCTCCACTACGGTGCGCCTCATCGCCTGCGTAGCGTCGGCGCGTTAAAACCCTACAATCAATCAAATCAACTGATGATGTGTGAAAATTTGCTTGAAAAGAAGAGATTGGGGCGTCGCAGGGCGGTTTTAGTTCGAGGGAGAGGCCTCCATTCTGCAGTGAACGCAAGATGATAATGACGAATTAGAACGGTGCTCGGTAAACGAGTTGCCTTGACTGATTTAATGACACTGATGACCCAGTTAGCGTGCCATTGGGAGCGAGGTATGGAATATTTCATTAAAAATTAAGCGATTCCCGCGCTGATTAACCTTATTCGGCGTTCATTTTTCACTGAACAGACATAAGGAAAAGTAGATACGTTGACTTGAAAAGCAGAAACTGCTGCCTTCCTTTAGGGGAAAGAAGCAGTTGCTACCACGGAAATCCAACCGTGACGCCGTTTGAGGAACAAGAGCATTTTTTTTCTGCTAGGCAAAGTTTTATACTACTACTACTAGATTTAAATGCACGTCCCTCCAGGTTTTATAGTACAGTAAAAAATTAACTTCGACATTGAACCCATAAGCCCTACAAGAATTACGCCCACAGGGATGTCTTGCACGTACCAAGATAGGTTTTTAAGGCGACAGTTTTTGTACGCACAGAACCTTTTCAACAGCAGTGCTCCGATCGATCCAATCGCGGTGTGCACTGCAATAAAAAGGCGCCGTCGCGACCCAGTTATTCTCGCATGCTTGCCGCATAACTTAAAACGAGGCAAGCAGCACGCGTCCCATCAGATTTCAACCCACCGGCCGCTGTCAACCAGAGCCAGTTTCAGTCATGCGCGGTCCAGCCTGCGCGGCCCTTTTAATCACGACAAAGAAATACTTAAAAATGCATTCAGATGTGTAGACGAGCGGCTAGCTGCCAGCTATAAATGGCGCCATCAGACACGTCCGGCTTCCCCCTTGGTAGTCGCCGACTGAAAAGGTGTCCCGCAAGGAGTGTGGTGGTGCCGCTTCTATTTACTTTGCTGGCTTGACCGGGTCACGCTCTTTTCCGGCCTGAATTTGGGACACGCGGTTAATCCTTCGCCCCCGTTGTTGGCGGCACTACCCAGGGTTGCCCATGCTGCATTCTCCACCGCGTTTTCCGGGCGTACACTACGCAGGTCCGTTATAGTTGGGAGCAGCCATATAAAGTGCTGGCGCCGCGGGCCGCGGCAGACCCTCCCAAACACAGCTCGCCGTGAGCTGCTGTATACGTTTGGGAGTTCCCTCTTGCGCATACGTGCTGGTGTACTGTTTATGTGAGCGGTGATGCGAGACTCTCGGCAACGTGTTTTGTAACAACCATGCGTAAAATAACCACACCGACGGTAGAGGTTTCTAGAACCATAAGGAGATTAATAAACTACATTGTAACGTTTAGGGGGTACTCACCTGTTAACATGCCTATACTTCACGACCCAACATGCTTAAGAACCATCGGGCACCGATACGAGAAGTTTTACCAACACATATAATTGTTCACAACGGAATAGTTTGCTGATTTTAGAAATATGTCCCTTCTACACTGAAATAAAGACATCAAAGTGAAGCGAACTAGGCCGTTAGGAACATTTCTGTGTGTCTATGAAACTTTTTTATTGGTGCACAATGCTTCTGAAACTTGTGGGTCATGAATTTGCAAGACCCATAGAAATTCCATCAGGTGAGTCCCCCTTAAATAGAATGCCTAAACCCCCTGCCTTGCCCTGGGAACTGAACGGTGGGAAATATATCTACATCGAGTTTCAACACGCGGCGATCAAACCATCGGTGACCGGCCATACCAGGACACCACTATCCCAGAGATCAAGAGATGTAGTTGCACAATATCAAACAAGCCACGAAAGCACATGTGTTCGGTTTATCAGTGGAGCTCTAATTTCACATCGACTGATATACGGCGGATTTTTTCTCGACTTCTATTTTCGCTTATTTATCACTGTATCAAAGAAACATGACAAACTATTAAATATTTAGAAAAAAAAAAGCCGAATAGCATTGGTCAATAAAGACTGCAACCTTGATTATATATATATATATATATATATATATATATATATAGATATATAGATATATATATATATATATATATATATATATATATATATATATATATATATATACATATATATATATATATATATATATATATATGTTCGCTTTAAACACCCTTCCTAGCCACTGGGTCGAATGCTTTTATGTTATGCGTCGAAAGTTTTATGTTTCAATTTCACAGTATTCTACGAAAGGTTACGGAAATCTCTTTTACCGGCTAGGAAAAGTTCAGCTGAAGTCAATAGCTAAGCCTCGAGGCTATGAAATAAACGAAACACAAGAACAAGTCAATAGCTGAACTTTGCCTGAAAAGATGCCAATTTTCTTTCAAGTCAGCGTGCGTTTTGGTGCTTGTAGGAGTACTGTGAGCGTCCCTACAGTCTTGGGCTTAACACAAAGCCGCGGATTAGGTTCCTGACATTTATAGATGTGAAATCTGAAAAATGCTATCTTGGAAATGTGAAACATGAAACACGTTCGACAGATGCATCGCGCTTGAAAGCAAAGCGTGTTGAGCACCGCGTTTAAGTTGAACAGTGACCGCAGCGGTAACACAAATATAAATAACGCTTTACTCAAGCGGTTGGCGAAGAAAGCAATCAAAAGCAGCAAGGTCAACGCAACATCCATAATTTCGAAGTCAACAGAAAGCCGGCCCGCCAACAAAATACTCAAAAAATGCTTTAGAGATGGTATTTGCTTGCTCGTTTTCTTTAAATCGGGGAGAGCACCAAGGAGGTCGACAACACGACAACATGGGATTAAAAGAGATACGAAAAACGGAGCACACAACCTCCGACACATGCCACACCGTCTGGCTGCACTGTCAGTAAACTGCGCGCATGCGTTCGTTCTTTCAGAGCGTTTGAGAGTGTGGCCTACTGTTAGGGGAAATGCTTTATAAAGAAGCGACGCCGCTCATTCATTTTGAGGAGTCTTCTTACGCTCTGTCGCCACTGAGCGTATTGCTATCTAGTACAGTCGCGTGCGATTTGAAGGTAATCGCGCGAGGTTCGACCGATAAAGACGATAACGCCCCCGCGCGGAATTTCTCGGTGCGCCTGGGACCTAGTGTATGCATTCTCCTCTCCCTCGGTCGCTGTTCCTTCAAGCAGTCATCACTCCCGCGGCTAGTAAACAGCCCTTTTCGCTTTGTGGTGATTTTGTGTCTGGGCTTTCTTCTTGGTTATCGTGAGCAGCGATAGCATCCATTGTTATAAGTGTCCTGTATTGGCCGACAATGTGTTTGTGCGCACTTTTCGAGAACTTCTGTAAGATACGACAAGTGGGATGTCGTCGCTGCGTGCGAGATAACAAAAGAGGAAGGGGTTACTGGTTTTTCCGCGGGAGTGATGGCCGCTTGAATAAGCAGCCACCGAGGGAGAGAAGAGTGTTTAAACAAGGAACCAGGCCAAGTAAAACAAGCCGCGCGGAGGCGTTATCATCGTGTTCCGTCGACGCTGGCGCGATTACCTTCAAATCGCACGCGACTGTACATTGTGGAGCCAAGCGCGCAGCAGGCTGATTGCAGCAGCATGATGCCCTTCAACAATCGTCCTGCGCAGTGGCGACACAGCGCGAAAAGGGGCCTCAAAATATATGACCGGCATCGCTTCCTGATTAAGCATTTCCCAGAAATGTAGGCCACACTCTCTAAGCTCAGGAAGAAGCGCGCATGCGTGCCGTTTACTGACTTCGCAGCCAGATGGTGCAGCATGCGTCGGAGGCTATCCGTTGTTTGCATTTCGGTGAATCCCCCCCTGTGCGGGACGCGTATTGGGTGGTTTGTCTCCGACTGCTTGCACTCCTTATTGATGGCATCTAGAAGTGCCACCTTATCTCGCCTGATTTGACACTAAGAGCGTTCGAACATTTTTTGGCGAGAACATGCAGTACTGCAGAAGTGACGCAGGTTTCATTCTCATTGGCTCTTACCACGATCTGTATTCCTACCTGGACTCGGTTGGAGAATCGTTCTGTTCGCCCCAGAGGAATCCGGGAGAATCAAATGGTGGGTAAAGCAAACTAATGGATCCTAAACGAAGTATAACTTCGTGCCTGATAAGGATACTTAATACAACACCCATTACGGCTCCACGAACAAGCCTAGCCTTATGAGGCGGCACGACTGCGGTCTGTTCGGCGCACGTTAAAGATCCCCAGGTGGTCCAAATTAATCCGGAGCCCTCCACTACGGCGCGCCTCATCGCCTGCGTTGCGTCGGCGCGTTAAACCCTACAATCAATCAATCAACAACTGCGGTCTCACGAGACGTCGGTGCTGTTTTGTATACTTAATCTGCGTTTTTTTTTTCGCCATAGGCTAACCGGAACATGACCCCATTTTCATGCGAAGAATGGGCGGCTCCGACGTTGAACTCGACCGTTTTCCATTCATGATTAGTTGCTCCACTTTGGACGCACCGTAACTGATCGAACACTGAATGGCTTTATCCGGAGATTTGAAAAAGAACAAAAGCCTTAAGAAATCATCTTACGCTAATTGTGATCGGAACAGTATTTAGTTTTAAACGGCTCCACGACTGAAGGAGAGCCCACTGATATCGAAATATCACCAAAAGTAAACCCCACCGATCGGCGACGCATATTTCGTGTGATAGCAGACTGCAAAAAAGAGGGAGGAGTCAGAGCGAGAGCTAACCGTTTAAGCAAACACCCAATCCGCATATCCTAGAAACATCTGCCGGCTCTTTTTAACGCCAGTAGGCGATCGATGGCCTTATCAGCATTGTCAAAGCGAACGTGAAGATGCATTTGTCTGTGGCTACCGACACTTGGACACATTTACACTATTACAAAAACAGTGCACCTGCCGCATTAGTTTTGTGCATATGATAAAACTTTTCTGATAAACCGTTTTTTCGCGTTCAATCGGAGTTTAAGCGCGAATTTCAGCACGCATAGTATACGGTTGATAGTACGCATGCCCACCTTTCTGTTCTTTAACAAGCTTGAGTACAACGTAATCCTACGATTCCCGCAATAAGAACAGACGATACAAGTGAACCTTGCGCATCCAGCCCCACATTCAACCATTGTTCAATAATCGATACACGGTAACCTCCAAACACACAACCTGGGACCGTCGCACACACCAACAAAAGTCCCCGCTGCGATCGTAACAATAGCCACGCACCAATCTAGCACGACCCGACGCAAGCCGTCACGCTCTCAGCTCTTTCACACGGTACACACAAGACACTCACCCGTTCGTCGGAGGCACCCGAACCCAGTCAAGCAGAACGCTCATTCGAGAAGGGCTTCCGAAGACGACCCAACACCGACAGTGCTCTCACAAAACAGGCAACCGAAGTGGGACGACAAACTCTTGCCCAAGTAGACACACACTCCGTCGAAGTTGTACCTATCTAGGCGCGCAGTTCGAGCAAGGGAGTACGGCGGGGGTCCTGCAAATGCTGCCCATTACTCGGCGAACGGGCCCGCTTACTTCAAAGCGCTTGAAGTGGTAGGCTATCGCTGACTCCGTGTTGCTCACATGCCCAAGTCGAGTGCGAGCGCGCCAACTAGGATTGTGGGACGACGCGGCTGCGCGCGTGAGGGGCGGTTGCGTACGCTTGTGCGCCGGTGCCGTTGGGGCCCAGCGGAGGCCACAGACAACGTTCCTTTCCCTCTCTCTCTCGAGCCGCCGTTCCCTTCCTGGAAGCGCGGCGGCGGCGGGAAAGTGCGAAGCCCGCATTGTCCGGCGCCCCAAGCTTCCGCCCCGGCCGACGACGGCGTCTATCGGCTGCATCCCATTCCACGTCGCCGTCAATCCCTCCATGTCAGTGCTAGCTTGCCCTCCTCGCCCTAATGGCGGTGTCTCGGGTGGCTGTGCCAGGGAAAGAACGGAGTACCGTGGGGGCTTTTACGATTGATGGCCTGTCTTCGGGTCTGCGTGCGTGACTCGGGACTGGGGGTTGGACGTCGCTGCCAGCAGTATAAAATGTGGGTTAGTAGGAGTTGGGCATACCGCGTAAGCGCCTAATTAAAAACTCACACACACACACACACACACACACACAGATATATATATATATATATATATAGGGAGCAGTTGAACTTTTGAAGATGGCAGAGAACACAAGAAAAGAAAACTTTGAACAAGGTAAAAGCACGATTGTTGCCAACGTTTCAGCAAAGAGACTTGCTTTCGTCTCAAAGTTTTCTTTTCTTATATATATATATATATATATATATATATATATATATATATATATATATAAGAGAAGAAAAACTTCGAACAAGGTAAAAGCACGATTGTGGCCTACGTTTCAGCAAAGTTTTCTTGTGTTCTCTACCATCTTCAAAGTTTTACTGCTCCCTATATATAGCGACCGATATTTTTTCGCTTAGTCAGATCAGACCCCAAGTTTCTGCTCCGCACGTCATTTCTGGAAGTACGCAAAGTCACAGCCAAGAACATGACACTGTTTCTTCTGACGCTTCAGCCGGAGGACAGGCCTACACCTTTGAGAAACGCCGGTCCTCCGGCTGAAACCTCAGAAAAACCTTGTGATGTTTCCCACTGCGATTGTTTAATCACGTAGTTTCTTCTACAGTTCAACCGTAAGTTTATTGATATAG
This sequence comes from Haemaphysalis longicornis, assembly GCA_013339765.2. NCBI lineage: Eukaryota > Metazoa > Arthropoda > Arachnida > Ixodida > Ixodidae > Haemaphysalis > Haemaphysalis longicornis. The sequence goes on along the minus strand of CM023455.1, from coordinate 104,587,110 downwards.
ACTTTTTAATCTGCAAGGTTCGGGCATTTGGAGTGAGCGAAAATCAGACTCCCGAATCGAGCTCAAATCGGATAACACCGAGATCTGCTAGAGCCGTATGCAAAATTTTGAATATACACACAACTCAAGTTTTCATGCATCTTTGCAGCACTTTCTGCATTGCGAATTCGTATTGATTGGAAGGCTGTACATGACTCAAGCAATTTTTTATTAGACGCTTTTTTCTTCATTTCATTCAGCAGCGTTACGTGGAAAACCACGGTTTTTAATTCCGGGTAGTGCGAGTCACGTATCCCAGGTAGGCGTGTCACACGAAAAGCAAACAAGAACGCCGGATAGCACGACATTTGCAATGCATGTTAGGGAGCACCGTGCGGCCCACCGGAAGTGTTCGTGAACCGGAAGTCCTCCCGTGCGACGCCCCGGAACGTTTCCCAAACGCCTTCGTCATGCGTATACACATAAATATCAGAGAGGTTTAGCATATCGTCACCGTGTTTGCGTTACCGTTTACCGTGTTACCGGAAGCCGGAGATTCCGTTCACCGCTGAAAACGGTTTTAGCACACCGTTTGCGGTTTGCGTATTCCGGCCGCCGTGGTGCAGGTAGCGGCATCTGATGAATTACTTTCAAAGAAAATCACGCATAATTTTGTTGCTCTTATCTATTTTCTTTCGTTTAAAGTAGCTTAGATATTTCACTTTTTCGGTGAAGCGTTCACAGTAACATCAGTTGTCTTAACCATACCGAAGCCATCCCTTGTACAGCTTTAAAAACGAAAACATTTCGGTGGCGCCAACTACTGAGTAGAGTAGGAATCCAGGTAAACTAGAATTTACGCCCGCGCTAAATATTTCGGCAAGAAATGAGTAAAACATTTTGTAGTAACTACTCAATAATCTGCACTACCTTTCCCAGCACAATTGTGGAGGCATAAAAACACTTCGCGAGCTCAGAAACTTATCTGAACTATTTGAGACGGACGAGGCTTAGCACGAGTAGGGGCGGCCATTTTGCTGGGCCATCTGAGAAAAATAGTCATTTAACAAGAGAAACGTGATAAACAACATCAGCTAAGATGACTTTTATCGGCTGTACCAAGCATAAAGCGCCGAACGCATTACGTTCGTTGCACGTAAGCGTACACTTCGTTTGTTCAGGAAGCTCGCTGGCAACGGTAAAGCCTGTGGCGTAAGTTACCATTCGCGGCAACTTCTTGCGCATGCGCAGTCGACTCCAGCAAGCACGGTAGACGGTAACGTAAACACGGTAAATGCATGCTAAAACTCTCTATTGTTGAAAACATGGCACGTATAGAAAATAATATTGCTATTGGCCTCACACAATCACAACTTTTAAGAAGACGCTGGAACAACCAGAAATACCAATTTACAGTTTTTCCACAGATTGTCTACATTTCAATACGTAATATATTTGCATTTTTACACGGAATTATACTTTTCGTAAGTGCATTCACATTTCACACACGTTTCCGCTCTGAACTTGCGGAGTAAATTTACATAGTTCACAGAGAATTCCCACGGTTACACAAACAACGAAATACGTCACGACGGCAAAAGGAGTTTTCGAGGCCCTGAATTCAGCCTGCTTCTGGGGCTTCAATGTGAAAGCATTCTCAATTCGGGACAATTTGCATTCTCGTGTTGGCGTGCATAAGTTGGCAAGAGAACGCCACCCCGCAGCAGTCCCAGGCGTGTGGCTCGTGAACGACCTGGCGCCGACCCGAACAGTACAAAATCTCATACAAAAAACATCACGTGACACAACGGCCATGAGAGCCCTACCTCAAAGAGATGACTGAAGATCAGTAAAGTTCAATAACTCATTAATGATTAATAGTAATGATTAATGAAAGGGATTAAGGTGGGATTAGGAACGATTAAGATGGATTAATACAGACTTAGGTAGATTAGAATGAAATAAAATCGACTGATATAATACTGGTTAATTAGTGATTGATCGTAATGATTATTACAGTGATTAATGTGGGTTTAAGTTAGATTAAGGGAGATAATGACGCATTGACATGGATTACGGGAAAATAAGATGAATTATGATGGATTAATAATCCGTCAGTGATTGATAGTAATGACTGACAAGGTGGGATTAAGCTGGGTTAAGGTGTATTAAGGTAGGCGATAGCATTTATTAAGGTGGATTAAGTATATTCGGATATACAAATGTCGGCGTGTGTAGACGCCGATAGAGCAGTGCGACAGAAAATAGTGCAACGGCAAAATAGTGTGGCTCCTGTGTCGACGGGTGGACGTGTATTCAAAAGGTACCCGTCATAATAGTAAACCTGGAACCGGAACCACTCCGTCGACGATGGGCGTTAAGAAATATCGCCAGGCTCTTTTTTTGTTAGATAACAGAGCACGACACGCAGAATTTTCCAAAGATAAGCCACGGTTACATGGCAGCGACAGAAGGGCAGTGAACCCAGTATCTTCCGCGTCGACGTCGCGTAAACGGCAATATTTGCTCGGAAGGCGTCTGCGTATTGGGTGAGCATGACGTCACGCTCCCTTACCGGGCCATTCAGGTACCTTCTGCAAGTGAATACTCCACATAGGTAAAGTTCAATGTATGGATGGATATATAAAACTTTATTTCATCAAAAAAAGGGGCAAGATGGTGGGCAATTGGACACAGTTATGCTATAAAATACGTGCCAAACGTGCTATAAAACATTTCAGGGCTCCATATACCGTCAGCGATATTACCCGCCAGAGCTGTCAGCCCATACGCGTCACTCACGTGTCTATTTTTTTTTTCATTCATTCATTCATTCATTCATTCATTCATTCATTCATTCATTCATTCATTCATTCATCCGTCTTCTGTAAAGGATTAATTTTCTGGCCAATCTAAGCACGCAGTGCTTGTAAAGTTACCAGGCAGCTGGTGAAACAACAACACATTTTCATGAAAAGTAACGCAATAATACTTTCGTATATGCACTAAACACTTCACGGTGCATAAAACAAAACAACACATAAAACTAACACACGAAACGAGCGTCTTTTCGCTACCAAAAATTCACCAAACGAGATTAAATGTCACAGAGCTCTTATGAAATGAATATACACACTCACTTACGGGGATACAATTCGATTTCGAAAGCGTACAGACATGAATACAAACAAATTGAACACAAGGCGGTAAACATATCCCCACATGTCAAGTGGCTTTTCCTAGTCAGTGTTTATTAAGAAATGAGTAATGAGTAAGAAGAAATGAGTAAGAAGAAATCAGTGTTCGAATCTACATATCTAACTTGACATTCGCATAAACGTCAATTCCCCACTGCGTATTTTTCGCGAAAACTGAACGAAGCGTGATAAAGTTTGCATAACGAGTTAATCCTATACTGCGACGTCGCTATACCGAGTCACGAACGTCTTAAAACAGTGGTCTGCCTTTCGTCTCAATCATCGGCGTTGCCGACCGTAGCACGAAGACCTCCGTCATCGGCGTGCTATAACGTTTAATGACATTGCAACCCCCAGGCTGGCCTCAGCAATCGCAAACCTGTTGGCTTTTCAAAGCAGCGTCCCTCGAGTCACGGCTGTTTCTGTCCTTAGCCCCTGTGGGACCCGAAGATGCCTCTCAGCGTTTCCTCCCTTTTCCTCCTGTCTTTTATTCTCCCGCAACACTTCATTATTTTATTTCATTCCCGAGAGCCTCCGTGCGGCCACGGTGAGTCAAGGACTCGCCCGTCACGTTGATGCACGAAGGTGGCTACGGTTCATCGTCGCATAACATTAATAGTATATCCGGCCCCACGGCAACGCATTACCGGTCGTCGTTAAAGGCTCTCTGTATTGTCGAGAATGCGTAAGCTATGGTCCCCTGCCTCTCAAAGCTTCTCCTCCTCTTTTTTTCCGGGTGGAGAAAGTATTACTCACGCGCTGTCTGTGTTGCGCGTGTACGCGTGTTTTCGAGACGCAGATGCTTCCAAGGTTCGCCATGAATCAGCACCGCCGCCACCACCACGACCACCACCACCATCATCATCATCGTCCTTATCATCATCATGATCATCACACCACCACCAAACACCCATCATTACTGTCATAATCATCATCTTCTTCTTCCCACTTTCCCTTAAAGAAGGCGGTGAGACAAAAAGTGGCAAAAACAGCTTTTGTGCGGGTCCAGGTGAAACTGCTACGCGTAGCAGGCTTTAGTTTGTGGCTCAGTGAGTAAATTTCTTCCAGCCGTAATACGCGAAGTAGCGGGTTCGAACCCCCGCCACGGTGGTCCTAACCGAACCGCGGGTGAACTTTTCGAAAAACGAGTTCGACGTACTTCAGAGGCCAGCGTAATGAAGCTGTACATCTGCGAAGTGAAGCACGACATCAAAAGACAAGGGCAGTTTGCCCATATTTATTCCCACGTATGCCTAGTTTAGCGACATTAAATAGCTCATTGCTAAAAAAGCAAAACGCCGGGAATTCTGGCGAAATTACAGGGAAATGGTCTCAACAGTAGGAATACAACGTAAAGACGTTGAGGGGAACCATGACGTCATGCAAGGTCGTCAGCGCATTTGTTCTCTCACACCGAGTTGTTTAGAGGCCGTTAATGAGCGTAACAAATTAGTTGCGCTGATGGACAGTGCCTAATTAAATTATTATTCATGCCACTTAATTACTACTACTAATTATTATGAAATAAGCTGGGACACTAACGCTGACGGGTCTCCTCAATCATCGTATATTAGTATCAAGGTTTTGAACCTAAATCTAATTTGAGAGAGAAAGAGGGCACCGACCAAGTAACGAAAAAGAAAAACTTAAAATACGTTTCGGCTCCCGCACGGGAGCCTTGTTCACAACCTTGTTCACATTTTAAGTTTTTCTTTTTCGTTACTTGGTCGGGGCCCTCTTTCTCTCTCAAATGTACCCTCCCGACCAGACGGTTGTCCGTCAAACCCTTGACTTCAACCTAAATCTAACTTTAATCGCAAATGGGAACAGAAGCGGTATTTTTTTCCGGACGTGAACCCGAAACCATACCTCCATTATTTTAGCAAACTCAAACCGAACCGGAACTTTACCATACAGCGAACTATCACCTACCCTAAGGTTTTGCTGCTTTGTTTGCTTTAGCGCTTCTTTTTGGTGTTGATCCCAATTTACCGACTAGCCGAACTCTCCATTCTGCTGCTATGCTCTGGTTACGCGCACGGAAAGGGCGGGCTGGAGAAAGTTTCAGCCTTTGGGTATCCTGGGTAAAACTTTGGGAGAAAAAAAAAGGCATTCTGCAACTGCCGCCAATTTATCCCTCTCAATTCGTGATCAAACTGGCATTGTTGCATTGTATTATAGCGAAAGACGCGGTGGTACGTGATAGGGGAAACGCATGCAGACATATTCACACTCCTGCATACGTCGACGATAGCTATCGCAGCAAAGCTATTTCAACATGCCCAGACTTTACGCACTGGCTCGTATTGATGAATTAAGACCGAGTTAACTCAGGAGAAATGCCAAGAATGCACTTACGCCCGTACGCGGTCATACCGTCAATCGCTCGCACGAAAATTGCGCAGGACTTCACCCATAGCTCTATGGCATTATCTCCTCATTCCCTTGAAACCACCCATCCATCATCCGCTTATGCTGAAACACAATGCAAGACGAGGAAACATTGCGTCGGCCTACTCAAAAACCACGTACTAAGTACATAAACCACCGTTATAACAAAATCGCTTTCTATGCAAATCTGGTTTCATTCGAAGTGTTTGTTGGTCCCACTAGCACTGCACTGATAGCAAATGCTTATCGCTTTTAACGATGTATCGCTTACAACGAAACCAGTTTGATGTCCTGAGTTGTTATTGATGACATGTTTAGTCTGCTTGGAGGCCTGGAGGGACTTAAAGTCAACAGTATACGTTCCACTGGTATGCTCTTCTGCTCCTTTCCCGTAGGTGCCGAGGGTCTAGGGTTTTTTTCCAGTAACCTACAGCCTGGTGACGGAGTGAACATGCAGGTGAACTTCGCTATATAAAGCCGCTAAAATCGGCACTACTGTTCAAAATTTACTTGGATGCAGTCCTGTTCAACTTGTAAGTGCAGCTTTGTTGCCTCTGCCACTTTCTATGGCTTGGGACTGCAGGAAAGATAGGGGTGCCGCAAGGCCTTCCTCTGTTCCTACACTGTACCAAACGTCCCGAAGTGCTACAATGTTGTATGCTAGAAAACGAATGCCAACAGTTTTTTTTTCTAAGGAAATAATTCTCTCTCTCTCTCTCTCTCTCTCTATCTATCTATCTATCTCTATCAGGCAGCTGTCATGTGCGGAACGTGGCGATAAGAAGCGCCTTCTCTCCGGGCCTCTTTTCCGCCAGCGTATAATAGCGCTGAAGTGCCGCGCTGGCTGGTCCTGACGGTCTTGCACACTACTAAAAATTCACATCTGCTCTCCTCTCATCTCCATTGACATACTACATCTCTCTCTAATCTGCTTCTCATCTAATCTCTCCATCTCTCATCTTCTTACTGCACTCCTCCCGAACCATTTGGGTCCTTTGGCCAAAACGAACACAAGACTTATTAATGGACCCTCGAGTAAAACTCCGCTATTTCGTGCTCTTCCGCTTATTGCCACTACAATTACGCTGAAGGCCTCACTCTTCTGACACCTTGCACACGTACGAAAAAAAATTACACAAAATTACGTTCCGATTAACATTCAGTAAGAACTCACGCTAATTACAGTTTAGATTAGGCCGGTCAAATGTAGCGAAGGCGTTGAGCAGCAAGTGTTGCGTGACAAGTTTGCGCCTCGCCTGAGGTTTTCGATTTCTTAAAAAAAAAGAAAAAAATATTCAGTTCATTATAATTACTTTTGCAGCTCACGTCCGAAACCCAAAAAGGTCTCAAAAGAAATTACACAGAATTTGTCTCGTACGACCGGTTCAGCAACTACGCAACGTACTCATCATGCGAGTTATTAGTATCCGGTTTACAGTAGAACTCCACCTTCTCTTCTTACTACCGTCTCCCGGTCCGCACAAATGCAACGAATCACGGTGCAGCCGTAGGGTAACAAAGCAACAAACTCCCCTTCACGATTACAACAAAGAAAAACGCAATCCTCCGGCTACACCATTGCAAGGATGCATGACCAACTCCGAGCACTTAAAACAGAATATACACACTTGCAAGGGTGCATGACAGACTCCGAACACTTAATGACGGAATATACATAACTGCAAGATTGCATAACAGACTTCGAACACTTATGCCGGATTATGCACAATTGAAAGTTATACCGGTATATACGCAATTGCAAGGGTACATGACAGACTCCTAACACTTATGACTGATCATACAACTCCGCTCACCCAGCGCTGTCGTCCGCGCCTCTCACAGCCGCCGTCTTCGCACACAGAAATCCGCGGAGACACTGGATCCCACTGGGTTACGTGCGCTGCCGTCAACAGCCGGATGCTATTGCAACGCTGTCAGGAGCCTACTGTGTGGGCCGCCCTCAAGCACGTCTCTCACGTCTTCAAGGCGACGCGCCCAGCGGGCCGTCTTGGTTTGTACGCAACAGAGGTGCAACGCGATCCGGCGAGACCCAGCCAAGACTAGCACCTCTCACTGTTGCTTTTTTTTTACTTCGCGGAGAGATGTACGACTCCACGAGGAAGAAAGGCGGAGAGTCGTCGGACTCCTCAAGGGCCATAAAGCCATCTCAGTTGTGGTAACCAGTCAGTCGTTTAATGAGATTCGTTTAAGAATGGCAGTTGGGCTGCGTTCAACTTCCACCAGAGCAGACACCTCCTCCGTTGCCTTCCTGGCATCTTGTGGCCCTCCAGTCACTTGTTCCTTTTATGCGCTAGCAATTACGTTGAAATAAAAAGCGGACGCAGCTATATTTACTTCAGTGCTTCGCCAAAATTAACGAGGCTTTCATTTACCGACGCACCTGAGCGTAGGTCGGTGTGAAACGCTTCTCTGTGCACATACCGCGAAATGCCAATGAGTTTTTGCTGAAGTGAAAATGATAGCTCGCTTTTTGTTTTTGTCCGCCTGCGTTAGCAGCCTAAACAAAGCTATTTAATTGCTATTATCATGAGTGACCCCACCCCCCCCCCCCCCGCCCGCAGCCTTGGATTTATGAGCGAACGATAAATGAAAGAGTACCGCTCAATGACAAGCCGGCAGCATCAATGGAACTAACGTCACTAACGCTGTGAGTTTGAACAAAACGATTTGCAGGGGATTGATTGTTGATTGATTGATTGATTGATTGATTGCTTTATTGATTGAACGAAACCATTTGCAGGGTATTTGATTGATTGATTGATTGATTGATTGATTGATTGATTGATTGATTGATTGATTGATTGATTGATTGATTGATTGATTGACTGACTGACTGACTGACTGACTGACTGACTGACTGACTGACTGACTGACTGATTGACTGACTGACTGATTGATCGATTGATGGGTTCATCGGTTGATTGATTGATTGATTGATTGATTGATTGATTGATTGATTGATTGATTGATTGATTGATTGATTGATTGATCGGTTGATTGCTCGATCGGTTGATTGGTCGATCGATTTGTTGAACAGTTGATTGATCGATCGATCGATTGATTTACTGTGATTGAACAGACTTTATTGTAGACAGTAAGCTCGATGCTATAGGGCCGCCGCCCGGTGAAACCAGTCCTTAGTTTAAATGCCTCCCCAAGCTAAATTGAACAAATAAAGCCTATACACTCCCTCACGCGCGGGTAAATGGCCACACAGCGTGCAAAAAAGAACAAAACAAAAAGAACTGGACGATCTGTTGGGCGATACTGTTGATACCTGAATAGTATAATAAGGGGCAAACGCATACCGATATGCACACCCCAGTACCGGAAAGAGAATAATTATTCGGTGGGAATAAGGGGAGAAAACAAGCTTGCTCTGTCGCCTGTTCTTCTGCAGCAATTTCCGCACACAGCTTTAGTTTATGGACGGTTTTCGAGAAGCAGAAGGCATAGAAGTAATACACGCAAGAGAGGGCTCGTACACCGGACTCGTACTTCGGACTCGTTCGTCGCACTTCCACTCCAGCCATTAAACTGGCGCTACAGTTGCTGTCGCATTTCAGAGTTTGGCATACAGACAGACTACTTGTTGTTCAACTATAAGATAGCATGCCTGCCATGCCTTTGCCCACCGAAGTCTGTTGCCAGAGCCCTGGAGCCACAGGGTTTGCTGGGTTAATTCTTTGTGCAGAATGACGCCAGTGAGATGTAGATGCTCCAGGACACCATATATACACACAGTCTCAAAGTTAGGGGACGACCTACACTTGCACTTCAAGCGCGCAGGAGGACAGAGACACGCGTAGTTGTTTGAAACGTGAAGCAGATTTTATTTAGAAGGCTAATTAGTCCCAAATCACAGTGCAGCCTTCCGGCTGCATTGCAATTTGGGAATAAATAGAGATTTCACTCATTCGCTTGATACCAGTAAGGTACTATACCTATTAGCATTACCATATGTAGCTTACCACCGAACTCTTCGTAATGAACGTCCACCCCCGTCACAAGCCACACACCGCCTCACGGAACGCTTCGAGCTTCTATCACGTGACTAGAGGGCAGCAACTGCGTGGGACAATCAGCAGGTAAGGAGGCGGTCACAAAGGGAGCCCCACAATAGCGCCACTAATTCAAAAGCAGGACCATAACACAGCCGTGCAGATACCGTTAAGTAGTGCCCCACTAACCATGTAGCTCCGCTTCGTTGCGGTCAAAAAAAAAAACTGGCACGGTTGACAGAGACTAAGCCTCGCGCAGTGACTTCCATTAGCCCGTTTTTTTTTTTTTTCTGCTTTACGTCAGGTTTATTTTCATCGGTGCCGCCATAAAAGGCTCGCGGCATCGGCGCACAATGGCTACGAGGAACCAGTTTCCCAGACGCGGCGAGTCGGTACCCGCATGTCCTTGGCACGCGCCGTGACCATTGACGTTTTGCGCACGGCCCGTCCCGTCTTTACGCCGTACAAGGCGCATGACGCACGCAGTAGTTTCTGAAGCAACCGCCGTTCTCGCACGTTCTGCTTCGAGGCCCTGTCGTTAGCGGTGACCCGGCGGACGCAGCGGAAATCCGGGGGTTACGTCTGTTGCACTCGGAACAACAAAGGTCTGACCTTTTTGAGAAGAGTCCCGACCATGTAGTTGTCCGTTATCTACTTGACAGCGACTCTCGTTAGCTCCTCAAGGACATAGTAGCGGGATACGGACGTCCCAGGGCCTCCGTCCAGTGGTCAGGGGAAGTTATGGTGGGGTGGGGGTCAGAGGGGCAGGCCCACATGTGGTGTTGCACTGTGGATTTAGCGCCACAATGCGGGCAGAACGGAGAGAGGTAGGCGGATGGATAGATTTGATGAAGGAGGGCTCGGCTGGGGAGCGATTCCGTTTGGAGGAGGCGCCACAGCCGTTCCTCCGAGGGGGTTAGAGATGGGTGAGCCGGGGGCAACGTGTTGCGGGAGAGGCGGTAGTAATTTGTAACCTCACACAGGAGAAACGGTAAAAGAGTGGACAGCACCAGCTATGTTTTGAACGGTGCCTGTGGGTCTTGCGTGTCTTCCGCAGCCCTGGACTATCATTAGCCAACACAGGACACGCGCTGTTTTTTTTTTAAGTAGCAACAGGATTAAAAACAATTGTAAATACATTAGAAAAACCTGAAATCCTTACTTTGCGCGAAATACGGTTCTTAAGGGGACCCTGAAACACTTTTTTCTACTTTTCTTGAAATCTTAAATGCTTGCAGGACGTAGTCACCCAACACACCCAGGTACTTAGGTTAGGGGTCGCAAAGTACCTCAGCCAAAATTGCTGCTCTATGATCATCAGATAACTTGGAAACTCGCTCAAAAAATTTTTCTCTCCTTCCCGGTTTTGACGTTCTTCGACCGCCCGAATTACGTCACTAAGGCCATGTAGCAGCTGTTGGCCGGTTTTCCTTCAGTTGCAGCAATGAACGCTTTTCGATAGCAACTTAAAAAACAGCCACAAAAACAAAGCAGAAATGGAGGGCATATCTGGTGCGACGAGCAAATCACGCATTGCCGCTCCTGTGCTGGCGATAACTAGCTTTCGCAGTGCTTCCAGACGCGAAGGAAAGAGTGAAAGCGTTTATCGAAAGTGTTGCAGGGTCTCTTTAAGGTATGCTTTCTAATACAAAACAAGGCAGGAAGGACAAAGAAAACACTATCGTGTAGTGACCAACAGTAATCATTGCAATCGTGGCCCGTATGTGTCCCTCTCGACCGCCTCTACTCTCGTAGGCCACAACGTTGCGATAACGGTACTTCTGGATTGCCAGGACGTACGATTCCTTTCTTTTTTTTCTCTCTGTCTTAGGACAGCGTGAGCGTACAGGAGCGATGCCACGCTCTGCATTCCTGGAAACACGCCAGAGGAATGCAAGTATAACGGTTTTCGATGTTTAGAATTGAGATAAGTAACCGGATGAGCGTTTCCTGTCGAAATCAGGTATATCCTTCGTAAAAAATTTTTTTTTCCTCGCGCTCTTTCAAAGACACCCTACTTGTGTCATAATATAATTCTTGATTAGTGTTTTGTTTTCTTATTCTTTAAAGAGGTATTTGCTTCTCACGTGTAACAAGAGCTCAAATCAAGTGTTTAACCTCCGTTAACTCCCCCAAAAACATAGCTTTACGCTGACAAGGGGTCGCTAGATGCTAGGTCTGTGTAGATGCTAAAAATGTATTTTTTGTTCTTTTGTTGTCCCATGGGAGCGTTAGAAAAGCGTTCCGTCATACAAAAATGCTGTGTTGACCTCCAGCCCTCTTTACGACACGTAAATTCCCTCTTGTGTTTATAACAGCTAGCTTTCTGAGATAGACCACTACGCAGATAGAGTGCGCTCGTTGGTAGTTTGATTGATTGATTGATTGATTGATGATTGATTGATTGATGGATTGAAGGTTTAACGCGCCGACGCAACCCAGGCGATGAGGTGCGCCGTAGTGGAGGGCTCCGGATTAATTTCGACCATCTGGGGATCTTTAACGTGCGCCGAAATCTCGCACACACGGGCGTTTTTGCTTTTCGCCTCCATCAGAAAAGCAGCCGCCGCGGCCGGGAATTGTACCCGCGACCTCGTGCGGTTCTTGGTTGTTTCGAATCAAGAACGAACTGGACGATGACAGACACGATGTTTCGAACTTGCTCTATAGATTTCCGTATATTTTTATGGTTGCGTTTGTGGTAAGCACTACGCATTCCTTTTTAACTTCATGTTACAAAGTTTATTGTACCTACCACAGAGGCACCGAAATAGTTCTCTAACCATCAGCCAGAACCAGTACCTCGTGCGTTCAATGTCTAAGCCGCAAAACGTTCGAATCACGCATTCTCGCTTTAAGGCATCATTCACACTGGGACGCAGAGGAAGGCGACGACGACGCGTTCACGTACGATTCGCAGTATCTTCAAAGGCGGCGCCAACCCATCCAGCACACGTCATCAAACACGCCGCAACCGCCTTCCGCGCCGCCAGTGCGAATCGCGCCAAATAAAATTTATAGTTGCCCCCTTCCGCGCCCGTCCCACTTTTCACCGCCCGCTGGTTCGCGAAGACAGGCCGACGCGCACTTCCGCAGTGCCGCCCGGACGATGGCCGCACATGTGGGCGTCCCGTGAAGACGTTTCGGCTCAGAGCCGCGTTGGGGGTCAGCCTCTCTCCGGGACGTCAGCGGACGCTGACCAGAAAACAGTCCGTCCTCGCGCCGGGCAGGCACCCGGAAAAAGGAAGGGAAACAGCGGGGGTATGCCTTAAATTGCTCCACGCGTAATGACCCCCCGGCTTGACCCGTGGAATGGTGGTTAGGGCCATTATAAACGGCCTTCGGGAAGGCATTGCCCTGGCGCCCCGAATGGCTTTGTGTGCGCTGTACAGAAAGGTTTTCTTTTTCTTGGTGTTCCCTCTCCCCACTCTCCTCTTGCGCTCTCTGGGGCTAGAAGAAAAAAAATGGAGATGCAGGAAAGTGCGACTCCGTAGTATACGTAAAGATTGCTCCCGTAAGACAATGGAGAGAGTGGAATTTCACTTAGGCAGCTTTGTGTTCTCCGGCAAGTAATGTGACCCATCTGTCTTAGCGCCGTTGTTTATTGTCTTGTTGGCGTTGTAGAATCCCCTGCTCAGGTGCCAGTAACAGGCATCGAACAAATACCAGCAAGGAAGCAGCGTCTTACCATCATCATCATCATAGTCATCGTCATCGTGATCATCAGCCTACGCCCACTGCAGGGAAAAGACCTCTCCCATAGATCTCCAATTACCCCGGTCTTGTGCTAACTGCGACCAATTTATCCTTGCAAACTTCTTGATCTCATCCGCACACCTAACTTTCTGCCGCCCCCTGCCGCGCTTGCCTTTTCTATGGATCCACTCTGGTACCTGTAATGACCAACGGTTATCTTGCCTTCGCATTACATGTCCTGCCCACGTCCATTTCTTCTTCTTAATTTCTACTAATATGTCCTTAACACATGTTCATTCCCTGACCCACTCCGCTCTCTTCTTGTCCCTTAATGTTACACCTATCATCTTCCGTTCCATTGCTCGCTGAGTCGTCCTCAATTTAAGTTGAACCCGCTTAGTCCGCCTCCAAGTTTCTGCCCGTAGGTGAGTACCGGTAAGGTGCGGCTGTCATACACTTTCTTCTTCAGGGACAATGATATGCTGCCATTCATTATCTCAGGATGCCTGCCGAATGCACTCCACCCCATTCTTATCCTTCTAATTATCTCTGCTTCGTGGTTGGGAACAGGGGCCTCACCAAAAATTTTCAAATAAAGCAGGAAGAAGTCAAACAAACACCCGATCGAATAAGTGCCAGCAAAAGCTTACATTCTCCGCGGCGGGTGATTCCTTGCTGTTATGAACTTGATAAAATATTTTTACTTATCTGGTGCTCTGGTAGGTGTCCGACCTGCTACTTTTTTGATGAAGTACCAGAAGACGGACGGCGAATCATGTTTCTCGGCGGTGCCTCCGGTCGGCGGCCGCAACCGCACAAACAAGATTATGTGACGTCACAGAAACGTCATTGTGCGATTGGAGGCCGCACAAACAAGATTATGTGACGTCATAGAAACGTCATTGTGCGATTGGAGGCCGCACAAACAAGAGTATGTGACGTCATAGAAACGTCGCCTGAAAATGGCTGGGGAGTCGCCACTGCTTCGTCTGTTTTCCTTAATATCTCCATTATTCGCTTGAAGTTCGCGATAAAATTGGTAGCCTTATTATCGTAACAAGTCTTCCTTTTAATACACCAAACTTGTATTTTGTCTTGGCGTCGTTTTAAACGTTAGCGCACCCGTTAAGCGGGATGGAAATTGCGTGTTCAAGAGAAATTTCTGGCTAGTGTTACTATGGAAAGGAAACGGTACCTCTAGGACCTGGCGAAGTGCAAGCGTGAAGCGACTGCGCGTAATGAACTTTACCATAATACGTTTGTTAGACAAGACGTCGCAATCATGCATTTTATATAGTCCGATGATAGTTACAAAAAGCACTTCTTGTTAGAGTGCGAAAAAATGAACTGTGCGCTCCATTGTGAAACGAACGTCTTTGTGCGCCGTTCATCCATCGATACTACAAAGATTTCGCTGACGTCATATCCGTCACGGAAGTGACGGCAGTGCAACAAAGCAAGCGGCCTGTAAAGGGAGCACCCCTGCACACAGGCTCTTTTTGTGGGGAAGCAACCTTTAGTACTAATGATTCCGTTATACCTAAGGTTGTTCGTTTTCGGGCTTTATATTTTAACACGAAAGTGTTTTATGGCGGGATACACCAAGGTTTTACTAACGTCATATCCGTCAAGGAAATGACGCCAGTACACCTTTTCCGAAACGATCCCCAAGCAGGACGTCGCTCGCCAAGCACACCCACAAGACAGCCGCCGACCCGCTAATCATGCTCATTTCGCTGCACACTACACTTTCGTGTTTTATCGATTCCTATGACAGAGGAATGAACCACAGTTTTTTTACTTGATCCGACAACATTAGAAGCTATTAAATTGTGGTTACTGCCACCACTTTATAGGGGAAAAACTGGCTGCGAATGTGCTCACTTTGCCCCAAATGTCGTCGAAAGACGATAGTGTTCCGCCGCCCCTACCACGTAAATGCCTCTATTCTCGTTCCCAACCACCTCTCACGTTCTTATCCTCCCTTTCCGCTCCTCCAACAATAAACACAGTAGAGGTTTCCGCAAGTCTATTCAATTTTTCCCGGGTTCCACTGCTCGCGCCATCTACTAGAAACTTTCATTACTTTTGAACTTGGTACACTGCCATGACGGGGCGCCGTGAACATTATTTCCATTTTAAGGTCAAAACATTTTTTTTCAAGGTGTCTTTTTTCTTTGCCATCGCAAGAGTGGAGCAGCCATGTAATTTTATTTAAAAGAACAATGTAAATACAACTTCTGTATTGATGTCTTGCCTCAAATATGCTTAATGCCTTCTTTTTGTTCAACAATGTTGACAAGTATCAACGTCGCCACCAGAATTTAGTGGCTTAGAAATTTTGTCTATACGGCTTTTTTTAGCTTTTCGCCCGGCGGCTGAATCGAGACAGACAGACGGACATTTAGAGCGAAATTTTCGCGTATCTGTAGCTCAAGAAAGGCTATTGTCTTTGGAAAAATGTGCTGATATCGTCTGCTGGTGAAGCCGCGACTTTTCCGGATCTTTACTATGACGCAAGAAAACGTGCAGTGCCGACGCCACTGTTTGTTGCTTGAACCCTGGGCCTGGCAGAATCATTTGTATTAAGAAGGGGATAAGCACTGTCTGCTTTGCGTTACATTGCAAATCAGCATACAAACAATACGCCCGGGAATTAGCGTAAACGCGCTTTCATACTTATGTGATTAGCATGCTTACAATAGTTCCTGTAGGCCTCAGTACCTGTTTATACAGCATATGTGTCCATTGATTGAGTTGTGGGGTTTAACGCGCCGACGCAACGCAGGCGATGAGGCGCGCCGTAGTGGAGGGCTCCGGATAATTTTGACCACCTGGGGATCTTTAACGTGCGCCGAAATCTCGTACACACGGGCGTTTTTGCTTTTCGCCTCCATCAGAAAAGCAGGCCGCCTCAGCCGGGAATCGAACCCGCGACCTCGTGCTCAGCAGCGCAACACCTTAGCCACTGAGCCACCGCGGCAGGTAGCATATGTGTCCAAATCCAAGTCCACAATGCATTACCTATGTCTACATTTTGCCATCTGCACTCGAGGAGTGGCTGTGGTGCAAGGACCCGGGTATGCCCGCATTCCGAAAGCCGCTGGTGTGAATTCGAGACCACCAACTATTTTTCTTTTACTTGATAGACCAGAATTTTGTGAGGTCTGACCATTTTCCTGCGACCGGTGCGCCACCATGCGGACATTGCTTGGGGACTGCGGGGCGAGCAGACCACGCCGCAGTCCAACGATGTTGCTCCGTGCCGTGCGTGGGTATCAGACGCCCAAGCGATATCGAAAAGCGGTGTCATTTATTCCGCACGTCGGCGGCGACAAGTTCAACAGGGCTTTAATTAAAACGTTCAAAGCGGCAGAGAGCTGTCAGGTTTGCCCATAGATTTCGTTCCCAACCCGCTAAGGCTGCTTGCAACCCCATACCCGTCCTGACGGGGGTTAATTGCCTGTGAGCCGACGTTTCGCCGTGCCAGCTGGACGCCCGACTTTTCATCCCCAATTGATGTTTATTAGGGGCGAAGAACGTTAGGACCTCGCTTTGTACGTGGCTTGTCCCTAGGCGTCCTTGTACACAGTGTTGCGCATGCGCGAGGAGCATTGGATTGGATTTGGATTGGATTAAATTGAATTGTATCGGATTAGGTTGGATCGGAATTGTATATACTGTACACACGCGTTGTCACTCATTTACATGCGCGAGTGGGCAATGACACGGGTAATTTACGGTAAGAACGATCCCCAGTGCTTCGCCCACCCGTCATGATTCACTTCGCGGAGATGCGTGAATTTTTTTTCCTAATTCTGGGCAGGTCCCCATCACTGCCCTTACTTGGCGATGTGAAGAAGCTACTCGTCCGGGCGTCATTACGCCGTTGTTAGCTAGGCCAACAATCTGCGTAAGTGCTCATTCAAGAAACGTGTGAAGTGCATAACGATAAAAGAAGTGTCTGCATGTGCGGAGTCTATTCGTAGCACACATTGCCTGCGCCCCTCAAGTGCCGTCACGAAAGAGGCCTTAGCCGCAAATGGGTCGTCGCGCTGACACGGAAAGACTTCGAACCTAGCTGACAAATTTTCCAAAACACGGTCGTACGCTGCTTTTGGAAGCGCTGTTTATTCAACCGCATGCTCAATCCTCATCGTATGTTTCTGTTCTCTTGAGATGTGTTCTGTTCATTTCTTTGATGGGAAGCCGACAAAAATCAACCCGACGCCTATAAATGCTGCAGATCGGGTACGCGAGAAAGTTGAGTCGGAAGTGAAATAGGCGCGTCGCGGAGCCTACCCGCCGCTGAAACGCGCAAGTTCTTTTAACCAAGCAAACGGCCGTCGAATCTTGGTTTATCTAATAAGTTGCTCCTTCTTTTGGTAGTAGGAAATAGTGCACTTTATGCGGCAGCAAAAACATATTTTACTTTAATGACCCTGTAAAGCGTACGACCTGCATAGCTAAAACAAATAGTTCAGGGCCGGGATTAAGCTAACTATATACTCAGTATGTGGTATGACAGCGCGTATTAAATAACACGTTCGCGCACCGACAGCATACAGCAAGCCATGCTTAGAAATTTGCACAACCGCGCCCGCTATCCCAGACATTTGCTGAATGTGCCAACCCACTAACTTCTCAGCATACGTAGTAGGCATATTTGCCGACACGACCGGGCGTGCTCCGCCACCGCGACGCTCCTATTTCGCTTTCGGTTCAACTTTTTCGCGTACCCGAGCTGCAGCATATACAGGCGCCGGGTTGATTTTTCTAGGCTTCCCGTCGACGAAATGAACAGAAGATGCCTCCAGAGAACAGAGACATGCGATAAGGATTGAGCATGAGGGTGAATAAACAGCGCTTCCAAAAGCATCGTACGACCGTACTTACTCTCGCTAGGTTCGAAATCTTTCCGATTCATCGCGACCGACCCATACGCGGAGACACTCAAAGGACGCAGGAAATGCAGGACAAAGCATAAGGACAAAGCGCGTGTGGGGGTGGCACGCCGCCTTAGCGGGTTGGGAACAGAATTTATAGGCAAACCTGACAGCTCTCTGGAGCTTTGAACGTTTTAATTAAAGCCCTGTCAAACTAGTCACTGCCGACATACGGAATAATCGATTCGCTTACAGATTTCCGATGCCGCTTGGACGTCTGATGTCCGCGCACGGCACGGAGCAATAGCGTGGGACCAAGGTAAACCTTGGTGGGACTGCGGCGTCGTCTGCTCGCCCCGCAGTCCCAAAGGACGCCCGCGTGGTGGCGCATCGATCGTTAAAAAATGGCGGCGCCCAGTGCACGATGGAAATCTTGCGTATACTCCTTGCACTGTCAGCCATTTTTACGACCCCATTTCGGTCCCGTCTGCACCGGAAGCCGGTTTTTCGCGTAAGAGCCAACTGATATGCAGCGAAAAACAGGCGAAGAAGTGGCGAACAATTAACTTCGGGAGGCGGCTTCCCAGCCATGAGCGTCCCGAAAAATGCACGCTCCCTACAGCGAAAGACCGGGGAAGTAGCGAACGACGCCGTCGGCATTGTTAAAACAGCTGTTCGCTGGGTATCTATCTAAGCAGCTATCGAGCGGCCGGCGGCGAACACCGCCGCCCGACGATCAGCAAACGATCCATGTTAGCCGATTCACGATTCGCCTACGACGATTAGCAGACGATCAATGTTAGCAGATCCGCGATTAGCAGACAACCATCAGCAGACGATCTTGTCCATGATGGACGTTACGAAGAAAAGCGGCACTACACGGGAAAAAGAAGCGCCAAAAGATAATCTGTTTGAGGCACACGTCCATAGCGCACAGCAGAAGTAGAAAACCGTGATTGGCTGCAGTCATGGGCTGCAACCAATCACGGCGGAGGCTTACGCCGCCACCAATTCCGGCGGAGGCTTACGCCGCCACCTCACCACGGCCGTCTCCCCGGCCTGTTTTAAAGGAGCCATGAAGACAAAATACAAGTTGGGTTTATTAGAAAGACTGCTTAGTCCCGATAACAATGATACCAATATCATCGCAATCTTCGAAATAACGGAGATATTAAAGAAAACGTGTGAAGCAGTCGCGACCCCCTAGCCAATTTCCCGCAACTTTTCTATGACGTCACGGAACCTTGTTTGTGCGATTGGCGGCCGCCTAACTGACCTGTCGCGACGACACATGACTGGACGTCTGTAATGAGGCCTCTAGTTCCATTTCACCGCATCACTTGAATGCTAACGTGCAGTTACGCACTGAAAATTATATTTTATTGTCGGCCCGTATGACGTCATTCTTGCTCATAACACGTCACTGTGGCGCAAAATTTGAAAGTTTTTAAATACTCCTTGCTTTTTTTCGTTAAAAAAACGTCTTTTGTGGCTGTAATGGAGCTGAGTGAGATACTGAGTCTTAGTTCTTTCAAATTAAACGAAGTTGTATTTTCTCTTCATGGCTCCTTTAAGCCGACGGCCGGCCGGCCGGCCGCCGCCGGTCTCCGTTCGTCATTTCTTCGGTGGTTTCTCGCTGCATTGCGGGAGGCTGACCTAAGGGGCATATCAGGCTTTCGCATCAAGATACCTTGCAGCAGCCACGCCAGGCAACAACCGAAGCTGCCTTAGCGACACTTCCAACGCTCCTGCTTACTCGCCGAATAAATTTCTGCGAGGAGGAAAGCCCCACTCCGACCGGACGGCGACGGCAAAATCCCTCAAACTGCAAACCATTCCTGTACTTAAAAAGGTGTTACGATTGCATTAAGGCAACTTATTATGGTTATAAAATGCTCCCAGAATCGCGGTTTAGTGCATGTTTATTGCTGTTGAAAGTATTTTAATTCTAACGTCTCTAACGTCTAAAACTGTGCGAACACTTTTTCGCCTGCGTGAAGCCGATGTCGAAGTTGTGCGCTTTTCAGGCGCTAAAATTGTGAGCGAGATAATCAACATCTCTTTGATTTATTATGTTTATGTTAAAAAAACAGGATGATCTAGAATTTAATATTAATCGCCACATCGGCAAAGCGGGGTCACTCGGCTTCAGTATAGCAGACGATGTGGATGTGCATCGCCGTACGACAAGGCTCCGACGCCAGCGCCAATTTTGTCGTCATGATGCGGGCTTGCGCCGAACTACGGCTTGCGCCGCATCGGCGCATCAGTCGGCACACTTACAAATTCCAGCGACCGTATCGCAGGTGCGCAAAAAGGCCAAGCGGGCGGCCTGGACCTCGTAAAGTGCGACGTAAACATGTCGCTAGAAACCGCCCCCCACGACAGTTGCAAGCGTTGTGCGGCTCTCTGGGCGCCGTGGAAAGTGACAAATGCTCCAGTATTTCACCGTGACGCGTACGCCTGCCGGCGTGAACAAAGAACGGATGCGGGCAGTCGGTTTGGGCGACTTGCAAGAGAATTTGCGACCGCGGCTGCAGCATTTCAAGACAGCCCGAGGAATGCGCCGGCAGTGTGCGTGCGTTCGTGCTCTTCAGTTAGCGTCCCTGCTCTTACACAATTAGGCTGATCGATTTATTAATCGACGTGTTCCTTATCGAACTACTAAGTGTACGGATTGGTCATGGTGCGATCGGGAAGATTTTAAGCCAGCCCGCATGACATAGCACTATAATGAATTTGCTCGTGTTTAAAGGTGCCTTGAAGACAAAAAGATCCAGTTTCGTTAATTAAGATGACTGCCTTGTCTTGATAACAGCGAAACCAATTTTATCGCGAACTTATCGCAGATAGTCGAGATATTAAACAAAGAAGATGAAGCAGTGGCGATTTCTCAGACACTTTCCGGCGATTTTTCGATGACGTCACTTAATCGTGTTAGTGCGATTGGAGGCTTCCGACCAAAGCCACCACTAATGTCACTGTTTGGGTACAGAGTAACAGCACTCTTTCCTCCCATTGTTCCGCGCCGCCGCCATGATCATTGGTCAGTTCGCATCACGTGGCATTTGTTTGCAGTGGGACGGTTCATGGGCGCCGGGCGTTTTAGTCGGTCAACTGTGGTAATCTTAGCATTGTCCTCCCTCCATGCTCTGCGGCTGCGCGCGACTGGCATCGTTCCGAACGCGATTCAAAGATAACACGCGTCACAGCATTTCACCTGCAGAGGTGTGTCCGACCATATAGCCTGTTGCGTTATACAGGAGGCTATGGTCCGACGATGCCGTGTTGCTGCGTCTTTGGCAGTGTTGTTTACAAATGGTCTCGTCAAAGTTAGCGGTGAGGCCACAGAAGCGGCAATTTGGCAACACTGATAATCACCAAAATGGCCGCCGTTGCTCATTCGCGTGCCTCAGTGACGGAACTCTGTATCTTATCTAGTGACACTAGCCACCACCATGGAACCTGGCTGGGCGATTGTGTGTGGCCTCTAGTGCCGTTCGATCGTGTCACTTGAAGTGCTAACGTGCACTTAACACACAGATAAAACTGGTTTTAGTGCTGGCCCTACATTACGCCACGCCTGCCCACAAACTACGTCACTGTAGCGCGAAATTTTAAAGTTTTATTATTCTCTGCGTTTTAACGGTTACAAAGGGACCTTCGTAGCTGGAATGGAGACTAGTGAGTTATTAAAGGCTAGTCCTTTTAAATTGAACAAAGTTGTTCTTCGTTGCCACGGTAACTGTAAATTATAAAAGGAAATTTAATTCGTTGTGGCTTCATTTCGACTTGCTAACAAACGTGACGCTTAACACTTCGTGTGACAAAAACAGCCTTGGTTAGTGTTTTGGGATCGATAAAATTACTAATACATTATTGTATTCTACCATGCATCATTCCCTTTTGGAAACACTGCCGTGTTTATTTGTTGTTGATTGCCGTTGACACAAAAGGTATACATTAGTGGCCATACATGGTAGGAAGCCGGGTTTTCTCCAAACATTTTCACGTCAATACTACGTAGGACAAACCGACAGGGCAAATGAACTGTCCGAGCTTCCCGAGACATAGGCAACCTGCACCATACAGAGGCCGCTGTGCACGCAGCACTTTTTCTAATAAAGTTGCCGGTAGCGCACGCTATAACATCGACAAAGGAGTGGCGATTTCTTGACCCGTTATCACCCACTGCCTGCATCGTGCGTTCTACGGTATACGGGGCTGACGCTGAGATAAGGCGTAAAGAAGCAACGTGAAAACTCGGGCCGAGTTGGTGATACATGTTGAGTTACCAAAGGCTAAGAGTCACTACGATTAGCCTACGATTGTTGAGTTACCAAAGGCTATCTTTACTATGATTAGCCTACGATTAGCCTGCGATTGATGATTTACCAAATGCTATAGTCACTGCGCTATGGTTCAACAAGCGTAAAGGAGGACAGCCGTGATGAAGGTGTCGATTCCTCCTTGCCGTTTCCAGTACCTGGAACTCGACTGGTCGGCTACAGCCATCAGCGACTGACGTCTTGTCACGTGCGCCGCGTAAACTGTTCGTTCATCTTGGCTTTTGTTATGACATCACCAACGGCCTTCTGCGCCCGTGGCTTCAATCGCAATAATCACGGCTGTTGGTATCTCGGTTAGGGCGGCGACGCTTACGTACAGTCTTTGTCAAAATTTTGTGGGCCAAGCCGGAAACGCGCAGGCTGCAAAAAATTCAGTGCACAAGCTTACGTCCTGAGCGAGGCTGAAACTTCTTATGCAGGAAAGCTAGAGAAAACAGCTTTCTTCCTTACTGCCTTAAAATATTTTTGTCCCATTTAAAAATAAAGCCGATTATTTGAATTCTTTTTTTTTGTGGTCGAAAAGGCTTAGTATTGGCCCGCAAAATTTTGGCAAAGGGTGTAAATCGGATGCTGCGAACAGAGGTCGTGATAGGCATGACATCTTTCACAACAGAAATGACGCACTGAACACCAAGATACGGAAAATGTCGCTGCTCCTTGAGCGGCAAACATCTAGGCAGCGCGCCTACAAAGCAGCAACATAGCTTTACGATTGCTTTCAGCTCTACGAGGCAACTCGATGGCAGGATGTTAGACGCGCCGACGAACAAATATCACTCTTCCCGCAGGACCCTTGGCAGCACACCTTTATGGATGGCAGTAAACGCTTTCGTAGATGACGTTTTCGTTAGTCACCGCCTCTGATAACCCGCGTGAACGGAAGTGCCAGCTGCGGCTACCAGCATCACGGTTTCCAGTATGCACAGAGATATTCCTCAAGGACTCTTATGTGGGATGACCTTGTATATAATCCAGTCCATGTTGCGCAAAGTTGGAGGCAACCACGTACCGTCGAAATGGAGGCGAGAGATTGCGAAAGTGATTTTCATCCCCTTGGCGTATACATTTCACATCGAAAGGGCCTGGATCTTCCAAGAACAAAATAGCGTAGTTTCTTTTTTTTTTTACATAAGCGCCTGGTTGAGATTGCTGCCCGAATCTCCTCGTCAACGAGAGACGAAGCGGCTCAAGTTCAGAAGAGTAGTATGTCTCCGAAACAGAGTGCTATCGGCTGCAGGAAGACGAAAAACCTTCTTCTAAACTTTCACGTAAACGCCTGCCTTCAAATTCTTAGTTCGCAGTGCCTTTCACTGCAGAAACTACCAGTGAAAATGGCTGGCTCTTTTGTACACACGGATCAGATTATCTTCACTCCTTTTCCTTTAAACGTGCACGCGTGTTTCACTTGTTCCCGTACAACCTGATGCAGTGAGATGCCCTCAAGAATAACAATAGGAGGCACCTTTTTCAAGAGCCACAAGCAGCGGCGCTAGCATGTGCAAAGAATCTTTGAGAGCGTTAATTATTCCCATAGCTGCTCAGTGGCTAAGGCGTCGCTGAGCCCAAGGACGCGGGTTCTGTCCCTGCCGTAGTGGTTTGCTTTTCTGGAAAGGCTAAAAGCGAAAACGCTAGTGTGTCGAGATTTCGGCGCACGTTAAAGGAGCCATGAAGACAAATTACAAGTTGGATTTATTAGAAAGACTGCTTACTCCCGATAACGATGATACCAATATCATCGCAATCTTCGAACAAATAACGGAGATATGGAAGAAAACGTGTGAACCAGTCGCGACCCCCTAGCCAATTTCCCGCAACTTTTCTATGACGTCACGGAACCTTGTTCGTGCGATTGGCGGCCGCCTAACTGACCTGTCGCGACGACACATGACTGGACGTCTGTAATGGGGCCTCTAGTTCCATTTGACGGCATCACTTGAATGCTAACGTGCAGTTAACGCACTGAAAATTATGTTTTATTGTTGGCCCGTATGACGTCATTCTTGCGCATAACACGTCACTGTGACGCAAAATTTGAAAGTTTTTAAATACTTCTTGCTTTTTATCGTCAAAAAAACATCTTTAGGGCTGTAATGAAGCTGAGTGAGATACTGAATCCTAGTTCTTTCAAATTAAACAAAGTTGAATTTTCTCTTCGTGGCTCATTTAAAAATCCCCAGGAGGTTAAAATTATTCTAGAACCCTCCACCACAGCGCACCTCATAGGCCAAGTGCAGCTTCGGAGCGTTAAACCTCGCAATCAGAAATCAGTTTTGATTGATTGCTTGATTGATTGACCGAGTGATTGATTGATTGATTGATTGATTGATTGATTGATTGATTGATTGATTGATTGATTGATTGATTGATTGATTGATTGATTGATTGATCGATCAATTGATCGATCGATCAATAGTGTATCCTGTATACGTGTTAAAATCTAAACCATTGCCCAGTTAGACATTCCATAAAATTCTGCCCTTCTGTTGCTGTGCTGTTTTGACGCTGAGCTGTTTTGTCGACGTGCTCTTCTGTCACGTGCGCTTTCGTCGTGTGTTGTTTTGACCCCGCCTCCTGGTTCCCATACGTGAATGCGCGTTGCTATCGTTGCTAAAAAGGCAGCTTAATTGCCGTCACATGGCCCTGGTGCCATTGATTAATTGTTACGGCTGCGGCGCCTAACCTGGTTTCGTGCACTGGCCCCCGCTGTTGGTGAAGCAGGAACAAGTCAGTTTAAATTAACCGCGTTCTACTGCTCCACGCCGGGTTCCCAGGGAGCCTACATGCCGCCGTCATGTAGGCTCCCTACCTTTTGTAACTGTTTCTGTTTGATTTCTTAGAATGCCGCTAGAAGCTATAGTGGCGCGGGCGGCAGCAGGCGACGGAGTGAATTTTTTATGCAGTGGATCCGTGCAGTATTTAATTTGTTATCGCAAATACGAAGCGTCCATGAATTTGTTATCAATGAAAACTGCAAATATCACTTAGGTATTGATTTTCTGCCTCATATTTGCGTAATGTTTTGTTCTTGTTCAACAATGTTGACAAGTACGAACATTGTAACCAGACTTAGACGTTTACATTTGGCTGTGGGTATATAAGACTATTGCGCAGCTTTTGTTCCACTTCGGCCGGGCGGGCGGCTGACTCCAGTTACGGACGGACGACGACACAACAGACCAAAATTTTCAGCGTTCAGAGGTACACAAGAAAGACTATCGTCTTTAAAAGCAAAAGTGCGGGTTGACAAGGATGCGTGGATTTCCGTGTTAGGCCCTACATGCACCTGCTTCGGATCGGCGGGAGTCGATCGCTCTAACAGCTTGTCGCGGCTGACATCCCATTTCGCGAAGCTGATGTACGAGCGGCCGCGGTGACTAGCTACGGAACGAGAAATTTTTCGCGCTGCTTCAGATTGAGCGACAGCCAAATTCTCGGCTTGTATTCATTAATTTACCTGTCGTGGTTTACGGCATAGTTGCTGCACTAGCTCGTTGAGAAAGACTTGCTGCAGGCTAATATTTCTCGCATTTTACGACGCTGCGACGATGGGACTCGTGCCCTTCGCCCGATTTACTGGCCTCGCCATCGGGGGCCTTCGCCGAACGCAAGACGTTTGATATACGTCACAGCTCGTTTGTAACAGCTTTAAGCGAAATACTGAGAAGAGTCAAAACTTGGGAGGGCTGGCGATACATTGTCGACATGATTGCCGAGCGCAAAGGAAATTATCGCCTGTTTGATGTCCTTGCTTCACTCCTGTCCTTTTGCGCGTGCAATCACGCAAATAACCAAAAGCTGGGCCAGTTGGTTTACATGCATGGTGAATCGACGGGCGCGTGGATCGAGGACGAAAAAAAAATAGCAGTGGCTTAGCTCGGCTATGCCAGGATATACGTAGCGTGAGCTAAGGTCAGCTGGTTATTCATAGCTTCCTGGTTGTCTAGGATTAGCTTGGTTATCATGCTTACTGCTGCTTCAATGGACACATCCATGGTATACGCATGTGTGACACATGTATATTTATCAAGCGGCTCCGGCGCAGCGTCACCAATCATCCCAAGAGGCTAAGCAGGTTCCACAGACGCACGCCGGTGTTCGCTGCGGACGCACGAGCAATCGGTTCCACACCCGGCCACCCCCTCGCATGATCATCAAGTGGACCGGGCCGCCACGTGCGGGGTGGAGGTCGGCGAAGACGCTGGGCGCTAGGGGTGTGGTGAGAGACGCCAGGCAGCGAGCAACGTTCTGTGCGCCGTGTGACGTCACTGCTCCTCGGGCATGCACAGCACGGCTGTCCAGGAACCACGCGAAACTGCTCAAGTCGGCCAGCGTATAGCTCACGCTACAAAAGCTGGGTCAGTCGGTTTACATGCATGGTGAATCGACGGGCTCGGGGATCGAGGACGAAAAAAAAATCATGCACCCTTCCGTCTAACGACGACGATGGCCGAACGCGAAGCTTTCTCGTGATAGATTCTTCGGTTGGCCAGGGCCACAATGCGAGTATGTGCTTCTCTAAAGCTACGCACCACTTTCCGAGAACACCCAAAGGAACTCTCGGGAGTGCACTCCGTAGGCTTGACGTTTGGGTTTGGGGTGTACAGCTCGAATTGGTGACTCCTGCTTGGCGTTCGCTTAGACCAATGTCGAAATGTAGCAATCGGATAGGCTCCGGCTTTATAACGCGAGGGACGCAGGTTCGAGTCCGGCCACGGGAAGCGTTTTGTTCTTTCACTTCCCCCACGCTCATTCATTATCGATGATGATGATGATGATTGTTGTTGGTTTCTCATTTGTAGCGGGTGATGACGTACGTCTCTTACCAAAAATAACTAATATACTTATGTTTTCCACTCCTGGTTGAATACTAGCGCTGCTTAGTGCAGGCGCAAAAAAACTTATAGGGCACCAAATACTTTATTTTCCCTGTTACAGGTGGTACCTGTACTAGGCAATATTCCCCTCTCTGCTTTTCGTCCACCAGCATTCTAATCTTCTTTTCGACCCTCCGACAGCCTTGAAGTTAACTTCCTCTCTGATACCCTTAATCCTAGGGCTTCTGGAAGCCAATATTCCCTTCAGGTAGATTTGGATGGATACCCTCACATTCTAACACTATGTGCCGCATAGTTTTCTGCTTCTTTTCCGCAGACCACGCATACCCCCATCTATTTGTGAATACTTCCCCACAAGCTCTTAGTTCGCAACCAACCTGCTCTATAGCCCTCAAAAGGCAAAGCACTGCCCTGGGAATTATCGTAGAAATTTTCATTTCTGATGTCCCAATTTCTCAGCCCTGTACATCTCCAACGACGTTGAAGCTTCCATTTTTTTCCCCTCCATTTATCCGTTTCTATCCGCCTTGCCTTTTTTTTTATTACCTTGGCTGTTTTGGATTCTCCACTGTTCTTTCCTTATTCCATCGTTAGCCTTCTAGTCTTCCTTAACCACTGCGTGTCCACGCTTTTCAAGTTTAGGTATCATCTTCAGAGAAAGTTGGCTTCTTGCAGGGCGTGTTTGGCGTAACAACGGCACAGTGAGGACACTAAAGCTTTGCTTTAAAAAATTAGGAGCACCTTCGCTATTGAGATGCGAAGACTGAGAAAACAGCGGAGCTGTTGGTCTTCACTAGCTTAACTTGGCTTTTCTTAGGTATGCCCCTTCCTTAAGAGAATGATGGTTAAAGAGCGAAGCTTTCTCCATGCAAACTCAGATCAATCAATGTCCACAATCCACCCTCCTAAAGACTCAAATTCAAACCGCCAAAATTCTGAAGCCAAAGTCCAAGGCCAATGCCCGCGCTACGAACCCAAAGGAAATGCTGAGGGCCCCGGCGACCCTGCGCAGGAGCCGCTTGATAGCCGTTTCGCGTGGCTCCTGGAGAGCCGTGCTGCGCATGCGCGAGGAGCAGTGATCGGACTGGACTGCACCGGACTCGACTGGACTGGAGTGGACTGGATTGGATTGAATTGGAAATCGTTTTTAGCAGCAGTAAGCATAATCAGCTAATCCTAGACAACCAGGAAACTAAGAATAACCAGCTGAACCTTAGCTCACGCTACGTATACCCTTACATAGCCGAGCTAGCCACTGCTAATTTTTTAAAAGACGATAGTCTTTCTTGGGCTACCTAAAGCCAGAAATTTTGGCCTGTCTGTATGTCTGTTTGTATGTATTCTGTCTGTCTGTATGTGACTCGATTCAGCACCGGCCAAAGTAAAATAGATATTGGGCAATAGTCTTATATACTCACAGCCAAATGTAAACGTCTAAGCCCAGTTTATATGTTCATAGTTGTCAACTTTGTTGAACAAGACATTACGCAAATATAAGGCAGGAAATTAGTACACAATGGATTTTCCAGTGTTCCTTTATTTAAAATTCATGAATGCTTCGTTTTTTTTTATAGCAAATGATATTCTACATCTACTGCAGAAAACCGCTGCCTGCTGTTGCCCGCGCCACCTCCTGGCGGCATATGATAAATCACGCGGCAACAGCAACGAAAGGTTCCACTAGCTAGGTTCTACGTTCTGCTTGGAACGCACGTGGAGCACGGCCACGCGATTCTATAAACCTTGAAGCCGGCCGCCTCGATTCACGCGCGTCTCCGCCGTACTGCAGCGCTGGCATCGAGGAACCCGGCCTGTAGCAGTGGGAAGCGGTAAATTCAAATCGCCTTGAGCAAACTTTTAGCGTGTTTACCTTGGGATGAGCGCGACGGTACAGGAACAGCATGAGAGGTGAGCGGGAATTTCTTTGCAATTGGCCGCCCATGTTATTGTTCCCCGCCGTTGCAAAACTCATAGACTTCGCACCTTTGGTGTGGCCGAGTGGTTAGGCTGCCGGTTTCATGGCCCGTTTCAGGGTTTGGTTCCCGAGAACTCTTTAACCACACTTTTTCTTGAAACGCGCACTCCCAGCACCTGCCATTGAGCTCCTTGCCTCCTCGCCGCTTTCTTTCACACTTCTTGGCCTAGTCTAGGTTGTGGGCATCATCTTATCCTTAATCCTTGCCATTAGGCATTAAGGACAAGAATAGAATAATAGAATAACGCGCCGTCGTTATTCTCACTGCTCTCGCGCAGCAAACCACCGAACTGCCCTGCCGAGAGACTCTGCCCACAACGGGTCGAGAGCGAGCCACGACTCTCCCCGCGAGTGTACGTCGTCAGTCACTTCACAGTGGAAGCGATGCACTTCATAGTACATGGGTTTATTCGCGGACAAGCACGATACAAACACTACACCTGCACTACGCACCTAGCCCCCTGGGCATACACCCGTCAGCGTGTGCCCAGCCCGTAGTCGGCAGCAGTTAGCGTCCGCCGGCGTTGGCCGGCCGCAACGCTCGCTGACGTAGGGGAAGGGGGCTCTCCTGTGGCCGCTACACATTTCAAGCCACTGGACTCGACCGGGCGGCATCGGCGCTCGCGCCGCTGACCTCAGACTTGCGCAAGCCGTCACATCGCGGACGCGGGGGCAACCCACCAAGGAGTGGAATATGCCCGCGGAGACCTCGCCGGAATATCCTAGATAAAACGCACTGACCGCAAATCAAGGCATGCGCAAATCGACACGGTGGGTGCCGTGAACCCACGGAAGTGGTGAAACAACGGCCAATGCAAGACACGGCCAAAAGTGGCCGAACGGCATTTACGTACCGTGCGATCGCTGCGCGTCCCAAGGGCGGTCTCCCCGGGGAGTCTCCTGCGCGCATCCCCCGTCGCCTCGTAGGGAGAGGAGGGAGGCGCGCGATGATGCCCTCGCCCCACCAAGGAGGAGGTAGGGTGCCTCGATGCGCGCCCGCTCTAGGAGGAGGACGTCGCAAGCGCCTCCTAGTCAGCACAGCCATGAGACGCATGGCGCCATCTAGGGGCATGTTTGAAGCTATGTCCACGTGCATGTGGCCCTCGATTTAATAGCTCAAAATCGCTCGGTCTCCGTAGTGTAGTAGCTCCCCTACTGCGAAACAAACATCCTAACCCGGGTTCAAATCCCGTTACCGCTTTTTTTTTCATATTCAAGGGTGTGTCCTTTTTCAATATCAACATTTGTTATCACGCATATAATCTGTTTATGCATCTTGATGCATTAGAAATGAGATTGCGGTTATTTTTATTGCCTTTGATTAGTTTCAGCTACTGCTTCATGCACGTTTTTGCGGGGTTTCGCCTTTTAGGTCGATTTCGGCTATTTCTGCTGAATATTTTTCTACACCGTGGTTTTAAACCATTGCAGGTTCGTTTTGGCTGCTATTTATTTCAGTTCAAGCGGTTTTGTATGTCTTTAGGTACTTTATGCTGTGATATAACCCTTATAAGCAAGCTCAGGTGACGGCTGGCTGTAGTGACTACGAAACGTATATACGCACCCGGGCCTGCCTGTCACGGAGAACTTTGAGCGGCAAGTTCGGAAGCAAATATGAGATGCAACAGCCGTGTCTCCGAGTGCAAGCTGCGCCTTTTTTTTTTTTTGTTGTAGTTTCGTCCTTGCCTTTGCGCGCTGTGTGATCCTCAATGTGATATATTCTGCCGTTACACAGCGATCAAGTGGGTTGGTTGGTGAATTTTTTTAAGGGTACACAGGCACTGCGTTGTGTCTGTGTCCCCTGAATCTACGTCCTGTCTTTAGCGCTGTTTCCTCAAGCGGTACTATTGGAATTGGCTAGGTTCACGCTTATTTCTTTCGAGAATATAAACTCTAACTTTGCATGTAAATTTGCGTTTAATGCAAATGCATAGGAATATTTACGTTGCATTTACAAATTTACATGTACATTTCAAACGTATACCCGACGACCCGGAAAGGGGATGTCACTTCGTCAGGCTTTTTGTTGTCCTTTTCACAGACCCGTGGACAACTGTACTAACCCATGCACAAGCACTGTTTCACATGCTGTCGAATAAATAAATAATGAAGAATTAATATACATTTCCAAATTTACATTCGCAAGCTTGGGGCGTTTGAATGCTCCTAATTTGCATTTAGAGCATGTAAATTCGCCGTGTCAGCTCGGCGCCGGAAGCGCTGCAGCTTCGACGGTGCACCAGCCTGGGCACGTCTGTGCACTCGTCAGCCGCTATAAAACTACAATAAATAGACAGTTTTAGTTTCACGTACGTAGAAGCTTCACGTACGTAGAGCTTTCACGAGTGACCAGTGCGCATGCTCATAACGCAAATGGTCTGCGTGAGTCTTACGGACGTACGTGAGATTCGAATTTTTGCGTTGCGGTCCTTACGTTGCTTACCCTACCTAGAGTTGACCAACATGGCGGCGCCCTGCCCTCCCGCTTCGCAGAGGCAACAGCTGCATCGCGAATCCCTCGATGCGATATTGTGTTGTAAGCTGTTGATTTCGCCTTGAAGTTGCCCATTCTTACCCTCACATGACGTTTCAAGCGACAAGTAGGTTTTGTTTTTTAGAAGGACGATTTTACATCTTTAAGCCTGACAAGACTTCGTCGTCGTCATAGCAACGGTCTCGCGAGATCACGAGTGGCTACAGCGCTGTCTGTGTCTGTTCGTAGATGGCGCTAGGCATCCAGGCACCCTACGCGCGGCGTGTGTCGCGTACGTGTAACTATAAGAGTATCAAACTATGCGCGTGGACTACGTATACTTATCACGTTTGCGTACGTGAACTCTGCATGCACGTGAAACTAAAACTGTCTAATCATTTCGTTACCTCACGCGGAGCTTTGCTGACACTGCAGAATTGACCACCAGTGAACGGTAATGTGAGGTAGTGCACGAACCTCTATCGAAATGAGCGGTGCATGGCCCTATAGCTTGTATGGGTACTTGAGCTTACCGGGTGCTCGTATTTTTATTCACACAATGCCAAAGACGCACGGGTGACGGTTACAGAAGGCAGCAATCCTGCCCCTCTAACTTACGACGGAGTCGCGCGTCGCGTGAAAAATTATTAAGTGCGAATGCACTTCTTACGCTACCCTGAGTCACGCTTCTGCCGCCGTCCGTCTTCAGCCGCAGGTGTTATCGCGCGCGCGCCTCCTCGCCCTTAGCAACGGCGCGGAGCGGAGGGGAGAGCGTGCGTAGCAACGGCGCCATGACGTAGTATGCCACGTGACGTCGCGCGCTCTCGCCTCCTCTCCCCTTCCGCTCGCCGTGACGTCACACGCTCTCGCCTCCTCTCCCCTTCGCTCGCCTGCCGTTTGCGCGCTCTCGCCTCCGTCTCCCCTTCACTCGCCTGCCGTTTGCGCGTTCTCGCTTCCCTCTCCCCCTTCGCTCGCCTGCTGTTGCGCGTTCTCGCCTCCTCTCCCCTTTCACTCGCCTGCCATTGCGCGCTCTCGCCTTCTCTCCCGCTTCGTTCGCCTGCCGTCGCGCTGCGCGAGGGTTTAAAGGCGAGGCTGTCGCGGCCCGAACGTGATCACGCGGGGGTGTTAATGTAACTAACGGGCAAATGCCACCAAATTTCAACAAACCTCCCCCTCATAGCATCACCCGTGCATTCGCACTTCCTCATGCTCCCCTTCGGGGAAATGTGGGGGAATTTTTTTCCTGAAGCCAGGGTCTCATTGTGCTTCATTATAAAATCCGAATTCAGGCTGACAACGACAAAATGGAGGACCTTTTAAGCCGAACCTTTACATGGCTTGCGAAAAAAAAAAAAAAAGAATCTGCCATCCTTTCGTACCGAAATTTGAGAGAAGCGCGAAAGCTTTCTCACGTCAAAGCTGCGTCAAAAGTGCGTCCAACCTTCGATGAAAGTGCGTCCAAGCGACCGTCAAGCTCGAAAGACCCAAATTGCAACGAAGAACGAACCCTTGAGACGATTTTCGCGTACAAAGTAGACACATCTATGAACTATCTAAATGTACAACGATACCCTGGTTTATGAGATAAAGGTATACTATTGTACTCCTCCTTCATGATCGGTGCGTGTATTGCCTCATTTAGAACGGTTCCTTTTTCGCGATTTTAAAGTAACCGTTTTGACGCAATAGAGACGCGGTTTCACTCATGCGCCGTGGTGCGTCCAGAGATTTCAGTTCATTTCGTTTCATTTCCACTTTGAAGCCCGAAGGCATTACATAGGTTGAAGTGTAGAGCGTATGAACAATAAGCAATTAAGGGTCATACAAAAATAAAGACAACAATAATGACAAGATTACAGAGGTAAAAACAACTCGCAGGAGTAAACAGCGTTACACATATTTTAATGGAGAATTTGTCAGAGCTTTTCGGTCGGCCAACCGGTCTATGTGGAAATGCATTAGTACATTGACAGAACGCCATCGGTCCCATTGAGATAGCTTTCGCTTTAAAATCCAGCAGTCCCGCGTTGGTCCGCCACGTAGGCGAGGAGTTAGAAGAGGAGAGTGCTTGACTGCGTTTGTATTTTGACGTAGCTCTCGCATCAACCATCACCGGTAAGTGGGAACGTCTCTCTCTCTCTCTCTCTCTCTCTCTCTCTCTCTCTCTCTCTCTCTCTCTCTCTCTCTATCTCGCTCTCCTCTCTCTCTCTCTCTCACTCTCACTCACTCACTACTCACTCCACTCTCACTCTCTCTCTCTCTCTCTCGCTCACTCTTTTCTCTCTCTCTCTCACTCACTCACTCACTCTCTCTCTCTCACTCTCTATCTCTCTCTCTCTCTGGGTGAAGCACAGCTGAAGCGACAGCGGCGGGCAGGGGCAGCTGCGGTGCGGGGGAGAGCATGCGTCAAACTGGCAATGGCAAACAATACCCGCACCTTAGGTGAACAAACAGCCTTTGCGGGGAAAAAAAAACAGCACATACAGGGAGGACGGGACAAGCACAGGACGGGGGAAAATTTTAGAGGCCTATCATGAAAGAAAGAACGGAGAAGACTGTGTCCTGACACATAAGTGTTCCCTCACAAACAAGAGCTTGTACCTTGACACGTGTCTGTAGAAATATGATTGAGCTGCTTTCACAGATTGCGATGGTTTACAATAAGTGCGCATGAGTGACCCGATAATAAGTGTACTTATATGTGTGTGGTCTGTCCCATAAAATTTAGTTGAGAGTTGCGCTTGTCCCGTCCTTCCTTTTGTGCCCTTTTTTTCTCGCAAACCCCGTGTTTGTACACCAAATATGCACCAAAACTTCAAAATGGGTAGGCTGGGACGTCATACGTAAAACACCGGCCGCACGTTAAAGCTTCGCTGGCTAACATCTGCATGGAGTCCACGGGCGCACGATTTTTATTTTAACAGCGGCCACCTTTACAAAAAACGCGGCGACACTTATGTGGCTGTGCTTGTGTAACTAGGCGGTCACCGAAAAAGGCAATCATTAAACCGAACAGATACCCTAATTGACTGAAATTTAAAGATTAATGTTTCTATTACTGCTTTTAGGACGCATGATTTTTAGGAAATTGAAGCCAGTACCAAGTCCTGTTGGCCCAATTCATAAAAATCCCAAACATTGCCATGCAGTGAAGAACGAAGCAAGGTTAAATCAGCGTTTATTTCAGCGAGCTATCACTCACTCATTCGATTCACTCACTCACTCACTCACTCGATGGTCCACTCATGCACTTGCTGACTCACTCACTCACTCTGGCTCCTCGCTGACTCAATCGCTCGCTCATTCACTCATACTCACTTTCTGACTTGCTCACTCGCCCATACTCGCTGACTAACTCACTCATTCACTCACTCGGTGGCTCACTCACTCACTCACTCACTCACTCACTCACTCACCCCACTCATCACTCCTCTCTCTCTCATCTCTATCTCTCTCTCTCTCTCTCTCTCTCTCTCTCTCTCTCTCTCTCTCTCTCTCTCTCTCTCTCTCTCTCTGTCTCTCTCTAAAAATAGCCCATAAACAACAGCTAGGAGCAACACACCGAGTAATCGTAGCGAACTCCATATGTTCTCCCAACCTCACTTACACAAATCTGAGGCTGACACGAGAGCTCAAAGGAGAGCTCACGCTCTTCTCTGGGTGGACAGAGCTCTAGCATGCAATGCTGCAACTGTCCAATCGGAGCGGGACACTTACTTCTCGGTCACCGCAAATTGGGTCTTCGCCCTGACGCCCTTGTCAACACCGCGACGCCTTTATTTTTCTCTTCTTCTCGCGAGGGCTCAGGCAGACGAGAAAAGGGGGCACGCAGGGATGCACACTGGGCCCGATGCTGTCGACTCCACGGGTTGAAAACAAACGAGTGTCTTGACGGCCACGTTCGCACGCCAGGTGACGTTTGACGAGTTTATGTGTCCCACATTGCACGTCGTGATCTAGTTAGCCCGCAAAGATGGCCCGCGCAGTGGGCATCATCGAACGCACGCAGCTGTCGTCCCCGCAGCGAGCCGTGACTTGGTCGGTCGTAAACGCGCGCAAGATACAAAATGCAAGGCAGAAAGGTGCCAGGGCCGAACACGGAAGAGATTAACATCCCGACCGCGTGTATGGTCTGGACGACAAGTCAGCTGCTTTGAAAGAAGAGCGTGAGACCAGGGGTGCGGAGGGATGGGGGTGTTATTTTAGTCACGAAATGTCTTTTGGATCTGACCGGTGTTCACATTGCAGTGCGCATGTGCATACAGATAAGTATTAGATCGGACCTGTGCTCAGATTTCTGTGCGTATACGCACGTGGAGATTGATTGATTGATTGATTGATTGATTGATTGATTGATTGATTGATTGATTGATTGATTGATTGATTGATTGATTGATTGATTGTGGGGTTTAACGCGCCGACGCAACGAAGGCGATGAGGCGCGCCGTATTGGAGGGCTCCGATTAATTTTGACCACCTGGGGATCTTTAACGTGCGCCGAAATTTCGTACACACGGGCGTTTTTGCTTTTCGCCTCCATCAGAAAAGCGGCCGCCGCGGCCGGGAATCGAACCCGGAACCTCGTGCTCACGCGTGGAGATGCGTAGCGGAGATTTGGAAACTGTAATGGCGTTTGTCGGCACTGGCGAATCTGAAAGCTGGGATCATGCCCACCATAGGCCCGCCCAACTATTTGGATGATAAAGAAATAATTTCTTTGGAGTTGCGCAGCCATTTTGTTAGCTTCTATGGAGCCCAACAGACGGAAGAGGAATTCATCCTAGATGGTGCTGGGTCGTCTAAAATAGTACCCGAAGTACACCCTGTTGTTTGTAAAGCCGCCATGTCCCCCCCCCCCTCCCGACTTCTTTAAAAAAATCGAAGTCGTAATTAGGACAGTGCGCTAGCGTACTTTACCGTCGCTGATTTACATAGAATACACCTACATGCACCTAACGCGTCCGTTAGTTACTCCCGGACTCAGTGAACTCCAGAAGTAATAACAACACCCATAATTCCTCATAAAAACCGGTATTAAAAGATAAATGCCATATATATCCCATATGGCACAAGTCGCTACAAGCTCTGTCATAAAGCATAGAACATGGGAATAAACCACGTAATAGCCATGCATAGTCGTGCGTTACCGTCATGTAATGTAATCATGAAAACAATGATGTCATAACTGAGTCCCCATAAAAAAAAACTCGTATGATCCCATGTAGAGCTATGAAGCGCCGTGTCATAAGTAATAGCCATGATAACATAGTCATAAGTAATAGCGACGTCATAACTTTAAAGGGACAGGCAACCGATTTTTGTGGAGTGCTTGTCCTCTAGTTCATAAGAAAGCCAGCGTTTTGAATAGTGGGGTAACCCCAAGGAATTTCCACACAAAAAGGCGGAAATAATTTTCATTTGGCATTAAACTTTCTGAAGTCTGGAAGGTGGCGCCACGTAGCGTCAAAACGTGGCACTACCGTACGTGTCCAAACGACTCTGCGGTCGGTTTCAATGCGTGATTCAATAACCGCATAATGGAATAGGAAAGGTTGCGCATTATTGTTGTCTTACCGGGGACAAATTTTTAAATACCTCTCTACGTCTCACGTACGGTTAAATGTATGTTACAGCACGGCTCGGTGCCATGGTTGCCAACATTCCCTTTGGGAGGCCACGCTTGGCTCGTATATCTAAAAATTCCGATTTCAAAAGTTCTACGGCGCCAAACAAAACCGTTTCGGTTTGCGGTGTTTTAAGTGATGTCGTTTCATTCGAGATAGAGAAAATATAGTCAACAAAAATCGGTTGTTTGTACCCTTAAATGAGTAACCATAGCAACATCGTTTCCCAGTAATGTCTGGCCTAAAAAAATATTCTTCTCATTTTTTCTTCCTTTCTTCATTTGGTGATGCGGCAGACAGAAAGCATGAATGAATAAGGCGTAGCAGCCCATCAAGGACGCAGTATGAAGCCAGACGCATCATTGATTGATTGATTGTGTGGTTTAACGCGCCGACGCAACGCAGGCGATGAGGCGCGCCGTAGTGGAGGGCTCCGGATTAATTTGACCACCTGGGGATCCTTAGCGTGCGCCGAAATCTCGTACACACGGGCGTTTTTGCTTTTCGCCTCCATCAGAAAAGCGGCCGCCGCGGCCGGGAATCGAACCCGCGACCTCGTGCTCAGCAGCGCAACGCCTTAGCCACTGAGCCACCGCGGCGGGTAGCCAGACGCATCAACACTGGCGTAATCTGAGAAACAAGGAAATACAAAACGGAGTAGAAAAAAAAAAACACGGTATGCGTGAACCAACAAAACCGCTAAAGTTACTATACACGTCTGTAGTGGCATCAACTCCTAATCGGAGCGTGCCAAATTCATGGAAGTGTATGGAGGAAAGCAGCAATTATTCTACTTACAAGACTAACGCTTATAAACGAGTTGCCCCATGGGTGTTCCGCTTTCCTCTTACTTTATACTCGTATGCCATAGCTTACGTAGTGCAAGAGGCTGACTTTTCCGCGTTCTTCAGGGCGAAACGGATTTCGCTTCCCCCTGTAAAGCACAGCGTTCCGGTCAGCCTTCTATTTCTGTCGGAAATACACGGAACTTCTGCGATAGGCGTAACCGTTCGCTATGAAGCTCACTTCGCTTGCAAGTAAGAAGAAAAAAAAATGCCTCCGCGAAGTGTCCTGCGGCTGGTACACTTTTAGACAGTGCGAAATATATACCCGTCTTCCCGCAGTTGTTTAGTACAGCGCGTCGTGTTGTATGTGGAATTCATGTTTGCCTGGAGCATAGAGCTTTGGGGCCGAACGCCGGCCGCGGCTGGAGTCGGGTAACATTAAGGGTGTAAAACATCTGAAGCTTAGCAAAAAAGCAAGCACTCTCACCAGATAGTTTTTAACACGAAAGTGTTCTATGCCGGGATCCACCAAGACATCATATCCGTCCCGGAAATTACATCCCCAGAAAAAGCTCAATGGCCGCGGCTACGACGGGATTCGAACCGAGATCTTTGTCGACCGCAACGGGATGTGCCAGACGCTTTACCCACTGCGCTATGAGCTGAAGCACAGACAGCTGTATGAACGCGCCATATATCCTTCCTATAACCTCCTCCATTTAGATGGTGCTGCCGTCTAAGAGAGGTGAATCGAAGTAGTGCATCACGATGCTAATAAGCGCCGACAGGTGACGCGGTTGATCCAGTTGATCCAGGGTCTAATGTTGATGCATCTAACAATGTCATCATTGTCATACCGACCAAATATAAATAGCGATGTGTACGTTCATATCGATGTGTAGAGCAAACATTAAACTGATCCTGTGAAGGCACATTTCACTTTCGTATTTACCGATTCCTAGAAAAGCGGGATCAACCACATTGTTTTTTTTTTAATTATAGGGAAGCGTTGCTAGCTAATATGTCTCTAGCTCATTCATTTTCCCGACGTCGAGCATATTTTCATCAAACGGTGAGGACAACAAATTTAATTTTAACTTTTCGGCCGGAGACAGCTCGGTCTCTGGCCGAAACGTTGAAGTAAATTTTGTTGGTACGTTTTTTTAAGTGACATCCTCTCATTAAGTATCAGTTTTGAAAAACAAGAACTTAATATTTATACCTTTATCTCACTCTCTCACTCTGAGACAGGGAGAGAGAAAGATGTCAGCAGCCGCTGAGGGCGATGAGGCCGCTTATTAGGTTGCATGGAATGCGCTGTTATTTGCACCGACTGTTATTAAAGTTTCCGCGCGTCAGTGGAACGACTTCAGGCGGGCAGAGAGAGAGAAAGAACTATTTGCCCAGAAGTAGAGAGCTTGGGCTCTCTTTGGGGTGTTAGCCAGCCAGGAGATCATGATTCTTGGCAGCTTCTTCGGCCATCTCGACAAGGCGTAGCTGCGTTAGGGCATCGGAGATGCCCAGCAGGGTTTCCCAGTGCTCTAGATGTTTGATGTATATGGGAAGTAGGGGAGTGTTGTTTCGTGGTTTTCTTTGGCATTTCCACATAATGTGCGCGAGGTCTGCGCGGTGGCTACAGTGTTTGCACTTATCCGAGGTTTATGGATGGAAGTCACTATAGGCCAAAAGGTTCGGGTAGGTATTTGTTTGAAGTTTGGCTTGTGCAGCGTTGAGTGTGCGGTTGGCGGCCGGGAATTCGCACCGGCTGCGTTTGGTAGTAATTGGTTATCTCTTTGTACCATTTGAGGCTGTCGAACTTCTGAGTGTTCTGTTGCCATTGCAAAGGGGGGGGGGGGGGGGGGGGTAATTGCTGCTCGGGTGGTGATTTCGCAAGCAGCTGTGTGGGCTTGTTCGTTGCCCTGTAACCCTTCGTGTGCAGAAGTCCACATGAGTTTAGTTATCCGGTAATTTGGAGCTTGTAGCTGTTGAAGTATGTTTGCGGCGACTTGTGATATCCGTCCTTTTCTGTAGCTCCGTATGGCGGCCTTGGAGTCGCTGATTATGTATCTGGCTCGAGTTGTGGTGATCGCTAGAGCGATTGCTGCCTGTTCTGAAGATGTAGCATTTTTAGGGGCAAAGCAGCTTAGGATTTCGCTTTGTCCATTGCTTGTCCCTTGGCGTCCGTGTACACAGTGTTGCGCATGCGCCAGGAGCATTGGATTGATTGGATTTTGGATTGGATTGCATAAAATTGAACTGCATCGGATTGGATTGGATTGGATTGGATTGGATTGGATTGGAATTGTATACACCGTACACACGCGTTGTCCCTCATTTACATTCGCGAGTACGCAATGCCACGGGTTATTTACGGTAAGAACGATCCCCAGTGCTTCACCCACTCGTCACGATTCACTTCGTGGAGATGCGTGAATGTTATTTGTGAGAACTGTCGCCGAGGAGTGCGTTTGTCCTTTTCAGGCGTGCAATAGTCGAACATTTCAAGTCCTTGGGATATCCCTATCGCAAGCATTGCGTCACAAAGAGACTTACAATATAGGAGCCAACTTTGCTGTACCGCATATCGAACGGGCTCAGCACAGACCACAGCTTGGCTCTTCAAAGTGGAGCTTGTGCGATCCCCTATGTGTTCGTCATGTGCAGTGATAGGAGATGTGCACCACTACGTGATGCGCTGCCCAGAGCATGCTGTAAAAATGACCGCAATGCTCACAGCGACGCGAAAGTTGGTAGCCCCACACACCACTCTTGATCGCATGGTCTTCCCATGGGGACATTGGGAAGCGCAGGAAAGTGTCGCGCCTTCATCTTAGCTTCCTTCAGGATACGGAACTGGCACACTCATGGTAGAGTGACCCTAATATTGACGCATTAGGTTGCGCACGGTCGGAGCAATTGCCGGCACAGCAAATCACGATTAATCGGCACTCCTGCAATAACGGCGACAGCCGATGTTTCCGGTTATATAAATAGTGCGAGTGAAGAACGCGGTGATAAGCGTCTCACCCTCATCAGCGCCATAGTGATGATCTGCTTCTCTTATCTGGAACGTCGATGACCAGTCGGAGGAGCACATTGATATTACTTTTTGATATTACCTTGCTATGATTATTATTAAACCATTATTTCTTATCTTTTCTTCTCAAACGAACGCAACCGATTAATCGATCAATTAGCCGATTAAAGCATGCCGATTAATCGGAATAATATTTTTAACAGTCGCGCAGCCATAGTACACACGCACTCACGCACACACACACACACGCGTGCGCCCACCCGTGCGTCTATCCATATTTGTTCCTAATTCCTTCACGTCTCCTATTTTCTTTTCAAGTATGACAATTTTTGTTGGGCTCAGCATCCTTTTACGTCTTTTTCCACAAAAAAGAGCAGTTGGAGAGTTGATCAAGCTAGTTAAAATTCAAGCTTTAATTAAAAAGACTTACGTCGGAGTCACTTTCAGGGTTCTTCGTCGGAACTTAAGAGGAAAAGACGTATCTCGTTTCCCGACCGCCAGGAACGGATAAAAGCGCGCTTCGCCCTTGCTGTACACCCAACGACGAACAGCTTGCGGCCGCGCATGCCGCCGCACCCGATTAATTGTGTTACTCGAAACTGTCAAGCACACCACACGTCGCTTCGGCGATTCCGGGGAATCGCGCACGAAGAAGCGACAGCGATAGGGAAAAAAAAACAAAAAAACAAAACAAAACAAGAATGTTTCACCTGGCGCCGGCTTTTGTGCTCGCGCGGAATTCTTGCAACCATATGTACGGTGTATTGACAGGACAAATTAGCGCGCGGTTTGATCACGAAGAAAGCGCCGGCTGCTGCGTCAACGCCCATTTCGCCCCAACCGCTTCGGCGAGCGCGTCGGCGTTTCCTACCCCTGACCCAGCGGTAAAATAAAGGCGTCTCTCCCTCCTCTCTCGCTCTCCCTCTCTCTCTCCTCTCTCTCTCTCTCTCTCTCTCTCTCTCTCTCTCTCTCTCTAGGCGTTTCCTCTTTACGACAACGGCCCCAGCTGGGCGGGCAGCCGGTGGTATCACAGGCTGACGCTATTTACCCAGTAAAAGCACCCCGTAACGAAGAAACGCATACAGACAACAAAAAAAAAAAGGGGGGGGGGGGGGCGCAATAACAAGGTCGTGCGAAAGCGATTTCACGAGCGCCGACGTATTGGCAACAAATCACTGCAGAAACGAAAGGAAAGTAGCGGGAGTATTGGAAGAATGAGCGTATAATTTTGTATGCACCTGTCGTGCGCAGAAGGATACTCCGTTACCTTATTCATACAGAGGCCCGACGAACCGTTCCGCTCGTGAAGGCAACCAAATTTAAGACTTGTCGGTACATCGTGTCGAGGCGTTCATCTTACATTGAGTCTCGGATAATTTGATTGATTGATTGTAGGGTTTAACGCGCCGACGCAACGCAGACGATGAGGCGCGCCGTAGTGGAGAAATCCGGATTAATTTAGACCACCTGGGGATCTTTATCGTGCGCCGAAATCTCGTACACACGGGCGTTTTTGCTTTTCGCCTCCATCAGAAGAGTCTCGGATAATTTGGCGCCGCTCTGGGGCTGATCGATGGTTACACGTTTGAACAGTTATCGTCGCGGCCTTCACCCGTCACATCTGAACTATCAGGTCTATTGAAATGCGTGCTCGTTTTGATGTCTTAATATAAGCAGGGTGCTCTTTGTACCAAGGCGAGAGCTCTGCGCTGTCTTCCAAGGCGTGTGCACTTTGAACACCTGAATAATCAGCCGAGAGGTGTTGGTAGCTCTGCGTGTTGTGCATGTCACGGCCCCTTCGTTTCTTTAAAGGGGCCATGTAGTCAAAACGCAAGTTTGGTTCATTCGAAAGAGTGTCCCGTTAGAATCATACTGACCGCCCTTTTAACGAAAACTTCGCTCAGATAAGCTATAAAATTAGGAAAGAAGGGAATGGCCATGCGACTCACTAGCTCATTTCCCGCAACAGAACCTATGATGTCATATGCACAGCTGGCGATTGGCTGAAGCTGGCAAAAGCAAACCCGAGTTAAGCAGGGCTTATAATTTTGCAGAACGAGCTATTTTCGCTTAAACGTAATGCGTATTCATTTTATAACAGTAAAATGGTGGGGTAAACAGTGGAAGTTACGAAAGGACACGTAAACATAGTAGTAGCAGTGCGTACTGCTGCTTGTACTGCGCACACTATGCTTGTTATAGATGCACAGCAGTGCGGCGCTTTGGGGCTGTCTCAGATGACACAAGCCGATTGGCGTAAGCGACATTGTCTTACGTGACCCTGTTTGTCGAGCATACCCCATGTTTCACGAAACGATTACTGACCTACCGTAACATAAACAAGGCATGTGCAAATACGGCCACAAACAAGGCAAAGGCCGATACCGGTCTTGTGCAGTATGGTGGCGCCATCCAAGAGGACTGACGGTAAACAAAGTATTATGCAGTCTGCTGCAGACTAAACAGCGCACTAACGTTCGTTTTAAGACCTGTCCTGGTTACGTCATCGCAGACGCCCCGAAACAAACGATTTGGCGGGAGAATCAAAATTTTACTTAAATTGATTAATTTCTCAGCAAATAAAGCATTGTTTGCTGCCGCATAGGTGCTGGGGGCACTATAACACACCAAATATTTCGAATAAAACAAATTTTAATCTTATCTGCATGGCCCGTTTAAGCGCATTTCAGCGCGTGCATGCATTGTTCATTTGCTTCGAAGGCCGCAACAACCCTACGTAACCGTATTCAAGGCGAAATCCTTAGATCTCCATATTTCATGGAATGCGTGAGGTACACCAAAAATTGCTCGGATGTACACAGAATCGCACAGAAATCGCGACAAAAGCAATAGACACTCCAAAAGAAGCATCTACTGCGGCGAGCAAATCTTAAACCATGTGCTGGCGATAAATATAACTTTCGAAATGCTACCAGGCACAAATGAAAGACGAAGCAATTATGCGAGTAGCAAAGTACGTTACCGGTAGTGTATTTCCAAACGCTTCGCTGCACGGCGCCCCACGTGGCACGTGTCTTCGCGCGATAAAGAACGTTATTTAAACCTGGTCATGGCCTGCACCGTAGCCTAGAACATATCAAGTCACCATTTATAACAAAAACAACACGCAGAATTGAGTTCATCCGCAATAAAAAAATCATCGAGTTTAGAAAAAAAAATGTTATAATGACAAATTTTAAGTCAACCCGCTCAGACTCACCCCAGGTGGTCATTACAAGTACCCAGAGTGCTACCTCGAAGCCACAGAGCCCGAACAACGGGATCGTTTCAGCAACAGCTAAATAGAACAGCACGCGCGGTAACATCAAACATGTCACGTGGGGCACTGTGCAGCGAAGCGTTTGGAAACACGCTTCCTGGTATATGTTTTCTCG
Source organism: Haemaphysalis longicornis (assembly GCA_013339765.2). Classification (NCBI taxonomy): domain Eukaryota; kingdom Metazoa; phylum Arthropoda; class Arachnida; order Ixodida; family Ixodidae; genus Haemaphysalis; species Haemaphysalis longicornis. Next base: position 104,542,466 of record CM023455.1, on the reverse strand, counting down.
TTAGCGATGCCAAGGCGGGTATGTGCCCGGTAATGGTAACAGAGGGAAGAAAAAGACGCAAAGGGAAAAATAATGCACATAATAACGAAACGACGTGTTCGGCGATTTGATGATAACGATTTCGCAATGACTGCATCGTGAGGAATACGTAGGTGTCTGTAACACACAGGTCTTGACCAGACCCTCTAAATCACCGAAGGTAAACGTGTGCATCAATTTCTTAAACATCATCATCATCATTATCATAATCAATGGCATTGTCACCACACTAATCTGGATTCGCAATCTAGGCACTTTAGCCCGGATAACATCGCCAGACGTCATTAGCGATTACTCTCTCTCTCTCTCTCTCTCTCTCTCTCTCTCTCTCTCTCTCTCTCTTTGTCTTCATTTCATTTTCCCCGGTTTGATATAACGCGGCCCGACAGTTCTAAACGCGGGTCGCGGTTTCGATTCCCGGCAGGGGCGGTCTCTTTTTTGATGGAGGCGAAAAGCAAAAACGCCCGTGTGTTCGAGATTTCGGCGCACGTTAAAGATCCCCAGGCGTTCAAAATTAATCCGCAGCCCTCCACTACGGCGCGCCTCATCGCCTATGCACCGTCGGCACGTTAAAACTCATAATCAAACAATCAATGACGTTCTAAACACACGCGTCTTCACATTGTGAGTGTCGACGTGAATTTCAACGTGAATTTCAACGTGAATTTGCAACGTGAATTTGCAACGTGAACTTTAAGAAGATCCACACTGCGTGCCTTCCCACTAGAACAGGTGCTTCCGCAGGAGCACGTAACGCATTTCCATTACAGACAGGCGACCTTCGGCATGACAGGCGCCCGGATACAGCCTGCCGTGTGCGTCAGCATGCGATGCGTGTTGCCGGTTGCGATAGCGCAGACCAGACGAAACAGTGATGGACGGCCGGAAGTGAAGCCTATTTATTATTTGCTGACATTTTTTGCGAATTCCGTGAACCAACCCGCGCAGCAGCAACTTTTATGAAGACGCGTGGTACATTCAGTCAGTGCGAAAAAAAGGTCAAAGCGAAAAAAAAATATTTAAGTTAAAGTGAAAAAAAAAGTTGTGTTAGAAGAGTTGTGCCAAGCCAGTGAGTGTTGACGTCTCGTTTAAAATGATGTATTAGGGGCGAATACCCTTAGGGGCTGGGACTGTTGGCGCCGCCTGTCGTCGTAGTCATCGTTCGTCTCACGTAGTCAAGGTACTAAAACTCTGGGAAACTTGTTTACGCCTCGCGGTAGAACGTAACGCGTACTGAACAGGAACAGCATGAGAGGTGAGCGGGAAAGCAAACGGGGGCATTTCCTTGGCAAATGTCTACAAAGACTATCGTCTTTTGACGACAGTGGTTGCCGCGTATCTGCCCCTTTCGTTGCAAATGTCGACAAAATATGATAGTCTTTATCGACTTTTGCCAAGTAAATGCCTCCCTTCGCCTTCCCTCTCACCTCTCATTTTGTTCCTCTTGCGTCGCGCTCCTTCCCAAGGTAAAGAGGCCAAAGGTTTGCTAAAATCATTTTAAATTTACCGCGTTCCACTGCTCCAAGCCGGGTGTCTCGATGCCAACGCTGCTGTACGGCGAAGACGCGCGTGAATCGAGGCGCCCTACTTCAACGCTTATTGAACCGCGTTTCCCTACTCCACGTGCGTTGCAAGAAGAACGTGGAGCCTATCTAGTGCAACCTTTCGTAACTGTTGCCGGTTGATTTCTTACAATGGCGCCAGAAGCTATAGTGGCGCGGGCGACAGCAGGCGACGGCGGAGTGAATTTTTTTTCTGCAGTTGATGAAGTATTTAATTTCGCGAAAATCAAGCATGAATGATTTTTTTTATAAAGGAGCACTGCAAATGTCACTTCTGTATTAATCTGTTGTCTTATATTTGCGTAATGTCTTGTTCTTCTTCAACAATGTTGACACATTAGACCGGGCTTAGACGGGTAGATTTAGCTGTGACTATATAAGACTATTGCGCAGGCATTGTTTTACTTTGGCCGGGTGGCTGAATCGAGTCACAGACAGACAGACGGACAGACAGACATACAGACAGACCAAAATTTCTGGGTTTAAGTAGCCCAAGAAAGACTATCGTCAGAGTCCTTCAATGCCTTTCTGGTCATGAAACTTCGCCATCACGCTATGGGAGAGCTTTGTACGCTGCCGCGCCGCGGCGCTGGTGTTGATCGGAGGGCAACCGGGGACGTGGTCAGAACGCGTTTGGCAGGGAACTGATCACGGAGTAAGATAAAACAGACGCTCGCCGCCTTATCAGCAGTGCGCTTTCGCTTTACGTGTCGTGGGCCGCTCAAATGAACTTGTCATTTTGTGAGTGGCGAAAAAATTTGGTACGAACGGGCATGCTGCTACTGCATTCCTGCCTGCCGGTCTGGCTACAGAGCAGCGGCGGCCGCCCGATGCCCTCCGATCTGCAGTGGCGCCACTCGCGGTAGCCTTTGTCCCCGTACGAAACTTGGCCGGGAGTTTCATGACCAGAGAAGCTTTAAATGACTCTGCTATCGTCTTTAAAAACACACCGGGACACTTGTTTACGCCTCGCCCTAGAGAGCGTCGTGCTTCAAAGACTTTCGGCAAAGCTGCATTACCTGGGGCCAAATTCTCTAAAAAACGGGCGTCGCTTTGAAGCGACGGGTTAGCGCCATTGAAATGCATGTGTTGTGGGGTCGGGGCCGTCGCTTTGCGGTGCTCCTCATGAGGGGTGATCCTGAGAAAAGCAGTGTGGCAAGGGCGCGAAGCGACACCCCGTCGTTTCGCTTGTCACTTCGCGCCCTTGCCACACTGCTTTTCTCAGGATCACCCCTCATGAGGAGCACCGCAAAGCGACGGCCCCGACCCCACAACACATGCATTTCAGTGGCGCTAACCCGTCGCTTCAAAGCGACGCCCCGTCGTTTTAGAGAATTCGGCCCCTGCACCCCCCAACGGTTTCATGGCAAAAACGCCAAGATTCCAAAAATACTCTTAAACACTGCATGCTTCACCCCTCACGAGGTTTCACGTTAGTGGAGACGGCCCGGAACTTTTTTCCTTGCAGTTTAATTTCGCCTCTTTTGAAATATATATATATATATATATATATATATATATATATATATATATATATATATATATATAGGGAGTAGTAGAACTTTGAAGATGGTAGAGAACACAAGAGAAGAAAAACTTCGAACAAGGTAAAAGCACGATTGTGGCCTACGTTTCAGCAAAGAGAACTTGCTTTCCTCAGGGCCTGCTTGCTTTCCTGAGGAAAGCAAGTTCTCTTTGCTGAAACGTAGGCCACAATCGTGCTTTGCCTTGTTCGAAGTTTTTCTTCTCTGTATGATATATATATATATATATATATATATATATATATATATATATATATATATATAATATTATATATATATATATATATATATATATATATATATATATATATATATATATATATTGCTCGTTTTTGTGTTATGTCTGAATGCTCTTCTTGAATAATAAATCCCAGCCATAGAGCCAACGTCCATCGATCCCCCATGTGAATATGCACCCCCCTTCCCTCATGTGATCCGCCAAGAAAACGAACACTGCTCTCGAGTACACATGCAGTTCTTTGTGGCCTCTCTACTCGCTCGTTCACTACGCAAACATTGCTTGAATGAAAAGTAAATCGTTATACACTAACTGAGGAAAGGCCCAACATGTGAGGGGATTCCCAAAGTCCACACCAAAGCTGCAATGTTTTCATGCTGAGTTTTGGTGAAAAGAGGCATAGGGTTCAGGATCGCACTCTTCGTCAGGAACGCCAAGAATAAGGCGCCCTGTTATAAGTGAATCTTCTTGTGATATTGGGGCCTGTTTTATAAAGGAGCGCTTGCGAAAGAACTACCTTTAATGAAAATAGCATGGACCTCGCAGATTTGCTACATGCCTGTGCTTCCTGAGTACTAGGCAATATAATTCCGGCTGACCGAATTGATTAAGATTTGAAACTAAAAATACGCGGCTTTAAAAAAACGGCCACAGGCATTATTAACAGCACCAGCCCCCCACCACAGTATAAAATGTTTGACCTAAAAGCGTGAAACATCGCCTTCTGGCGTGAAATATAGTCGACGCTCTGAGATGTATCTATATCAAAAAGTAGAGTTCGACGCACTTCTCCAAAAACAGAACAAAAAGGTTTACTAACGCTTCGACTGGAGGACCAGTCTTACTCCGATAAGAATGGTCCACCAGCCGAAACGTTAGTAAACCTTTTTGTTTTTTGAGACGTGCGTCGGAGTCTACTTTTTGATATTTCTCCTGGAAACGTTTCTTCCTCGACCGTGTGTGTGTGTGTAGCTATATCAAGAAAGGCGTTTTTCTTCATGGTCCCCTAATCGTTTGCGTATATTATGAATAAGAATGGACCCAGCATACTTCCTTGAGGTACGCCATGGGTTATTTTAAGGGAAGAGTATAATGCCCGGTCAACGAGTACGCAATGCTTCAGTCAAATAGCTTTTAACGGGACTTAGTACAATGTATCGGATACTTCCGCAAAGTAGTATTAGTGATCATACCGAAATCTTTGGAGAATTCGACGAAAGCGCTATAGATTTAATTAGGTGTTTAATACTGCCCAATATATACTCTTTCTGAATGAGAAGTGCCGTCTCTGTTGACGTGACCTCCCTGAAACAATACTCAGAAGATGTAATTACCGAATAATCAATGTGATAATTTATTTGTCAAAACTTCTTCAATTGCCAAGAAAATATTGGCAACACTGATATAAGTTTGTCGTTATCAAGACAATTAATGTCTGCATTTTTTTAATTTGCTGTTACCTTGGCATTTTTCATATGATATGCTCAGGGAACGTGCGAGTAGTTCGGATACGATTAAAAATGTGAGTAAAGTTATAGCAGTCTAGATCGGTAATAAAGTAACTGGCTCTATTTTAAACAAATTTATATCTTACCACTAATTTGCTGAAATTCTGATTTCTAATTCATAGATATAGGACCTATAGAAACACTGAGCCAGCCACAGAACACAAATGATCTAATGCGTCAGGACTCTGGCTTCTTTCTTTCATTAGTGCGGGTTTCGATTACCATGACTCGTGATCCGCTTAAACTTAACTTTGCCGCCATGTCCGTGGGCAAGCACCTAACAGCTGCCGCTACCACTTCACACATTGAACTAGGGGATAGTCAGCACAATAGCTTACGTGAAGACGAGGAAGATGTGCAACGCGAACAGTGGTAAGAAGAAGGCGAAGTCTTGGGACATCTATTGAAGCTGGACATAGCTGCTTGGTTGTGGGACCACTGTTTCTGTTGCAAATAAAAGCTTCTAAAATTCGTTTCTGCTGCGACAATATTCACCGCTCAGCAATAATATTTTCAATGCATAAAAAAGGACTCTTGCCTATTAATGCTCAGCGAAAAGTAGGGTAACAGATCGGAAAATTAGCCTTTGTGCGAGCAATTGTATTCAACGCGTAGCCCTAATCATCGCACGACTCATGGCCGCTTTCAAGTTGACGATAACAGCTGTGAGGCATTTCCGGTGCGCTCAAGGGGCATTTGGTTGCGTTCTGACAATTTTCTCTACGCATGGGCAGCAGAAACTCTCTCACATGAAAATTTTCGTAGACCGTCATTGAAATAATAAAATTTCTTCCTATCACACGATACTGCAATCACATTTACGGTCCAAATTTAGCATGGGCTGCGAGAATTGGGATTTAGCAGGCACGTAGCCAGGGGGTGGGATTTGGAGGTTCTAATCGCCCTCCCTGGAATTTTTTCCAGGCAGCGCGTAAGCAAGTGTGGGTGTTCTTTTTTTGGCAAAACTTCACCCCTCCCATAATCCTTAACCCCTCCACCCTCCCCCGTAAAGATTGTCTGGCTACGGGCACTAGCCCTGAGTATTAGTACATTCGTTTCTTTGTCAGAAGTATCGTACATCAAGCTACAGTGTAGTTTCGTGATCATAGTAATGCTTTTAAAGACGTATTATCGGAGACGCATCAGGTTTACTCGATCATCGTAAGAGCAGTCCGGCGGGAAAAGGGGGAACGGCTGTACCATGACAGTATCGACGTTTAGCCGAAACTGAAGCACCATGAACTGAACTGTATTCTGGTTTGAAATGGGCGCGCACATGCGGGAGCGGCGCGTGGAAAAGGAGCGAGGACTTCGACGCGACGCCACGCAGAGCTAGGTGACAGTCGAACAAGAGAAAGGAGGAGGAAGATTCTCGGTCGCCATGTCGCAGCTTCATTATGCCATGTCATTATTTGGTCTCTTATTGGCCCGCTCATAGCAGTCCTGAGAACCTCAGTATATTATCTGCCCGTAAAATGTCGATGTGGGAGCAGTTTTGTGCTGCCCAGTAACTGACTACTCGAAGCTGCTCTGGGCAGGCAAATAAAATTAACCGCTCGTAAACTTAGCTTGCCTTCCTTGCCTTCCCATTCGCCCTATTTACACGCCCCAGCAACATCGACCCTCAAAACACCATGCGCCGCAAGCAACTGCGTGCCAATCGCCGCTTCCGAGCTCGCAATGTACTCACCCGGACGTGAACGTCGCCGGTCGATATTTCCGGGAAGCGTGTGTCGACCGGGTCGCGGTCCAAGCACTCCGACAACAAGACCCGCCAAACCCGCGTTTCCTCCGCCGCCGCCGCCGCCGAGCCCACAACCGTTGCCGGCAACCTCGCCGCTAGCGCGTTGACACTTCTATTTCTGATGGTCACCTTACTCACGCCAAAACCTCGCCAGAACAAGAGCACGTGTGTTCGGCGATGATGATAGCGGCGGCAAACTTGCCTACTCACGTGGCGACGGCGCCCATGCAAGAGAGTAACTTCGTCGTCTTCGTTCTGTCAACGGACGCCTCGCCTAGAGAAGGGCAACAACAACTATATCGCGGCCGGAAATGTGTTCGGCAGCCGCTACTCTACTCGATAGAGGGGTCCGGCGGGCAGCACTGTCAAAATGCACGGGGTCGATTCCACGCCTGCAGGGAAAAAAATAATCTAGCCGTCGTCTATGCTCCGTTCGTTTCAGAGCGTGCGTCGGTTCTCGGCCACGAGGGAAAGAGAAGGCGCAAATTCGGGGGGAAATAAAATAGCAACGGAAGAATCTGCGCCAAAGGGAGCGCCGCACCGGGCAGCTCCCATGGGGCGCTGCAGCGCCATTGTGGCGGCCGGGCGAACCTTGCAGACGCAACAATTTCGTCGTGCGCAAAGACTGTTCTGCGCGCTCGCCTCTCTCGAGTGGCAGCTGTTTGGAATCTGACAGCGCGGGGATTCATTACGTCAACGCTGCGCCGTTGCACACATTACATGTCTCACATAGCAGAAGTATGTACACGTCTGCACCGGTGTATTGTTCGAGCAGTAGGTATCTTCAGCTGTGTCGTAAATGGAGAGTGAGAAAAGAAATAGGCTGCACTCTATAGTTTGCACTGAGCGGGAATGCAGTCATTGAAGTAAAACCTACGCTGAGGTAAAAAGAGCATAACGAAGCTTTACATACATGTAGAGTTATCCCGCTTGGTACCTCTCAGTCAGCTAGCCACGTGGTTATTCTTGGTTATTTTAACTTTTTTTCGTTCTTCCAATTTTCTCAATCTTCTTTCTTGTTAACGCAGCGCGTGAAGGGCCCCGCGGCACTGAAATGCAGGCGGCGTTAACCGTGAGATGATGATGATGGTGCTGGTGATGATGATTACAGACCTCCCCTTTGAATCGGGGGGACGGCATGCGCCATCTAGCCTATCTTAGTAACTCCTATTTCTTTTTAATTCTGCCCTGCCGCTACCCCTGGCCGGGATGACACTTTATCGACTTCTTCCCTGCTTTTTTTTCCACCAATACTCTAGCCGATGCTTATTAATACCTAGTGCTGGCCAGTTAAAGGAGCCATGAAGACAAAACACAAGTTTGGTTCATTCAAAAGATTGCCTCGTGAGAATCAGACTGAGACCACTTTTAACGAAAACATTGCTGAAATAAGCTATATAATTAGGAAAAAATGAACGGCCATGCGACCCACTAGCTTATTTCCCGCAACAGAACCTACGGTGTCATACCAGACTGCTCTTCCATAGGTGGAGGCCGGCAAAAGCGAACGCAAATTAAGCCGAGCTTAAAATATTGCCGAACGAGCTATTTGCGCCTAAATGTAATGCATATCCATTTTGCAGCAGTAAGGATGGTGCTCTAAACAGGAAAAGGTACGAAAATACGCGTAAACATACAAGTACCTATGCGCACTGCTGTTGGTACTGGGCGCACTATGCTTGTTTTAGCTGCACAGCAGTCCGACGCTTTAGAGTTGTCTTATACGACGCTGGCCGATTGGCGTAAGTGACTTTGCCTTATGTGACCCTGTTTGTCAATCATACCCCCTGTTTTACGAAGGGATTACTTTCTACTGCAACAAAAACAAGCAAGGTATAAATACGGCCAAAAGCAAAGCAATGGCGGAGTGCTGAGTATGCTAGCGCCATCTTGGAGGTTTGACGGCAAGCAAGGCTGCAGAGCCGAATGTCGGAGTGGAAGTTCCTTTGTATACGCGCCGTTATGATTTCATTGTAGACGTCACCAAAACACACGATTTGACGGGAGAATCAAAATTTTAACCTAAATCGGTAAATTTCTCATTGAATATGGGATCATTTTCTGCCGCGCAAGCGCTGGGGGCACTATAAAACACGAAATCTTTCGAATAAAACAAACTTGTATTTTGTCTTCATGGCTCCTTTAATGCTTCCATCAACTGCGAAGCCAAGTGCGTTAAATCCTAATAGACTCTCCTCTAATCATCTTTCCATTACTTAATGTAAAGTGTGAACAGCAATGGCGAAAGGGGCACCCCTGTTGCATACCTCTTAGAATGTACACGGGCTCTGTGCCCATACGCCCTTCCCATGTAATATGCGCGTTGTTTTCCTCGTATATTGCCCTGAGCAGCCCTACAAATTCTGATCCATTCCCGTCTTCTCCTAGTATATGTCACAACAATCCCCTATCTACGTTGTCATAGGCTCCCTTTATGTCCAGAAACATTAGCCATGTGGCCTGCCTGTGCTGTCAAAATGTCGATGGTGTGAACGAAAAATCACCTAGCGCCACCCTACGGCGCTCCCTGAAACCACAGGGATCGTGAGGCACTACCTCAACAGATGGCGTGCAAGCACGAGCAGAAAGTGGTGACCGCTCGCGGGTACAGTGCCTAGAATATTCTAGGCAAGTATATTCTAGGCACTATAGCACTATAATGCGGGCACCGCTGTGGAGGACGATGGCGTCAACGATGGGGTTTACTGCTGTAATGTAATGCCCCCAGAAAGCTGGCTAGTCCGCGTCGCAGGGGCGTAGCCAGGGGGGGGAGGGGGGGGGGGGCACATTGGGCCCATGCCCCCCCCCCCCCCCCTTCGAAATGTTTCGTGCCAGCTAGGGGTGCGGTTCAAGTATCCTGAAGAACCGCCTGAAGTGTCCTGCTGGCGCGGAACCTGCAGTTTTAAGGACATTCCTGTTCATATAAAGCTGCAAACAAGGGCTACGTCAACGTCTGATCCCTGCGCTCGCTCCAGAGGCTGTACAGTGTTAATTAAGGTGGCTAGAATGTACAGTGTACATGTACAATTTACATGTGAAAATATATCTTGCCGCGAGCCGATAGAGGCAGTCCCGCTGTTTCGCTGGCGGAACAGCACGGCCGGGAAATGGTGGAACAGCAGGAAAAGCCTCATATAAGCATACATGAGGTCTGGACTTTAGCGTGTCATTCCTTATCGTTACACTGGTACAAAGTGTAATAACATGTCAGAGCATGTCACTGTATACTTTGTTCAGGCAACTATCAATCCTTGATATTTTTATTTTTCTACCGATATTACATTTCATTGACTATTTATTGCAGCTCCATAATTTCTGCTATATGAAAAGCATTGCACTGGCCATCTTGTATTTCCTCCACATGAACAAAAGTGTACAATTCTGTTTATTTCGGAGCTTTTTTTTTTTTGGCACTATTCCATTGTTTCATTGACCTCCCTCCTGGTTAGTATCAGCATTCTGTATTTGCTCAACGGAAGATTTACTGAAGCCATGTCTGTTCGATTTAACGGCTGGAAATAGAATGAAATTTAAGAAACGCAACAAGCTCAACATTTAACAGCAGGGCCATAAGGTGTTGTCCCAAGCGTAAGTTCACTATTCACGTTACTAGCAAAAAAATAACAAAAAGGCGAGTACTTAAATACAAAGACACACATTTGCTAGCTTCACCGCGATAATGAACAAAAGTTTTCAATTCTCATTATTGCGGAGCTTTGTTTTTTTGCACTATTCTATTGTTTCATTGACCTCCCTCTTGGTTAGAATCAGCAATGTGCCGCAGGTACAGTTCAGTGCGATTAGAATGTGAAACAGACAGAAAACTAGCTTTAGCAAATCTTTCGTGCCAGTTCCGTTACCGTCGGCGTAGATAAAAGGCAACCAAGTCTGTGCTTGATAACAACGAATGTAAAGCTTGAAACCCAAAGGGTGGCAAGTCAGTCGTGCGGGCCATAGTTGTACTGTGGAACAGCCAACAAGGGAGAGAAGAGTGCAAAATCTTGATTTTCATCGTTCCGAAACGAAATCGTAGGCCGGTGGCAAGCTTACGCTTGGCCGCTCGATGCTGTCGCGGCCAAGCGTAAGTTAAAGCGATTGATTGATTGATTGTGGGGTTTAACGCGCCGACGCAACGCAGGCGATGAGGCGCGCCGTAGTGGAGGGCTCCGGATTAATTTTGACCACCTGGGGATCTTTAACGTGCGCCGAAATCTCGTACACACGGGCGTTTTTGCTTTTCGCCTCCATCAAAAAAGCGGCCGCCGCGGCCGGGAATCGAACCCGCGACCTCGTGCTCAGCAGCGCAACGCCTTAGCCACTGAGCCACCGCGGCGGGTTAAGTAAATGCGAACAGTTAAAAAAGCGAACAGTTAAAAGAGACATGAACATTATACCCTTTATGCAATTCGGCTCTTGCCTTTTCGAGATGCTATTGGAGTGCCCTATGATATATTTGTTGTGATGGGACTGCATAGCTTGTGGAAGTGCCGCATGACTTACAGGCACGCGGAACCCCCTCGCCCAATGAAGCCCATTTTTTGGAAGCAGGCTGCGTTGGTGCGGACCCAGCAGAATGTCTGCACCTGTTGGACGCGTGCGTCTGTTTGCCGGAGTTTTGACGGACGGCCCATTTTAGCTGCAGTGATGTGCCTCTTCTTGGATGACTGATAGTTTTGTGGGCTGTAATAAGTGCAGTTTTCCATTCAATAAAGTGAAAAAAAAATGGAAAAATCGGATAGACGTCGGCTTCATAACGCGAAGGACCTAGTTAGATTCTGACTGCGGGAGGCGTTTTCTTTTTGTTTTTTTTAACACGAAAGTGTTTTATTCCCGGATATACAAAGATTTTAATGACGTCATATCCGCCACGGAAATGACGCCAGTTCAAAGAAGCAAGGAGCCTGTAAAGGGTGCAACCCTGCACACAGGTTCTTCTTGCGAGGAAGCCACCTTTAGTACTAAAGAGTACTAATAAGCTTTAGTGCCTGCCCTAAGCAACGCTAGTATTAAACCAAGAGTGGAAAACATGGTTATATTAGTCCTTTTTGGTAAGATGACATGTCATCACCCCGCTTCAAAGGGGAAACCAATAGGAATCATCATCATCATCAGTACGTTAAAATCAGGATTACTTGTTTTCGGGTTTTGTATTTTAGCGCGAAAGTGTTTTACGCCGGGATGCACCAAGATTTCGCTGACGTCATACCCGTCACGGAAACGACGCCAATACACCTTTGTTGAAGCGACCCTCCAGCAGGACGTCGGTCACCAAGCTCAAGAAAGCCGCCGACCCTCAAATCATGCGCAGCCGCAGATTTCGCTGCACATTTCACTTTCGTGTTTTACCGATTCTTAAGACAGGGTAATCAACCACAGTTCTTTGTATTTTTTTTTTGTGGAAACCCATTATGTAAGTTAGCTTTCCTGCGGTTTTGTACTTTGGCCTTTCGCTTCCCCCCCGATCATCGATGATGATGATGATGATGATGATGATGATTGCTATTAGTTTACCCTTTGAAGCGGGGTGATGACATGTCATCTTACCAAAAAGGACTAATATAATCATGTTTTACACTCTTGGTTTAATACTAGCGCTGCTTAGGGCAGGCACTAAAGCTTATTAGGCCCGAAATACTTTCTTTTCCCTTTTACAGGTGGTAACTGTCCTAGGCAAAATTCCCTTTCTGCTTTTCGTCCACCAGCATTCTAATCTTCTCTTCATCCCCTCGACAGCCTTGAAGTTAACTTCCTCTCTGATACCCTTAAATCCTAGGGCTTCTGGAAGCCCAATATTCCCTTCATGTAGATTTGGATGGATACCCTCACATTCTAACACTATGCGCCGCATAGTTTCTGTTTCTTTTCCGCAGACCACGCATACCCCATCATTTTGTGAATACTTCCCCACAAAACTCTTAGTTCACAGGCAACCTGCTCTAGCCTCAAAAAGCAAAGCACTGCCCTGGGAATTATCGTAGAAATTTTCCTTTCTGATGTTCATTTTCTCAGCCCTGTACATCTCTAACGAAGTTTTAGCTTCCATTTTTTCCCTCCATTTATTCGTATCAATCTGCCTTGCCACGTTTTTGGTTACCTTGGCTGTTTTGGATTCTCCACTGTTCTTTCCGTATTTCATCGTTATTCTTCTAGTCTTTCTTAACTACTGCGTGTCCACGCTTTCAAGTATAGGTACCTAAAAACCTTAGCTGCCCACCTTCGTTGATCCATTGCCCTCAACCTCATCTCAAAGCATATTTTACTCTGAGCGTCTCTAACTTCATCATCAGCAGAGAAAGTTGGCTTTCCTGCATTGTTTTGGGGCAACGTTGCAATCTGAGAGGCGTACAAAGCTTCGCTCCAATATTTCAAGGTATTTTGAAAGTGCAAGCTGTACCGTGCACGCCTCTGACCGTCTGCTCACCGCAGCGTGCAGAATATCGCACCAGGGAGCGGCGTGCAAGCAGACAATGCCCCCATGTCATTTTTTAAATTCAAAAGAAATTATTCAGTCAAGAAAAAGTATAGAAACCATGAACAAAACAAATTATTCGGTAAGGAAACGACAATAAAATGACCATTTGTTATTAAAAAAATTATCAATGGCAAAATTGATTAAGGAAATACGAGGGCACTGCGTTTTTGTTGCTACAAGGACATGCCGTTAAAAATTGGTCTCGTAATTGTTACTAAGCTGGGAATGACATCGAAAGATGGCAGTCTTCTGCTGCATCGACTGCCGCACCAATAGTTTTCCGACCCACCGACCCCTTAAAGGAGTCATGCAGACAAAAGACAAGTTTGTGTTATTCGAAAGATTTCGTGTTCTATAGTGCCCCAGCGCTTGTCCGGAAGGAAACGATGCTTTATTCACTGCGAAATTAATCAATTTAGGCTAAAATATGACATCATAACAACAGGTCTTTCAGCTAAACATGGTGTTGGAGCGGAGACTTGCTTACTGTTAGTTAATCTAGATGGCGCCACCAGAGCGCGGCAAGCCGCTTTCTGCCTTTGGTTTGTTTGTCACCGTATTTAAACCTGGCTTGTTTTTGTTCATGGAGAAAATAATCGTTTCGTGAAACATAGTGCTCGCTTGACAAATATGGTGACGTAAGACACCGTCGCTTGCGTCAAGCGGCCAGTGTGGTCTGAGACAACCCGATAGCCTCTCAGTGCTGTGCATCTAAACCAAGCATAGTGCGCGCAGTACCAACAGCAGTAAGCATCGATACTTCTACGTTTACGTGTGCTTTGATTATTTTCCCTGTTTGTCCCACCATTCTTACTTATATAAAAAGAATGTGCCCTAAATTTAAGCGCAAATAGCCCGTTCGGCAATTTATAAGCTCTGCCCTATTTGCGTTTGCTTCTGCCGGCCTCCGCCAATCGCACAGCTGGGAACATATGACATCATAGGTTCTGTTGCAGGAAATGAGCTAGTGGGTCGCATGGCCATTCCCTTTCCTCCTAATTGCATACCCTACTTGACCGAAAAGTGGTGTCAGCATGATTCTAACGAGGCAATATCTTGAATGAACCAAACTTGCATTTTGTCTTCATGGCCACTTTAAGCTCTTCCTCTCCCGTTTCACTACTCCCATGATCAATGCCATCGAAGTTTGCTAAATCTAGTTTAATTTTACCCCGTTCGCCCTGCTCATGCGCTGTTGGTTGGAACCTTTTTTTTCTGTTGGGCTTGGAACAGCTCGAGCTAGGACCCTTGCTTTAGTTTTGCTTTTATCTCCGCTCTATTGAGCAACGTACTAATGCGTTTATTTTAGCTTGATATCGTATAGCAATTCCAGCGTGTATGCTTATTTAAACGAACACTGCTATTCTTGGCTGTGTGCCTTAATTTACCTCAAATGTGCCTTAGGTTTCTTCCTGGTTGTGTAATGTTGACGTGTATGCGTCATGGCACCGGTTTTACTAGTTTTTTTACGGTCTTGTCTGTATATATTTTGTGTTCAAGCATTATTTCGCCTATTTTTCTGGCTGGTTGGTTAAACAGACAGACAGACAGACAGACAGACAGACAGACAGACAGACAGACAGACAGACAGACAGACAGACAGACAGACAGTCACCAAGAAAGACTGTCGCCTTTAAAAAGCTTCCAACCTCCATTAAACAAGGCCAAGCGCAGAGCCGTATAGTCGGCTTTTTGGTAAGACGTCGCGGCGTCAGGTGGAGATGCACTTCCGGAAAAACGAGATTGAAGACCTATACGCGTCCTTTCTCGCAGAAAGGATTGGTGATTAGCCGATGCTTTACATGGAGCCTCGTTTCATGACAACATTTACAGCATAAGGTTACATACGAAGCCAAACAATAACGAACCCTTACTTGAAGCAAGCTGTGTTGGTATTCTCGATGATGACATGAAAACGACGCCATTATAAGCAATTCAGGATGCGATATTAGGGCCAACAAAACAGCGGTCCGATTCAGAAATCAGTTTTAATGCAAACCACCCTATTCGTCTTGTTCGGGTATCATCCGCCACGATGAAGTCCAGGCAAGCCTGTCAGGAAAAAGTTACCGTGAATCTAGCCAAATATCAGCGTTACCCAAAAGGGGGTGTTCAGCTGCTTCCGACTTTTCTTTCGTCGTTAACACGCTTGTTTAAGGTTAGTGGTTGTTGAAAAGTCATTTGTGGAAATACAAACCTTGGTGGAGCAGAATGAAGTAACGAATTCCAGACGTTGGCCAAACCGAATGGATACGAAACAATATCGTGATTATGCTTGTGTTATAGCTTTTATTTCACACACAAAAAAGATGACATGAGGAGACGCTCTCGGAGAAACAACATAAGAAAAACCTGGTTCTTGAAGGTGTAGCTAGGAAATTTCACAAGTAATAACGAATTGTCAAAACCTTGGGATTACGCATTTTTATCTGATTTAGAGTCACATGCGCGCAATTTTTAAGACAATGGCAGTAGGCAGCGGATTCTGGGTACAAATATATGTGGAATTCCTTGAGAAGAAGTCTGCGCCGCCATTTTTCATAACCGAACATCTTAAAAAACAAAATTGCTTTTATTGATGTTGAATAAGGGGTCCCACTGAAATTAACAGTCACTTGATGGAAATTTGTGTGTGGTGCTGGGGTCTAATCACTAACTGGGGTTGATCTGTAATTGTGGAGTGAACTTTTATTGCGGGTTGATTGTCCATTTGCGTTAACCCGCCAACATGATTCTTTGTATAACGACCTTGGACTACCACGGCATGATATTGCCCAGGCAGAGTGACAGCCAACACTTTCCTGCAAGCCTATGTCCATCTTAGCAGACAGTACTTACTACTGCAATACTTACTACTTACTAGACGATACTTACTATTGCATCAGCTTGGCTTGTGGCTAGCTTTTAAGTTTAAGTCGGGCAGGGTGAATTCTGTTTATTCCGTTTTGTGTGTTCTGTGTATTCGAGTTTCCCCACTCTCAAGATAGAGGTGCGTAGACCTGCATCACGGCGGCGCGGGTTAGAGTATCGGTTGTCTACAAAATAGCAGTGGCTACAAAATTGTAGGAATTCTGCTAATGATTGCCTGCAATTCACCGTGCGTTCTTTATAAGACAATATACTGTCACTCTCTTCTGTGTGCAACATTATTTGACGCCCTCTGCTTTGCCGAGAACTGTGATCTGTTGCAGTCTCTCCACTGTAGTACTCCAATGAGGCGATTTAGGGTGTTCTCCCTCTGCAATGAATTCTCCACCTTGATCCAATTCTTTTTCTAATTGGCTGCAAAATTTGTCGCGTACTTCTGGTTGCCAACAGGACAGATTTAGTGGTGACAGCACGTGACAAATTTTACAGCCAATAAGGAGAAAACTTCAATTCAAGATTGCATGTCAGGAAAAAATTTCTGTGGTCGATAATGGCTTCTCAGGCGACGAAGAATGCGAGCGTCAATTTAACACTGATGCTTGTGAGGTGAAAAAATGTGAGCTGTAATCATTGAATAAATATATGATAACTCGAAGAAGTAGGTAGGTGTTCGGGGCTCACCAACTGCACTGGTTTAGGGTGGATACCATGCATGGTCTTCGTCAAGTACACCTTGTATTTATTCTTTTATGTCTATTGAAGAGTTCGCTTTGCTATATTTTGTACACATAAATAAATATTTGCGTGGCTATAACAGTTTGTGTAAATAAATAAATAATACGAAAGTCACTACTTTTTTTTAGGTTGCGAATCCCCGTCCATTTCAACATGGGTTTTGCCGGTAGTTGAGCAAAAACCCTCGAGCATTCAGCGCCCCGTCAGAGACGAACCTGGCCATGAAAGGACCCGACGTCATATCTGCAAGAAACAATGACGAGTTATGCACGAACACGAACACACGCACGTACGGGTAGTTCTGGCGTGCGCAGTTTTGTTAAATTGGATTGTTCGAACAGTATGTATTTTTGAAATTAATTCTTTGAGTTCCCCAATTCTAACATACACGAAAAACAACCCCAAATTAACTTCACCTTTCAAAAATAACGCTCAAAATACCGTAAAATGAAAAGAAAGCTTCTTCTCCTAGGTATGTAACTAGTTGTAAACAGCATGGAAATGCTCTCGGAAATTATTATTGTGTTTGGAAACCATTGGAACTTGTAATAAAAAAGAAAAATTGGAATTGCTATCTGTAATCACAGTTCAATATTTTCCACAAGCAGCCAGGTTCATTCAAAACAGCTTTTTCATGAACCTGACTTCTAAGGTACGCACATTACAAGCGTAGATACTTACATTATCCTATTTTAAGCAGAAAAAGACAGCACGGTGCAGTGTATGCCCAAGACTTATTTTATGCTCACCTGTTACAGGTGCGTTGATGACGGGATTGGGATCTTCCATTGATGGGTTGAGCTTTGTGCCACAGTAGCGAACTCCACCAAGTAGAAGGTAGTCCATAGAGCACTCGATCATGCCCAGACCCGCCTCGGTCTCATCTAAAAAAGCAATGATCATCTATTACAATTAAAACGATCTAAGCAATCATTAAAGCATTACTGGACTATTAGAAATATATTCGCGGTCTGCGTCTCCATGTGCATCGGTGTTTGATGCGTGTCTCCCGAGTGAGGGTCTGCATTGTAATATTGCTGTTCTGCTTTGAGGAGCAGTATTTCTAAAGAGACACAAGCCCCTACTCCTGTGCCTACACGTGCACATGTGACAGTGACTGTGCCTGTGTTGCCCTTCCGTATACCGCATGACGAGGGGGGGGGGGGGGGGGAGTCAATCGGTTGGTTCTGACACCAGCACTAAACTTAGAAGCACTATGTTTACTTGCACGCTTCACCCCATCCATATAACACACAGAGCAGGATATTACGTCACTTTCCTTCATACAGAACATGCTAAAATATCCCTAATTCCTAAACCGCGGAAGCCCTTCAGCCTAAAACACCTACGGCCTATTTTTTTTTCACTTCGTGTATGAATAAAGCACTGCAACATATTATCCACGCCCGATTAATCAAACACATAGATCATACAGGTGCACTTTCCAACACCATGATTGACTTTAGGACAGGACTCTCCACGCAAAATGTGCGTCTCCCATTGCTCCATGACATAATCATCCCCCCCTTGAAAGGTCGATGCAGCGGCCATACTCGCACTAGATCTCACTAAAGCATTTGATAGAGTATTCTATTTAGCCATACTTCGTAACTTGGAATTATTAGCTCCGGCTCATCGCACGTAGAATTGTGTCAGACTTCTTGACAGCTCGAACGGCAATATTACAGATTGGTGACCTCGCCTCGGACGCCATAACTTTTCTCTTTGCAGGCGGCCCACAAGGCGCAGTTCTATCACCACGTCTATTCAATTTTCCTCTGCTAGATATCCCCCGGAAACTTGCGTAGGTTTCAAATTTACGACACAGCACATACGCCGACGACATTACCCTGTGGCCGTCAGGGGGCAGCGATGGCCAAATCGAAGACACCCTACAAACGGGTGCCCGAATCGTAGCTGACGGAGCTCGCAAGGTCGGAAATTTTTTATAAGTGCGCAAACATGTTCACGGGCATTGTAAGCTAGCATAGGCTTGCTGATTTCAATGCCCGCCCGCTTCCCAAATCCGCTTCGACATACAATAAGTTGTGCTGCATGGGTGGCGTCCTCTGCACGTCAAAGCTGCTGCTTTCGCGGTGATAGCTGGGAGTGCCGGGTTTCCAGGTAATCGGGCCGTACTACGCGACCAGAAGAAATGATCAGCATTTTTTATGTGATGACACGTGTCGTCCTCGAGGACTGACTGATATAGAAGCTGCATTTGAGTAATTTAAATCAGAACTGACCGTTCGCCAAAAGTATCAGCATGGGATTTGGGATGGCGTTGCCGTTCATATAAGAGAAGCGATCAATGGACAGACAGACAAGGGATTCGTCATCGCCACTATGCAAATACCACCAAAGATGCACATATGCTAAAGTTTTGTGCTAAATTCGGTAGCCCTTCTTACGTTGAAATTCGCAGCGAATTTCAGTGACCGAAGAGAATACCGCCCACGCTATCAACAAATGAAGCCACCACCCTCTGAAGACTGCAGACGAACACATATCCTCACGGCACTCCTCTTCAAACCATATAAACCACTCAGTATCACACGCCTCTAATTTCTGCCCTTTCACCTGCTTCCTTTATAATAAGGTATGGGAGTGACAAACAACCAGCACCTAAGTCGCACACAATCCTACGTGCAGTGGAAGTCTTGCTTGACCAGCTCTTACCCTGAGATCTAGCAAGTCCTACTGACGAGGGCCCAGGCAACCAAACGTATCGTGGACTTTAGATGTCCTCCACAGGTTGGGTCCCCTAAAACCTACACGTGATGCTGGCTTATTAAAGACTTGTTCATTCAATCAATCGCGGCACCTTAGTGTCGTCACCCTTCGGCTTCTTGAATACGACCACCGAACGCAACGTTGCGCCCTCAACGATTCTTCCGCCCCCAGTGTGCCTATACGCCTGCACAGGCGCTATGAGATAATGTCGTGCTTGTGAGTGTACGTCGAGCTCTTGCGGAATTTTCACTTGAACCCGAGATTTACCCAGCGCGGTGGCTCAGTGGCTAAGGCGTTGTGCTGCTGGGCCCAAGGACGCAGTGTCCATTCGTTCCGCAGTGGCAGCTTTTCTGATGAAGCGAAAAGCGAAAACGACCGTGTGTTCTAAATATCGGTGCGAGTTAAAGATTAAAGATCCCCAGGTGGTCAAAATTAATCCGGAGCCCGCCACGACGACGCGCGTCATAGCCCAGGTGTAGCGCCTGCGAGTGAGTTACCACAATCAATAAAAACCCGAGCTTGTAGGGAATGGTATTTACGCACTCGTTGTCGGTGAGTTGTCTTCCATGACGTTCTGAATGGAGAAAGGCACGCTGGGAGAGCCAGGCACGGAGTAAGTGATGGAGCAGTACCCTGCCTCCTTGCGGAAGCAGATGGTGTAGTCGAGGTTGTTGAAGTACCCGCGCCTGGGCGGGATCTCTTGCGACTCGGCGTAGTTGAAGCTGCTGAAGTTGCCGTTCGTTCCCGTGTAGTACTGAAGGCAGTTGGGTGGCGCTGCGAGCAATGGATGGGCCGTTAGTTTTTCGGGGACGGTGCGAATACGGCCACATGAGTGGAGCTGTGCCCACTTTATTTGCCCTGATGTAGCGTAGAAATACGGGCTAGTTGGTACAGATTCATCTTCACAGTGCACAAATAACGGGACAACGGGGAGGAAAACACTGGGAAAGCGCTTGTCCAGTGTTTTTCTCCCCTTTGCCTCGTTATTTGTGCGCTGAATGAGTAGAATGCAAACTTCGGCTATTTGGTACGATACTAAAAGAAAAACTGCGCGTATAACGAGGACACAAGAGAGGATACAAGTTTTGTGTCCTCGTTATATGCTCAGTTTTAGTTTTCGAAGATTAATAAGTCTAATTGCGTTGAGTGAAGTGGTGATTTTACAAGACATGGCTATGCACAAAGGATTGTGCGTGTGTATGAATATGAATATGTTACTGGTATGGTTATGTGCCTATGCATGGGCGTGGACACACGTATGGGTACAAGGAATAGAAGTGTTATTGCGCACCCTTGTGCAGACCTGTGCAGGTATGAGGTAGACATGTGTGTGAACATGGTGTAGACATGGATTAGGACCTATGTATGGCAAGGATAAAGACAAACTTAAGTTGACAAGTGATAGAAGGGTATGAGAATGACCTCTGGCAGGGCTGTCACATTTGATCTGGGATATCTTGATGTTCCACCGGCTGTTCCTTGTCCCGTTAGTTTCCACGTACAGCGTCACAGGGCCCGAAGACATGTCGACGTCGATATATACTGTAATGACGAAAATAAACGTAACGAGGTTTTGTTTGGGTATTACGCAGTATCTTCAGCGAGGGCTCGGCTTTATCAATGTTTGTGATTCGATTGGGCGATCATGTTATTATAGAAACAATTAGAAAGGATTAAAATAGTTGTGAATCGTTGACAGAAGCTGTTCTTTAGCCTGAAGCTTATTTGCGATTAAAAGACGATTTCGTTGAAAGCACACGATACTACAGTGCAGCGCATGTCAGTTGATACTGTGAAATTTTGGCTTGTGTTACTGCATCACGTGTTAACCGACTCTGCCGAAGATCAGGAATTAAAATCCTCAAATACCGACTTTGATCGGTTGTGGCCGAATCGTTTAAAAATTCACTTCGGCTTCTTTTTACTATTTTTATAATTTAACCGAAACGTCAAATACGTATACTTATTACCCTTAAATGAAAAATAAACGCAAGGACTGAATTGGTCTATATTTCTACTCTTAAAGGGCAACTGCAGTGAAATTTTTCGCAAGTAAAATACTGTCACGTAATAGTTCGCATAAAATGGCATGTCTAGTCGCTACTTTGCCTTCGTAGTTTTACCGGGAAAACTAGCAATGGAAATGGACGATGTTGCCCTCGTTATACCTGCGTTTTTCTCTTTTTGGTGTTTTCAGATAAGTCGGTTGATAAACGGCGTGTAAGTAAGCGCAAAATGAACAAGGACGAACGAAGTGAACGGGACACGGCACTTCGTTCGTCCTTGTTCATTTTGCGCTTACTTACACGATGAATGACCAACTCGCCCAAGAAACCACTCTGATAAACGGCGCCAGTGTGCTCCAGTCATTTCTAGTACATTAGTCCTATACCTTCTAGGTAAGCAACAAGCACCTCTGACGATCAACGACGAACTTCTAACCGACCATAAATAGCGCAGATGAGGTCGAGTACTCACAGTGCTGTCCGCTGTTGAGGCCACACAGCGGTGGAATCATGCTGTTTGTGTTGTGTCCGGTCACGACGAGCTTCTCGCCGTCGCAGTTCCCCACCGTGGGTCGTTCCAGGTCGAACTCCTCCAAGTCGAGCCGGAGTTGGCAGACGCGGTCGCCGTGCTTGATGATCTGCACAGCACAGCTCGATTGGCCACCCGCGCTGTCGGGATCACCTCCGGGTGTTGCACTCGGAACCAGGGGCCGCGTGGAAACCGGGGCTGCTGAAGTACGTGTTGTTGAGGGTGATGATGGAGCGGCAGCTGGCAGTCACTGCGGAGGTTTAGTAGCAGTAACATCTTTAAAGGGACCCTGCAACACTTTTGATAAGCGCTTTCACTCTTTCCTTCGCGTCTGGAACTACTGCAAAAACTGTAGTTATCGCCAGCACCGAGTGGCACTGCGTGATTTGGCTCGTCGCCCCAGATACGCCTTCCATTTCTGCTTTATTTTTGTGGCTTTATTTTTAAAGTTGCTATCGAAAAGCGTTCATTGCTGCGACTGAAGGAAAACCGGCCAACAGCCGCTACATGGCCTTAGTGACGTAATTAGAGCCGTCGAAGAACGTCAAGACCGGGAAAGGAGAGAAAATTTGTTCAGCGAGTTTCCAAGTTATCTGATGGGCCTAGAGCAGCATTTTGGGGTAATGTATTTTGCGACCGTTTAATTTAAGTACGAGGGTGTGTTATGTGACTACGTTCTGCAAGCATTTAAGATTTCAAAAGAAGTTGAAAAAACTGTTGCAGGGTCCCTTTAACTATGAGGAATGGGTGATAAGGAAGGAAGTGTGGGTCAATACAGCAAAAGAATATAAGCTGCTACACGGCAGAGCTATTCATAAGGAACCATGAACTGTTTTTGTTTTTTCACACATGCTTCGGTTCAGAATATCTTAGTGAATGACTACCAGTAGATGTGATTGTCCACTTTGAGGGAATTAGTGGCTATTTTATAAAATGTGTCCGGATCCAGTTTGTGGGGGCCTATGTAAGGAATGGTTTCTATGGTCGATTGGGGTGCGGCGCGATTTCGATAAGTGGTGAAAATTAAACAATTCAGGTGAAATGAGAGAGAGAGAGAGAGAGAGAGAGAGAGAGAGAGAGAGAGAGAGAAGAGAGAGAGAGAGAGAGAGGAGAGAGAGAGAGAGAGAACAAATTAACGTGGGATGGAGAGGTCAGCTCTGCTAGCGAAAATGGGGCAGTGAGAAAGTGTAGGAAAACATTGTTGAAGTAGTAAGTTCGCATGACACTATTTATCTGCATCTACACTTAAACCAGCACCGGCCAAATTTCTCTAACTTCGAAAACGCTGCGAATACACCACATATGGTTCCATGTTCTGCCAGAGAACAAGAGGGCACCTGCTGAGGCCGGCCGGCCGGCACCGAGCAGATCCTTGGAGCTAACTGGAGGAGGTGCTGCACTTTAGATCTGTAGAAGAAAATCTCACAGGCTATCATACATACCAACATAACGAAAAATAAACAGTGAGAAAAAGAAGGTAGCACATTGGGGCGCTCTCTCGTCCTTGTCTTCTGCGCTATTCATTTGTTCAGTTTCCTTAATGCTTATATATATATATATATATATATATATATATATATATATATATACTATATATATATATATTATATATATTCGCGCATTGGTGAACCCATTAAGGAAAATGAACAATGAATATATATATATATGTGTGTGTGTGTGTGTGTGCGTGTGTGTATAGCGAATCAGAAATGGGAAATGAGGGGCTCGGTGAATTAAGACAGAATAAGGGTTGGCAGTCAATAAAACGTCGGAAAGCAAAGGGGGGAATGCGGTAGGTCATAGAAACAGATGAAGAATTTTTTGAGTCAGAAAGAAAGTGGTGGAAAAATGCCCGCCGGGTGGGATCCGAACTCACGACCTCCAGAATACCGGTCTGGTGCGATGACCACTACGCTACCGGCGGGGCTGTTCCCCCACCACTTTCTTGGGTATTTATGTTAACGTATTTTTTGTTTCCTGCACTTGGGGGTGGTAGCCAGCGCCACTCGGACTACTCGGGATGAAGGGGACCTTTTTTTAACCCCCGGGTCGTGACTCGAGTGTCTACGACATATCGAGAGTGGTCGACCAGCGTTGAACCCTCTTAATCTACCTTTGGCACCTTATATATATATATATATATAGCAAGTTCTCTTTGCTGAAACGTAGGCCACAATCGTGCTTTACCTTGTTCGAAGTTTTTCTTCTCCTGTATATATATATATATATATATATATATATATATATATATATATATATAACACAGAAATAAGGGTTGGCAGTCAAAAACACCTCGGAAAGCAAAGGGGAGGTTGTGTTAGCTCATTGAAACAGATAAAGAATTTGGAAAGAAAGAAAGAAAGCGAAGAAAAAATGCCCGCCAGGTGGGATCCGAACCCACGACCTCCAGAATACCGGTCTGGTGCGATAACCACTACGCTACCGGCGGGGCGATTTTCTCCCCCGCTTTCTGGGGTATTTATGTCGATGTAATTTGTTCCTGTGCTTGGGGTGGTAGCCAGCGCCACTCTGACTTCTCGGGGTGAAGGGGACCTTCTTTTTAATCCCCGCGCCGTGACTCGAGTGTCTACGACATGTCGAGAGTGGTCAACCAGCGTTGAACCCTCTTAATGCTTCCCTATGGCACCAAGACTGCCAGCAACAGAGGCCCTCGCTATGCATGTAGCGAATCAGAATAGGAATGAGGGACTCGTAGAAATAACACAGAAATAAGGGTTGGCAGTCAAAAACACCTCGGAAAGCAAAGGGGAGGTTGTGTTAGCTCATTGAAACAGATAAAGAATTTGGAAAGAAAGAAAGAAAGCGAAGAAAAAATGCCCGCCAGGTGGGATCCGAACCCACGACCTCCAGATACCGGTCTGGTGCGATAACCACTACGCTACCGGCGGGCGATTTTCTCCCCCGCTTTCTGGGGTATTTATGTCGATGTAATTTTGTTCCTGTGCTTGGGGGTGGTAGCCAGCGCCACTCTGACTTCTCGGGGTGAAGGGGACCTTCTTTTTAATCCCCGCGCCGTGACTCGAGTGTCTACGACATGTCGAGAGTGGTCAACCAGCGTTGAACCCTCTTAAGCTTCCTATGGCACCAAGACTGCCAGAACAGAGGCCCTCGCTATGCATGTAGCGAATCAGAATAGGAAATGAGGGACTCGTAGAAATAACACAGAAATAAGGGTTGGCAGTCAAAAACACCTCGGAAAGCAAAGG
This sequence comes from Haemaphysalis longicornis, assembly GCA_013339765.2. Classification (NCBI taxonomy): domain Eukaryota; kingdom Metazoa; phylum Arthropoda; class Arachnida; order Ixodida; family Ixodidae; genus Haemaphysalis; species Haemaphysalis longicornis. The sequence goes on along the minus strand of CM023455.1, from coordinate 104,517,261 downwards.
GGAGGTGTGTTAGCTCATTGAAACAGATAAAGAATTTGGAAAGAAAGAAAGAAAGCGAAGAAAAAATGCCCGCCAGGTGGGATCCGAACCCCACGACCTCCAGAATACCGGTCTGGTTGCGATAACCACTACGCTACCGGCGGGGCGATTTTCTCCCCCGCTTTCTGGGGTATTTATGTCGATGTAATTTTGTTCCTGTGCTTGGGGGGGTGGTAGCCAGCGCCACTCTGACTTCTCGGGGTGAAGGGGACCTTCTTTTTAATCCCCGCGCCGTGACTCGAGTGTCTACGACATGTCGAGAGTGGTCAACCAGCGTTGAACCCTCTTAAGCTTCCCTATGGCACCAAGACTGCCACGAACAGAGGCCCTCGCTATGCATGTAGCGAATCAGAATAGGAAATGAGGGACTCGTAGAAATAACACAGAAATAAGGGTTGGCAGTCAAAAACACCTCGGAAAGCAAAGGGGAGGTTGTGTTAGCTCATTGAAACAGATAAAGAATTTGGAAGAAAGAAAGAAAGCGAAGAAAAAATGCCCGCCAGGTGGGATCCGAACCCACGACCTCCAGAATACCGGTCTGGTGCGATAACCACTACGCTACCGGCGGGGCGATTTTTCTCCCCCGCTTTCTGGGGTATTTATGTCGATGTAATTTTGTTCCTGTGCTTGGGGTGGTAGCCAGCGCCACTCTGACTTCTCGGGGTGAAGGGGACCTTCTTTTTTAATCCCCGCGCCGTGACTCGAGTGTCTACGACATGTCGAGAGTGGTCAACCAGCGTTGAACCCTCTTAGGCTCCCTATGGCACCAAGACTGCCAGACCAGAGGCCCTCGCTATGCATGTAGCGAATCAGAATAGGAAATGAGGGACTCGTAGAACTAACACAGAAATAAGGGTTGGCAGTCAAAACACCTCGGAAAGCAAAGGGGAGGTTGTGTTAGCCTCATTGAAACAGATAAAGAATTTGGAAAGAAAGAAAGAAAGCGAAGAAAAATGCCCGCCAGGTGGGATCCGAACCTACGACCTCCAGAATACCGGTCTGGTGCGATAACCACTACGCTACCGGCGGGGCGATTTTTCTCCCCCGCTTTCTGGGGTATTTATGTCGATGTAATTTTGTTCCTGTGCTTGGGGGTGGTAGCCAGCGCCACTCTGACTTCTCGGGTGAAGGGGACCTTCTTTTAATCCCCGCGCGTGACTCGAGTGTCTACGACATGTCGAGAGTGGTCAACCAGCGTTGAACCCTCTTAAGCTTCCTATGGCACCAAGACTGCCAGAACAGAGGCCCTCGCTATGCATGTAGCGAATCAGAATAGGAAATGAGGGACTCGTAGAAATAACACCAGAAATAAGGGTTGGCAGTCAAAACACCTCGGAAAGCAAAGGGGAGGTTGTGTTAGCTCATTGAAACAGATAAAGAATTTGGAAAGAAAGAAAGAAAGCAGAAGAAAAATGCCCGCCAGGTGGGATCCGAACCCACGACCTCCAGAAATACCGGTCTGGTGCGATAACCACTACGCTACCGGCGGGGCGATTTTCTCCCCCGCTTTCTGGGTATTTATGTCGATGTAATTTTTGTTCCTGTGCTTGGGGGTGGTAGCCAGCGCCACTCTGACTTCTCGGGGTGAAGGGGACCTTCTTTTTTAATCCCCGCGCCCGTGACTCGATGTGTCTACGACATGTCGAGAGTGGTCAACCAGCGTTGAACCCCTCTTAAGCTCCCTATGGCACCAAGACTGCCAGAACAGAGGCCCTCGCTATGCATGTAGCGAATCAGAATAGGAAATGAGGGACTCGTAGAAATAACACAGAAATAAGGGTTGGCAGTCAAAAACACCTCGGAAAGCAAAGGGGAGGTTGTGTTAGCTCATTGAAACAGATAAAGAATTTGGAAAGAAAGAAAGAAAGCGAAGAAAAATTGCCCGCCAGGTGGGATCCGAACCCACGACCTCAGAATACCGGTTCTGGTGCGATACCACTACGCTACCGGCGGGGCGATTTTCTCCCCCGCTTTCTGGGGTATTTATGTCGATGTAATTTGTTCCTGTGCTTGGGGGTGGTAGCCAGCGCCACTCTGACTTCCGGGGTGAAGGGGACCTCTTTTTAATTCCCCGCGCCGTGACTCGAGTGTCTACGACATGTCCGAGGTTGTCACGGCGCGGGGATTAAAAAGAAGGTCCCCTTCACCCGAGAAGTCAGAGGTGGCGCTGGCTACCACCCCCAAGCACAGGAACAAAATTACATCGACATAAATACCCCAGAAAGCGGGGAGAGAAAATCGCCCCGCCGGTAGCGTAGTGGTTATCGCACCAGACCGGTATTCTGGAGGTCGTGGGTTCGGATCCCACCTGGCGGGCATTTTTCTTCGCTTTCTTTCTTTCTTTCCAAATTCTTTATCTGTTTCAATGAGCTAACACAACCTCCCCTTTGCTTTCCGAGGTGTTTTTGACTGCACAACCCTTATTTCTGTGTTATTTTCTACGAGTCCCTCATTTCCTATTCTGATTCGCTACATGCATAGCGAGGGCCTCTGTTCTGGCCCAGTCTTGGTGCCATAGGAAGCTTAAGAGGGTTCGACGCTGGTTGACCACTCTCGACATGTCGTAGACACTCGAGTCACGGCGCGGGGATTAAAAAGAAGGTCCCCCTTCACCCCGAGAAGTCAGAATGGCGCTGGCTACCACCCCCAAGCACAGGAACAAAATTACATCGACATAAATACCCCAGAAAGCGGGGGAGAAAATCGCCCCGCCGGTAGCGTAGTGGTTATCGCACCAGACCGGTATTCTGGAGGTCGTGGGTTCGGATCCCACCTGGCGGGCATTTTTTCTTCGCTTTCTTTCTTTCTTTCCAAATTCTTTATCTGTTTCAATGAGCTAACACAACCTCCCCTTTGCTTTCCGAGGTGTTCTTGACTGCCAACCCTTATTTCTGTGTTATTTCTACGAGTCCCTCATTTCCTATTCTGATTCGCTACATGCATAGCGAGGGCCTCTGTTCTGGCAGTCTTGGTGCCATAGGAAGCTTAAGAGGGTTCAACGCTGGTTGACCACTCTCGACATGTCGTAGACACTCGAGTCACGGCGCGGGGATTAAAAAGAAGGTCCCCTTCACCCCGAGAAGTCAGAGTGGCGCTGGCTACCACCCCCAAGCACAGGAACAAAAATTACATTGACACAAATACCCCAGAAAGCGGGGGGAGAAAATCGCCCCGCCGGTAGCGTAGTGGTTATCGCACCAGACCGGTATTCTGGAGGTCGTGGGTTCGGATCCCACCTGGCGGGCATTTTTTCTTCGCTTTCTTTCTTTCTTTCCAAATTCTTTATCTGTTTCAATGAGCTAACACAACCTCCCCTTTGCTTTCCGAGGTGTTTTTGACTGCCAACCCTTATTTCTGTGTTATTTCTACGAGTCCCTCATTTCCTATTCTGATTCGCTACATGCATAGCGAGGGCCTCTGTTCTGGCACTCTTGGTGCCATAGGAAGCTTAAGAGGTTTCAACGCTGGTTGACCACTCTCGACATGTCGTAGACACTGAGTCACGGCGCGGGGATTAAAAAGAAGGTCCCCTTCACCCCGAGAAGTCAGAGTGGCGCTGGCTACCACCCCCAAGCACAGGAACAAAAATTACATCGACATAAATACCCCAGAAAGCGGGGGAGAAAATCGCCCCGCCGGTAGCGTAGTGGTTATCGCACCAGACCGGTATTCTGGAGGTCGTGGGTTCGGATCCCACCTGGCGGGCATTTTTTCTTCGCTTTCTTTCTTTCTTTCCAAATTCTTTATCTGTTTCAATGAGCTAACACAACCTCCCCTTTGCTTTCCGAGGTGTTTTTGACTGCCAACCCTATTTCTGTGTTATTTCTACGAGTCCCTCATTTCCTATTCTGATTCGCTATATATATATATATATATATAATATATATTATATATATATATATGCGCGATAATTTCAGCCAATGAGCTAAAACGTTTGTAGCTCGCTCTGATGCATCATCTTCGATGAAGTCCAGGCCGTTGTCCGAATCAGGAGTAAGCGTTTGTGTCATTGTCCTTATTGTGTTCAACTATTTATTTATTCTATTTTTCCGTTTCTTTTTCTAGTTGACTATGTTTCTACATGCGTGTGTGTACTTGTGTGTGTATAAACACGAAGTTAACCTCCACACGTCGCGAATTTTTTATAGCTCTGCGACTCACGTGAGCAGCACACGCCGAAGCCGTAGGCGCAGGGTCCGTACGCGGTGCCGCCTCTGTCCATGCACTCTTGGAAGGCGTAGCAGGTTCCCTCCTGGCCCCAGGTGCCCGTGCACAAAAGGTTCGGGAAGCGTACCACGTTGAACAGGTGCAGGACTGCGACGATGCCAGGTACGAATGCAAAGTTCCAAACATTTGCGTTTCAGAGCATAATTCTAGCTGAATTATGAGCGCTCTGACATAATTTAATGTCGAACAATGAAGTGGTGCTCTAAGTGGCCCATGAAGAAAATTACGGACACAGCTTCTCTGGACCGAAGTCCTTTGGGTTTTTTGTAGTATTGCGGATGAAGCCACATCACCTGACAACTAAGATCCTATGGGAGCAAAGTTCTTCACTTTGCTTCACCTCTTCTTTGACTACACTCTCTAAGGGACACTACATTTTCTGGAGATGGCACCTGCATCTTCCTCGGGGAAGGATGTAGAAAAAGAGGTATATAAAGACACAGAAGGATGAAGTAGCAGAAACTATCGACGGACTTGCGTATCTCTCTTTTCTGTAGTTCAACCGCCGATGCAGGGTATCTCCAGCCACATATTGTGTAACTACATAGATAAAGTCACAGCTGAGCCGTGGCTTACAACTCAACGAGTTGATATTTAGGCGTTTTGACTCTTATGAAGCTTGTACACATATATTTTGTTCCGTCAACATGTAACTTGGTTTTATTTTTCAGCTGCAAACCTGCAATTAGAAGTTGTTGTTTTTTGCATAAGTAGTTCAATTACAGGAGGGGAACATCCTTGTCGACTGAGAATGTTGAGATGTCAGCAATCCCAGCGCCCTTCATTTCGCACGTGTTCACTTCGACCATTGCATCTTTATCTCAATATCACCCTGAAAAACCTGGCTTAGCATTACTTAGAAGCATCCCCCTGCATTGACAATAAACGCAGTTTTATCAGTTTATCAGGCGGCCGACCGAGTAGTAGTCTACTGCGATATTCTTGTGGCGTTAATCCAGTCAGTCACTTTGCAGTCTCATCCAAACACCATAGAAACCGATTCAAAACCATGAGCCCTAGTTCGCGCATGTGCTTACAAACGGAAAAGTTTGAGCAATGTGGGCAAATTGCTTTACACGTATACGCACTCTTTTTCGCATGACAGCTCCTCAATCCGATGTAAACTTCCTGCATTGAGCATTTTGTTTTCTTTGTGGACTAACGTGACGGCAGTAGAGGACATCCTGTCATTTTGAAAACTGTTTGCTCCATGTTTCTCGCAACGCCAGAACATCTTAGCCCCAGCTTTAAGCCAAAGAATCCGCCCGTTAATTAAACATTCGCTTAGCGCAAGTTTTCCTTGCCAGCTACATGTGGTAATTGCCCCGTGCACGACCAAGGTTTTCTCATAGAGGATACAGATCTTTAAAATTTACATACTGGCGTCACAAGACCGGTGAAAAGGATGAGGAAAAGCCCATACTTTATTTCAACTTCCGTGACAGATAAAGTTGGAACCGGACAGTACCTACAACAGCAACCCTACGTGCTGGTGGGTTCTTCTTTCGCCTTGGAAACCCCCGGAGTGCAGAGAAGATTATCACGTGCACGGCAAGATTTCGAGAGAGAAGTCCCAATATTTGCGACTTTAGGATAGAATTCGGGCTACCATTGCGTAGTGATAATGACTTGGCTTGGTAATATTATTTCTTGAACCGTGCTGGATATGTTCTGCGTGTCTTTGCTAATTTCTGCAATTCGAAGCATCAAATGTTTCGCTCTTCTGGCTGTGATGTCTCTCGTACATAAGCGTGCACCAGCACAAATTTTATGCTTTCGTTTAAAATGACAAACATATTTCAGTGATGTAATAATTATCATAATTCCTTCAGGAAATAGGTATACCTGAACTTATATTTGAGACTGCAACCTATGAAGTACGCCTACTTCTCTGTTTGTTCACAGATACGTAACTCGAATCGAAACCGAATATATACATATTTTTTTGTGGGCATTTGGAGCCTAAACAGTGCTGTTTACAGCAACCCAACAAGAGCTAGAGCATTTCTGTGTAGCTTTTGTGTTTTCAATATAAAGTATTTTGAATGTATAATCGTCGAATATACCCTAATAAAGGAAATAAGAAATCCTACATACGGGGTGTATATGTTCGGGTTGCATATTAAATAAATAAAAACCATATCAAACGTCAGCACAAAGCAATTCACTGGCAACGGAACGAACGGAGGCTTTTTCTTCGTATTTTTAGTGCTGTAACCAGCATTATTTATGCCAAACCAATGCAGGTTAAGGCTAATTTTTGATCACTTGATTTCTAGGGAGGCTTACAGTCACTTGATCGCAGAGTTTGAAGAGCTTAATGAGGGACATTTTAAAAGTTTAACGTTCGAATTACGTGCCATAAAGCTACGATCCAATTTAAATCAATCGGGGTTCTTTAACGCGCACACAAGTCTCCCCAAACAGGCATTCTTGTTTTTTTCTTGTACTACCGAAAAAATGGCCGTCATAGCAGGCATCGAACCCGCGTCCTTCCTTGTGCTGATCAGCGCAACAAATCACAAAAGCCAGTGACAAACGTTCCACTCCTTTTTTTTTTTTTTGAGGATCGAAATCACAGTCCCTTTCCGTATGGGGGACCACGCCATGACACCCGATCCTTACGACGCAAGAAGCGGGATGAAGGGGAGGGTGACATGATCTTTTTCGTATGCATGTACGGCGATGCGAATGACGACGGGGTGGGAAAAAATTCCTTACGCAATGCAAGTAGCTTCGACGTAAAAGTCTTGTGTAAAACTACGGCGCACCTAAATGACCAGCCATTGGCAACAAACTAGTAAAGTTGCCCAATGGCGAAGTAAGGCATGCGATTTGCCTCGAAAAAAAGTGGCCAGCTCCACGACATTTGAAATGCGTAGGGAAGTTTGGGACGTTTCCCACACCACGGAGAAAGAAGTAGCCCACACTTTGTATGTAAGCCACTCAGCCAGCGTTCTCGTTCATTGAGTGGGCTCTCACGTTATTATATTTTCATTTTATGTTGCCTGGGCTTGCACCGCAATGATTATACTTGCAGGTGGTCGACATGACAATTTTCACGAAAAAAAAAAACTAAAATGAATTTTGCTAACCTTTTCTGGTGTTTTTTAAGCATTTCTCAACAAACTTGTTCGCTTAGAAAACGAAGAAAAACTTTTCCTCTAAACGTAGGAAAAAGGAACACTAAAATCTGGCATAAACGAAGTCTCGGTTGCCGTGGCAGGATGGCTGTTTATGCAGCTGAATGCAGCGAACAATCACTAGACTGGGGCAGGTCATACAATTCATGGTACACTGGTCCCTGTTCCGGGAAATGTTGACGTTTGGGCTTCAAACGGTCGGACTATCGTTTTTAATGCGCTGCATAAGGATTGGCGTGAAATCCCGATGTAAATATTCATGAACAAGTAATGTTGCCGTCTAATCACGCATCATTCATGGCAAGCACAAAGCCCTACTGAATATTCGTCTAAGGTAACTTTATGCTTGCTGTTCTTCATTCCGTTCGATTCTCGGTTGTGTTGTCACCTATTTTGTGTACAGCCCCTCCATCATTTCCTTTTCTCGCTTTCACGCTACATTGCTCGACGCTAGTTACGTTAGATACGTAAAGTAGGCAGTAGACCTTCATACGTACAAAGACATGTAATTCTTCCTTATTTCTGACGCTAAGGTAGAATTGCATGATACAATTGCTGGATAACCCTCCCCCCACTCTGACAGCTGGTACCGTGCCAACTTTCCGAGGCACTATATCTTACTCGCTTGAGAACGATTTGGCCCCTCGAGTACGAGAACGGATATAGAATGTTCGCACACCTGCCAAAATCAGCACATGAAATCGCAGAAAATCGACCCCTCTAACTTTTCATCGCCCGTGACCTCTAATGGCAATAACCTTTGATATTGTTTTCGCTTAGTAGTAGAAAGACAAAATTCTGTCACCCATGCATGTACAGCAAAGAGCAGAAGTTTACTGACCACGAAAGCAGCAATTTTGAATTATTTTTCTGCCGCACGCCAGCCCGGAGTGCTCTGTGTGGTAGTTTTGATTAGTTCAGTGCTTATATGACATCTCGCATGAATTCGACAGTTTGTCGGGCTGCTATACGAATAGAAATAACCTAAAATTGCCGTTTCCCTGGTCCGTGAGCTTCTGATCGTGGCTATACATCATAGCAAAGAACTATCGAGAGCTCATTTTACTGCTGGTTCCCCGGAGTAAAAAAAAACATAGTGCTGTGAACTCAATTCGGAAGTGTGTCCGCTATTCTTAAAAAATTCCAAATTCATAAAACCGAGCGTCTCCCTGCATTTCGCGTTACGTAAAATTTTTTTTCAGTGAAAGTCTCTCCTGGTCTGTCTTACCACACGTATATCCTCCGCGCGATGTCACTGCCGGCCACAGCTTTTAAAACTGCTTCTCTATTGTACCCACCGTTCAACAATTCTTACATACAATTCCTGAATACGCACTGCCATCGGTCACTTTGCTACATGTAATGAATTCCACGCAATGAAATTATTCGCAACATTTGAAAAAGTGACCGGAGCACCAGCGTATGGTTCCATTACAACGCAAAGAATTCGTTACTACAACTGCGACCAAGAACTAACTCTTTCTAACAAACCCCCCGAAGTCTACGTGCAAGCGCTCAAGGGGTATACCCCAAGGCAAAGCGTGTATTTGTTTACTCATTACCTTTGCAATAACGGTGAACTCGATTCCAGAAACACCAACTTTCCTTGTTATGCTTTTTGTCATGTATTTAGCAGCCCTTTAATGCATCTGTACTTTCAAAACAAGTGAAGTTTACGCTCACATCGACTGTTTTTCGTCCAGGCCGACGTTGTCGCGTGTATTTTTTTTCTAATTACCTCTCAAATAACGGTGAACTCGCTTCCGGTAGCACCAACTTTTCTTGTTATGCTTTCTGTAATGCATTAAGCAGCCCTTTAATGCATCCACACTTTCAAAACAAGTGCAGTTTACACTCACATCGACTGTTCTTCGTCCAGGCCGACGTTGTCGTGGTCCTCCTCGGTTCATAGTAGCTTCCCGCACCAGGAGGGAACCGGTAGGCCTCCAGCTGCTCAAACATCCACACACACAGGAAGAATAACGCAACAACCGAGAAGCAGAACTTCATCGCGAATTCCACTCCGCGATCAGCATTTGCTCATGAAAATGTCACATTTTGCGAAATCCTGGTGCGCCGCCATATCCTCCAGAAGCACTCTTCATGGCGCGGTGGAGCCACCTAAGACGGATTCGGCGTCGTTCGTTGCATTTGAGGCGGAACCTTCGTGAAAAAAAAAAAACTCCAAGGAAGCAGCAGCATCTCCTCATTGTTCGTGTACCACGCACCCTGACCGCTCACTGTAGTTGCTGATCATAATGGGCCGTTGCTGGAACGGCGTAAACCGTGAGTTTTCATGCACGCTAGGTCGCGCCCCAGCGCCTCTGGGACAGCAAGAGATGCTGCGGTAGACCGAGGCTGGCGCAGCGTGCAGCGTGTCGGCGGAAGCAAAGAAGACAACGGAACTAGAGGAGGAAGTTGGTTCCGGGCTCTGACATTCTTATTTTTCTTTTCACGTTTAGCTGAAGCTTCAAGTCCCGACGTCTTTAATGGGTCGTAATGAGTTTTTAAACTGCACGAACTATCGCACGGCTACACAGATTACAGTATACGGCACAAGTTATCACGTGACCGCGCAAAACATACACACGAATTCTCGCGATATCCCCCCAAAAAAGTGTCAGTGCAGTTTTTCTAGGTTCTCATTTATCATATAGGATAAATCATAGGACAGAAGCTGTACGTTGACGGTCTCTGTAATGGGAAGCACGTATTATGTATTGAGCTTGCCAGTTATGGGGTTCTATTTGTGTGTGGGGGTTATTGCCTTGCATTTGAACAATAAAGAATTTTCGCGTATGTATAAATATTCCATCCACAAAATTTCAGTACGAAACTCTGCATTGTGACGATGAAAGAAAACAACTTTGCATTTTGTCAGTGGTTTACTTTTGACATGATATTTGGCTTCTATGTAACTGAACTTTTTCTGTATTTCTGATTTTTCTGTTTTTCTGTTTTTCATAAACCTTCATAAAAAGGTTAAAGCTCATCCTTTAACCTCCCTCTTAGCGCCTGCTTTAAACGTTATTCGCATACTCTCACCACGTTAATTAAAGAGGCTCTGCGAAATTGTTACCAAAACGAAATCCTCAAAAGCGGTACGAATACCCACAAAAATTGGCAACTAATTAAGCAGTTTTTGCATGTATCTCAAATGACATCCCCTTTATCGAAAATTACTGACGGCAATAATATTTTAACTGACCCATTCGACATTGCCAATGCGTTTAACAGATTCTTTTCTAGCAGCCACCAACAACCACAATTTAATTGCAACTATGGTTCCTCCTGCGTTCAGTCTTTCTTTCTAAGCCCGACAACACCGAAAGAAGTTTTTAAGGTTATAAGAAGTTTAAAAAATACAAGCCCCGGATTAGACAATATACCAGCTTCGAAAATCGAATTGGTTGCTCATCAGTTATCCGCCGTTCGGGCAATTATTGTCAACAATATTTTCAAAAGCGGTGTTTTCCCAGAACACCTCGAAAAAGGGAAAGTGGTCCCTGTTTTCAAGAAGGGGGATTCTATCCTCATGGGTAATTACCGTCCAATAACTATTCTGCCCTTTTTTAGCAAGATAATTGAAAAACTTATTGTAATCCGCCTCATGAACTGCCTAAGTAAATTTAATATTCACACGCCACATCAATTTGGCTTCCACCCAAATTACTCTACATAACTTGCCCTAATAGAATTCACCGATACAATTAAAAAGTTTATTGATAACGGGTCTTGGTGCGGTGCAGTTTTCATAGATTGCACAAACGCGTTTGATACAATAAACCACTTAATACTTTTTGAGAACCTTGAATCAATTGGAATACGGGGGCCAGCTTTAACACTACTTCGCAGTTACTTGATAGAACACAGGTTGTCAAAATTTCTGACGCATTTTCCTGTCACATTAATATTAATCAAGGCGTTCCTCAGAGATCTATTCTAGGACCGCTTCTTTTACTAATATACATTAATGACCTCCCGACTTACCTCAAAACATCGCACTGCATTCTTTACGCAGATGATACCACGATATTTGCGCACGATAAGGACCTAAACAATCTAATATTAAAACTGAACTCGGATCACAAAACATCGTCTCATGGTGCGAAAACAACTGTTTGCGCATGAATCCTACGAAAACGAATTTTATGATTTTCCATACCCATAATAAATGGCTTTCACCACCCCGCAAATATATCTTGGCGATCAGGCTATTTCTGCGTACTGCAATGTGTCATTTCTTGGACTTGATTCGCAGTTAAAATTTTATGCACACATTAAATCGGTTACAAAAAATTACCATTCAGGATACGTGTATTAATTAGAGCATGGCATTACTTCCAGCCACATATCCTTCGGTCACTGTATCACGCATTTATTCATAGTCATCTCACTTACTGTTTGTCGTCATGGGGCAATACATACTTCACCCATTTATCATGTCTACAACGTCTCCAAAATCAAGCCATCCGTGTATTAACTTTCAGCCCCTTCAGGGCCCAGGTTACAGACATCTATGATAGCCTGAAGGTCCTACCTATCACATGTTCTTTGCAGCAAACATTAGGTTTGCTAATTTACCGTGCCCGCCAAAACAGGGTCGTTGTTGGTGCCTTCGCCACATCTCCCCTTACTAATACAAATATTACCCGGTTCTCTGGACAGCATAACTTATTACTGCCCAAAGCTAACACCAACTACGGTAAGCAAACTGCCCGTTTTTCAGCCATTGCACTCTGGAATTTTTTGCCAGTATCGATTAAATCATCGTTTTCTCATCATACATTTTCCAAGTGTTTAAACTGTGCTTAAGTAATTCTTAAAATTGTTTTTTCTGTGTTCCTTTTATCTTTTGATTGTACACTTCTTTCCGCATTTAACTTCAGATTTTTGCTTTTTTTTAAGTGATGATTGCTTAGTTCCTTTTATCTTTTGATTGTATGCTTCTTTCCGCATTTAACTTCACATTTTTTTGAAGTGATGATTGCTTAGATATTTATGGGTTATTGTACTATCACCTGATCCTGATTTCTTGATGTTCCCAATCTGACTATACATTTTGATTTGCATTCCTTGATTATTCGTCTAGTATTGTATACTTTCTAATCTTTGTGCCTCAAACTCGGGCAAAAATATGAAATGTTATGAAAAAGAATTGATTTTTCGTCGCCTGACCTTGACATGCTAATGATTTTAATTACTTTGGGTGCATTCCGTTCTGCCATTATATTAACTTTGTCTTGAGAATTTCGAGCCAGGAGGTCCCCCTGACAGTTTTTACTTCGGGACCTCCTGCTGTACTAACATCAATAACGCATTTCGTAAACCAAAGATGTATTGAATAAACCTTGAATAAACCTTTACAGGAACGTATAACGCCCTGCATCTCCACAAAAATTAAGATTTGTCGAAACTAACACATATAATCGTTATAATAGCGTAAATGGAGATAATTTGTTGAAAAGAATTTTGATCAAAATTAACCAAGAAATAAGAAAAATAATAAATAGCGAAAATGTTGAACCGTGTAACGCCCTCCATCTGCACAAAAATGCAGAGTTGGCGGAAGTAGCACCCGTAATCGTTATAATAACATAAATGGAGATTATTGGTCGACAGAATTTATTAAAAATCCCCGAAAATTGGCCGTAAAGAACTGGCACTCCAGACAAGCGGCATAAGAACGCATTAGTAGACGTCTCTCAATCTCTGCAAATTTTTTGTTGTTGTTTTGATGGTTTCGTTAGAAGTATTTTGTGGGATTGTTAAGAACCATTTTAGGTTTCCAAGACTAATTATTATTACCGTCTATATTCATGTGGTCACTGAAGCGGAACTTTACTGAAAACTAACTCATTTTCATTTCAAGCAAAATAAGCCAAGTTTCCGAAATATATATGCGCCGCGTTATACAACGGTTATCTGTCGCTCATTCACCGCAACCAAGTAACAACCACCTACTTGCGTTTATGTACTCCTTCCGCGATATCACAGGGCTCCCATGCCAGAAATGTTCTACACCGTATCGATAAGCGTGATTAGCATAACTTCCCTGTGATTAAGATAATTGCATTTCCGTCATGTCGGACCTCTGACATCAGGGTTACGTTCCCGATGTACATTTTCTACAACTATTTTCATTCAAACTCCGTGTGATTTCACTTAGCGCACCATCGGTTAGCGGTGGCGTCACCTCAGGAGAAAAATTGAAACAAGGTGGCAACGTGACCTCCAAATATCAGTACGACAAAAAGGTATGCTTCAGACGTTGTTTTTTTTCCGGACTTTTACAATCCAAAACTACGCACTCAAAAAAAAAAAGCATTAGCGTGTTTCTTCTTCGCATTCCACACGTACCCAGGACACCGTAAGGGGCCTGTTTGTTGCCGCTGTGGTTCTTTCTGGTTGAGCCGCCAGAGTTTCTTTCTTTCTCTTCTTTTCAAAAGATTTATACCGGAGGGAACCACAAAACAGGACTCGCCTTTAAAGAGCCGTTAAAAAGAGAAGGAAGAAAGCCCGGCAGACACACACACCCTAAGTTGAAGTAGACGTTGGGGAGGAGGCAGGCAGGCAGGAAGGAAGGAACTGAAAAGACGTGTAGGATCGTTGACCGTGAAACCTCCTCGCCCCTCACCGCCGGCGGTGAGCATCGAAACACAAAACGGCAAAAAAGGGACGTTTCGGCTCTTTGACCTGCTCTCCGGTTGGCTTCCGGGAGGAGGCGGCCATAGCGGGAGACGAGCGGCGGCCTTAAAACGACCACCTTGACTCGAAGCGCGCCTCAGTCCGGTCTGCAGCACCCAGACTGGGTTCAGCCTCGCCACGCAAGGTGAGAACATTGGCTGTAGGGGCCTATTTCGTCGCGTACTCGTCTCAGGAGTGGAGTATACGCTGAGCTTGGCGAACGATGCGGGGACTGAATGCGGCGAGGGGAACATTAATTATCCCGGCGGCCGACGATGACAGCCAATTTTCCTGCAGGTCTTTATGGACCCGTTATTGACCTTCGAATATTACGTAACTATAACGATACAGCCGTGACGGATTGGAGGAGGAAATGTGCAATCACGTCTGGAGTGTGACCTAAATATTTTACGTCTACGAGATGCGCTGGTGCCTCCAACCTGCATAAGGCGAGACTTAATTTCTGTATGCCGGAGCTTCCCGTCATTATGGAGTGTTTCTTGTGTCTACATCAGAAGTACTCATCGGCAGCATTGCTTATTCCGTCTTTTAATCGGCATACTTTTGTTCGCAGCTTCGTTTGTTATTCACATATAAGAGGCTTGTACTGTGACGACTTTGGAGAATAGCTTGAAGTCAATACCTAAGCGTACGATTGTTTATGGAGTCTGATCTAAGACAACTGCCGCTGGCGTAACAGTTTGTAGAGGTAAAGCGAACGCTACTTTAGCTGGAGTTGTTTTTGTAGCGTCTGCGCGGTACTAACCACCGTTGTATGGCTACACTATTCCTCGAGAATGTCATAAATTTATTTCTTTTTTATATTCATTGGGAATTTGAAAAAAAAACTCATGCACTTAGCAACCGCTTGTTGAAGTCATGTAAACACTACATAGTACCAAGCTGAGCTATCTAAAGCGCTAATAGGTCTGAACTAATAGGTCTGAAAGGACGCTAACAGGCTGCCGAAATGAAGAAAAGGAACGCTCTGGTACGCGCATTTTGGAGCCGCATCTACACGGTGCAACACCGCAACGGCAAAGAAATGTTTTATTAACCCGCCAAAGCTTCAGGTGGTGTTCTAGGTGTGCCGTAGTTAAAGCATCTCGCCTAATTTACGCCGTTGAAGGGATTTCGCGTCTATTACACTCATGCGTGTTTGTGTTTACGCTGCACCATAATTAAAGTAGCAGAACCAACGAATCATGCACAGGATTGTGCACATAGCAGCAGAAAAAATTGCCCCTGTGAAATCCGGGCCGCTAGCTTCAATATTGCATTCTACGCAAGAAATTTTCGCCCAACAAAAACAGTGGCTGAATTTGGCAGTTTTTGGAAATCCATCATGGCCTGTATTTTGCAGATGCTGAGAGTTCTGTTGGCGGCCCTTGTGGGCGGGTGCCTCCTGGGCCTCGCTGAAGCCCAGACATCCAGACCACAGCTGAGTAAGTTCCTCTACGACAAATTTTAACAGCTAAAAGTATGGTAACTTTAGAGATATGAAGGGCAAATCAACCAAAATGGCTTAGCTTTCTTCACTGCTGGCTTCTTGTACTGGGAGTGTTGCTACTAATATAAAGGAAAAGCATTTTTGCAGTAACACCTAAGACAGAATCTGGAACATTACTACAAGCTATTAAAAATAACAACAGTTCTAGTGTGTCTTTTACTCACCTTAGGCACACGATTACAGTGCTTGAGCTTTTTAGCTAGTCTGTAAAGTAGACAGATATGTTCAAAGCATGCTGATGCCATTTCTGCATATGAAAGTCTTCGCATGCTGCGTTATAGCAAAATAAAACGGTTGGCTTGATTTCTGTTCACTACGGACTAGTTCCCCGTAGTGTGGCAGTGTGTTTGTACTGAGGGATAATGCGGACTATGTAATTTGTTTATGCTTAATCCTTTTTTCTCTTTATTTATTGTCTTAGACATCACTAAGAGGGAGTCAATGCTATCAATCTAAAGCAATAATTATTTCCAGGTGGCTACTTCACTTTTCTGCGATACCGAAACCAAGCTTGCGAAGGCAAGTACGGTCAGAACGGAACATGCGTTACGGAACAAGAATGCGGGGCAAAGCAGGGGACGGACATCGGGCGCTGCGCTGAAGGTTACGGAGTCTGCTGTAGAGGTGAGTACGATGAGACTACAAAGAATACAAATCAAATGGCCCCTATTGCGGAAGCCCCGTTATTCGGTAATGGATTGGAATGGTAGCACCGTCTGTTGCTCTAATTAGTTGAAACCGCAAAGGGCAAAAATTCTGGCAATAAGATATGTCAGGCGCAGCTTTTCCCAGTCTCGTCTAAATTCTTTTCAGAACTGGTCCCCCTGCCGCTATTCAGGGTAATGCAAAATCATTTCGCACAGCTAATACTGCGGGCGAAATCGTGGCTTGAGCGCCAATTCAAGATTATAACCTTCTGTCATGTAAACTACTCCGCATAAATGTATGGGCAATAACAGTTGACAACGAGTTATACAAAAGCTATTCAGAGGTCTGCAAAAAAATTAATAAGTAGATGTACAAGTCGACTTCTGGCTCTAAGCAAAATACTACTTTCCTGTGAGGCGTTCCGCTACGTTTCTCAGTGGTCGGAATTTTCAGCTGGGGATGTGGTAGGAAGCTTTCTGAGGTAAAAATAAGTGGAGAAGTCGCAATTTACCGGGATAAAAAATTGTTAAGTAGTTTTTTTTATGACGGGCTTCTGGAGATAACAAAATTGGGGAGGTCAGGGTGCGTCACTGGTGGGGAATGATAAGTAGCTCTGTAGCATGCGAGAAATAGTCTTCGAGAGAGTGTTCTGGAAAGCTTTGTTTAACGGGTTGGTTGTGAAGAATGTACGGGGCGAAGGTAAACATGTTTGAACTACTGTCCAGTGTTAAAAGCGAGTAATGCAGCCTGTTGCTCTAAGTATTCATAGTATTCAGTAAAAATATCTTAGTACTGAATGGCGTTTGCTGTACCAACGTTATGCCGTGGCGTGAGACAACAGAAGTGTTAATAACGAATCGCTGGCTTTAAATTTACCATTTCTTGAATGCAGCATGATATATGTAAACATGTATTTTTTGCAGTTGGGCAAGTAAAATTCAAGCTGATAAACCACGACATCGTTACTAAAATTACCCCTCTTGAAATGAATCCTAGGAACTAGGGAACTCATTCCATAAGCACCATCAAACTGCATTACTAGATAGTAGTTCATCCGTTTATTTTGATCGAAGCGAAGACTATACTCAGTCTAATCAGCGTGGCAGCACAGGCGATCCGATCTATCATCTATGTTGGTATTGCATTGAACAACATTTACAGTGACAATCGTTATTCTTCATTCTCTGTGCTTTAGACCAACCAGCTTTTGTGTCGTTAGTCTAATTCTGCAGCACACGTTTGCACAAGCCACAACAGTGCATCACTGTATTTTGTTCGTTCAGACCATGTCTTACCAAGTGTCGAATTATTTTTAAGACAACTTGCCTCCATGTGTCGTGAGGATCCGAAACCGATTTACTGTAATGCAGCGGACGTTCCGCCATTTGTTTCCCTTTCCCCTCTCCTTTGACCCCACCGGCGTGCAGTGAGCTTCACGTGCAACATGGTGAGCAGCGTAAATGAGACCGAGTTCGTCAACCCGAGCTACCCGAGTGGCGAGGTGGGCACGGGAACATGCGAGGTGACCATCACCAAGACTTCCGACATCTGCCAGCTGCGGCTGGACTTTCTCGAGTTCAGCCTCGCGCCACCCGACGAGCAGGGGCTGTGCAACGTCGACTCCTTCATGGTCCGAAGCACCGTCGGGGAAAACCTACCTCAACTATGCGGCGAGAACAACGGACAGCACCGTGAGTGTTTGCATGCTCTCGTTGGTATCAACCGAAAATGTTTCCCTTGATGCGTAAGCTGCATCCCTAATTTTCATCATCTGGATCCTCTGTATGTGATTATCTCTAGTTTTGCACCAAAGCCACAAATTCCCTACTTTAACTACAAACCCCAAAATCATACGCCCCTCGCTTAGGGAATGTAATAACACGTTCTTGGGCAGGTAAACACGACCGCTGACCTGCAGGAGTGGTTATTAGAACGCGGAAGCTGTACAAAATCATGGCCGCAAATCAAAACGATGCACCCACCAACCTGACACCATAACGCCGACATACGTGGCCTCTTGACAGTGCCAGGGTTCGTTTGAATGTCAACGGGGTGGTCCCGGCCTTTGAAAGGCTCCTATGATAGTTAAATTTTTTTAAAAATAATAGACACATTTGTTTTCACTGATTCGCACAATTCCGTCCGGATTTCCTGGTTGGGAGCGCCCAGTTTCGAACATGCCAACATACCCAGAAAGTTAGGTCCATGGTAGCTCAGCCGTTTATTAATTGTCTAGTTCTTGGGAATTGACTAACGTAAATGCAGCGATGTGGCATGTTCGATATTAGCGTCAGCAAAGATAAGGCTATAAGAGCAACTTTACACAATGTTGCGTTTGTGATGGAGCTTAAGAAGCATTATTTTGGATGCATGATACATCTGAATAATTTTAACAGCGATCACTTGTAAATGACGAGTTAATTTAGCTCGATTAAGTGATACCTCCCGCATTTTAACTACGAAATGCTCCGAACCTATTGGCCAGGTTTAAGGAAAATCCCTTAGGTGGAGTAAGATTTAGCAAAGAAAAACTTGACATCCAACTGACATGCACACGAACCGCTACACAGGAAAGATTTACAGCGGTTTCTAGCCGTTCATCTGCATTTCAGGTGAACTACAAATTTTTCTTCGTTTAGAACCCATATAACTTCCTAGCTTTATTCGCGTGTGCTAAAGGTTCTGTCTTCAAACATTGACCACAAACTGCATGACCAGAGTCGTGATAAACTGGTACGATAGTACTGATAAAGCGTCATAAGTTTGTTAAATGTTAGCGGGATGTTTCCATAACCGTGATGTGCTAAACGTAATAATGATGACGTCTTGCAGTATATGTCGACATGGGCCGGCAGTCGGGCAATCCAGTCGTGCTGAGTGTCATAAGCAGAGGAGGCAAGCGACCCAGGAGGTGGAGGATCAAGATCAGCATGATACAGTGCGGAAGCCTCGACATCGGTAAGTGTTCCGACGGATATACATCGATTGCTAGGCTTGACTCAATTTTGTCATTTATTGCGCATGACATTATTAGTGAACAATTAGCATGAGGAGACAAAAAATAGCATAGGGGGGAGCGTAAAACTAGGGGGAGAGAAACTAAGTGCGAACGCTTTTTACTCGCCAAGTAACAGCCGCTCTCAAAACAACCAAGGATGATTTTCTTCACTGTGCTGCTTACATCCAGCGCAATACATGTCACATGTTCCGCTTGTATCCAGGTCGTTATCCATGATGCGCCAATACTTGTAGAAATAAGGGGAAAAGACATCAGTTGAACGTTACGCATGAAACCTCATAAAAATAGTAAAGATGTCTGGGCACAAATACCACCACACTAAGTTCAAAGAGAAAGCCCGCAGCTCTGAAAGAAGACAAACCTAATTCTGGCTGCGTCGCAGAATGATGGCGGGGTGTTCGCAAGATAATGGTCTTGTAAACTGTTTCCCGTTAGTGCTCTAAAGCTCTACAGTTTATGAACATTGAGGGTTTTTAGTAGCATAGCAGGTTATTGTTTGCGCATCTTAGTTACATGCTGTCTTAGGAACTGAATATTTTGTCGGAATATTATTTGTGGCATTTTGTGGGGTTTTTATACATGCTACGAAAGGCTACCGCATGCTACTTTTGCTACTGATGCCACCATGGTCACAAATCTTGTGGAATGCAACTTTTTGGCAGAAGCGAACTAATATATTCTTCCTTCCATAACCAATTGTTTTTAAGCTAAGCTGCCCCCACATCTACACAAGTCAAAATCAAAGCTTCATCAAACTGGAATGTTTTGTGGTCATTTTTCTATTTTATTCGTCTAAAACTACACATCCTAAAATCACAGTAAACTATATCCACCCAATGAAGTACCAGAATTTATTCTTTGCTACAACCAATATGTCAGTCCTGTTTGTCGTACGTCTTCAATAGCAAGTTACGCGTGTGGGAGACGGAGGCGTCTTATCATTCCAGGAATACATGTTTATGCCGGACATTGATGATCACGCGTAAAAGCGCCAGCTTACACTGCCGCATTTCCCAAAAATCGGCGCTCATCTACCAATCAAAAACGTCGTCTCGAAAACAACGGAATCCCACACAATGCACTCGTTGCAACTGCTTACACATCACACATCCGTAAATATGTTAGTGTGACGTGTGAAAGTCCCTGATAGTGTCTAAAATCAGTCTGGCACCGCTGTAATTTGCGGCAACAGTTTGGGCATCACTGAATATTTTGCTTCGTCTTTTGCAGTACCCCCGGGATGTCTCCAGTATTTCCGCAGCCCGAGCGCCATCGTTCGAAGTTTCAACTACGGTCAACCAGTGGACAGCAAAGTCCGTTACTTGAGCGGACTCCGGTACTCCATTTGTCTTCGCGTCGAGGAGAACTTCTGCTCCATAAAGTGGGAGACGGAGACCAACTCGTCGTTTTCGTGGGGACAGCCGACATACGAAGGACAACGTGGTTTCCTGTCGGGACGACTTCATCACCGTCGACCAGGGATCATCATACGGCATGGGCCCGGGAGAAGACCGATTCTGCGGAACGAGACTTCACGAGAAAAATGTGCTCATATGTAAGCGTCCCATTTCAGCAAATATGTGCAAGTGAATAATCGACGGAGATTGCGGAGCGTTTTAACATCCGTTAGCATTGTAGCTTACACCTGTTAGCAGATAATGCTATCCGCAGAAACGAAAATCCTGTACACTTGTTTTCTACCGAAAAAGTGTGTTCTTTTGAACGCGATAGCGTTTTAAGCGTAATGAATGTATTTTTTTGTTATTACAGTCGTCTGAATTGTTCGCTCTCTCACCTCGATTACAATTGGGAATGCAGTTTGCAGCCTTAAAACTGTTTCATGTGCAAACTCCTCCGTAGAATAGAAAATCTTTTCTGCAAAGCAAACGGTATTTAAATAGACACGCTAAAGCTTCAACACCTTTGCGTCATAGTTTTACCTCAAGCTAAAAAATTATTGCCAGTTGTGCATTGCGCTAGGATTTGAGAGTTTGCAGCCAGACTTTGGGTCTCCAATTCAGCATGCTTCTGTCACCTAAATCATTGATTCAATTAGAAAGCTTTTACTGCCGAGGGCGCTAGGCCTCGCGGACAGAGCGGAATAGGAAAAAAGTATAATGCGCTAACAAGGCCAGTCCTTCTACACTCCATACTTTTGCTCAAGCAGTACGTTGCGTCTTATGACCATGAGTTTTTAGTTATGTAGCTCCTTGTGGACATCTATGTAACAGATTGAAGAAGCTTAACTCCAAATAGCGTTATGAAGTATTTCGTTCCCTGCAAATCAGCAATATGATATTCCCAGCACGCACTGATTCATCCTCAGTAATTTAGCAACATAATATTCATAATAAATGCTGTTGAATACAAAAATAGCAATGAGTTAAGCTGGGGGTTTGATAAATTTTCATGTTGAAAAATTGTCGCCTTCCCATGCAGGGCTGCATGGCGTCTAGTGCACGGCGCTAATGTTGGCCTAGGCGTACAATACAATGCCTTTATTTGGTAGACTATTGTCTGATAACACTGTACGCAAAAGGAAGGACCTTCACATTCCTTTCATGACATTTATGTACCTTTAAAATTCTTGAAACTCTCCCTTGAACCATTAGTGTTGAAGCTGAAGTACTATCTTTCCTGCAACAGACAATTCTACAAAGTTTGATTGGGATTGTCGTCATCAGCTGTACGTCTATCGGCAGCAACTTTTTACAACTAATTGCGCATGCTGTGTAAAGGGGTACAAAAGTATTTTTTGCCCATTTAGTGCTTAAGGTGAAGGGTTTTTGTATATGCAATGCGGTTTCTTCTTTGCGGAACTGACAGAACTAATCTTTGTCAGGAATTGTTCAGCGCGAATAACATTTTCTTATTTCGTATTCTACGGAACGAGAATTTTCTTAGGCAGTCGAAATGTTTGTCTTCATACCGTAATCACTGTTTAAATTTTTATTGCAGCGCACAGCAAGCCATTCATGCTTCGGGTGAAATCTAACATGGACGCCGTGGCGAACTCCCAAGAGAATCAGCATGGATTTTCCCTCCGGTACACTCAACTGCCATGTGTCGACTGACACGGAGAGACCTGGGCCGCTTAGTTCTCCGAGTGAGCCTCACCTTTTAATTGTGGATCTTTAGAAATTCTCACCTTTCGCTACCGCCGTCCTTTGTTTCTTGTAAAAACTGTGCAAACCTCCAGGTTCAAATACCCATGCCAGCCCGAATATTGCTAACGACTTCCACGGGTCCACATAGTCTAAGACCAGGCGGAAATGCTGTTCATCTGTAAAAAACTGTGATCTAGCCATGTAAACTTATATAACCTTATTTTGATAAGCTCAATACTAACACTTCGCTGAGAACCGAAAGCTTATTTTCGACTTCTTCATGTAGAACCAAAAAATGATCTCACGTAAATACCTAGTAGGTGTGCCCGTATGCTGAAAGAGCTTCACAAGCCCTGACCATAACAGAGCTGACTGCCAATTTAAACTGTAACTTTGGCGCGCCCAAGATGTTGAGCTTTTGAACCAAGTGTAGTAATGTGTTCTGTTATCCGAAATGAGGTGCTAACCTCATTTTATTACTCTTTTTACCAAGAATAAAAATAAAAGGCACTAACTATCTTCAAAGCTCGGGCTCAGAAATGCTCCCCGACGCTGCTCTTGCTGTTTTAATTTATTGTCAAGGGAAAGTTAGCTTGCCGTGGGAGCTCTTATATATCGTTGAGTCACAGACAAAAGTCACAATTTAATATTCGCTACTCGAGCGTCTTAACGTTTTAAAGTAATTTCATCTGAGGACAACAAGCCGCGACCGTACATTTTTCTCCGTCATGATCATTTTCTAGACGTAAATTTGTACATAAATATTACCTTGCTTTCCAGGTGGACCAGGAAAGAGATTCCACAGTGAAGGGACGAAGGAGACTATTGGACAGTGTCATCGCCTTTCAGCCATTCAACCTCAAGCCATAGCTATTTATTTGCCACCTCCACAATGCAATAAACCAATTCGCTCACAAGAAGACTGTGTCGCACTGATCAATATCCTTCAGCAGCCATACCCACAACTTCTGGTGTGACAAAAAAGCGTTCTTTTACCATGCTACACTGTTGGGTTAATGAGAAAACGCTGTGTAATGCTTGGACATGGTGTAAACGGCAACAAGCATTCCCGTTTTCTCTTATAACTCCGGTAATGTGGCGGTCACACAGATGTGGATAAAATTCATGCATTTGCATATTGTAGATGCTATGTTTCTAACTAAACGATGTGTACTCTAAGTAGTATAAATCTTTAAAAAAAACGTATTTTAATATCTGCACTTTAATACTGCAGATACTGCAAACAGCATTTTTCTTATTCAGTGGTAGTTTAAAAGAAAAACAAAGAGGAATCATCAAAAAATTCCACACAGGCAATCTATTTTTTTTTCTAATGGAAGGAACCTACCAACTCACACAAAGCCATAAAGTGCAGGCGGTCAGCTGAAACCCTGCCCCTTAAAATATATCACGAAAAATTTTCATTACAAGTGTTCATATCCTCATGAATCTGTCGTAGTTATATGATGCAAAACTTCCCATGTTGTGCTTTTAAGCAGGCTGCATTACTTCAAATGACGTAACTGGTTGGTATTTAACCCTCACCAATTCCTACAAAATGTTATCACTTTGTCTATCCGACGTCCATACGAGTTAACAACCCTCGTTAATTTTTGCTGTGGGTGTCTTTTCGCAGCAGGACACACCGGGAGCAAACGACCGGGAGCAAACACAGTTTGGCGACTTAGGCAAACCAACATTCCCAAGTATATAGCAGTTTAAGATAACACCAACATCCAATTAAAACTTCTCAAAAATATTCAAGAAGCGATACAATTTCATGCCACGTTACCTCTATTAAAACACAGTTGTTAATGAGCGAAAATAACCATTAAGTTATAATGATTATGACAAAAAATA
Source organism: Haemaphysalis longicornis (assembly GCA_013339765.2). NCBI lineage: Eukaryota > Metazoa > Arthropoda > Arachnida > Ixodida > Ixodidae > Haemaphysalis > Haemaphysalis longicornis. The sequence goes on along the minus strand of CM023455.1, from coordinate 104,493,021 downwards.
ACGATGTCCTGACAGAAGTCGGGTGGCTGTAACCCCCATACAAACCTATAGATGGTTGTCACCCTTTTATGCAGTATTATTTAGGGAATATTGTTAAGATATGCATAATTTGGGACTTCCTAATAGTAACCTTTTCAATAAAAATGAATTTTAGCATCACCCATAAGTGGTGCATTCCATTATTCAAAAACAGTCTGCGAAATATTCGGCCTTTGTACAAGTGCATCAGTATATGTAGGGTGACTTACACATTTTAGTGCGCAAAGAAAATCACATATAGTGAGTGAAAAGCGTATAAACGACTCGAATAAAATTAATATAAACTATAAAAGTAGCATTCTAGGCATGCAGCTATTCCATTACTTCAGTACAACTACTCCAAACAATACGCGGTATGGGTCCCTTCTCTCTCACGTCTGCGTTCTCTTGCTCAATCCTACCTACTAAAACTATATTTAAAAATATTCTTCTCGTAAAGACCAACTTTGTATTGCATAGAAATGCACATTCCTGAAAATTTGTATTGCAATAGAATACCAGGGAGGAAAATCAGAAGTTTTTTCGCCCCATTGACGTTGCCAACCCAAAACTGCGTGTGCGGTCCATCGGCACAAAGGTCAGTAGGTCAGCTACTTCCGCCCAGCATAGATCACTCGAGCCTGCGGCGTGGGTAAACAGCTGGCAGCACAAGCTACTGGCAGATACGTTAGGAATGCAAACACTCGGCATCTGAAGGTCAAGGAGGCTGGCACTCGAGCGCGCTTGACCCGATCCTCTCGATATGGGGCGTCTTCTTTTTTGTTGTGTTTTCATTATTCCTCCGTAAAGCCTCGTCGTCTATTTTGTTGCCTTCTCAAAACACTAATGCAAGTAACATGTATGCGAAGTGCTTTCTAAGTGACCTCGGGGCAGGATAAGAAGATAACGCTCTTCCCTAACTGTAAAATAAGTGAACATCAAGAAAGGACACCAGCTGCGGCAACTACACTGGTAAAGGAAAGTCCATATATATATTACAGCAATGAATTAAAAACCTCAATGGGTTGCGAATTGGCAGAGATAAAAGCAGTTTATTAAGCAATAGAAGCTTGTGAAATTATTGTACAACGCTCTGTCCTAAACTGACTTTAGAGCACTTGAAGCTGGTTGGGACAACGGCAATCCAGACTAGACATGTATATCAAGTCCAAACAACAAATTCAGCGCACAAAACAGAAATAAATACGAGCGAAGTGCAAGGACACAGATATGGTGTTTAGGTCTTGCCAAGGGAACTAAAGTCAAGGGACGATAACGAAAGTTCTGGAGGAACAGGGAGAAAAGTCACAGAACAAGAGCAAGCAGAGTGAAACAGGTTCAGATAAGAGATGCAGGCCACGAGGTTTGAGGAGTCTCGGATGTTTGAGCCTGCTTTTATCGTAAAACGATAAGGCGGAGCAGGAACGACGGAGAAGGTCAAAAGTATCGCATGGCAGCTCGTTCCGCGATCCAACCCAGAAGATGGTCGCGCGTGTCGGAATGCTGACGCACTGAAGCTTCTATAAAGCAGCTTTCTAGTAGTGTGCCACGTTCCCAGCCTCCGTAAAATGACCTCTTCGCAAGTTTAATTGCCTAACAAAGGTGTTCTACATTGTTATTGGAAACTTTATTGCTGAGTAAATGCGTGCCCGGCGTTTTAAAGGGAAGAGCTTGAATACCTGCTTTTCATGCCACCGTTACTAATAATTGTTCGGGGGCTACGTGGTTTACAATATTTAAGGGAATTAATTAAGAGTAGGTCTTTCTGTGTACACTTCATGGAATCGTCTTTGACGAAGCGTGGCATCCGACACGCTGTTAGCGTGCTACAACTCTAAAAATATAATTGATCTTTTCGTACCAATATCACCGCTATGACGGGATTTGAGGTGTGCTGTGCAAAGAAGTCATCCCCCCCCCCCCTATACGGTGCCACAACTTCTGGTTTAGTGAAGCGTTCTATTATTAGATTAATTAAAATATTCGCAGGTAACGTTACACTACAAAAAAAAACGTTTCACGATAAAAATGACAGAACGTTTTCCTCAGTTTATTTGATCCTTGCGTTATTCGCCCTCTTTATGCCTTCGCTAGGCCTTGCGTGGTCGGGAAGGCTAGGCTAACCACAATAACATGCGGGTACGAATCGCCTGTGATGTGCACGCAGATATGTGCCAACATTACAACATCGATACCTATTCGTTAAAGACTCAACACACAAAATACTCCACGTGGACACTGTAGCTAAAAGATTCAGATGATTCGTTTAAAAACGGCTTTGTTCAGTAATATATAAAAAGTGTGTTGTACGCATACTGTGTTACGATAGCCACTAGTACTGCCCCGTAAAACAAGCTCGCGCACTAGTTATACTAACCTACAATTTAAAATTAAACATGATTTTGTGCAGATAAATTGATAACCCCAGGAAATTTTAGTGTTTCAGATCTCGAAAACCAAAAACACCCGAACGTAGCGTTGCTTACAACACTGGTAAAACTAGGAGCCTGGAACATAGTTGGCATGGGCTACGCTTTGCCGTGGCCTACATGCCGGTACATTCAACGGCACAGCAGTCAAATAAGACTCGCACACTACAGTCATGAACTGGCCATCGTGGTCGAAAAGGACGTCAGATATGCTAAAATTGGGAGAACACCCGCAGGCTCTAAATGGGCGAGCCAACTGGGAGCTTATGCTGTCATTTAAAGGGCTAGAACGTTCGAATGGCCGAACGACAGTGATATTTGCCGATCAATTTTCACCCACAGCAAAGTGACGTGTTTTTGTCACTGCTTGAACATCATACAACGCCCCTAAAGCTGGAAGAAAATCAGGGAGAGATGTCAAGGCTTTCGTTTTAAATGCACAATCATAATCAGCACCCATTTTTGCCAACAAACGCTATAGACGGATTTTTCTTTTGCATAAAACTTGCACTGCCTTTGTGTCTCTTGGGTTGGGCAAATTTGAAAACAGCTTAATTAAGTAGCAAAACATCTTGCGGCTGCAATTTATAATCGGGCGGTAGCAAAAAAAAAAAAACATTCGTTCAGTGTAAACGTGCTTCTCGAATAAAACGAATAATACCCCAACCACTTTTAAGAACTGGCAGGTGAAGTAATCGTACCGACGGAATAGAATTTAGTGCTTAAACATGTATCTAGCTGACATTTAGAAAGATGGGAGCAATATTTTTCTTGCACCAATATTATTCGACCATAGTACTTATGTTCTGCTTCCCCGTCAAACAGCCCTTTGCTCCCGAAAAAAGCGTGAACGTGACCTGAATATCATTCCTTATGAATTTTCTCAGATGTCACACTATTACGTAATAATGTCCAGGTAGTATTGGGACCCCAAGAATAATAAACACAGCTACGACCGCCAGGTCGACAGCCTAAAAGCTGGCGACCGTTTCAGTTTCTCGCATGCAGGCTTCCGGTTTTGAGGGCAGCCAAACCAGTCCTAAGCTCGAAACCATTCATTACTGGCCACGAACACTGACCCCGGCGCCAAGATCTCTGTTCTTCTTTACCATTCGCCGTCTGCTACAGACAATTTGTCAGAGAAAGCACACATGCACTCCATCTGCAGCAAAGGTTGCCAGACGTAGAAGAATCAAGGAGAAAAATTCCGCGTTGCCGGGAACTCATTCGTGTCGTCTTTGCTGCATAATAACATGCATACTCAACGGGGGGCCGGAAAGAGCAGGTGTTTGGCCCGAAGGAGCAGGGACAGACATTGCCCAGGAAAGGTGGTTGCCGAAGCAACAGCAGCAGCAGAAGCAGCAGCTCTGAACACGCCATCGCGGAAGCTGAGGTGTGCGAGGGCGTAGCCCCGGTGAAATGGCAAGTCACGCCAAGCGTGACTCCAAGTTCACACAGTCTCCGACCCTGCCGCTTCTTCGAGAAGTGAAACAAGAAATCGGCGCACGACCCCGCAGGAATCCTGGGCGTATGCTCACGAAAACAACTTTTGTCGTTTCTATTTCGCTTCCTGTTCCTTCGCTTAGGCAGGAAGAACACGTAAATGCCCCGCCTAAAGATATGTAGATGTGTACGCTCGGAGGATACATCATCTGAATACGACACTACCCGGAGCTCATATCGTAAAGAGGTGTTGCCGACAGGATTTACGGATGTTCTTCCGTCGCGATTCACGGGCGTCGATTTGCGTGTGCTTGGCGTTTTGGAAAGATTAAATTTAAATGGATGCAAAAAGGCGCCCGTCATGGGAGAAATGCGGAGGAAACCACCCATGGCTTCCTCGAACTTGCCTTCGAAAGGTGGCGGGGTGTCAGACACGTAAAGCGTTACACGGTCGGCAGGCTTTGATGGGTACCATGCGTAACCAATAGGGGCCGCGACCGGAATTACAATAAATGCAGAGAGCAAAGGCAACCATTCTGAATAGGTATACGCACGCAGCCATATCTGTATTCGTAAATAGCTACAGATTGCACGAATCTAAACAAGGGCACACATTTGCACTCACAAGGCGGTTTGCTTGAGGTTACTTCAGTTTTTTGTGCTAGCAATGATTATGACTGTACGCTGTTCATGCCAATCGCGATTTTCTCCAGCATCCTATATTGGAGGTAGAAGGTCGCGATCACTTAAAAAAAACTAGGCCAGTTTTTGGCGGTAATTAGCTCAGGTGATTCACCCGTGAACAAAAAATTGGCAGTGGCTTAGCACAACTATGTCAGGATATACGGTAGCGTGAGCTAAGGTTCAGCTGGTTATTCTAAGCTTTCCTGGTTGTCTAGGATTAGCTTAATTATCATGCTTACTGCTGCTTCAATGACACACTCACGGTATACGCATTACGTGACACATGTATATTTATCAAGTGGCTCCGGCGCAGCGTCACTAATCACCCCAGGGCTAAGCTGGTTCCACAGGAGTACGCCGGTGTTGCTGCGACGCACGAGCCATCGGTTCCACACCCGGCCACCCCTCGCACGATCATCAAGTGGACCGGGCCGCCACGTGCGGAAGGGAGGTCGGCGAAGATGCTGGGCGCGTGGGGTGTGTGAGAGACGCCGGGCAGCGAGAAACGTATTGTGCGCCGTGTGACGTCACTGCTCCTCGAGCATGCCAGCACGGCTCTCCAGGAGCCACGCGAAACTGCTCAACCTCGGCCAGTGTAGTTCAAACTACAAAATTAATATATTTGAGGTGCGCCGTCTGGGATTGACCTCACGAAGACAACCCCGGAATATTGAACCTCCTCGATTTACCAGTCCTGGACGGTCCGCGGGCAGTCCGAGAACTGCCCTTGGACCGGAAGCCCATAGGAATGCATGAGAAATCGAGCGCTGCATCGCGTCTCGGGCACTCCGTGGACGATCCGGGACTTATAATCGAGGAGGCCCATTTTAGCGTTTGCAACGTGGCCACGGAAGCGAACACCGTTGTGCAAAGAGCTTAATCTTGTGATGCCCGCATATGACAGTGCTGGGAACTTATCTATAGTAACCACATTTACCCCCCTCTTCTAGCACTGGCTTATCTAGGATGAAAGATTGTGTGGAGTTTCTCTGAAAATATATCGAATATATTAAGAATGGCTACGCTCGAAAAGCTTTTACATGACTCAGTCACAGAGACCGGCGCAGTAGAGTGCTAGGCCGATAGATTGTTTGCTGTTTCAGGGAGCCGCCAATAAATTAAACGGCGAGCGCTAGAGCAAACATAGCACAACCAATGAATGAATATAGGCAACTGAGCCGCCCTGTCCACATAATAAACTAAGCTAACTACAGCACGGTAATTTTGGCTAGTGTATGCGGTCTCGGCAACTGACGAGTAGACTATGCCGTGTTTGCCAGAATTCGTTGAAGATTACAGTTACCCATTCAGGTCAGCTCGGCTAGACTCATAAATGTCATCTTGAATTGACTTTGGTGAAATGGTCATCTAGTATTGACCATTACAGAAAAGCTGACGCGCCATATGATCGCACTGACATGTATAACGAATCTTTTATTCCAAAAACCAGCGTAGAATGAAACCACCTCCGTCCCACCATCGCTGAAATTACTTATGCTACCCGCTTAAAGCAGCCATTCAAATGTATGCACGTAGGTATCTATGTATGCACGTATGTATGTATGTATGTATGTATGTATGTATGTATGTATGTATGTATGTATGTATGTATGTATGTATGTATGTATGTATGTATGTATGTATGTATGTATGTATGTATGTATGCATGTATGTATGTATGTATGTATGTATGTATGCACGTATGTATGTATGCACGTATGTATGCACGTATGCACGTATGTATGCACGTATGTATGTATGTATGTATGTATGTATGTATGTATGTATGTATGTATGTATGTATGTATGTATGTATGTATGTATGTATTGTTGAATGAGGCGGACTTAGCCATTCAAACTCTCTTCATTGATCCATCTTTTGTATTCTTTTGCAATTTGTTCTTTTGTCTGTTTTAATGTGGTAATTGCAAGAACAGCCCTTTGTGTGTGTATTCCACACTCCTTTCCATTATTCACTATGGGCCTTGAAAATATTTTTATAAATAAATAAATTATTAGTTAAATAAAACACAACCAGGCCGGCTTGTGCAGTTTTATAATTGGAAGCGCTACACTTCACATACTGAAGACGAAGAGAGAGGGCGAGCACTTTTCCTGTTCCGAGTCCTTTGCTTCCCATTTCTTAATCGCCACTCTTTTCAAAATTAATTCCTATCACAAGTAGCCGAGTGAACTCTCGCAGTTTGCCCTCTATGATTTACGTCTGTGTAGCGCACGTGGGATTACCTAACATTACCTAACCCACATTACCTAACACGATTCCACACTTGAGGCTGTGGCCGAACGTGACGCTAGTTACCAGTCCATAAAATAGGTCTTGCTTACGGCAGGCAGCCTTGGTTGAAGGTTTACAAGTCTGTGAATTTTTGTTTTCAGACCGAACCGGATGTATGCCATGCAGCTCCTTATTTCACACAAGCCGTTCAATAATCAAGTTTATGCAGCGGTATTGCCTTTCTGAGATGTCTACAAGGCGACTAAGGGAGATACCTCAGGCGCGGTAACTTCACTACATTGAGACTCCTTTCGTAAAAGAATACAATGTGTTAAATGATAATAAAGTTTGCCTGCACGCACAGGTACCAAACAGTTTCTTACTTCAGTTAGGAACACAGGACTTTGATTTAGTGGCACTAGCCGGCCACTTTTTTGTATATTTTAAGTATATAGAGTAATTTTCTTCAGATAAACTAAACAACCGTTTCGTTATAATTAACCACCACTTTGTAAATGATAGAAATGTTAACTAGACACGGATGTTATCGCGCGAGAAAATAGTCTGTGACAACAAGAGAAACCTCTTATAAGGTTTGCTTGTAACGAACTTATTTGGAGAGGAACAAAAGCGTGTTCGATTCCTTCTAATAATTCTCTAGTTAAAGGTACTTAAGTAAAAAGATACGTCACAAGGAAGTTAAGAGCTTGTACATTGCATGTAGCATTCCGTCCTCGTGTAAATACTTAACAGCGCTAAAGAAAGCTGGTTTGCACCTTCCATAAAACTAGCACTGTGGAATTTTCTCTTGAACTTGTAATGTTTTAACAATTTCTTATTAAGCCACGGTTTATCTCTATAGGCATGGATTGCCGAGATCGTCCCGCGATCTTGGAACCTACTCGACCACGATGAGGAGTCGAGGGTCTCCGCCTGGCGCGAAGCCGGCGACGGTGGCAGGGTCCATACAGCTTTTCTTAGGCGCTATCATCATCAAGTTTTTATTGTACACACAAGAAACCGGGGAATACGAAATTGTTAAAGCATTCTAAGTCCAAAAGAAAATTCCACAATTCTAGTTTTATGGAAGGTGAAGATAAGCTTCCTTTGGCGCTGTTAAGGATTTACACGAGAACGGAATACTGCATACAATGTATTAGAGGGAATCGAACACGATTTCGTTCCACTCCAAATAAGTTCGTTACAAGCAAGCCTTATTAGAGGTTTCTATTGTTGTCATAGACTATTTTCTCGAGTGATAACATCCGTGTCTACTTAACATTTCTATCATCTACAAAGCGGTGGTTAATTATAACGAAACTTTTGTTTAGTTTATCTGAGGAAAATTACTCTATATACTTAAAATATACAAAAAGTGACCGGCACTGCCTTACTTTATGCACCTCATGTTTAAAAGTTCACATCGTGGGACCGGGGACTGGACCCATAACATCGTCGCCTTTCAGCTTAGTACGGTGTGTACTACGATATTAATGAACTCAAGCCGACAAAGCAGGTTTCCAACTTCGATGTAGAGCAGAAAACATCTGAAATCGCAGCTGTCGAAGATAGCAATATTTTTGTGGCCTACCTTACATGTAAAGATGATTCTGTATGGTAATCAATGTACGCAAAACACGACGTGAAAATCTTGGTTGGTGGCGTATAAGCTTGTGACCTTGGATCGTATTTTATGCACTTTCTTGGGCACAGAATTTTCGGTTTCTTTCCAGCTAAAAAAAATAACTTCGCACGCTTAGATCTGATCTCACCGCGTTAGAACAGTACGCTCGTCTTAACACAGCCAGCTACGTATTACTGACCCGAGTCGTTAGCAGCAATACAGCGTGCAAATACCCCATAATACAGTTTCAAATTGGTTGCGAAAAAGCAAATCTCAGTTCAGAGATGCATTTGTGTTCTTCGTGGTCTACGGTGCCTTCCAAAATCTCGATTCCTCTGCCGGGAAAGACGGGGTGTTCCTTCGAGGCGCCGTTAGACGACTGTTATGTAAGCGGCCGGAAAAACGGCCCCGATTCTTGGCGTCGCATTGTGACGCCCGACAGAAAGAAGCTCGCTAGCAGGAGCAAAAACGCACGTTCTCAGCCCCAGCTAAACTCACCCTATTTCTTTTATTTGCTCTTGCCGCGCTGTTATGGAAGCCGGTGGCTGGCGCCTCCTTACAAGCGAGCCACCACAACAGCCATCTCCTCTTGTCGTTTTGCTACGTCTGCTGCTTCTTTCCCGTCCCTTTGTTATTTACTTTTCAAATTCCAACTTTTGTCTTTTTTCGCGTGCTAAAACTTTTTTTTTCTTGCAGTCATTCATCCCAGACGCTTGTCCTCCTCCTTTCTCTCTCTCTCGCCCATCATCCTGACCCTCCCCCGACCGAAGCGGCGGGTATCTCTCCCCCTCATGATCGAACGCTGGCTCCCACGGTTTTGATGGAGGACCACGGACGCGCAGCTGGCTCGCCTCCCTCGCCGTCCACTGCGCCAAATCAGCCTGCACGTGCTTCCTCTGGTTCCTCCACGGCGCCACCGCCCCCACCCCTCACTGAGACGCCCGCGAGGTCGAGACCGTTAACCAGAAACGAAGTGAACACAGACGCCGCCCCTAACCTACGCGGGGACAGAGCCAGGCCCAAAAAGTAAAGAGACAAGAACATTTCGTCTGCTGTGCCGGCCAGACGACAAGTACTCAGGGGAAAGGAGGAGCGCCCTCCGTTCCGTTGCCCCCCGCGACTGTGCTTTGAAGGAAATCGCGTCTTCCTTCTTCGTTTCCTTGGCCGCGGATGAGAGGGCGAACGCTGCCCCGGAAAGGAGGTCCCCCCGCCCGATCTGAACCAGACCTCGAGCTTACCTACCTGTTACCCTGCAAGGTCAACGTCCCCATGACGTCACGCTGGAAAGAAGCAAACAAACCGATGCAGTGAAGATCTCGTGCGGAGGGGAGAGTAGTGAACATGGGAGCTGGGCTGAGGGGAGGGAGGAGCGGCCCCTCGGAGGCTATCCGTGATGACCCCCGGCCTCCTTCTTTCAAGTTCAAGATGTTATGTAAGTGGAAAGAGGAGGAAAGAGAGCGATGGAAGACTGTCCTGCCCACGGCCAGCCGCCCGCAGCGGTTCGTCACCCGCCATTGGAAGACGCCTGGCCGCTTCCGGGTTCCCGATGCGCGTCTGGTGGCGGAGCGCCTTGCGCGCCGCAGATCTTGTCTTTTAAGGCTTCCCCTCAACGGACAGACCAGTCCCCGAGATTTGCACCGCGGGGGCCAACGTAGCTGCTGTGCTCGCCAAGCACCATCTCCACGGCCGTGCACCAGCGGATACGGTGGCCCCAGCAGGACGTCGGCCGCAGCCGCCGCCATTGACCATCACCGCTGCGCACGTTAAGGTGAGCCTCCCGAAATGCGATAAGGCTTCCACAGCTGCCCCACAGTCCTCGCCTCCGCATCAGACCTCCTCTCCTTCCGAACCTCCACGACGACCTCTTCGATAATCCGGCGCCACATCCCGGATGAGACTGTAGGCTCCGAATGCGGTCGCCGCCGCCGCCGCTCTGGTGCGAAAGAACTCATTGTTTGCTTAATGGGCCTGGCTGGCCCGACACACTGCCGCTGCGCCGAGGCAGCTCTAGCCGGCCTGTATGACCCGTATTTTCGGGAAGTCCGGTTTTCGGCGGCCGGATCGGCTGAGGAGGCGAGTTCGGTAACAGGTACGGGCTGGCCGATCCTTCCTCTCAATCCCCCTCGCTCCTATAGCGGCGTTTTAACAGTCGTTTTGCGAGTCACCGGCCCGACCAGGTAGCTCGTTTCCCTTGCCAGCTACGAGAAGAGCCATCCTCGCGCGCGCCGGCAGAGCACGCGTCGGATAACGAGTACGACCTTGAGTGCTCCAGTCGATGCACCGCGCCCAAGGCTCCTGGTACGTTGCAGTTGCGTTCGTTCATCTCACGTCGCATTCAATGAGCGCTACGCTCACGCAGTAATTTAGTTTTTTGCGCCAGTTGTTGCGACACGGGTCAGGCTTGAGGCTCTGACGTAAGCGTGAGGGACGGTAATTACTCGTGTGTCATTACGCAGTTGATTGCTCCGGGTGGGAAGTACTGTTAGCCGGTGTCAAGGTTAATTGTAAGTGACACAAGATAGAGCCACAGTCGTAATCGCTGTCATAAGGGGGGTAACTCTGCGCTTCACCTAACTGCATTGACTTCGGCATTTGCATCTCCTTACTGATTGGGTCGTTATTACGCGAGCCTTGTTTTCGTTCGGAGGTGGTTGATTCTCTTTATGGAACTCAGGGTGAGGCATTAAATGTGATGAACCAAAGCATTTTAACGTTTTGGGAGTGCAATGGTGTAGTAAAAAGGCGTGCTAACGTAGGGAAAAGCACTAGAACAGAAAGTTCCACAGGAACATGGACATCAAGAATGATACCCATGAAGACGGAATACAGATAAATATTTTGGACCTCAGACTCATTGGATGTCAAGTGCTCTTTTCAGCATGCTATCGGGCATCAAACACTGACCATGTCCGCTTAATCTAAATCTCGGTACAGTAAGCATGAATGATTGTAAAGCATCGATATCTAGGTTTGCGCAAATCTGTTATTTCGGACACGGTAGGAACTTCCAGTTATAAGGGTACTATTTCGGGCTGATGACTGCTCATACATAGGTCACACCGAAATCAAAGAAAGGCCCTTATTCAGATTATTATATTTCTTAGTCACGCTTTTCACGTGGAGTCAGTCGGAGAGAGATGCAAAAGATGCAAGAGAGTTACAAAAACAGCAGTTATTTTTACCTATAGTTTGGTGGAGCGAAATTATGAAACAATCACAAAGCTTTGTGCTAACGAATTAGTTTGGGATACCAGCCTAAAATCCTTGTCTGGCACTGACATTTATGCAAAAGATGTGAACACGACATAGGTAGGATAAGCGTCTTCACATTATTCGTTATTTTCCTGTGCAAGTTCGCTGCATAAAGTGGCCAGAAACGGAAGTGACTCAATTCTTCTGAAAAGTGACTAAATTTTGCCATAAGGCTATAGCTCTTACAACTTGTTCGGAAGTAGCCATCAGTGGGAAAACGCCTGTGTGAACCATATGAGTAAGTTTCATGTTGGCCGGATGTGGGCAATAATGCGTCCACTGCGCTCGCTTCATAACACCGTAAGAATTTCGCTGGGTTCCTCGAAACTTCTGCTAAAGTAACCGAAAGACACCGAGCTACTCAGTAAAAGTTCTGCACCTGTCACTGTAGTACCGTTTAGTGGAAGAGCAGTAGGATTTTAGAGCTGTGTAGTAGGATGCATACACCTAACCGAGTTTCTTGGGGCTAAAAGCTACGGAGTATTCACAAAACTTGAACAGCAACAGGGTGTTCTCTGTCAGCTGACATACATCGAGGCAACAGAGATCACTCACTACATCACCACTGACGACGTTAAGGGGAGAACGTTAATTCTCTGTTTTCTTGAATGACCTTTAACTAATTCCACCCCTTCCCGTTCCTCCGCATTGCAGGTGCCAAATGATGCAGTCTCGCCACGGCATGATAGTCCTCGTGATCCTGGCCGCGCTGCTAGGAGCGGCCGTCGGTCAAGGAATCTTCGGAGGTCAGTTGCCACCAAGTCGACCAGGAAGGCCTCAGAGCATAAGTAAGACCGACAGCAGCCGTCGATGTTTTCTCTGTTATGCTCGCAGGGTGAAGAAAGAGCTCGTTCTTCTTAACGTGAGAGTATACAATACCTGTTTATGTTGGCGGATTTAAAGACTCCTTTTATAAAAAAAACACTACAGAAAATGTTGGAGGGACGCTAAAGACTTCATGAAGATTTAAGACGTGTGTATACGATAGGTATAAGATACGGGTAGCTACAAACATTATCACAACAAAATTGGATACTTGCCGACTTTGCTACTACCATCTCAATGCCTTGAGTTATAGCAAGCTTTGAGAGATCGCTTCCGCAATTTTGGACGTCACAAGGCGCAGTTGCCTGGGCTGGCTGCACCTATATTAGACTTTTTGATACCTGGTTCATGAAACTAACGCTGCTAGTGGTATTGGTATGTTTCTTGTTTAGGCGCATTTATTTGTAGGTATAAATCAACTAGTAGTCATTTTTCTCCTGTCTATGTTGGAGCAGTACGAGACGCCGTTTTTGTGAATATTTCTATATGTCAGAAGTGATACGCCATCATGCAAAATTGCGAAGTACGGATTAGTGCAGCTAAACTGAGTTTAACATTTTTGAAAATGCAGTACACCGTCCAAGCGTTGATCTGGCGCGGAACAACGCAAGTAAGAAGTAAAATAAGGCATGCAATGGACGATAACGAAGGATCAGTAACAATGGAAGTTTATCGCTTTCAAAATTCATTACGTATTATCCCCGCAACGAATTATTGTGACGTGACCGCAAAGCTCGGTTGAGCACGGAAGGGGCTCGTGCATGGTTAGGGCTAATGGTTCACGCTCATTATACACAAATAGAGATGTTTTCATAGTCGCCCCCCGTTTGAACCACATCAGTATCTCTAGTCGCCACACCTGACAAAGGGGTGTAATGTTCTCAAATTATATGTTTTATGTGTAACTGGTGCAACCAGTTACATATAATATATAATAATATATAAGCGATATGAGATAGGTGGTGAGGCAGATGACCCCGGATCCCAATCATGAGACAGAGATGATCAGAAGGATAAGAATGGGGTGGAGTGCATTCGGCAGGCATTCTCAAATAATGAATGGCAGCCTAGATAGCTGCATCTTACCGGTACTCACCTACCGGGCAGAAACTTGTAGGCTCACTAAGAGGGCTCAACTTAAATTGAGGACGACTCAGCGAGCAATGGAACGCAAGATGATAGGTGTAACATTAAGGGACAAGAAGAGAGCGGAGTGGTACAGGGAACAAACGCGTGTTAAGGACATATTAGTAAAAATTAAGAAGAATAAATGGACGTGGACAGGGCATGTAAGGCGAAGGCAAGATAACCGCTGGTCATTAAGGGTAGCAGTGGATCCCTAGAGAAGGCAAGCATGGCAGGGGGCGACAGAGAGTTAGATGGGCCGATGAGATCAAGAAGTTTGCGGGGATAAATTGGTCGCAGTTAGCACAGGACCGGGACAATTGGAGATTAATGGGAGAGGCCTTTGCCCTGTAGTGGGCGTAGATAGGCTGGTAATGATGATGATGATGATTATGATGGCGCCACCAGTGAACTGACTTTCATAACAGTGCTCGTTAGATGTAAACTCGCGTTTTATAAAGCCAGTATTCGTTTAATGAATGGTGATTTATTAGCATCTTTCAGAGTGAATGTTCGTTTCCCTTTCCCCCCTCTATCGCAGCGGGAATTATTAACTTGCTGCGTTACCAAAATCAGCCATGTGAAGGAAGAAACAACCAGAACGGAACATGCGTCAGCGAGCAGGACTGCATCGACCGGAAAGGAACAGAAGTCAACAGATGTGCTAACGGCTTCGGCGTTTGCTGCTACGGTATGTTTTCGGCTGATCATATTGAAAGATGTTAAAAGGCAAAACGCGCCACCCGAGCTCACGACCATCGCACCTGAAGCTTTTGACAAAAAAAATCATCTAGCAATAAACATGATACCCAGAAAAAGCGTTAAAATGAAGGAAATATCTGTGTAACAGCTACAAACACGTTTTTTATGCGCAGTGATTCCGGCTTTACATCATGCTGTCACATTAAAATTAATGTAGATTTCGGGTTCATGTTTGACGTATATTACAATAGACTAAGAATGTCAACATTTTCCTGGCCGCATTTGTAACGAAGGCATTCTGCAAAAATTAATATGATTCTCGCTCCACTAATTCTTAGTCAAGATACCGTACAAGGCAAGTTGGGCTTCCAAATCCTTATCGAGGCGTGGTATATCATTAATACCTCTCCCATTTTTCGGGCCGGTTACAAGCGTCCTATGCAGTAAAAGATTGAAAATAAATGCGTTATAAGTACAGCTCACTTTAACTTAGCCTTTCAGAACAACAATTTAGGTGGGCTAATGCTGGAGAGCGAGCAGTAGAATTTACCTTTTCCTACGTTCAGTCCCTTGACATTTCAATGGAGCTTCAATCAATCATTCAATCAAAATCAATATATAAATAAATTGACCAATCAATTAATCCTCTTGAACTTGCTTCTCTCTATTGTGTCGAATTACTTCCACCGCTTGCGACTGCACGTGCAATATTTTAATGCTAGCGGCACATCATTCGCCGCAATATACTTTGACTGAGAACGGCCTGTTGAGCATTAACTTACCAAAGTGATTTTTGTATAAACGAGACTTTAGAACCCCCCTGAAAAAGTAATATATTGGGTATACTCATCTTCGCCGTTGTTTTCTGATTTCCTCCTTTGTGATGTCCTTCTCGCTCTCTCTCGTCGTCGGCGCAGTGAGCTTCACGTGCGGCAAGTCGACGAGCGACAACGAGACAGAGTTCGTGAATCCAAACTATCCGAACGGCGAGAACGGCACGGACACCTGCCAGGTGACCATCGAGAAGCAGAACAACGTGTGTCAGCTGAGGCTCGACTTCCTCGAGTTCAGCCTGGCCCAGCCCGACGAGAACGGACAGTGCATCACCGACTCCTTCATGGTGCGCACCACAGTCGGCGAACGCCTGCCCATTCTCTGCGGAGAGAACGCGGGACTGCACTGTGAGTACGAATACGTACACGCGATAAAATGAAGTGTCTAGACAATCGCATTAATTTGTCATCACCATATTTATTACTATATTCCTGCGCCTATTTAAACAAACAAACAAGCAAACATTTGACTGGACACTGCTTTTATAGTGATTTAAATTATGAAGAGCAGGGGCCCAGTACTGAGCCTTGCGGCACACCTGCTTTCTATTTCTTGCTGCAGGGTCAAGAAAGAAAATTCCTCAAAGCCCTAAATATCCTAAATAAAGTTCATTGGGCAGTTTAACCTATGCAGTTTAACCTATCATTTTATCCGGGAACAAGGAACTTGGGAACAAAATATTTTTGCGACAACAGAACCAGCCTACAGAAAAAAAAACAGGTGCATGTCGCGCTAAACCGCATGTACAGTTGATTTGTCCAGTCATATAAACTGTGCAGCATGAAGGACATTAAATCAATCACTTGGTGTTGCGTATCTGCGGCTTCGAAGATGAGTGAAGTTTAAGCTCCTCCCGCCATTCATTGCTAAGGCAGGAACCATTAGACTCTGTCTAACTGTGTGGCGATAAAGTTCCCTTTTAATTACTGAATCCCTTTAATTTCCGCATAAGCACTCCAGCATCTCCAGAGTTAACAATGTACCTTGCTCTTCCTCGCAGTGTATGTGGACATGGGCAGAAGTTCAGGGAATCCGGTCGTGCTAAGCGTGGTCAGTAATGGGGACAAGATGACGCGGCGGTGGCGCATAAAGATCAGCATGGTTCAGTGCAACAGCCTCGACATCGGTAAGTACAATGGAAAAAGAAAAATCCCACCATCTCCCCCCCCCCCCCTTTTTCTTTTGTTCGGCTCATCAATCGAGGGAAATGTCCGTGGTTCTGTTGCAATCATGACGAAAAACGTGCACTGCAGCTTCAATTCATGGCAATAAATGCTCAGTAATTGTGTTAACATTAGTATACAAGGAATCGACAGGGGGGCACCCTGGTGAATGTTAAACACTTCGCTAGGACCGCGCGAATCGAGGCCGACAAAAGACGAAAGAAAAAGGTGCCAACGCCGCAGCGTTGCCACATTCGCATATTTCTTGTAATCCCTTCGTTTTGCGCTGCCGCACAGAGATGTGACGAAACGGATTCCCCAAAGCACCCCAGTTCTGGGCAAAGATGTTTTGTCTATTCTCCCTTTTAATATATTTCTGATGATTCAAATGCCAGAAATACTGCAGATGTCCCAAACTTGGTGTCAGTTTCTCAAGGGCATGAGGCTGCAAAAAACTTTACCTCTTAAAAGGTGCTGGCAGCCGTCTATGGGATGGACAAACTAGGGGGTGCGGTTACTGCTATTTATGTTCATGAGCTTCATATTCCCGTGCCAGAATACGAATCTAAAACGTATATGTTTTACCTTTGTGCGCAATCAGCTCCTGCCGGTTGCCTACTTTACTACCGGAGCCCGAGTGCCATCGTGCGCAGCTTCAACTACGGAGCCATGGTGGAACACCGGG
Source organism: Haemaphysalis longicornis (assembly GCA_013339765.2). Lineage (NCBI taxonomy): Eukaryota > Metazoa > Arthropoda > Arachnida > Ixodida > Ixodidae > Haemaphysalis > Haemaphysalis longicornis. Next base: position 104,476,001 of record CM023455.1, on the reverse strand, counting down.
TTCGGTACCTAAGCAACCTACGCTACTCCATCTGCATCCGCATGGAAGAGAACTTCTGCTCGATCAAGTGGGAGACCGAGTCCAACTCGTCATTCTCGTGGGGCAAGCCGATCGACCGCGGCGCCAACGGTACCGTCTGCAACATGGACGACTTCGTGGGCATCGACCAGGGCTCAACGCTGGGCCTGGGCCCGGGCCAGGACCGCTTCTGCGGAACCAGCCTCGGAGAAGAGAACGTCATCATATGTGAGCGCTCCGACCTCCGCTTCAGCCCCTACACCCCGACATTGGTCACCGCTGTCAGTACTGGAGATTAGGGCTGGATGTCGATTAAGAACTTTAATCCGATTAATCGGCAGGCTTTAATGGGTCAATGGATCGGTTTATCGGTTGCGTTGGTTTGTGAAAAGAAAATGAAAAAAGGCGTTTTAATCAAATTAACATTATTGTAATAAATTAATATCACTATCTTCTAGAATTGTTCACAAACATTCCATGTAAGGTAAGCGTATCATTCTCTTGGCGCTGATGTGGCCGGAAGGCTTTTCACCACGTGCGTCATTCACGCTATTTAGTGAATCAGGATCACCGGCACTCGTCGTAATCGCAGGCGGCACCGATTATAATGCGGTGTGAGGACGCACTTGCAGCTGATGATTTTTTTAATCATGCATATTTGTATTAGAAATAGACATTTTCCTGTCTGTCATGGCTATCACCTTGCGGTTTTCATCACTATAATCTCTAAGTATACTTCCATTGTTTCTTCTTTGGCGTAAGGCGGGTTACTTAAACACGAGGATCAGCCCTGACATATTTGCGCAGAGTTTTAACATGACACTCTTGGTTCATGTCGCTGTCACACGGCTTCAGCCGATTAACCTGTTAAAAGAATTAATCGCGACTAAAGCGTTAATCGATTAATCTGAAAGTTAATCGATTAATCTCCCGCCACTACTGGAGATATATGAAAAGGCAGGGTGTGGGCAAGACCGGGAAAGGTAGTGGACTAACACTAGGTGTTAGAAAACTTGCCTACAGGCATTATAAAAGGGAACCTTTATTTCGTAATGATCGCCTCCATCAATAAACACAGAACCATGAATGTTTGCGCGATATAAAAAGTGCTCGAGAAGACAAAAAACGCGGTTTAAAGACGAGAAGCGCGTTGGGCTCTATCCCTAGCCACTTAGTGCCATACCAACATATCTAATGGCTGCTGTCGACAGAGTAACGAGTGCGCCGGACTCGGTTACAAAAGCTTTTCGAAACCTAGAAAAGTGCAAACCTCTAACAGGTAGCGGTGTCACGAGAGAGAGAGAGAGAGAGAGAGAGAGAGAGAGAGAGAGAGAGAGAGAGAGAGAGAGCAGAGAGAGAGAGAGAGAGAGAGAGAGAGAGAGAGAGAGAGAGAGAAGAGAGAGAGGAGGAGATGAGCTAATGCATTGAATGGAAGGAAAACACAGAGCGCTCGGCCTGATCATATACACCAACTCCATGATTTGCGAGTTTACAAATTTCCACGTCAGATTTTCGAAGCTGGCAAAATGGCTCTGCAGTGCTCTGTTTATACACTTGCTCGCAATGCGAATGGATTTACCTGCACTGTTTGGTAGGAGATACTTTAATTACTGCAGCTACCACGCAGCACCCCGCCGCTCAGGATTTGCTCAAATCGGGATTTGCTCGCAATCGCTCAAATCTTTCAATTCTAAAGCACAAAAAGGTGCATTTTTGTCGCCCGGCAATGCCGAGAAAGATGTAAAAGGTTCCACCTTAGTAATAGAACTATAATTGAGGTTACCTTACATCGCCATCACCATAATCGACTTCAGCAGTAGCAACAGCAGCCTACTGGTGTGTACTGGAAAACCAGATAATCTCCCACTGCTCTCCCGAAGTATCCCTGGTTTAAATGAATCGGAAGTCATTCAAATTTTTAAACGTATTTACATTGGTCGTATGAAACGCCATGGTAGGAGCGGCTCCAGGTTAAATGAGCAATGAGCCCACCTGGTATTTTTAACGGGTACCGTACGCCATCATCTAAACTATTTATGTTCTCCTCTGTGGTGGAAAACACAGCCATCACGAACTTATTTCTACCACAGTATTCAACTGCATTCGCAAGGAGTACCCCCTCTGACGCCTTCGCCGCCGTTTCATGTAATACAACACGTAAAAGACGTGACTGCATACAGTCATGAGAAACGTCGGCCATGACAGTATACCACATACTAAAATTTTCTTGAAGAAAACAGAACTGCCTGAAAAGAGCAAACATGTTAATGTTAGATCAAGATCAGCGTGTCAAAAAAAAAAAAACAGCACTGTAAAGGGCTAGAACTTCGACGCGAGAAACCTTAACAATTTTACATTGCAAGAAACTGTTTTAGTAGGTGATCACGGCCGCATATGTTACTACGAATACAACGATGGAGTAAGGTCCCTGTAACAAAGTAATGATAACTAAAGTGAACATGAGCGAAGAGTGACGAAAGTGAAAGAAGCAGTGCAATGCATGTATTAGACAATATAGAACAAATAAACGAATACACGGCTGACAGTCGGCATTTGGTCGGGCGGTGTTAGGTGAACTGGCCCGGCCTTCCATAAACGCGCTAACAGGCCGAGAATCAGCACCCAGCAGGCATTGTGATAACATGAACGCGCACTTCGCTAATACGTGCGCGGCTGACACGGTTAAAAAAAACATAAACGGAACGTTTGAGGACGGCCACGCGAAGGTAATATCAGCGCCGACTGGTCGCTGCGGAGAACGAAACCGCAATAAAAGATAATTCCCGCCTTACTCACGCTACATACTAGTGATAAAGCGTAGTGCAAGTAAGTAGGTGAAGGGTAAATGTAAGAAAGTAGAGTAAATGCAAGTGTAAGCGAAAGAGTAAGCGGAAGTGCCCTGATGAACACACAGCAGATTACGCTTCCGGTTGGGCACTGTACCGTTGCACCTAACATCGTCAGTCGCGTTTTCCATTACACTGTTATCACGTGACCTAGAGAAGTTATCACGTGAATCAACGAGCTATACTTGGGAACAAGTTAAGGACAGCAGTAGCTCATGTACGGTACCACTCCGCCAAAGCGACGGACCCGGATGTCAACGGGCGCGCGCGTTTTGAAAGGAGATTGCCATGAATGAGGGATATCGTCTGCCCCTCCTCACACAGTTTGTTTGTCGCCGCTGCACTAATTTGTAAGCATATAAAGTCCCAAAAATCAGGGAAACGGCTCCTTCCATGTTCGAAATATCCCCAGTAAGGCACAACTTGCTCCGCGCGGAGTAACATCCAGCTGCGGTGATGAGGCACTGCGGCACTGCGGCAATGCGGGTGGATGAAAAGCAGAGTGGAATATCGTCTAAGGCAGCTACCACCTGTAACAAAAAATTTAGTATTTTCTGCCTAATACGTTTTTGTGCCTGCCCTAAAAGCAGCGCTAGTATTAAACGAAGAGTGTAAAACATAGATATAATAGTTTTTTTGTAAGATGACACGTCATCACCCCGCTACAAAGGGGATACAAATATCAATCGTCGGTCATCATCACCATCGTTGCCGTTTTGAAGTTGTTCCCGCGTATAGAGTGGCGCCGTTGCTATGGTAATGATCCTCCCGCTATGTCGCTGCTCAGAGTTCGACACGGGAAACGAAACGTGGCCCGGGCAGTATTTCACAAATGCTAGCCTGAGTAAAACTGAAGCTGTGGGCCAGGAATTTCCTTACTTAGATGAGACCTAAAAACCCTTGCGCACGTGCCTTCATCTGTTCCCCTTGTCTCCTCTTCGTGCAGCCAACAGCAAGCCGTTCACATTGAAGGTGAAGAGCAACCATGCCTCGAGCGACAACGCCATGAACGGACAGTACGGGTTCTCCTTACGCTACACGCAACTGCCCTGCGTCGTTTAGCATCGGGAGACCATGCATCGAGTCAACGCGTTTTCCTCCAACCTACGGGTGAGTTGGTCGTCCGGATAACTCGTAGCCTTCACGCTTAAATAAAAGGGCGTGGCACTTACTACCAGACCACTAACCAGTTACTTCTCACAGTACCCACTATAGGTACTTAGTGCTTTTACTAACTGGCCATGCATAACCTAGTAAGAAACTACGCGTGACAATGTAGATAGGCTGGGCGCGCAGCACGACATTCAACTATCACGTATCGCACTTAGAGAACAAATAAATTGAGAAAGAAAACCAGCGCGGTGCACGAGGAGAGCGAGTATATCTTAGTTACCTTTGAAATGCATCCGCTTATTTTGCTTTTATAGCCAGCAGCGGAAAGTCCTCTGATAGGGTCGGTGGGCTTGTCGTAAAAACCAAATATTTTAGAGATAAATTTAGAATTATGCGTTGTAATGTGAGCATATACAAGTCAGCATGTGGATTTGCAAAAAAAAAACCTTTTTGATCGTAACTTGGAGTGGGAAAAGTGCTGTAGTTATTATGTTCAATAATTGATAGACTTTGTTACTACCAGTGAATGTTAGTACCAAACAAGCAGCAGTTACTAAGTGCACGGTCTAAGCTAGTAACGATAGCATTTAGGTTTCATACTTAGTGGCAGGACCAACGTACCGTTCTGGTGGTAGTAAATTTCGTAAGGAGTTAGTAAATACAACCCGTTACTACCTTTTAGATGCGAAGCATCTCATTCTCGGGGCTGTGTCCCTCCCTCCCTCGTTGTCGTTGTCCGCCGTCCGCACTCTACTGCGCATGCGCGTCTCTTCAGCCCCGTCAGCGTTTGCCCTGACGTCAGCGCAGTCCACTATAAAAATAAATACTTTGGTGGCGCCTGGTTTTGATCCCAACACCCTCTGGCTGCAACGGGAGGTACTTGGCGCTCTTCCCACTGCGCTACAAACCTAGACGGGAGCATGCGCTACGAACGCGCCTTATGCCCTTCACTAGTTCAAACTACGTCAACAAGCTACTGATACAACGAAGGCATGCTAAGCTGAACGTCAACGGAAACGACGAACTGAAAACTAATGGAAACTTAAGTCGACCCCATGGCTGCTTCGCATACTTCTCAGGGTTCCCCTACGGGATGATGGTGTAATTTTTTACTTGCATTTTTGTTAAGAGTGTTGCCCCATGTAGCGGCGAGGGCCTCCTGATCCGCCTTTGTATTGAGAAGGAATATCATCCATAAAAGATACTGCGCTACCACTTCGTCCTCGAAAATAAATTGCATAATGTTGTGCAGTTAAATAGACAAGGCACGAAACCCCAAAAGTGCGAGAAGTTCATACGTTGCACGTGTTCATGCCTCTAGCAAACACCAAAGACTGAAAAGGATGCCACGCTGTTTAAACACAAAAATGCCACTGCCGTCACCACCCTAAAACAAAATGCCTAGTAAAAATAGAGCGCGAAGAACTGTACATTATTGAAACTTTTTGTTGAATAGATAAATCCACAAGAGCACGCTGTGTAATGCATGTCCCAATCAAAATCATTGCGGGGTAAACAGTTGGTGTCATGAAGACGTGTGACACGTTAAGCCCATACCAGGCTTGAGCACTCGGCAAAACAAACCTTCACCAATCATCGCATTTCAGCTAGGCTCCGTATTCCGCTAGCTGCTAGAGCATTACCGATGTTTTTGCGCACGAATGAGGTGTACATGTCAGTTTAGTCTACATCCAGAAGGTTTCACGGTTTTATATATGGGGAAATTTTTTTATATAAGAACCAAGTTTAGAGCGCAGTGGGAGTTTAAGTACGCCACTTCTCACGGAGTTCATTTTCAAGACTGCACGTCATAGCCACACAACGCACCAACCCCACTGAGTTTTTATGACAAACTACGTGATAACACTGGGCGTCTCTGCTGTTTTCCCGTTGCAGATACCTCCTCTCACTATCCTTTCCTCGCGACACCAACTGGACGGATGATCTGGCCCGGTGATCGTCTCGAGAAGCCGGCTGAGCTAGACTCATTACCAAGCCGGCGTCATCGATTCCACTACACACACCTTTGTTGTATTTATTGCGCCAACATAACTCCACGTCCTCCCCACTGTTTAATGTGCGCCGATGTACGCTCTTAACTTTTCTTTACGCCGTGCTTCGTTCTTTTTTTGTTTTGGATTCATCTCAGTTTCACTTCAAGTGGCATTCGTGACCTCAAACCGGGCCCTTACAATTCTAAAAAAAGAGCGGAGCAGTTCACCACTGCTCTAGGAATTTTTGAAACATACAATGCTTGACTGCCCAGCAAACTTCCAGGTTTCACCCCAAAGATGTATCGTACTAAGCTGTTTTTAAACTAAGAATAATGTTGACGATGAACACACAGTACAAAAACTATTTATTCTTGGAAGCCCTGCGAGATGATGAGAAATTGTACAAAAAAACCTGTTGCGGCCGCAAGCTGTTGTAGCCGCCATCGGACTAGTGACTTTGCTGACAGATTCTTCATTTCAGATATTCCCGGCTCATCATCAAGTGTCGCATTGTTAAGCACCTTGATTTTCCTATATTTATTGAAGCGCCAGAGGCGGTGCCAAATGTTCTCCATGGTATATCCGATGTGTTACGTACTGATTTACTGTCCCTCGCTCCCTCGTTTGTTGTCTTTTTCTTTCTGCTCCTTAAGCCTGCCAATAGGCTACACGTATGTGAAGGTACGCCTATACGGGCTCGCTCTGTTTGTTTTGTACTACCTCTGTTAACTCAAGTGTGTACTTAATAGAAGCTGTTGGGACGCTACGTTGACACAAACCCTCCAAGGGTAACCACCACCGAGTATAGGCTTATCATCATTTTATCGTGCCTTATTTAATGAGAAACTCATTCGCTGGACGTTACCTTAAGCACAGATCACGTGCTGCTTTTGCCGTGTTAGCGTTCTCTTTGTTCTGTCTCTGCCCTGCTTACGCACAAGTTTGCGTCGGAACGTCTCGTTTCGGCCATTTCCCCAAGCGGAAGAGTGTTTGTCCCGTTGATGTGCAATGTCTCAATTATGTTTACGCTGTTCTATAACATTACCTCAGCAGCCTGTGTAACTGAACTTTTGTTTGCCATTAACGCTCATATGAGCACCGTGCAGCTGACCACACCAAGTATAACTCTGCGAGCACCTAATAAAGTTCTTTTTAAGCGAAAGCGTTATATCCCCACCGGTGGCGTAGATTTCCTGTTTTGGGCCGAAGCCCCTTATGGGCTCAGGCTGTCGGCGTCTCCTGTCGTCGTCGTCATATCTCGTCGCACGTAGTCACGGTACTGAAACCCCACCACACTCGTTTTCCAGCGCCTCGCGCTGCAACGTTTCATCTCTGCGGGCAAATACGCGTACTGAAAGAACACACCGGGACACTCGTTTTCCAGCGCCTCGCGCTAGAACGCTTCGTGCTTCGAAGACGCAAGACTTTTACCGCAAATCTGTATACCTCTACACCACAACGTTTCATCTCCGTGGGAAAAAACGCCAAAGTGCCAGGAATACACTCATACACTGCATGCTTCGCCCCTCCCCAGGTTTCGCGTCAGTGGAGATGCCCTAGGATTTTTCCGAGTGGGGGCGCAGGCCTGGAGTGCGGCTCAAAGCGGCGAAAGGGGGCGCTGCAGGGTGGAGGTCCCCATAGAGAGCAGCTACATCAGTCAAGGCCTTTTACATTGTGACAGTGCAAACTGCCGGGTGTCCCCAAAAAAGACGCTCCGCAAATCAATGACCCGTGAACTTCAGTGGTTTACCCGTCTAAAATCACAACAGGAATACCGCAGAAACCTAACAAGAATTCCTGTCGTACGAGAAAAAAACTTTGTTGGGACAACAGAAGTCCTGTTGTTACGACAAACCTATCTGTTGTTACGAAACATATTTCTGTCGTAACGACAAAGTCAATTTTCTCAACGACAAACATTCCTTGTGTCACAACAGAACTGCCATTTATGCTACTCTTCACAATGGGCAATAACAATCAAACCACGTGCAACTACTGATGGATCATCACGATCACGACAACACAGGAATTCGGCACGAGGGAACATCAAAATCAGGACAGGAATACGACACACGACAGAAGACCAGAATCCAAACACGACAAGATTACGGCAAGACGACAGCACGACACGCGAAAATACGACAAAACTGCAAAAAAATTTTCTGTCGTCTTTTTTGACTCCATGGGTTGACGCATCCAGTAGAAATTTCTTTGAATACGTGTTTTATTGGTCAAATTGATGAAAAAAAAAAACATTTCACTGAACCCCAGTACAAGAAGGCGAGTCGCTTTTTCTAGGGCGTATTCTAGAGAAGGGCGGTACTACAGTTCTACACGAAACGTGTATTATCTAAGTCCCGTTCGATGAATAAAATCATTGACCACAAGTCTGACATCCCTTTAGCCAGCTCTTCGCGGCAGCGGCGCAAGGCGCGGCCACTTCCATTGTAGGGCGCAGGTGAGTTTTAAGTGTCTGGAGGCAAGAGAGAGAGATCTTTCTGACAAGCAGGAAGTCGTTCTGCAGTACATTCACAAAGTTTTACACAAGTTAAAGAAGATTGACACGAAGCCTGAGGTCACGGTGGTTTTTGGGCATCGAATTGTTATGCAGAATTTGGGTATGCTATGAAGCGCTCTACGTTAGACCCTTTCACCACGCAAAAACAGTGGCCCCTACGCGTCCACATACCTCAAATGCTTTTGGTGGCTCACTGAAAGCCAAGAGATGTCGCCACGCGATGGCTTTTTTTTTTTGCCTGTAATAGCTGAAGCGGGTGTTGAGTTGTACATGCATACAAGATATTCCGCGTATATAAATCCGTTAGTCGGGCAATTTCCACTGAATGTCTGACTTGTCACTGACCCAAGACCCAAATTTTAAGATCCTGAGAAGAAAAAGATGCGGGAATATACCGGATTCTGTGAAATAGTTGGCAGACAGGACGGCCAGCAGTCCGATGTCCATGGGTGCAGACCCAAGCCAAGTATTTAAAACATCCGACGCCGTGGTGGTGGTGGTTTATTTAGAAACGGAAGAGAAAAGAACTGGGGATATTTTTGAACTGAACGGGGAGTTCACACCCATAAAACCCAGTCCAGGGAAGGGGGTCGTGGTTTCAACGAATAGGAAGAAAGAGGAGAGAGGGAGGAGAGTGGGGGACAGTCTATGTCGCGTTCGTCAAGTCCATGGCTCGACGGCTACAAACACTGCACTAGTCCTGTCACGACCAGGAAGTTGAATAAGTGCTGGAAGACCTCCCGTCGGATGGCGTCCGGTCCCGTGGAGAACAGGAAGTCTTCTAGCTTGTGGCTTGGTGCACCGAGTCGCTGCAGGGCGGACCGGAGTTCCTCCCTCGCGGTGTCGTGCTGGCGGCAAGAGCACAGTAAGTGCTCGAGCGTCTCGGAATCTGGGCAGTCGGCGCAGGTGAGGGACGCCCGGCGTCCCTGTTGGTGCAGGCGGGCTCCCACATTGTAGCCGTGGCCGGAAGGAAGGAAGGAAGGACACTTTATTAAGAGAGGATGGCCCGAAGCCGCAGGGGAGAGAGAAGGGCAAGGAGGATGCTAATAGTGCGCAGCCATGGAGGCCGCACAGACAATGCTCCAGAGTGCTGTCAATGTGTCCCTGATGACGCGCCAAGAGGGGCTGTGGCGGAGGGGCTGCGCCATTCCCCCTCCCAACGTGAAGCCTTCCGGGGGTGGGGGTGGCACAAGCCCTACTGCCACCCTTCCCCCCCCCCCCTATTTGGCGCTTCTGATGGCCACGAGAAAAAGGCGGGTGGCGTCGGCGGCGTGACTGATTGAAAGTCATAAAAATACGCGCAGTCATGGACGAATGAAATGCGAACACGAAAATACGAACCAGTACACGCAAAATTAAAAAATACATTTTGATGAGGTCCAATAGCGGCGCGCTATAGGGATATCTGGAAACCAGCGCTTGGAATGGGGCTAGTTGGTTTTGAATAGAAACATTGCTGGCGCGAAGCAGGACGAAGTACGAAGGATTACACAAGCCAGTGAAGCACACTACCAACTGATTGTATATAGGAAACATTCAGATTATATAAGGAAACATTCAGATGGCGTGCAGGAGGGGGTAATAAGGAGGGGGTAATTTCTTGACGTTAACCTAAACTAAATACGGGACTGTCACACACGTGTTGGTGCTATCGCAGGAGTGGAGAGAATGCGTTGCTGCCATACGATTCGGCACACTCAAAGTTAAGAGAACTATTGCCACTTGCATGTCGTAAGCCATCAAGGAATCTTGCGAACACAGAGGAACTGAAAGTCTGTGGGTCCGAATTGACCGCTTAACAAAAAGCGGGTTCACTAGTCATGTGCTCGTCTTTGTTGCACACAAAAAGTGTGAAGAACCCTGGTAAAGGATTAACAAAGAAAAAGATAGCAAAAAAATCAAAGAAGCGGCCAGTCGTTCTGCAGTACACTCACAAAGTTTCACACAAGTTATAGAAGATTGGCACGAAGCCTGAGGTCACGGTGGTTTTTTGGGCACCGAAGAAACTAAAAATGCTATGCGAGATGGCCAATCAAAACAGAGACGCTGAACAAACAATGCGGCGTTAAACACAAGTTTGTCGCCTGCTGCTCCGGGATTGTTTACAGGATACCCTATATATGTCGTGCGGGAGGGCTTGTATAGGACAATCTGGACGATGCGTTAATGAAATGCTTAGAGAACATGACAATCTCTGCAAGCAAGTTTCAGCGCCAGGGCACTTGGCTGCCCACTGCACCAGACATCGTTGCTCCGCGCAATTTGAATGCACTACGACACGCTCACCCGCGAGATAGGAAGCATTTGCAATTCGGAAAGAAACAGACTGTGTAAGTTCGCGATCTTTTGCATTAACAACAACGAAAATGGCATTACTTGACTGTGTGTGGCCACGCGTATGCGAAATGACGGACATTGTATATATTTTCAGCGATAATTATTACCCCTCCTTTTACGTCATTTGAATGACTTCTTATAATCTCTGTTGTGATTTAAAAAAATCAGTTGGTAGTGTGCGCTTCACTCGTTTGTGTAATCCTTCGTCCTGCTTACACGGGACAGTGACGTTGTATTCTTCCGGAAAAAATTCTCTACGCTCATTCGGTTTAGTTTAAAAGAATATTTGACTCGGGCTTGCGCAATACTATCAAATCGTATTTTCATTAACAAATCACAAACAAGCCTACTTTGCTTTTATAACCCACCAAAGGCTAACACACTATCATGCCGCTTTTTTTTTTACATGACAGCGGCTGCATCCAGAGCTTCTGTCCGACTTGCCACTGTCAAGTATTGTACAGTATCCAGGTTTAATATTTGGTGAGACACTGCCGATTAGTATACACACATTCAAGAAGTAGCGAAGCGCTTACGCGTAGTGTGCAGTTAGCTATATTTCTTACAATTTATATCCGACAGCAATTGCGCAGTCGCTAACTCGAAGCGGGCATCCAGTACTGTGGCGCTGAAACTGGCTACGCGGATGTCCGTGATAAAGAATGCAGTTCTTGCGCACATCTGTAAGGAAATATAATTCGTGCTGCAATTTTTTTTTTTTTGCGATTTCATGGCAAGTGAGTGTGTGTGCACTCTTGACAGCTAATGATACGCGAACGTTCATTGAAAACGCTACGTTCTTGGTATTTTAGCTACCGCTCAAAATCCTTGGGCGTGCGTGCTTTACTCCTCGCCTAATACGGCCCGTTTCGAGGAAATTGCGAGCTTGAACAGCCGCAACAATATGCGAAGCAACTCCCGAGAACAGATATTTCTTTTGCAGTACGCAACCAAAGGTGGTGAAAACACGAGATGCCGAGCTGAACGCTCCCCTCTAGCAGACGACGCTTGCTCTCCTAGTGCGACTCGCAACTGCAGCGGCGCGGTGGCGGAAATCATGGCAGGCGGTTTCTCTTCCTAGCTGCGACGGGGAGATACAGAATGGAAAAAAGTATCTATAAACCATCGTTTACATAAGCGTTGCTATAAACGTGAATACCAACAATATCAACCAATTAAGATGATGATGATGATGATGATATTGCGGTTGTACCCTTTGCAGCGGGCGGGTGAGAGGTCTCGACCCTAACCAAAAACAAACAAACAAAAAAAAACAAAACAAAAAAAATTAACACTACGCACGCACTCTATATACAAGAGCTCAGGGCCCGTGAAGGCCCAGTGGCCGAAGGAACCCGAACCACCGTCCTAGTCCTACGCCACACTACGACCCATACTACTGTGCGCCAAGGGTTCGCCCTCTTCCACATTTCAGGCGGCACTTTGTCCGCGCCACAGCGCGCATGTCCACTGAGCCACCCTCCTCAAACCCAAGAGCAACATGCAGAGGAGTGTTGCCATCGCTCCCCACGCCCTTGCGGTCTGGTCCAAGCTGATCACACTGGAGGACCACATGTTCCCTCGTTTCCTCCTCATGCACACACGCACGACACAAGGACATCCTCCACTGAATCGTCCAGCCTCTTCTGTCGAACTCGCGTACGAAGTGCCCCCGCTCGAGCCTCAAAAAGGAGCGTGCTGCCCAGGCTGTTGTCATACAGCCGGACCGAGCTGATCGCACGTTTGTGGGCTCTGTAGAGGGCCAAAGAAGATTTTCGGAGCAGCTGCGGCGCCACTCCTCCTCTTCTGCCGCACAAACTCGCAGCCGCACTTCTCGTGTCCACAAGGTTGCCGAGTTCGCCTCGACAGGCTTTCGGGAGAGCCCATACTTTTGTTCCAGCCTGTACATTCGACGCGTCCACTTGGTGCGCAGGCACCGTCGCCGACAGGTACTCGAAGACTCGGCGCGCCCAGCGTTCACGGCTCATAAAAAGCAGGCGGCCCTTATAGACAAGCTTGCTGGAAGCTTCCCTCGCTTCAAACGAGGACCACCCCACATCGCCCTGCACAGCTTCGTTGGCTACGGTGCCATGACAGCCGACTGCCGTGCGGCCGACCTCACGCTGGCGTCGCTCCAGCCATTCCCTAGTCTCCGATGACAGGCAGACCACAGCGTTGGCAAACGTCAGGGCTGGTACATGGACGAGCTTCCACAACTCGCGTACCATAGTGAAGCGGTTGCAGCCCCACAGCACCCGGCGTCTGAGGATCCCTTGGGCTCTCAGTGCTGATTGCCGGAGCTTATCCTCCTGCTCACTGTACAGGTTCTCGTCCATTCCCAGCACACACCCCAGGTACTTGTATGATGCTTTGAGTGGCGAGGGGTTTTCCGGCCAGTGAGAGCGTACTGTTTGCGTTTTGACCAACAGCAAGGCGGACAACTGCAGTCTTCTTGGTGTTGAACCGTAGGCCCAGCTTTGTGACCTCGGCATGGCAGATGTCCAGCAGCACTTGGAGCTCTGATGAGCTTTCTGCCATAACGACCAAGTCATCTGCGAAGGCCAGACCCGAAGTCTGCAGCTGTCATCTATGCCCCTGGTGCTAAATCTTAGGCCAAAGCCTAAGCCTGATTTTAGCAGCTCCCGCTCAATGTCAGCTGCATACAATATGTACAGCAGTGGTGAAAGTGGACACCCCTGCCGGAGTCCCTTGGCCACTGGGATCCGTGCAGACTGCACGCCACCAAACTTCACCACCACTGAATTTCCCTCGTACAGGCGTTGTATGGTGTCCAGTATGGCCCCTGGGATACCCATACGTGCCAGACGCTTGAAGAGAAGGGCATGGGGTACCGAGTCGTATGCTTTCTCCACATCTAAGAAGCAACACAACAGGGAGCGTCCTTCCTTCCTGGCTATTTCTGTACACTGAGTGAGCACAAACAAGTTGTCGTCCAGTCTGCGCCCCCGACGAAATCCGTTCTGCAACTCTGTCAGGAGGTTGTGTGCCTCGACCCACCCGCTCAGCCAGTCGCGAACAGGCGGTACACAACACTAGTGACGGTGAGTGGCCGATGGTCGCCCAGGTGTGCAGGGTTGCCACCCTGTTTCGGGACAAGGGTGATCCTGCCCAAACGCCAGTCCAGCTCCCTCAATGATGCCTGTGAACAGGTCTGCCAACTGCCCTCTGGCAACAGGCCAGAGAGTGGTAAGAAGAGTGGTAAAGTTGCGCCATCTGTTGGCAGCTTCCTCAGTTCTCATAAATATGTTACTCCCACCACGGGAAGGTGGCGGCACAGTTTACGCGCGGAGTTTACAACTCTGGAGCAACGTGGTAACAGGTGGTACGATTGCACATCGACGCTGCACGTATTTCTTATCATAACGCTTATCGCGTCTCCTGCGCCTTTCAAAGAATCCAGGAGCCCGAAAAAGGACGTCGCGTGTATTCAGAATCGCTCCGTTTCGAGGAAAGTTGAACTCTTGGCACAACAATGGGATCTCGAAACAACGGGCGCAAGTTTGGTAAGCTGGCCAGCGCTCACTTTCCCAAGTAGCTCATCTTATTCATTAAATGTTTCCACTTTCTACAGATCCTGATCTGTACGCCGGTGTAGAAGTCAATTTGCCTGCTGTCTTGGAACGAGTGTCGTTCGTGGGGTCGCGTCGATGTGTCAAGAACAACTACCAGGTATGGCGGACGCTAATAAGTTTTGGTATTTCGTTTGTGTAACTAAGAAACGAACTTGATTTCAGGCCGGCTGGCTGCTACGCGCCATCACGTGTATAGACCTAACCACGCTTTCAGGAGATGACACCTTCAGCAACGTCTACCGGCTGTGCTCCAAGGCTGCCCATCCGCTTAGAGATGACATCCTCGACAAACTTGGCGTCCCCAAGGAAGGTAATCGACTTTTGTGAACTGATGTGTCTGCCTTCGAGGATTTGCATGTTTATTTACCGGTCTAATGCACCCGGTGGTCGTAAGCTCGCACGTACGATTTACGTTTGTTTCAAGTACTCGTGAATAGTGTACTGTGCACAGTCCAGCTTCAAAGATGTAGCCGGCTTTCATAAGTTATCTCTAGCGAGCTGTTTTTTTTTTGTACACGTGTTGAGTTTTGATGCTGTTCACATTATATGAAAGGAGGGATTGCTGTACCATAGTCCATTACAGAGCAGGCTTTGGCTGCACCTTCAACATCTTCATCTCTTACAAGTGCTCGTTTCTATTTTAGCACCAGAGATGTGTAACATTTTTGTGGAACTGACAATTTTATTTGCAATCCGTTTTGTTTTTCCTGGCTGCAGTTTACAATCGCAAGATACTTGAGTTTGAATGGCATCGGTGCCGCCGGCGATGTGTCATATGTATGGTGCTGTCTCAGTACCTGAAACATTGGCTTGGCTAGTGTTGTATTTGACTTTGTATTTAATATGTTCCGAATACGCTGCCGCAGTCAGGACCAAGGGACATGTGTATTTCTAATTCACTGGCATGTTCAGGCATGCCATACACTGTTCGAAGGCAGTTCGAGGACAGTCCGAGATAGGTATTGTGCGATGGGCAATGAGGCATGTCAGTGAGGAAAATACTATGCCGCTACATTATTGAAGGGACACTGGAGGCCACTAACTAGTTTGGTTCAGACGAAACTTTGACTGCTCTGTAACTCTCTCAGCAATTATTTGTCAGTGAAAGATGCTTTAATAGCTGAGAAATTTCTAATTTAACAACGCAGTTCTGTGCCTCATTTCTTTTGCACCATTTCATGACATTGCGCCTGATGCAAACAGCACCCGCCGCGGTGGCTCAGTGGCTAAGGCGTTGCGCTGCTGAGCACGAGGTCGCGGGTTCGATTCCCGGCCGCGGCGGTCGCTTTTCTGATGGAGGCGAAAAGCAAAAATGCCCGTGTGTACGAGATTTCGGCGCACGTTAAAGATCCCCAGGTGGTCAAAATTAATCCGGAGCCCTCCACTACGGCGCGTCTCATCGCCTGCGTTGCGTCGGCACGTTAAACCCTACAATCAATCAATCAAATCAATCAATCTGATGCAAACAGCAATCAGGAGGGAGTGAGACAGCGTTGTGGCTTAGCAGGCGCACTACAACCTACTTAGTGAAGCATTGTGGCCACAGTAGCCACCAGTTGTGCTCGCGGCGCAAATGGCAAAACAACTTGCTTGCCCTATTCGTTTGTGGATGCTGCTTCGTTCACACCAATCTTGGTGCAGCTTGGGGCACTGTGAAGCTTTCGTCAATGGTGGCGAAATGTGGATGCTGTCTGTCCAATTATTATTTTGGGTACGTTTAAGACGGCAGAATGCTGTAGCTCTGACAGAATGGGGGTACCAAAAAACAAATGGTGGCCTCACTGGTTTTATTGTCGCAGTACAAACACATTCTGCTCTTCTGAACTGGCTGCCGTAAATGTGACGGCGCTTCGAGAAAGTGGAGATAACAGGCATGTCACTACGCCGAACCTGCAGGTACTATTGCAACCACCTGCGGCACCATGCCTCAGCAGCTTATGAAACTTGGCAAAGCTTGAATTATACTTCTACACTACAGGTTCCTGTAGCTATTTGCATTTTTTTAGCCAAGAAAAGGCAAGTCCAACTTAAGTCTGCAGTTGAATCCAACTACTACAACAGCAGCTCTGTGTTCCTCTCTGTGGTTTGAAATCCAGGTTCATTAAGGCTTGTTATGCAGGTGATTCAGTGACCATTCATTGCGTCGCGATTGAAAGCTGTGGCAAATATTTCACCAAGAACTTCAATGACGATTGGTTGGAACGTAATTAAAATTAGTATTATGACAAGGTTAATAAAGGTGTTGAAAATAGCCTTTCTGCAAAACTGCATCTCATTGCTTTGTGCAAACATTGTTTCTGTTTCAACTGTGTGCAGTGCTCATATACATAGCATGTGCTGAATTATTTGCAAGGAGACAAAAGAAACAGTAGTGGCAGTACGTGCTTCAAATTCAGGGTGTGCATCGATTTTTTTTGTACTTGTCAAGCTTTTGACACTCTTGGCTGGGGTGCCTGCAATGTTTTTGTTCTGGGTACACAGCTAAGCCCTGTTAAAGGAGCTGTGAAGACAAAACACAAGTTTGGTTCATTCGAAAGGTTGAGTCGTTAGAACCATACTGACACCACTTTTGACGTATTCTTCGCTCAAATAAGCTATATAATTAGGGGATAAGGGAATGGAAATGCGACCCACTAGCTCATTTCCCGCAACAGAACCTATGATGTCATATGAGCCCAGCTGTGCGATTGGGTGAAGCCGGCAAAAGCAAATGCAATTTAGGCAGGGCTTATAAACTTGCCGAACGAGCTATTTGCGCCTAAATGCAATGAATATCCATTTTACAGCAGTAAGAATGGTGCGGTAAACAACAAAAGTTACGAAAATGCACATAAATATAGAAGTGCAATGCGCACTGCTGTTGGTACTGGGTGCACTATGCTTGTTTTAGCTGCACTGCAGTCCGACGCTTTGGAGTTGTCTTACACGACGCTGGCCGATTGGCGTAATCGACGTTGCCTTACGTGACCCTGTTTGTCAATCATACCCCCTGTTTTAAGAAGGGATTACTTTCTACCGTAACAAAAACAAGCCAGGTGTAAATACGGTCAAAAACAAAGCAACGGCGGAGTGCTGAGTATGCTAGCACCACCTGGGAGGTTTGACGACAGCAAGGCTGCAGAGCCGAATGGCGCAGTGGAAGTTTGTTTGTGTACGCGCCGTAATGACTTCATTGTAGATGTCACCAAAACACACGATTTGGCGGGAGAATCAAGATTTTAACCTAAATTAATTAATTTCTCAGTGAATACGGCATGATTTGCTGCTGCACAAGAGCTGGGGACTCTATATAACATGAAGTCTTTCAAATGAAACAAACTTGTATTTTGTCTTCATGGCTCCGATAATTCGCTATATCAGTGTCCGTTATAATGAGGTTCAACTGTATTTTTTCCATTTTTTCAGTTAAAAGAACTTCTTGTATTGCTGAAATGAAGCTGGGTGAGCTGCCAAAGGCTAGCTCATTGAAGTTGAACAAAGTTGGTTCTTCACTTTATGGCCCCTTTAACAATATTTTGCCACAGCATACGTGACCTTAATTATGACATGCTACACTTTGACATGCTTGCTTCCCAGATGTCACGACCGGCGCAGTTTGCGTCTACCCTGCTAGAGTGGCCGACTGCGTCAAGGCGTTTGAGAAGATTCAGCCGCCCAGGAAGATCCCCATCGCGGCCGTGGCCACGGGATTTCCAGCCGGCCAATACGCCTTGCCTTCTAGGCTGCAGGAAATTGAGTATGCTGTGCAGAGCGGAGCCAGTGAAATCGACATCGTCATCAACCGTTCGGCGGCGCTGACAGGAGATTGGGAGAGTAAGCTGGTGTTTCTTCTCCGAAAAACTTCTGAACAGTGCTCGAAAATTTAGAGATGTTTCACGTCTGTGGAGATGGAATACCAGTGAAGCTGTATTGGTGGATCAGGTTCGATTCCCGGCCGCGGTGGCCGCTTTTCTGATGGAGGCTAAAAAGCAAAAACGCCCGTGTGTGCGAGATTTCGGCGCACGTTAAAGATCCCCAGGTGGTCAAAATCAATCCGGAGACCCTCCACTACTGTGCACCTCATTGCTTCGTTGCGTCAGGGCATTATACCCTCCAATCAATCAATCAATCAATCAATCAATCAATCAGTGTATTGGTGGATACCTATATTGAATTATGTTTGGGGACTTACTGTATTGACCAAATAAAAATGCACCGACATATGTTCGAGATTTTGGTGCAAGTTAGAGATCCCAAGGTGGTCAAAATTAATCCGGAGCCCTCCACTATGGTGTGCGGCATCGTCTGTGTAGTGTCGGCGCGTTAAACCCCACAATCAATCAGTCAATCAATCACACACACATATCTTCCCTTGAATTAAATCTAAATTAATTGTTGCATAATTTGTTTTGGGATAGTTCAATAAAACAAGAGTTATCAAGCTGTTATCTGTAACCATGCTGTTATCTGTAACAAGCTGTTATCGGTAACCATGCACCCTCTGTGGACGGCCATGTATTGATAGCAGACAGGAATTCTGTAAGGTTTACAACCTCACTGTGAAGTAACCAGTCATGACTGATAAACAAAACTTAATGCAATGATATGGTCATCCAAGCGGCCAATTTCAGTATAATTTTTTTTTTTCAAGATAACTACGTTGGATTAAGAGCTACGGAGCATTTTTCACTAGTGCTGGAGTGAGCGTGTCCTATTATTTGTTGATGTGACTTGATAGATACGCAATTTTGCTTAGAATCTAGCGCAAGACGGAGCTTTGCTGTAAAACACTACACAGGGGTTCTGTGCAAAAGTTTGTTCTGAATGGCTTTAGTTCACACCACTGGATTTCCTGGTCCTTAACTCTTTCGTTACCATGCTTATTCGAATCGATCACCGGTGATCGATGCTTTATATTGCCGATTTCAACATGTCTGAATCATTTCTCGTACACCTAATGCACCCCAGTAGTTAGTCTAGGCACTGCACTTTGAGAATCAGTGTAAATTTTCCTTCTCCAGCGAGATTGAGATTTTTGGCGGCATTTTTTGCGAGCTGAGGTGCGCGTGTTTTTGCGAAAGGGGGCGTGGCTTCTGCACTTGACAAAAACATCATGCTGCTTGTGGCTATGCTGCATTACTGTCACATTTTTTTTTGATCGAAGGCTCCTAGCATGTGAAATACCAAATTTTGTTGTCAGCTTTGTAATTCAACAGCGTTGAGAGGTGATAATTACCTGAAAATGGCGCCAGCAGTTTACTTGTGACCTTTGGATCGGAGAAAGGGTAGATTTATTCTGCCAAAGCGTATTTCTGAAGGTTCCTCGCATATCTGACAAGTGGACCTGGAATTTTGAGCCAGTTTGTAGCAGTTTCAGTTTCGTTTTTGAGTTGCGGAATTCATATTTGGCGCTACTAGCAGTTACCCAACTGCAAGCCGATTGGCCATGGCGCCTCCATCACCCCCTACTGTTACTCGAAACAAGCATGCCGCTGTGCTTCCACTTCACCGACGCCTTACTTCTGCGACACCAGCTTCAGCTAAAAGTCAAAAGATAACCCCAAGTTGTTGGATATTAGTTCAGACAAGGAGAGCGTTTCCAATCGGCCTTGAACGTCACCAGCTGTTGAAGGGCCAGTTTTGTTTCGGTATGTGGTTATTTCCGGAGTTCTAGTATTGCTTCTTAGTAGAACTGTCTATTCTGACAAAGTCTCCAACAGGCTTGATATTGTTTCGTTTAAAAATGTCAGGTGGCACTGCAATGTAGGAGGCTCGTAGTGCTGAAATCTCTTCATTGTGCGACAGCTGTTTGCTCAAAGCTTGCTGGGAATGATTCTAGCGCATCTGCACCTTATTTCTGCAAGCAGGGCTACCAAAGCGAGTCAGAAGATGATAATAAACCGCAAATGAAAGTTCTGACTGATATATGATGATTGAAACGTCAACAAGCATCCACCACAGAGTTTGGCTTTCAACTCCAAACGGATTTCTTCGCGTCGCCTGCTTTCTCCCCAATTTTGTGCTGGCCGTAATCATTGACAAGGTGTTTTTACATTACGTGAGCACTAATTGGTGCCTCTAATAATGCCAAGCCAGTGGATTTCTTCTTGAGAACCACCCAAAACTGCGCATTTTGAAATTGAGGTTGGGCTTCACCACAAGGCGCGGGCACCACGCATAACATTTTTTTTTATCGTTCCGCGCAACTAATTTTCTAGAACAGGTTCTTGAAACGCTTTCCTACAAAATGTATATTTTAGTTTTTTCTGCTACTGATGGTTTGTTATAGACAACTTCCTTTGTTTGTGTTTTTTTTTCGATTCCTGGACAAAAATTTGAAGTAGATA
Source organism: Haemaphysalis longicornis (assembly GCA_013339765.2). Taxonomy (NCBI): domain Eukaryota; kingdom Metazoa; phylum Arthropoda; class Arachnida; order Ixodida; family Ixodidae; genus Haemaphysalis; species Haemaphysalis longicornis. The sequence continues at coordinate 104,455,256 of CM023455.1, read as the reverse complement.
ATTTTTTTCACAATCATTATTTATGAAAACATTATTAAAAGTGGTGTTGTCGGAAAGGGCGTTCAGTTCATCTGCATATTATGTTGCTGCATTATGTGCCTAACCAATATGTTTAACAAAAAAATGTTTTCTTAGACCCCTTAAAATCGGTTAATTTCCCACGGTAATGAAAGAATGAAGTCACCCTTGGGTATTTTGTGTTCGTTAAAGTAACTGTCAGTACAAAAATACTTATATGCAAGCTACGACACAATGTTTGCATGCAGTTTTGTATGATGCAAATTGAAACTGTATGGCAACGCAAACAGAAAGGGCCCTGAAAAAAAAAAAAAGGTCCAAAATAGGGCTTTTGGTAAATGCATCTACTCTGTGCAAGTGATTGTTTTGGTGTTAGGCAAAGACAAAGAATTGCGGGGCATGTGTGCAACATCACGTCAAAATACGACAGGGAATTTTTTGTTGCCACTTCTATGATACCATAAGGGTAAACGGAATTTCGGATAAATGAGTTGAAAACTGAAAAAGGAAAAAGAAATCCTGGGGCTGTATGCAAAGTGTCCCGTTCTTGCAGCCGTCTACAACGAGGTCTGTGCCATGAAGAAGGCTTGTGGGGAAGCCCACCTGAAGACGATCCTTGCCACTGGAGAGCTGGGGTCCCTTCGGAATGTCTACACTGCCAGCATGGTCTGCATGATGGCCGGTGAGGACTTCATTCATCTATTTGTTTGTTTATTTATTTAGAATTACAGTTGAACCCCTTTATAAGAGACACGTACCGGGGAGCAGTTTCTGTCTCTTATACGAGATGTCTCTTATAAGCAGGGAACCATGTTTTCCCTTACTAATCAGTCCCTAGTTTAATGTGGGCACCGTATTACTAAAATAAGCTCAAAAGAATGCTACAGCATGTTGCAAAAGATTCATTCTAATTTATGTTTGGCCCCAGAATTTATGAAACAGTTCTGAATCTTTGTTTGCTCCATGACTGTATTTACACTATTTTTCACAACTGATTCTACAAACTTTTTTCTCTTTTACTGTATGTGGAAGATGAATCGTAGATGTTGAGTTCACAAGCACGATGAATAGCCAGAGCACACAGCTTCTTCCGCTGTGTGCTCAGGCTATGCATTACGCTTGCAGGACTCAACATCTGCGATGCTTCTTGATTGGGAGCTACGCGAGTGGGAGAGCCCGCATGTGCGGTCGCGCTCCAATGGATGGCAGTAAGCTTCAACCACTTGTGTAAGTTGCATTTCCATTGGCAGGGCTTCTCATCGTCATTTCATAGCTGCCTGAACCACTGTGTGTTTGCTGAAGTTACAATAAATAGCGACTGCAGGCACCTGTCGTCCACCTGTGTTTCCACAACGGAAGCAACTGCAATTAGTGACTGGTGGCACTGCATCTGAAGTTAAAATGTCTGTTACAAGGGAGATTATTGATTAAAGTTCCAGGCTGACTTGTCCCTTATAACCAACTGTCTTCTACATCCGATGTCTGTTATAAAAGAGGTCAATTTAATGGGAAAGATAGGGCAGCCAACCATGTGGGGGAATAGTGTCTCTTATACCCATTTGTCTCTTACATCCATGTCTCTTATAATGAGGTTCAACTGTACTGCCAACCTTATGAGAGATCATAGAAGGTGGACAAGAAAGGTGTACAATGAAGTATAAAAAAGCACACAGAGTATAATAGTCGGTCCTAAAAGCATAGCAATACAGCAAACAGTAATAAGAGATACTGACAGAATGGGTTCAGTAACCATGTTGTGCATATTACACACTGACGTGAAACTAATTGTGTACAATAATCACTAAAACAAAGTGGCACAGCTTTCCTGGCTGAAAAGGTTTACAGTCAGTTGATTTTTTAAGCAACACATAGAAGTATGAAATAAATTGTACTGTACAAAACTGATAGGTCAGAATAACACAAAAAAAAGATGATGATGTAGTGCCAGATGCTAAGTAGTGCTAAATAAAATTAAATTTCCACAGTTTGTTTTCCAACAAGTTCTAGAAATGTGTTCGTTGAAGTAGCGCTCGCGATTCATGGACTTGTTTGCTCCATTCTCTTATCGCTAGCGTGAAAAAGGAGTTCTTAAGACAGTCAGTGCGGCAAGGAAATTCAGTGAGTGTACAAGAGTGCTTATTATGCCTACCGCATTTTTGCGCGTATAACCCGCCACTGCATATAATCCACACCCCCAGTTTCAGCCCGCCGGAAAAGAAAAAAAAATATCCTCGCATATTGCCCACACATTTGATACAAGAAAAGCTGCACCGAAGCTACTGCTAAAGCAACACATCGCATACTATGTAGGCAGAAAAAGGGCATATTTGGCAAGTAGAATACACTGACTGCAAGGCGAAACTCCCAATTCACTAATAAACTTCAGCTGTTAGAGTGCGCTCGTCCTTGTTTTTCCTTCCTTGTCCTTGTATGTTTTGCGCAATCGCTGCCATGGAAGGCTTAGTCAGTGTTACTGCGTAGGAGCTTCACGGCATAACGCGCATTGCCGTGAAGCTGCACTGAAGGAAAAACGCCGCGTATTATCTGCACCCCTACTTTGCCACTGAAATTTTCGCATTTCTTGTGCGGGTTATACGCGCGAAAATACGGTAGGTCGTGTCTGTATGACCGAGGTAAGGTTTCTAGTACTAATGTTCATCTGATTACGAAGCAGTTGGAACATAAACTGTCTTCATGATACACTTCTCTAACCAGACAGGGCAGTGCTCTCATTTTCTTGTGAGTTTTTAAACTACCTTATATAAAATGTCGGCACGAGTGCACTTTTCTAATGAGCTTTCCTGGCAGAACCACTGGCTGTATTCGTTCAGCAAATGAAATTCTCATTTTTGAAAAGTTGCGAGTCAGTGCTGCTTGTTGCCCAGGAGCGGACTTCATCAAGACGTCGACCGGAAAGGAGGGGGTCAACGCCATCCTGCCGGTTGGAGTCACCATGGCAAGAGCCATATGGGACTACTACCAGGACACGAAGATCAAGGTTGGTGTTTAATTCCACCCTGCTTGTCTCGAGGTGTAAAGAGCCTTCTTTGAGAGAAAGTGGCCCTGCTACGATCAACAAACACGACGTTGTTAGTTCACCGTGTTGTGCTACTTCATTGATTCAGTGTCCAGTGTACTTGTTTTTTTAGATGCGACGGCATCTCATTCACTTGCCTTGTCCCTCCATACGGCGTTGTTGTTGTCCGTCCACACCCCTCCCCCATTCTCCTTGCGGCGCGAGCTGCGCTCACCCCCTCTCCTCTCCGATAGTGAACACTCTCTCGCGAGGGGCATTGGATTGGATTGGCCTGGATTGGATTGGATTAAAGTGGATTTTGTTGGATTGTGTTGCGTCATAGCCGCGGCAGGGGCTTCACGGCACGTTTCACGCGATGGGAGAATCAACCTAACGGAAACAACAACGGAACCCCCTATGTGTCGCATCTACACAGGGGTTCCCGCGAGGGGAGGTGGAAGAAATTTTTAAGTGCTTCAGTGTCAACTTTGAAACAACAGCCTGATGAGCAGTTAGGGAAACGTGGAAGCTGTTTCATGGTAGTAAAGTACGAGCAGCCACTCTCAATTTTAACAGCACCTCCAGCTGCGCCAGAAATTGACCTCTGAAAGCGTGTTGTAATATGGGTTTATTATTTCGCAACCGTTACGGGAATAGGGTTAAATCGTGGAGCAAGGGGGAAAAATGCATTCCAATCACACGATGTGGTGCAAATAGGCAGTGCAACTCTGCAGTAGCTGGCCAGTGTTTTTCTTTCACTGGGCATGCACTATTTTAAATGTGTATTAATGTGATTTTGTAGCAGTTTTACCGCAATACTGTTCACAGATGATTCAGCTCACAAACATTTCTTTTGGGATGGCACGTGCATATTTTTATCTTGCACAGTGGCAATTTGTGCTTATGTTTGCTAAAATTCACTTATATTAGTGCGCAGATCACACAACGGTATCTCAGGGAGAGTACATTGTGGGACCAGTGCAGGAGTCTTGGCTTGTATTTACTGGGTGTGCTTGGTGCACAATCAAAAATGAATGTCTTCAAGGCCTCTTCTTGTGGAGTCTTTGGCCAACCCATTTGACGTGTTCAAGGAAGCAACAGTGCGAGCGTTGCCTAAATATAGGTTACATGTGCTCTTGTAGACCAGCTTCTCAAATGTGGCAAAGAAGCAAATAGAGTATGACCTTGTGGTTGCTTTAAGGCTAGAATACATGGAGCGATCTTTCATGACGAAGTTCGCGCGGCGGAAGACCAGCCGCGTCACGACGCCGAATGTTCGTCGGGCTGCACTACATGTAGCAAAGTACGGCGGCCAGCGCCGCCTCGCCGCTGCGCTGCTGTCAGTGTGGCTAGACGAGGCAAATACATTGAAGTGAAACACAGGAGAAGCAAAAAAAGCCGTCAAGACTATTATTATTGCTTTTTAGTTGCAAAACCCTCTAGAAAGGCGTAAAATGTTGTGTAGAAGAAGTTTTTAATGTTTTTGTCTCGCCACATCTCGCGAGACCGTTGCTATGACGACGACAAACGCTACTGCGTCAGGCTTAACAGCTAGAAAAACGCCCTTCTATCTGAAAAAAGAAGGCTATTTGTCGCTTGAAAATTGATGTGAGGGCAAGAGTGGACAAATTTAATTCGAAGTAAACGGTTTAGAACACGATATCGCATTGAGGGATTAGCGACGAAGCTGTTATCGCTGTGAAGCGGGCGAAGAGGGCGCCGCCATGTTTGGCAACGCTTTGCCGCTGCCGTCGACAGCGACGAACTTTTTCTGCCCCGGCTAGATCGGCGGCGGACGATGTTTTTCCGCCGCCGGGCGTCCAGCGGACGCCGCCGGGCGAAGTTCGTCGGCTATTCGTCGCATAAACGCTCCATGTATTCCGGGCTTTAGACCCTTTGGGCTGGGGGCAGTCCCAAATCCCATAGTGTTTTGCATTTGAGGTTTTTTTTTGGTGTCCGGGTGTGGTTCTGGATATGTTTGTTAGATCGGGAAGGGCAGAGCAAGTGGTTGAGGTCATACAGTTTCATACTAGTATATCCTTGAGAGACAACTGTTGCTGAAGTGCCTTGCCACCATGTGGGCTGCCATAACAGCTGACAGTGTTCCATTCTGGCTTGGCTTGGCTTGGCTTGGCTTGTCAAATGCCTTTTGGGGCTTGTGGTAACAAAAGCAGCAACAGAGGCAAATTTTTTTTATTGTTCGGATTTTGTGAAGCTTTTAGAAAATCCCTGTGGGTGAAGCGAGCCTCTTATGAGCCATACTTTTATATGAATGAAACAGCTTTAAACACACAATTAGAAAACATTACTGTGGGCTGGCATATGCATGGGTGAGACAGCTGTGCATGTTTTGAAATTTTAATACGCTTCTGTTTTCCCGCGCCAGGCTGCTGCTACAAAAGCATGAAAATTGCTCCAAACTGCTCCAAAACTGCTTGAAAGGCAAGGATTTCAAGCCCTTGCATCGGTTTCGGTGGGGAGAAAGGCTGAGTTGACATCAGGGTTTTCCAAGCAGGCCAAATGGTGGTGTTTTTTGTGAGGACGAGGTGGTGATCATCTCGGTATCACTAGGTCAGCTGTACCGTCGTTTTCTTCTGCCTTCTGGTCACCGCTCTTATCGTCACTCACAAACGCACAAACAACAGAAAAAAGGAGACTGTGAAATGAAGCAAACTAGAGCTTGTAAAGCTTGATTGACTCTCCGGCTGCATTTGCTGAAACAGCCTTCTTGATTGGGCGTCACTATGGCAATAAAAAGCGTGGTCGTTGGGCAAAGCGGCTGCTGCGTACTGTAAAGGTCCGAAAGAATGCCCACCCAAACTAAAGAGATATCAAGTGAAAAATAGGGGGTGGGTGAATTTTCGGGTCAGTTTGAGAAAAACTACAAAAAAGTGGCTGCACTGCCAACCAAAACTGCGGAGATATCAAGAAAAAATACGAGACGTTTCAGAACAAGTGCGGAAATGACAAATAAGTGACCACATCAACACATGAATAGGTGATTCGCGTTTATTTTGTTCACTCATCCACGCTAAAGCCATCGATTTTAGGGGGTGGGTAATCTTTGGGGTCTTTTAGTAGTAGTAGTAGTAGACGCACAACCAACCAACGTGCCAACGTGCCCAGGACGCTACCCTTATTAAGTTCCTTTACCATCTGTGGCCGATAAATGTTGTAGTAGTAGTAGTAGTAGTAGTAGTATAACATTTATCGGCCACAGATGGTAAAGGAACTTAATAAGGGTAGCGTCCTGGGCACGTTGGTACTCCATTGTTAAATAAAATGATTGCGCTAAAAAGGGTCTGTGTCTGTCCTCACTCCGTCCGTGTCCCCCTTTTTAGCGCAATCTTTTTATTTAACCATGGTAAAGGAGCAGGGGATGATCTGCTGCGTTGGTCTTGAGGTGACCGTCCTCTATGGCTGGGTCCTTTAGTAAATTGAAGGAGGGCATTCTCTCAAACTTCACAGTAGTTTAGGCACTCAGAACGCTTCGCCAATCTTTCCCCTTGTTCAGGTTACGCAGTCAGCTGTATTCCTGTTTAGTCATTTATCCATTGTGGTACTGAACAGCGCTGCTAACGCAGGGATACTGTTAAGAATGTGTTCTAGATTATGGGAAGTTGAATGGGTCGGAAGACGGAGTTCATTGAAAACAACGTGATGCCAACGACTTCACTGTGGGTCGTACTTGAGTGTGAAATGTGTGCGTCTACAATGTGGGTTCGTGAAGCGAACCTTTGCACTCATTGCGATGTTATCAAACGGTCAGTTATAGCTGCATGTGACATCGAGCTCGCGAGCTTTAGGAATTGAACAGTAAACACACTATAACTTGCGGCGCTGCGATGTGTTCGGGCATGTGTGCCTGGTAGGTCTGGTTGCATGGGTAATAATAATTGATGCAGGTGAAATGAAATTTAATGCCAGAAGCAAAGTGGCTAAACATGGCAACAGTACTCAAATTTCGATCGGGGTGAACGGGGAACTTGGTCCCCGGGGATGAAATGGTGCGACAACCGCCGCATCGCTTTGTGCAATTCGTGTCTCTCTACTCGTTTTACAATGCAGTGAGGTATCACAAAAACAATTATTCCGTTATTCAAATGGTAAAAAAAACACCTTACGATTGCAGAATTTTTCAATGAAAAATTTTTATGGCAGTTTGTGCTGATTGTGCATACAGCCTCAGTATAATTTAACAAGTTGAAAGGGCTAAGGTGCAAAGTTACACATGCAGAAGGAAGCTGAAAATGGCAATACAAATTATCACCCAGGCCTCTTGTGAAAGCGAACATCAAATATCTGCCATGGTGGTAAGCCTAACATCTTTAGGCAGCTCAGCCGAATGCTTTTAAACCTGTTAAAAAATGGTGCCACTGGCATGGTTAGCCCTATGGGCGCAAGTAGCCAGGCCCCTCTCACTGCCACATGGAGGTGGAGCCCGCTGTGCTCTTGCACCATGGCTGCCCGCTACTCTGGAGTTGGGTAAATTGTTTGGTTGAGGAGCGGTGCCTCTTGCTCAGATTGGGGGGGGCCTTCGCATTGGTGCGCTCTGAGCCATAGGAGCGACAAAGCGAATACAGCAATAATGTGGTGATCCTGGGCACGCTTCTTTCTGCATAGAAGCTTTGAAAGCCCTCTCTGCAGCATTAGTTGCATGTATGTAGAGACACAAAGGAATACAAAATGTTGCTTGTTCTATAAAGAGAGAGAGAAAATAAACTTTTATTGAGCTTTAAATGCTTTCAATAAAAGGCCTGATGGCAGCTTCTATTGAAATTCGAGGCTATATTATCGGCTCCTTTCCCGCATGTGGAGCTTTGCTTTTGGCAAGAGTGGTTATGCCCGTAGCATAACTGCGGTTTTGCTGCAGGTTTTGCTACAGGAGAGCGGTTATGCCTGTAGTTCTGGCTACATGCATCAGTTCGTGAATGCGCCAGTGCCTACTTTCCTTTTCCTACCACGGAGTGATGCCACGCTGGCGTCCATTTGCTGCATGCCACTCCGTGTGCTGTTCTGTCGGCGCGATAAATGAGATCAAATTAAAGTAGGTTCCACACGTCGCAAGTTGTTCATGTTCAAGTGGGGCATGTTTTCTAGCGCAAAAAAGATGGGAACTTAGAGACGGGACAAATGCTAGGGTAGCGTTTAAGCCAGTGTATTCTATTTAGTAAAGGAAGTGAACTGTGTTGTAATATTAACCCCGAAAATTGGTGTCAGTACTGCTTGAAACGGTGTGTAGTTGCTTCCAAGACAGGAAACCTTGAGTTCCCCTGGTGCGTTCGGCTCGCTCCACCAGAGTAAGGGGAGACGCGGGTCTTGGAATCCCGAAATTTGACCAAAAAATTGATTTTTAGAAATCGCCATTTTCGGAAAGTAGAGCTATTTTTCTACCGGTTAGCAAAATATCCAGACCCAGGAGTACGTATTTGAGCCATAATTTCAATTTATAGCACCGACGCCCGCTAAAATCGGCCAAGATTCGATGCGAAAATAGCATTTTTTCGACGACTCACCCCTCGGGTTCTACATGCGCCACGGCGTCCATCTTGGTCTCATTCGAAAGCGCGTCTTTTCGTTTTCAATTCCCCGCCAGAACCACTCCGTTTCGTCCGTTGGTTGCGAGTAAAACCGAGGTAGAAAAGAGACGGATCACGCCGCCTAATTGGTTACCGACTGCACGTGACCGCAGGGCGCAACCTCATTGGCTGGGCGCCGTGGGTCGTCTGCTCGGCACTCTCATCACAGGGCAACGGCTCATGTATTCGTCTATGCGAGGACCGGCAAAAGCCCCGCATGGCGTAAAAATAAAGTAAAGATGTCTATCGATAACCGAAAGGAAGAACAGGCATTATTAAAAGCGCCTGAAATACGATTTTCTGCTCCTGTGACGACGACTTATCGCGAGAACGGCGCCGAGACGGAGGTAGGCTTAGCGCCCGCGCGGGCTGCCGAGACGATAGCGTAGCGATATGATTACGCCTGCGGGGGCACTAAGGTGCGTCTATCTTTCGATCAGCAGCAAATAGAAAGAAAAGAAATGATAAAGTGGAGGATGCCGCATGCCGACGTCGCAAGGGAAGTGTGTTTATTCCGTTATCAACGATGCTGCGGCGGTTCGGCCCGCACTCCGGCGCGCGCTTCCTGGTCGGCAGGTTACCATATAGATGAGCGATTTGAGAATTATAAATGTTCGTACTGTGCACAATGTGCGTTGGTGACGTGATATACGAGTAGATTAAACCGAAAACGTGGTTATCCCACCTAGCCAAGCGCATGCACGTTACAGAACAGTGGCGGGCATTCCGTTACCAGCCCCTTTGCTGCAACTCACTTCACGCGATGCAAATCCGATTTGATTGCTACAAATGAAGCATAACATAACAAAATAAACGTTTACAACTGTGGTGCACACTCAGCACCTCAGCCCTAGTCGCCAAAGAGAGACAGCGCGATGCCAACAGCATAAAAATTGAAGCAACGTTCTGGCTTTGCTTTTGTTCAGTTTTTCTGCCAGGTGCCATCTGTAGACAGAGGATTTCATAATTTTCCCACCAACTGATTTCAGCAAACTTGGTATGTTCGTGTTGAGCGAAACGCGAGCTACATTCTAGAACCTTTCTTTTTTTCATATGCTCAATACATAAAACTGTCACTTGTAGTAAAACTTCAACTGCGATTTTCTCAGCTTCCCTTTTTTTGCATATGTGCCTAGCCTTACAGGGGTTTTGAGGTAGTTTTTTTCAAAGGATTTCTACAAGTGTTATACCGTTAAATTCGGGATAAAATGAACTGCATGCTGATGCTATTTTAATTGGCTCACTTTGCCTCAAATAAATGTTATGAGTAATAATTAGAGGTCATTAAGTTTTCTGAAAACTGTACTTGGCATAATTAGACTAATTTTATCCAATCAACCAGCTTTACAGGAATATAAATAGCTTCAGCATGCATGGCAGGTCTTAAGCTACACATCCATACCATTTATTTAAAAAAAAAATTGAATAAAAAGTTCCTTAAAGGCCCGTAAGAAATTACTTAATTAGGCTCCAGTGTTTTCTTTATAACTCAAGAAATAATTATACCACTTGAAAACTAATTACATATTTGGAATGAGGAAGACAAAACACATATGCACAGTGATTTTCATTATCACAGACCAATTAATAAAAAAGTTCATTTCAAGACCCATGTCTCCCCTTAATCTACCAGGCATGTGCCACATGGCGCGTTCTCCCATTGCTTCCCGATTCCCCCATTCTTAACTTTCCCAAATGAGTTTGGGATGGTGGTAAGGTCTTGGTTTTGAGCATGTTCCCACACAGTGTGGTAGACGGTGTGTTGCCACAAAACTTGCATGGAGGAAGTATTGGGTGGGAAATTGAGTGCGATGTCAAGTGGAATGGGGGTTTGTGTTGGTTTGTAAATGGCGAAGGATGTTTCCTTGCCACTTTGAGAGGTTGGATTCAGAGAGTGAAAGGGCATGTATTTCGATCTCGTAGTCCCTTAACTCTTTCGTTACCGCGGGAAAATTGACCGATTTTTTAGGGGTCCAAGAAAACATTTTTTTTTTCTGGTAAAAAAATTGGTTAGGTACTAATTACAGGAACACAAAATGCAGATTATTTACCAAGAACACCAGTGTTTTCATATATCATAGTTGCGAAAAAATATCAAAATCAAAATTTTTGTTAAAATGTAAAAAAAAATGATAAAAAAGGAGCTGTACCGTACTTACCCCATTGTAACGCACAGTTTTTTTGTTTTGTTTTCGGAAAAATAGGTCGTAATATTGCATGCGCGTCAGAATCGGATACGAAACCGAAACTGCCGAAACAGCTGAAATTTCGTCCCACCCATCACCATCGCCATCTCAAGATGGCGCCAAAGCTTTTAGCAATAATTTTTTGGATCTAGGCTCCTAGGCTTTTCTATCGGCGTTCGCACAAATCGTCAAATTATTCCACTTGTGCGCTTGATAACAGCAATGGTAGCAGCGGCAGCGAAGGTGCGCCGCTTCCACGGCTTACGAGCGGCTTCCACGCGTTTACAACGAGCGGTTGGCTGAAGCGTGCGCCTCTGGAGAAGCTCGAGGGATGGGCGTGTGAGGCGTGGGCCACGATCCTATCGACCGTGGTTGAACGTTTGTTCAGAACTGTGGCATCGCGAACGCTCTTGACGGCACCGATGACGAGATGTTGCGGTCAGCGGAAGGCAACAAGGAGCTCTCGGAGAGCGACGAGGAGTGAGATGAGGGAGATTACTTCGGGAAATAAATCACCCGTTTCTCCCACATTCGTTTTTCTTGCTCACAAAGTTCCGTACGCGTTACAATCGGAGGTGCAAATTTGTTTTGGTTTTTTTTTCTGGAAAATCGGGTGCCCGTTAGAATCGGGTAAGTACGGTATATAACAAACCACCGGTAGTAGAAAGGAATTATAATATACATTTTGTAGGGAAACATTTCAAAAACATGCCCTAGAAAAAATGTCGACGTGTGCGGAACAGTTTTTCAGATATAAAAAAAAATGTTAGCATGCACGGTGCTCTTGCCATGCGGTGAAGCCCAACCTCTAATTCAAAATGTGCAATTTCTTGTGACTCCATGGAAGAAATCTGGCGGTTTCACATTATCAGAGGCACCACTTTGCCCCCACATAACGTAAAAACATGTTGTCAATGACTGACTTTGCATTTGCAGCCAGCACAGTATTTGGGAAAAGCACGTGATGCGGAAAAACATGCATGAAGTTGAAAACGGAAATCCTTGGTTGATGCTTGTTGACGTTCACTGTCAGTGATCACTCGAAACATAAAGCTGAACTTTATTATCATGTTCTGACTCGCAGTTGTAGCCTTGCTTGCAGGAATGAGGTGCGATGCGCTAGAATCGTGCCCTGCAATCTTTGCCCGAGTAGCTGTTGCACGATAAAAAAGATCAGCAGAACGAGCCTTCTCCATTGCAGCACCACCTAACATTTTGAAAGGAAACAGTACAAAAACTTATTGAAGACTACGTCCGAATAGACAGTTCAACTTTGCGGCAACACTAGACACCCGGAGATACCCTCGTATGGAAACGAAACTGGAAGGCAAACAGCTGGCAGTGTGTAAGGCTGGTTTGAAGCGCTGTCCTCATTGGAACAGATATGTGGCGAATGGGTGTGATCTTTTGACTTGCATCTGAAGTTCTTGTTGCAGAAATTGGGTTAGGGTTCACTGAAATCAGGAGCAGCATGCTTTGTTCGAGGATCAGTCGAGGACACTCAAGGTGCCATGGCAGGTAGCCTTGAAGTTGGGTAACTGCGTAGTAGTGCCAAATATGAATTTTGCGATGCAAAAATGAAATCGAAACTGTTGTAACCTGTTCGTGAATGGTCCTGGGGTAAGTAGAACTACCACACAACTTAGAACAACGTGCGCAAGGGCAATAAAACTGCCTAAAATCATAAAGTAGCTTTGCAAACAGGCACTGCTTGACATTTTCAGCCGATTTCTGGGATTATTACTGTCAGAGTGCGAACCTGACGATTGAAAATCGTTTGCTGGTTCATCATTCATGCCCTGATAACAAAAAACAAACACTGATGCTGAATAATTACGAGTGGCACACATTCTTGGTTGGTAGCAGTGACGCGCGATGACCACACCCCTTTTCCACACTCAGGTGATTCAGACGCGTGTCAAAAATCAAGTTTTTGTTGCAAAAACAAAAACAAAACTGATTTTGAAAGGCCATTTTCTGATCTAACTCCGAACAGCTTTGCTTGTTAAGCAACGCCTGGAACGCTATGAAAAGGCGCTCCGGAAGTATCGTTCAAATTGAACGATTTTGAATAGGCGCGGTAATGAAAGGGTTAATGGGTAAAGGGAGCGCTGATCTCTCCCCTTGAGGCCCTGTTAGTGAGAGCGCAGGCCAGGGAAAGGGCAAGTTTGTTGCTTTTGAGGGAGGCATGACTTCACTATTGTCCTCTGTCATTGCGGGGATGTTTTTACTCGAGAGATTATTTGAGAAGGTCGGGTATCTTTTGCAGACTGCTTGCGAGTCAGGGATGACTATCGAGGCATGGTTGAAGGTATTCTTAAATGATGACTATTGCTTTGGAAGTGAGGGGAGGGGGGTCAGAGATTGTAGGCTGATGAGGAGTTGCTCGTTGAATGTACCTCAGCCTCCATAGCCTTTCGGTGGGTGCAGTCCGCTCCATCCGTGGGTTGTGCCCCATTCAAGGCTTGAATTCGGGCTTGTCGTCCTTTGTGGTGAATTGGGTGTTTGTTGGTATGGAGAGCGATGGTGAGGAATGCTTCTCACGTGAAGTGCAAGACACAGTGGTATGCAGGGTTTTCTCTGTTTGATTGTAGGGAAGGGCACACGCACATCAAGCTCCTGACAGGGTGCTTTGATGTCAGGCTTGTTTAACGGCAGCGTACTTGAACTCCGTAGAATCTCAGAATCTTGGCCATCTGCCATTGCTGTGGGCTTCTCCTCAGCTCTCTCATTGCAATGGACCACTCTAAATTTGGTTTCAAAATTCAATTTTTTTCTTTTCTTCTTCTTTTCCTTTTCTTTTCATTTTTGTGGCTCTTGTAGTTTCTGTATATTATGGGATAGTAAACTGCAAAGAGGCAGGTTCGATTGACCATGCAATCACGTTCACAAGGCGTGTTCATAGCACAACCACGGTACAAAAAGTGGCATTCAAGCTACCAAACAATCACAGGTCACTGCCCAAGTTAATACATGAAGGGCCTCTATTATTTACCTACTGAAGGGCATGTGCTTTGCTTGGCTGATCAAAAACTACAAAAAAGCAAAATTACCCTCCTTCACGCGAGGGGAACCCTGTGGAAATGCGACGCATCTTGGGGGTTCACTTGGTGTTTCCGTTGGTTTGATTCTCTAATTGCGTGAAACGTGTGAGGAACGCGTATGATGTATTCTTTATTTAACACGCGGCGTAACGTTAACGATGACGGCCTTGTGGTCGCTGAAGTGTACGTGTAGTGGATGGTGAAGTAACGGGACCACCGTGCAATTTGCAGCGAAGATCAAGTCTATGCACGTGCCCGAAATCGGAACGCCGGTGCTGGAACGACCGTGGCTATGATGCAACACTATCCAACACAATCCACTTTAATCCAATCCAAGCCAAGCCAAGCCAACCTAATCGAATCCAATCCAATGCCCCTCGCGAGAGAGTGTTCGCTATCAGAGAGGAGAGGGGGTGAGCGGCGAAGAGTGCAACTCGCGCGGCGAGGAGAATGGGGGAGGGGTGTGGACGGACAACAACAACGCCGTATGGAGAGAGAGAGAGAGATGAAACTTTATTAGGCAGCTCAAGTCCGAGCCGCGGAGTTATCAGTCCACGGAGGAAGGGGGTGTTCCACGGTCCTCCGACGGTGGTGGGCTTGGCGGAGGTGCACAAAGAGTTTCAATGTGGGCAGCCAAGAGGGACCACAGGGCTGCCCGTAGGTTTTCAGGGGGAGCGGCCCAGCTAGACCACGAGTAGGGAATATCAGGGGGGAAGGGGTTGGTCGAAAGAAATGTGGAAGACGAGGTCGCCCGTACACAGCGCCAATATGTATGTTCATTGTCCGGATAGCCACCGCATACCTGACAGTGCGGACGGCCTGGTGACTTTTGTATGTAGTAGAGGAACAGATCACAGGGGAGGGACAATGTCTGCGCCTGTCTAATATATGTAGCGTGTCTCCGTGACATGAATTTAGATGGGGAGGGAAGTACCATTCTTGCTTTGCGGAGGTTGCCGAGATGTTCGCGGCGCCTTTTATGGTGCATTGCTCTATCCTCTTTTGGATTGTATTCCTCAGGCCACGGCTGAGGGCTGCCCGGGAAATGAGCGTCGCGGGCCAGAGCGTGAGCTCGTTCATTACCCTCTATGCCTTGGTGGCCAGGGATCCATTCGAGGAAAACGTGTAGGTGGGGATGAGCGTGCATGTATGTTGTCAGGCTAGTGTGGACAGGGGATGGAATGTCATTTGAGGCGAAGCTTCGAAGTGCTCCCTGACTGTCCGTGCGGACTGTAATGTGGGCGGTCCGATGCTGGTGAAGTGTAATGGCTTCTGCGATGGCTTGAGTCTCTGCAGCTGTGGGCGAGGGGACGTTGACGTGATGCCGTACGTGAGCTGTGCAGGGGCCAACCGATGCCGTAGTCGTTGTATGGTCCACAAAACGGGCGTCCGTGTAGTAGGTGTCATGGATTGGTTCGGGCAGATGTTGAGCGCGAGATGCTCTACGTTCTTGATCTGTGGCTTGACTCATGTGTTTTGGTATGGGTAGCACAGTGATTCTTGGTATGCTTTCCCAGGGTGGCGGCGAGGGAGTGATGGGTGGGAGGTGGTCGGTGGGATACCCGAGGGCGCGAAGAATCTCCCGCCCTTGCATTGAAGTTGTTAGTCGGTGGTGCTGAGCTTCATGATAAACTGAGGCTTTTTCTTCAAGCGTGTTGTGGAGGGCAGCGTCATTAATTAATGCCGTGGGAGCGTAGAGAGGCACTCCCATTTCTATGCGGATGCATTTTCTGATGGCTGTTTCGATTTTGTTGGCTTGTGTCTTGGTAAGGCGCTGAAAAGGGTATGCATACATGACGCGTGAGAACACGAGGGCTTCCACTACTTTGCGTAATTCGTGTTCTTGGAGGCCTTGATGGTGTCGCGTCACGCGGCGGAGCATTTGGTGAATTTGGTTAATTTGAGCAATGATGGATTTGACCCATTCTGTACTTTTAGCGTCTTGTTGGAGGATGAAGCCCAGGACCTTGATGTGGCTACGGCGAGGGATGGTTCGACCTATATTCCGACTTATATGGTAGTGGTGCATGCCGTCTCTGCTCCCAAGACCTTGGTTTTAGATGCGACTGCATCTCATTCATTCGCCTTGTCCCTCCATACGGGCAAGTTGTTTATCTGACAGTAAACAACTTGCCCGTATGGAGGGACAAGGCGAATGAATGAGATGCAGTCGCATCTAAAACCAAGGTCTTGGGAGCAGAGACGGCATGCACCACTACCATATAAGTCGGAATATAGGTCGAACCGGGATATAGGTCGACCCTGTTACCTTGTGGCCGAGAAATGGAGAAAAAATTAAGCCAATGACTGGTATATAGGTCGAGGAGTGACTTTTCGGCTAAGTTTTTAGTGAAATATCTCGACCTAGATTCCGACTTATACGGTAGTTCCTCTTTACCCGATGCCCTCCTCTTTTGCAAGCCTATTTGAATGAGGCTGAACCTTTTTACAATTGTGTGGTGCCATGCATCAAACAACTGCATATGCAGGGAGTGTTTTTAAGCAAACGTCACCTTACAGGAGAGTGGCATGGTGGTTGATATGCCCAATGCCCAGAGAATGAGCATATATTGGCATTAAGCGTGCTACCTCTCTACTTCTGTGCGCGACAATCTAGGGGTTCATTTGAATCTTCACAGATACACCAATTCATTTTCTTTTCAAAATTTTAAATTTTAGGCATTTTACATGGCGATGCTATGGCTCGGCTATGAGGTACACCATTGTGGAGGGCTGCGTATTAATTTGTACTGCCTGGGGATCTTTTAATGTGCACCAAAATCTCAGCACACGCATTTTTACTTTTCGCCTTCATCTGAAAAATGGCCGCCGCGGCACAACACCTTATCCACTGGGCAACGATTAATTGTGCTTAGGTTCGATATGTCCAGGATTGCCTCTAACAATCCCAACACCAAATGCTTGTTTTCTCTTTTCTGTTGACTAGGACCGAGCTTGTGTAAGCTAGTAGGCGTTCAAGATCATGCCTAGACTTGCCTAAAATAGTTGCCTGATCATGCCTAAAATAGTTTAAAAAGGTGTTGCAGGGTCTTTTTCGGCGAGTTGCTGCCCACTGGCCTCACGTTCCCTCACTTTTTCACACCATCCCTTCCACTCATCTGACTTCCAGGTTGGCTTCAAGCCGGCCGGTGGCATCAGGACAGCGAAGGACGCCCTCCTGTGGCAGTTCCTGATGAAGGAGGAACTTGGCGACGACTGGCTGCAGCCGGACCTGTTTCGCATCGGGGCCAGCGGACTCCTGGGTGACATCGAGCGGCAGCTGTTCCATCACGTGACAAAGAGATACGCAGCGCTCTCCGAGATGCCTGCCTGCTAACTCTGACTTGGCGGTTGCCCTAGAACATTGTCGTTTTATTTCCCCACTTGTTCCACCCCCTTTTTTTTTTCAGTTATTCAACTGCAAAATGAAGACGTTGGGGTCGAGTCTTCAGCATGTCTGTTACTTGACTTGAGGAGCAGTGAAAGGGCCTGGCATTTTGATATGATATTCAGAATTAAACGGAAATGCTCTGTTTTGAATAGAATGTACTCAACTAACATGGTGAAAGAGGCCTGTGTTGGAAATATCGCGCTTGATGAAAATTGCAATCGAACAAATGCTGATTTTTTTTGAACGAGCTTGTCTTAATGAAAGATGCGGTCATGGTTGTGGCGAGCTTTTTTGTTTGCCTTAAGTTACAAAGAGGGTGAATTTCTAATAGATAACAAAATTCCAAGTGAGGTTCTTGTCCCGCAATCGTTTTCAGCTGTCATTGTCTAGCCCTACACTTAATGCTTATCTTCCATTGGTTAAGATGACGTGATGGTCCTGAAGAGTTTGTTCTGGCTTTATATAAATCATGCTTCCAGTATTGTCGACTGGATTCAGCGCTTCCCAAGCAGTTATAAAAGCTTCACGAAGGGCCCTTTTTGTTAAGCAGGTGGTAGATAACCATCTTCATAACCCCCTTTTTTATGGAGCTGTTGAGGCATCTCATCCTTTCTATAACATGGAACGGTAAAGTTAGATTTATACCTACCTCTATGTCACAGTCACGTGACAGCCACATTACTACTCAGTGGAGACCAACTACTATGGGGATAGTAGCACGAAAACTAAATTTGGCATGTTTGTAGCTGCACACAGAATGTAGAAGTTTTGTGGAATCGTGCACCTGAATTGATAATAAAGATTATTTCTGCAATAACTGTCTGCCTTGTTTCTTTAGTTAGCCCATGTTTTGCACGGAAGCGCTATGGAATTAGAAAATATGTACAGTTGTTGCTTGTTACAATGAACGCTTCTGTTTCCCCAGGAAAACTGTTCAACATAAAGATCCAAGGTAAAAAAAAGTCTTAATGAATTAGAATTCTTATACCACCGCTACCGTTTATTCAAGCCAAAACTGAGAATTGGCACTGACAATTTTGAACGCGTCGGCTACTTGAAGCGCACGTTCAGCTCGTTTAGTGCTTGAGATCTCTTGAAGTCACGACGAGCAGCTCATTCGATACATCGTCTCTCCTCTCCATAACGTGCTTTTAAAAGTGCAAAGTTTATCATCCTCTGCGTAGGCTTGCTGAGTGAATCTGTAGACCAGGTTTAGTCGCTTCCAAGCTCCAGCTTTAATGTGACTGAGCGTCTTCTAAGCATTGCCTTGTAGTCTCTTTCTGAGAATACTGATGCTTCTTTATAAAAGTGAAAGCTTCCGTAGTGGTACTGATGCCGTCCTGTCAAAAAACTAATGCATTTTACGATGGAACGGTTGATCGACCGGAAAGCTCTGATGAGGGATCTCTGTACACACAGTGGGGCGGAAACCATCCTTTCAAAAGTGAAGTGTAAGCCTAGGACGAATGCGCATCAAAGAACTGACAAGCGGCCTGAAGTGGTTCCATACCTTTGCAAGGTTTCACACAACCTGAAAAAGGTTGTGACTAGTAGGTACGGTGTCCCTGTCTTTTCAGCCCCGAGATTAACTTGGCCAACTTTGCTCTTGCATTTCTAGTAATAGCAAAAAGAGGGCTGGTGAAAAATGACATGAGAAGCCGTTCGTTGATTGCGCAGTGGGAGTGGTTTACAAAATCCCCCTCACCTGTGGAAAATCCTACATCGGACAAACTGGAAGATGTCTGAACAACTGCCTCAGGGAGCATGCGCAAATTTTAAAGTCTAATAATTGCGCACATTTGACAACGCGTTGTCTTTCCTGCAGAAGGTGTGAGCCACGATTTTCAGGGACAAAAATACTGGGAAAAAGCAAAAATTAGAAGGCACGAGAACTGCTCAAGGCGCATCGCATAAGATTGAAGGGGAGAGAGTGCATTAGTGATAGTTCAGGTGATATTATTCAATGCTGAGGTACGGTTTTTATATAAATTCTTTCACTAACGATTGTTGGCACGTCTATTGTGCACGTGTGGATGTATGTATAAATGTACGATGCCGTCTTTGTTACTAAAGAGTTGGAAGTGTAGCACCTGTCCCGTGTCTACTAGCTTGTGTGTGTTTCTTTGTGCTACTCAGTATGTTCATAGCAGACATAGTGTAGAGCCGATAGAAAGCGTATTTAGTGGCTCTGGGGGCGTACACAAATAGCTTCAATTCGGCCCACCCTCACTGACAGCCGTCGGGCAACTTTTTACGACTGTTTTGTGTGCCTGCCGACGATAATGGGGAACGATACTATATAGGAAAGTTTGACATTTTTTCTTGACTTCCGCATTAGTGTGCACGTAGTTCAAAGCTCTAACTCGTTAGGCAGAGACCACAGCACACCGAAAATACCGTCGCTTTGCATGCTGAAGCCGACAAGATCTTCATTGGGTTGGGATCTTATTCGTTGAAGTAGACAGAAAAGTCAAACAGTAGTTCCCAAATAACCTTAAAACTGCCGCTAACATTTACGTTGCCGTAACTGCGCCCCAGTTGCGCGTAACATGTCTGTGCGCAGTTGCAGAGTGCCGCTGATTACACTAGGGTCTTCCTGTTCATTTTCTTATACGTAGTTTTATTGAGGAAAAAAGTTAAAGCAGTTCCACTCAACGTGAAAGCTGTCGAGTGCGGAGCAGTGATTCGCCAGGGGGACTGCGGCGCCGTTTTTCACTCTTGGCTACCACTCCTCACGCTCTTCACCTCTCCATCTTACTCCTTTCTCGATAAATTGAACACAGGTTTGTTCAATGCGTTTCAATTTTCCCTCCTTTGCAGTGCTCGCGCGCCCTTTCCTGGGACATCTCGCATTCTTTTCTTTATCTTTTGTTTCTGGTTCTGGCTGGAACAGCTAAAGCGGGAGTTCTGCTCTTAGTAAAAAGAACAGAACTCCCAGAACAGCAAAAATAGAAGCAGTCTGACCCCGTAGTTTTCATTCCGGTGAAGCCACTTTACTTGGCGCAGATCTGGCGCACCTCCTCGCCACCGCCGACCTGTCTTTCACAACTGTTATCACAACTGTTGTTCCCCTCGCCACCAACGACGCCTCTTTCTCAAGTTGCGCAATCGGCTGACAATGGCGGTAGCGCCATTATCAGATGATTGCGGAGAATCAACAGAAGCGCGAACGGGCATAAAAAAACTCAAAGCCGCCGCCGAGCGTGTAACCGACGCCGTAACCCTTTAAATTCCACCTCGCCAAGATTGTGAATTCCTCCGTTAAATCTTCAGCTTGAAAGGCTTTCGGAGCGACATTGTCGCCGGTGTATTTGACGCCTAAGTATGCCCTTATCTCCGGTTGCCGGTTTGTGCGTGCAAAGGAGTTGTGGGTGGAAGGAAGGGGCATGCACGCACAACCGGCATTTATGCTGCTACCGATGACATGACCGTTGTGCTGGTGGGAGATTTAAACGTGGAAGTTTCATTGCTCAATGCGCCCTCTCATCTGTCCTCCTTAATCGAGCACTTTTGGCCTGTGTTACGCAGACAATGCAGTTAAGATGTGTAGACGAGAGAGGGAACGGACAGCCACATGCTTGCCTGCTAGAATAACGCTCTAGACCTTTCAGGTTTTGGCCCACTATGCGACTGACACGTGTTCGTTTGGAGGAAGTGAAGCGGGAACTGAAGAAGCGCTGGCCCGAACAGAAGCGCTAATGGGCATGAAAATAACGGAGAGTCGCTGCTGCCGCCGTCGTTACCTAAGTTCCAGCTCGCCGAGTAGCTGCGAATCCGTCTTAGATGAACAGAAACTTGCCCGCTTAGAACGCCAACGTGAGCTAATATTACTTGTTCAGCGATGGTGTCTTTCATTTCTCAGCACGCGCACATAAGCGGTTTCCAGTTTATATGTGCACAGGTTGGGAGTGGGGGGAATTACGCCCGCCCTTACTGATGACATGTCCGTTTTGCTGGCGGGAGGTTTAAATGGGAATGTCAAACTGCCCAGTGCGACACGCGTCATTGGGTTGGTGAGTTACACAGACACTAAGATACCTATGGCGCGCGAGGGAAACAGAAAGCTCCATGCTTCTCCGCTAGAAAAAAAGCTCGAGTCTTTGCAACTTTTATTCAGCTAATTGGCTAGAAAGTATGCTCAATCGTAAATTGCAAACAAACGTGTTTGTTTCGTGCACACCGGGGACTCCTTCCAGCTTCGCAGGTCATCCTTCTTCACAGAGTGGAAGGGCACTATATCTTTGTGCTTGCTTTCATCTCACACGTGCTGGAGCCTTTCTGCGCCATTTTGAACACGTCACATTTTTTTTCTTCTGCGGCCACTTTTTTTTTTAAACAACGGAGCTGTTATAGCTGGCCGTAATGTGTGGCGCGTAACGCGCTATAACTAAGAAAATGCTTGCGGCTACCGCCCAGCGTCCTCGGTCCGTGCAGTGGTGATGTGTCCTTCACTGCTCACGTAGAAGAAAATCCTGCAGCTTCGCCAGTGATGATGACTACTACTAACACAGTGCAAAGCGACGTCGGAGCATGTAAATAAACAACTTCGAACTTCTACAAATGCGTGGTGATGTGTCCTTCGATCACTGATCACGTAGAAAGAAATCCTGCAGCCACGGTTCACGCCTTGCGCGACATTGTGCGAGATTTTCCAGTTTTCTTTTTTCGCTTACTATCGTGAAAACCAACACAACGAGCACTGCTAACTATATGAACGCGGGATTGCCGGTTAAGTACATATATTTTGCCTCAAATGTACCTACAGTTTTCTTCGCGCTAAATAATGGGGCATGTAGCGATTCGAGGAGTTTAGAACAGTTCTAACCTCTTGTTCAAGTATCCCCTTAAGTTTCGACCGGAAGGCTGAATCGAGGAACAGGCGGGTATCTTTTCGAAGCCTCTGTTTGGGTGTGTGACGCCGCGTGAATTCGGTGGTACCGCGGTCGAGGTGCGACACGGTGGGCCCTTAAAGTGCTCCGCACTTAAAAAATGCGCGCCAATCTATGCGCGGTCTGGTAGCTCAATCGGTAAGAGAACGGCTCTCGCTTCGTCCCTCTTTTCGTCCCAGGTTTGATATCTAGCGGTGCCAGTCATCATCATCATCACCAGCCTATCTACACCCACTGCAGGGCAAAGGCCTCTCCCAT
This sequence comes from Haemaphysalis longicornis, assembly GCA_013339765.2. Taxonomy (NCBI): domain Eukaryota; kingdom Metazoa; phylum Arthropoda; class Arachnida; order Ixodida; family Ixodidae; genus Haemaphysalis; species Haemaphysalis longicornis. The sequence goes on along the minus strand of CM023455.1, from coordinate 104,432,875 downwards.
TAATATCCAACTATCCCGGTCCTGTGCTAACTGCGACCAATTTATCCCCGCAAACTTCTTGATCTCATCTGCCCATCTAACTTTCTGCCGCCCCCTGCCACTCTTGCCTTCTCTAGGGATCCACTCTGGTACCCTTAATGACCGACGGTATCTTGCCTTCGCATTACATGCCCTGCCCACGTCCATTTCTTCTTAATTTCTAGAGGTGCCAGTAACTTCCTTTATTTATTCGCGGGAGTTTTCTGTTAACACCAACGGTCGCGACAGAACACTTGGGGGTAGAGGTAAAAAGCTTCGCTTTAAAACACTTCGCGTTAAGATGACGCTTTCCCTATAGAGAAAATGTAGCTGGTCCCTGCTGGTTTATGGCCGAATTCCCAGCTGGGCGCTGCTGGTCCCAGTTTGGACCAGCTTCACGTTCGAACTGTATACAAAAGCACCGAGCGGCAGCGTGGTATGCGCCTCATTCAGCTGCGCTGTTGCCTTTGAGGCTTGCGTTACATGGCTGATCTTAAGCTGCCTGTATTTAAGACCACTAAATGTATTGTTTTGACGTATTTGCGAGACTGTCCCTGTAGTCCTTTGTAGTCATGCCTTGTCGCGACGCAGGCGCAAAAAAGCGTGCACAAAGTGTTCGTGATGCAGTCAGCTCCACGCCACAAGCCGGCTATCCCCGATGTCGCCGCTCCTCCGGCCTTGCGCCGCGATAAAGCGCGCACACGCAGAATTCGCAGAATTGGTGGACGCTTGCGGAGTACTGTGGAATATTGGTCAGCTGTTTTTATGCTATAGCCTAGAAACAGCTGACCAATATCTGACCAATAACAGCTGACCAATACCACCGAGCGCGCCGCGGTAGTGGCGACGATGATTGTCGTGCGGGAGGATGTCAACTCTGTAGCCTAATTATTCAGCCTGCCGAGCGCCTGGCGAGGTAGTGGTCATTAGCGCTTCTTAGAACATCGGATTTCGATTTTAAGTGCAGAGCACTTTAGGGCCGCGCTTTGTCGTAGCTCGCTCGCTGGACCCAAGTAGAGCCGGCGTTCCGTCGTAGCCGCTGTCTTTGCGCGGTGTAACCCAGAGGCTTCGATATCCAGCCGCCGGTATTGGCGATGAGATGTTTGAGGGGCGCCCCCTGGCTCTGACGTCGGCTTAGGGACTCGCGCCGCTGTCGTCTGCTATACTCTGCTTGTGGGGGCAGCAGTCCCTGTGCTGAAATCACCCGCTTTAATTCTTTCGTGCATTAAAAAGGTGTTTGTAGTAATTCAGTTATTTTGCTAGCTTCTGACAGCTTTGAATAATTTCAATCTGTATCTCCCAGAAGTGTACAACACACGAGAAGAGAGAGAACAACTTTCGTCAGAGCATCGGTCCGAAGACCGTGTGTAACTCGTCCTTTCTATAGTTGGTGACTCTGCAGCGGCTTTTCAAGATCAAAGGGATTTTGTGTTCATCCGCAACCAATGGCGTCTCGCCGTTTATGTGACGCCTGCAGCATACGTTTGGAAGGAGAACTATTAAATGCAGAGCATTTCTTTAACTCACGATGTCACCCGGCGTTGTCGGCGTGCCTCGGCGTCCGCAACAGCCGTTCCAGGTGCGCCCTCTCCCCCACTCCTCCTCTCCCGCATCACGCTACCCTCCTCGCTCTCAACAACAGGTCCGCACCCCTCCCCCTACACTATAAAAAAAATAATACTTACCGGCGCCTGGTTTTGATCCCACGACCCTGCGGGCGGAACGCAAGGTACATGGTGCTCTACCCACTGCGCCACAAAGCCGACACAGAATGGAAGGCTACGAACGCGCCTTATATCCTTGACTCATTCAAACTACGTCAAGAAGCTGCTGATACAACGCATTCACTACCACCAACTCCCCAAACACTAAACGTTAACGCAATACACCCACCCCCTATGCGACGCATTTACTCGAGTCCCCCTCGCGGGGAGATGGGCCCTTTTTTTCCAATATGGCCGCGCTCGCTTGCCGACCGCTGCTGCGCCGTCGAGCGACAACGAGGTAGCCGAGAACCAAAAGCTCTGTATGCGACTTGTGTTACGAATGTGCTGTAGTGCATCAAGAAGCCGCTTATCGTCACCTGTCCCGTGTGTGTCTTACCGCGTCGTGGTTTGTGCGTACGTGAGGAAATCGTGGTGGCACTGGTGGGCTGTTTCTACGAGAAACGTCGTCACCGAACTCGATCTGAGAACGGCGAAGCGTCGAAGCTGCATCTGTTGCTGGTGTGATTGTGGAGTGTAACGCAACCTCTGTGAAGAAATAATACGATTTGCTTTCGCCTACGGCAGTAGCGGTGACAAGTTGCAAGCGTTTTCGTTTGTTGCTGTGAGCGTAGGCTGCGCCCGATGTTGAGCGCGGGCCTACGCGGTGTCCGTCTGGCCCGACGCGGATTGTCCAAACGTGTGTGGCGTGTTTTTTGGCCGGATACGGCCGCTCGTACAGCCTTACACGTTATTAAGATGATTGCCAAATCTTACAATGTAAGGTATCTTTCCTTACTGATTCGCGCATTGCTTTAGCTTGTCGGGGTACCAACAGAGCAGCGGTGTGGCGTTTTTTTTTTTCCTGGCGTAACCAGGTATGATTAAAGCATCATTGCAGAGACTCGTGAAGAATTAAACGTTCGTGCACAATTATCCGAGACTGGGTGGCTTTAAGAAAATCTGTATGAACCTGCCTTCCTGCGAGAGGTTGGTGCCTATGGCGTTCTGCTTATGCCAATGGGCACATTATCGCACATACAAAAGTATGAACGAGTGCGAGTATTATTGAGGTAATCAAATGTGGTGGCGTTTCGTTTCTTGACTGTCACTGGTTGGTCGTAATCCATCAGTATCATTTAAAACGTAATAAGAGGGGTAATAACATCGAAACTGTATGACTGCTTGATTTTGACCACTGCCGTTGAAGAAAGCCGGAAGTGTGTGGCCCCGCGACATGACCACGTATTTTTTCATACATTTCCAAAAATACACATGCATGCAGCTTTTTATTATGGTTGCTAAAAGCTTGTGGTGCGTCTATTCCCATCACTGCTCAAAGTGGCCTCAGAGAAACTGACAATGCGTGGACTGAGGCTGCGTATTCTGTGTGCAGTATGGAATTTGTTGATGCTCATTCATTTGGTATAGAGAGCGTATCCTCCACGAAAATCGGTTTCTGTCCCTATTATGTTGGAAGGAGTAAAAAAATTATTTTCCCAACCGAACGTTTACATCGTGTGGACACCGGGGCACGAGCTTCTGGAGGGTAACATTGCGGCTAATGCCACCGCCCGAGGCCATTCCCACCGGGCGACGACTACTACCCTCACCACCATCGCAGAAGATCAAGCTCCTCCCCCGTCGCTGTTCCCACCTATTCCACGACGCAGCAGGGACATCTTGGAACACTACAGATTATCCCTCCAAAAAATACCCACCTCCGTATCAGAAACTCACCAAAGACGAGGCAATTCACCTAAGAAGACTTTAAACGAACTCTTTCCATCACGCCACGCAACTGCATATTATTCACCCCAGTCTCTACAGTTACAACTGCAAATTCTGCGGACGACCAACACTATCTACCACGTGGTATGGGAGTGCAGGGGTGTCAAGAAACTCCCAGGAGACCTGGCGCCGTCGATGCAGCAGTGGGAGGTCCTGGAAAACCCGCGCAGCCTGGTGATCCGGGCCAGACAAGCAGCTGAAGGCCGTGGCACCCCGTACTAGGGACGCCATTCACCCTGGATGATCAAAGTTAAAGCATCGAAGATCGTCCATCACTCCTTTGAGGTACGGAGTACCTTAGGACGGCACAATGTCCGTCCGCGTCCGTGCGCATAGCACTTACAATCGCAAAAAAAAAAAAACCACACAGGCACCGACAGAATTCGAGGATGTGTCTGGTAGACCAGACAAAGTTAGTGTGAGTCGTCTTACCCGTTGGGCTGCGACCGTTTTTTTTTTATTACCGCTTTTCAAAACACACATCAAGTCAAAGGTAGATTGTTGGGCTGCGACCGTGAGTTAGTACCCGAGAGTCAGACGGCTTACTCCATCACCTGTAACGTTGCGGAGTACCTTGGGACCTCCCAATGTCCGTCCGCGTCCATCCGTGCGCACACCACCATCAAGCGAAAATCAAGCGAAATTCGATTTGAGCCGTGAGTTGCAGTTTCATTTAGGGAATAATCAAGGTGCACCTCACGGTTCAAATCGAACGACGGTCGAGGCGCAAATCGGATGTCACTCGGGGCGCAACTTGGACGTCATTTCGAGTCCCCGTACTCCGCATCCTCGCCATCATCCATGGAGTGGAGATGCTGCCATTTTTTTGGGTGAAATAACGTTTATCCTCCTCTCTCCTCTCTCCTCCCTCCTCCCTCTCTTCTCATCTCTCTCTCCTCTCTGCTCTTCTCCTCTCTCCTCTCTCGACCTCTGTCTCTCCTCTCTCTCCAGGGCGATGATCACCGGTCAAATAAATGTGGGAATAATGTTTGTTATTTTGATCTATATCATCAAACTGTGGCGAATATTTCATGGAAGAACTGCCCCTTTAAATTTTTATGTACACAAGTCTTTGGCGAAAGCTTCCAAATGTACGTTTCCTTATGATTTTGGTGTGGTTCAATCCAATCTTCGTATGCGCGAACTTATGCAGTGTGGTTTGTGTTTCATGCGAATCTTGCTAAGCCGGATTGATATTGTCGGCGTGCGGACACAAAGACATCATCAAATAGACCCGTTAGCCCTCCTGGAAAGCTACTTTCCCCCAAAATGACCTGAAATAAGTGGTTCGTGTGCGGGGCTGATGTGTAAGGGGTCATATACCACTAGACAACAGGGTTTATTGTCTCCCTTTCCTTAATTCTGGAACATGAGGCGCTCGACATTTCCTACCTGAATTCATTCATTCATTTACACAAGTCTTACCTGGCTGCTCGCATGCAAACATCGTTGTGCATAGAAACCAATACGAAAGACCACTTCCTTTTAATTCACCGCAACTGCTTTTCTGTGCGACGCACGCATCTTGAGTTAACCGTTGGTCACCTTGCTTTTGTCACAGGGATGTCGTGTCTGACATGCGTTCTTACATCGTGGCAACTGGACGGTTTTCGTGCTTTTCTTGCTGCTAATTGTGTCTTTGTACCTTTTTTCCTGACTCTGTCGACGATAAATGTTTTGCTTATAACTTTAGCTACCAATGACAAACTTATTTGCCAGTTCCCTGCGTACGCATGTGAATGTTTTCAGGCCACCACCGCCGCCCGCATAACCATCACCAGAACGGGCAAGCATACGACCTTTCGGTGCTGTAAGTACCGGCAATCATATTAAATACTTCTAAAAATTTCATCCACAGCTCTCTAACAAGCACTTCAAATTACGGCCTTCTTTACAGCCACGGCTCGTACGCAGTAGCATTGGTGTTCCGCTCGAAACGTGGCGTTTTTAATTCGGTTTCAAAAGCCGCACAAGACGGTTGGTAGCGGCGGCAGCATGAGAGCACCGTGCTCCGTGGCACCGTGCATTCGCGCCAGGCAAATTCCACTAGCACACACGCAACGGCATAGCGCGATAGGCAGGCAGAAGCACCAAGCAGAAAGGTCATCTTGCTCCGTGACGCAGCATAAAATGCCTTGTCACGCTCCGGTCACCGTGCACGGCCGCGACTTGATGCGATAACTACGAGCGGAATTTTTTGGAAGTCTTTTTCAAGCGTTTCGTTTTACAACTGGCAGAATGTTCTGGAAGACGGTAGCGAGTTGAAAGAGAGGAAGGGTAGACGAAGGCCGACCAATAGCAGCGCTCTATGTTGCTTTGATAAACGCGTTTTACACGAAATGGTACGCCATCTTGCCCGGCTGCTGCGTATCGCACGCAGACGGTTCGGCGGCCTGCGGGTGGATGGATAGGTGAGCTTTTTTTCGATGCGATACTGTCTAGCGGGAAGTTTGGTTCGCGCAAAGAGTGGTTTTAACTCTTTAACGATTGCCTTGCTCTTTTTCTAGAGTCGTTTTCATTTTGTGCCTGAGCCATTCACCGCTCCCAACGGGCTCGCTCGGACAAGCGCATCCACGAGGGCCCCTTGCGAACTTCCCTCGCGGACCTGCGTAGGCTGCTTCACCGACAACTCTTCCAAGTGGTGAGTTCCGTGGCCAAAGGCCCGGGGCGACGTGCGGCGGGCCCACGAAACCGGCTTTCGTCTAATTTTTTTTTCGTGACGCCGGAATTCCGCGAATTTGAATTAAGTTTCAAACCGAGCGCACATTCGCCTCGTAGCCGGACGTTTCTTGGGCCGTCGCGACGCAGGGACTCCGACTGTCACCAAAGCTTTGCGGTGCGCGTTAGGCGGTAGCTTTCGGGACAGCGGCGCAGTGGCGGGGTTTAAGCCCTTCGTCGCTGCCTCTATTGTAAAACTATAGCTCGGAAGCCCGTCAAGTTGTGGTGATAGTCGGTCTTCCTTTCCGAACGCCGCGGTAGCCGAGGTATATTTGACAACGCATTCCGCTGGCACGCGTCCTCGGTTCGCGCGGCGTTCGGAATAGTCGCCACCTTCAGCGAGCACCACTGAAGCACGGAACGCTAGCTCTGCGGTCCGCGGCTCCAAATTGGGGTCGTGGCAAAGGCGAGTGGTGGAATTGGTGTCCTCGGTTCCCTTTCAGGTTCGAGTCCGGCACCGCCCCCGTCCTCCCTTTTCCCCGACCCTTGTGTCGTGTCTCATTGCACCGTACCCTTCACGCAAACACTCACTATTCTTCTGGCTAGGGAGGTACACGTCTACATCTGTCCTATCTAGCTCGACGACGCGTGTTCTGTACATAGGTGTTTTCGGGTAATAAAAGTGGTTCTGTCGTTGTTCGTCTGTGTTGCAATTGCCTTTCAGCGTCCGTTCCCGTTTCCTGTCAGGCGTAATCCTGGACCCCGCACTCGGTAAGCAATGGATGACCTCCCAAAATGTAGCATTTTTAACGTGATTTGCCTTTTGTTGCAGATCGCCTCCTGTCTATGCGTCCCGGCAACCGCCGAGCAGGACCGGTGCCGTCATCGAGCCGTCCAGAATGCCGTTCGAGTCGAGCTGTCCGTGGCTGTGCCCGTCTTGAAATCGTTAAAACCCTGTTCGCATTCGGTAAGCAATGATGACCTCCCAAAACGTAACATTTCTAACGTGATCTGCCTTTTGTTGCAGACCTCCTCCTGTCCACCACCAAGATGGTGCCGTCAGCCGTCATCGAGCCGTCCAGAATGCCGTTCTACGCTAGCTATCTTGAAATCAATAAACCTTGTTCAAACCCGGAGTGCTGCCTAATCTTTCCTACACAGTCGATGTGGCTCGCTGGCTCTGTCGGCTTGAGCGACGCCTAGTAGTGTGTCGGTCTCTTGTAGCAAATCCTAGAGGCGCTCATTGAAGTTGGGGGAGGGGGAGGGGGGGATAAGCCTGGACCGGTTCCTTGTGCAAACAAATTGGTCAATGGTTTTTCAGTACATTCGTTTTATTGCCGTTTTACCCGCACGATATATGTATGGTTCCGCTACAAATTCAGAACGTGGTGTGCACGTTTTGGTTCGCGAAAACTAAAAAATGGGCGGGAAAACATTGCAAGTGAGTGATGGAGGCGGGGAGAATGAGGAGTTCACTGCGTAGAGCCATTAGAGCAGCGGAGCTGCAACATGAGCCTAGCGCGGACCCCTTCCCGGCTGGAAAAGTGATGGGGGAACTCATCCGATGAGTTCACTGGCCGTGACTAGCAAATTAACATCAAGTTATGGTTCCTATTAACGAGCCCGCTCCCATGCCAGCACGCTCCCCAAGCCCGAGCGTCCTTTCAGTCCAGTACGAAGAAGTTCATAAGCCCCAACCACATGGGGCGATTTTGCAAGCGACTTGGGGAGCGACGCGGCTAGCGACGAACTACTTTTCGCCGCGGACCAAGTCGCTCATCGAATCGCTCGGTTCTGGGTCGCCAGAAACAGTCGCTCGCCTCCCGGAAGTGGCCTCAGCGACTAGCCAATAGCAGAGCCCCTACGTAAGCACGCAACCTCCGGTTTTGGAACAGAACGGGAGGGAGATTCGCGCAGACGGTGTTTGCGATGCAGCGGCAAAGAAAGCTGTGCATGGTAAAGCTTGTGTACATGTTGAAGCAGAAGCAAGAAGGCTTCCGCACACACTGGGTGAGACCCGTGTGGCAAAAACGACGTCAAGAAAGCGAATTCTTCACGGCGTTCATGTTGGAGCCGAGAGACGAGGCGCAGGAGGAAAAGTGCGCGCTATCGCTAATCCAAACCAGTTTTAGAGATGCAATGAAGTGTAAAAAGCAAGGTAGAAGGGCGTAATACTTTTTAGTCATGGTATTTATGACAAATGAACAAAAAAAATGTTTGCAAACAACCAGCGTACCAAGCGCGTTACTATGCGCAGTGCGGCAACATTGAAATCGCCGTCCTCAGTCGCTCGAGCCGTCGCTATAGTGCCTAGAATATTCTAGTTGCCTCGGCGAGCGACTTCGGATCAGCGACTGCGGATCCTATTGGCGGTGAGCGCGAACACAGGCGGCGCTGCGAAGCGCGCCTCCGTGACGTCAGCTTAGGGATTCTCGCATTTGTCGTCTGCTTCACTCAGGATCGCTCTCCCTGCTGTTTCTTTGCGCTCGGTCAACGTCTGATGCTTGTCCGCACCAGAATTGGCGTGTGGGTAACTTTTTATCATAATAATAGGCTTAAAATCGCATACACTAGCTCATGGTGTCAATTAAAGTATAGTTTTGGATACCGCTACGGGAGAAACATTGCCGGCGCCACCCCTTTCCTTGCGAAGCCGGTCCTGTGCGGAGCGCGAAGAGTCGGAGCTAGGCGTCAGCTTCTCATGTAAGCATTCGAACAAAAGGAACAGTCAGCTGCTAATAACCGACAACAGCGAAATGGAAGACCAAAACAAATTCTAGGCCTTCAGGGCTGTCGGCTTTGGCAGAAGGCATCACGATTCCCGGTAATCATATGTAAGGTAAAACAGTTTTTTCAACCTTGCCGAACGCTCGAACGCGTTTTGTCACATCACTTTACGTTGTCAAGGCATGAAAGTTTGCCGACATGCACTATAGACAGCAAAAACTGTAGGTTGAGTTCCAAATAACCCAGTGTGTATATACGCGCGTGCTGATTCTATAACAGGAATCTAACCAGTATGGAGGTTTATTGAGCAAAACGAGTCACGTCTTCGTTAAATTTATAGTAACACATATATGTTTGTTAAGACCTGGAGGGATATTTCGGAACATTTTGCACAGCCATATCTTCCCGATATTCGGATATGCGTTATAGGAAAACTTCACTCAAGAGGAGGAGGAGGAGTAAGGGGAGGAGGGGAAAACCTTGTTTAACAATTAAATCGATCTGGTTAGTGGGCCGGGTCCTCAGCCCAGGACAAGAGAGTAAAAGTAATTTTCTTCAAATCATAGAACGTCATCACGAGTAGAATAAGATTTGTTCTTCGCGCCTGGAAGGGTTGAAAAGCAATAAAGAGGTACTTGGAATTCTTCTTCGGTTTCGAGTCTTGTAATATCTGCAGGTATACTATTTAACGTTAGTTCGCGAGTATATCATGCCTTCAACACCGTAACCATGCCATCATTCTTCGAGTTGAGAGTCAGTTCGTTATGATAACGATATAATTACGATAGAAATTCGGAGCACAAAAGCCGCCTTCGAGTACTGTGGACCACGTTGTTTAGGGCGCGATCGCGGTGGCGTAGCACAAACCTTCTCATTTTATTTGCATGTGAATAAACAAAGCACGCTGCGGATATGCACCTTCTTGCACGCAGCCGTAATGAAAGCCAATTTGTGAAGAAGGGAATGTATGCCATACAAAATGAAGGAAATATCCACACGATCTTTGTGAGGCTCCCAAACATCCCAAAACCTCCTAATAAGAAGTTGGTGACGGCGCAGAAAAATTAATGCGTTGGGCAGAAAAAAAAAGCAAGAAACATTAATCCCATACAAGACAACAACGAAAGAAACAGAAGAAAGCCGCTTTATTTCCTGCTGTGCGATGAGCGTGTAGAGGCCTGCTTGGTACGTAGTATTAGACTGTTGAGTCTTCATAGGAGCATCTCAAAATACTGCAGGGAAGCCTACGCATTTTGAATACTTATCGAGAAGCTCTGATCGCTGATCCTCGCGAATAAGCAAGAAAGGACGAGTTACAGACGATCTTCTGACCGATACTCTGAAGAAAGTTGTTCTCTATCTCTTCGTGTGTTGCAAACTTGTGGGGGATACAGCTTCAAATTATTCAGATGCGTCAGAAGCTGGCAAAATAACTGAGTCGCTAGAAATACGCTTTTTAACGCAATACAGCAACGAAGCGGGCGATTTCCCAGGCACTGTTGCCCCTCACAAGCGGAGTGTAGCAGACGACAGCGGCGCGAATCCCTAAGCCGACTTCAGAGCCAGGGGGCGCCACTCAAAGATCTCACCGCCAATAGTGGCGTCGCTCGTCATGTCGCTGGAAAAATCGCTCCATGTGGTTAGCGCTTTAAATGTTTCTTCTCCGTGTTCCAGTTCTGTGCTCTGATTGGTTGCAGAAGTGGACAAAATGGAAATGCTTGCATGGAGATGTCGGCACATTTTTAAATAAGTCACTTAGATCTCGTGTTCATGCCTCATATTATTGGGCCTGTTGACTGTAGTTGTTTAAATAGGTGCAGTAAGAAATGAATGCACTTGTATAGCCTTTCGTTCAAGTTTCGTATGGGGCAGTCGGTGTTCGACGTCACTGTTTGGTGTACATAAGGGAAGATAATTGACTTCGGGAAGGTTATCAGAAATGAAAATGCTTCCACAAAAGCTTGACATGGCTGTGAAGGAACTACATGTTGAACCGAATAGTTTCTTTGTGTATTCTATTTAAAAAGCCTCATCAGCGATTAAAATATCTTCAAGGAGCACTGACACCAATTTTCGGCGTTAATATTATTACACAGTTCGCTTCCTTCACTCAACAGAATACCCTGGCTGAAATATGAGTGGCCTGCGACGCGAAGAACATAGTTCAATTGGATCGCATTTATCGCGCCGACGGAGCAGCGCGCGGAGCGGCACTCAGCAAATGGACATCAGCGTGACAAAAAGAAGTGACGCGACAGCGCTCGCCAAAAATTCGTGACGTCACTTCACGCGTGCGGCCCCACGAGCGGCGAGCGGGCGCAACGCCCTCTCAAGCGGGCGCCGGTGACGTCCGCACAAAGCGGTGAGGTCAAACCGGGAGGCTGTCATATGCGCCGTTCGAGATGAAAGCGCGGGAATTTGAAACAAACGATTTTCAGGCCGTTCAATGTAATTAACTATCGCGCGCTGAAGTATTTGAAGTGCTGTTTCAGGATCGTCAGACCATTAAGCATCGATAAAAGCAATAAAAGTGTAACATAAAATTTTCGTGTCAGTGCTCCTTTCACGGTAGGCTTTCACGGTAGGCTGCTGCATATCAGTGTAAAGCCAATAAAAGTTTAATGTTGCACAACTTGGAAGTAGAACTTCGGAAGGATCCATTTGTAGGTCACTATTCATTTTTTCGATAAAAGCTCGCAGCAGTAATTTTTGAGGCGGCTGCTAGTGCTTTTTCACCGCGAGTCAAGGTTCCCTGCCTTATCACTGTAAACTGCGGGGCGGTGATATGACACTAAGAAACAGCGGCAGCTGTTTTATTACATCGCCGGGAAACGCCTCGGAAATCGTCGCCTGGATTGAAAGCATGACACCGAATACTGCCAATCAAACGAACTGACGTAGAGCGTCTTGCCACTCGCGTGTCTCGTGAAGTAGAAATGATTAGACTTGTAAACGTTTCACATCCGCAGTTCTATGCTCGCGCCATACGGTGTTTGTCGTCTCGTTTAAGCGGAATAAAATAACGCTTGTTTCTTCGCACCTACAGCTGATTTTGCAAGGCAGGACACCTTATGCCGCATCGCAACCTCCACCGTTGCGTGCGTCACCGCGGTAGGTGTTAGCAGGGCGTCACTACGTTCGAAACGGTCGCATAGAACAATACGTGGCCCGTTGATATCGCGGCCTGATTTCTGTACGACACCGATGAATTTTAGCCTCTGGTTTCCTTTTCACCCTGGGCTTACACAGTCCGTGCACTGCATACAGCCATTGCGGCGACGAACCGCCCCTTTCTTCCATCCCGCGTTTACGACGCTTGATTTAAAGGGGCCCTGAAAGGCATTTTGAGCACACTAAATGAACTAGCGCAACCGTTAGATTGGGTCGTCAACGTCCTCTGTGCCAAGTATTACTCTTTTACGCGCAGCGGAAAGCTCACACTTTTGTTGCAAAGTTTGTCGTTTTTTTCTCACCCTTCCCTTCGTGTTTTTGGACGCCGCCATCTTCACATGTCTACATAATCGATTCCCAGATGTTCGTCATGAGATAGACATCCTGCTATTGGGCGGCTTTTTCACGCACTTCCGGCAAAGAGATGAGTCGTCTGCTCAGCGTCTGCTCAGCGTCGGCTCGCCGGCTGATCTGCCAGCGGAGTGCCGGAGTGCTTGGGCATTTTACGACAAACGAAACAAGTGTAAAACAAACGCTTAACCGTTTGTAGTGAATGCAACACGGCCATAACACGACATGGATATTCTGTTACCTGAGTACGTTCCATAAAGAAAGCGTTGAAGCCCCGTGGCACTTCTTTCGTGCAATCGCAGAGAACGCCCTGAGCCGAATGCCCGGGTTTGACGCATACATTTTATTCAACTTCAAAACAATCCAGAGATGCGTTTCTAACGAACACAACGTCACAACATGCGTTGAAAGTCTGAACCACGATTGACAGAGGATGGGTTGCCTCCTGTCCGTCGTAAATTCGGTACTCACCTCGCGCGCGCTTTGCGGGGACGAACAGCAAGTCACTTAACTCTGGCGCACAAGCCGATGGCTTTTAGCCACGCACACTGCACATACCTGCTTCGCTGTTTATCCACCTTCGAAGGATGCAATGGCACGTGAATTTTTTAAGGGTCGCACCTTCCGAAGGTCTTCCGGCTATTGGTGATGGTGTGTTTGTTTAGAAAAATAAATGTGGAATTTTTTTTCTTGTTTCTCGTCAATTTTTCTGCAATGCGAAAGAGCATGCCATACATCGCGAAGAGGAAACGCCGTACAGTCATTCAGGTGAGGAAAATGCTGCCACCTAGGAGAAGGGGCAGGAAATACTCGCGTGAACCCTTGGCATGGCGGCTGCCAGCAGTTAAGGTTGCGTAGTCAATCAATTCGTGGCAGTAATCTCAGTATTTCTCTGTTGGTTGTAGGTATCAAGAGTAACAAAGGAGCAGTAACTGTCGTGTTTGCTTGAGTAAGCTTTTGGTTATACCGGTAGAAATATGCTGAACACTTGACTGAAACCGAAACTTAAATGTATTTTACCACCAGTTATAGCGAGAGGGCCTGCTCAACAATGTTAAAGAGCTGAAGTTTCGCGCCTTCAAAAAACGGGCACAAGAAAGTTTCCTACATGCATTTATTTTGCACGTTTGCACTGTCTCTTTCAGAAAAACGTTTAGACAAGCTCCACTAATCCTGTTTCACAGCTACTGATTCTTTGTGTCGCAAAGTGTAGTGCAGGAAAGTGTATTGAGGGGCAACATTGGGTGGCAATGTACTAAGTGGCTTTCGGTATTTTCGGCGTTAATAAGCTGCTGCCACGAGTAGCATATTTGTATTTACGGTACTGTAGTCTACAGGTTGTGACTAAATTGCCTCTACAGTCTAATGTGCATTTAATACAGAATTAATCTGAATACTGGTCATGCTTGAGGCTTTATTTTCTTCACAGCCTTCTGCATAAATAATGACAGAAGAACATCTGGTAGGCTGCTCTAAGGAGCACATTAACAGGCCTATACAGGCCTAAAGCAAAGTCACTGAGGGCAGAATGTCGAATAAAATGATTGAATTTTAATGTCGCGTGCTGCATACTTGCAATGCGATTCAAACCCACTTCTAAAGAAGAATAAAAGAAGGAAGCCCTCAGATGTATTAACCTAAAAATCTTTCCTAAAATTAATATGATTGTGTAATAAATGCTCCTTAAAGGTTATTTTGGGATAAAATCAATAATTAACGAAACAGCTTTTGATCAACTGCAGCTGTTGACTTCGTTTTGTAACCACGCATTGCGGAGGAGGTCGGGGCTGCCGATAAGGGCGTGCTTCTCTACAAGATTTGCGGTTAGCTTTGCAGGGGAAAACATGAATATTTCGAAAAAAACAAGGAACAAAGGGGGGGGGGGCTTTCCTGCAAGTTATGCGATGGGCATAGCACGGGAAGCTTTGAAAGCGGAGGGTGTGTTATCTGTGTAGCAGCAGAAATTATCAACGCCTCGGGGGTATACCGGCGTGCAAGAAATTCCTTGGGTCACCTAAGTGGGATTTACTCCACCCATTGCCTAATAGCTGGCAATGAGGTTGGTGACAGGGAAGCAGCTGCTGCAGACCTTCGTCACAAGTTAAAGGGACCCTGCAACATCTTTTTTTCAGCTTTTTTTCGAAATCTTTAATGCTTGAAGAACCTAGTGGACCAACACCTCCAGTACTCAGATTAGGGGTCGCAAGGTACCTCAGACAACAATTGCTGCTCTATGCCCATCAGATAACTTAGAAACTTGCTTAAAAAATTTTGCTCTCTTTCCCGGTCTTGGCGTTCTTCCAGCGCTAGAATGGCGTCACTGCAGCGGTGTAGCGACTATTTACAAACTTTCCTTCAATTTCAGCAATGAACGAATTCGATAGTTACTTAAAAAAAAAGTCACAAAAACAAAGCAAAACGGAAGGCGGATCTGCTTCGACGAGCAAATCGTGCAGTGCCGCTCCGAGCTGGCGATAACTATAGTTTCGTAGTGCTTCCAGACTTAAAGGAAAGAGTGAAAGTGTTTATCGGAAGTATTGCAGTCTCTCTTCAATGTTGCGGTTTAACCGGTACATTGAGTCATCGTAACGACACCAAGATCTAAAGGCGTAAATTAGGCAAAGAAACTCGGAAGCAATGGTTGGAATGGGAGTACGAACAATAGAAAACTGTGCCACTGAACCTAAAATAGGTAGATACTGTACATAAAAAATGGAACAGGTTAGTCGAAGTTACACTTTGCTGGCTACAGATCGGACACACACGTTACACATTTGTAGCTTTTAAACTGCACACAAAGACCACAATGTACTATCGGCGTCAAATGAAACGCGAACACGAAAATATGAATCAGAACACAAAAATAGCGCGATTTCTTCCCATACAAGTGAAAATGACGCGTGGCTGGGTTACAAAAACAAAGTCCGGAAATGTGGCTTTCCGAATACAGCAATATCGAGCCATTTATAAGACCTCAACGAACAGTGTTTTTCAATTTTGCGTGTTTTGATTCAGATTTTTATGTTCGCGTTTCATTTGACGCCGATAGTAGAGGATGTGGACGAGGGCTTACGACCCTACACACCTAGGCGGGCGCACCAGAGAGAGGGTGAAATGCTTCCTCAGACCACCACGGAGGGACGCAATAGTTTAAGAAAATTATAAAAATAATTTTAGCTATGGCACTTACAGCTCCTGGCTTAGCATTTTTTGCTGACAAGATTGCGGCGTGACTGCCTCTAACGCATTGTTGTATACCAATAGTACAGGAACATTTAAGGTATTAACATGTTTTATCATTACTATTTGTTAGAAAAACTTCAACTTTCACCCACGTACTCTATTTCACCTTTTATTTCCGCATTTGGTAGATTTCGCGATTTGGTAGATTTCCGAACTTTGGCTTGATAGCATAACTATGCTGACATCGCTAAGCGTGCTCTCCTACCGCAGGCAGTTATCGAGTTGAGCGTCCACCGTGGCTGTGGAAGGAACCATGTGCATTCGTGGGCCTTGGTGGCGCCGGGCTCCCACCGGTAAAATAGGCACAAGAGACTTCCCCGCCTTGTCCATGTGCTGGACAAAAACGCTGGGGAAGTAGACCCGGCCTGTACGGGAAATCATCCCCATGGAATGAAGCGGCTGGAAAATACAGCGAAGGTGTGTATAGCTATCCTCCCGCAGTGGTCGATGTTCGTCCGTCTACGCGTCGCCTAGGCATGAAAAAAAAAAAAAATTCGTCTCCAGTTCCTCTCGAATGGTCTGTACCTGTCGATCTATGTAGATATCCTGGGAAAAAGTTAACACTCTAGAGGTTTCCCAAGTCAATTTAAATTTACCGCGTTCCACTCCTCCAAGTCGGGTGCCTCGATACCAGCGCTGCCATACGGTGGAGACGTGCGCGAATCGAGGCGCCCTACTACAACATTTACAGAACCACGCTGCCCTACTCCACAAGCGTTCCAAGCAGAACGCGGAACCTATCTAGTGGAGCTTTTCGTTGCTGTTGTCATTTGATTTCTTAAATGCCGCCAGGAGCCACCGTAGCGCGGGCAACAGCAGGCGACGGTTTTCTGCAATCGATGTAGTATTTCATTTGCTATCGCGAAAACCAAGCTTCCATGAATTCTTTAATAAAGGAACACTGCAAATATCACTTATGTATTGATTTTCTGCCTTATAATCTTGTTCTTGTTCAACAATATCTTGATCTCGTTCAAAAATGTTGACAAGTATGAACATTGACACCGGACTCAGACGTTTAGATTTGGCGGTGGGCATATAAAACTATCGCGTAAATTATGTGTTTCACTTTGGTCGGGTGGCTGAATCTAGTGACAGGCAGACAGAGAGACATACAGACAAACCAAAATTTATGTGTTTAAGTACTGAATTATACTGAATAAAAATTATACTGAACTAAATGGGCCGCTAGACGACTTTATTATTTACGCTGTATCAGAAGTATGTGTGTTGTAATGTAAACGCGGCAAAACTTCGGTATTCGCGCAAAAATGTGTTCAGCGTGGGTTTTATCACCTCACAGTTATCTTATCATACGTGATCAACTGCGCTTGCCAAACGACCCCACTACGTACTCGTGACTGCTTACGTCGCGCGTTATCAGGCGCCTGCCGATAACGCATTCTCTATTGTTCCAACTGAATTCTCGATATGCCCCACCGTGGTCACGCGATTAGAATTACGAATTTTCTGCGATAGCACCTATAAGAAGACGCCCCTTCCGAGGAGCCTCCCGGGTCCGGGCTCGACCGAAACGAAGGTAAGTGAATTTGCGGACTGCTGCATACTTAAGCCAACCATTGGTATACTCTAAAAACTTTCAGAAAGAATAACGTCCCGAGAATGTCAACTGTTAGTACAGTCTAGTCCACTTATAACAATATCCAAGTGCCACGAAAATCCCATCGTTATAATCGATAATTGTTATAAGCGGGTTGCGAAATAAGAAGACGGAACAGAGCTCAAAATATTTTATTCGAATGCCAGCAAGGTCGTACTACTACTAATTTGCAGAAAAGAAGCCACAGTCGGTCACCTTTGTTTGCCGCGTGTGAAGCTAGCGCAAATCTTTTCCAAGAGCACCTATAGGTGCTTCACCTAGCTGAGGTAAATCTCCTTGGCGGAAACAAAGTTCCTGAGGGACTGTGTCACGAATTCGGCCTCCTACGAAGACACTACCTAAATAGGCTGCGCAACCGCGTCATTAGAGTCATCCCTGTTGCACTTTTTGGTGCACAATATAACCGGAATCCGGATTCAATCGTTATATCCGATATCGTGGCACTGGAGCGATTTATTTTACCGCTATGGTAAAATGAGCGGTTTATTTTACCATAGAAAGAATACAAAAGTTGACGGTGCCATAGCTGTACATCGTTATATCCGATATATTGTTATAAACGGTATCGTTATAAGTGGACTCGACTCTACATCTCTGTGAGTACTGGCTCTCAACCATGAATTTGCCGGGGACCCCTTTCGGGCTAGCAAATGTGCTGGGGGACCTCACGGTGAATATGTTGATCGGTCCATAATGTCAAGCAATTTACGCTTGTAGTTAAAGCCCGCCGCACACTTATTCGATGCCTGCATTTTACGTCTGACTTTAGATGCGTATACGTGTGTCATATCGTCAGACAATTTGCTCTTGCAGCTACAAGTCACCCAGCCTTTTGTGTGTCTGGCTTTTTCGCATAGCTAGCGTGTCGTGCAAAAAGCCAACTTAAAAAACAACATGGGCTACGCGGAGAAATGAAACGTTGAAGTAATGTAGAGAAGCCACATTTTCGAATTTCCAGGCAAGGTTCAGGAGAAAAGAAGAAATTAATAGGGCAGGGATGGGGGAGGGTGGAAGAGCTGTGGGAAGGGTTTTGAGGACCTCTGAAACGCCCTCACTGACCTCCTGGGGTCCTGCGGACCCCAATCTGAGAACCACTGATGAGAATTTGTGACAGAAATTATGGAGAAGAGACGTGAGTCTTTTATAGCAGCGTTTACGTCCTTAACTGGCAAGCGAAGAAGACTAACTCAGCACAGCGGTGGTCTACGACCTATATCAGAGTTTAGGAATAAAATGCTTAGTTGAAGGAAGGAAGGAAGGAAGGAAGGAAGGAAGGAAGGAAGGAAGGAAGGAAGGAAGGAAGGAAGGAAGAAAGGAAGGAATGTAAACCAGGCTATAGCCTAGTTTGCTACCCTGGACGTGGGAAAAGGGACAAAATGAGAAAGCGGAAAAAGGAAGGTGAAATGAACACAGTGTAGGTGTGCCCAGCATTAGGGTTCGAGACGTTGGGGTTCAGTTATGGTCACTAGAGTCTTTCGTGAATAGGTTTGCCTTGTATAGGTTTGTCGTTCGCAGGAAGCAAAGGAGTTGGTTTGTAAATCTTCTTCCTCCCCGCGTAAAGAAAAGTGGCATTGATACTAAGACCTTTTTTTTCTTAGATAACACTATGATGTGAAAGGGTAACCTTGCGGGTAGGGCGCCGCTGCAGGTATTTTTGGAGGAAGACGATCCTGGTTGATCATGTGCGACCGAATTATTATTCTACTTTAGCTAATAAACATGTGCTATTTACGGAACCTACTTGACATGCAAGACTAACTTCGTTTTATTATACTCTGGTGATGCCTGAACTGCAGAAATATGAGTTAATTCGAACCAAGCTATCATTTCAGACCGGATGCTGAGGTATCTTTCTTCCTGGGATGTGTCAGGATGACCGTTTCTCAGCTGATTCTTAGAATCGAGATAATCAATTAATCTACTGACGTTAAAGTTCCTTTTGAACATGATAAATAATTTAGAATAACTAATTGCGCTAAATTTATTAATTTATTAGAACGACTTTCAGCGTAGCCGCTTCGATATAGTGTCTGCTTAAATTCCTAGAGAGTGAAGCAATGAGGGAAACATTGGGAGAACGCCGCAGCTGCATTCGGTTAATCCAACGCAGCTCATAGCCACTGAGATAAGACTCGTGGTGTGAAGATAAGTACGGAAGCTGAAAATTCTTGAGAGAGTCTCCGTCCGATAAGCCCAACGGGTGACATTGTTCGGCTGATTTGTGCGCCCTAACCACGAGGAAAAAAAATGTTTAGAAGTAAGTAATATGCCTCGCTCACTTCAGGTGGCATGGAATAAACACACGAACTAAAGCCTAGCTGTAGGCTGTGGAGAGCTCCAAAATCCACCGGAGCCTCCAGGTCGGATCCGGTATCTGTGTTATCTTGGCCAAGAAAAGCGAGCATTAAATACTGAAATCTTCGAACATGCAACGGTTTCTACGGCGCAGGTGTACATAAAGGCTGTCTGGAAAAGCTTCCATAACTTTCACTGCTGTGAATGACACTACAAGGATACGGCAGGTATCACTGCTATGTGACTGCAAAGAAATTACTGTTCACAAGCGTTTGTCAGATGTTCCAAACAACGTGCAGCGTGGCAGGCAAGAGGTAATGATATATGTATAGCTGCATGAAATAGTTGTCTTCGCATCAAAGTATGTGGAACATGGCAGGACTGCATTTTTTGCCGTAAGCAGCAAGTTTTATTTAATATAGTTGGTTGGTGAAGGTTAGTGAAAGAGTACGGCAAGGTTCATACTTAAAAAAAATCGCGAAACAACCAGGACAAAGGACAAGCAAACACACATACACAAGCTTCCTACAAGAGCTACGTCCTGTTGTTTGCATGTTCTTCCATCAGGGTTGTTTCGCGCCTTTTCTGTTAGAAGTTTCCTTCAGCATTTCTTGATTTCTAAGCGGTTGAATTACGAATAATCACAAATGTCGAAGTTAGCTAAAAGTAGCCAGTAGTCTCGGCGCGACTGTTAAACTGACCCACGAGGCAAAGGAGTTCACTACTATCTTAGACCCTGTTCACACGTGAGTCACAGTATTTTGTACTTTTTTTATGCCACAGACATGTTGAAGCTGCTCCTCGCTTGCGCAATACTCGGGTTTGTGGCCGACGGCCGTCGGTTACACCCGGCGCACATACAGCCGCTCTCCGATGAAATGATCGATTTCATCAACGGCCTGAACACCACTTGGAAGGTAAGCCTGCTTTCCACACTTACTTTTGTTTGGGGCCATATAGAACTCTTGGCTCATTGTGTTAAAAATGTCTGCCTCAGTGATTTCCTGCATTGCTGAGCACCATTCAGCAGTTTTATAGTATTACATTCGGGAAGGCGTCCCCGAAGCGGGCTCCGTCGCCTCCGTCATGTAACGGTAGCATGGTGGAGGAGCGGCCAACAAAAGTTGCTGCCTTGGTGACGACAGAAAGCCGAAGGCGAAACTTAACTTGTTTAGTGCACGGCGAGAGACGAACAACGACGATACAGGAACAACACCCTTCCGGGTTAGCTTACATCGACTCGAACAGAGCGGCAGCGGGATCGGATGCTGTCAATCGAATGAATTATGCGCCCGGGGGAACCCCGTATTTATCCCCCCAAGCAGTAGTGGTCGGACACTTCTCCTAGTGCTGTTACACGCGGCACGAAAATTGTACGAACACACACGAACACTATTTCCCGAGTTCGTGAGGGCCGGCAATAGAGGCGAAGAGGAAATCTCAGCGAGCAGCGTCCGCTGGCAGGTTCGAGTCTCGGCATGCCTTTGAAGAACAGCTTGTTTTGTATTTTAGCAGCTGCCACGGCAAAAGTCCTCGCCAGCGGGCTCTGCGCGGCAGGCGCATGTAGGAACATGTTCGAAGAAGGCGGGGCTCTGCCGCCAAGCACAGGTGCTTCGCCACACTACACGCAGCACGCGTGCATGGGATATCAGCTCGCTGAATCGCAACAGAAGCAGTTTCTGGACTCTGTGCTCAAGCGTTCACGCGTAAGGCAGCTACTACTTGGTTTTGCCTAAAATGTCCATGACTGCCTTCACTCGAGTAGCGTTTTCTTTACAGTGAAGCTTTTACGGGCTCACTCCTAAAGCCGCTATCCTCCTTTTGACTACGACACAGCCTCTCCCTTAAGCCACCTGTTCGCCGAATATGGCATATACTTATTCCGAAGAAAGGTATTTCCATCAGGGCGCCTGTGTTTTAGAAGTGCAGCCTACTTTAAGGAAGTCGGTGTAAGCTTTATCTTTGTTAGCTGGCTCTCACCCATTGTGTGTGGCACAGCGAGGCCTAGTGATAAAGAAAAGAATAGGCTAACTCCCCGCGAGTACGGCGGAAGGGGTACCACCGAAGACGATCGGGCCGCGGCGCCAAGAGTAAGCGCGATGCCCGTCGGGACGCCGAGGTGCCCGAATATCGCGAGGCGGGAAACTCAAGACGTCGGCGGGGCTGCAATCCTGTTGAACGCTTTTCCGGCGTGACGGCGCGGTTTGAGCGGGAGTTTTAAACAACCAATAGCCCACCCGCAAACAGCTCCCCCGGTAATCCACCTTCACAGAATGGAATGGCACTGAATTTGTAGCTTGAAAATTCCAATTGCATTAATTTATTACATCGCATGTATTCGTGACGTTTTAACAAAGTCATCGGGACAGGGGTATGGCTTCGTTATAAGCGATACTTCGTAAAAACCTGGAATTATTTTCTGTCTAGCACTGGAGGAAAGACCATAAAACACTTCGAATAAAGCGGTATTTAGTTATAACAAGGATTCACTGTAGATGAAAAGGCGCGAAAAATGTGGTATCAGTAAGTTGGAGGATACGATGTTTTAGGTTCCAATCCCTAGCCATAGCACGTAACTAAATATTAATAAGAGCAGGTGCAGGTGGAATATACATGTTATCCGTTTTGCACATTGGGATGTTATACCAACCGGAATACAAAAAAAAAACACTACTTCCCCTTAGTTACAGAAAATAATGATATTGTGGTCCCACAGTAACTTCAGCAATCATGACACGGCTTAGCTTGGAATAGCGGAATCTAAAGTGTGCGCTTAAATTTTTCTACTACCTGCTATGGTTAACATATTCTGATGCTTCAGCTGGTTCTCATAAACAAAACTATCTGCTTCTTATAATTTGGTATAGATTTAGTTTTAAACTGTCTGCTTCTTATAACTTGGTAGACAGTGCGTTTTCTACGTTTAAGTTTCAGATATGGCGTCAAGTAACTCAAGTTTGGCGATTTCATATTGGGCATACGTGCACGAGAAGGGTCTGGTATAATTTTTGTCAAACTTTTACCAAAGTAACTTTTGATGCGATACAATCCTTTAGCTACCTCATCGAGATTTCGCGATGCATGCGTGCGCCTGCATGGCCTCGTCAGACGATTACGATAACTCTTCCATCAGCGTCGGCGTCAAAAGAGCGAAATCGTGCCCTGCAATCAAACAAAGACGCAGTGTGTGTGACTGATAACCGCACTACGCGGGTGCAACGTCGACGGTCAGGGCTACGAAAGCTCAGCAAAGAACACCTGGACGGTATTCACGTCAGCAAGATTCCAACATACAAACAGGCTTGATAAGTTTCCGCCTCTTTTGGACATTTCTCGTGAACCTCAAAAACATCACACGCATGCCTACTGATCCCACCTCGCCCCTTGTTTTTTTACGCTAAAAATTGCTTTAGTCGTCGGGAGAGCATGTTGAGCATCTTATTTCAAGGTCCACGAACCTCAGTAAAGCTTTATGTCGGGCTAGTTCGTATAGCATTGTGGGCGCCGCCTTCACGTCAAAGCGTATATGCCTGTCCCTTTAACAACTTCCAGCGCGATACCCCAACAATGTCGACGAGTTTTGGATTATTAGTAGCAGGGCAGAAGCTGCAGTAAAAAGGCCGTTAACTTAAACGATGGATAAAAAAATCGCTCCAATCCACGCTGGGAAGGTGGTTGGACTGCGAAGCTGTAAACGACACCTACAACGATTACCCATGTGGCGTCACTTGAATTCCTACACGTAGCTCTACAAAGAGTGAAACTAGAGACTCTGGCAGCCGCTACCTCGGTTTCGCGGGGGAAGCGTCCTGAACGCAGCAGCGACGGCAGAAGGAAAAAACAAAAAAAAAAAACAGAGGGTAGCGTCTGGCTGAATGTTAGGAGGCGGGCGGCACGCGCAGGCTATGGCGTCATCTCTCTCACTTCCACCCCCTCACTTTATTCGTGCGCCGCCGCGAAAGAGAGCCCTCCCCCCTCGCCCTCCCCAGACGCTGTTCAGTTCGCCGTGACTCCAAACCACGTGAACGTCGTTATCATACATTATGCGGTTTGCACTTCACACGGGGGCTTTGAATGAGCGCAGATGGTACACCCCCCGCTGTTCTCGTTGAGTACACTGTCTGTCTCCCCCGTCTCCTCGTGTGGGCATAGCTTAGTCGGTAAGACGACGGGCTCGCGCTTCCCTTCTCTTTCCGGGTCCAGGCTCGATCCCTGGCGGTACCAGCAGTTTTCTTTATTTAACCTGGGAGTTTACTGCGGACGCGGACACAAAAGTTTCCTTGGCTGGTAGAGGTATACTGCTTCACAGTAAGAAACTGCGGCTTGCATGCTTGCGCGGAATTCGCGCTGTTACCCCCCGAAATCGTGAGCAGCGTCAAGAGATGCACCGTTCACGCTGCGTTCAAGTTTTGTATTGTGAGCTACACTGGCCGAGGTTGAGCAGTTTTGCGTGGCTCTTGGAAAGCCGTGCGGCGCATGCGCGTGGAGCAGTAACTTCTCAAGGCGCACAGCTGGCACGCCGGCTTCACCACGACTGGATTTGCATTGCATTGAATTGAATTAAACTGGATTTAAAGGGATTTGATTGGATTAAATTAGATTATATCGGATTGGATTGGAAATCGTTTTAGCAGCAGTAAGTATGATAATTAGCTAATCCTAGACAGCCAGGAAACCTAAGAATAACCAGCTGAACCTTAGCTCACGCTACGTATATTCTGGCATACCCGAGCTAAGCCACTGCTAATTTTTTTACACGTTACCGGGTTCAGGACGTACTAGCACATGTTCAGTGTGATGTTTCCCAGTGCAACTATACCTCCCTCGACCAAGCCAAGCCCATAGTCGGGTATTGCGTTGAGTGGAGCTATTTGCTACATTGACCAGTTTATGCTTTCCTTCTGCTTGAGCAGCGCTTGGCAACACCGACTATTACAACTTTCATGTAACTCGCCGGTGCACCTCAATGGTGTGTCTTGGAACCAATTTGCTTTGTTCTGAAGCAGAGGAGTCTTTTTTCGGAATAACGAAGAAAGTAATGACACCTTTGGATGTATCATTCCGGTACTGGTAGCACTACGTCGCGCCATTATGGAGGTGTATGCGAATGTAGCTTTATTGAGTATTGGGGGGCTAATTTCTCATCCTTCACTGGGAGTCTTTAAAATGTACGGCTACGTCTTTCGCGGCCTGCTGGAAGGTTCTCGGGTGGTCTCTATGTCATGCATTTTCTACGCTGAAGCTTGCTCGGCAGCGAAGTGATGCCGCCGGAGCTTTTTGATACTGAAGTCAGAGCGATAACCATTGCCCGGTTGTGAGAGGAGATATACTAGTGAGTAAGGCGCGAAGAAACTTCTGTTGCGGTGCTCTTTTCGCTGAAGACGTTCAATGCCCCATCGTCCAGCAGGTGACTTCACGGATTTCGTTTGGTGCAGGGGTGGTTCATTTCGTCAGTCTGAGAGCCTTCTGAACGCCTCTATTGGTATCACCCTGTAACTGGGGCCCTATGTGACCATGAGCTTTTTCATTGTTTTGTGGCAGAGGCGTCTGCTCTTGTGTAGCCCTTGGTCCGTCGAACTTTCGGTGTCCGAGGCAGTTGAAGAAGCCTCCCCAAAATTGCGAGATCGCCTTGTTGTGTTTCTATGAGACATGTCTTCTCTGGTAGTCCCTGGGTATCGCTGCTGATCACGCCTCATCACGTTATTGACCTAAGTGCATTTGGTACGTAAGATTAGGGCAAATTATTGACAGCAACGTTTTTGCTGTGCCCATTGTATATTATTGGTGTGCATTGTGGCAATCCTTTTCCTTTTATCTAATACGGTAAAAATTGTCCTTGTTTATTTTTCTTTCTGTGGGCTGTCGTTCACTTTTGACTGGTGTTATGTTGCATAGGCAGCCTGAAACCTGGTCTTGTGCCATAAATTTTGTTCTGTAATAAACGTCGTTTCTGTTAATAATGAAAAATAGTGTCGTCGAGAAGCTTCAGTACTCACAATGCTTTTTGAATCTTGCTTTTCGCAGGCTGGCAGGCAATTTCACAAGGACGTTCCACTGGAGTATTTGACAGGCCTAGCGGGTGTTCATCCCGACAGCCACAAGCAAAGTCATCCCGTGTACTTCCACAAGGACATCCCCAAGAACTTGCCTGAAGAGTTCGACGCCCGCAAGAATTGGCCTCACTGCAAAAGCATCGGAGTCATAAGAGACCAAGGCAACTGCGGGTCGTGCTGGGTAAGCGTGACGGACTCGCTCTGTTGCTTGGATTACGGCGAAGTAAAATGGCTTCATGAACACCACCTGAACTGGATTGTAATTCAGTATCTTGAGTTGAAGGAGTTATCATCTGCACATTACAGCAAGGCAGACTGCAACTACGTGGTTAACCCCTTGATGCCCAATCTTGCTCGGGAGCAACAACTGAAACAACATTTTTTCTACCGCACGGAGCGTTTTTTTACAGTTAACGCCACCTGTTGACAGACAAAGGTTCTCGGACCTTCAAAAATTATAAAATAGAGGGCAGCATGTACGGTAATTTTCACAGCGCCTGAAGGAGAGGAGACAGCGGAGGAGAGTCGCGCATGCGCGCAAAGCGAGCGAAGCGCGCGCACGCAGCTGTTGTTTATGATAATGAGACGGAGTGAGAGTGTTGCGCACAGCTGTCGGAGAGAAGAGCGGAGGAGAGGCGCGCATGCGCAGGTGGCGGGCGGACGCCGCCGACGCCGACGCACGCAGGAGGACATGCCTCAGAGCAAGAGATGCGTCGCATCTGAAAGAGAGGGCAGAACGTACTTCCGTGTGCTACAAAAAGTCTTGTTTATGCTTTTCACTCCATCGAGTCACCGCTAGTGATTGGTAAGCGTAATTGTGCAATTTCGTTGTTAATACAAATGATAGGAATGCAAACATTGTCTTCATTTGAACCATAAATCATGCTGATCAAGGTAGCGTTCTTGTTCAACTAATATATGCGCAGCCAGTGCCGAATGTTTCCCAGTGCCCAGTCGGTCATTGGGTAAGTCCTAATGAATCATATTTTCTTCTGACTTCCTATTTGTGATGTCGGAAGTTTTTTTAGATCATAAAAATGTTTTCACAATCTTAGGCAAAAAATTAAAGCTTTGGGCACCAAAGGGAGCTTTGATGGAGGCTACTTTAAAATGGGATTTTAGTGAGCTTGCTAGGGGATAAAACCCATTTTTCAACTGCACGTTCTACAACTTTGATTGAAATCTGAAACGACTAGGTGAAGGCCCTTCATAAACACCTTACTGAAATGAGGCTTGCGCATTCCCCTGAAATTGCTAATGTCGTCGGATTTGTCATATTTTTCATCTGGGTGAATTCACTTAAACCTTATTAATTTTGCACACTCCATTATTTCAGCAACTGTCTTGCGAAGTTTGGGGTGCACGTTTCAACTGTGCGATTTGTGGCAGATAGTTTGCCAGCTTTACAAATATCCTGCACACGACTTACGGTTTCAGATATGTGCATGATCCGAAACCAAAACCTTGTATACAAATTAAGTGTTCAGCAAATATCAGCATCGCTACACAAAACTTCTATTGATAGGAAAAGTCTTTCCTCGTCACTTCAGTTTATGTTTAGGAAGATTTCTCTGCATGGTGATTTCTCAGCTGGAGAACAGCCGGAACATACTCAACACCTGAGCAATGTATAATCGACAAAACACCTTCAGCAGCCCGAGGAACATGCACGATTGCATACACCACGCATAAACAGTGTTTCCTTCCGCAGACTTCTTTAGTGATTTAAAAAAAAATTGAAGAAGTCCCCCTCAACGGGAAAACTGTAAAGTGCAGAGCAGTGATTGGCAAAAGGGCCTGTGGCACCCTCTCTTGACTAGTGTCAGCATCAGCCTGGCGTTGGTACCAAAAGTAGTCAAGAGAGGGCACCGCAGCCCCTGAAAAATGCCTATAAAGGGACGCTGGATCGCGATTTCAACAACTTGGGGTAATAATTGCGCTAATTTATGACTTTTCGTTTATTTCATGTTATTGTGCACTTATTTGCGGCCTAGCGACGGCAGCCTCCGTGGCAACGGCACAGCGCAAAGATCGCCCCCAGCAGTTTGCTTATGAGAAACGTGTGTCCCTGTATGTGGCCCAATGGTATTGACATCGGCTTCGTAACGCGAGAGACCCAGGTTTCATCCCGACCAGGGGAAGCGGTGACCTTATCGTGGTCCAGCTGGTTGGATGCGTGATGCCGCGTTACTCGTTACGCGTTACTGTGGTGGCTACGAGCTACGAATACAAGCCGGGCCCCTGAAGTCATCCTCACTCTCTACCCTTAGGTGTTTTATATCTCCGAGGTAGCATATAGCGAAGGCCAAGGCCTGACATTAAAGTCAGCATATTGGCAGTGTTAATTACATGTCGATGTCCGTTGTAGTTTCAGCCAGATGCCCAGACGGTCGTAGAACACACTCACGCACAACGCCCGCACACACGCATGTGCGCAGGTACATATAAGAATGAACACACGCATACAAGCGTGAACACACGCATGAAGAGCGTTTAAGGGCGCTGCCCCTTGGCGGCCGTCTATGGGCTGAACCGCGTTGTCGGTGTAACCGAGCGCACGATGGCAAGGCCGACGAGTGAATAAAAAGTGAACGATGAAAAAAAGCAAAGGAGGAGAGGGTCGCGAAATTGGGAGTGGAGGGCGGTTCGCCGTGGCGGCGCGAGCCAGCGCTCTCCGAAAGTGTGCGGTGGGGGAGGGGAGAGGGCAGAATGCTGTGCCCGCACGAGGCGCTCGACGGCGCGACGCTTGGCGTTCGCTTAGGCGTGCGCTTAAGACGCAGTTCGCGGTCCCTTCCTGAGGCGCACTTCGCGCCGCTGACGTACAGGCTCATCATCGCTGCCGTCGAGAGAACCCACAAGTGAGTGCTGCCTCAGCACACTGCCGCTGCGCCCAAATATCGCCCTAGGGAGTATAGTAATCACCAGCCAATTTTTATACTCATTTACGTATGCTCTATACGTATGCACACGCATTTGCGGTTGTCAAAGTCTAGGCTGCTGCATATGCTGGTATGCTATATGTAAGTAGGTAAGTAGTTCGCATACAACCGACAGTAGAAGATGTCTATCCCAGGTTGTAGATAGTACAAAGATTGCTATCATTGTGAGATGTTTCTGCTCACACCGAACTTTACAAATCGTTGTACTCTTCCGGGTACCTTTAAAAGAAGATCTACCGATCTTCCATCTCGGAATAGCGGAGATGGCAGTCACTGCACCTGCCTGCTTTACAGGCCGTTGCTGCGGCGGAAGCCATGTCTGACAGGATCTGCATTCACAGCAAGGGAAAGGTGCAAGTGAACGTGTCGGCTGAGGATATTATCTCGTGTTGCAAAACTTGCGGCTACGGGTAAGTAATCCGCATCTTGCCTGATACATTGCACGCAGTACGGCCACAGTTGGCAGGTTAAACAGCTGTGGGAAGGAACGGGCTGGGCTTCGGCTACCAGTGATAAAAGTAAACGCGCACACTTGTAACGTCAGGCCTAACAAGAAGCGTGCGGACACGCTCACGCGCATGCTAACTACGGATAAAACGGAAAGAAATAAAACCAGAGGGAATGCGTCGCACGACAAACGCTGGTAACTTTTGAGAACCGTGAAACTTTGGTGTGATTTAGATGTCTTGGAAAGCTTTGTATGGGCCAAAAGGTAAAAAACTTCGGGCACACCTAATCACGGACTGACGGCTCCTGGGATGAGGAATGCCAGTTAAAGTTATCTGCGACTAGTAGATAACTTTGCATTTGGCAGGCATTCTCAGATAATGAATGGCTGCTTACCATTGTCCCTGAAGAAGAAAGTGTATGACAGCTGCATCTTACCGGTACTCACCTACGGGGCAGAAACTTGGAGGCTCACTAAAAGGGTTCAACTTAAATTGAGGACGACTCCGCGAGCAATGGAACAGAAGATGGTAGGTGTACCATTAAGGGACAAGAGAGCGGAGTGGGTCAGTGAACAAACGCGTGTTAAGGACATATTAGTATAAATTAGGAAGGAATGGTTGTGCGGAGGGCATATAATGCTAAGGCAAGTTAACCGTGTGGATCCCTAGAGAAGGTGAGTGTGGCAGGGGGCGGCAGAAAGTCTACGGCCTTTGCCCTGCAGTGGCCGTAGCTAGGCTGATTATGATGATGATGACTAATTGTAGGAGCAAACTAAACTTACTAGCTGTCCACAACTATGCATACAGCATATGGCGCTGCTGTTTCCGAATTGAAAATGGTGTATCATCACCAGTTGCAGAACTAATTATTTAATGAATATTTAATTGAACGCCGCAGGGAATTGTGTGCACGTAGAGAACTCTGGCTTGCTGGTGACTGCTAGGGCCGGTGGGCGAGGGTATCAGAAGCGGTCAAGTGCGAAGCGTGGCGCGATTACAGCGACAGCGGAATACCTGCCCCCGCCGCGTTCTTCACTTTTTCACGTAGCTCTGGGACATGCCCAGGCGGCGCCTGGCAACGTGCGACCGCTTTCTTTGTGTTTCGTTTCTGATGAACGTTCTATTGAAAGTGTCGCAGCCAATGGGAGTTGGTTGGCGGCGCTCCAGGAACATCGACTTCTTCTCTTTGTGAGACACCTGGTACTTTCGGTTTAATTGATGTTTCCACAAATAAAATTGCGAAACGTTCCCGTACACCATGTATACACATTTTCTTTCAGAACCAAGGGTGGCTTAATAATCCGAGGTCGTTTTAGGCACCCGACTCACCCCGCTGACGCAGCCTACTACCGTGTAGCGAGTGCCCGTACTGTGTAGTGTAAGGGTACGATTGGTGTCACTAGATCAGGTAGAAGAGTAGCGGCTCGCAGGGACGCGCAAGTCAGCAACGGCGGCCATTTTGGTGTTTATCAGTGTTGCGAGACTGCCGCTTTTACGGCCTCGCCGCTAATTTCTACTGGGTCGTCGGTTGACAACACTGCCGAAGATGCAGCAAATCGGCATCTTCGTACGCACTTCTGCTGCTGAAAGGCTGCTACACGCGTTACCTTTGATTCGCGTTCGGAACGACGCCAGTCGCGCGAAGCCGCAGAGCAGGGAGGGCAAGCTGGGACTATGGTCCCTAGAAATGTTTCTAGGTCAGGGCTGGGGGTCAGTTCCAGCGACCGTTATTGGGGCTAACACCGACGGCTTGTAATCCCGCACACCTCCCATTATCCAGCTGTAATAAATGTCTCAAAGAAGCCTTCTACACAGCTGCTCCAGTGGTTTCCCGCCCAAGGCCTGGCTGTATTACAAGGAGCACGGCGTCGTGACGGGCGGGCTTTACGATAGCGACGACGGTTGCATGCCGTACCCCTTCGCGCCATGCGAACACAGCATCAAGGGTCCGCTTCCCAACTGCACGGAGAAGCCAGTGCCAACCCCGAAATGCTCACCGGCTGCCGCAAGGGCTACGCGAAGAGCTACAGCGAGGACAAACACTTCGGTACGCATTCGTGACCCCTCCAAATTCAAAAGGGGACGAAGCTGTAACTTGGCCGTAAGGCGGGTTGTAGAGGATTAGGTACGGGATAGGTTCGGCCATCCTGGGATCCTTAGCGCGCTTTGAAATCTCTTACATATGGAAGTGTGTTTTCGTTGCCTCTGTGGAAACAACGGCCGGCACAGCCTAAAATCAAACCCGCTTGCGGATACGATTGGCCCTTTGAAACTTCTCATTGAATATCTTGTGACACAGTCTTTGGTTGATATGATTTCCCGTGCCATCTTAAAATATTGAGTCAGTCATTGTCGACAACAAAATAAATGTGTTTTTTTCTAGGGCCTAGCCTTTATTGTTGTAATTTTCTTATGGGAAATTTCCCTTCATGCTCATATTCTAGGCTCTGATATATTCACCTTAAAGTACTGTAGAGTAGAGACGCTTCCCCGCGAGCTAGGCTTAAGGAGAGCGCACGGCGCAGTCAAGTCAGCAGCTCTGGCAACAATGTTACATTTTATCGGAAAGGCCAGACATGACCAACAAATTTAGAGGGCGAAGAAAAGCTTTGTCTGCTGCGCAATGCTTCAATCGCATTGCTTTTTATTAGAAAATGGTTTATCTCATTTTAGTTCAGCGAGGCTTTTGCTTGAGCCTACTTTCCAGCTAGTTTTTTTGCTCGTGATTCACGGTTTAGGTGAGGCAGAAACTAAAGGACTAAAACAACATTGTCTTTTTATATTCTACAAAAAATAGAGATTAAAATGTTTGCGCGGAAACAAAAGGAATGTTGTTTTAGTCCTTTTGTTTCCGCGCTAACATTTTAATCTCCATTTTTTGTGGAATATAAAAAGACAATGTTGTTTTAGTCAAAAAATAGAGATTAAAATGTTTGCGTGGAAACAAAAGGACTAAAACCACATTGTTTTTTTTATATTCTACAAAAAGTAGAGATTAAAATGTTTGCGCGCGAAGAGTTGAAACTGAAGTTCGGAGTTTTAAACACCGTAGCTGTACACGATGGTTGCTTTGCGCTCCACATCGATGAGCTCCGTATTTATTTACAACGCTCCCCAAAGCGTGCTGCGCCAAAAACGAATCAAATTTAACACGAACGTAATCAATAAACCACGACAATATTATTCAAAGGCTGATCGAAACGGAATGGTCTTTTAAAGGAGCCATGAAGACAAAATACAAGTTGGGTTTATTAGAAAGACTGCTTAGTCCCGATAACAACGATACCAATATCATCGCAATCTTCGAACAAATAACGGAGATATTAAAGAAAACGTGTGATGCAGTCGCGACCCCCTAGCCAATTTCCCGCAACTTTTCTATGACGTCACGGAACCTTGTTTGTGAGATATTCGGCCGCCTAACTGACCTGTCGCGACGACACATGACTGGACGTCTGTAATGGGGCCTCTAGTTCCATTTGACCCGCATCACTTGAAAGCTAACATGCAGTTAACGCCACTAAAAATTATGTTTTATTGTTGGCCCGTATGACGTCATTCTTGCTCATAACACGTCACTGTGGCGCAAAATTTGAACGTTTTTAAATACCTCTTGCTTTTTTTTATTAAAAAAACATATTTTGTGGCTGTAATGGAGCTGATTGAGATACTGAATCCTAGTTCTTTCAAATTACACGAAGTTGTATTTTCTCTTCATGGCTCCTTTAAAGGGTCACGACCCTATAGATGCCTACAAAGTCAAATGACATTTACTGTAGTTGATTGCCATAACTCGCCAAGGCGCACATTGACCGCGGCTTGGCAAGTTGTATATTTTAGTTGTACCAGCTAAAGAAAACGTGTAGATTTTAATACTATCGTATCTCAGACTCTAAGCAAGAAGCTTCGGAATTTTAACGAAAGACGCTGGCCGTCTTTGAATTTCGGTATATTTTGAAGAAAGAGGATCGCAGTAAAACAGCTAAGAAGCTGTCTTCAATAAGACAATAATTTCATAAATCACGCGTCACTGCAGACAGGAACTTTCTAAAGCGTAATTAAAATGTTGTTTCGTTTGTGTGAATATTTTACAGCTAGTAAAGTCTACTCTATTTCAAACAACGAGACCCAACTGATGGCGGAAATCTTCAAGAATGGTCCCGTGGAAGCTGATATGGCTGTCTACGTCGACTTCTTTTCTTACAAAAGCGGTAAGGCCGTGTCTTTTTAGTAAATGTATTTAAGTTCAATAACAATATTGCGAGGTACATTAAGCACTCGTAATGGTTTAGTGGATGCAAAAGCACTAGTGATTAATCCTCGAACGTGTACACTCATTATCATCACGATTCTTTTCCCTTCGCGCCTTTTTTTCGCACATGTAGACACCTTTTTATCTCCTTCACTATTTTCCCAAATTAAGCCGTACGCAATCCCTTCTGTAAATAAGTTTACTGGATATAATTCAATGCCTCACGTACGCGCAGCGCGTGTGCGATCTGCTCGGGTGGCTCCAGTAATTTAAGTAATTTTTTGTTTTTTGTGTGTGTTTAGAGCAGCTTAAAGGGACCCTGCAACACTTTCGATAAGCGCTTTCAGACTTTCGTTCACGTCTGGAACCACTGCGAAAGCTGTAGTTATCGCCAGCACGGAGCGGCAGTGTGTGATTTGCTCGTCGCACCAGATACGACTTCCATGTCTGCTTTCTTTTTGGTTCTTTTTTTAAAGTTGCTAGTGAAAAACGCTCATTGCTGCAACTGAAGGAAGACCGGCCAACAGCCGCTACATGCCCGCAGTGACGTAATTCTGGCCGCCGAAGAACGTCAAGACCGGGAAAGAGGGAAAAATCTTTTGAGCGAATTTCCAAGTTATCTGATGGGCATTGAGTAGTAATTTTTGGCTGAGGTACTTTGCGACCCCCTAATCTAAGTACTGGGTGGGTTGGGTGACTACGTTCTGCAAGCATTTAAGATTGCAAAAAAGTTGAAAAAAGTGTTGCAGGGTCCCTTTAAGCGATATCTTTTTTTGTGCGTTTGCGGTTACCTTGCCTTTCATCGACGCCCTTCTTTAACCCGTTGTTTTTTTATTTACCTTCGTAAAAACCAACACAATTATCACTTTTTCCAAAATAAAACGCTGGCACTCTTCAGTGTGCACTGCTCTCTTCTTAAAGAGGCCTAAGGTTTCGTTTTCGCTGGACAGTGTTGCCATGTTTGAGCTATGCCAGCAGTTTTAGTTGCTCGGAACGGTCTTGCCTGGATACACTTCCTGCTCCTCTTTCACAGCTTTTCTTGAGCTGATGGCCATTTTGTGTGCCATCCTTCATCTATTTTATAGACTACGTCTTTGCTACGACTAATGATTTCACGTTAAAACAGTCGCAACGTTGCATCCCGCGTGTTGTAGCAATGTATTTGAACAAGCCCTGAAGTGCAGGAAACATCGCCCGAGAAAAAACGTGCGTCTTTCTTCGGTTTTCAGTCCTTAATTACTTCGTGCTGCGTTCCTTTATGGACACCGGAATGGTAGGGGACGATGCTAGTGTCAAGTGGAAAGTGCAACAAAGCGATCAAAATTAAGATAGACTCGGTGTCATTACGCAAAAAAGAGAGAAATACTCGTACTTGCTTTGGTTACAATTAGTGTGCCTTCGTGTAGACCACAGTAACACGTGGTCAAGTCAGAGTGTGCTTAAAATAGATCAAACCTGAAATAGATGTGGCCTAATGCATCTTAACGAATACGTAAACATTCCACTGCGCTGCTTTTACCAAGCTTAACGACTGTCGGGCTTAGGACCAAGAGTGCTGTTAATTGGCACAAATATTAGTTCATCCGTCCCTACACATCTTCCCAGGTACTCACCTACGGGGAAGAAACTGGGCGGCTCACTAAGAGGGTTCAACTTAAATTGAGGACGACTCAGCGAGCAATGGAACGGATGCTGATAGGTGTAACATTAAGGGACAAGAAGAGAGCGGAGTGGGTCAGGGAACAAATGCGTGTGAAGGACATATTAGTAGAAATTAAGAAGAAGAAATAGACGTGGGCAGGGCATGTAATGCGAAGGCAAGATAACCGTTGGTCATTAAGGGTAACAGAGTGGATCCCTAGAGAAGGCAAGCGTTGCAGGGGGCGGCAGAAAGTTAGATGGGCAGATGAGATCAAGAAGTTTGCGGGGATAAATTGGTCGCAGTTGGCACAGGACCGGGTAATTGGAGATTAATGGGAGGGACATTTGCTCTGCAGTGGGCGTATATAGAATGATGATGATGATGATGATGATGACACACAAAAAAACTGCTGACCGAGGCTGTCCTTGTGAAATATTTTGCTTAAACTTAGTGTTCGAGGTCAATTTTCTTTTTGGATTGCGCATCAAAATGTTCCCATAAATGCTGGTTACTTTGTTGCTACGCCAGTGCTTCAGTACTGCATCTTTTGGCAGGCGTGTACCAAACTCACCTTCCAACATCTGTGGGCTACCACTCGATCCGAATCCTCGGCTGGGGAACAGAAAACGGCACGCCTTACTGGCTTGCGGCGAACTCTTGGAACACCGACTGGGGCGACAAAGGTGAGCCGAACACCCACCCACTCGCACAGCACAAAGCTGAAAAGTGCTGTCAATTTAAAATGAACGGTTGGTTAATCCCACGGATTTCTTCATTAAAATAAGAGTCGCAGGAATTACAAAGGTAGCTTCAAAGAGTGATTGTTTATTTAACGGGAAAAAATTGAAGCCGTTCCACTCAACGTGAAAGCTGTCGGAAGTGCAGAGCAGCGATTCGCCATAATGGGCTGCGGCGCCGTTATCCGCTCACTGCTACCACCCAATGCATTCAAATTTCCCGCCTTGGCAGTGCCTGCGCGCCCCCTGCCTGAAACTGCGCCAGCGGGAGTTCTGTTGTTTTTGTGCTTGCTTTTCTCCCCGAACGTGTTGGTGTTGCACTGCCACTTGTTTTCGCTTGCTATCGTAAAAAACCAACCAAACGAGCGTTCCTAACTAAATGAACGCGGGCGCTGCCGGTTAATTACATATATTTTGTCTCAAATGTTCCTTCAGTTTTCTTTGCGTTAAACAACGGGGAGATGTATGACAAGCGGCAGCGGTTCACGAGTTTCGAACACTTATGACTACACAACCCAGAGGCTTTCGAAGCCTCTGGGTTACGTCGCGACGACAGCCGCTACGACGTAACGCCGTGTGACTCTACTTCGGTTCAGCGAGCAAGCTACGACGACAAGGCGAGCCCCGAAAGTGTTCTGTACTTAACAGACGACAAAAAGGAGACTCACCAGCCACTTCCATGCACTGAACCCGTGACGTCACCAGAAATAGCGTATGACGTGCGTGGCAACACTGCCTATACCATCCCACTTACCGTAAAAACCCGCGTATAATACGAGGTTTTTTTCCAAATTTGACTATGTAAAATTTGTGCCTCGTATTATATGTGGATCCCAAAGTTTTCAGCCAAAATTGCAACTTTCGGTTTTTAGCGGAGGATGCGCCATCTTGCGATGGCTTAGGCTGGCTGCTGCTTTTCTCAGCCGGCGCCCATTTTGATTGTTTTGACCACGCGAAGAATCTCGGAACGTTCACCGCAAGTCTATCACGATGTCGGGTGCACGAAAACAGTATTCGGCTACAATTAAAAGAAAAGTTATTTTATGTGCCGAGACCATCAGGAATTGCGCCGCAGGATGGCAGTTCGGCGTCACCGAAGGCAACATTCGTGGGTGCAGAATGTTAACAACTGGTGCTTGACTGGAAAAAGTCTGTGTGGTGTCGGCGGCCTGGAGTACTGTTGGGGATTCCCGTCAGTGCTCGTGTTGGACGCCTTTCGTTGCCACCTGGCCGATTCCGTGAATAAGTTGTTGCGAGAACCCCGCACCGAACTCATTGTCATGCCAGGAGGAATGACATCCCTGCTGCAACCGCTAGACGTTTGCATCAACAAGCCTTTCAAAGACAGCATCAGGTCCTGCTACCAAGAGTGGATGAGGTCAGGAGACCCATAAGTGACAGCTACCGAATGGCTGACGCGGGTTTCTCCGGCGGTGCGTTGTGGCTGGATCGCGGATGCGTGGGCCAGCACCCCAGAGGAGCTCGTCAGTCGCTCTTTAAGAAATGCGGCATCTCGAACGCCCTTGATGGCACTGAGGACCACTTTCTGAGGGAAGACATTTCCGACAAGGCGACTTCAGGAGACAGCGGCAGCGAACCTGACGATGACTGCACGCACGTCGGGAGACAGTGCAAGGGAAAACTGACAATGACTGAACGGTAACTGCAGTGCAAATAAATGTTTTCTGTGCTCTTTACCTCGCATTATATGCGGATGAAAATTTTTTTCTGATTTTGCTGTCCCCGAATTACACCTCGTATTATACGCGGGTTCGTATTATACGCGGGTTTTTACGGTAGATAAAACAGCATAACAATCGATGATACACGGAAGAGGTGTCCGGCAATAGCGCAGTCAAGTGCTGCATCGCCATACTGCCTATACTGCCACTAAATATACTGCCACTATACTGCCACTATACTATACTGCCTATAGTATACTGCCTATACTGTCTATACTGTCTATACTGTCTATACTGCCTACTGTCGATACTGCCACTAAATAAGAACAAAGCCACGCACTATGGGACCACACCCTACACACATAGTACCGACATGTTATTTAAATACCTGGACGAGATCGGCATCACGTAAACGATTCAAAATACTACAGTGATGTTCATCGAGGTGCTCATACAAACTGCATGCTGTCTGTTTTTTAGGGGGGAAGCCCCACAGGGGCTCGGCCTGTTCGCGTTTCCTGTCGTCGTCGTAATCGTCGTCTCATGTAGTCACGGTACGAAAACACCGGTACACTCGTTTATGCCTCGCGCTAAAACGCTTCGTAACGCGTACTAAGAAAACACCGGGATACTCGTTTACGCCTCGCGTTATAACGATTCGTGCTTCAAAGACACGAGACTTTTACAGCAAACCTGTATACCTCTACCCCCAACCTATCCCCTTTCACTCTTGCTCTCCCCTTCCCCAGGATTGAGTTGTATGCTGGTGAACTCCCAAATGAGTTCAAAATATCCCCAGTCCACTTATTTTCCACATTCTATATCAATAAAGCACTCACTCACTCATGGTTTCATCTCCATTGGTAAAAACGCCAAAGCACCAAGAATACACTTATACACAGCATGCTTCGCCCCTCCCCAGGTTTCACGTTAGTGGAGGATGGCCCGGGATTTTTTACTTCTTTTCTTCTCTTTCTTCTGCCCTCTGGTCCATAGGGCCTATCTATCCACCCCTACAAATTACCCTGCCGAGTAGCTTGTCTGTGTTGACATTCTGTCAAACCTCTCGGCTTTCTTCTCTAATAAAGAGCTCTCTCTCTCTCTCTCTCTCTCTCTCTCTCTCTCTCTCCTCTCTCTCTCTCTCTCTCTCTCTCTCTCTCTCTCTCTTATAAATGGAAAAGGCATCCTCAAATTTTATAGGATGAAGGGGACCTGAGAAGAAAAACATGTATGCCTGCAGAGAGTACTGAAAAACCCTGCGGCATTGATTGCTAATGTTGGTTCACGTGAAATTCTTCAAAAATGCATTTAGAGGCATAAGCGATCACAAGAGCTGGACTTGGGCGTAGACGTTTGTTCAGTGGCAAAGGAGAACTATTCGCGTCTTGAACGTGTAGGCTGGCCCCGTATTAAAACCACCCTAATACTTAAATTGGGCACGGTCACAGGAATTTGTAGTAAACACTGCAAAGCTGTGCCAGTCTGTGTAAACGTGAACTGAATGCAGCATATATGCCAAGGCAATACCCCTGCTACACTAGCGGCCAAATGTCATTTCAACTAAGTGTCATCTGACTCAAATGCGAAGTTGTGCTGCTCCACTGAGTTTTTAAATGCCATTAGGCGCAAATGACATTTGAGGCATATGCGCATCCAGAGAGGCCTTTGGGACTCTCGAACGCCATTTCTAGCACTGTCGCGCAGAGCGTTCCAATTCAGGGTTCCATTTTGGTCAGACAGCACAAAAAAGCAACATAAACCTAATTACGACTTTGAAATAGGCGAAAATCGCGTCAAACTTTACGTTATTTATAACTTGGTATTGTTTTAATGCCAAAGACTGCTGCTAAATTTGATTGCAGCATTATTGTGTAAAAACAGAACTTGACGGTGGCAGCGCCACGCAGCACGGCGAGCGATTGTTAAAGCTTTCAAATGCCATCGAAATTGTAGCGGAGCACGGCAGATTCTGACTGGCATTTGAAGCCACTCATTTGAGTAGAACGACATTCGGTTCGGATGACATTCGGATGCCAGTGTTTCAGGTGTACAACACGACTTTTCTCGGTGTCAATGTGGTCCACTATGAAATGCGGTACCTTTTATTTTTATTACAGGATTTTTCAAGATTCTCCGAGGCAAGGACGAGTGTGACATCGAAGAGCACATAAACGCTGGTATTCCTCGAGACTGAGCATCAGACTACAGCGCTACCGCTTGTGCGAATTTGCACTGCGGCGTCGTGCAAGCATGCAAGCAATTTGCATGACGCCGCAGTGCAAATGGCTTGCACTGCGGCGTCGCCGGGATGCCAAAAGGACGCAACCACTTCGAAAACCTGCATACTTGCGCCTACCTCAAACAGCGCCACGACAACTGGGAGGGGCCCCAGGAACCCGCCTTCGTGACGTCACTCCCTAGGCATTTCAATGTGGGACATGGCCTTACCTTCATATATAATTATAAAAGCTCTGAAAGATGCCACGCTCGAGCATCCCGAGCCCCGAACCGATACACCCGGTCTCAATAAAGATTCAAATCATTCAAAGATTCAGAAATTCTATTTCCTCAGAAGTAGGAGGAGGCAGGCTGGGACTAAAGGCAACGCAAGCCTGACAGAGGCACCAGCCTCCTTTGGCCGCGTATAACCAAAATTGAATAATAAGCAAAATTGAATAAAAATAAATAAACAAAATTGACCAGTTGAAGAGTCTAATGTTTGAGTAATAAAAAATACAAGCAACACGTAGAGCACCAGACAATAAAGAAAAATAAGAGAAAGGCACAATAAAGTACACTAGAGTACATAGGAATAAGTAAATGAAGTACAGTTGTACAATCAGAGCAGAACTATGATTGCGTTTTAGAGATAGACACAACTACAAAAACAGCGCATTAAACGACAAGTCTAAACAACATTGGTTGCATAACTGCAGGTAGTTGCATAACTGAATATTCAAAAGCTATTCGTTGCATCTGCAGGCGTGTACTGCAGTTGCACACACGGTGATTGGTTCCCTCGGCTAAAACAGGGGCGAAATGACTACTGCCTTTTTAAATTAGTAGAATCTCCAAACAGACATAAAAAAAGGTTTAATGGAGAAACCATTGTTGTTTTTTGCTTGGAAATATTTCTTGTGAAACAGAGAAGAAAATACGTTTGCAAGAAAAAACTTGGCACCCGCCGCGGTGGCCCAGTGGCTAAGGCGTTGTACTGCTGAGTCACGACGACGCGGGTTGGATTCCCGGCCGCGGCGGCCGCTTTTCTGATGCAGGCGAAAAGCAAAAGCGCCCGTGTGCACGGGATTTCGGCGCACGTTAAGGATCCCTAAGTGGTCAAAATTAATCCGGAACCCTCCGGTACGGCGCACTTTACGGTACGGTGCGGGTTAAACCCTACAATGAATCAATCAATTCAATCAATCAATCAATCAATCATCAATCAATCAATCAATCAATCAATCAAATCAATCAAAATCAATCAATCAATCAATCACAATCAATCAATCAATCAATCAATCAATCATCATCAATCAACATCAATCAATATCAATCAATCCAATCAATCAATCACAAAATCATCAATCAATCAATCAATCAATCAATCAATCAAATCAATCATCATCATCAATCAATCAATCAACATCAATCAATCATCATCAATCAATCATCAATCAATCATCATCATCAAGCAATCAATCAATCAATAATCAACATCAATAATCATATCATATCAATCAATCAATCAATCAAATAAAAAACTGGCAAAGCTCCACACAAGCCACATTATCAGGTTTCATAGTTACATTAGTACGCAAGCAACACAAAATGAATGGTATAGATTACAAAAACAGGCACGCAAACAGAGTATAGTGATGAGGAATCATTCAGCATATCATCGTTAATTTTGTTACACGCGCACATGGTATCAGCGCAAATATGTTTGCGTGCCAAGGTTAGTCTTGCAAATGCATAAAAGGTACATGGCAAAACATGCAACAATGAAAAAATGCCGACATTGGCGGGAAAACACATAATAGCGCGAAAACATGATGAAGACTTGCAAAAATACAGCACAAGCGCTCACAGGACATGTCAGATGCAAAAGTGAAGGTGCGCATTTGGATAGATATAAATGTGTTATGTCAGTGTGGAAACCTCGACGGGCTCAACGTAAAGATCGCGGTGAGCATTGCTTAGTCCGTGGATTGGTCTTTGGTCTCCATAGAACATTGTGAAAGCAATGTGTGTGTGCGTGCGCGTGTGCGCGCTGAACATACACGCACACACGCACGCACGCACGCACGCACACACATAAAAGTTTCGCTCGGGATAACTAGGTTTAGAAGTGCTAAACATGAGCCATTTTTTTTTGTAGCGAAAGCTACACTACCCTACCTCGGGCAGTCTTCGCGGGGTGACCGGTGTTCACCTTGATAGCGGAGGTCAAACCTCACCACCTTCCGTAAGCGGCCGGCACGGAGCAGCGACTCGATGGCAGGGAGAAATAGGCGGCAGGGGAGAGATAGGCGACGAGGGAACGGAGACGTGCGTGGGTCCCGTGTCGCCACCTGGCGGAGGAAGGCGAGGAGGCCGCCGCCACAGCGATTAGTGCGCGCCACGAAGGAAGGCCCGGAGGCCATTTGCGGGGCAGAGCCGTGTGCGATGGAGGAAGACGAACGTTATCTGTGGTCGCTCGTACAGAGGCGAGCCTTAAACAACGCCGTGAAGCGAAAAAAAGATTATGAATAAACAGTGTATTCATTTCAAACATGCCTGTATATCACTGCGAAACCATGCCACGACCACACCTCAACAATGGGCCTAGCCGGGGCAGTGATGCTTTCGCTATCAACTTGGGTTATCCAACGCTAAACTACAGCAATCTTTTTATTTTGTGTTAATCTATTGCCCCAGAAATCAAACAGGTTTCGTGAACATAGAGGAGTCCTAGATAAAAGGTTTACCCCGCGATTTATTCGTCGTCGCCCGGAAGCATAAAGAGAGCGTCCGAGGACACGAAGTACATCTTCGGTTGAATTGTACGTAAGTTCTCCAGGCAGTTTATCTGTCAGCTGAGTTATCAGAGCAACGTGTGTGCTGAGCTTTCTCAAATACGCCTTTACTATCTGTTTACTACTACCCCACATAAAAGGAATTATGCTACATGTTGGAAAATTGTGAGCACTATAGATTTAGATAGCCACTTTTTTAGGAATGGCAGGGCAGTAGTCGGTGGTCCTTCAACTATAAAAATGCAAGTGCTGGTGCAGATTGTTCACACACATAGGCGTTAGTACAGTTTTAAAGCAGCTGCCCTAAAACGTATTCTGTCAAGAGTTGCCGACAGGAATATTCGGGAAGAAACAAAAATTTTATTAGTACCACTATTTTACAAATGCGTTCAGTCACTGTTTGACAGGCACGTGTTTTCGTTGGAGAACACTTGCTGGAGAACACTGGGCACGTGTTCCCTGCACGCTCTCATACCGAGCACTGAGATTCGGCAGGGTCGCGAAATGAAATTAGTACTCCTGATAATACCACACTCCCCTGATTCTTGGATTTGATTCATTTTAAGCGACACTTTATTGAAACGGTATCTCTTATAACGGTATCGCTTATAACGAAAGCGGTAGGCCGTTGGATGCGTATTTCGAAGGCGTGGATTCGGTTCTCACGCTGGGATCGTGTTTTCCACCAATTTCTGTCCTAACATCAAGAATAATTAACTTTACGCAAAAAAGAAGTCAGAGAACTTTCCCAAGATTCCCTCATTCTTATAACGTTAAAGGTTTTCGTCAGTTGGTATACCCTGAGGCGTCCTTTCAGCACCAAAATGGGCAAATCAGTGCCCGACAATCTCTTCTCCCTGTTTCAGCTAATCCAGCACTACGGCCGGAACAACCACGATTGTCATAAGACACCTGTAGTCTCGTGACTGCCAGGTGAATGTGAACGGGGTGTGTCGATAAGACGCGTTCATTGTTCGAATTCTCTCTGCCACAACGGCGCGCCCATCTGATAAGATGAGTGGTATTTTTTTGAAACCAACAGCCCCTGATAAGCGGCTCATAGGTGAACTATCACCGGGGTGATCGTCTGGCCGAACCACAGGTAAGATTATTTCTCCAGCATACTTGTACGTGATCCCACGCACGCGAGAAAAGGTACGGCGGGAGCCTGAGAAGAATTGCATGAAGGTAACCACAAAGAACAAATTCATCCGTTTCCAATTAACTTGGTAGCTTGATGTGCGCACTTTGTTGCGGCTTGTGTTTTGCTAGTGGGTAAGTGACGGCTTCGTGGGAATGACGGGCATTAATCATGGAAGCAAACGAGACATCGGAGGCCCAATGGATTTCGGTAGTAATGACGACCAGAAAATAGGGTTATATTGACGGAAGCGCTGGGTTAGTAGTTTCTTGATTTTAACATCGCTAAGTTCGCGTGTAGATTCAATTGATGGTTCGAAGTCAGGTGTTAGAGGGTGGAAGGTCTTAGACATTTCTTTTTTTCTTCCGAATGGGCACAGCTTGTAATGATCATGCCTAAACACGGTCAGTTGTGCTATGCATATAGCTTATCCCTGGAACAATTTCTGGAACACCCAAGATACGCCGTTGTGCTTACATTGGCATCCACTCAACATTATTTATTAGAATCTAATTTTTTGGAAAAGGGGGGTATATTGCTTAAAACATCAATTATTATCAGTGTTAAACATGCCGCTAGGCGAAAGGCACCTCATAATAGCGTAAATTACCCTGCGTGACCGCAAATCACTTTTGCTCATTGGGACTCCCAACAA
Source organism: Haemaphysalis longicornis (assembly GCA_013339765.2). Lineage (NCBI taxonomy): Eukaryota > Metazoa > Arthropoda > Arachnida > Ixodida > Ixodidae > Haemaphysalis > Haemaphysalis longicornis. The sequence continues at coordinate 104,388,732 of CM023455.1, read as the reverse complement.
ATATGTAATCGGTAGGCTATCGGGTCTAGTTAGCGTGTTCTGAACTCCAGGCTCCTGATGTCGCTTCTTTGCCACGTGGCGGCGTCTTTAACGATGCCAGAAGGAATATCGTAATAACATGGGCGCCACAAGTTCTAAACCAGGTGATAACCTGGCTTGAACTGTTGCTTCCTGTTGTATCGTTTATCTCTTTTCGTGCTCATCGTGTCTATAAAACGTCACATCCCCTAACAACATTCGACGATGTCTGATGATCTGAGCGGACGTTCACACTGCCAATTAAAAAAAAATGTGCTGGTTTTACTCCGACTTATACGTAGCGAGAATACGACCGAAAACTTCAAGTTCCAAAAACTCTGGTTTCCCCTGATTGATGCAAATCGCTAAATGACCTAAACGAATTGCAAGAATTGACATTAATTAAAGAGATAATCCTGGGGCACTCTTTATTACTCCTCTTATGGCGCAGTAAGAACACGAACACATCCCTTGTAGATGTAATTAATACGTGTTGAATTACAGCGAAATAATTATCTGGCAGTCAGCGTCTTGGACATATCCCCTTAACGTTTTTTTGTTTAAAACGGTACCTATGCCGTTCTGGATGACTCCATTTGCACAATAATTGTGCGCAATAAGAATGACCTGTATATTTTACGAATATCAGAAGAATTAGGTATTTTCTTGGCTGTGTCATGCGCCACCCGTGCACCTTTTGAAATGGAGTCGATGCGTGTGTGGCGCTTAAACTGACTCTTTCGGCAGCAGGAGTTTTTGTAGTCAAGTTAAAGCAACACCCGCAACCTACGGATACATACAGAAGAAAAAAATGGAAGTGTCTATAAGTTAGGCTGAATTCACAGATTAGTGTTCCTCGAACTCCCTCCATTCGCAAATTTCCGATGTATCATGCTTCATACTCCCATGACCGCTTCTCTCCCCTGACCAGCCGCGGTGGCTCAGTGGCTAAGGCGTTGCGCTGCTGAGCACGAAGACGCGGGTTCGATTCCCGGCCGCCGCGGCCGCTTTTCTGATGGAGGCGAAAAGCAAAAACACCCGTGCGTACAAGGTTTCGGCGCACGTTAAAGATCCCAGGTGGCCGAAATTAACCCTGAGCACTCCACTACGGCGCGCCTCATCGTCTGCGTTGCGTCGGCACGTCAAACCCTACAATCAATCAGTCAATCAATCAATCAATCAATCAATCAATCAATCAATCAATCAATCAATCAATCAATCAATCAATCAATCAATCAATCTCTCGTCTGCCCCTTCCTGCAGTGTTCTATTCAACCCTTCGTTGTCAATATTTCGACTGTTTTTACTGATGCGTTCATTGAAACCGAAAATGGGCCTGACGTTTCAGTTGTCTCCCTTCACAGCCATGTTCCACTATCTACTTCGTTGCATCCTCGTCGGCGTAATGGCGGCCCAAGGGAGCGTGTTCCGCCCCCTATCAGCGGAACTGTTCTCCTGCGAGCGGATCGACTTCATTAACAAGCTGAACACCACGTGGAAAGTAAGTCGGTGTCTTTAGACCTACCTCTTTAAACAGCATGCCACCTCCACAGCGTGGATTGGAGCCAATTTTTTAAACAGCATGCCTATTAGGAAATTAAAAGCGACCATACTTGCACTCGATCTTATTATCTACCGAAGCGTCTTGCATTTTTTGATAAAATTCTGCCATTCAAGACGCCACGTTGAGTGGATTCGTGCAGTTATATTTACAGAAAAGCCATGCCCATTATATACCTGACATTTTAGGAGACAGCTTGAAAGCGCCCACTCCTGTGGTTTCACGCCGCCTTCGGAATCGAGGTAACCGAAGAAACGACGAGAATACCTAAGATAGACGAGATAAAGCGAGCAGGAAAGCGGGGGAAGAAAGTATGACGAAAGTGTGAGGGGGATGGCGGTATTTCAAGGCCGCGCGAGACGTGTGGGAAAACCGCGCCTCGGCTTCTACTGGCGCTCAAGAAAGGGACGCAAAACCAGGCATCTATTAAAGCAAGCGTCTTGTTCTTTTAGGTTCACAAAAAAGCACAAAGCCCAGCACGCGCTGCATGCTGCACATACATTGGTCCCCTTCGTCGTCCCGTTTCTTTGTGTGTTTCATCCCAACCACGTGACATTTCCGCGGGAGGTTCAAACACGATTTACAAATACATGCTCGGCTGCGGCGACGCGTTCCGAGAAAACGCCAAAGTAGCGCGCGTTGTCATGCGTTCGATGATGATGCGATCGCTTCCTGAGATGCAGCAGCTGTGCGTCGTCACCGAACAGACGCAGTGCTCAAATTTCACATTCAGGAGTATCGGAATTGTCAACCAATTTTATTAGATGCGACTGCATCTCATTCACCACGGCCTCCGCGATCGGCAGCCGATCGTGGAGGCCACGCATTCACTCGCCTTGTCCCTGCATCGGGCGTCGTCGGCGTTGTTGTCGGCGTCCGCCCCTCCCCCATTCCCCTCGCCGTGTGAGCTGCGCTCTCCGCCGCTCACCCACTCTCCTCTCCGATAGCGAACACTCTCTCGCGAGGGGCATTGGATTGGATTGGAATGGATTGGTTTGGCTTGGCTTAGCTTGGATTGGATTGGATTTGGATTTGATTTTATTAAAGTGGATTGTGTTGGATTGTTTTGCGTCATAGCCGCGGCAGACGCACTGGCGCAGGCGCGTCCCCTCACCGTTATGCGCGCTATAAAACGCGGTGCCTGCGCCGCTCCGCTCCATCGTTCCAGCGCCGTTCCTCCGCTGTCCAACGCTGCAACGTGAACCCCCTATGCGTCACATTTACAAAGGGGTTCCCGCGAGGGGAGGTGGGAGTTTTTTGAACAAGCTTTCACGGGATCGGTTTTTCTGATGTGTACCACCGAAGTTGTGCTCTAGTTTCATGGTGCTGTTGAATTTTTCCAACTAATAAAGCTGATATGGTAATATCCAGGGTGAAAATTCCTGACTGTCGCCGACCCTTGCGCTACTAGTGCAGGTAGAAATGTTCGTTTTAACCGACAGTGAAGTGAGTGACCGGGTACGAAAAAGTAACGCCGGTTATTGCAATCGCCTGTTTCAGTTTTTCAGTGTGTTCACGTTTAATGGGCAACTATCAACTGGTACTTAGCGTACATCGAGTGTTGTACGAAGCAGTTGCTTCAGCGTGCTGCAAGTATATTGAGGCTGTTTGAATGTATTGGTATCGTAAGAAACATCATCGAAAACTTGGCTTGCGTTATGCAAAGCGGTATCTGTCATGACGAGTGTCTGGTGTTCCGCAAGATAAATTTACAGCATTTAATTCATAAAAGGAAGGACGGAATTTTGTTGCATTATTGGTAATTAGGGGATATGACTTCCCTACCTACACTAAACCGCTTCTCGATACGACATCATCCAGGGGCGTAATGGTGCGCCCATGAACGGGGGGGACGGGTCGATATATAATCCAAGCAATTGCGTCAAGACAATGGTCCATAAAGTCGGAACGAGAGCGGCTTTTAAAGTTGCCCTTTCTCGCTCTTCTCTCATCCCGCGGAGGACGCTTTGTCTATAATCCAGCATTTTACGAATTGCCTTCTAATTTCCTTTCGCTTACCTATAGGCCGGCCGGAAACGTTGCCGGAAACGTTTGGCAGAAACGTTGCCCCGGGCCATCGGACAGGTCTAGTGGGACTTCACCCATAGAGCGTGAACCACACCTTTCCAGTGTACTGCCACAAGCACATCCCGAAGAACTTGCCCGAAGAGTTCGACGCCCGCAAGTACTGGCCCAAATGCAGGAGCATCCGTGTCATACGCAACCAGGCCAGCTGTTCGTCCTGCTGGGTAAGTTCCACTGCTCAGGGGAGTGGCGATGTTTGTCGATATAAGAAGGTCTTGAATCTTGAAGTAAAACGACGAAGAGAGCGAGCGAATAAAAAATTATTGGTGAGCGTAAGTGCTGATGGCAGGGCACACGCCAGTGGGGCGGGGGCATCCCTATTCTGCTATACCCAGAGTGCGACTTGCCGTCCAAGCCCGCTTTACTAAGACTTGCTGGTGTCCAATGTCCGGATCGGCCAGGCGAGCCATCCATTGCTCAAAAGACGGAAAGGGATAGGGGGTAGGTTTGGTGTTTGTTGGTACTTGCATACCTGGTGGTACAGGGTGCCGGGCGTAGGACAAAAATTAAAAAAAGAAGGGTACTGAGTGGGGTAGGTCGAATGGAAGAGCTGGGGGTATGGAATTTCGTCTGTAGTCGCCTGAGACTGGTGGCTTCTTGGAATAAAACGTTGAATTGCAGGATACTAGCCCCGCAACGAACATTCAAAGCGATATGAAAATTTGACACACTTCCTAGGGAAACGGTAGGGAAACGGATAGCCCCATGTTTGTCTGCTAGAATGAAGTTATCGTCCTCCCAAGTTTCACTCAGCTATAGGCTAAGAAGTACGCTCAATCGCAAATTACGTACAAACGTGTTTTGTTTTGTGCACCCCATTCACTGCGCGCAGCTTCGCTGGTCGCCCTTGTCAACAAAGTTTAAGGGCAGTGAAGTTTTTCCCTAGCCAATTTCCCTGCTTCACAATGCATTGCATGCCCTGCAGGCATCGTATTCATGACGGCCGGAAGTCCTTGTCCTTCAGAAAACTGGACTCATGCCCGGATTCATAATTTCCGCTCGGGCCGCATAACATTCGCACACAATTTCCCCTCCGTAAAATCGCCCCGGACGTTGCGTATCGAAAACCTCACCGAAGCCGAATGGGCGGCTGAAAAGCGTTTACACAATTTGCAGTTATACCATATGATCAAAAAAGTAGCGCGCCCGACTGGGCGCGCCTACGTTATTAACAGGAAGAGGTAGGCATAGGCATGGGGGGAGGTGTATGAAATGCAGTTAGCCCGAATCGTTGTGCCTTCTGGCAGTATGGACATACTGTTGCTAAGAGCCACCTAACAAGGCATACTCCACCCGGTCGTCTTTGTTTCCGCCATGGTCGAAAAATTAAGACCACAAACTACCAAGTCGACTCTGCTCTGCAGTCGGCATGTATCCGGTTGGCAGGTTTTGATTAGGGGCTTTCAAGTTGTAGCGGGCACAAAGAAATAGCGGCACCGAGCTGTGATTTAACGCTGCCGATTACAAAACGCGGCTTGCCAATCAACACACCATGGCATGTTTGCAGAACGCGGTGCACAGCCGCTGCGAGTTGAGAAAGACAGTAGTTAACAAAACTTCGTGCTTCCAAATCTTGTATCTTGTAGATATATTGCTTTTAAAGCGAAGCTTTTTACCTCTACTCCCTCAAGGGTTCTGTCGCGACCGTTGGGGTCAACAGAAAACTCCCGCAAACAAGCAAAATAAGTCATCTGGCACCGCCAGGAATCGAACCTGGAACGAACAGAGAAACTGAGGGAGAGCCCGTTGTCTTACCGATTAAGCTACGAGCCCACGCGGAGACGGGGGAGACAGACGGCGCACTCACCGAGCCCATCTGCGGTATTACTCCCTGCGTTCTCGTTGAAGGCCACGTGATAAGCGTTACGCGAGCTCTCCCCGGCGTTGTGCGCCCCGCCCACCGTACGTGTAGCGAACGCTGTGCGCGCCTTGCGCATGCGCTAGGAGTTTCAAAAATTAAAGGAAGCTCCCATCAACGCGTGGCATCTCACTTCTTTTCCGTCGCTGCCGCCGATCTCGCCGCCTCCGTCGGCGGCGGCAGAGACGCAATAGAAGTGAGACCGTCTAACACCGGGTTTGAGCTTCCTTTAATTTTATAAAAAAGAGTTTCAACTCCTGTGTTTCCCCAATACAACGTAAGCAACCACCGTTCATAAATCAAGCATTGATTTAACCTTCCTCAGTGGCTAAGGCGTTGCACTGCTGAGCACGAGGCCACGGGTTTGATTCCCGGCCGCGGCTGCTGCTTTTCTGATGGAGGCGAAAAGAAATAACGCCCGTGTGTACGAGATTTCGGCGCACGTTAAAGATTCCCCGGTGGTCAAAATTAGTCCGGAGCCCTCCACTACGTCGCGCCTCGTCGCCTGCGTTGCGTCGGCGCGTTAAACCCTACAATCAATCAACGATTTAACATTAGCAAAGAATACCTCTTTGAAGTAATAAAGGGTTTGGAAAAGTGCATTTCACTTGTCTGTGGTTTCGTTCTATGTAGAACCCGGTGTGTGAATTAAAGTGACGTAGCATGCGTAATCGTTGTGGGTGTCATTTACAGCTTCGCTTTCCAACCAACCTCACAGGGTGGACTGGCCCCCATTTTTTTTTTACCGTGAAAACTTTACGCAGCCTGACCGCAACGCAGGGCGAAACAGTTTTGTTTTGGTAGCAGGATCAACACTGTGAGAAAAGGTTGTGGTTATCCGTGGGAGATTATTGTCTGTCGCGAACGCTGCACGACATCCCGAACTTGTCCTTGGTGAAGCGCTTCTCGACATGGTGGTCCTCGCCACGTGGGTGTATGCGGTCGTTGCTCCGGCTGCTCGCTGCTTCTAGTTCACCCGTAAAAGTGGCACCCTGAACTACCTTCCATGGATGTGTCTTCTTCGTGTATTCCCCTTGTTTTTTCGGGCTTTTAAAGTACGATCTAGATTTTCCCGGAATGTTCGAAGCTGCCCCTAGGCTAACGGGCTGTGCCGTGAACAGACCGTGTCATGAACAGCCGTGAACAGCCAGATTCTGGTATAGAGGGCTAGAACCTATTGTTAAAGGATGTAACGGCCTATTTGGAGGGTCTTTCCCTTTACTGCGGTGGTGTAAGTATCCAGCGATATTTTTCGCCATTATGGACTCTGTTCACGAGTTTGAATCTCTGTTTCCACGAACTAGCACCAACATGTCAAATGACGGCGAGCGGAATTTGGGAGAGCCGGAGGCACGCTGTTGCCAAAATGCTTATTTTGTAGGTAGCAGGGGCCAAGGTTCTCTAGAATAGGCGCCAAATTTCAAACCCGGTAATAAATCGCGGATGAAACGGGGGCGAACGTACCAGGAAACGGGCATCGTGCTTGGGGACATTTGGAGAGCTCTTCTCTCCCGTATTGTGTCCCGCGTTCTCTCTGCTATAACAGACCTTTTAAGCGGGATGACGGTGTTGGAAGGCCTTAAATCGCCTAGTTTTACGCACCTAAAACTCCGCCTGATTGAGCAGCCTCTTTCGGGAGACATTTTGGCGGGAATCAGCTCATTGAGAGACGTTTGTGACATAGTATCGACGAGCTCAATGACTTCCTCCCGCCCCCACCTCTTACAGTTCGTCCCAGCCCCCCTTGAGATCCCCCGCCTTCATCAGTTTCACGGTAAAATTGCAAGGATCGGCGTTCCTCTCTTTGCATATTCCGAAAATCTGTTTGAAACACTGTGAAATTACGTGAAAGAGGGCGCAATTATTTCTTCGCAATAATACAGAAACTACGGTGCACGCACAAACACTAACACATGTTAGTGCGCAAACACTAACCCTTTACGACACGGCGTGGGCAATTGTACACGCGACTTTTAAGAGCATTTTTGCGAGTTACAATCGTCGTCGTCCCCACTTGAACCACTCAGCCAGCATTCGCATTTCCCGCTCTACGGAACAGTTCTGCCACCTTGTGAATGCCGCGCCTTTATTATACACCAATCCTTCACCAAAACAACAGAGCAAGCATGAACGCCCGGCGTTCTACGGCGCGTCAAGTAGGTGTTCTTGGTGTTAGCGTTTCTGTCTAGTTAAAACGTTTATTATAGGAAAACGGAAGCTGTTACCCTAATAAATAAGGGCTAAACATCACAATAATGTGTATACGTTTTCTATTGTAGAAATGGTTAGGAAGCGGGGGTCACGTTTACGATGGCGTTTTACGATTAGGACACGACTTAATTTATTGACTACTTTGAGATCCAGTTGTTTATGGTTTTTAAGTGAAAATTTGATTATCAAAACCATACACATGCAGTTACAAATTTTTCTGACGGCTACATCTTAATGTGTGTCGCAAAGGGCTAATACGTTCGTGGCTAAGTGGTTACTCATGTAAGTGGCTCAGTCGAGGCCAGTGATTAACTCTGGCCTCGACCCCGGCCTTAGCGGCCATTTTAAATGTGACGCTTTTCTCTGTGCTTTCAACGACAAATTCGGCCTGCCCGTCTGTTACGCTTCGTGTGTCTCACTTTCCCGCTTGAGACAATGCTGTATAAAAATTAAGTTTGATATCATTGAGATCCGAATCCTACGCCGTGTGGGTTTATGCAATCATTTACCCGCTACGTTACAGGTTCATTCCTTTCTCTCTCTCGCTCTCTCTCGGAAGGGAAGGAAAACTGCTCTGCGTATATCGCGTTTCGCAACCATAGCAACGATGTACCCGTGGCAACCATAGCAAACCATGATGACTTAATTGTGCGCCATCCTGTCACTTTAGCTAGTGGTCAAGTTACAGAAGCGCCCACACTAACATGATCATTTATTATTTATGTATTTATTAATACTGTAAGCCTTGGTCAGGCTCATACAAGAAGTGGGCACATAATGCACATTACACAAATAGGTACAAAAAGCAAACTGGACGTTAAAGAGAACACAACAATCAATTACGCCTTTGCCAAAGCAAATAAAAAGAAAAGAAAACGCAAGAACGCTCTCCGCTGTGTTTTTAGTTTGACAGATAATACTAAGTGAACCGACAGCAATGACGATGTAGATAAATAAGTCTCTTCTAACACAAAAAATGCAGGAAAACCAGTCAATCCAGCTAAATACAGCTCAATCCAGCTCCAGCTCAAATCCAGATCAATCCAGCTTGTGCCGTCTTTAGAAGTAGTTCACGCAAAAAAATTAAAGCCGTTCGACTCAACGCGACAGCTGTCTGCAGTGCAGAACAGTAATTCGCCACAATGGGCCGTAGCGCCGTTATCCGCTCACTGCTACCACCCAATGCAAATCAAATTTCCCGGCTTCGCAGTGCTCGCGCGCCCCCTGCAGAGCGGATACTTGCTTCGTCGCTCGCCCACGCGTGGGCGGCCTCGTTCGCGACGCCACCCGCGTGTCCCGGCACCCAGTCCACCCGCACGGTAAAGGATTTCGTTGTGCGAAGTCTCTTCGCAATCGTCTTGGTGAGGTGGCTTGTGGATCCAATGACTGGGGTAAGGGTTAAGGCGTGGGCGAGTTGGTGCATGATTACTCGTGTTTGTCACCTTCTTCTTCTTGAGTTTTGTCTATGTTGCTCTGTTCCCCTATTTGTAATGACTGGGGTGCCACCGAGTCTTGCCACCGCCTCTCTAGTATATACCCGGCCCCGGTGCTCCTCCTCCTGGTAGCGCTCTTCGAGGTGATTCGCCGACAGCAGTACCGTCTACAGCTCGCATGTTTAATACTAGCGCTGCTTAGGGCAGGCACAGAAAACTTATTAGGCACAAAATACTTTTTTTTTCCCCTGTTACAGGTGCTAACTGTCCTAGGCATTATTCCCCTCTCTGCTTTTCGTCCACCAGTATTCCAATCTTCATTTAGTTGACTCGACAGCCTTGAAGTTAACTTCCTCTGTGCTACCCTTAAATCCTAGGGCTTCTGGAAGCCGAAAATTTCCCTCGTGTAGATTTGGATGGATACCCTCGCATTCTAACACTATGTGCCGCATAGTTTCTGTTTCTCTTCCGCAGATTACGCATACCCCATCATTTTGTGAATACTTCTCCACAAAGCTCGTACTACTAGCCTCAAAAAGCAAAGCACTGCCGGAAGTTGCCACTGGGCCTCATCACCGTAGCCGGCTGTTACTCCGCGGGGCGCAAAAAAGTGCTTTACTGCGAGTATCTTGAACGTGACACGAGCCATTACCGAGATTTCGTGCAGTTATTCCGCCTTTAAATTCCTGCAGCGACTTAAAAAAGACTAGGTGTGAGAAAGAACACGATTTTACGGATTAGGCGCAATCTCATTTCAAAACGCAAACGCCCGTGTGTTCGAGATTTCGGCGCACGTTAAAGATCCCCAGGTGGTCAAAATTAATCCGGAGCCCTCCACTACGGCGCGCCTCATCGCCTACGTTGCGTCGGCGCGTTAAACACCACAATCAATCAATCAATCATTTCAAAACGTGCGCGCACGTTGAGATGCGGGTCCGTCGCTTTGGCGGAAGGATACACTGGGCCTCCTCGATTTACCAGGTCTGGACAGTCCGCGGGCAGTCCGAGGACTGCATTCGGACCGGAGGTACCACAGGAATGCATGAAAATGGCTAGAAAAATCGAGCGTCGGATCGCGTACCGGGCAGTCGGCGGACGATCCGGGTCTGATAAACGAGGGGGCCTTACATTGCCTACTTAACCTGTGTCAGAGTATAGTTCCTCCGGAAGTTTCGATGAGGCGTTATTACCGCTACCAGTCGCATTTCTGCGTCCTCTCGTTAATGAACATTTCAGCTGCGTAAAACCATGTTTCTCCCTTTTCACGATTCTTCGGCGTTCTTTCGCTCCAATATAGCAAATATAGCATTAGATGAAGACTAATACCGGTCGACTAGCAAAATGCTTCTGATCACTACTCGAAAAGGAGTTTCTGTGTGATCTTTTTATGAGGAAAAGCCAAAAAACGAAAGCGCCTCTGTATCCGGATTTCGACGCACGTTAAACATCCCCAAATGGTCTAAACTATTCCGCAATCCTCCACTATCGAGCGGCTGATCAGAGCCAGGTGGAGCTTCGGCACGTAAACGCCACCCCTCCCTTCCCTCTCGAAAGGAAACTCCGCCGTGCCGTTATTAGTTAGCAGTCCGTCTTTTTTTGGTTACGTTGTTACCGGGTTGACGGGGACCCGTCTTCGCCTGCGCGCGCGGAAGGGCGAGGAGGCGCGGACATGGCGAAGGCAGGTCCGCGGAACTAATCCCCTACCACGACGAATGCCCAAGTGCCCAGACGGGACCCGGTCAACGCGCTAGCTACGTACACGACGAAACAGACGGACTGCTAAAACTGTCTATTATGCGAGCTATCTCGTACGAATTCGCGGACAGTTGGTGGACGGCCACAAATGATGTGAGCAGAAGCACTTCGCTTCCGGGAATGTTCGGTCACGTGTCACGAGCTACCGATAGTCGCGTCAGTCGTTGTGTTTGTTCAGCATTAAAGTCCTGTGTGCAGTACAAGGGCCTATTCTCGACCGCACAAATTCACAGTGAATTCGCCATGTTTTTTTTGCGTAAGCACAACGTAAGCAATCAGTGACGTGAGGCCCGTATAGCTATGACGACATGCAGTGTAATTTGACGCTTCACTCATAAAGATCACAACCAAGGTATCAAATATTGCGCATAAAAGATATAAAAACCCTTGGCATGTACTACAAAAATTAAGACGGTAGCTGAGGCTGGCAAGGAGAAACACATTTCTGCAAGTCAAATTGGCGTCAACACCACAAGGCGATCGAGTAACGTTGATCCAAAAGCGAGCGAAAGGCGGACGTTGAGCTAAAGAACATCGCACAATCTTTCATACTGTATCTATTTATTTCTTTCAGTCGCTTTTAGTAACATAATTGAGCTCTCGGCTTCAATGCAAGCTTTGTTTCGTTATAACCTTCCCGGCGCCACCGCCGCCACTATATCGTCTGCTGCCATGTTACAAGATTATGGCGTGATCACAGAAAAAGACGGTCGCGACCATCACTTGTATGACGCACAAGGGCAGCGAAGCGCTACGCCTGATAACCGCGGAGCGTACCGATGTCGCCGATTCACTAATTCGTCAAGCTCGACTTCAATCAGCGCAGTAAGGCATACAACAGTCAGTCACTTTTCTTTGTTATTTTTCTCTTGAGTTCGATCATGTGACTTAGCAGCTTACTAGAAGAAGTGTGGACAAATGCCATGCATTGGGATCTCTTTGTCATAAAGGGGCTTGTACTGCACTCTTATGTTGCTGTTACGTCAAACAAATAACTGTTATTTTATTGGCAAACATAATAGCAAAATACTACGCGTATTTGTACGCTCCGTGATTGCTGGCTATTTCTTTCTTTCGGTAAAAAACATGCTCTAAACCGCGAGTCATGCGAAACTTCGCCTGCCGCAAATTCCCGGGGTTTTCACGGCGTCGAAGGTCGGTGAAATTGTTTGTCCTGTTTCACGGCGACAGCAGCCGCCATCTTTTAAGCTGTTACATAGCATTACGTCACTTTTCACGCAGGCCGAAGTTGCCAATGTGTGACGTAAGCGTTCCCGCCAGCTGTTTAAATTACGTCACGCCTTTCTCAGCCAATCACAGAGAGTGCGTCGACATGCAAGCCGTATTGTTGTTGAATAGCAAAGACAGGCGCTACGCTGTCATGTCCGCTACATTTAGTCTAGTTTTTCATTGCCGGACAAGAATTATGCGCTTTCAGTAAAGAGAAATAAGCCACACTTTCGAACTGGTGCCCGTAAACGTCATGAAACGTCGAAATGACGACAGCACACACAACCGCTTTGTCAACCATAAGCACGTGACCAAAATTGAAAGCCAATCAAAAAGGCTTCCGACAAATTCACAGTTGGCTGGGAATTTGTGCATTCGAGAATACGGGCCCTCAAGTAAATGTAAGAAAGGACGGGCGTACTTTGTACGAGTGAACGTGCGCAACAGCATCGTCATTGCTCAGTCGTCATCGTCATAGCCACCCCTATAAGCATCAGCGTCCTAAGCGTAATAATCATCAGCGCACTGAGCACGTGATGTAGTAATAAGAGAAGATGAAGAAGCTCGTCCTCCTGATCGGTCTCCCGTTCTTCGCTCTTTGTGCCCAGGACTCTACTTCGGCGCCCCGATCTCTCATGTCACCATCAAACGAGTATGTTAAAAGTAAGTTGCTTCTTCGCCACCACTGAAAATTATGCGCTGCAAGTCAGAGCAAAAAACAATTTTTTTGCAGCCACTTCTTCGTGAAAGCACCGTGAATGAATGGGAACGCCCTGCTACGTGGCCTCGGGAAATGCCCATACCCCAATTTTCAGTGGTTATAACGTCCTGTTGGTTATACTACTCTTTTAGATGGTCAAGCAGTGTTTCTTTATGGGCTGCGTCTAACCTCACGGCAGCCATGAGAATTACCTCCAGGAAATTCTCACGGCAGTTTTCATAAAAGCTGGCTGGCCTAAAATGTGCTGAATTTTATGACGCCCCAACGTAACCTAACATAACATAACCTCACCAAACCTAGCGTTACCTAACCGAACGCGTCATAACTTACCCAAATCCAGCCAAACTGCAACAAACCTAATCTAACCCAGCCCAACGACACAGAACACAACCTATATTGAACATAATTAATTCTATTGTGGAAGTCCTGTGCGTCGATCTCTTGATCAGAGTAAAAAAAAAGCGTTAGAAATCACAATGACCGAAAAATTCCGGAAGCTAAAAAAAAAGCATCGCGATGTCGGACTCGAACCTGAGTTATATCGCTTAAAACCAAGTACTATACCGAAGTGCTACAGGGGCAGCTGCAGACACGGCTTTTTAGGGATTATTTATCCCATAGAATCTCCGGCTGGCGTGCTTAGCCAGTGAGAGGCGACAACCATGAGAAATTTCTGACGGTAATTCTCACGGTTGCCGGGATAATAGACTCTACCTTTTTATAATGCCTGCAGACGAGCTGGTGTAAATTTTGGAAGAAAGCATACACACACACGCAATTGAAGATAATGTATATGGTGTGTCCTTACGGATTCCATGTTCTATTGGGAAATAGCAACAGGTCTATACGCAACGCTTTCAGCCCACCAGCTCTGGGCTCACAAAATTTATCCGGATAGATTATGGGATTAGAAATTTCTACGATGTCGGGACTCGAAACACCCTTTTTCATCGTCTTAAGCGTTCACACAGACCGTTTGAAATTTGCACCCCCTCCTTGTAGCAATCAATTTATGCTTTCAATGTGTAACGGTACTTTTTCGCATTGCTTTTGTGTTTGCTTATAAATATTTTACGGTTGTTTAGTTTCAGCTGTTACATTTAACCCAATTCAAGACACCACAGCTACGGACATAAATTACAAATATCAACACTGTGACCTCATTCTTGGTGTTGTCTCAACGTAACTCTAATTGCTGAGCTCCAAACAGCCGCATTGCCAATTTACAGTGTTCGGGGCTGTACGCAGGTCGTTTGAGCAGGTCGTTTGAAGGAAAAATTCTACATCTAATGCCTGGGCCTATAAATTGAACTGCGACGTCGTTAGAGGGTGTTCTTTAACTCGGGGATATGTTGGTACGGTGCCACGGAACTCACGACAAAGTGAAAGAAGTGTTATCGTTACGGAACACGCCCGAAAGAGGCTTTGGGCGCTCTGTAGGCAGATGGTACTCCAGAGGTGGGAATGCAGCGGAAGGGGAGGGGTTGCGTCTGGTATCGACTGTCAGCCAGTGAAGCGTGGCGTACTTCCTCGAATTCCGGCTCCTCAGCTTCTTAAAGGAGTACTGACACGAAATTTCAAAGCTGAGATAACTATGTAAAACGCTTCCTTTTTATCAGGAGATATCTCCCAGCAAGTTTCAACAGCAACCGTTCAGCGAAACATATTTAAAATCCATTTTAATCTTCGCCCGCTCGAGAAAGCCCAGAGCGGCCGACGTGACATCATCTGCTACGTGCCCCAAACTGCCGACGTCGGGGCTCCCGTGACGAAGCCGACGCGCTGGCTTGGTTGGCGCGCGTGCTCGGGCTGTGACACGTCAGGTTTTGGGACTGACGTCATGCTGCCGGGGCTGGGGACGGCGAAAACTCGCGGTCTGGGCGCGCGCGTGCGTTCGCTCGCGCGCGCTTCCAAGAGGCAGCGATACGGCAAGAATGGTGACGTCATGTTATACATGCTGTCATGGCGGCCGCTCGGCGTTTTTCAGTCGAAACCGAAACTGGCACGAATAAACGACGCCGTAAATGAAGTTTACGCTGCGCTCGACCGTATAATCTGTCATTCTATGATTAGTGGGCTGGTAGGCACGCATAGCAGCGAAAAAAACGTAACATAAAAATTTCGTGTCAGTACTCCTTTAAAGTCTCCACAATGCTACTGGTATTCTCAACGAGCGAGCGTACAGCATTATACGTCGGCAAAAGTGGACGCCACTCACTTGCACTCACTGAAAACTAGATATTGCTTCAAGCACTCACTCGCGCTCCCACTCACCACTCATCATCACCATTCGCACTCACTCACGCTCGCATTCACGCTTACCACTCGCCCTGACCACGTGCATTCTTCCAGACATACAAACAGACATAGCGAAATTTCAGGGTTAAAGTAGCCCAACAAAGACTATCGTCTTTAAAAGTCCTCATGTACGAGAACTCGCCAAGTGGTGCTGCTAAGAACGGAGCGGCCCAAAACGAAGGGACGCAAAGCGACCGGGTGTCTGTACATCAGTGACGAGGCGTGTGCCCGCCGCACAGGAGTTCACGTGGTATATATATCTTTATATGCAGAAGCTTTGGCGAGAGTTTGTCAGAGCCATTTTGGACAGTAGTAACAGGTTTTTGGACCGCAAAAAATACAGAGGGCTCAACTACAGTTACAAAAACTTGCGAAGGGCTGGGGCTGGTATTTGCTGATATATGTTAGGGTAATTCACCAACGCAATCACGGAAGACGAAGCACAACAAGGTGCACTAAGTCTAGCCAGAAAAACCTTGCTATTTTCCTAACCCAGTTGCCACAGCTATTGTGGCTGTTATTAATTTCACAGGGGCGGATTATACACTGTTTTCATTCAGAAGAAAATGACGCTTTTAACTGCAAGCTTACCGGCAATCTCGATTCCATGCTGATCTTTCCTTCGAGCCAGTCGGCGGCGCACAACTTGCGGAGGAAATCCTTGTATCACCATCATCACTAGTCAACGCACAAGTGCCAGAAACATGCCCTCTAAGTTGCTCCTCCCCTGCGGTCTCCTCTTCGCCACAGTGACTGACACGCAAACAGAACTTGCTCGCACTGCAGCCATAAACGCCGGGAATGTTTGCTGTGCACGGCCAACTTACCCGCCAACATATGGCTTGAAAATTGTAAACGTAACCAGTTGTCATCTTTTGAAGTCTCCAAACAGCTTCAAAGTTCTTTTCACTGCAGTTAAGAGGCCAGCGAATACTGACGGAAACTGCTCAGCGCTACAGGTACGTAGTCCACAGGGAATTAATTAATTACATCTCTATTGCTGCTACACATGTCCGCACAACTCGCACACCCATCGGGGCACGTATGCCAAACAATTTTCACGACGTGTCCGCGCAGGCTACAAAGTAAAACGGCTCGATATCCAACCCCGGGAACTAGAGGCGGTGCAGCTGAAGCATCGTCTGCGAGAGACAGAAATGACGGGGAGTTTTTGCGCGGCGGCGTTGTACTAGCGCCGACATCGAGCAGTAAACGAAATTTCACCACGTCACGGTATCGCCGGCGTTGTCGCAGGCAGCTCGCCAGCGCGTGCACCATAAAATAATTTCAAATCATTAAATTACAAACACAGCAACCACCAAAAAAAAAAAAAACTGCATCTATGCATGCCAATGAAAGCCGTCGTGAAGCAGCGCTAAACAGCTTTTGTGGCTGACGAATAATTGTGATTGCACCGTGTTAATCAGGTTTAGTGAGTAAACGCAGCATTCGCTCAGTGGCTCAGGCGTTCTTCTTCTGACCCCAAGGACGCCATTTTCTAGAGCCCGGCCGCCACGGTGGTTGTTTGATGGCGCAAAAAAAAAATAAAAAAAAATAAAGAAAATCAGACCGCCCACGTGTAGAGATTCGGCGAAATGTCCCTCTACCGCAAAGCATATTCTGCTGAACATTCCTTATAACGGTCCACAACAAGAAGAAATGCATACGAACGAGTGATATACGACTTCGCTGTTAAAAAAACGACTTCACTGCCGCCAATTTTTCGAACGAAAAATTGGGAAACTAATCGTTGAATAAAGCAAAAACAAATCAATTGTAAGCAATTCAAAATATACGGAAAGCAATGAATAGAATCACAGGTCTTTATTCGGTTATTTGTACATGGACTTTTCGTTCGCGGACATATCAGCAGCCGCACAGTTAAGCACCAGGACGTTTCACTACAGGGCCATTGGGCGCAAAGAGAGATTCTGGTGTGCCAATGATTGGCTGAAAAAAGATAACAAGGTGAACAGTTAAAATCAATCACAGGTTTGTCGATGTTTCTATTATTGGTTTAATTACGCATAGTTAGAAATGAACTCAATTCCGTGGAAACAATTTCTGTCTGTAATTATGTATTAAATATGCACTTACGCTTGACTTTGGGCTAGTTTTTACTCATTGCTAGAAAAAACCGCCCAAGAAACTTCGACTTGTTTTCGTCTGCATGCTGCGTCCAAGCTTTTTTCGCTATTTTTTATAGTATTAAAGATGGTTCGTCCATCCCGTTTTATTTATTTTTTCTTCAAGATATTTAACAAAAATGTTTCTAAAGAATGTGTATATGTTCTTATTATAGTTATTTTACGCATAATTATTATTGCGCATATTTTTTCGAACAAATTCCCAAGTAAATATTTATTAAGAATTGTTCTATGATCCGCTTTACCTTATTTTCCTTTCTCCCAGATTTCCACGAAACATTCTTTTAGTGTTTTGCTAAGTAGCAACGTTCTTTTTTTCACAAAAGTATAGAATGTGAGCTTCAATGATGTCAATAAGCCATGATGAGTGTTAGTCGGAACCACTCACGAACGGCCGGTGCCTCTCACAAACGCCACTCACCTCTCGCGAGTGGTGAGTGGCGCTAACACTCGCGAGTGTGAGCAGGGCGCACCACTTGCGA
The DNA here is from genome assembly GCA_013339765.2 of Haemaphysalis longicornis. NCBI lineage: Eukaryota > Metazoa > Arthropoda > Arachnida > Ixodida > Ixodidae > Haemaphysalis > Haemaphysalis longicornis. The sequence goes on along the minus strand of CM023455.1, from coordinate 104,370,933 downwards.
GTGGTGAGTGCCCTCACACGCGCGGGTGGTGAGTGGTGATTGGCGCTCACACTCGTGAGTGGTTAGCTGAGCTCACAAGTCTCGTGCTGTGAGTGGTGAGTGCACTCATACGCGCGAGTGGGGAGTGGCGCTCACACTCGCGAGTGGGGAGCGGGGCTGACCGTGAGTGGCGCTCAGACTCACTCGGACTCGCAAGCACGAAACGATGGTGAGGTTCGTTCACCACTCACTTGTGAATGTTGAGTGAGTGGTGTGAGTGCACTCGTCAGTGAGCCTGCCGACCTATGTAACAGGAGATATCATGGGCTTTTCTTTTCTTTCTTTGCGAGTTCTCAACCACTTTGTGAAGGCGAACGGGAAACTTGGTCGCGAGCAGTACGGCGCCCACTACGCGTAGCCAAAAGGAATGGCAACAGCGTTTTCAGTGTTGATGAAAAATACTAAAAGTGTATACGCCTTATCAGTACTCAAACGTAAACGTATAAAACTTGCAAAACCAAAAGCACCAAAACAGTTCCACTCCACGTGAAAGCTGGCAAATGTGGAGCATTGATTCTCCAGTGACGGTGGCGACCTCTCTCGACTAGTTTCAGTATCAGCGTGGCGTCGATACCGAAAACCGTCAAGGCAGGGCGCCGCATCCCCTGAGAAGGCCTCTAAAGAGATACTGGGTTGTTTTTACAAATATGGGGTAATTCATGCGTTATTTCATGATTATTATCGTATTTTATGTAATCGTGTACTTATTTTCGGTCTAGCAATCGCAGCCTCCGTGGCAGCGGCACAGCGCAAAGTTCGCCCACAACAATTTGCATGTAATGAATGCGTGCCTCTGTGGCGCAATCGGATCGACATCGGCTTTGTAACTGGAGGGACCCAGGTTCGATACTTTCCGGGGGAAGCGGTGATTGGGTGTGTGACGCCGTGTGACTGCGGGGGCTAGATACCCTGACGCCCTACGTGCTACGACGACACGCCGGGACCCTAAAGCGGTCCTTAGTTAAGAGCAGACGCTCCAGTACTCTACACATAGAGCTTGAGCTTCGTATAGCGATGGACAATTGATTTGAGCGGCAGGAGCCGCCAGCGTCTTGTAATGCTGCCTCAAAATACCCAAATACAAAACTTAAAATGGTTTTTAGTGTTGTTTAGTGTTGTGTAAGTTTGGGGGGATCCTAATAGTGAAAACGGCCTTGAAAAGGTGGTTGACTATTGTAAACTAGGTTGAAATTAAGTGGATGCAGTGTTTTGCGGTTGCGATTGCCTGGAAAGTTTTTCTCTTTCGAGATTCGAGCTTGTAGCGCCTGTTACCTAATATGCAAGCATCACACGGCGTCATTGGCTTTTCCTAGCCTCGTAGCCTAAAAAGGAACACTTGCGTTGTTGTGTATGGTGCTCATAAAGCTACTTAATTACAGTAGACTCTCGATAAATGGAACTTCAAGGGACCGAAAAAATTAGTTATGTTTAAGAGGAGTTCCGTTTACTGAGATAGATGTGTGAAAGTGCAAATCTATGCGCGTACACACGCTTAATACCATTTCATGGAACTCTAAGCACTGGAAGGTGAATGTAGCTGATAGTTTTTAAGAAAGCAAGAAAACTACAAAAGGTTCAGGCACAGAATTCACGAAGTTGAATTGGCAATAATGAGTCGTCGTGCACTACAAAATGCATCCATTATTTTTGTTGGAGTCCTTGCAACTGCATCTTCACGAAGGCTAGAAGACTCAACTTCGCGCGTGCTTACGAGCCACCGAATTTAGAAGACGGCAACGCGGTAATGAAGTGCGAATAGCACCACGATGGCACGAACAAGGCGGCAGGCTCTGTAACCTCGGCGTTTTGAAAAATCAAGACCGACGGACTGGAACAAGAACTGCGATGTTGCATTCGTTGCACTAACACGGCTGACCACTAATGAGACGAGGCTTACAGGGTTAACGAGGCTAAAAAAAAAAAACATGGAGGAAAAAAAAAAAAAAAAACAGACGAAACAGCCGAAATCGTAAAAAGCTGATTCTCATGCCAATGGGTTTCACAAGAAGTTCCACTTCTGGTTCCATTTATATGGTGACGCGAAAATTTTAGTTCCGATTACCGAGTTTTTTACGTTATGTGAATGCAAAACCAACCAACTTACAGGCTAATTTTTCGTTTAAGCGGCAGTTCCGTTTAAAGGAGCAATGAAGAGAAAATACAACTTGGTGTAATTTGAAAGAACTAGGATTCAGTATCTCACTCAGCTCCATTACAGCCCCAAAAGATGTTTTTTAACGAAAAAAAAGCAAGACGTATTTAAAAACTTTCAAATTTTGCGCCACAGTGACGTGTTATAAGCAAGAATGACGTCATACGGGCCAACAATAAAACATAATTTTCAGTGCGTTAACTTCACGTTAGCATTCAAGTGATGCGGTGAAATGGAACTAGAGGCCCCATTACAGACGTCCAGTCATGTGTCGTCGCGACAGGTCAGTTAGACGGCCGCCAATCGCACAAACAAGGTTCCGTGACGTCATAGAAAAGTTGCGGGAAATTGGCTAGGGGGTCGCGACTGCTTCACACGTTTTCTTTAATATCTCCGTTATTTGTTCGAAGATTGCGATGATATTGGTATCATTGTTATCGGGACTAAGCAGTCTTTCTAATAAACCCAACTTGTATTTTGTCTTCATGGCTCCTTTAAGCGATTTTCGTTTATCGAGATTCTACTATACATCGCAGAAAACATCGGCGACCTCTGCGGCAAGACAGTCCGGTTGGCTGAAGGGAAGCTGCATTCTGCTGTTTTGTTCGAGGTGATCCACATGCAAGACGGGGCAAGGGACTGCAAGTGGTCGGTGGTCACGACGCTCAGGAACCAGTCGGTCGTCATCAGCTACGTCTCCAAGAAACTTCGAACAGCCGTGTTTCCCCACATATGCATCGACTACCTCAAGGCATGTCCTGGGAAGGGCGCCATGGGGCGATTCTGTTCATAACTTTGGCGAAGTCGCTGTATGGGAAGACGACAAAGGACACGCCACTGACCGAGCCAATAAATAGAAACGTCGCACTGAGAGATCTCCAGCTCTCTTGTTCGGGATGTTGTCAACGATTTTGCGAACAAGGAAGCCGTAGCGCACCCGAAACGTGTTTTAGTGATTGACTTGTACGGTGACCTGCACATTATTTACTTACTGAAGTAAATAATGCCTTTTACTTCACAACGCGGTATACCGTTTGACTAGCGACTTCACGAACAAAGCAAATATACCAAAACAATGCCATGTTCCAAAGGGTACATCCCGTGAGGACAAGAAAGATAGCACGACTTCAGCAGCTTCTGCTGTCTTTGTTGTCCTGCTCTTATCTACACTGCCTTTTGTAGCGTAAGCAACACTGGCCGAGGTTGAGCAGTTTCGCGTGGACCTTGAAGGGCCGTGCTGCGCAAGCGTGAGGAGCATTGGATTGGATTAAATTTGATTGTATTGGATTGAATTGGAGTACGGGTGTGTAGAGAATTGGGTCTGCACATTCGCCGGTCTCCGCATTCCAGAGGAGTGACGTCATAGCCGCGGCAGACGCGCCGGCGCCGGCGCGTGCCCAGCTGTGCGCCTCTGTTGCGCAGTAGTCCAAGTCTGACGCTGCGCCGGAGCCGCTTGGTAGCCGTTTCGAGTGGCTACCGGAGAGCCGTGCTGCGCATGCCAGTGGAGCAGTGACCGGACTGGACTCGACCGGACTGGATTGGATTGAACTGGATTGGATTGGATGGGATTGGATTAGAAATTGTTTTAGCAGCAGTAAGCATGATAATCAGCTAATCCTAGACAAGCAGGCAACCTAAGAATAACCAGCTGAACCTTAGCTCACGCTACGTATATCCTGGCATAGCCGAGCTATGCCGCTGCTAATTTTTTAAAATTCCGTTTTGCCTGTAGTAATGGGCCATCTTGTCGAGAACATGAAACAGGGATTAGTTCGCAGTGCGTTCTGCATACGGAAACTTAAACTTCGATTATAGATTGTAAGACTTCTAGTATACTTTCTTGCTTTCTTACGCATAAATCCCAACCTTTGCACCCAGTCACAAGCTTCCCTCAAAATGAACCCAGGGACGCCATTCAGTGATGACCAAATGTTTCTTTCGGAAATTCTTGGATGCCTCGCAAGCCAATTCAGATATCAAACCGGCTGTTGTGTATAGAGTAACGCTTACCAAAGTATACAAGGCGACTTCAGGGTTGGTCCAAAACGGCACAAAATAGGCTTTATAACACTCCCCATTGAGTATGGAAACAGGAGAGGGAAGATAGGTGCTCCTTTCCCTCTTGGGGAGTTCCTATAACAACTGGCATTGCTTTTTCTTGCATTTCCACGAAAATACGCAGATAAGCCACCGAGATCGGGCTGCGGTTCTGGTGTGCGGCGATAAGGAGAACGTCATGGTGCGGCCTGGAGGCGCAAACTTCACTCTGCATTTCAACCCCACCTGGAGGCTGGACTTTACCGATTCTCCGTTCTACCTCTACGTCACAGCCGCCTCTCTTCCCAGTAAGCGGCCTTTTCTTTCTACTTTGTGAATCGTGAAAGGGGTTTAGTGGGGATCATCGTCGCAATTGTATGTCTAAGCGCGCGTGCATTCTACGCCTACCCGATTCCCTGGTTTATTCGGTTTAACCTTGAGCTGGGTCCGGTGGGGTTCGCTGAAAGCGTTCGCAGAAAATACCGGGAAAAAATACCAATCCCGAGTGAACGTGCGCCACGTGAGGAGCTCGAAAAAAAATACCAGCATTATACCAACACCAAAAATACCATCACGTGCTTTTGTGCCGGAAGCGGGGAGCAAAGGACAGCTCGCGCTGCAGACACCGACTTCGCGAAGCCGTCTGTCGCGGTTCTATCGCGTGCTAACACGGCCCACTTTGGGAGAGATGTGAAAGCCTGTGGACGAAATTTAGCGATCCGGGCCTGGCAGTCATGGAGAACGTTCAGCGGCACGTTCGGAAATCCATTTGAGGTGCAGAAGCCGGGTCGCCGATTAGGGGAGAGGGGCCACCAGCTCTGCTGTTTCTCTAGCCTCGCACCAATCGTGCGAGCTGCGCCAGTTTTTTAGGGGCGGAGCACCTTCAGGCTCAGGCTTGTCCGTCCGGAGTCCGGCCGCCGTCCGTGCTCACGGCACAGCACCGTGTAAATCGAAACACCTGGGAACAAAAGGTTCACAAAAGGTTAACATGAACAAAATTAAGGGTTCACAAAAGGTTACAGAGAGAGAGAGTGCTCCTGGAGAGCCGTGCTGCGCATGCGCGAGGAGCATTAGATTGGATTGGATTGGATTGAATTGAATTGGATTGGATTTGAATTTGAATTGAAATGGATTGGATTGGATTAAATTGAATTGTATTGGACTGTATTTGATTGTAAATCGTTGTAGCAGCAGTAAGCACTCTTACGGGTGATTTACAATAACGAAGATGCCCAGTGTTTCGCTTACTCGTCATGAGTCACTTCGTGGAGTTGCGTGAATTTTTTTCTAGCTTGGTCTAGCGCGCGTTTCCTCGTGGGCTCCGTGCCTCATCACTCACTCACTCACTCACTCACTCACTCACTCACTCACTCACTCACTCACTCACTCACTCACTCACTCACTCACTCACTCACTCACTCACTCACTCACTCACTCACTCACTCACTCACTCACTCACTCACTCACTCACTCACTCACTCACTCACTCACTCACTCACTCACTCACTATCTTCCTTCTCTGCTTACCGGCCCCCTCGTTTGCGAGTTTGAATGCGTGTTTTTAAGCGCAGCTTGTAGGGCTAAGGTACTCTGTATTTCTCATTTCTTTGAACAAAGAATACCGCGGCTTCCAATGTGTTTGAAGCGCAAGGCATTTTTTAGCGTTAGGCGTTGCGAAACGAATGTCCCGGTGTGTGTGCTATTACTACGCGGTCACTACAAAAGTCGCGCGCCCTTCAAAATTTGATTTGGACCTCAAGCTTCTACGCCTCGCCACTTGGATATACATCTTTGTGTATATTTGTATTTGACAGACACTATTTTCAAGGTCAAAAACTTGGCTTAGACCTCAAGCTACCACATCTCCTCACTGGGAAATGCATTTTAAACAGATTAGTTATCAAAGGGCACCACTGTCAAGATCACGTAAAGTCAACGTAGAAGTCTTTGCGTGTATGTATGTGGCTCACGCGTATGTCGTGTGCTAATCAGCTTCAGTTGTCATCCACCTTCAGTGATTAAAATGGCTGGCGATTTTTTAAAGCAAAGCTTTTTACCCTTACTAGCCAACGGTGTCATCGCGTGCGCCACAAGAAACTCCCAACCAGAATAAATAAAATTACTGGCGCTGCTAGGAATCAAACCTGGGACAGAAGAGAAGCGGAACGAGAGCCCAACGTTTTAGCGACTAAGCTACGCTTACACGTGGAGACGGGGAGACAGACGGTGGTTTTGATTCCGCGGCTGAGGAGGGGAATGGCTCTTTTAAGGCGGCGCATGAAACAAGAGTTACAGGGAGGCAGTGAGAAATATGACGCACGTGCCGCCCTCCTCCTCACACTTCCAAAGACGCTCCTCTTTCTGCCGACACACGGCCGGGCTACAGCGGCGTGCGCCGCTCTAGCCCTGCCGTGGCCGACGCTGCTGCTTTCAGGAAGCTGCCCTCGCGAATCCCAGGTAACAGGTAAAGCGGTACCCCTAGAGGTAGAGGTAGGAAAGGAAATTGTGGGTGTGGTTAACAGCTTTGCTTTCCTACCACCTTCACAGAATTCAATCATAACATGCGCTGCATATTTGGGCGAGGGACGGGGACAGTGAAAAGACAAAACCAAACGAAGGTGTGTACAAACTAGCAACTGGTTTATTGAAATATGTATGGGTATTTATAAGAATGCAGCGCACGTTATTATTGAATTCAAGTATATACCAACTAGCCCCCAAACAAGCCTTTGTCACCTTCACAGCGTGGACTTAAGCCAATTTTTTCCTCTTTCCTTCATACTTTTCTTTGTAGTACTTGTTCGCGCTGCGTGGTATCGATGAGTGTTCTTTTATAATTCCGGTAAACGAATTACTGCAGTTTCTATTACGTCCACGTAGTAACATTTATGTTTCACTTTATGAACATTACCAGCGATGTACGAAGGTAAAACAGCAGAGGTTGTATTGTGCGGCAAACAACAAAGGAGTGCTAAGAGCTTTCTTGGTTATGTGGAGGTCGCATTAAAGTTGAATGCATTTTATTTAAGTGTAAGTTTGAATCTAGTTCAGTGTGCATACATACACGTTGGGTGCATTTTTATTGGTATCAGTTTAGAAAAGCGCCATTATCCATTTTCGGAAAGCTTACCGGTAATAACACTATCTTAACTTCGACCTCTAAGACAGTTCAGGTGGAATAATTGATGTGTAAGGTTTTAAAGGCATGACATTTATAAGTTTGCTTTCCAGTTTGCTTCCCAGTTTGCATTACAACTGGATTTCAAACTCTTAGGGACAGGAAACGAACTTCCTGATCAGGACAACTCGAGTAGATGATATCATCAAGGACCGGAAAAAAATGTCCGAATTAACCGAATGTCCGTATTATCGAATGGTCGAAATAAACACAATAAATGCAAGTTTTTTTTCTACATACCTTTATTTTACGAAGTAATCACGTATGCTTGTCTGCTTTCGAGCAGAAAATTCGCGCGGACTACACAATTTTTTCTGAGCCCTTCAAGGTGCTCAGAAACGGGAACAAAGCCACAAAATGGCACCGATGGCACCGCCAAACTAGAGTGAACTATTCTAGTTCACTCTAGCCAAACCTACGCGCGAAGAAGAAAGACGTTCAACCAGTCTCAAGTCAAGCCAAGTCGATAATTGATGTCCATGGCGATGCTGCGTTTGAGCGTTCACTTTTGTTCCGAATTGTTCTTTTTTTCGTTTTTGAGCCTCGCCAGCGGCCTGAAAGTCGCCGAATTATCCGATTTGCGGTCAAATCTTGTCCGAAATAACGAGCGCCCTGTTCTCATAGAGTGATGCGTATATTTACAGGGACCAGATGACGTGCATAGTTAAGTAAAGAAAAAGAAATGGACTTGGGCTGGTGATTTAGGGAGACAAACCGACAAACAGTGGACAATCAGGGTAACAGAGTGGATACAAAGAGACCGTTCTAGATGAAGGGGAAGGTCAATAACACGATGAACGGGTGAAATAAGAAAATTCGGGGCCATCAGCGGACTCGAGCAGCGCATAGCCGGAATGGTTGAAAGTCAATAAGGAAAGGTCTTCGTTCTGCAGTAGACCTGAGTAGGCCGTTCATGACGACGACGATGATGATGATCATCATCATTTATGAAACTATGCATGCGCCTTAGAGTGGTTTTACCGTGGTACCTGGGTATCAAGTTATGGAGCTTCTAGTTACGTCTGAAATACTTTAGGCCACTGTAACAGGCGTATTTAATGCAGAAATGTACTGGCATCATTTGCAGGTTCAATGGGAGAATGCGCAAATGGGTCGTTCCTTTGCGCCTTGACCGGTCTTTGCGTCTGGGAAGGCTTCATGTGTGACGGAGTTGATAACTGCCTGGAATACGATGACGAGCACTTATTCTACGGGAGCACGTGTCGTAAGTATAAACGAGTAACATTTTAGGCACCGTACAGGTGTCGTCCGCAGGTGGTAATGAGCTAGCCGTGGCGCTGTCTTTGTAAAAACGATAGCCCAATTGTATAAATAAATAAGTAAAAAAAATCAACCAATCAGCCAAATGTACAAACTATTAAACGGCTTATTCCCGCTCTTACTGCGCTGTCACGAAGGGGAGGAAAGCAGGCTATCCACTTTGTCCAAACTCCTCTGTTGCCTGGCTAACTTGAGACTATAATGCAATGGGCGCTCGATAGCCCGGAGGGATAATCCTGCAAAAGGTTACAAGGCACCGATGTGGCTATCTAATTCAATTATAAATATTATTTTTGTCTCATCATCATCATCATCATCATCATCATCACATCACTGCACGGCACTCTACGCCCACTGCACGGCAAAGGCCTCTCCCATTAATCTCCAATTAATCCAGGTCCTGTGCTACTTGCGACCAATTTATCCCGCAAACTTCTTGATCTCATCTGCCCACCTAACTTTCGGCCGCCCCCTGCCACGCTTGCCTTCTCTAGGGATCCACTCTGTTACCCTTAATGACCAATGGTTATCTTGCCTTCGCACATGCCCTGCCCACGTCCCAGTTCTTCTTCTTAACTTCTACTAATATGTCCTTAACACGCGTTTGTTCCCTCACCCACTCCGCTCTCTCCTTGTCCCTTAACGTTACACCTGTCATCTTCCATTCCACTGCTCGCTGAGTCGTCCTCAGTTTAAGTTGAACCCTCTTAGTGAGCCTCCACATTTATGCCCCGTACGTGAGTACCGGTAAGATGCAGCTGTCATATACTTCATTCTTCAGGGACAATGGTAGGCTGCCATTCATTATTTGAATTTGTCTAAAGAATAGTAAATTTTGGGGGAAACACATTATCTTGGACCACAGCAACTTCGGTATTGGCAGGACCGCGCAACGAGTATGCCGGGTAATAGAAATTAAGCTGCACATAAAATGCAAGTGTTGATTGTAGCAACAAACTTCTACAGACGTAAAGAATTCAGCCAGAAGTCAGTGCGGGAACGTACCGAAGCACACATGTATGCATATATACGCGCGCGCACTCGCACACACAAAGGTAACCTACACATACGCGCACATACGCGTACATGCACACACTCGGACGCACGCGCGCGCGCTCCCAGACCCACCCACAGGCGCGGGCCAACACAAGCGCGCACACACGCATACATAGCCTGCAATGCGTGGGGCTTTTCCCGCGAATAAAACCAACAGTTGCATCAGCGATCATTACGTCTTAACTTTTTAGTATGCAAGCCACAAGTCGGCCACGGATAGAAAAAACAGAATCGGCCCCCAAAACACAGCCCTGCGGTACTCCCGTTATTTGAGCTACGTCCCAGGAAAAAACTACATATATTCACATTACGTATCTCTTCCGCAGTGATGCCAACGGTGGCCCTGGAGCTAATTGTGTGCGGTCTCTCCATGCTGTTCGTGACCACCATTGCTTTCTGCCACTTGCTTCGAGACATCGTGAAAGACTACAAGCTGGTGAGTGCATAAATTTTGCTTAGTCATTGCAGTTCAATGTTTACCTGCCTTTATATATGCGCCTTATCAATAGTGACAAGAGCCATTCTTATCTCCCACGTTTCAGAGGACAGCTTTACTGTATTTGTCGACCGAAGGGAGCTGATTGATTGATTGTGGAGTTTAACGCGCCGACGCCACGCAGGCGATAAGGCGCGCCGTAGTGGAGGGCTCCGGATTAATTTTGACCACCTGGGGATCTTTATTGTGCGCCGAAATCTTGTACACACGGGCGTTTTTGCTTTTCGCCTCCATCAGAAAAGCGGCCGCCGCGACCGGGAATCGAACCCGCGTCCTCGTGGAAGTACCAAACTAGAACCATTGAAAACTTCTTCATTTCTGGAAGAGAGCTGCTAATTCGTTCGTATTGGTTTTCATCGGCGTCGCCCCTCGTCTGAACGGATTTTCCCCAGCTTATACACTTGTAAAAACACCAGCGGCACAAGCCTCAATCTAGCACCACGATAGAATATCCCCAGTTTTTTCGTTCTCGCACCATCACGTTCTAATTAATTTTGATGTTGTTGTTGCCCTTTCTACAGTACTTCTGTGCGTTTCTGCTCGCAGGGGGCAGTGAAAGATGCAACTTAAGCCAAAGTTTTCTCTGCTTAGCTGATTATGATGCGCGCCGCAACTTCGTCTTTATCAGAAAAATATACGTTACTTCATCTCGGTATAATCTAAGCCTACCGTGACTTCTTGCTGGCTGACACGATCGGAAAAACACATCTAAGACAGTTTATTGTAATCACCGTAATAAGAATGAGAAATTTATAAATTGATTACAAATACTAGAAAAGAGGTCCTAACGTTTGTGTGAGCCTGCTGTGACTTTTTTGATAAAACGCTTCTAGGACAGCATAATTTAATAAGTAGACTCACAAATTTATAATTGATTTTTCTTTTACTCGTTATAGGGCACATCTGAAGTTAGAGCTTAAGTTAAAGCACGGTACGGATCAAATGGGGCTCGCTTCAAAAGATTTTGGCTTCCGGTTCCACGTTACCAGTGCCTGATTACCACGCCAATCATATTACCGTGATTTAATGTTTGGTATACTTCATTCCTTCCGTAAGCCTTCTTATACATGCGTATGGTCGAGACCATAATCACCATACCCTGGCCACCAAGTTCAATACCGGCAACCGATTCGGCAACGAGCCAAAAAATAGTCGACAAAATTGTAAGCTGTAGTAATCAAGGCTATGTTATTGCCATTTTTTCCGTTTTGTCTAGCTGTTTACCAAGCCTACAGAGTTATTTTAAAGACGATAGTCTTTCTTGGGCTACTTAAACCCAGAAATTTTGGTCTGTCTGTATGTCTGTATGTCTGTCCGTCTGTCTGTCTGTGACCCGATTCAGCCACCCGGCCAAAGCAAAACAATGCCTGCGCAATAGTCTTATATCGTCACAGCTAAATATACCCGTCTATGTCCGGTGGAATGTTTCATACTTGTCAACATTGTTGAAGAAGAACAAGACATTACGCAAATATGAGACCAACAAATCAATACAGAAGTGATATTGCAGTGTTCCTTTATAAAAAAATCAAACATGCTTGAATTTGCGAAATTAAATACTTCATCAACTGCAGAAAAGAATTCACTCCGCTCGTCGCCTGCTGTCGCCCGCGCCACTATAGCTTCTGGGGCCATTTTAAGAAATCAACCGGCAACAGTTACGCAAGGTTCCACTAGGTAGGTTCCACCGTTCTGCTTGCAACGCACGTGGAGTAGGGAAACGCGGTTCTATAACGCTGAAGTAGGGCGCCTCGATTAACGCGCGTCTCGCCGTAAGGCAGCGTTCGCATCGAGTCACCCGGTTTGGAGCAGTGGAACGCGGGAAATTTAAAATGATTAGGCAAACCTTTGGCGTCTTTACCTTGGGAGGAGCGCGACGCAAGAGGAACAACATGAGAGGTGAGCGGGAAAGCGAAGGGAGGCATTTACTTCGCAAAAGCCGATAAAGACTATCGTCTTTTAACGGCATTTGCAACGAAGGAGCAGATACGCGGCCAATTTTTTTGTTATTATCCGATTTTTTAAAAATTACATTCGAAACCAACAAAAAAATGGCAGCATCTCCACTCCGTGGATGATGGCGAGGGTGTAGAGTACGGGGACTCGAAATGTCATCCAAGTTGCGCCCCGAGCGACATCCGATTTGCGCCCCGACCGTCATTTGATTTGAGCCGTGAGTTGCACCTTGATTATTCCCTAAATGAAACTGCAAATCACGGCTCCAATAGAATTTCGCTTGATTTTCGCTTGATGGTGGTGTGCGCACGGATGGACAAGGACGGACATTGGGAGGTCCCAAGGCACTCCGCACCGTTACAGATGAGGGAGTAAGCCGTTTGATTCTCGTGTACTAACTCACGGTCGTAGCCCAAGCGGGTCAAGTGGGAAATCTTTCTGGAGATTTTCCACTTAGCCCGCTTGGGCTGCGACCGTGAGTTAGTACGCTTTTTGTGCATTGATAGAGAGGACGGTGTGCCATTTGACAGTGTAATGTTGTTGGGTCTGCACAGCATTTGGCGTTCGCGCATGGCTTGGCTGCATTGTGATGTAGACGCACGACCAACGAGACAGTATTTTAGGGAAAGTGTGTCACAGTTTGTTGACGTTCAGAGAGCGAAGAACTCTCCACCATACTGGTTGTTTAAAATTGAACCCCCTGGGGGGGCATGGTGGCATTACTGTGATTTTTTATTTGTCATTGTACCTGGTACCTGGTGTTTCTGTACGAGATTCGCAATAAAGAAAAAAAAAACGGTGATAGCCCAATGGGTAAGACAACTGGCACTAGCTCTGTCTGGTCTACCAGGCACAGGCTCGAATCCTGCCGGTGCCTGTGTGATTTTTTTTGCGATTGTAAATGCTATGCGCACGGACGCGGACGGACATTGTGCGCTCCTAAGGTACTCCGCACCTAAAACTGCTTGGTTTAGCATAATTCATGTGGAGGCAAAGAAAGCGAAAGCTTTTTAGTGAGACTTCGCCGTGACAATCTTGCAGGGTTCGGTGCATATGGAAAGGGACCCTCTGGCAAAACGGGAAGCGAAGGAAGAGGCAGTCGCTGCTCGGCGCCGCGAAGCTCGTTTCGAGGTTGGCGCAGGCGAAGAACGCGGCAAACCCTTGTCGCCCTCCTTCAAATTTACGGGCGGAAAACATTCCGGCACGAGTTCCCGTACTGCATTTACCCCAGGCCATGCGGGGGACGACTTTGAGGAGGAGAGCACACGGGCGAGTGTAAGGATCCAAGTCCATAAGCGACGCATCTCCATGCTCCCCAGCTTGACACGGACGCCTCGTCACACGGAAGACTGAAGGCTCGGACTGTCTCGGGACGAACTGGAGAGGGGCTGAGGGAACAGCTTCTTTTGTTCTTGCGTGGTGAAAGTAATGTGCGCACAAAACGCCAATTTGATGTTTTTTTATTATTATAAACTGATTGCTAATTTTACTAAAGCTTGTTTTGTCGGCCGTTATAAATACCGAAATCTTGGTGGTTTCCCTCCCCGTGTTCGTGATGCCCGGTGGTGATGCGATAACATCACACATGTGCAGCTTTCCCGCTCACGGCAGTCCTTTCAGCACTGATTACTCTGTAGTTATTTAGCGAAACGTAAAGTTCATTTCGCGCAGCTAATATTGGGGGTGAAACTTGATTTGTGGCGCAGTGTTCAAAGTCTTACACGTTGCGCGAATAAGTTCCAGAGCCATAGAAACTATCCCATACAAATGCATGGGGAGTACGATGTGACAGCGAATTAGACAAAAAAAATTTCAGGAATCCTGGGGACTTATTTTAGCGTTTTCATGATCACGTTGAATTCTTACTTTATGCAAAATATCTCTTTCCTGAAAGGGTTTTGCCTGGTTCCTGAGAGGTCGGAATTTTGAACGAGAAAGCTGGGTATGCAAATGAAACATGTTCGCTGAATGCACCAGAGAGATTGGTGGGTGAGGGTAAACTTGCCCGTGAGGAAAGTAAAAAGGTGGCTGGCCTCGCGCATGGGGAAGACACGAGACTCTGTAAATACAACGCAGTTCCCTGACAGCTTAGGTGCCTTTATCGCAATCAGTATCTTGTTTTTTTTTTTTTTTGAGGAAAGGTGAGTGGCTGGCTGTGACGACAACGCAGAGTCGTGTAACCTCCTCTTCATCAGATAGGCCTTATTCGCTGTGAATGCTTCAACATGAAGCCCTTGAAGTATCGCCTGAACAACCGCCAATTCAATTGTCTTTAGAGTGAAAATGTGTATTTCCTAGCTCTTTAAGAGAAAGCTTTCTTTAACATGCCCGCAATAAATTTCTTCGCGTCCAAAAAGCTTGCTCCGTAGAGTATAGAACATGTACGGCTAGATGACTCAGGGATCTTAGAGAAAAACGTCACATGTAAACAAGCTTGAGGATTTTGCTGCCTATTGTGTTACCAGATATCCTCCTTGAACCGCTGCTGCTTCGTATACAAACACAATGATACATTTTTCTAAGAGACGTTTTATTTTATGAAATATTGCATCTGATTAACAACAATCTAACTGTACAGTTGCCCTGGTTAAGCAGTCAAGACAACACAAAACAATGTAATAAAAGGAAAGAAACACGACACAACCACCAGTCTCAAGCGCATGCTGGAAGGGAACTTAGGTGTTCTGACAGTTTGAATCTGACCGCGTTTATTGTAGAGCCGTAAATGATGTTGCGCAATCAAGATCTTAAGCCGACCAACTGAAGCATTTCCTCATAACGTACTCTTGCGTCGTCTCGATAAAATTGATTAAAATCACCCTTTGGTCTGTGGTAAGGTTTAGTAACTCTTTTCTAGGTCCGTATGTGGAGGTGTTCCCCCGATCTCATGAATCTGCGAAGAAAATACAAGGCAGTTGCGTCTGAGTGTGTTTTGCACCTGAATGATACAATTCAAATTTTCAGACTCTGGCTATTTCAGACTCTGGCTATTTTTCAGACTCTGGCTATCTCCAAGGTCGACTAACATGTCGACATGTCTATTTATGATCAGCTTTCGCTCCAAGTTTCATTGTCTGATGTTACATTTTCTACAGTTCAGGGTTCTTTTCAAAGAGATTGACTTTTTCGGCAGTTCAAAGTTTTTTCATTGTCTGATGTTCGGGTTTTCATTGATTTTCATTGTCCGATGTTTCATTGTCTGAAACAATTCGGGGTTTTTTTTCTCAAAGAGATTGACTTTTTCGACAGTTCGAGGTTTTTTTCAAAGAGATTGACATTTTCGACAGTTCGAGGTTTTTTCGAAAAGATCGACATTTTCGACAGTTCGAGGTTTTTCAAAGAGGTTGCTCGGCACCGACACTAACACACAGTTCATGATCAGCTAAGGGTGCGCAACAATAAATGCATACTTCGAACACTTGACAACGAACAAGAAAATAACTCTTTCTTCACAACAGCGACACAATGGCACGCTTCGAGGGCAATGCGGCACAACACTTACCTGCTACGATCAACTCCAGACTAAAGTTGGTACACCACAAAGGAAACCAAGTATTCCCGCCACTAACATTCAAGGGATCGCCCGCTATGATCACGGATGTCGCACGACATTGAACCCACTCAAAGCTATCGCAATCCACGTGAATAATGCACTGGTAGTTGCGTTTAGTTTCGATAGCCACGACAACGGGACCTGGGCTTATGAAGGGGGAGCTTCGCGCTTTTGCCCGCTTTGCGCTAACCACGTGCACAATGGGAGCACTGTTGTAACGCGTGCAGAGATAATTCGCCAACATTTATTTTGCGCGTGCTACTTACACCCGAAAACTTTTTGCGGAATTTCTAACTCAATGCGTGGTGTCTGGGCATTTGTACACATTTAGTTTTTTTATAGCTCTTAAATTAGAAGTACCTTTTGCACTCAATCGTTTTCGCCCTGCAATAGATGTCTTCCTTCAGAAAACGTTTAGCAATTTACAGTACAAAAATTCCGTTGTTTTCTTTCACAGCTTCAATGATACCACGCAAGACAGAAAGGTTAAAAACAGTAAAGCACGACCTACGCACTTTTTTGTTTTCGTAAAGGCACCACCTATGTTCAGTAGCGATTGCGGGCTAAACATTCATGGGGAAACACGCAGATACAAAGCGTCTGACAAAGCCTTCTTCGTATGTCACCATCGATGACTCGTGGTAGCAGCATTAGTGGTCGCATGCAAAGGCGTGTTCGGAAGACTTGTGGAGATGACAATGACTGGCCGTCTGAATTGCCTGCGACAGCCGGAGCATTGCCTTGGACAACAGGGCGCGCAACGTTTAACAAGCGAGGTATTTAAGTGTGGAAACGTTTCTTAAGAACTCGGGCAGGAGACGGGGGAGGGCGAGTGGCAGATTTTGAACCTGCCATAGTTTCAAAAGGTACAGAGAAAGAAAATAGGCCTTTAATAATTTGCAACTTTCGCGACATCGCACAAGAACCACAATAGGGTGACTTACTGGAGATTTGGAGCGTAAATGAAAATGCACAGTGCAGCGAAAGTAGACCGGTAGGTATATCGACGTAAGAATTTCAACATATTTCTACATAACCTTCCCTGCCGATCTGTTGCAGAGCTTCTTGCTTAAGCTTTCCCGTTTCCACCACTGAGAATCTGTAGTTTAACATCCAGGTAAAACTGCGGTTTTTGGGTAGATGCAAAAAAGTGAGAATATTCAATTCCTTGCTTAACACAATAAACAGAACAAAACTGTGAAAAGGAACTAAATTAAGTCATCAGAGAACTAGATCAGTAGATGTGACGATTTTTTTCTAGTGACTCGCAGCGTTTAGAAAATAACCCATGTACGTTCGTGTAAACCAAGTTATACACTAACGTAAAATAGGGGTGTGTCTTTCTCCCAGGAAATAGCCCTTTGATACAATTTCCTGCCAAAAACACCAGAAAACTTCCGTCCGTTTCGTGGAGACTGATACAGTGTTCAATAGATGACAGATACTTTGACGTGAGTGTGCATTCAGCATGCGTGGGAGTTCTTCCTTGGAAATCGCTGAAACCGAATGGGCATTCAAAGAAGCAGCACTTCAATATCTCATGTTAGCAGGCCGCGTAAACTTGTCAGGACTGCAAGCCTCCAGCAACTCAAAGTTGTCACTGCTGTTTTTCACACTTAATTAAACATTCTTGCTCTTTCAAAGTTTCAACAACTGTGCAATGTAAACACAGCGCAGTATTCATCCTTACTTTAACTGATGTTTAACACTGAATTCCACCACGTGTACTTGCTGTAAAACCCCATACTCATAACAGCTAAATGCGAGGCATACAGTTCTCCCGAAAATGATCTGTTCATCTTTTAAAAGCAAGGGCTGCGTCGAAACCACGCATCTCCAATATTTTCGGCGTGTTTTCACAAATCTTTCGGGTAAACTGTTTGGCTCCCTGAAAACATTCAATTTTATTTCTTCTGTCATTTTGTCGAAACTTCTTCGTCCCTCCCGTCCTTTTCGAATGCAGAGGAGCCACATAGAATGAAAAACGCGCTAAATTGCCCCACAGATGAACGCACAACACACAAGGAATCAACAACATTTAGAAGCGCCCTATAAGTCACCGGGCATGTCACCGGCGATGTGTTCATTGCGCGCTCATTTTCCCACTAACACCACATCGCCAGAAAGTGGCTACATGCAGAGTGTGGCAAAGATCCGACTGACGGTCTTTGCCTACACAACTAAAACTCGAAGCTCTTTATCGTTTTGGTGAGACCGAACGGTAAATGCTTCATAAGTGGCGGGGCAGAAGTTCACCCGTCACTCAGTGCGCTTCGTGGTAACTGAAAAGCGCGCCTACGCTCTACATGTAGCGTAAGTCTAGAGCAAAGCGACGAATTGTGCGAACACAGGGCAGAATTGACTTGACGAGCTTGCCCCACTCCATAAGGGCGATTCCCCCACAAGCCGGGTCAAGTGCGTCCTCCATAGCTAGAGAACGACGTCACGGCGGTCCATGACGTAGCGGCGGAAGTGGAGCACAGAGTAGCCGTTTGGTTGGCGACGGGAGCTTGATGCCGTGGAAGCAGGACTGGAGCACCGTTTCACTATCTTCGAAAGCACGATAACCAGCGTTGAGAGATGCATCTTCAAGGGAGCAACTGAATGCGAGCCTACAGTGTTCCGCAGTCTTCTAGAAGCAGCGTTCTAGTGGCGCTATTGTAGCGGTGCGGTAGCAGCGGCGGTAGTAGTAGTCGTTTCTTGAGGTGTGTGCAGAAGTTGAGAGAGAGATAGAGATCGAAGGTCCAGGCGATATGTGTGCGTGCGGTCGAGTCGAGTGGCGTCTTGAAGACTGGCACCAGCTCACTTTCAGTTGTGCACTGCGAAAAGATGACGCAAAAGCATTTTCCACCTTCCAATTCTTGGATAATCGCAGGAGTATGGTAAATCAAACCAAATCAAATCAACTAAGTTTACTCAAATATTCTATATATATAGGATGCTTAGAGGCATGCACTAAAGCCCAGAAAAGGCTTGACGGGAGTCCGTGCCCCCTACAAAGAACAATGGAAAGCGGGTCACGTTAAAAATAGACTCAGTGAATTTGAATTTATATAGACGCAGCTGCTCGCGAGCACAAATGTGCACGCAGAGATTGCGATATAAATACCAATTTAAACAATATCAGGATGGGAAAATAGGAATGATCTGATGCACAAAATATGCGTAATATTAAAAAAAAGCACAACCGAAAGCGCTAGGACAACGCGGCGTTACACCAATGCAATGTATGCGTGAGTACAAAATGTGCGTGATCAGAGGCACTGGCCGTATTCAGATGACACAAAACCGTAAACGAACTCATCCTACTGCTACCTACACTTTGGTTCAGTTTACAGAAATATTTTGCGTAAGTTTCTCAATGATTTATCACATCTGGGTATGCCTTTCGTACAGTTCGTTCAGGGCTGACGGCAAGCGAAACTTCAACATCTGTTTTCCGTAATTAGTGCGGTAAACATTAACTTTTCATTTATCGGGATTTCGGGTACAATACACAGGCTGGTGCGTTGTAAGCCCGGCTAATTCAGCTAATGAATTGTCAAAATGAGAGAGACAGACAACCCATTTTTGTGGAGTGTCTGTCGTCTAGCTTATATGAAAGCCAGCGTTTTATATACTGGCGTAACCACAAGGAAGTTCCAATTAAGCAGGCGGAAATAATTTTAATTTTGCACTAAAATGTGTGAAGGCTGAAAGGTAGCGACGCGTAGTGTCTAAAATTGACACTACGTTATGTGTCCAAACAACTCCGTGATTTTCAACGCGTGATTCACAAACTACACGAAGGAATAGGGAAGGTTGCACAATATTGTTTTAGCCTGGGACCAGTTTTAAATGCCCCTTTTAACCTCACGTGCAGCTAAAAGTGTGTTGCCGCATGTCTCACTATCATTGTTGCCAGCATTGCTTTTGGCGGTAAATGTATGGTAGATATATATTTTTATGGTAGATATAAAAATTTTGATTGCAAAAGTTGTAAGGCGCTATCAGCAAAACCGTTTCGGGTTAAGGTGTTTTTAGTGATGCCCTATCATGTGGGATGAAGAAAATGTACTCGACAAAAATCGATTTTCTGTCTCTTTAAGCTGGGCCCCTTGAGCAGAATTTATAGAAACTTCAGCGTTTTCTTGCCGCTTCTGGGTTCTCGTCTTTTTCGCGCTATAATCGCTATCGCCACTCCTCGGCCGAGCTGAAAGCAAAGAAACTCCTAGCGCTATGCTCAGGCTAAACAATGTTTAAAGAACAACTGGAGACGAAACTGAGAATGATTTGGTTTCAGCTGTCAAACAGTACTTCTCGATGCCGAATGCAAACAGAGCCGGTTAAGGCTTGTAGATGTAACACCGCACCTACTGGCACTACTTTGGAATAGGGCCATACAGTGAATAAATAACTGTGGTAGCTTTGGTGGCACGTGGAGGTGAAGGGCTGGCCGTGGTAAAATAATTTTCGCATGAACACTAAAAACACGATGAAACTTCTTTTATCACGCCTAAATCACAAGCTACGCAAGAAGATGCTGCAAACACCTTGGAAAAGGCCTTGCCCAGCATTGTACATGGAACCATGTCACAACGGCTGACACAAGAAAGCATCTGTGAATCTATTTTTACTAAGTTCACTGGGTAAGCGTGTTATTATTTAACTAACTTCATTTCCTCAGGACGCAAGGTCACTTATGCTGGAGTTAATAGGGAAATGCGTTCTAATATTTCGCTAACTGTATTTCCTAAGGGGAAAACGAAGGGATATTGCAGATGATGCTGAAAATCTAGTATAACGGTGAAAAAATATGTTAAAGAAGTGAGCATTTCAGATTGAGCAGACGAAACGTGCAAAAGTGAGCAGATGAGAATACTCAAGAACTAAGACCCAAACCTAAAGAATTACTTCGAGAAGTCACGCAACTTGTACTGACAGTGCTGAATAAAATACGACACAGATTTCTGTGCCTGCAAATGACGTTGCGATGGCGTCACTCGGTGATTATTCTTAGACAGACGCTAGGCGTAGACGCCGTGAAGGTATTTTTTTTAAATTTGGGCTGCTAAATTTTTTTTAAAGTTTTGCACGCATTCACCCGAGCCAAAATTTTAGTAGTTGCCTAGAGGACGTGCGCAAATACATATCCATTACCCGCCCTAGCCAAACTTCGTGAAAGACTGTGGGCTTCAAACGGATGGGCCTTTTTTCATACCCTGCCGGACTGTTTATTTATTTATTTATTTATTTTTTATTTATTTATTTATTTATTTATTTATTTATTTATTTATTTATTTATTTATTTATTTATTTATTTATTTATTTATTTATTTATTTATTTATTTTCATTGCCAGCCTTTGAAAAAGGCCTTTGGCAGGAGCGAGCAGAACAAATAAAGAATGCGAGAAAATACGCGTGATACATGCACAGATAGGACACATTCCACAAAGCAACCGCAACAATGAGCGGGAACAAATAAAATATGGGATTGCGCAAAAACAAAGTGAACAGCAGGTACTATCAGTATTGCAAACTAAAACAGTCGGCAGTTTGACAACAACAAATGTAACAATCAAAACAATAGCACGGTTTATAGAGTTTCTGGTGCTGATTATGTGCGTCTTTTTCCCCTGATATGTGTGGAATTCTCTGTCACAAGAATCGCACGTTGGAAATTTCTCGCGACACGGTCAGTCTTATATGTTTGAAGGCAAAAGCAGGTGTACTATTGTGACAGGTGCTTTTTGTATACACGTATGCACGTGACACAGAGGCCACGCTACTTTAGTGGTTTTATCGATGATAATCCACCGTAATCCATTAAAATCTACCCCGAGCTCTCCCATTCCACCGTAGTGCCATTCTTCTACCTTAATCCACCGTATTCCATCTTTATCTTTATCTTAATTACAGGGGGTTACGGTGGCCTTAAGAGGCCACCGTAACCCCCTGTAATTCTGCACCTTCCTTCATTTAAATCAATACAAAAAGTAGCCATTATTCTAACTTTACCCACCATAGCTATTGTCTTAATTTCTCTTAATTTGCCTCACTCATCTTCATCCGCCCTAATTCACCTCACTTTGTCGTAGTCCATCTTAATTAATGCTCAATAAAGAATCTCCCATTTCTGATCATTACTAGCGAACACTAATCAATCGTTATTCCGTTTAAATAATTTTAATCCACCTATTGTCTGTCAACCTAATTTTACACACCTTAACCAACATCACTAATCATTACTGTCTATGAATAGTTAACTTCTACGATAATTATTTGTTTGTTTCTCTCCTACACGTTTCTGCTGCTCCTGTTTTTTTACATAATTTATTTCGGTGCCGGGGTCTATCAAGGCCCGCTGTAGAATGAACATAGGATGCTTTCCTTATAAGAATTTACTCCCTGTATTTCCATTTTCAGCAGGAGTAAAACGGTTTTTAACAATCGATTAGTTTCCATGAATTTTTACTATCCAGGTTCTATTCAGGTGGTGACCGAAGGGAAGCGGCCAAAAGGTATGGCTTTGTCTCAGGAGGCAACTTGCTGCGGCTACTACACCTTAGTTTGATTACTGGGAGCGGTGTGGCGGCTAGTGTGATATCTTGCTTGCCGCGGACACATCGCTTTTCTTATCACTCAAACTCACACTTCTGGCGCACTGAATGATGGTGGGGCACTAGAGGCCGAAACACCCCTCTTGTGGTACTGGCAGGACGTCGCCGAATGGTGGCTGAAGAAGCGGGGGGAGGGTTTGCCTCTTGTGTATTCCCGTGCAAGAGGTCACTGCTGAATGCACTACCGTAAAGTTCCGAGAGAACGCCCTCCCCCGAAACATCGCCCACCCCTTTTTAGGGGCGAAATATTCAATTTACTAAAAGACCCCAAAGATCCCCAAACCCCTAAAACCGATGGCTTTAGCGCCGATGGGGGAACAAAACAAACGCGAATAACACACATTCATGTGTTGATGCGGTCACTCGTTTGTCCTTTCCGCCCTTGACCAGGACGTTCGCCCATCTCGTACACATCTCCGCAGTTATGGTTGGCGGTGCGCCCACTTTTTGCAGTTTTCTCGCAACTGACCCGAAAGTTCGCCCACTCCGTTTCACTTGACATGCCTGTACTTTGGGTGGGCGTTTTGTCGGAACTCTACGGTAAGTTTGTTGAAAAGGCCTCAGGTGGACGTTTTATTTGAATATATAGGCGTTCTGTGTGAATCAGTTTGTGGTCACGAGTCAGCACTTGTTTTGTGTGTCTCGTTCTTCCTGTTGCGTTGTTAATCATCTTACGCCTATCAATCTATCCCCAGCCTAAGTCTTAGCAACTTAAAACGTGTTCGTCTTTCAACTCTTTAAGGAGGCCCTACAGGCTCCTCTGTAGCACGTCTTGACCTCCTTGAATTTCAAACATGTTTCACTGGCATCACCTATCAGGAAAGGCGCATTCGCAATCCACGGATTAGAACAGGCAGGTCGGCAAACGTACCAGGGGAACCCCACCATTCAAGGACAGGGGCCACCACGGCAAGCCCCGTATGGGGCATGCCGAGTGGCTAGCGCCGTCGGTAGTCGCACGGTGGCAGCGTGCAGTAGCGCCTCTCGAAAGTGGCGTCACAGCTGGAACCGCCGTTCTTCGGGTGCCGCTTGATGGTTCTGTGCCTCTCTTGCACGGCGCCCGGCCCGCAGGTCTTTGAACAGGGTCGCCACTCGCTCCAAGGCGTCAGCATGCAGTCCACCGCTGCAGGAGGGAGGAAAGTGGAAATGGGTTCAGGAGGCCATGTCTTCATGTAATAACGAGAATACTTGAGCACACTTAAGAACGTTTTATGAGCTGTGAATGCGAAAGCTTCAATGTCTCATTAGATGACGCTGAGGGCTCGTTTGAGTGGGTAGGTACGGTGATGTCACAGCCAATAGGAATTAGTAAATGGGTATAGATCGTGACGGCGACTGTCATCATTAGTTACCAATATCAGCGAGGTTGTACTCAAATTGTGAGATTCCGTGAGATTCGGCCGTGAGATTCCGACAACAGCTGTCAACGTCATTGGCCAATCCGCTTGAGTGGGTATGTGTGAAGTGAGGAGGTTTATGTTGCAGACAAATGACAACGGGTAGAACGCCCGGGAACTTTTGACGGCAACTATCATCCTCACTGGCCAATCCATATAACTGGTATGTTGTTATGCCTATATTTCCATTAAAAGCTCAGTTGTTTTAACGTTCAACCTAATGATTTGACACACAAAGTCTAGCTGCGTGGAACGGTTATCGACATTTTCTAACTCAAAGGCCACAGAGCGTTCAGTCCAACTTTACTCAGCTTATAATGAATTCTGTGCGTACGGAGAAGGTTAAGTTTTTGGGGATCACAACTTTACTTTGTGCTCTTGGCCACTTAGCCACACCGAGAATGAATTGGGTGCATGTTATTATGCATCCAGAAAAACAAGGGGCCAATAGCAATGTCAGCACGCAGTTGAATTTTGGCGACGTCTTTCGGCTAGCTTTGGGCTTACCGAAGCTACGAAAATATATATTCCACACGCATTTTGGAATAGCGTGTAGAAATAAAGTTCGATTTCATATAGTGCTGGAAACTACACTGCACTCCCTTGATCACGGGATTTTACGAACTCTAAAAAACTTCTATCAGATTATAAAGTCTATATAAAAATGTCCTACTCGCGTTTAAGACATACGCTGTAACACTGAAACATCCGAATTACTAGTTTAATGTTGTTCTCTCTCCAAAAAGCTATTCCTGATAGCGACAGACTACATTCCCTAATACTGTCGCGAATGCAATAAACAGTTTATATTTGTTTCTGCACCTTGGCGCTTGATCTAGCCTCTAGGTGTGCAGTGATTCTGGTGACGTAATTTCTACCAGCAGGCATCGTTATGTGGAAGCGAATTTACCTGCAGCCACAAACAAGCAGTAAAAATATTGGGGGTTCATTCAAAGTCTGAATGAACAACGTTCGGATCTATGATGTAACAGAAGTGCACTATACAAACAGCCACTCACCCTTGTTCCGATCTTTTTTCCCTGAAGGCATGTCGGACAAATGACCGTTATAACAAAGAATAAGCTCTGGACACCACATCGACCACACAGGCATACCTTTTCTGGATTCCTTGGTTTCCGCTGAGGGAGCAGCGATGCAATTGAAAACACGGGGACGAAAAAATCAACACAGGAACAATTACCCAACTCTGTATGCAGGTTTTTCAAACCGTAAAATCCGATACATTTTTGTGCGTGTCACTTTCTTCCTGATTTTGCAACAGTTGACAAATCGTGATAAAAAGTATTTACAGTGCCTCGAAGTTTCGTTTTCCAAGTACTGCCAGATTACTGTCGCAGAACACGAGCAGTCAGAGCCGACCATGCACGATTGTCAGGACTGTAATTAGATGGCTTCAGGATTTATTGATTCTGCACAGCTTCCTACTCACAAATCCGGAAACAAGAAAAGGCCGGTACTGGAATACGTTAGCATTATCGCATTAAATGATGTGAGAAACTTTGGCACGATCATTAGAAGCAAATAGGGATAAATATTGAGGAGGAAAACTTGCCATCTCTGTTGTTTTGTAAGATTGGGTTAATTACAATTGCAAAGAGGCTACTTTCACGCGTTCTATATTGTATCGCTATGCACAGCTGGTGAAGGGAGCCGGGTGAGAAAAGGAAGGAGGCAGCGGTAACCAAACATAAAACGTCGGTCCTGTGCCATTTGTATAAGCATTCGAATGACACCTTTATCGCCTAATAAGCCAGGCAGTGTTTGAAATACTAACACCGAATCTAAGCGTCAGAAGGCTACGTTGAAGACAAACCCCATTTTATTGGAACTAGAAGCGCATCGGATAACAGAAATCGAGAACTGGTTGAAGATTAGGTGGGCATATCATACTATGTCACGCATCACGACAGTGCCACTACTGCTGAGCTAGGGCGGCTGTTTCATTGCAAAAATTGACTGGGTGCATAAAGAAGCGACGCCTTTCAGCCGCAGCAGAAGTATTTTCGGCATTTCCCCCACGCACAGTCTGCAGCACTAGTGCCTCTATCCCGGCCAGCGCCAACATCATCTTCCAAACGAACCAATGCGAATCTGAATAGCCACTTTACTACCGAAACCGGCGATCCCTGATGTTAAACGTCTTCCGTAGTAGAAGTATACAAACGCCGTCCAACTCGCCCTTGTGACAAGAGGAAAAGTATGTTCTGCTTCCCTCCGTTATGTGTTCAACTTAAACAGTTTACCTCCTCAATGAGTACCCCTGTCACTCTCGCTGCGCAATTGTAGTTTACAAACCTGCCACCACACCTGAATTTAGCTCACTGAACCCAAAGGAAGCATCAAGACTCAGGTATCTGATGCCTGCGGCAGTTCAGGTATTCTGAGGAGAGTTCACCCACCAATGGACGCTGCCTCAAACAGCCGCGCACAAACGTGACAGTGCACACCTAGCATACCGGGAAGGGCGCGACATTACTTAGTGGGCAAAATGTGCTGAGCTTACGGCAGGGTGGGTTCTCCTTGCACCTTCGCCTCTGGACCAGCCGCTTGGAGCAGGGCTTGCCACCGTTCTGCGGGTTCAGCTTGATCATGCGTCGCCTCTCGCGGCGCCCGTTGCCGCACGTCTTGGAGCAGGGACTCCACTGTGACCAGGGCGTGAGGACGCAGTCGATGATCGGGGACGTCGGCTCGTCGCTGGTCGTCGGCAGCACGTTCACCGGCCCGAGGCCGTTGAGCTGGCCGATAGGCGCTGTGCGAAAGGAGACGTCGAAGGAGACGCGAAGGCCACGAGGAAATACGGGGTCAGAACGTGGTCTAAATTTAAGGCAGGAGAGTGTAAAATGGCGTGAAAGGCTACTAGCCAGTATTGTTGCTGAGAAACTGGCACTTGCAAGGGCATTTTCTGTGCACCTTGAAACTGCCTGGATAAATCATCATGATCTTAGGAAAACTGGGGGAGATTTGGAAAATATGAAAAGGAAGCAAAGCTCAAAGCATCGTATTGGGTTCGCTAAATGTTCTACTTTGAACTCGTCAATCAAACGCAGTTAGGCCTAGGTGAGAAATACTAGATAAAATAAATCGCTCAAAAACTATTTTCACCTCCATTCAAGCCTATGTGCGTCGCAGAGAATTAAAACAGCACCTAAGCTCAGAGAAAATATTTTGGTAGCCATTTGGCTGATTCTAGAGAACTTCTTGAGTTTAAAAGAGAAAAGCTCGGCACCAAAAATGCTGGGAGCATATTTTTAGGCTAAGTTATTAGGTTTTCTAAATATATACAATATATTGCAAAATGTAGAAGAGCTCACATCGCAAACTTACAACGTTCCATCCCAAATACCAAAGCTAACATTAACCAAAGCTAAATTTTAACTATACCTAGTTAAAATTTCACTGTAGTTACAATTACTAGTAGCTTAAACTATTACTTATCAGGGTAGTGCTTTTCTTACAACGGCGTATCAAACACCGCATTCAGAGTACAATTTTGTAATGTACGACCTGCCAAAATTTCCGAAGTCTTTCAAACCACACAATCGACTGAACCTACGATGACTTTACACTTGCACTGATTAGCACGATACAACGCTATAACGAACAGATTATATTTTTTCTCCTTAGCTACAGCTTGCAGCGTTGATTTCAAATACTTTATGCTATGACTAACCTCTTGCACCAAGAATTCTCTGATCCAAACCTTCCTATCCTAAATGGCATAAATTATCATTGGTATCACTTCAGTTGTTACCAAAATGTTTAGCTTTTTCTAAAATATACTTGCCCTCGTCTTCACTGCGACAAACCATGTGAATGATCATTAGCTGTGTACGAGGGAACATACTTTAGAATTTAGGAGACCCGACGTTAGGTCTGACTCGAAAGCGTGATGAATACTTGGACATCACACACTGCAAAAGGTGTGAAGCACCACCCAATCCGAATGACATAGACGCAATTTTAGGCTCTCAAGGGTATGCTGGACGTTGCTGTGAGCCTGCATTGCCATTGCAATGGCATTGATTGTCAATTTTATGGTGCGTAATGGAAAGAGTCGTTTTGGAGGTAAATCCTTTAAGCGCACTGAAGCTAAAAATGAGTGTGTGCTCTGCTTGCGCAGGTAATGTACCTTGTACCAGAAATATGTATACAGCAAGGTCTCCATTACAAATACGCTAAAATACCGCATGCTGTTTTCATACTGGGTACCCATCTCTTACATAATTTTTGTGTAATTACACTATGGCTTTCTTATGAACAATCTGAACCAGAAGTGACACGAATTTGTGATTCCCATATAAAGAGAACAGTGATCGCTTGATACCGTCTAGAGTTATTTTTAGCAAAGACAAAAACCTATTCGCGCAGCTCCGAACTAACCTATGCGGCCTCATCAGTTGCGGTTGAAATAAATATCAAACTTTGTGGCGATGCGGTAGGGGACATACTACATCGCTGTACGGTTAGTCTGCGTCCCATGAACAGGGCACGAAACAACCCATTAAAGGGACCCTGCAACACTTTAGATGAGTGCTTTCATTCTTTCCTTCGTGTCTGGAACCACTGCAAAAGCTATAGCTCTCGGCAGCACGAAGCGGCATTGCGTTAATTTGCTCGTCACACCAGATACGCCTTCCATTCCTGTTTTGTTTTTGTGGCTTTTTTTGAAGTTGCTATCGAAAAGCGTTCATTGCTGCAAATAAGGAAAACCGGATAACAGCCGCTACATGACCTTAGGGCCGTAATTCGAGCCGTCGAAGAACGTCAAGACAGGGAAAAAAAAAATCTTTTGAGCGAGTTTAAAAATTATCTCATAGGCATAGAGCAGTAATTTTTGTCGGAGGTACTTCGCGACCCCTAATCTATCTACTGGGTGTTTTGGGAACTACGTTCTGCAAGCATTTAATATTTCTAAAAAAAGTCGAAGAAAGTGTTGCAGGGTCTTTAAGAGAAAATTGCATGTGTCTGGACTGCCTTTCATTGTTCAGCTTTCCAGGCGTAATTTAACATCTATAACCTGAGGTTAAAGGAACCATGAAGACAAAACACAAGTTTGGTTCATTCATACGACGGTCCTCGCTAGAATCATACTGACACTAGTTTTAATGTAAACTTCGCTCAAATAATCTATATAATTAGGAAAAAGGGAATGGCCATGCGATCCCACTCGCTCATTTCCCGCAACAGAACCTATGATGTCATACCAGCCTAGTCTGCGATTGGCGGAGGCCGGCAAAAGCAAGCGCAAATTAGGCTTAGCTTATAAGATTGCAGAATGAGCTGTTCGTGCTTAAATTTAGGCCCATTTTTTAAAGCAACAGGAATGATGGGACAAACAGTGGAAGTTACAAAAGCACATGTGAACATAGAAGTACTAATGCGTACTGCTGTTGGTATTGCGCGCACTATAGCTACAGAGCACTGCGGGGCTTTGGGGTTGTCTCAGACGACACTGGCCGATTGACGCAAGCAACGGTGTCTTACATGACCATATTTGTCGAGCGACCACTATTTTGTCTCCCAGAACAATAACAAGCCAGGTTTAAATAGGGTAAAAAACAAACCAACGGCAGAAAACAGCTTTCCGCAGTATGACGGCGCCACCTAGATTCAGTAACGTAAACAAACTATCGAGAACATCGATGCCAG
Organism: Haemaphysalis longicornis; assembly: GCA_013339765.2. Taxonomy (NCBI): domain Eukaryota; kingdom Metazoa; phylum Arthropoda; class Arachnida; order Ixodida; family Ixodidae; genus Haemaphysalis; species Haemaphysalis longicornis. The sequence continues at coordinate 104,341,518 of CM023455.1, read as the reverse complement.
TGCCGCTGTACAGGGTGGAGACACCCTTTGAACGGTCCCGTGCCGCTGCAGTTGGGTCAGCCTGCTCAACGCGTTGTTCTTTTCGTTTCCCAAGAGACCCAGCAACGTGAAACAGATAAGATGATTCAAACTTCACCAGTAAACCGCGTTGCGGCCATAATTTTAGCCCGGTTTGGTACAATGACTTGCTTCGGCGGCGAGCGAGTGACCCAAAATGGCGGCGCCACCGTATACGTGTCTTCACCCTGTACGGCGGACGGGTGAATCAAGGGACCCTAGGCTGCAGAGCGGTCGGTTCCTGTGATATCATTACAGACCACGAAAACACATGATTTAGCCGGAAAATCAAAATTTTAACTTCAACTAATTAATTTCTCAGTGAATAAAGCATCGTTTGTATCCGCACAAGCGCTGAGGGCTCTATAAAAGCAGGAAAGCTGTCGAATAAATTGAACTTGTATTTTGTCTTCATGGCTCCTTTAAAGACGGTATGAGCGCTTTATTACTAGCTATTCATCCGACGCATGCCTCGAAGCTTTAAGTGTGATCATGCATTTACAACATTAGAAACCATCTTACTCTAGAAAAGGGAGAAGGGCAAATGGCATCTCGTGTCTTTTATGATAATAGCAACGTCTTGAACACACGCTCAAGATTAGAGAAATGCCCTCTCGTGCAACTGCTTCCGTGAATTCATTTTCCTCCCTCGCTATGAAATCCTGGAACCAGCTCTCCCGGGAAATCATCCAAGTTGCAAGCGAAAACAGATTGTTTGCGGCTTCGCGCAATTATCCTCAAGGCTAAACTTTGTACGCTGTTCTTCAAAGCGCGCATGACTGTTCATTGCATATTCGTACTTTTTCTGTCATACGTGAGTTCGTGCATATGTTTCCGCATGGTATGTTACTTTAAATGCTGCGCATTGTTACTTTTTTGCAGGAATTAGTATATTTTTGTCCGTTATTTTCTTTTAATTCTTTGTTACTTTCTTTTTTTGTTCGTTGTCACATTTCGTGTGTGAAAATGTGTTTCAACCCCCCCTACTGTATTGCCTTCTGGGTGATATGTAGGTATTTAATAAACAAACAAATAAATATACAAATAAAATAAATGATTGCTGTCCTTCGTGACCAGGGGTTATCAGCGTTACAGACTATGTTACAAGAGTTTTGTAAACACTCGATTCCCAGGTAGACTTTTTGTGTGCGCTAGCAAAGCGGCCAGCAGCGACATAGATGAGCGGCGGACAGACCACAGACAAGGCCTTTTTCCACGTGCAGCGTGGTGTCTTTCATGGCGTAGCTTTGGCCCAGTGCCGAAGGCGACAGGAGTCCTTGCGTTATGTCTGCGGCAAAAGCACACGCAAACAGCGGACAGCGACATGAAGCAGTGCGTCAAAAGCAGCGTGAAGCAGGCAGCGCGCGCACCGGGAGATGGGGAAAACGATAAGCCTTATCTGAGGAGAGGGTTGATTCCGTCACGTTTTTTGCAGCAGCTGCCACAAGTTCCTCCCATGTACGTGTGCTCTAAAAGTTAAACGGAGCACGGGAGCGGTGGCAGCAGCGGACAGAACTGCATGCCAGCGCGATCTATGAATAGATGCGCCGCAGATAGCGAGAGCTGCGTGGAGAAGATCCGGATGGCCCATCCTAATACTCGGACGGTCGCCTTATCGCCCGGCTCAAACGGAGCTGCGCCGCTGCCATCTTACTCGCCAGGGGCCATTCTGATGCTTTTTTCGCGCAAACTTTGAGCGAATCTGTCCCGCGTCGGGAAGAAAACTGGTCTTCAGCGGCGTATGGGTTCCGTTTTGTTAGGAAACTGCCACCAGTTTGCCCACGTACCGGCTATGGTTAGAGACTATCCCGGCGGCAAGTATGTTGTTTTATGAGCTTTAAACGCTCGAAAGTCATACAGCAGCTGCTGCCTTAACCATGCTTGTCTCAAAGAAACGCATGAAAAATGAATAAAAAACAAACCGTCCATGCGTGTATTGGCTGAACTACTTCCGTTGCCTTAACTGGCGCTCAAGAGAATTCAGGTGCTGAGCCTCTCGGAGGCTAGCTCCTTCAAAACAAATCAGCTTTATTAAACAAACTTCATTAAGTGATTTCATAGAAGAACGGTATCCTAGCTTTACACGCAACATTGGAAGCGCCCCAGGTGAGCAGGGATGGCAGCGGCGCAGCTTCGCTTGAGCCGGCGATAAGGCGAGCAGTCCGAGTATCGAGATTGGCCAACCGGACGTGCCCACGCACTTTCGCTATCTGCAGAGCATCTATTCATAGATCGCGCTGGCATGCAGTTTTCTCCACTCCGGAAACCGCTCTCATGCTCCGTTTAGCTTTTGGAACACGTGTACATGTGCGGCAGTTGTACATTGCTGTTCGAGAAATCGAACACTGCAAGACCTCGCACTTAGCATAGACTCTAACACAAGTTTCAAAGCTGAAAAACAGCCATTATGCCTGGCATCAGATAGGAGCCGGCAGAGGCTGGAGTTTCGAGAAGGTTCCGTATCTTAGATGCACAAGAAAAGCACCCTCTCATTCGTTATTTTCGCATCGCTAGTTAGCAGACCCGGATACTGGCAAACGCAGCATGAGGGATGAATGAGTCCTTCTGGAAGCAACTGCAAAATGCCTCCCTCTTAACAATCGTCAGCATGAAGCAAAAAACAGAAAAATGCCTTGGAAGAGCTGTGAAGCCCTTGTGTTGGAAGTGATGAAGCGAGAAAGCCGAGCATCGAGTGAGAGCAGCACTTCGCGGTGGTGTGGTTGTCAAGTTTTCAAAAGGGCAGCTGAATATTAGCGCAAGATGTGCTAAATGATCCGCAATGAATATCGGCACTAGTGAAGCGTGACAGTGCAGTAAATTTCAAACCTTCTGAGAGAGAAACTTATTGCTTCGCTACATGTTGATTCACATACCACCGCTATCTTAAATGCCCTCCCCCGTTAAGCGCAAGAACACCACCATGATGTAAGGAAGACAACAACACTGTCGAAGTTCAATGAGAAAAACAGCATGAAATCGACTGAGCGGCTTATCTCTAAACAGTTTTTTGCTCAGACACATTTCGTGAATATTAAAAAAAGCGCAGAAAGCATACGAATGTTACGAAGAAGATCGCAGAAAGAATTGAGCATTGCTGGTGCAAGTTGGCCTAAGAGAAAATGAAGCATTTATTAAGCAGGTAGTCACATGCTTGCTGAAGCAAATTTATCGAACGCCTTTTTGCAGTGCACAGCAGAAGCTTTCACAGCATCAAACATTGATAAATTTTTATTTAAAGTGGTTATTCTGTGTTTTCATTCCGCGCTCTCTATTGTTGAATTCCTTTCAATTGAGAACACTTTGCCAAGGCTACGACCAATATACAGACGCGTAAATACGAATTACGTCATTGCAGGAATAAATCCCTGCTCTCTATACAGTACATGAAGATTTCTTTACTTAATTGGTCAACTCTTGCATTTGTAAACTCTTTCTTCCTGCAGGAAGTACAATTTCCGCACTCATCTCTTCTATATCATTCCATACATGAAACTACCGATCAATACGTGTACATTTGCCAAGGCATAATGACTTCTGAATCAAAGGCTTCCTCTCAACCCTTTAAATTGCGTTTAGGCGAGGGCGTATTAAACAGGAAACCATGAAGAAGCTGTACAATATTAATTACGAAATGTTTTATAAACGTAAACACACATTCAGTAACACATTACTTAGCACACACTCAAATTTATCTTTCATCAACCAGCTCTCTGCATGTGCAGGATATTCCTCAGGTACTGTACAAAATGCTTCAGCAGACTTCACTCGGGCTGCATTCATACTGCGTTCATTGATCACTTCACGACTGCATTCACTTTTTGTACTTCGCGAAGGAAAAGTGCGCATTATTCGGGAAGAATAAAGCCCTCAGACGGGCTGAGAAAGAAGCCTTCCCAACGCAACAGATTACGAATAAAAAAAAAGCCGCGCTTGCTTCCTTTGTTCCAACGTAGCAAACAATAAATCTCTCTTTATAAGCTTGAAAGTACGAAACACTGTTTCGCGGAATCTAGGCTCAGTGCAAGCCTCTTTTTACTGCTGCTTTCTCGCTTAAAAGCTTTACCAGGCCACTTCTTTAAGCCTTGCGTTTTGTAGGCCGTATTATTTCAAGTTTCCTAGTCATATCGCGCGAGCCTGAAATGACTCTACTAAAGCGGCTGGGAGTTCTGGCAAAAGTGTACAGCACGCAACAGTGAGGTCTGGCACAGACGTCGAGATTGCTTTTTTTAGTGTGTGTGGAACCAGACCCTCCGGTATTTAAATCACGCGGAGTGCGGAACGCCGTTGCGAAAGCGTAAAGTCTTTTGTCTGACACTTTATTTCTACGCGCCACCGAGTGACGCCTTTGTCCTGTAACAGTTTTGCTTTAAGTAATCGGTTTATGTTTAACTGAGACTGCGCATGGCAGTTTTTCCACGGGCAGGTGCCCCATCCTTCTCTCAGTGACGCAATCTTCTAACAAACTTTCAGCTTAACTAGCTAACAATAATGAACCTGTGCAAATGGTTTTCTTAAAGGAAACTAGCTGCAAATATCTTTTCGCGTATTCGTGCACGTGGTACACTTACAGCAGCTGTTTAAAAAAACAAATTGAGGGCCAGTATTCAGATTTTAAGACAATGCTGCAGCTTTTAAAAAGTCGTGCTACTCTGCCCAGCGGTCTAGTCAGTAAACTAACTTACACGGGCGTATCAAAGTAACGCGTTCAGCACTACGGAACATGCTAGCAACTATGGTAACAGTATACGCTTGTACTCTATGTTCGTCCTCTGAAAAAATATTACTTGCAGTTCTATTTCACTTCCAACGCGTAGGTACATAAAGAACGAAGCATTGGCTTGACACGTGCTAGAAACTTTTAGCGTTCTCCATAAGTGATTGAAAAAAAAGAAATTATGTTTCCTTTAAAACGACGATACATGCATGCAACTTTTCCCCAGATTTAGCTATGCCGAAATCCACAGCTCAAAAAGCAAAGTCGGACAACAAAAAGTTACACCGGCCCAGTTGCTCAAATCAACTTCTTTAGATTGCTTTTCTATACACCAATGTGTAGGTAGTGTTTTTCCAGGTTGTAGGGTCACAACTTGCAAAACTTCAATTTCTTAAGCATTGATTTGGCCTATAACTAGCTTCAGCGAACAGAGCAAAATCTAGGAACAAGGGGATAGAAATACTACACATTCGGCTAGCGTAAGAAAGGCAACAGCGAAAATGTTATCGTGTGTGCACAAGTCACTTCTTCTAACTCATTTTGTTTTGTTTACTTCAAATGCGTGCGAAATGTGGCCATGCAACGCAACGAAACACGTTTTATAGACAACTTGATCCTTCAAAAACAAATAAAACTAAGTGCATCTTGTTTTTGATAGGCTCTGAACAGGTGCACTGCATGCTGCTGCAACTCTTATCCCCACACTCTTTCGTTATGTCCGTTTCTGAACCACACTTCGCTGAGAATTCGGCTCATGTTTTCAAACACAAAACGAAACCTTTGTAGTAACTACTCCGTGTTTGACAGCTTAGCAGTTTAAAAGGAAGAACCAAACATAACCGCGTAGGTAGATGTAGTTTGTGCTTGGCAGGAGCTCACGTGATATTGTGACCTCGCACATTTTGTTGCATTCCGAATATCGCTCGAATCTGTTCCTGTTGCCGCGGCATCCGCCGTAGACGAACTGTAGGCACATGCGCTTGGTGGAGTCGTAGTACCAGCGTGGGAAGTAGCCCCTGCACGGACCGATGTCCTTGGGCAGGAGGCAGATCTCTGCAAACACCACCAGAAGACACACGCTCGCATTTCCACCATAAATCATGGGCGGATAAACAAGTTGAAAATTGGGAAGAAAAGAGGCTGAGCAGCCTATGCATGAAAATTCGGCCCTAATTCGGTCCTAAGTAAGTGTTCATAACATGAAGTCGTTGATTGCGATTCATTTTTATCCTCACTCATAAAAAAGGTAAAAAGCTGAAATTTTCCCCGTTTCTGTAGAATTTGTTCCGAAACGCGCTAAGTGCTTAATGCTAAACTTGTAGGTTAGCCAAAGCCACTCAAAAAAGCGCATATATAGGACAAACCATACTACATCCCGATGCTAGAACATAGTGCAGGAAAGTCGTGCGCAGGACGTTTATGTACAGTTTGAGTCATTCATTTTTGGGCTTGCGTAGTTTTGAATATTTTGGGGTACAAGTCTGGTGTTTTAATTGAAGTGTTTATGAAATATTAATGTCTTTTCAAACTTCTTGTGTCGTGCTTACCAAAAAAACATTTTCCTTTTCGTAGTATTTTGCAACAAAAGCGTGGGTAATGTGCACAAAATAAAACTGGCCAAACGCGGAAAACAGGTTGTTGAGAGACCTGCGTCTATGCATATGTATAAAAAATGTGGGCACCTTCTTCAGGTTAAGCGTGAGAGCCATTTCAGCCTGTAGTTAATTATAAAGTCAATTGAGCCTTTTGTGTGCGTTGGCGTGATAGACCCTGGTAAGCCATCTGAAGTGTGTACTTGTGTCGGGAAGTTCTATCGAAACACACACAAAGAAGTTCACTTTGCAGCACTGTGTGTGTAGCCCACAATATAAGCACAAACATTTCCTATTGGCTAATCCTATCACAATAGTAATATTGTTGACATTTAGGGTAACTGCTGTTCGGTTTTCCCTCTACAGTTCAATTTCACCTTGCAAAACACTGTTTGTACGTCATGCGGAACCCACATTTTCGACCATCAGTGTATTTTGGGGGTGCACATATTCCGGCAATAAATGGATTTAAACAATGTTTATAAATGCACTCCGTGGGGGAAATATCAGCTGACATTAGGTGTGATCAAAAAACTAAGGACACAATATATGGATTCTGCGCATGCGCCCTCATGTAAATAAATAATTTTGATACTTTTGATGCGTAGTAAGTTCTTGCTTGCTCTTCACGCTTTTATATTCGTTATGTTATTTTTTTTATTTTATTACTTTTTTTTCCTTTCACTTTCACATGCAGTGATGAATTGCATTGCTTTGTTACGTGCCAACGCACACGCACACGCAAGAAAACTTCTGGTTGTTGTTGACCTTTTTATCTCTTTCCTTTGTGTATGCTGCACTTGAATGTACGTGTATTCTGGTTGTTTATCGAAGCCCCCCCCCCCCCCTTCTCCCTATGCAATACCCTCATTCGAGGGCCTTTAGGGGTATTGTAAATAAATAAATAAATGTACGCACCGTGTGCCTCCTGGCTATCGACCTTGCAGTCGGTGTTCTCGGCCATGCAGGGCGCCTTCTGGATCTGCTCGACGTTGCACATGGCCATGGCTGCAGTCATGGCGTTCAGGTAGGCTCTGGTGCGCACCTTGATGCCCTTGCCGCAGGTCGCGGTGCACGGAGACCACTCCGCCCACTGGGTCACCGCACAGTTGGGGTCCAGCTGCGCAATGCGCGGGTTTCAGGCTTGAATAGGAGGTGACCATTACGTCACATGACATGATGCCATTTGTGACATGAGGTATCAGCCCGAAAGTGTGATGTTAACTCCAATAGCGATGTCTCAGCATTTCCTCGTGGTACAGGCGAGAGCGCTCTACGGCAGCTGTGAAAGTTAAGCTTTTCTATCTATCACAAAACTTGCGTACTGTCAAACTACTTTATCCCTTGGCTAAGGAATATGGCTGTGAGTGTGAAACGTGCCCCGACTAGTGACCGGTCTGAATTACCGAAGCAACTATCCGTTAGACCAACGGCATGAATGCACTTATAGCCGCTCGTCGAGAGGTTCCGAGAGTCATCTTAAAAATGACAGCAGCGCGCAAATTAACGGGAGAAGAACACATGAGGACAACACAAGCGCAGTGTTTATGTTCCTGTTCCTCAGGTGTTCCTGTCCCCGTATGTTTTTGCGCGCAGTTATGTGTTTAAGGATGAACCATAATGCAACTCGCCCAAATTTCAACCCTTCCCGAGACTCATCCATTCTTACGCGGCATCGTAGCACCCCACGTACGCAGTCATGGACAAACGAAGTTGGAACAGAAAAATATAAACCCTAACACTCAAAACTGAACAAATACTGTTAGTGGAGGTCGAAGGATGGCGCGCCATTGGTGCATTTGAAAAGCCACATTTCCCAACTTCGGTACTGTAACTAATCCACGCGTCAATTCGATCTGCATGGAACGAAATCGCACTAAGTATGTGTTAATGTTCATATTTTCACGCTCACGTTTCATTTGTGTGTAGCTGTACATGCACGCATACACACGGGGTATAAAAAAAAAAGCAGTGGCTTAGATCGTCTACACCAGGATAAACGTAGCGTGAGCTAAGGTTCAGCTGGTTGTTCTTACCTTTCCTGGTTTTCTGGTATTAGCATGATTATCATGCTTACTGCTACTTCAATGACACACACACGGTATACGCATTATCTGACGCATGTATATTTATCAAGCGGCTCCGGCGCAGCGTCACCAATCGTCCCAGAGCTAAGGTGGTTCCACAGGCGCACGCCGGTGTTGCTGCGACGCACGAGCCATCGGTTGCACACCCGGCCACCCGTCGCATGATCATCAAGCGGACCGGGCCGCCACGTGCGGAACGGAGGTCGGCGAAGACGCTGGGCGCGTGGGGTGTGTGAGAGACGCCGGGCAGCGAGCAACGTTCCATGCGCCGTGTGACGTCACTGCTCCTCGCGCATGCGCAGCACGGCTCTCCAGGAGCAACGCGAAACTGCTCAACCTCGGCCAGTGTAGCTCACGCTACAAAACGATCGCAACCTTGCACGGCACACGCAGTACTCACCACTTCTGGCGCGTCCTTGCACGTGGGCATGTCGGCGACGCACATCTCCTTCTCCATAAGGTCGAGCGTACAGCGCTTCCTGGCCATGTGCTGCTTGTACTTTCGCTGCCGGATGCGCACTCCCTTGCCGCAGGTGACGCTGCACTCGCTCCACTCACTAAAGGGTGTCGTCTCGCAGCTCACGCCCCTGCAACGGGAGGAGGATCAGGCGAAAGTCAGCTGCTACGCCAGGATGACGACTGATACGGTAGGTCTGGTCGACGTTGGGAGCAGTTGAACGCAACAAGGGCTGCACTCTTCACACCCGGAAGGAAAGTGCGCCACAAGGAACACAAGAATCAACAGAACAGCGCCCGCAAAGGCACCCGTCGGTGCCCTACCTGTCTTAGTTACCAAAGCTGTTGCAAAAAGCGTCTGTTTAATTATATGTAATGTTGTCGACAAAAATGTTCAGTCTGTCAAATGTCTCTATGCCATGCAGAAAGTTATAAGGTCACAAAAATTTCACCTTACAAGCTTATCCGCCTAGTAAGAGTGAAATGGGCAATGGCACAAATCTGGCAATAGCACCTTTTATTCTTACTCTAACAAAATATCTGTTCCGTCACACTTAAACGTAAGGCTTCTGCGCTGAATTATATGTGGCGGAGAAACTTTCCATCAGGGAGAAAATTGTGCCAAATAATCGTTGTTGCCCTCTGCTCTACTGTGTCTCGTTTAAGTTATGCTTGTCTACAAGGCAGACTTTGCAACAGTGGTCCGCCCGACTAAGGCTATTAGCACTTGTTTTAGCTCTTTGATCAAACGATTTCAAATACCTCGAGCGCAGAAACTCGCTACTTTCGCAACTCAATAGAACCCAGCGGATTGATAGTGCAATGCGCCCTCACACTTGCTTTCCGACACCTGTCTTGTGCTTAATCGCTTGTACCACAGCCGCACCAACACACTCACCCTGCGCAGTCAATGTCGCAGATGTCCCGGTCGACCAGCTGCGTCTTGCAGTTAAACATAACCGCCTTGTCGCGCATGATGAAGCTGCGGGTCCGGGTCTTAACTCCTTGGCCGCAGGTCACGCTGCATGGCCCGAAGCTGGACCACTCGGTGACGGCGCACTCAGCTGCGTTCCATGACCACGCAACAGTTTCATTAGCCCCGAAGCTGGCGAATCCATGACGACTAAGAAAATGGCTCAAGTGAAGCACATGTAAACCTTGTTATCCCGACCGAAAGGTTTCTTTGCTTTGTTTTGCATAGACTATGCACATCGTTTCATGAAAGTTAGACAACTGGATGGCTGGATTCAGCCTGTCGCTTACGCTGAAGCGCAAGCGCAGATGGCCCAGCCGGGGCGTGATATATGGGGAAACGGAGCGACCAATCACCGCCGAAGCAGCCGTTAGACCATCTCCTAGTCCCGAGGTACCGCAGCGGCGAGGCTCTGAGCGAGCGTGGCTCTTGCACCTCTCCGCAGCAGGTCACGTGACAGGGCATAACACCTGCCACTTGCGCTCCGATGGTTCAAGGTCACTGATACGGGATGAATGGCCTTGCGAGACAAGGTGTAGTAAATCCTTCGCTCTAAAACTTGCAGGCGCACTGGAACCCGATCGAATCTCGCACCAATCCAAGCGCGCTATAGATTAGTTTCCTCATGCGACAAACTGATCAACAATGAGAAACTGAGTTCTTGACACTATGTTGGAAGACAACAGCAGCACACATGAGAACTTGAGGAACAAAACAGTCACTACGTAAGAGGTTTTTTTCTTTATCGTTTTAGACCCCAAAGTGCTTCTTCCAAGCAGCTCTGTATGCTTTAGATCCTAGAATTTCTATTCCAAAACAGCCCTGGGCTGCCTTCGAACTGCTTAGAAACTATTCTTGACTGGCAAATAAACGATTGATAAGGTTATAGCAATGTACCTGAGCACATAACGAGGTTCTACAGATGTTATTGGAGTATTGGTACCTGAAGATGGGGCCACAGATTTTTGAAAGTAGCCAAATTGTTCAAAAATAGCCCATAAACAGTCGCAAGCTGTTTATGTGCACTTTTTTCCGTGGCCCTTGTTTTTTCCAAGGCCCATGGCCCAGGTGGCCCTTGTTGAAGCCACAGGCTTAAAAAATGCTGTAAAATCTAAACTTGTTTTGCAGTTTCCGTGCTGCACTCTCACGATAAGTTAAGTAATTAATGATGTTAAAGACAGGTCAACTGTGAATGTTTTACACTTGCCATTTGCACACCTGCATTGTAGGTATAGCCTCAGTTTGCTCCTTGTTTTTTTTCCCAAAATTAGCATAACTTGCAGCGCTAATCAAAATGAGAAATATTTGACCTTCCGGAGATAGTAGCTTCGGTAGTATCTTCTGGATCATTTATTATTTCACTCAAAAAATACAATAGGTAACAGTTGGCGTATGAGGGAAAGTAAGATTTTGTTCCGACAGGATTGCGCGAGAGGTAATTCCTGAAGGATTATGAGAGCGTTAGTAGCAAAATCTGCCCGGCCACTAATACTCTAATTTTTGTGGGCAGGCACACCGATTGCCGACGCATAATTCATGCCTTACACTATCCTGTTGTTCAGCAGCTCTAGATATTCAAATTTAAATCTGGCTTCAATTTCCTCATTCTGATGAACTACTCTTATGGCGTGGGGACAATGATATTGAAAAAGTATGGCGCTGTCACAATGTATGCGAGTTTGTGGGCGTAATAGTATTGGTGCTTTTTTCGCATTTTAAGCGTTTCGAAATTATTTTAGACCCTTTTTTCTAACCGACCAACCTCTTTATTGAACGCTTTTGAGGAGGTTATTTCGCTCTCATTTCTGCGACATTTTTATCGTTTGTACTGCTCTGCACTACAGCATTGAACTGCTATAATTACAACAAAACATCTTCGTGAATCGAATCGAATGAGCTTTATTTGTAGACTTTACTCGTAAAATAAATAAAAATAGGCGTCATTAGCCCGTTTGTTCAAGTGAGGAAAGTTCGGCGTATTCAGACGAATTTTCTTCTCGCCATTTAGAGTCGGTCCTTTTAAAGACCCGAAACTATTTTGGTCGTCCTTATCGGGAATCGGTTTAGAGAGCCAATTATATGTATTGACATTCACCGTTATTTAAATGGTGATAACTGTAGTACGCTTGACTAATAAATCAACGTAAACAAAGTTTTCGAGTAGCATGTTTCCATTAGTTCGTTTACTGCTGTTACTCTTCGACATGAGTAATCAATCATTTAAGACTGCTTTCCCGTTGCCTGCGCTGCACTTTGACGAGACATATATCTTAAATAACACCATATAAAAGTCACTGAAAATATTTGAGTGCTCTTACCGGATATGTTTTCCACGGTTGCTTGAAAGAGCAGGAAGAGGTAAAATCAATAATCAAATGGGCATGTCCTTCGCAAAGAGTCGTGGCGAAACGTGAAACTTTAGTGAGGAAAATCGATATGATTGATGCGGTTATCAATTTTATAATGGCTCTCTATAGGGCGCAACGTCAGGGGTGCGTGTATCTCCCCCGAAGTTGCCGTTTATTCCTAATATTGGTCCTCTTCGGTCACTCGTATTGGTGTGTATTTTTTGCGCGCTGACTTTGAAATATTATGCACTTAATATTGCAGAAGCTGAGAGATATTGAACTGATGGAGAGTAAAGCATGTATTGACTTTTTTAGAATTTCTCACGAATATTATTACAAGTTTTCAGAACGAAATTTTAATGTTCTCATCCTAAAGCCACTGCTGGTTATTGCGCATGCCCGGGGCAACATAAAAGGAAATTACTGCTCGCATATGAGTAAGCGCAATGCTGCACTAGAATAAATATATACCAACCAAACGATAAAACAGGCGGTTAAAGCGGAAATATAGTGTGCGTCTATGCCCGGAGAAAAATGTTCTCACGTCAACATTCCGGTGTAACGAGGAACCACCGTGCATTTTCCTTAAGTTTCCCAAATAGCGTCTCACGACTTGCCGTTCATCAAATGCAAGGAATAATGGCGTCGATATGGAGAAAGAAATGCTTCAAGCTTAAGGAAGTGGTTCGAAAAATAACATGCGGTTTCTTTGTATCCAGTACACGTTTGCGTTTTGGTTACACCCCATTGTTTGTAAGGGTAGAGGGGCCTTACCCCATCACAAAGAAAATTAGCAGTGGCTTAGCTCGGCTATGCCAGGATATACGTAGCGTGAGCTTAGGTTCAGCCAGTTTCCTGGTTGTCTGGGATTTGCTGATTATCATGCTTACTGCTGCTAAACGATTTCCAATCCAGTCAAATCCAATCAATCCAATCCAATCCAATCCACTCCAATCCAGTCACAGCTCCTCGCGTATGCGCAGCACGGCCCTCCAGAAGCCACGCGAAACGGCTATCAAGCGGCTCCGGCGCAGTCGGTGCACGTTGTGGGCCTTATGAATTTAGCTGTTTACAATCGCTTTCTTTAGGAAATCGGCCGGAAGTGTCTCTAAGTTTTAAACCACGTGCAATACCTATGTTGTAGGAGAGTGGCCCGGAAAAGATGGCTGTAAAGTGCAGACTTCGAAAATAGCGTGAAACCATTTCATAGTGCATGGTGGAGGTTCTGTTGCGTTGTGCACCACCTTTCTGCTTTTTCTGCTGTCTTAAAGCGGACGATGAATGACAGTGGTGCAGCTATCGGCAGTCAATTATTTCTGTGTGAAGAAGACAAATGTACCGCTAAATTGATTTTTGACGGGGAGATTCTGGAAAAAAAAGACACTGGAGTCAAAAATAAGTATCTTCGATTAGCTTACACGTTCATAGAGTATAGATTTCGAAAAAAAGACCTTTGCTTTTTTAATTTGTGCTTTCTTTTAACTGACTATTTTATTACGGTTGTTTTATTATTGCTAATTTTCTTATTCCTTTAGATTTCAGATTCTGTCGTGCACTGGATTTTTTTTTTGCCACATTACTAGCTGCAGGAAGTGGATTGCTAGAACTTCTTATTCTCGTAAACTCAGTTTAAAAACAAGCGTTGCATAATAATTGAGGTGATTGTCTATTTTGTGTGTTTTTGTGACAGTAGAGACTAAGCGGTCTTTTCCTGCAGTGTTCTGTCTTCCTGTTTGAACCATCCCCGAGAGCAGGTAAAGATGTATACATAATCGGGTAGTTCGGTGTCTTAAACTTGCCAACGACGCGAGCTGATTTGTCAAGGAAGCGCAGCGATTTCACATGATTTACACTCATGAGCTCATAAATATTTCATCTTCCCGGTGCGTAAGAAGACAATGAATCCTTCCAAACGCAATCGCATCTAAACGGAAGGATCAGGATTACCCGATCAGACACAAAAATACACAAATGTGTCGCAAAAGCAGCTAATCCTTACCCACCTCTTGTGCTTACGGAGAAGCACAACTTTTTCGACCTTTCTGGGCAGTAAAAAATATGTGATGCAGCACTGCTGCCTCATTTCATTTTTTGGCAACGTAATAAGCCCAGCCCCCATTATTTAGCCTACTCAACTGTGCCCCGTGCGTTGTACGGACAGGCCGAGTAACATATGGGTACCAATGGGTTTCACGAAAAGCCGTGGCACAATGAGAAATTAACTCAGCGATGCGACAAAAATATGCGGGGTGACGGAGTACCAGCCGTTGGAAAACTGTGGGAAAGGTCTCCGCCATAAAGCTGCCACCTTCATGCGAATAATGATCATTCTTGTCTAAAAAGCATTGATCCCCAGAAATCCCTTCCTATCTGTGAACGGCGACTATACGGAAGAGTATAAATATGATGGTGATAGTGCTGTGGTCTACAACGTAGCCTGGTTTGTTTTTGTGGCTCATGCTTTTGGTCGACGAATAGGGATTATAACGGTCAAGAATAAAAAAAAAAGCATCGGCAGAGATACTTAAGACTGCTTACGTGTACGAACACGAAAGCCTAGGAATGACGCCAGAGCACCACAGCGCTGCACCACTGCGCAGTTTTGCCGCTGAGGTCACGGGACTTTTGTTAGCATCTGTGATGACAACGACGACGGTCACTTTTCGCGTTCCATGAGACATATAAGGCTTTCACCTCAAAAAAATATAGTAAAGATATTCTAGTCAGGTGACAAGTTGGGCTATCTAGCCCAGATTCAGATTCACCAAGAAAAACAGCGCAAGAAACACCGGGACAAAAGAGGAGGGGCCGACGGACAGCGCTGGACAGTGCGTCGTTCCTTCTTCTTTTGTCCCTGTGTTTCCTGTGCTGTTTTTCATTATGAAGATCCCCTAGACTACGTTTGTCGTAGTTCACTTTAGATGCAGGCCTCTAGCCTGCCTCACATTCATAAAGAAGGCGGAAAAGAAGAAACTAAGGTGGTGGTGGTGACGGCGCTCATGACTAGATGTAGCGCGGTTCGTTTCAAGCACTCACGTCTCTGGTCGACGGGCGTGGGCGTCTCGAGGGGCGCCGGCGTGTTGGGCTCGACGTCCTCGTCGCAGGACTTCTCGTAGATGCGTTGCCTCGTGACCGTGAGCCGGGCCACGGGCTTCATGGGGCCCCGGTGGAATCGTAGAAGGGCGAGTCTGTGTGGTGCGGGTGGCTGGACGTTATCTTTTGGATCCTCTGCTGAGGAGACGTGGCTTCGCGCTGACCCTGCAGATGCGGGGACAACGAAAAGACGCGTGCTTGTAGGTTCCGCCTACGCCACCTGGAACGCTCCTTCTACTTGAGCTGCTGTTTTGGCAGTGCAGTAGAACCTCGTTATAACGAAGTAGTATGGGAGCAGTAAATTAGTTCGTTATATCCGATATTCGTTGTAACACTATATGTAATATCGGCTCTAAAAAATTTGCCATCTATCTCATGCAAACATCCGAGATAATAAACGCATTATTGTAGGCTTCGTACAGGCTACGCACGAGGTAATCCTTATCTGTCTTCGTCTGGCGTTTCAAAGGAAATCAGCCGGAACACGGCAACGGGAAATTAAAAAAGAACAAAGTACGTGTGACAATACAGGCCAGCGTTCTAATTGATTTGCAGAAGGATGTGATGTTTTCCAGGCGGATATTCACAGTCCACGCACGGAAGGGCGTTTTATACATTTGTATTTTTATATTTTATATTTTTGTATTTTTATATTTTGCTTTGTTAAGCTATCTATCCAGTTTAAAGCCTCGCGTCAGCCAAATGTTTCTTAGTTATAGCCGATATCGGGTGCGGCTCGGGCGGTTTTGGTTTCGTTATAAAAAGAGTAAGTGTGGCTGAAATAAAGCGCGACCAACCAAAGTTCGTATTCAGTTCGCTTTAGCCGATAATTCGCTATATCAGAGTTCGTTATAACGAGGTGCGACTGTGTTCACGTCTCTCTGAAAGTAACTCCGGAGGAATAACTGCAATTTTACATCGACCGGTCATAACTCAAGGACATTGAAATGGCTTCCTTGTTGTAACACCTCGCGCCCGTAATTATTGATCTCTCCTAAGATGCACATGTTGCTATGAAAAACGTCTCTGCACACCGTTTACAACTTTAAATGCTAAGGTATTAGTGCTACAAGACTATCAGATTATATAGTTGTGCACTTCGAGCAGTATCGCAAACCTGATTTCCAAGTTTGAGAAAAATTGTTACATCTCTTCTATTGTCGGCGGAAAAAGGCATCCATGTGGACAAGTTTCCGGAAACAATTCCCTTCTTTGAAATATTTCGAGATACCCGGCAACCTAACAATGCTGCAGAAATTTTAGCGCCACAGCGTGAAAGAGACTGCAGGTGGCCTTGAAACGACTCGGTTACCTGATAACAGGCACACCAAAAAGTTCATTACGTGCATCAAGAGGGGCATTATTGCCAAAAGGGCAGAGGAGCACGCTGTACTCACAATGACGTACGTGACGCCCTCGCTGGTCCCTGCGTCCCACGGGTAGAGATTCATGGTCTTCTCGGTTATCCACGAGCAGTTCTTGAGACAGAGCTCGAGCGAGCTCACGCCCACGATCCAGTCCGGGCTCGGGCCCAGCATGGAGAGCACGGACATCACGTGGTGCTTCTTGTCCACGCGGAACACGGCGAACGTCTTGCCGTTCACGTTCGGGTACCACAGGCCGCGGGCCTTGATGATGGTCCGGATCTTACCAGACTGGGAAGGCGTAAAGAGGAGAATCGCCGTTTCAGGGTCACGCTTTGGGCGCCGTCTCTCAGCACTGTCGCGTGCGCAGTAATGATTTCGAACGGTAATTTTTTAGGCCGTACTTAAGAGAAAGGCCTAACGCTCTCTTTCTGATTTCTAATATCAAGAAGCACGTATTTAAGCATGTTCTAACTCTGGGAAGAAAGAGAAAGTTCTATAATGTGACT
Source organism: Haemaphysalis longicornis (assembly GCA_013339765.2). Classification (NCBI taxonomy): domain Eukaryota; kingdom Metazoa; phylum Arthropoda; class Arachnida; order Ixodida; family Ixodidae; genus Haemaphysalis; species Haemaphysalis longicornis. The sequence goes on along the minus strand of CM023455.1, from coordinate 104,324,325 downwards.
GGCTATATTACCCCCGCGAATATGCCTATAACTAATCACAGCGCGAAAAACGAAGAACAACAACCACAGGACGAGCGCTGTCTGTCTGTCTCGTCTTTAGCGCTTGGATTAGTTATGAACACCTATCGACTCGCCCAACTTGCACCTCTCCTACGGATATGGCTAGCCTGCTACGCCAGAGATTAATTTCTTGACGATGCTGCTGTTGCTGATGATGTTATGATGATGCTCGGCAGGCATGCGTTAAGTTAACAGTTCTGATGAAGACCTGTGTTGCGCAGTTACATCATGAGAGCTCTACCGACGCGTGAGTCCCGTATTGGGCGAGACCATGGATCTAATACGTGCATCAGCTGAGGACCCACGGAAAGAGACCCATCTTAAACGTTCCGCGAAAAACTGTGTGTATAAAGAATAGTACACATTAATAAATCAAGGACTGCAGGCGTTAAGGGCTTGTAAATATGTATATCTTTTATAAAATGCTGCAGGACCCGGCAGAGACTGTTCAGACTGACAGAATGAATGAATGAGCAAGCTGTCCAGCCAGTAAGCCCATCAATAATTAATCCAACTTCCGTTCCGCCAATCGATAAAGCGGCAGTTCGATGAACGTTACAAAGCATTTAATCAATTACTATCCACACAAAGGAGTGACCGCCCGGATTTCGGCATCGCCGGGTGAAAGTAGCCGTGCTCACCTCCGCCTTGAGCTCCGACTCGAGCTTCTTAGTGGCGCCGTGTTCGGCGACGCTCTTGACTCCCTCCGAGGCGAAGCCCTCGTACTCCCACATCTTGAAGTCCGCCGCGTGGGATGCCCCGATAATGTCCGAGAAGTGGGTCAACCACTCGTCTGCGCGTCGTCATGGTCGTGCAGCGAAAAAAAAAGACAGACAAGACAGAGAAACAAACATGAGACACGGCGTAAAATCAGTGCGACCTGAGAGTGATTTTATTAATGACCGCCAAACGAGCACAGGACAGGGCGACGAGAACGCCAAAAAAAAAAAGAGAACGTTACGCGACAGAGCGCATGTTCTCTCAGCGCTGCGCAGCTCATTAAACACAGCGTGACGGATGGTTTTTAGAACAGCCCCGGCGTCGAAACCTCGAACCCGCTCTGCGGCCGCGACCCCGAGGTGAGGCATCTTTGAAACCCCGTGCCGGCTGCACAGGGCGGTGCGTGTGTGTTTGGACACGAAATGACCCGACGCGTCTCGTTACCGAAGAGATAACACAACTCTGCAGCTGTGCTCTGCGTCTCTGAGGCGCCATTCGGCAAATCGATGCGACGCCAGGCGCGTGTGTACACGTGTATCGTTGTTTCCGAAGTTCAACCTTCCCCCCCTGTTCGAGTTTAAAACAATCCCGCGTCGGCTGCCCAATTAGGACGAGGCGATCGCGAAAACTTTACCGCGCGGAATTCACGTGGGGACCGCGGTTTACAGGAGCCAGCGCACCGCGCGGTGGACACAGATCCTCAACTTCGCGGGATTAGGAAATACTAGTGGAAACTTTGCAGATTTGGTATAGAGTGGGCCGGTCGTATGCGCCAATCAATATATCGGAAGTCCCGAGGCGCCAAATATGGATGCGTCCTGCGGCTGCAAAACCTGGTGTTTGGAGGGAGGAAAACTGTGTCGTACACGTTGTACGAAACATGTTTCGCTGCTTTTTGGGAGGAAAATTTCCGCAGCCGGCGTGCTATGAAATTGTTGTGTTACGCGGATGTTTTTTTACATTTAAATTTAGAATATGCCGACTTCTTTGTGAAGAACGAATTACTGGTTACGGTGCAAGTGCTCAGGAACGGTCCATTGGAAATGATGTGGGCAAGGCTCTTTTGAAGTAGACGTTACCTACCAACAATTATTATTCCTGGAGACCTTTAGTTCGGGAAAAAAAATACAAAACTCCCGCTCCATTTATGCATTGTCATCGCATGAAACATGGTGGCTCGTAGTATGTCGTGCGTAGTGTGCATATGATGGTTGTGGTTTAAACAGTTTTTCAGCACTTCATTTCTCTACACGAAAAGTGCATTTTACGACTGCTTAGATTGTTATGTGGAAGGCTTACGAAGACATACCAGTGGACGTAACGATAGGGGAAAGCGTTGTTTGACTGTATCTCACAAGCGGATTGGAGCATGGTGAAAGCTGCTAAGCCTACAGCGGTTGTGGTCCTGCACAGCGCCACGCGTACTGCTCTCATTGTACGTTCTGTTTCTTGTTCCCGTAACAAAACAAGGCATTCTAGTGCATATATTTATGTAATTTAGGAACCACCAGGAACCTTCAGCGTTGGTTGTTTCAAGCTCCTTTTGTTTAGCGTTGAACTTTTTTTTTTACTTTCCGACAAAAAAAAAAAATTCCCAGCGTGCCATTTTGTCGGTAGGCAAGAAAGTAAAACAAAACAGAAATGTCACCAAGATCAGTTTGCAGTCAGCTGTACTACGAAGCATGGCCTCTTGCGCAATTACGAGCAAGCCGAGAGACACTTGTAAGTGCGAGACAGTGCTCAGATTGTCAACAAGAACAAGCGGCGTACTCACTGTCTGGGAATCCCTTAGGGTGCGTGTACCTCGACCAGAGTCCCTCGAAGGTCATCTCGTACTTGGCTTCGTCGCAGGCGCAACATTCGTCAAGCACTTCTGGTTGCTCGTCGTCGTTCTCCTGCTCTGCGCACAGGCCGGGAGGAGAGGAACAAAGGATAATCCCTTTTCACTCGGCCGCCTCAAACACATTTACGGACATCGTCTGAACATTTGGGTATACTTCCAGAAGTATACCTTAGGTGCATTTCTTACGTTGTAAAAGAATTATTACGACCTTATTTACTTGCTTTACGTTTGTTTTAGAGGTGATATGTGCTGATATTATGTTCTTTTTACTGCATTTTTTGTTTCTTGTTATATGTTTACCCCCTCCCCTCTTCAATGCCATTTCCTTGAGGGTATGTAAAATAAAAAATAAATAAAAATAAAAATAAAAATTTGCGGTGTTATTTTCAGTTCTATACAAGAGGTGTTTGGGGAAAAACACACGCGCACGGACGCAGACAGACACGTAACGCGCACATGCATAAATGTGTAACACAAAAAGACAAACCACGCTAGGAGAAATGAACAACTGCAGAAGCGTATCTTGTTTTGTCGCCATCTTGTCTTGGTCTTGCTTAAAGCGACGTTTGTGTTTTACGTGTTTTGTACAGCCCACCTCCGCCCCTTAGTTCAAAAGCAAAGCATTTCAGTCTCTAAAACTTCACACCAGATATCCAGTGCGATGACTATTTATTATGCTAGATAAACAATATTAGTTGTGATTTAGAACTTATGCGGAAATGGGGCAATTCATTCATCACATCATGCCACTGAAGCTATACTGAATTTCAATCTGGAATGTGGTGTTCTACGTATTCATGTAAGTGCAAGTCATTGCTACAATTTGAGCAATCTGATTTGAATTTCATTGATTTGATTTGCAATTTGACAAGCGATTTGAAAGTTCAAGCGTTTAATCGAGTCGATTGGCAATCGCCGGTTAGAAAGCTTGTGAGTGCTACAACCAATTTGAAAATGAACATGGTTGACGGAGTTGGTTAACAATCTACCGTTAAAAAGCTGGAACGCTGAACCTTACCTTCCTGGCATAGCTCCTTTGTTAATTCTCCCTCATCCATGTACCATGCGTCGCGATTTTCCACTACAGTGGCTCTGAAAAGGAAATGCATTTGTGTATCTGTTACGTCATCATTGATAGCCATGTCAATATGTGAGCTTTAGTGAGAGAACTCGAGCGGGCGTATAGGCTCTCGCTTTGGCAAAAGCACATAAAGAAAAATCCTGCTGCAAACGTCATAAAAGCCTCAACCTATGCCATCTCTATCCAAAGCGCTTTGGAGTTCTCACAAATTCGTCGGAGCGCCCAGTATTAAAAAAAAAAACGTCATCCACTGGCCCGTATTTATTCCACAACTGATACTGCTCTATGTTTTTCACACGGTGCCGTGTGCCGGTAGAGCACTACTCCACCAAACGCATCCGTGTTGAATATGTAAGTGTGGGGCGTATATATACGAAACTGTGGCGCTGATTACACGTACCTGTGTTTTCTATAAAAAAAAACACCGTGCAGCACTTCTACATCAATGCATCAATGGAAATGATGTTCTTTGAAGAGTTTGACGTTAGAGCGCGAACAAAATGGCGACCTTGAGCTAGTTACATATTTTGCAGCTAACAGTCACCTAAAGATATTCACAAATACTGGCGCGAGCAGTCCAAACGAACAACCTGTTTGCGGCGAGGCGAAAAACCTCAAGGTGCCCTAGAACTCATGACAGCTGCGTTAAAGTTAAATTGTGTCGCGATAGATTTTCGCCAACCTTAGAGTGAAGACGGCAATAAGGGCAGTTGTACCTTATACTGGCTCTATGGGCCGAGCAAAAGTGGTCTGTTTAATTGTCCACTTGTCGCTTTGTTCTATTCGAGCAGGTGCAGCAACCACATTTCTGCTTCAAAAGATTTCTGAACCCGCGTGTGCGAACGGAACATGCAATCCTAATGCATATTCCCATTATCTCTCCGTGCATGAGAAGATTCTAGAAACGAATGTGGCAAGGTATTGCCGATGTTTATGGCCTTCACGGTATTCAATGCAGGCATCAGAGCTTCTGTCGTGGTTGCCGATATTTTTGAACGATTACATTTTATATAGAAAATTTCAGTGGCTGCTGGGCTCACCCATTCGCAACTGAAATACGTCGAAGATGTGCATGCGTTGACACGGGAGTTGAAGCTTTGCTTGTGGTTCAACGTTACACAAGTTGCTGTGCACGAGCTGTTGCGGTACGGACGAATCAGGGCGGAGTGCAAACAGCGCGTAGTAACTTAGTCAGTGCTAGTGCTCACTCTTTCCGAGATACAAAGAAGAGCCATAGCTTATAATGCAAAATTATTTACACCCTTAAGGGTGTACATCACTGCCCATAACTAACACTCTCACACCGTAGCAAAACGAACAAAAGAGAACACCTTTAAGGGTAAGGTGTCATTTATAACACCCCTACACCCTAGAAAAAACACAAGAATACCCACTTTTCAAGGGTCTTTTATCGTTAAAATTACGCCCTTCAATGCTGTTTTTCTTTGTTTTTTGATAGGGTGTAAAATGTTTGTTTTAGAAAAAAAGGGTGTAATTCATTTTACTGAGCATATTTATAACCATCATCATGACTGGCGGTTTTTGATGTACGGCGCGCAAGGCTAAGTGGCAGGGCGCCACAGGGCACGTACTTGAAGACGACGCATCCGGAACCCGGCGGCGGTGCCACCCAGAGCACGCTGACCTCGGCCTTGTGCACGAGCGAAGTTTGCACCACCGCGTGCGGGCAGTCTTCTGAAAATTTAGACAACGCATCGCCGAATAACTAGAAGGGAAGAAGAGAGAGAGAGAAGCGCCACACGCGGCGCGTCAATCACACTGCGCATGCGCCCAAAGGGGCTTTACAAGTGCAGATAACTCAAAGTGTATACGTCAGCCCCCGTAACATCCCCGCATCATGCCTGCCTTTCGTGAATTCCACCGCATGTAACCTGGATTAGCTAATACAGCAAAAACGTGCCTAGGTGGAGAAGTTGGGCACAGTTAAAGCTAAAAGGTGGTATGATTGGCTTTTACTTGTACACATTTCACCAGGGAAAACAAGATACGGGCAAAGATAGATGCACCAAGGACGCAGGATGCATAGCGTCCTGCTTTCAGCTTTCGTTGTTTTTATCTTGTTTCCTCTTGTGGAATTCATTCAAGCAGTGAGAAGACTTCGCGTAAATCTTGTCACGCAATTCTGAATATGGTGCGAACCTATTCAGATGCAATTCTAGGCACCTGCGCTCAAGAGTTTTCTTATTCAACATCACACGCTCGATCAAACTGTCTCCCTTTTATGGTTAAGTGGAGTTAAGGTTCCTAGATAGCAATTGACTGATTCGATACCTATGGGTCTGCGAAAGACTTTCGAGTACTTCAGGAGCATTCTGTATGTAAAAGCTAAGATTACCATTTCGATCTTCCACAAAACCTGAAACAAGCCTTGCAGCAGCATTAGTTACCTATAGTCCACTCTTGTGAAAGGCTGATTTGCGCATCAGCTTGAATGGTTCATACCTAATAAGGCTCTGGCTTCGCTAAGAGACATTCAACCCTGATAGTGCACTCCAAGAATGCTGGGGCACCGATGCGGAAATGACCTGAGTAGGTGTGACACCATCTCAAGAATAATTTTTCTCGATGTTACTTTAAAAACAACCGCACCACGGTAGTGCAGGCCAGTTAAAGGGTGCATGAAGACAAAATAAAATTTTAAAGAACTTTTTTTAGTACCTCACCCAGCTCCACCTCTGCCACAAAAGACGTTTTCAGCCGAAAAAACACCAGAAGTACTAAAAACTTTCAAATTTCGCGCTAAAGTGACGTGTTATGGGCAGGTGGGACATCATATGGACCATCACTAAAAACACTGGCCCAGCTTTCACTAGTGGAGCAAGGATGGAGAAACAGGAGAGGATGGAGAAACTCTGCCTTCGTCGGAGGCCCGACTGTTGCGCCTCACACTGATTTCCGAACTTGCCGCTGAAAGTCCTCCACGAATTCAAGCCCGGATCGTTTTGTCCGAAGCCTTTCACATCTCTCCCAAAGCGGACCATGTTAGCACGCGCTAAAACCCGAGACAAGTGGCTTCGCTTCGCGAACTCGGCGTCTGGAGCACGAGTTTTCCTGTGCTCCCTATTTCAGGCGCAGATGCAGGTGAACTGTTTTCTTGGTTTTTGTTTGCGAGCTCCTGGAGTGGCGCAAGCCTACGCGCAAGCCTGGACGACGCCACTCCACCGGACCAAGCTCAATCCGAAACGCCTCTGCTGTTAAGAGCGGCTCGGTTGGGGCATTCAGGCCTGTGTGAGTGAGCGAATGAACGAAAACGCTCACGTGAAGTTCAAAGCCAACACTACGAATGACTCGAAGGAAATTATGCCGTTGGCCCTGAATGCGATGATAGCTCAACCGGGTTCACGCTGGTTTCAGAACGCGAAGGAACCTGGTTCGATTCCCTCCAAGGGACACATTTTTTCCCGTTCCAATCGGAGGTTTTCTGTTCTCGTTGGACAACTTTCGGCCGGGTTAAACAGCTCTGCTGTAACAACACAATTTTCAGCGTGTTAACCGCACGCTAGCGTTCACGTTATGCGATCAAACGGAAATAGAGGCTTCACTGTGTGACGTCAAAGACTCTCTGACGTCAATGAGAAATCTCCGGAAACTGGCGAAGGAGTCACCACATCTCGTTTATTTTTTTAAGTTTGCAACTAAATTAGTATCATTTTGTTGTCGCGAGAAAGCAGTTTTTCTATTTAACCAGACTTGTAGTTTGTCTTCATGGCCGATTTAAGGAAGGCTTTCTTCAAGAATAAGTCAACATGATGAAGTGCACCCCCCAACATACCTAATCGTGACATTAACCTCAAGAAAGTGCTTGAGCTGTACTCAGGTGCTCAATTGCTCAAGTGCTCTCAGTATTCAAGTGCTTGAGGTGTACCCACGCGTACTCAATTTACTTATAGCTTTCTTCAAAGTTGTAACCAACATTGAGCACGTGCAGTGAACGCACCACTTATAATTAGGTACAAGCATTTTTCATGGTTACGATGAGGCCAAGCGAGTGTTAAGGTTAAAAATTTAGTCTGAGTGCAGTGAAGCTCGAGTGGGGCAATGAGGCAGCCTTAGTTAGAGGCTACGCAATATTATATATCGCACTGTGCTAATTTAACGTGTGGAAAAAAGTAGTTCGCATGGGCGTTTCTATTTTCGCTTCCATTGTGAATGCGGCCGCCTGGCCGAGCAGCCCGGCCGCGAAGCGATCGTTCCGGCGGCATGTGTCGGGAGAGGCGCGCAGATTGGGAGCCGTGTGTTTGCGCCGGTTAAAGAACCTCATTATAACGAAATAGTATCGGGACAGCAAGCTAGTTCGTTATATCCGGTATTCGTTGTAACAGTACAAGTAAAAATCGCTTCTAACAAATAAAACGGCTGGCTCGCGAAGAAATAATTGATGCAGAAATGCATTTTTGAGGCTTCGAATCCACTATAAACAAGGTAATCCTTACCTTTCTCCTTGTACATTTCAACCTCAATGAACCGGAACATGAGTGCGGGAAATTACAACGTAACGAAGTTCACTCGACAAAACAGGCCTGCGTCCTTATTTATTCGATGAAGGATGCGATCTTCGTCTTGTGGCTACTCACAGTACTGAGCAGGATGAAATTTTTCACAGTGTGTACGAACGAAATGACCTTCATACTTCTGCAGTTTAGGGTGACGGTTTTTTTTTCAGACTCCTGGTCAAATATTTCTTCCTTATATCCGATATTGCACGCGGCTCTCGCGGTTTGAGTTTCGTTATAAAAGAATAGGTGTTAGCGAAATTAAGCGTGACAAACAGAAGTTTGTATTTAGTTCGCTTTCAGCGTTCGTTATCAGCGTTCGTTATAATCGTAATTTTTTTCCCCACATATTGCCTGCCTTGTCATCTTTCTGGTACCAGGATATTCCATTGTTTTAATAACCAAAAAGACAACATGTTACGCAAAACCATGATAGGATTCCAACGATTGTCCTGGCTAACAGTCAGTAAATGGTACTCTAGTACTCTACTCTACTCTACTTTCGGGTACTCTATATTGAAGAGCAGTACAACTATCGCTACCACGAAGGCATGAAAGTATTTTCCGCTATTGTATTCTAAGGCTTCTCACATGGTAAGGTGACTTTCTTTTGGAATTCACATCATAGTTTGTGAGCCATAGTTAAAGCCGGTGAAAGATTTCATTTTTTTCATTTAACTTCTTTGTCGCTGCATATCAAGAGAAGGCTAAACAAATCGCAATTTTTTATCCGGCTGGATGTGCAGAGACGTAACGCTTCAAACTGTTGAATGACCTTCAGTTACTTCGCACACTGTCATTCACAAAAAGGTCAGCCTATATATCTACTACGTACTCTATATCAACATCATACATATACCTACCCAGTTTCCAACTCCCGCTAACGAACGTGGACGGAACGCGAAGCTGATGGCAACGGTAGCGCGTCGGAATGGAACTGGTATGGGCGCTAGGAATTTCTTGAGCGTCCGTACAGCTACTCTAAGTTCAAGATGCTTTGTACTGTCCTGAGGCCCTGAAAACATCCTTCTACTCGCGAGTATAATAAATGTTCGACTCTCTCTCACTACAAATATTTTAAGGCGAAGCGCAGCCAAGTTTTACGAGATGTTTGTCTGAAGCAGATTCGATTTGACGTGTGACATATTCACGTAACCAATCATGTTGCAGCCGGTCACGCGACATGTGTACAGTAAGATGAATAAAAGAGGGGAGGAACGGAGGGGGAGACAGAGGAGTGTCGATGCGGGCGAAAATCCTCGTGGTTAAATTATAGCAACGCAAAAACGTTTTCACGTAAAGCACTGGCATACTGGTGTTTTCGCGCGTTAAACCCGCCCCTGCATATAATCCGCACCCCCACTCCAGCCTAAAAAATCACCGCGAATTGCCAGTATATTTGATACAGTAAAGGCTGCTGCTAAGGCTACCGATAAAGCAACGCATCACATACTATGTAGACAGAAAATGCGTATATTTAGCAAATAGAATACTGCAAGGCGAAAGTCACAATTCAATAATAAAATTCAGTTGTTAGAGTGCACTCGTCCCTGTTTTTTCTTCCTTGTCCTTGTATGTTTTGCTGCGCAATCGCTGCCATGAAAGTGTTACTGCGTAGGAGCTTACTGTTACTGCGAGCTGACTGTTACTGCGTACGCAGTAACAGTCAGTGTTACTGCGTAGGAGCTTCACGGCACAATACGCATTGCCGTAAAGCTGCACTAAAGGAAAAACCCCGCGTGATATCCGCACCCCTACTATGCCACTAAACTTTTCGCATTGTTGGTGCGGGTTACACGCGCGAAAATACGGTATCCGGTTTTGTAGCTGCAAGCGTGCAAAATACTGCAGCGTCGTTGCCGTGTAGTATTCGCAGCACTGTGACACACTCCTCACGCATCCCACTCTAATATAGACGACACGACTTTCTGCGCCTTGCATCTTGCGCCTTGCTTTGAGAAAACACGACGCTTACGTTCAAGCCTCTGCATCAATTCCGATAAGCGCATTCACTCTTTTCTTCGCGTCTGGGAACACTGCCAAGGCTATAGTTATCGCCAGCACGGAGCTGCACTGCGTGATTTGATTGCCGCAGCAGATACGCCTGTTTCTGCTTCACTTTGGTGTTTTTCTCTTTAATGTGGCTATCGAATGTGTTCAACGACGTAACAGAAAGAAAAGCCGGCCAATAGCCGCTACACCACTGTGATGGCGTAATTCCAGCATCGAAGAACGCCAAGGCCGGGAAAGAGAGAAAAATCTTTTGAGCAAGTTTCCAAGTTATCTGATGGCCATAAAGCAGGAATTTTGGGCTGAGGTACCTTGCGACCCCCTAATCAAAGTACTGAATGTGTCTTTTGACCACGTTCGGCAAGCATTTAGTATTTAGACAAAAAGTTGAAAAAAGTGTTGCAGGGCCCATTCAAGTATTCACGTTCTTCCTTAATTAAACGCGCCACACGTCGCCGCTTGGTTAAGCAATGTTCATAGATAAAGTACTTCGCCACAGTTAATAGTAAGGAGCTCTGCATACCAGTGAAACATGCACCTTTCTTGTAGGTGCTTTTGTCACTGAGGCCTCTGCGTCGGACCGCGCCAGATTTTTGTCCCCGTAGCGAAACCTCGCGAAAGTGCCGTGGTGAGCTTTCGCTCCGTGGCAGAGAGGAAGCATTCGAGCAAACTGAGCTTGTTCTGGCCCGGCATCTGCCTTCTAGGGAAGCGTTTTTCCACCCACCGGTGAAACGCAGAACCGCGGCTCTAGACGGGGCGCGGTTATTTGGGAAGCTTTGATGTTGGTTTTTGCGTGTCTGGGTTGGCCAAATATTCCGGCGGAAACCCAACTGCGCGTTCGGGAAACGCCGGCTGAGCATTCTACGTGCTTGCGCTTGAATTCCTGCCTTCCCTTCCCTGGCTGAGCGGAAGTGGAACGACGGAAAATTCCGCTCTGAACCAGCCGAGCCAGTTTGGCTGCTTCCTCCTGTCCCCATTTTTTTGTGTTCCTCTATGGTGGTATAATTTGCTGCACAACCGCCCCAGAATTGTTCTGTGCAGGTTACGCTGAGCGCGGACTGCGTACGTTTATTTTACACGCCAATCCAAATTTTTTCCAAATGCTGTTGAAAATTCCATCAAACCTCACCAAAATGATAATAACATGCCACTAGCTGGTGTGGCGCAGTGACTAAGGCGTTGTGCTGCTAAATCCGACAACGCGGGTTCGATATCCTGGCCGCGGTGGATGCTTTTAGGGGCGAAGCCCCTTAAAGGGTTCGGGTGGTCAGCGTCTCTTGTCGTCGTCGTCATATATCGTATCATGTAGTCGCGGTACTAAAACACCGGGGCACCAATTTTCCAACGCCTCGCGCTGGATTGTAACGCGTACCAAGAGAACACACCGGGACACTCGTTATCCAGATCCTTGAGCTAGAACACTTTGTGCTTCAAAACTTTTACAGCAAAGCTATATACATATACCCCCAAACTGTTTCTTCTCCGTAGGCAAAAACGCCAAGGCGCCAAGAATGCACTTATACACTGCATGCTTTTGCCCTCGCCAGGTTTCATGTTTGGGGAGATGGCCCGGGAGTGTTTTGGATGGAGGTGAACAGCGAAAACTTCCGTGTGTCGAAATTTAGGCGGGAATTAAAGGTACCCAGGCGGTCGAAGTTAATGCGGCCTCGCCACTACGGTGCGCCTTATTAACCGAAGTATAGCTTAGGTAGGTAGAAACCACGAAACTCCCAAAATTTTAATTTTTTTGTATATTTACGTGCCATATTATAAGGCCTTGCACCGCTCAACCGATGCGCAAAATTTCCACGTACAAATTATTGCTAATGCCTCGATGGATCTCATACATTAAGCGCGGTCTCAGTAGTGTGATGCTTTGGCCACTAAGCCACTCTCGCACATGCATATATATAGTCAGATACCTCATCAGGAGCAACTCGACCTAAACATTCCGAATAAGTTATAACTGGCCACTGGTGCCTTGGTAGTGCATTTTAATCAGCCAATAGAAATAATTAAGTGAGTACTTAACGCCTAAAACAGACAAGATTTGGCCGCACGCCCGGGTTCCGCAGTTGGTCAAAATTATTTCGCTGCCCACTACAACGGCATGCCTCGTACACAGAGTTTCATACTAATATATACTAGAGTAAAATCTGGTGCTGCAATCGCGGGCTGTCGTGGGCGCCGCGATTGCAGGTAGCGACGTTCCTCGCCTACTTGGCTTGGCTAGCCACGCGGCTTCTTTTTTGCCTCGGAGTCAAAGTTAACAAAACAAGAGTGACACTTCCTTTCTTTTTAAGCTCCTAAATAATCTCTTACAAATATATCTTTTCGGACCTTCAACTTTAAAATAACAACACAAATTTAACTAATCTGCTGCAGTAATATTGTTGCGTTTTTGCAGCCAGAGGCAACTTTTCAGCCTGTTCACGAGCCTTGCCAAGGACAAGTGAAATGTGCCTGGCCGGGACATGACGGAACACTCGCTGAAGCGCGGCTCCCCTAGACAGTGGCACCAGTTTTCCATCTAGTGTATATTAGTATAAAATTCTATGGCCTCGTAGGACAAGTGTAACTTGTACGAGTAAAATCCAAACTTGTATTGCACTCTAAACTTGCCTACTCCCCCCTAAACTTTGCAACCACCTGTGTAGTTAAGCTTCCATTTGTAACTGACTGTGGCAAGCGGACACAGTTAGTTCAACAAGCGAGTCGACTGAGTTCGTAATAGGCTTTTTTTACCGACCTTCTGCAATGGGTGTAGCAAAAAAGACGTTGCCGCAAATACTCACCTGAAAATTCCCAACGTCTTGGGTGATCCTATTTTGATCTTGGGATTCCACTACGAGCATGAATCCTATAAACTTCTGTGACGTCGCTCCTCCAAGGGCTTCTTTGCGCCCCTGTATCGATACTGGAAGAGAAGAAGAAGAAAAGACGCAGAATGAGCAAGAGCACCTCAGCATGGTAAAAATGTAAGGTAGATTACAGATTGTAGTAGTTGGACGAAGTTGTGACACGATGACGGCACGAATGAGATAGAAAGCATGTACACCTGATTGGATACGTAAGCGCTACAAATATGTATCACATAGGAAAGAGAGCCGACGAATGGTGTATGTGTTAAATTATGCCCTGTTTTCAGTGAATTGTTGAACGCGTCATCAAATCGTTTGCAGTATTCAATATGCGAGAATGAAACAGATCTCCTAAATTCATACCGCGCGTTATGATACAGTATCGAATCACTCCATGAAAAGTACTCTAAATACTACTGGAGCTTTTCTTACGTGGCCACCATTACAAGTGAACACCGTCCCTCTTCTCACGCTGCTCGCTTCCTGACATCAATTCACTTCAGGCATATGCAATTCGATTCCACCATTCCAGCATCACATGTACCGAATGCCAAAATAAGTTGACCATGGAACGTTAGCCACCCCACCAAGTAGACAGTTCTGCGGCCGTCCAGCAAATCCCCCAACAATCTCAGATCCCCACGAGCGCGCTTATGGTCCACGCGTCATTTTTGGCGACTCCGTGCACGTCAACAGGTGGTGCGGCCACCCCGGCTTCGCCGGTCAACTGCGAAGTGGACGATACGCAGATGATATTTCACACCCCAACGGTCGCTTTTCCCAACGTGGCCGCGTCGGAACCGGTCCTCCGCGACCGCAGCCGAATCGCGGACTGCATAAGATATTCCCCAGGGGTGACGACGGTTGTGGGAAAGGGAAGTGGAATAAGAATTCCATCCCCAACGCTGCCGCGCGACTCGAACTTCCTCGACTGTACGGCCAGGAGCCAGGCTGAGAAGAGAACGCGCCGAGCGATCTTTTGCCTCCTCGATGCTATGTCCACCTTTTTGCTTCGCGAGGCTATTGCATCGATTGGCACGCTTCCTATGGGAGGTAGTGTGGGAGAGGGGGAACAGAGGGACAGAAGGCGGGAAATATTCAATAGTGATATGCAAATACCCTCAGCTCGAGTCGAGTCTCGGGCAAGCGCTCTGCGTTTTTCCCACTGATCGCTCCGAGCAGCCCCCGGCTTCGGCACTGTTCTCTAGCCGGTGGTGGGCGCAGCCCTGTCGTTTATGCATGCGAGAATTTCTGTTTCGAGCTGATTTACTTCTACAGTGAGTAGAAGGTTTTGATCTTTTTTTCTTTCTCTTGTTTCTCCAAGACGGGGACGGTCTTAGTGGACGTGTTTTGGTTTCCCGGTAGACTTGACTCCGCGTTTATGCCCTGATTAATTCCGCAGAGAACGGGCCTGTTTGTATAAGCAGCCCGGCAGGGAACAGGGACAGCTTCTCTTGTTGTGAAACGAATCAGGGATTAAAAATCTTCTTTTCGAGATCCTCTCTCTCCGGTTTTATTTTACGTGCGTAAACAGCCACCCCCGTGTGCTCTGGAATTCTCTTCTAATTAGAACTCAAATAATGCCGCTGTGAGCGTGGAAATGTCATTGGACACATGAGGACGCCTATTAGAGACGTCTGCTTTGAAGGTCGTCAAAATGACGATAAGGAAAACGGGCCCGGCATAAGCAACAATTAGAGGGATGCGGTTAAGCTATGCTTGGTTAATTAGAGATTAGAGTGTAGTCCGAGGAAAATTATAAGCATTCGAATGTAGGAGACTAAGTATGAGCTGGTATGCATGAATAAAAATCAGCAGACAAGATTGAACAGCATCGTGAGAGCTAGGATAAATGCTGTGACCGGATAGCGCGCTGGGCTGCTCGACATAATTACATTGTGTGAAACCAGCGAGAAACAGAGGAAAACGACAAGACGGGAATGTTGCTGGACTAACAACTTAGAACAGCGAGTATAGCACAGTAGGTTTTGTTCCCTGGTTCATTTCTAGGCAAGAGAAACGTTCTGCCCGAGTTGTTAGCTCAGGGATCGTTCCGTGTTTCTATGGACGTTGTCTTTGTATATTTCGCGCAGATTTCACACTTCCCGATGAATATTGATTTTTTCGGGAGACTACCCGTGAAGAACGATTCAAACGGGGCGAGGAAGGTTGTGGCAGCATATTCTAATAGCTGCAGCATACACATTTATCAAGTTGCTGCTGTTCTGCTTCATCACGATGAGCCTAAAAATTAGATCGACGTCCAAGACCCGCGACCAAACACTGACTGACGCCTGCGCTTTGGAACTGCTTCAGCAATACAAATCTCGACAACACGTTAGAGTGTGTTGATGCGGGCTTGTGTTACAGGATTTAATTCGAAAAAAAAAACAGTGCAACGACAGGACGACAAAGGCGAAACGATACAGGGCACTGTCCGGTCTGGTATCGTATACCGCCTGGTTCGCACGGACATAGGACGGTTTTTAAAGCGGAGCTTTCTTGGCCTCACTATGGTGGTATAGTTACCTAAAACTTACTGGAGGAAAACCAACTTCACAAAATCGGAGGGCGCATGGTGATAGAGATGATGACATAAGAAAAAATGCTCCCCATTGTCGGAATCGAACCCACGCCCCTCGCGTTATGAAGCCGACGTCTATCCGACTGCGCCATTCCGGCACGGACGGAGATCCGGCACGGACGAAGATCCGGCACGGACGAAGGGAAGGGGGGGGGGGGGGGGGGGGGGGGAGCCGGCGCTCGGCCTACACGTGAGCGGTTCGTTTGCTGTCGTCTGAGTTTGGACTTGGACTCGCACGCAGTTTTCTCTTTGATCGTTGACGCTTTGACTTTGATTGCAGCGGCTTCGGCTTTACCACTTCGCCATTTGATTTTAGCACGTACGAAAGCGTTTGTGTTTCAACCATCGGCGTCGCTAAATTGAGGAAATTTGAATTTGCGAGTTTCGTCCACGCCACTAACCATAATCCTAAGTACGTGAGGTAAGGTGCGCCGATCATGGTGGTGTTTAACCTGCTACAATGCTTAACTTCCTGAATGTCCGGGAACTTTGGCGTTGTTAAAAAAATGGCGTGGGCCAAACAACCTGACAAGTAGAGACATGGGCTTGTTTGTTGCTAGCACAACGACAAATACTGAGTAGTGCCTGTTGGTCTGTTAGCAAGGTATAACGTCATTTAATTGTCTGCGTATAATCAAAACTGTCAGGCAAGAAAGGCACATTCTTGAGTTCTTCATGTGGTTGGCTGGCTGTGCTGAATATGACCGCACTGTTATAATAAGCGCAGCCAGCCAACCAATGAAAACATAATGATGTATCTTTTCAAACCGACCCTTTTCAATGTACGCATCCACACCATACACTAATTCACATTACCACTCAAATGGCTCACAGGCTTATAAACAATATTTCAAACGTTCTAGTCATCAATAGGAACCATGGTTCGTTATGCTGATATTAACACAGTTTTCCTTCACGTCCTCTGAAAAATTGTGATAACGTCTCAAAAGTCTACAGAGGATCTTGAATGCTCGTCTTGAAATGGTCGTGATGGTAAATCTTTAAACCAAGCAGCTTTTGATCTGCAACCGGTTATTAGGCAGGGCACTTTTAAAGCTATGATCGTCGTACTACAAAACTGCATAAATATCTGCGGTAATACTTTTTTTCTAGTTTCAGCATCGGTTGTGTCGACCTGTAAAGAGTGAAGCAAAAGTTGCGCTTTCGTTAGGCATTATCTAGACGTTCCTTAGCAGCCTGATTATTACAGCACATGCACCTTAACTCTAAGTAGACGGACGCCTTCAGAACCAGTCATTGCCAGCAGGCAAGAAAACAATAGCAGTACAAGGGAGCCAACCACTTCATCGGACCCACGTACAAGAACCCGAAGATCTCAAGAAGTGCAAGAAGTCCTTAGGAAGGTTCCCAGCATCCTCTCATCTATCGTCATCAAAGTGAGTGAGTCTGCGGCGTCAACGTGGAGAAGACGGGTCCCTGTGATTTTAACGACGAAGGGCCGCACGGCGACCCGTCGTAGGCATCGAACGGCGTATGAACTTCAGTTCCCTTCTGAGGGCAGGAGTCCTTAAGAGGCGGGTAACTGGAGCACAGCTATCGTCAAGGGTCCCGCTCTCATAGGCGTGCCATGCCTGTACCGCTGTCCATAGGGATTCTCGCTTTGCCATGTCGGACCTCTTTGCCGGAGGCGCTGCTATTGATGTCGACGTCTGCTCTTCCCCCGTGAGGCCTGTGCATTCTCAAACATTAACTGCGCAAACAGTACCGTGGTGAGTGCTGATTTTTGTAGTGTTTTGTTTTCATTTCATTTCATTTGTTTTCATTCATTTCATTTTTTAAACTCTATGTAATTCGCCTACGGTAGATTCGGGCGCTTGTGGCCTTAATTACCCTCGTGTAGTGTAGTATTAAAAAAGTCAACCGGCGCTCACTATACTTTTTTACAAAAACAAAACCACACGCCAAAAACAAAACCGCAGACCTTTAACTAGATGTCTGTGACATAAACAGTCACCGTTGGCGGGCTGTCTATTTAAAGGGAGCAAAGCAATGCATACAAAAATTATAAGAACAGCGGGTCGAGGGGAACTCCACAAGGTATCCCCTTATCTCCTCTCTTATTATTGTTCGCTTTGCTTCATGTAGCATAAATTTAAGGGCCTCTCGGGCGCCGAGTGCTCAGTGGAGCTTAGAAGCCCCACGCCTTTGCAGGTTTGGAAAATTAAGCGGGTTCTCATGGGAGTCGGCGACTAAGGCGCTGGCAATTTATATGCGCGTTACTGGGGTGGAAGAAAAGCTTGCAGCGAAACGTTGTATGCGCTTCAGCCAAACTGTGTAAGAAAAAACACCGATTTTGTGTAAATTCATCGAATTGAGGGTAGATTTGTTGTTTCTGTTTTAATTACGGTCTGGGCTTTTTCCCTATTCATAAAAATATTCAACCGCCAACCAGATTAAATAGCGGCATTATGCACAAGCGCGGATCTATCAGTGTTTATCTTGGCGTGGTCATAATACTTGGTAGTCTTTTTTACATTTCCCCTTGTATTCGCGTTCCCCTCAGTTGCATGCTCATCCGATTCAGTGTAGTTGAGGTAAGTTTAGGTAATTAGGTTAGGTAAACTTTGGTCACACATGAGGTTTCTTCGTCATCGGTTGATGATGTCGTGTGTACAGCTACATTTGTAACTCCTAATCAAGTGCTTTGGCGGTCCACAGGTGCTTTGTCGTTCCCGTGCTTTTTTCAAAATATCTTGATATTTTCTTACGTGTTCATGTGCTACAAATATAAACTCACTGTATCGGGAGAATTTCCGCGCTTGTCTTTTTTTACACGGAATAGCTCTAAACGGCTGCGCTAAAAAAAAAGAGAACTATATTGAAGGCATTCTTGAGCAAACGTTTTGGTGTACGTTAGTATCAAACAAAAACAACAAAAAGCGTCTGACTCTGCGCGAATCCTAACATTACTTTATTTTTTCTTACAAAGAACCCCCTAGAAACAATGCTTTTCTGACAAAACTTCTTCGTACGTCGGGATTCATGACATTGTTTTCTCATAGACGCTTTAAGGGGATAATATTGTTTACGATGACTCTGGCACTGGGAAGCAGATCCAGACTTCGGTGAATCTAAGGTTTTATTGCGTTACTATGTGAAGGTATAAAGGTTTTTTACGCGACCATATCGATAACGAAATTTCATTTCCAACGCGATGCTTTTTTCAGTACAGGCAAACATGTGTCATCGTTAACTGATGCCTGGAAACCTGGAACAAATAAGCAACCTTGTTTAACAGTTGGATATAATTAGCAACGTCTATGGGCCCCCGCAAGGCTTGCTGTCAGCTGAAAGTAGATCAAAATGACTGGAATTTGAACTTGTGCCCGTGCAAGGAGAGTTATTGCATTGCTGCTTTAACGTTGCTAGCATTACTAAAATAATTATCGAATACGAATGTTCAAGTACTACTCAAATGCTAATGTTCGTTCTTCCATTTTCCCCTGCGGAAACAAACGTTCGGCCTGCATTTCCGTCTCCGCCTGCTAGCCGCGTTTAGAGGAGCGGTATATTGATAACTTGTTACTAGTACACAAAACAAAACAAAAAAAAAAGACTCCTGTTTTTTTTTTACCCTAGGAAGGTTTCGTGCAAGGCTCCCATCACTGTACAGTCGTCAAAACTGTTAACAACAACAAAACACAAGGTGCCTGCCTACGCACAGATTGGCAGCTCACAATAGCCACAGCCGTATCTTTTGCGGCCCTCACGACGCTGCCCTACTGCATTCGGGTGCTTCAGCGCATGCGCGCACCCTGGCGTAGCAGCTTGAGCGCTATCGTAAGCTGCCGCTCTGTGCCTACGCTGGCACCTCGTTATTTGTTGTTGTTAACAGTTTTGACAACTGTACAGCCGTGCTGCGGAACAGAATGAAAATGGCTGCGTTTTAAACACAGTGTTCTTTCTTGGGCGGTCAAAGCGTCTTGTGACCGCCCTTGAATTTTTGTTTGCGAACCTGACCCAATTTCAAAATAGTTTGAAACAGACATTTTGTAGAACTTTTCGTGACGTTAGCAATTGTGTTCCCGGAATATAATCCGGGAATTTTCGCTCAGAAGAGTTTAAAAGACCACCTCGACACAATGGCTGGGAAGAGATGCGAGAGGAATGTTGGTCCATCATTCGGCGTTCCCTCGTACGAAGCAGGCTATTTCTATATTTTTTTCTGGCCTTATTTTTCGGACAATGCGTTCCCGTTCCCTCGCCTCAACGACGTTTCCAACGAAAGTATTGCCTGCAAAACAGAGAGCGCTTACAGCTACCGTCCCTCCATAGCCGAGAACTTCAGTTTCGTCCCTTCGTTTTGTAGCTACGCCGCTCCGTTTATTTCTATACCCAACCATATTTGTTCCCCTCCCTGGAAATTTTATTACCGCACGAAGGGAGGAAAACTATGCAAGTAAAAAGAAGCCCCATCGGTCTTCCTCCATACTCGACTTCCCCTAAAAAAGCCATATTTTTTTTCGCTTCGTTCTCAGCTCTAGTGTGCGCCAGTTTTCTCGTTTTCCCCCCTTTTTATGTACCGCCATTTTTACCCTCTGTTGCACGCAGGAATCCCCGCTCTGTTAAGAGTACGGACAACCTTTCTCCTCTTCCACACTTTCTATATACTTTTCCGCCG
Source organism: Haemaphysalis longicornis (assembly GCA_013339765.2). Classification (NCBI taxonomy): domain Eukaryota; kingdom Metazoa; phylum Arthropoda; class Arachnida; order Ixodida; family Ixodidae; genus Haemaphysalis; species Haemaphysalis longicornis. The sequence continues at coordinate 104,304,010 of CM023455.1, read as the reverse complement.
GAAACACCGCGGCTTCTAAACGGGGCATGTCACGCGCCGTTAACCCTTAATGAGCGCCCCATAAACAATAATATTATTAACGAATGTCCGGCAGACTTCTGCCCGAAAGCATTGCGGAGGGCAGAGACAAAAGCGTAGGGACTGCCGGGAAGAGCTCGCAACGTGTCTTGCGCGCCCTTTTCAAAGTTACGAGTACGCGCGCGGAAACTCCGGCTTCTGTGGGTAGTTATTTTTTTTTTCTTCGCGAAGGGAACGAAGAGTTTGCTCCCTGGAAACAATGGCTCTGCGGTGAGTGTTAATTAGATGTGCGCGCTGTCTACAGTTCCCGGTGGGCGCTTTCGAGCGGCAAGGTCTGTTAATCGAGTTTTGTTTCTTCACCCGCACATCCCTCGTTTGTTCTTTCCTTGGTTCTTTCCGCGGTCTTTTATTTTTACTTCTTCCTTTTTTTTTGAGGGTAGAGTGTTGCATAAAAAAATCAGAACAACCGGAAGAAAAAGAAGCAAAGCAAAATCGGTCTTTTAAAGGGATTTCAGGAAAGAAGTGAGCGAATTGAATGAAAGGAAAAAATTATTAAGAAAGTAAGAAGGCAGCCATGAACAGCAAGGCATCTGGTGCACGGCCAATGATTGTATTTTTATTAAGCTCCTTGACATTGAATCGTATGCTAGCATGCTAATTACTGTACACCATTCATCCGTTTTGCAAGATATTTGTGCATCGCTGGCTGAAAGCGTGGATTTATTAACCTGTTGCATTTTAACACGAAAGTGTTTTATTCCAGGAATAATGAAGATTTCACCGACGTCATTTCCGTCACGGAAATGACGCCAGTACGACGAAGCAAGCGGCCTGTAAAGGGTGCATCCCTGCACATACGGTGTTCTTTAAAGGAAGCAACCTTTAGAACTACACAGTACGTTGTACTTCGGCTTGTTCGTTTTCGGGTTTTATATTTTAACATGAAACTGTTTTATGGCGGGATACACCAAAATTTCACTGACGTCATATGCGCCACGAAAATGACGCCAGCACACGTTTGCCAAAGCGACCCGCCAGCAGGACGTCGCTCGCCAAGCACACCCACAAAACAGCCGCCGACAGAAAATCACGCTCAGCTGCAGATTTCGGTGCACATTTCAATTTCGAGCTTTACTAATTCTTTGGCGGAGGAATCAACCGAAGCTTTTTCACTGGTTAGGCGAACCCTATTTCATACGAACCCACTGTTATTTCGGAAGTTGGGCGTAATATCTATCCGCTCGCCGAAGGGTAGTCTTATCAGACTAGCTTCCTGGCCACACCGGTAATTCAGGTTCAGTTGCACGGTAATAACTCTATGTCTCTTTAGCGAAGAACTTTACTGTCTGCACCCACCTCGTAACACCCGTGCCTTGACCATGCCGAAAGAAACAACACGGAGTATATTATGACCCAGTTTTGTAAAACTTGCCTGTAGGTTGAAAGCTAACCCCGTCACATGCCTGTTGCCTATCTAACATGTTAGCGCAGAACAAGAGCCAGAAAATGTTCCAGGACCATGCATTAGCGAAGCTCAGAATAGTCTTGATCTGAATCGACCCCACTTTCCCGGAAGTACTGGCAACGTTTTCATCGCGCACTCTGATGCTCTGCCTACAGTGCGCCTATCAAGAGGGCAGTGCAGTCGTCGGCGTAACAGAACCAAGGTTGCCAGAAAGAATTGCTTGATACGCCATGAACGGCGGAGTAAGTTGAAGACGAAGACGCGGGAAGTGAAGAACGTGTCGCAGAGATGTGTTTCGTGCCAAATGACCACTGTAGAAAGAGGAATAATGTAACGAAACAGTTCTATTGAGACATGTTAGCCTCCGAAGTTCGTCAGAGTTGATGTCATCTCGCCTAGTGCGCTCTCCCTTATGTGGCTGGCGTTAGCCTCACCTTTAAGCATACGTGTTTCTGTCGTAGCCTAAGCTATAGCGTCTATCTATTCCTGCTGTCGGGAGGGTGTATATGCGTTCTATCCTTCTTTCCTTAGATACTATGCTTCCTTCATTCACTTCCTTGGCAAGATTCCACACCAATCTTACCTGTCCCCCTTTTTGACACAATGAAAATAGCTCTTAAAACTAGGTCCGACGGCCCGAAATTTTAATCCTACACTTACTACGAATTCTCCTTCTTCGTGACGAAAACACAGCTTAGACCAAGGGCTCGAAAGAAAGAACGGAAGAAAGTGGTATTCGGGGCCAATGCACTCCTCGGCAGTAAAGGGCTAACCAAGAGTAGAATGAATGGTGGGTTACGTTCCAAAAAAAAAAAAAACAAAAACAAAAAACGCAGACATAGAGATCTGACAGCTTCCCGAAATTATTACCGTCTGATCGATAAGAATGGCGTCTTGTGGCCCGCGCCATCACTGAAGCCAGACATTTATCTCAAACTCACTCAGGGAATGCCTTACATTTCAAGCCAAACCTCTAAAAAGGAAAACTGTACCTCGTGGAAGTTTGAGACGTCGAAGTCGGTAAAGGCGGGAAACAAGCTCACGTTGAGCTGCGTTTGCACGAAATCGTCGGGAAGGATCTCGAAAGCGATACGCGAATCACAAGATGAAGAAGAACACAGCAATGTTTCCTCCCTCGCCGTATTTGCCTCAGAATTGGTAGCTTCATATCGTCCTCGAGCGCTCCAAATCCTCCGGCTCAAATAATTCATCGCTCCCTCGCAACGAACTACTTCTTATTTAGCCATCTGTAGCCCTATATTCTCGCGCATAACGACAGGAAGGTGAATAGCCGGAGTACTTTTTTTATTCTTTCTCCCGCCTTCCCCTGTTCAGCCATCTTTCAGCCGGGCTATTGATTCCCGCATGACTGGGCCATATATATCCGGTCCGCTGACTTCCCGCCCGGCAATCCCATTCCCGTATTGCCTACGTCCCTAAAAGAGGCACATAATCTGCAGCCTCCGTCTTAACGGGCCGAAGCAGGGCCGTCGTCCTGTCGGCTGTAAAGCAGGTAGGCCCGGCACATTCGAGAACGGAAGCCTTCCGCACGGCAAAGCGGCCGCCTACCATTGGTTCCCTGCTTCCGGCGGTATTTGAGTTATTCAAGTTTGCCGTCCTCTTTCTGAGTGCGTTGTGAGACGTTGTGTTGTTCTATATTTTTGTTCCCCCGCGCACATTAGGCTGCAAAACACTGAGGAACTTCGAAGACTACTCTTCGAGATTCCGGGAGACATGTCCATCGGCCTTCCATGCGAAAAGCACTCGTCATGGCATATGCAGTCGTCGTGATGGTGAATAAGAATTTTTTTTGTGCGTACTGACTGCATGATCCTCTGTTTATTTAACTCGTCAAACTCACTAGTAACAGTTTCCCCACAATAAAATAATATATCTATGTATACAAACAGGTGCTTACTTTCAGGCACACAGGCCATACGCCTTATTAACAATGCCGTATAATGCGCAGGCTGACCAGGGTGTAAGTTCGGCCTAATATTTACAATCAATCAATCAATCAATCAATCAATCAATCAATCAATCAATCAATCAATCAATCAATCAATCAATCAATCAATCAATCAATCAATCAATCAATCAATCAATCAATCAATGGAGCATCCAATTAATCAATCGAAAGGTGTTTTCTCTCAGAATAACGGCGAGGTGTCAGGGGTGAGGAGGGAGACAGAGAAAATGGCCGCCATCCCGCCCTGCGAACGTGGATGTCCAGTGAAGCTGTTGTAAACCCCTACACGTGCTGATGGGGTAGGGTATGAAATGTTCGTTGTTGTCTCGGCAGGCTTGTCGCTTGCACTCGGCTTCTCTAACAGCAAATGCCGGGTCCTGACGATTGCGTTAGCCCTTGAATGACGTCAACCCCCTTACCCTTTCGAGAGCAGCTGCAAACCTAATCTTTACCGGAGCACAAGGGGGGGGGGAGGAGGTCACCACTGTTCACAGGCTCCTTATCATGCATCATACGGTTTCCAAGCTTGTTTCGTGGTTTTGCTTTAAACGAATACTGAAGACGCATGCGCTCGGCGTCTTGGGAGCGAACTGCTGGGTCCTGCGCGGGTTTTAAATGCAGAGCATTTTAGTAACTCACGATGTCACCCGCGTTGGCGTCCGTAGTCCGCGTCCGCATCGCTCCCCCTACACTATATAAATACTTGCCGGCGATCCTACGACTCTGCGGGCGGAACGCAAGGGGCACGGTACTCTACCAACTGAGCCACAAAGCCGACACAGAACGGAAGGTTACGAACGTGCCTTATATCCTTGACTCATTCAACCGTCGGCCAGAGGTGCGCCCTCTCCCCCGCGTCCTCCTCGCCTTCTCTCCGCTCGCAACGCCCTCTCTCGCCGCGTTCGGTTCGGGCGCACAACAGGTGGGGACGTGCGCAATACCCTCTCTCGCCGCGTTAGGTTCGCGCGCAAGAACAGGTGCGGCGCTGGCATCGCGCTCTCTCGCCGCGGTCGGTTCGCGCTTAAACCACATATGTCGTTCGCGCGCGCTGCGGTCGCTAACATCTGTGGCGTGATCATGACGTCAGCATCACGCGTTCGCGTGGTGGCGATTTCGGCGCTATAACACTCTCTCGCGAGGGGCATTGGATTGGATTCGATTGGATTGGCTTGGATTAGCTTATATTGGATTAAAGAGGATTGTGTTGGATTGTGTTGCGTCATGGCCGCGCCACGTTGCGTCATAGCCGCTCCACGTTGCGTTATGGCCGCGGCAGGGGGTTCACGGCACGTTTCACCATCGACTTTATCGACAATGTCTACACTAGAAGACAACAATTACAACAACAACAACCAATACGTAATCCATACGAGTTGCAGGCGCGCCCCCCCGCAGAAATGCTCTGCATTTGATCGTGCCCCTCGCGAGGGGGATGTTTCTTTTTTTTTTGTTTACGACACAAAATTTTCTGACCAACGAGAGGCTGAAAGCTTCGCTGTGAAATGTTTACTGAAGTGAAAGCTTGGCTTTTATCGAAGCTTTATTGAAGCGTGCTTAGTCGAACGTGCTTGAGCGCTGCCGGCATCAACAGTCATTTTGGCCAGCCGAAGCTATCATTGGAAGAGAGTAGTTGAGATCAACAATCAATTGAAAACGGGGCGAATGAATGCGCACGAACAAACGGACACGGCGGTTTATTTGCCTTTCTTGTTCGTGTTTCTTCGTCTGTTTCTGAAGCTTGCAAGTCATCAAAGCATCTCATGCCCAGATCTTCTTCACTGTAGCGATAGGTGATTATGCGAATTAGCGACGCGGAAGATATGGGTTAACTTAGACTTGCTGCAGACATAAAAGAACAATAACGAGGGTCCCCAATATAGACGCACAAATGTATCCACCGACAAATGGTATGGACATGAAGGGTAGAGCCGTGCTAGAGTCAATAACCAGATTTTCACCAGAATCCAGTAGAGGAATCGCGACCTGACAGAATTAGCGCAATTTTTGTGCTACCAGTTTTAAAACTAGACCTACCATCATAACACAGTTGCTTCAGGGACCGAGTCGATACGCGTAGCAAGCAGTGTTAGTGTGAGCAGTTAGTTAGCCCGCCGTGCAGAAGCTTGGTGCCGCGAACGGTTAAAAAAAAGGACCGGCAAAGACCGCAGTGAGAGGATAATTGCCTAGTTTAGCCATTGACCTTGAAATTGCCGCAATTCTTTTCGCCTCGTTAGGCGCACTAGTTGGTTTCGTATGACGAGCGCGGGCACCGCAGTGAGGGGCCCCCTCCCACTGGTAAGAACTTTCGTTTCGTATCACTCTTTTTTATTTTCACTTGTGTTCTTTTTTGTCTCTATTTTTTCTAATTGTTAAGTGTCTTCGGTGCAAGAAAATGAGACGCGCTGAAAGTTGTGTGAACTGCTTGATGACCGCTCTCGGGCAGATATCAACGAACTGACCAAAAATCTTCAACAAAGGCCCAGATTTGGGTAACGTGTGAGCATATGAGTTCTTCCTACGCCTTGACTGGTAACAGACCGCTTTTCGCGAGAAATACAATAAACTCCCGTTAAGACCAACTCGAAGGGACCATGAAGATTTGTTCATTTTATTAGAAATTCGTATTAGGCGGATGTTTTTTTTTAAATTGTGCGCGTTACAAGGGAGCGAACGTGTTGACCATCTTAACCATAAAATTTGTCTGAACAGCGTTTGTCTTAGCGAGAGTCAACTGTATTTGAATAAAACTTATACTCGTAAATTATCCAAAGAAACATGTGAATAAATAACCAGTATTCAATTGGGGCGAGGTCTAGTTAAGCGAGTGGGTGAGAATAAACTTTATTCACGCCCGTGTGCGCAGATTTACGTCTAAGTGTGAAGAACCAACTAGCCCAAGAATGCGCTTTTCTGTGCTTTACAAAAAAAAAAGCGGTGGTTGATTCCTCTGTCCTAGGAATCGGTAAAACACGAAAGTGAAACGTGCAGCGAAATCTGCCGCTGCGCATTATTTGCGGGTCAGCGGCTTTCTTGTGGGTGTGCTTGGTGAGCGACGTTCTGCTGCAGGGTCGATTTGTCAAAGGTGTACTGGCGTCATTTCCGGGACAGATATGGCGTCCGTCAACTCATTTTGTATACCGGCATAAAACACTTGCGTGTGAAAATGTAAAACCCGAAAACAAACAACCGCAAGTATAAGGTACTGTTTAGTACTAAAGATTGCTTCCCCACACGCAGACCATGTGTGCAGGGGTGCACCCTTTACAGGCCGCTTTCTTCGTTGAACTGGCATCAGTTCAGTGACGGATATGACGTCATTCAAATATTTGCCTATCCGGGAATACAACACTTTCGCGTTAAAAGATATTCCTAGGGGCGCTAAGCCTACTTATGTACCACAGATGCCAAAGCTGTGTGACTTCCCCTGCCGATACTTACAAAAGCCTTCTTTGCAGGTTAATTGTGTGAGCGCCTCCTTCGCTTTCCTTTCCTTCCCTCACAATAATCCTAACTCCGTATTGAGATGATAAGAAACGGTATTATGGTAAATGCACGGAAGCAGCATGACACAGATGCGATGTAGCCGATAACTATAGTGAGCGGAAGCCTTTCGCAGTCAAACACGTGAGCCAACTTCAGTGTCGAGGGAACTTTTTCTCCTCTTGCCTCCCTTTTGTTTATATTAGCTCAAAGGTCGCGTTTGCCGTGGCGTTGGCTTAGTGTAGTCGTAAAGTGACTTGTTTGTAGCTACAGGTACCAGGGTTCGATACTCGTCCCTGACACGTTTTTTTTTTTCGGTTAGATGACGGCACTCAGGTTTTCGGTATCCTCCGCTGCTCACAAGAACGGCTCTTCCGCCTGGGCACACAGCAGTTTCCCACTAATAAGCGTCTTAGCTGAAAATAGATAAGTGCAACTAGTGTCACTAGATAAGATACAGAGTATCGTCACTGAGGCACGCATGTGAGCAACGGTGGCCATTTTGGTGTTTATCAGTGTTGCCTGATTGCCACTTCAGCGACCTCACCGCTAACTTTGACGGGGTAATTTGCAAACAACACTGCCGAAGACGCAGCAACACAGCATCTTCGAACACCCTTCCGCGGATGAAATGCGGCGAAGTGCGTTATGTTTTATTCGTGTTTGGAAGAACGCCAGTCGCGCGCCGCCGCAAAGCAAGGAAGACAAGCTGAGACTACCAGAGTTGACCGACAGAAAACGGGAAAACAACAAAATGGCGGTGCTCATGAACCGTCGCAGTGTAAACAAATATCACGTGATGCGCACTGAGCAATAATCACGGCGGCTGCACGAAACAATAGGAGGAAAGAGTGCCAATACTCTGTAACGTTATCTAGTGACACTAGGTGCAACCATACTAGGAAGACTATCCGGAGCACAATTGAGCACTCCCTCGGCAGCGCATGATCTAGGCATGCTGGTGCAGTGTTCGATCGCAACCCTAATACGAAGTGCCGGAGATTGTCAGACCTTCATTTCCCAGCAGTCGCTGAACACCAGCTGGCATAAGCGGGGTCAGATCAGTGACACCAGAAGGTTCTAGCAATCTTGGTGTCCGGACTGGCTACCACTGTAATCCGAACACTGCAACCCTTGAGACTAGCGCTCAGACAGGTGAAGTTACCTAGGCCCAGTTATCACAGGAGCTTCCCGGAATTCAATGAATTATCGCGCAGGTCGTAAAAACAGGTGAAAGTGCTAAGGTGCTGTATTGCAGGCCTATTATGTGTTACCGAGGCCATTCGAAAAGGAAGGAGCTGGGGATGAGACTTCCGATCTCAAAACAGTTAACAGGGAACGTTGGGGATTGCAGCAAGCCCTCCTGCTAAAAGGGTTGAGCTTTAAAATTCCCTATAAAGCACTCTCTAGCTATCTCTTTCTCTGTGCATATACAGTTAAACCCGGCTATAACGAACCCGGGTAGAGCGAATTATGCTATATATCGAACCAAAAAATTTCAGTTACGGAAATACATGGGAAACATATTCCTTATAACGAAGTTCACGTCCGATATATCGAACTCTGGGCGCCTAGAATGGCCTCAGAAATGCATGATCTCGAGCGGCAATTGAGATGTGGATTGGCCGCGACCATGGAGCAAGAGCCGCGACTGACACATTGCGCCTCGCATGAAGCGACGTGACGCCCAATACTTTCCGTAACAGTTTCAGGTGCGCGGGACTCGCGACCGAACCCGCCCAGTCAGCGAGTCCAGACCAAGACAGCAGCATCGGTGAAGGTTGGGAAGAGCTCACCAACGTTCCCGATGATGTCGCGAGTGAAATACGTCCGACGCTTATAATAAATCGCTTTCGGCAGTCGATGTGCTCCGCCAATGCTTCTTAGATTTTTGAGGACGTGGATTCGAACTGGTGCAAACAATGTTTCTTGTAGAGAATGCTATGCTAGTTGAAGCCGGCAAAACGAAAGTGAAAACAAAAATCACCGTTTTTTTGCAACGTGGGCAGTTAAGGCGGAAAGTAGCTTTGATACTTGCAATAAATGGATTATTTTGGTATGGTAATGGCTACTGTACTGTGTTCGTTTCTGCATACGCAGATGGCGGAGTTGGGAGGGGGCGAGGGGCTCCCGCGGATTGCAAACTCGTAACAATAAGCTCGTTATAGGCGGGTTCGGCTATATCGAACCATTGGATATATCGAACTAATCGCGGTGCATATTGCAGTTCGCTATAACCGGGTTTGACTGTAGAGCGATAGAGTACTGCCCGTTGCTATCAAGCTAAAAAACAAGCACAAAAACTGAGTAACAAAATGAAAACCGAGGGCCGCGATGACAAGAAAGAGGTAAGGAGAGAGAAAAAGCGTTAATGAACGTCAAAATGGTTCAAAAGTAGAGGAAAGCATGAAATGTAGTGGGGATGGCTCTGGGGAAAGAGTGGACTAGGGAGATGCAGGATAGGAATGGTAGATAGTCGATTAGAGAGGCCTTTGTCCGGTTATGAATATTAACATACAGCTGCTGCTAATGATACTGGCGATGGTGATATACCGACTATTGTATTGACGTCATGGGTGCGCATGGAAAGGCTGCACTATAGAGTGCAAAGGAACGTAAGCGCAGGCCAGGTGATGCATGAGAAAATGTTGGAAATGTTATATGAAGATTGCACCATTTAAAGCATCCAAAAGCCTGACGAAGCACCAAAAACGTAGTTAACAGGACTGACAGTTGGTATATACTCGGGCACAAGTTAAGAACGGCATTAGCTTACCTGGCGTATCACTCCACCGGAGCGGAGAACACGGCCAGACGTCAACGCGCGCGGACGCTTTGAAAGAAAATTGCGGTTAATGCGTGGCATTGTCTATACTTTTCCTAATCTAGTTTCTTTTTGTCGCTGCAGTATTTTATAACCAGATTAAGTCCGAAAACTTCAAGGAAACGACTCGTGTTACGTTCTGAAGACTCGCATTAAGGCACTATTTTCGCCGCGCAAAGAAAAATATGGTGAGGTGACTACACGCAGGGGCCACTTCAGCTGTCGTTTTCAGGTTGTACCCGAGTAAGTGTGAGAAGTTGTACCTCAATATTTTCATCTCCACCACGGCATTTTTTCGCTTCCATGTCAGTCTACCCTTTATTTGCCGAGTTTTAAACAGATGCAGACAATGACTACCGTATTTTCGTGCGTATGACCTGCACCAAAATGCGAAAATTTCGGTAGCGAATTAGGGGTGCAGATAATGCGCGGAGCTTTTCCTTTAGTGCAGCTTCACGGTAATGCGCGTTGTGCGGTGAAGCTCCCACGCAAAAACACTGGCAGCGATTGCGCAAAACATACAAGGACAAGGAAAAAAAAAACAAGGACGAGCGCACTCTAATAACTGAATTTTATTAGTAAATTGTGACTTTCACCTTACAGTCAGTGTACTCTGCTTGCTAAATGTACGCTTTTTCTGTGTGCATAGCATGTGACGTGTTGCTTGAGCAGTAGTTTTGGTGCAGCCTTTCCAGCATCAAACGTGCGGGAAAACGCGATGATTTCTTTTTCTTTTTTGCCGGGATCAAAGTGGGGGTGCCGATTATATGCAGGGGCGGGTTATACGCGCGAAAATATGGTAGTTGACTTACAGATTATTTTTTACGTGCCGAACAACATAGTCGACATCGCAGGACAATACTCATCATGAATGCCAGTAAACTGCGGATATCTAAAAGTGGTGATAAACTTTGAGATGAATAATGCGCAATTTTTACGAAAACAAACAAAGAATAAAGGATGCTGATAAAGGAAATAAAACACTTACGTTTTGCCTCCCAATTTTATGCCTCTTTGAAAGCCCCACTCAGCATTGAATGGGCAAAAAATACGCCTTTATAAGCGCGCGAGGCACAGGCAAATGGTTTCACTGCCCAGCTTCTTCCTCCCCGTTACGAACGACCGGAGCTCATGCGGGTAAATCTTTTTACCCTCTCAGAGAATTCAGAGAATAGGCGAACACGCCAGGCCTACCTACGAGTGTTAGGCCTACAGCGCATAACCATGTCGCAATAGCTTATCCCAGGAGAGACGCGAGCCGTTAGACTCTCTCAAAGGAACCACTGGCCCCATTGTAAACGTACAGTTGAGAAGATCCTGCATCGTCCAGGCACAAAGCAGTTTGGACGAAGGCCACTTTTCTGTGCCCGCGTATTTCCTCCTATCGCCTCCCCAGCAAAAAAAGGCGACAAAAATTCCCAAAGCAGCTCCCCGCAGTGCGCGCGGTCCAAGCTTCGAAAGCCGCTTCACCGAAACCGCGCGCGTGGCTCCTTCTGATAAGAGAGTGGCCAACCGTTTGAAAGGCGGCGCTTCGTTCTAATTGGCTGACTTTCAGGCGCTCTGCTAGCGCCGCCGCGCGGCGGCGCGCTGCGGGTCCCGAGGGATTGAGACTCCAATGGCGGCGGTCATGCGTGCGAAAGCGAGCGACGAAAGACCTATGCGCTGACGGCGCTGTTGCGCTCTTCTGCGGTCCCCCCATTGTGAGGTCCGGTGTACTTTCGATATTGGATGAGAGACGGGTGTTTGTTGGATAAGGCTTCGTTTAATCTTTTGTGTCTCGAGAAATTACAATTGTCTGGAATTAGAGCCGGAAAAAATAATTTTCTAAAAGAACCTCAGAAACACGAGGTACCAAACAAAAAAGTGTGTGCATCTGTTGATACGTGCTCCGTTTACATTGCGGGATGTGTGGGTCATGAAGTGCAAAAGCGGTGTCGGCGTCCGGCGGCAAAAAAAAAATCGCCATTCGTTGCAATCGCGGTAGCCGCCAGCCGGACGTCACCCGATGGCAGCGACGGGCTAGCTCAATAGACGCGACGTCATTGCTACTAAGGAGCCGACCAAACAGCTGGAGACGCATAGGGAGTTGTTATTGCGTTTCGTAAGCGGTACAGAAGAAAAAGCCTCTAGCCCTGTCTAATGGTTCTCTTTAAACACTAGCGATATTCTATTGACTAACAGCGGAAAAGGAACCGCCGTTCGAGTTTTGTGTCTTTGAGGTGTAGTCGCTGTCGCTTTTTGTAGCAGTCAGGGTTTGAGCCCTCGCAATCCTACATGTCTTTTGAAAGCGAATGGCATTTTTGGTAAAGATGTTCTAAATCAACTGACATACCCATCTTTTTGTAAATAGCATGTAAATAGCATGTCTTCGTAAATAGTAAAGTGGGTATGCTTTAGATGGCTTTACAAGCAGTGCCCAGCCTATCACCTTATTAGTCATTGCTTTGCGACGTGAAGAGAAGGCTTGTTCTGTACTGTTGACGAAATCGAATGTCGCCGCCGGGAGGGGGAGACTTGTCTGCGTCAGCTTGACGTTAGGCCTAACGATAGCGTGTCAGCTTTTCTCAGAAACAAGCCGAACTGCTGCAGCGAAGAGGGAGACGTGGATACACGCCGGTCTTACGTTGGGTCCAGAATTCGAAAGGGGCGTGCCCTAAACAATAATGATACGACCAGCGGGTGGGCCTGAATGGGTTTGGTCAAATCACGAACGAATCTTGCAAGCTCTGCGGAGCCCACCTATTCTTTCGCAACATCTTCCTAAATGAGCACACTTCCGTGTCCTCCGCAATTTTTAAGCGCTGGAAGACTTTTTCCCTAACTTCCTAGACTTCGCGAACGTAACGTGAAGCTTCAGGAGCGTCGTTAATCTTGCTAACCAGCCAGATGAACCACTGTTGTCCCAGTGCGAAGGGGGGGGGACTTGGAGGGAGGTATGCCTCAGCTTGACGTTAAGCCTAACGGTATGCTCAGAATCCAACGATATCAAGCGGCACTCGCAGCTTGATGTACAATAAGTTTGATGTTGCTTAACGGTTCGTCAAGGTTAACGTTAGGGCTGTTAAACTTTAGACAATACAAGGCTTAAGAAAGGCGATTCACCAAGGCACATAGTCGTAGTAACGCAGAGAAGAAAAAAAATACACAACGGCAACATGATGATGATTGTGGTTTTATGCCCACATCTGAAGCCACATGAGCGTAGGTTTCCCCTGAGCTGCGGGATAACCTGGTGACCAGTGGCCATCTGGATGTACAGCAACTCTCGGCATCCAGAGTGAAGGCTTTCTGCTCATCTCATGAATTCCCGGACTAGAGAACCACTCCCAGAACTTCAGCTGCTCAAATAAGCGTTTTCTACTACTACTACTATTTGTACTACTACTACTACAACTGCTATTACTACTGCTACTACTACTACTACTACTATTGCTACTACTATACTACTACTACTACTACTACTACTACTACTACTACTACTACTACAACTGCTATTGCTGCTAATACTACTACTACTACTACTACTACTACTACAATTTCTACTACTACAACAAGAACAACTACTACTTCTACTACTACTACATAACTACTACTACTACTACGGCTACTACTACTACTACTACTACTACTACTACTACATTACTCTAGTCAAACTCACCGACAGTGCAAAGTATCTGCGAGAGTATTGGACGACACTTTGAAAAACGGCTACCAACTCGGTACATTCGAGTAGCGAAAATGTTCTATGAATAAATGAATTGAGTATTGAATGAATGAATAAATTAATCATTCGATCAATTAATTTGGGCGAAAGAACTACGAGAGTCGGTCACAAAAAATGTGGGCGCGCGCTATGAAAAGTGCGTGCGCACACTGACGCCTATAGCAAAATATTGCATACCGCCAGTTCAGAAAAAATAAGTTTGCTCTCTGACGATATTTCCTGGTTGTCTTAGCCAAACTGTTTCTCTTTCTCATTTATTGACTTTCTATGAGTTCCTGCAGTAAATTGCGACGATGTTTGATGGAGTCTACTTATCAAAGTCGTGAAAGAATCGAAACTGAAACGAAACAGGAAATCAAGTTCAGTAAAAAAAAAAAACTGCGGTCGACTGCCCTTGGAATTTTCATTTCTCGCTCTCTCCCATTTTCTTCGCATTGCGGCGCTCCATCCGGTGCATCCCAGTCTACAATACATCAGCGGCAAAACGTCCAGAATGTGTTTCCTTTCTTGTTTACCTTCCATCCCTTATGAACACGCTTATATATGACAGCCGAATGTTTTTCCGTTCTTGCCAATATCTATAAAAAATATATTATAAGAACTGCGCGAAAACAAATTAATCTAGCTTAATGGGCTGAAGGTTCGGGCGAGTTGGTATTCCATACTGTATACTTCACTTGCGCAAAAAAGACGAAGACTGAAGAAAAACAACCCGACACACATGCGCTGTGGGTCGTGTCGTCTCTCTTCAGTCTTAGCCTTTTTTACGCAAGTGAAGTACAGTGATTATTTTAGAAGTGAGCTGCTCGTCCTGTGAACCAAACTCTGAGTTTCCAACGCCCACTGAGCGGACCGCGGAATTCGATACATCTTTAGCTCATCGCTCGAAAATCGAGAAAAACCACACCGCGATGGCAACCGCGTAACAAGTTCCTCACTCAAACCATCTAAGCCGGAACGCGCTTAATTTGCTTTCCAAGCTCTTCCGGATGCCGAGGCACTGCCGTAGCTCCCAGGCACGTCAAGCCTTTACCATCATTAATTCACACAACTAATGAGAAAACAAATTTACAAGGTTAAACGTTGGTGGCTTGGCTGCTCCTCGGAAGAAACTTTTTAAACCTTGTAACACTTATGAAAGCCCCTGTTACGAGATTACCGGCAGAAGTGAAGTTCGGAAAATATTCCACGTGGCTGCGGGAACAAAAAAGTACGTTCCTCGAATATTTCCTTACCACAACCTTTGTTGGAAGGCTTCATCCCGGGCATTCCGAGGCCCAGGCGCTCCGCCGCAACCGCAGGGTGGACGCGCAAATTTCATTTCAATCTGCCTAATTTATCACGCCAAGCGCAGATTGCATGCGGGCCTAGACGCGCCGTTTTCTCGAGGGCCTCCCTGGTGGTGAGTGCCAGAACCGTTGTGCGGGTAATAAATAATTAGCCGAGGGAGAGAGAGAGAGGGAGGGAGGGAGGAATGGAGGGAGATGGGAGGGGGAGCCCCTCTATGCCCCACCCCTGTTATGCGTCTATCGTTATTCTTTTGCGCCGGCTTTGGGCACCGCGCGTAAGGAAAAGTGTCGGTCCAGCAATTTTGCTGCAGTGTGCATCGTACAAACCCACTCGAACTGAGCTCCCCTCTCAGAAAGAGTCAAAACTGTAGAAAATCTACGTAATAACGCGGCACGTTACAGATGTAATGTCAAAAGTTACAGAAGAGGTGATTAATATTAGAATATATATTTTTTGTGAAAGAAACAGCGTCATTTCAGAGCTACAGTACGGTTTCCCAAAAAAGGAAAATCAACTGAGTTAGTATAGTTAAACATTTCAGATAAAATAACTGACCACATTAAACAAAAAACTATGCACAAGAGGTGTCTTCATTGACTTTAAGAAGCCGTTTGACTCCACAAAGCACTACATTTTGCTGCAAAATTTAAGTAGATGTTGAATTAGAGGGATTTTACCGTATCTAGTAAAAAGCTACCTACGTAACCGTTTTCAATACACGGAAATCGAGCACTCAAGGTCCAAACTAGGAAAATTGAAATTTGGACTACCACAGGGATCCATACTCGGCCCGCTTTTGTTCTTATACCTGAACGACAGCGTACATACTTCCTCCACACGTCGGCGTATAAGATTTAATCTTATACGCCGACGACCCGGACATCTTCTTTTCCGGCAGTGATCTTGCTCCACTCCAGACAGTAACAAATCTTTGGCTTGAAAAATTATCTGTATAGCTAGAAACAAACCACCTTTCATTGAACAGGAATTGAACACATTGGCCCTGCTTGCCGGTTTTCGTCTTAAGAATAAGGATTTAGCCAACAAATTTCTATCACGTTTCCTGGTACGACCATCGAACAAGTCACTTCACACCAATGTCTCGTTGTCCGTTCAATGAAAATTTAAATTGGTCAGCTCATATAAATATAATTCTAACCGATGTGTCACGTTCTGTGTGCCTCATACATAAACTTAAGCAGCTAGAGCTGCCAATGTGGTTGAAAAAGCAGCTGTATTACGCGTTAATACACTCTCGCCTCACTTATTGCTCGCTTGTGTGGGCAACAACTGGCAAAGTTAATTTAGATAATGTGCTAGCACTTCAAAAGAAAATAATATGCTTGCTAGAAAATGAATCACAGATAACCCACTCTGCCCCACTCTTCCACAGTCATATCATACTGACTATTCAAAACAGCACAAACAAGAAAACAGCTTTTTTCAGTTATCAACAGTTCCAGAATAACTCTGATGCCTTCATGGAACAATATGCACCAGACAATCACAAATATAATCTACGGCTTGCGAGCTACCACCAAGAAAGAAATCTGCACTAACCATGGGTCGCAAAAGACATCCTACAGAACTCCCAACTTTGTCAACAAGCACCCTGTTATTCTAACATTGATACAGCTTTGTATCTCTGCACTATGTTTAAAAAAAGAAAACTGATGTGTATGATTCTTTTTATGATGTGTATGATTTGTTTAGAAACAATGATTATTTGCATGATACGATAAACCTGATTGTAACGAAGTTGTCGAAAATTCGCATTTTTTCGTTACATCCAGGTTTTCGTTACATGCTCGCGGGTATGAAGCAGAAACGAAACCAATATGCTAGGCATCAGTAATGCTGAAGTCACCCTTATTCAAGTATATATGTCACACTGGAAAACTGCGTGATTTACGCTTGCTGCAACTACACGGCCCCCGAATTAAGAAACGCTACTAAGTATCACTTTTTCTGTTTGATACTTTTCGGTGCCTTAACGCGTTTCAAGAACCAAACTAATGCCGAAAGGGCGCCTTTTCGCGAACTCCATGCTCTTTTCTGCAGTCAAAATTGTTGAAGGCATGCTAGCTGGGACACTGTACCGGGCGGTGACGTTCTTCTTTCTCGCTGTTGGAGACGGCATTTAAAATTGCGAGCTTGTCTTGAAAAGACACATATTTTCGTATACAGGCAGCAGAAATCATCCACGAATCCATACCACAGATATCAGGGGAGACATGCGACTACACGCCGACAGGAAGGCCTAGCACCTAACCTACACCGCACTCACACGTGCTAACGCACGAAAGATTGCAGTGCGAGGGAAATTCGGTAAATTAGTGCATCTCGCAGCCTATTTTTCAGAAAAAGGGCAAGAAACCTTGAGTCATCAGCGTAGCAAATTCGTTGCATCCAGGTTAACCGTCGCAACTCCTTCGTTATATAGAGGTCGCCAACACATGGGCTTCAATGAAAGTGGAAATGGGGAATTGAAAAACTGCGATAAATCCAGGAATTCCTTACTTAGAGGTTAGTTACATCCTGGTTTAACTGTTTGAATATCACTCTGTATTTCTACTTTGTGTTCTTGTTGCAAAGCCAATTCTCAAGTAATACAAATTAAATCTTTACTTGTGTTACGTAAAGTTTGTATCAAATGGAGTTTTTTTTACTGTACTTCTGTACTAGGTTTTCTGTGCATGAAAATTATGCACTCTCTCACGTTGCGGCTGAGTTGTGTGTCAAAAATGGGGGGGGGGGGGGGGGGCAGGGGGGGGGGATGTCGCTTTGTCAGGTAAATTATTTGCCTTTTCGGAATCCCCCGAAGACAACCGCTACCGTGATGTTATGTGTTTATTATCATGTTCAATTCTGTAACATCTCCCTTGTAATTTTTTAGGTTCTCTGGAATAAACATTCACTTCACTTCCCTTCCCGTCAAGTAGCTGCTGATGTCATTTGTACCAACGCGTCCAATGTAATTACGGGGTGCCCTCGGAGTTGGCCCTACCTCTGGGTTTTTCTTTTTTGTGTACGTATTTGAGGTCATCTGCCATATTTTCGGTGTCTCCCGTTTATGTTGTAATACCGGTAAAACGCCAGGCTTACAGCGAGTACTGCGGTATAAAAGTACAACCACGTACAGCAGTCCGACTTTTCCATATAGTAAGACTGGACCTCGTTCTTTATATCACTCACTATTACTTAAACCTGTGTCCATCCACACTTCAATCCATCGATTTATCCATCCATCCATCCATCCCTCCGGTCACTGCCTAATTGACAATTTTTAAATGCAGAGCATTTCTTTAACTCACGATGTCACCCGGCGTTGTCGGCGTGCCTCGGCGTCCGCAACAGCCGTTCCAGGTGCGCCCTCTCCCCCACTCCTCCTCTCCCGCATCACGCTACCCTCCTCGCTCTCAACAACAGGTCCGCACCCCTCCCCCTACACTATACAAAAAAATAATACTTATCGGCGCCTGGTTTCGATCCCACGACCCTGCGGGTGGAACGCAAGGTACATGGTGCTCTACCCACTGCGCCACAAAGCCGACACAGAATGGAAGGCTACGAACGCGCCTTATATCCTTGACTCATTCAAACTACGTCAAGAAGCTGCTGATACAACGCATTCACTACCACCAACTCCCCAAACACTAAACGTTAACGCAATACACCCACCCCCTATGCGACGCATTTACTCGAGTCCCCCTCGCGGGAGATGGGCCCTTTCTTTTTCGGTCAATGCCTAATTGAAAATCTCGGCTAGGCGAAAAGGGCGTCATGCGGCGTTTCCGCACCAGCGCGTCTGTTCAATCTCGGCGTTTAGGACGCTAATAGAATTAGCGGTGCTGACGTGTTAAGCCAGGAATGAGCGACTAGAAGCTTTTTTCAGCAGAATGCAGCGCACCCCCTCGCCCACTGCTGACGGTGCACATTATGGCCGCCAGCTTTCTCATTTGGCCCTCAAAGCCGCAGACGACGAGGCGAGCTTGGGCACCGCTTCTTAGCACGAAGGATTCGTCCAACCCTACACCCTCCTTTCTCTCTCATCGTCTTCCGTTCACCCTCTAGTTCAATATATATATGTGAATGATTTACTGGTCCCCGCCCGTTATCTTGTATACGGCAGTAGCACTAACTCCCATGTCTTATATTGTTTCGCTCTCTTCTATATCGCATTTCCTGTAATACTAGCAGCGTCACTGTCCACTCAAAGCACACATCCTCACATAGCGTTCTCCATACACCCTTTTGTCGGGCCAGAGCAGTAAGAGTCTTTTGTGAACAATGGATAACTTTACATCCAGGGCTCTGAAGGATCACGGCTTTTTTTACTTGATCAGCCTATACTGCTTTGTTACGTTCTAACATCCACTTTGCAAGGTCGAAACGTACCCGGCGGAGTACTCGAATTTACCACTAAAATCATTTTTTGCCCTAACAGCCATCACGACCTATGAACAGGCCCAAAGCAAGCTTGAAGAAGAGAGGTGCGTGTGCGTGCGTGCGTGTGTGTGAGTGTGAGAGTGTGTGTATGTGTGTGTGTGCCCGTGCGTGCGGGCGCGCGCGAGCGTTCAGCAGCAAGAAGTGACTATAATGGCAGTGGTGATCGAGGGTGGGATCGCACCAAGGCAATACGCTAAAAGGTGGTTGCAATGTCGCATTGCATCTGTTATCCCATATGTCACACGGTATCGCACACGTGCCATAAAACTGCGAAAACAAGGCAAAAATTACCATCATCTACCATTTCAGCAGTTTAATCTCACTGTTATCTTGGCGTAGCATCGGAAAAGAGAATGCATTATAAAGCCCATATAGATAACATGTATTCAAAGCTGAATGAAGCCGGCTTTGCTTTATATCAAGCACGTCCGCATTTCCCCTTACAAACGTTAAGAATGCTGTATTACAGCGTATTTCACTGTCATGTAACCTACTATATAGATTCGAGGGGTATACAGGGGTATACGTACCTAGAAACCATCATAACATATGTCAGCAGTATCGCTTTTTAAAATGGTACGGAGCACTCCGCTCGAATCTTTAAAAATATATATATTATGCCGTTCTTAGTCGCCATATACTACAAAACCGCCTGTATTACCTACGGAATATTGAAAAATAACAACCCTACCCCAAACGACTTATTTATGACCTCTCTAAGAGAAACCAAACACCAAACAAGCAGAAACTTCAACATTCTATCTGTCAGCAATTTATATGGTCAACGCACCATAAGCTACATTGCAACCAAACTATGGAATAGCCTCCCCATTATTGTTAAGCGGAGAAGTAATTTCCGTCTTGCGTTAAAAAAGCATATCGGAGAAAATGAACCCTTACCTTTTGTATAACCTATAACTCATCACCTGTAAATATTTCAGCCTGATTCTTTCAATCTGTTTTTGGCAATTACCATACATTACGTAGATGTAGTGGCAACCAAATTGGTTTCGACCTTTTGTTTTATGAATTATCAATGGTGTACATTTGGTCTATATCTTATAACCTGAGTCGGTGTTTCTGTATAAGTCTATTGCACGGGCCCACTTCTAGCAGCCTTGTTAAGGGCCCAGATATTTTGAAACCAATGTTTTGTCTTTACAAATGCGCGAAATTAAACATTTGAACTGAATTGAAAAGGTTCAAGCGTTTAGCCGGCAGCATTAACTACACCTATAGTAAAAAAATCTAAGAACCATATTCACAAGTAACCGTAAGCCTACAACACCAAACATTGTTCATACCAACTTCGCTGACATAAGGAACGTAATTATAAGACATGCTGCTTCAGTGTAGAGCCATTTTGGGCCCTGAACACACACGTTTAGTTGCAACTCGTGCTCGCAAGTGCCAATAATAGGCACTGGTTATCAATGAATTTTGCATTACCATTAAGTAATCGTCGCGCCAATATATTTGTCATTGCGTTGGTCATAATTTTGTAATAAATTTTCGTCCAAGGCGTGACTCGCTCGCCCTTCCGCAGTTTCAACGCGCAATCGTGTAGAAACCCTACAAACTTCAGTTATGTGCTTTGCGTCTTTAAAGGGAAGCTTGCATGGCTTAGCGAACCAAAACAAAAAAAATGGTTCAACGCTACCGTGTTCGCATAAACAAAAGGAGTTCCTGCAGTCCTTCTATTTTGCATGTTCCGTTCGGCGTAGAAGTCTCAGTGCAGGCGCTGTACTCGATTTCAGCCTCGCTCGTTAAGGACTTTATTACGCTTTGCCAACAAATTATTCTCCCTTTTTCATCTTGCTTCTTTCGGGCGCCCAATAGTTAACGAGCTCGCATCGTGGTGGCACCGTTGTAATATCCGGAGCAGAGCGGCTTCCGGTCATTGCGCAGAGCCCTAATTTGTACGGATCGCCTTTTCAGCGGGCCAGACGCCCGGTCCGAGTCGAACCGACAAAGCACAAAAGGAAAGCAACGGCAGCGACCGCGACCAGACCCCCCTGTTCCGTTATGCAAAAGCATGAAAACTGGAAGAGAAATTGTGAGTTGTTTGATTGACGACGAGAAGCAGAAGTTTCGCTGTCCGAATAGACGGCGTTGCAAGGAAAAAATTGGTGCCTGATGCGAACAGCGCGTGTATAAATGTATGCATTTATGCGTTCAATGCATTCATACGTATGTATGTATGTATGTATGTATGTATGTATGTATGTATGTATGTATGTATGTATGTATGTATGTATGTATGTATGTATGTATGTATGTATGTATGTATGTATGTATGTATGTATGTATGTATGTATGTATGTATGTATGTATGTATGTATGTATGTATGTAAGGATGCATGTGTGTAAGGAAACGGAGAGTCCAACACACGTATCAAATGTTTACTAACGTTTCAGCGTGCAAATATTCATCGGGCTAAACCGCTTCGGAGTTACTCCAATGACGGCTGGTGCTCCAGCCGAAGCCTTAGTCAATAGTTCTGTTTGCCTTATTGTGATGAGTGTTTCAGATTATATTTTATTATACATACATATGGATGCGTTGATCGCTTACTTCAAGTCACGGCGGCCGCTTTTCTGATGGAGGCGAAAAGTGAAAACGCCCGTGTGTACGAGATTACGGACGCGCGTTAAAGATACCCAGGTGGTCAAAATTAATCGGGAGCCCTCCACTAAGGCGCACCTCATTCCCTGCGTAGCGTCGCCGCGTTAAGCGTCATTATGAATCACTTAATTAAATTGCAGGTTGATGTGGATACTGCCACTATTTAGCGCGACAGTTCGGCATTCCATCAGCTTCGTTGCGCTGATGTTGCCGTATTAACAACGAAAGCGAAGCCACTGAGTTTTCGTGCCCTCAAAATGTCACATTCTAAACGCGTTTCCCCTCATCCCGCCTGCGTGTGTACGCCGTCGCTTCGTGGGCAACTGGGTTTATCTGAAGCTGCTAAATGGCGGAAGGCGACAAATTCAACAAAGAAGAAATACGGAGTTTGAGGTCACGCTTTGAATGCCACCACATTCCCGTTTGCAAACTTTGTTTAACGCATTCACGTGGTGCGCGCCCGCGCTATTACGCCGCCGGAAGTCCCGGGCAACAATTTTCTCTTTTCCTGCGATATATGAGCCGCTGGAAATGCCACGTCATTGCCACTTCCGGCGACAGGGCGCGCTTGTCGGGGCTCAAATGAAAACGGGAAGGGGAGCAAGCTTGGTGAGAGGAGACTTGGAAAATAAAGACAAGCGGCTAGCTGGGCTTCAGTTATCAGGGGCGAGAATAAAGGCGTTAAATTTACGTAAACTGTGACACCGTGGAAGGAGAAAGGGAGGAGAGACGGACTGTAGGGGGACTCGCGGTACAAACTTTCCGTGACAGGGCTGCAATATGAAAAGAAACACCGTTGGCGGCAGCTGAACTTCACTTTTTCGGAACGTTTCTTTGAATTTGTCTGGTTCACCCTTCAGGCGGTCTTTTTCGACTGTGCAAGCTCACCTTTCTGTTCAAAGCAGCATTTAAGTTACGCGATGCTCTCAAGCATAATAGTTGCTGGTCGAAGGCTTGACCTGTCCTACTTGGTCTTTGTTATTGCGTTTACTAAACTAAGTACCAGCTCGTCACACAATGTCTTTAACGGAAGCGACTTTTTCTGTTTACAATGACCCATCATGGTGGCACAGTGGCGACGACGATGTGTCGCTTAGCTTGAGGACGTGGGTTCGATTCCGGCCCTGGCAGCCATTTTTCTGGCGCTCACAAACAAAAATAAAGGTGTGCTGATATTTTCGCGCTCGTTGAACGTCTCCAGGTGGTCGAAACTAATTTGTAGCCCTCTCGTACGTCAAGCCACGTAACTTAAAGCATGGCCTCGGCGTGATAAGAACAATTTGAATTTTTTTCAGCAGAAGAATGTTCCCATTTAACAGGAATAGTGCGTCGTTTGTTCTCAGGCCAAGGAGACACAGAGTTCATCTAGTTCTCCTCTTTGACCACAGATGGTGCTGTTTACCTTAAAATGGTCACGCAGACGAAACACAAGTTTGGTTCATTCGGAAGATTGCCTCGTTAGAATCATAATGACGCCAGTTTTAACGCACACTTCGCTAAAACAAGCTATATAATTACGACATCAGGGAATGGCCAAGTGACTCACCAGCTCACTTCCTGCAACAAAACATATGACGTCATATGAACAGCCTTGAGATTAGCAGAGGCCGGTAAAAGCAGACGCAAGTTAGACAGGGCTTATAAGCTTGCAGAACGAGCTATTTTCGCTTAACTGTAATGCATATACATTTTGTAGCAGTAAGAATGGTTTGGTGGAAGTATGGAAGTTACGAAAGTACACGTAAACATAAAAGTACCGATGCGCACTGCTGTTGGTACTGCGCGCACTATGCTTGTCACCTGCACAGCAGTGCAGCGCTTTGTGGTTGTCTCACACGACACTGGCCGATTTGCGTGAGCGCATTGTCTTACGCGACCCCATTTGTCATATTTGTCAAACATACCCACGTTTCACGAAACCATTACTACCTACCGTAACAAAAACAAGCCAGGTGCAAATACGGTCAAAAACAAAGGCCAATAGCGGTGCGGAGCAGTATGCTGACTCCATCTAGGAGGACTGACGTTAAATAAGGCTCCACAATCCACTGCAAACTGAAATGCGCACTTGAAGTTCGCTTGGAGACCCCTACATGTGACGTCATAGAACATGTCAGGAAACACGATTTGGCGGGAGAATCAAAATTTCAACTTAAATTGATTAATTTCTCAGCGAATAAGGCATCACTTGCTGCAGGAAGAGCGCTGTTGGCAATATAAAACACCAAATCTTTCGAATAAGACAAACTTGTATTTTCTCTGCATGACCCCTGTAAGCTTGTGCTGAGGCCTTGTGTTTGTAAGCTTGTGTTTGTGTGTCGCTCGAATACGACGACCTGAAATATGTTGATTCCCTCCTGTGAACTCGCGTATAAACACAATCTGTATTTTTAAACAAAAGCTTTCGTGAATTCTGTGAGTATCTTACGTGGCCGGAAGTGGCGGTACAGCGCTCATTACCTTCACAATTCCCTCGAAATAACTTTACGATTCAATCACGCAATTCTCTAATAATTCCCTTTGCGGTTGTGCAGCTGGCCCGAGAGTAAGCTAGACCGCACTTTAAATTCTATGAGCATTGCCGGTGGCGCATTCACAATGCAACATAAAGTGCCTTTACCTTTCCAGTGCTAGTCCAACAGTAGCGATTCAGGGACTTAATCAAAGCACATGATGGTGAATTATGCTTTAGATGCTTTACGACTCCAAAGCTCCAAAAAACTCGTTCGTCGGCCCACCCTGTTAGTTACTGTCCTTCAGGCTTTATTTCACCATGCCTACAAAATCTGAGCATGCAGCTAAAAGTGGACAAAAAGAAGAAACTTTGGAAACAAAGTTATGTTCCTGTAAACGTGCTCTAGTTATCTAGTTAGCATCGTATGGATATTCGAAAGGTACTAATGCAACCGGGCTGTTTGCCTCAAGGTATTCCAACGGTTCGGTCTCTAGCAAATGCAGCTCATTGTTTCGGACGCACTAAATACGTGATTCCCGTTATGTTCGCCGCTACACTCTGAGATCCCGCCCCCAAGCTCCTCTCCCCATCAGACTGCTTTTTTTACTTTTTTTTAAATGCTTGATGGTGTTGGCCTCAGCTCTGGGCAGTCACAATACAAGCACCAACACTGATCAGTCACTTAGGGCTGCATTCTGAGTCGTTTAAAACGAGTGCTTGTCGCCTATAGTTTCCATATGAAATTGTTAAGACTGTGCCACGACAGAACCGCGCCAAGCCACCTCGCTTCCCAAACGATGTATGTACAGCGCGCCAGACAACAAAGCCTACACAGCTGGGACGGCCATAATGACGAAGGCGCGGATCTCATAATTCTTTCGGAACAAGACTGGCCGTGTTATATCCAGCGCTCAAGAGTGTTATGCGCTCGGAGAACAAGAGGCTATCAAGGGGCATCGGCTGTCCCCAAACACCTCGTCGACGCTAACCGAACCTTGACGGGAGCTACGGGTCGAGAACACCGGTAGCACGCGACTCCACCCACGTCGTTCGCAAATAGCTTGGCCTCGGGTCTACACGAGTCTCCACTAAATGGCTCTCCTTCATTAGGCACCTTTTCATCAGAGGCTCGGCTTATAATCGGAGGAAGTGGGGAGCGCGCGATAACGAGAAAGGGAGAAGGGGCGGGACCGAAACGTGCTAAGCCTAAATGGCTCGTTCAGACCTTTAGAGTAGGATGCGTCCGCTCTGAGCCCTTTCACTACACGTGAAGCGAACCTTGTTTCATTCAGCTTCCCCCTCTCCCTTTCGTTCCGGTCTCAGGCTCAATCGACAACGTCCACGAACAAGTGTTGGGTTAAGAGTGCGGCGCTAAGGATTTTCGAGGCTCGCAGGGGATGTACGCGTGGGGTGGAGGTTATTAAAATGTCCTCGGGTGGAAGCCAGCAATTGGGGCTGCGGGGTCGACGCGTAGAAAACGAAATAACGGAATACTACGGCGGTGTAGTAGGAAAAAGAGGAAGGACCATCCTCTCGTAATTGGATTCTTGCGGAGTCACGGTTTTCAGAGTCGTCAGCCGGAAAAAAGTGAGGAACGAGAGAAGTAAAAGCAGCATCACAAGATTTAGAAGAAGAAGCATAAAATGTGAAATCGCGCGTAATATGTCAAAATGAATTTGTATTTTTGTGCGTCCGGAGCGCATCTCTGGTAAAGAACTAGAATTCGTCGTCCCTGGCTTCGGTCGCTTGTGTGATTCTCCGTTCTTCTAATCAGCAGTGGGAGTAGAGTCGTTTCTTCAACCACTCTCCCGTTGTAGGAACTACGGAAAAGATGTAGGGCTTGACTTGGGGTTATGATAATGCTGCGTTGTATTTAGAACACGGCCTTGGGTTGTAGCGCTTTTGAGTTTTGCTGGGTCGCAGTTCGGAGAATAAATGATTAAAAAGAGAAAGATGGCTGCTGTTCAGTCGACTACGGCCTTTCGTCGTCACCAAGTACAGCGCCAGTTTATAGATAATCATGCCGCACCAAAGAGAAGTTTCAATAAGCAGCTTAAACCGACAGCCGGGAGCGTTCCCGGGCCGCAGTTCATATAGGACTGTACCCCTCCTGAACGATGTTATACTACTTCCCACTACTCCGCTTCTGTTATTCACTTCCTCACAAATGACGGCAAAATATATACAAAAGAACTGCTACGCAATTGCGTCGTGCTCGCGAAACGTATGCAATTTCCAAGAATTCACCCAACTGTTAGCTAACTTTAGGTTAAAAACTCGTTCTTTTAATCAAACGTGACCCATATTTATCAATAAGAGTGCAAAACTACCTACCTACTTGTTAACGTCCCAAGACCTCAAAGCGCAACGTTCGGCCTAACACCAGAAAAATCAAGGGAAAGCAATGGCAAATACACCCCTCGAAGTATGCGCTACCCAGAACAGCCACTGGGAGGTTCAGCAGCTATTTCGGTGTTACAGACGCCGGACGCTGTACGCCGGCCTTTTCTCTAAATGACCCGTTGATGATTCGCGTTAAAAAGGCCAGTTGCTGGAAGGCATCAGGCAAACTCCGCTCACACCTTTACTCGGCATGCCAGCCTTGTCTTGCCTACCGTCACGCACGGTCAGGTAAAGTCTCACTGTCATTCTCTTGCACAAAAGCATGATTTCTCTGTTTATTTTGCACCACTGCGTATACTCTTCTGTAAAGTTCGCTTTCCCTAGTTACGCGGAACCATTCTGTGGAGCATCCTTTACAGGCGACCAACGTATTAATGTGGATGGACTAGTTAACTATGTTTGTCGAAAGGTAATAATGTGAATGGAGTAGTTAGCTACGTCGGTTGAAAATTCAGCATTTATGGTACATAAAATCTCCTACGTATGTTACCAACAATGTCCACTGGAATAGGCCCACTAAGTGTCCGACAGCTAAAAGGATAAAAACCAGGTAAACTAATGCTCAGAAGGAAGCCACCTTTGTCAAGGAAGCACCTTATACAAGAAACTAATTGAAGTGAAAATATTATTCGGTGAGTTTTGCGCTGGTGGTATTCGAACCAAGGTGCTCCGGAATGTAAGACGAGTACCGAACCCCTGTACTACCGCAGCTCTTTTTCCTTCATTACATGCAAAATTTAGGAACACTCACTATCACACATAGCGACTAAGACACAGTGCAAAAGGATAACAGGCATCGAAGAAGAGGTGCGTAAGTCGCATCGAAGCTCGATTATTTTGGGCGACTAAAAATTAACCTGGGGTTGGGTTGTGGCCTTCGAGTTAAAAAAGTGGGACACACATGTGCTCAATAGTACCGGAGAAATTTGAGTAGGCCAATTGCAAAACTAAAAATTGGCTGAGTAGCTAAAACGTTCGTTGTAATCGCGTACATGCATGACTAACAAGGGAAATTGGCCATGTCTCCCACTCATAGTGACGAAAGACGGAGGAAATGTCGCAAAGTGAAGAAGAAGAAGAAGAAGAAGAAGAAGAAGAAGAAGAAATGACATATGCATACCACTGGGCACCTGCCACTGTAGGCACCTCGTCATTACCGTGCACAGAAGGAATACGCTTCGTTCCACGCGACACTTCTATAAATTCCATGGGTGAAGTCATGCAGCGATGGAATTTGAACCGCGTACACCAACAGAAGCGGTGAAACGTGGAGGTGTACACAACACTGGTACATCCGTTCCCCAATTTGACACTAATTCTTTAACAATCACCACACCAAGAAGCGGCATTACGAATAAAACTGCACTAAGAACAGAACGGACAGACGACGAAAACGACTAACACGGGCGCTGACATGAACTGATAGCGATTTATTGCGTGTTAGCAATATAAGGAAAGGCGGAAAGCAAACATAAAAATGAAAAATAACTGCGTAGATACATTGTTTCCTCTAACAAGACAACCGAAGGCATGCTCACGCATTTGCCTGCACGCTTATGCAAAGCAAACCCTTAAAACCTTAAAAACCTCCGTTTTTTTTGTTCCTGGCATCGTTTTAACATGCTGCACAGCTCAAACAGAGGCTCGCACCCGCATGAAGAAGCATTTGCAGGAAGCGTGCTGCCAGTGAAAGACTTGAGCAAGTAAGCGTCCCCGCGAAGGCGGTCGTTGACGTGCAGTTTGCTACGCTCAGTTTGCCTCACAATGTTCAGTTTGCAAGTGAGGCAACGTTCAGTTGGCCTCCCATATGAGTTGCCACAAAAAAGCGGGAGCTCGTAGCCTGCTTCAATCATTCACCCTTTGAATGGCATGGGCGTACACCCCTTGTCAAAAATTTCTAGGACAATCCTAAGCCTTCTCGACCACAAAGAACTCAAAGAATAAGCTTTACATTTAAATATGACAAAAATATTTTATGACAGTAAAAAAGAAAAGTGTTTTGTCTAGCTTTTCGGCATAAAACGTTTCAGCCTTCCTCAGGACGTAAGCCTGTACATTGATTTTTTGCAGCCTGCGCACTTTCGGCTTGGCCTAGAAAATTTTGACGGAGACGGTATATTATTAGCGTCGTGGCCTTAGAGTTTCTACGGTCCGCTGGCTGTGTTCCCATCCTGTCTTCCGTCACGAGCTTTGTAGACCGGTTGCAGGGAAGATGTTCAGAGCATCCCGATACTAGCCAGTGGTGGACTTGGTCCCGGGACTTGGCCTCAAGCTATTAAGAGCAGTGTTGTACACGTTCCTCTAAAACAGGAACGAAAGGTCGTTCGTCGTTCCTTCCCAATTTCGAAACGAGTGCTCGTTACGAGTTCCTTTATTGCGAAAGGAAAGCGTTCCAGTTCCACTTCGGACATTGCAACGTGTCGTTACATTGTTACATTTCATTTTTTTTAACTGAAGTATGGTGTCAGATAATCCGGAGGCGAAATAAAGTGTGAAATTTAAAAGCCACACCAAACTACGTATATTATACGAATAGGAACACCGCCGGAAGCAGATTATCTGGAGATAAAAAAATATAAATAAACGCTCCTAGATGGGTGTGGCACGTCTCCCCATGTCAGGGAGCACCGGAAAAACTCCAGACATGTCTAACTGCGATTTTGGTGGTCGTCTATTATGCGTGCAAAACATACGGTACTTTCCAGATTGGTCTTTCAAATGCGCAGTAAGGATACAGAGTTTTAGATGTGCAAATAAAAAGTTACGTGCACGAACATAATTAAACTTCGTGCATAGGAAACTGCGTCGAAAGGAACAATACATAGACGTTTATTGAACGCTTATTAAAATATTGCAGGTTATTTAAAACACCTTACAGGCCCTGTGCAGGGAATTGAGAAAGGGGGTTACAAAAGTGAAGCTGCGAGGATCATACCGCACAAATTTACGAGTCACAAAACACAACAGAACGAGTAATGGCTACAAGGCTCACAATACAAGTTCAAGTCAAGAAAAAGAAAGAAAGTAAAAGTCAGCAGCGTAGTCACTCATGAAATCTACGCGCAAGCATGACAAAGTTATACCGAGCACAATCAGGGTAGTATTTAAAGTAAACAACCAAAAATAGAAGTAGAAATGGTTAGAATTACGGATAAGGTAAAAGCACAGGAAATAACGCGGAGCATAATTACGTGCGTAAAAAACATTTACACTACAAAAAATCAAATCAAAGCACAGGCTGAAACCGACCAACTAAAGTAACTCTGAACGCTGGCCGTGCACGTTCCGGCGGCCTCTCTCAGGTATTGTCCATGCGGCACGCGACGAAATTATACCCAACAATGACGAAATTCCTCTCCTTTGTCAACACGACGCGTGCAATACAAAAGGGCCTGGCACTGCCGCCGACCATTCCCGTCGACCCACAGACCGCGCCGTGACGAACTGCATGCGTATTTATAACTTCGAGCAGTACAGCATCCCGAGACAGTGCGGCGCGCCCAGCCCTATTCATAGCCGGTGACAATTCGAATGTCCTCACAGCGAGCGCAACTCCCCTGTCGGCACCCCACGCCAGACAGTTTCGGGCCTTTTCACCCATTTATCCCCCCCCCCCCCCCCCCCCCTTCTCAAAAGCTGATAGCATAGCATAGCAACGCACCCGCGCCTCGCGCGCACTAATGTGGTAATTACCACTGACAATATACGGATACCGTGGTTTCACAAGGAACCTGCAGTGCCGCTCGGACTTAGACAACCTTTCCCCGGCAGGGAACAATTCTGTGGGATTGACGCGCATCCTGGCCTTTCTAGAGAAACGATGAAAGGTGAAAAGCATTCACGCGGCTGCGCTATACACCCGTCGAACGCCGTGTAAGCTCCGCCGCCATGAAGCAAGCACACGCTGCGGCCCGCTGCGTGGTTATTCTTCTGCCTTTGACTTTCGAGAAAGCACGTTCCGCTGAAGGGCGCGGGGAAACTGGCCAGCTTGTAGGAAGAGAAACACAGTAGTAAATTGTGGATTTTTGTACTCGAGCCTTGGCATCAAAAACAGCCAAATCCTGAAGGAACGCCGTTCCTGCCGTTCCTTCATAAACCTAACGAGTTACCGTTGCAGTTCTACCGACCCTTAATGGAACGGCGGCGTTCCTATGTTCCTCCAAAAAGGAATTAGTTCCCGGAACACCATTCCTTGGAACGCCGTTCCGTACAACACTAATTAAGATGACATGTCCCATGCAACGCATGTCTTATACAAGCTATGTCTTATATGAGGCCGTGAACTATACAATGCATTCAATGAAAGCCAGCGCCCGTGGTCGTGGTTTTCCTCGTACATCCGACCTGCTCTTGGCGCTGTTTTTTTCGTCAAGAATGCACCAACTAGTCCGGCTTTATACTTTGATTTTTATAAGGAGTGCGTATGTGCCAAAGAATATTTGTTTTTCCCCTGTCCGCATGGTGGACAGTGCGAAAGTGGAGGAGTCCGCCTGTGACGTAGGTTACTAAGAAAACAGCAGAGCTAAACAGTGTAATACACGGATGTCCTCAACAACTGCGTGAGGCGGATCAGGCTTTTTTTAAAGTGTGTTAGAAATTGAAGCTGCATTTCTTAAAATGCATTCATTACGTTGCTGAAAAAATGACTTTCATGTAAAAACGAATTGGCGTCTCGCTGCACCTGGTGTCACTATATAAGGTTACAGAGTATTGACACTCTTTTCTCCTATTTTTCAGTCCTGCCGCCATGATCATTGGTCAGTTTCCATCACGAGACACTAGTTTACACTCCGTTGGTTCATGGGCGCCGCCATTTTGTTGCCTGTGCATTTTCAGTTGGTAAACTGTGGTAGTCTAAGCTTGTCCTCCCTACCCTCCGCCTGCGAATGACTGACGTCGTTCCGAATGCGAACGAAAGATAACGCGTGTAGCAGGATTTCACCAGCAGAAGTGTGTCGGAAGATGTCGTTTTGCTGCATCTTAGGTAATGTTGTTAACAAACGACCCGGAATAAGTTAGCGGCGAGGCCGTAGAAGCGGCAATATCGCAACACTATTAACCACCAAAATGGCCGCCGTCGCTGACTTGCATGCCTTAGTGGCGCTACTCTTATACCTCACCTAGTGACCCTAGCTGGCCCAGTACAGGCCAACATTTTTAGGATGCCTTCCAAGTTTATATTCCCTCTTTTCAAGTGACGCACCAATGAACAGGCAAGATCATCTTGACTAAACGAAACGAGCTGACGGGGCAATGCGCTCGTAGATCTGTAATCAAGTGGGCGTCTGGCGGTGTTCTTCGCACAGAGAACCCTTTCAGTGCGCCTTCACGCTATTGCGACGACCGCTCGAGCCCGAAAGGACGCAACGAAATAGGCAACTTCTTCTGGATACTTGGAAGCGACCTCGATAACATTCCACCGGGGCAACTCGCTGACATGTGAGACGAATGCCCAGACACCAGACGGTCACTTACTCAGAAATACCACCCTGACACAAAGGCCGTGCCATTGGCGCCTACCGACATTGTACTGCCAAGCGATTGGCTCATACCGCCACCTACCGACAAGGCATGTTGACTCTTTCTAAACTCGACAAATGACGTCATCGTTCGCATCTTTTCAATACTAGCCTAATACTAGCCCAGGCTTGCTGGCTACCTAGAAGGTGTTGTTGACGGGCTCTTCGGGCCCTGACGTCACGGCATTCGGAGTCGCCCACCCACTCGGATTCTTTCGGGAGCCGGCGTCGTTCTTTGTCGTGGCGGCGACTAAGCGCCGGAGATAGTGGAGAGTTTATTGGATTCATTTGCCAGCGCTTCAGCTG
The DNA here is from genome assembly GCA_013339765.2 of Haemaphysalis longicornis. Classification (NCBI taxonomy): domain Eukaryota; kingdom Metazoa; phylum Arthropoda; class Arachnida; order Ixodida; family Ixodidae; genus Haemaphysalis; species Haemaphysalis longicornis. The sequence goes on along the minus strand of CM023455.1, from coordinate 104,271,482 downwards.
AAAGTACGAAATTGCGGGTCCAGAAGCCCAGAATATATGGGACTATAGCTTCAGTGTGGGTCAATTTTTTGCCCACAGTGTCTCCCTTTGATATACCTTCCTGGCCGAGACAAAATTATACTCACCTCCCATGTTTTAGGTTCGTTGATACTTATTCGAAGAAAAAAACTTCCACTGTTGCCGTTTTATTCGTGAGATTCCACACATGGGCTCGCCTGGAAAGGCGACTCATCGCTCGAAATCTGCACGGCAGATTCGTCGGTTACTTTGTCCCATTTATTCCAGTTTCTTACTTTTCACTTCAACATTTCTTTTTTTCTCCACGAACGCATTTTCGTTTGCTTTTCGGTTTCAACATTTTCGCCGAAGCGTGGGAGAGCAATTCGACTGAAAGCTGTGGGCTGCACTTCGAGGGGGGGGGGATGGAAAGGGGGGGGGCGCAAACGCACATCGCAATGCACAAAAAAAATCGAATGCTCCGCTCAGATCGCCGTCTGTATAAGCCGAACTTCGGCACCTCCGCGCCACCCCGTATATATATGTGTCGGCTTTTTTATGCCCGTGTGAGTTCGCGCGCTGGATTCTTTCCCGACACACCCAAGCGGCATTGTATCGAATGAAAGTGTGGGACGGACTGCTGCGGGGGGCCGATATGAAGACATTCCTCCGCGTATAGGCCAACAAAGCTATTTTCCCCTCTCCGTGGCTCGATCCCCTTCTCTTCGTTTCTTTGTTCTTGCGTGCATTCTGAAGCGAGAGGAGTCCGAAGTTGCACGAGGAATGGCTCCGTCCCTTTCGATGTTGCCACGGCTGATGCAGGTGCCGAAGTCGTTCATACAGCTGACTCCAAATACTGCTTTCGTGGAGGAGGTCAGGAAGCGATATGTCGCCAGTCGCGCTTTTTAGAGGACAGTGCAGGAATCTGCGCGATCTAGGGGTGCCCTCATCTTCCTTAAGTCCTTGTGCTAGTTTTCTCTTTTTTTCCTTTTTCGAAGAATTTTTTCCCTCGCGTCTATCGTCCAAGTCATTCGTACACCGTATCGGCACGGAAACGGGGTGCAGATATCAACTTCGCGATATATGTACCGGTGTAGGCGGGGCGCAATGGGTGTTAAGCCGGGAGTCCAGTTGATGGCAGTGCGAAGGGGGCAGTTGTCACGTCCGGTCCCATTCGCAGATCAATTTTGTGCCTCGTGCGATGGTACTTTAGATTACGAGAACAAGGGTGGGGTTTAGTGTGTTCCAACCGCGGGCAGTTTTCAGGTTATCCAAGGCATCCAGGTAGGATGAAGCTGAGGGTGTGATTCCTTATGCAAAAGAAGCTATCAGGGAGCGTAGATGAATTTGGTTATCGAAAACGTTAGTGTAGCGCGAACCTTTGCAACAAGAATGAAACAATTTAACGTGTACACCTGGGTGTAAAATTGGAAATGATAATGTCACGCCACATAATACGACAGCAATCGCAGTTTTCACCAAAAATAGCAGAGGAGATGCCAAAACACGTGTAGTGGGAATCACTGCAGTCGGTAGATTGAAAATCCGAGGCGATGCAGTGGATTATCTTTCTTGCATAGAAGTCAAAGTAAACAAACCTAAAAACAAATAACGTTTCGCAGAAGCCATGTAATAGAAAATGGACACGCAAAAGTCCCTAAGGTGAAAATGACAATCAAATCTTAATCGAGTGTCAATCGACTGTCAAGCATGTTCACCGTAGGTAATGTCAAGGGTAGTGACCACGGGATGCTGAGGAGTTCAATCAGGGTGGAACTGAGAAGCAAAAAGGCGACAACAGTAAAAAAGGGAAACAAATTATGGAACCACGTCAGGGACAGGACGGAGAAGTTGATAGCATTGCTTCAGAACAAGTCCTCCGTCACAACCGGTGATTCCGAAAACAGAGTAGACGTATTGCATGAAAAACCGATCAGTGGTAATCAGATGGGCAGCAGTACGAGAAAAAAGAAAACTTGAAGCGGATTCTGGTAAACTGTTTTAAAAAAAACGGACTCACTAAGAAACGCTTGAATACGACCGTGTCAAGAACAACGAAGACAACTTAATTATCGAAGTTGTTAATGGAAATTAGTAGTAGCAAGGTAAGTCCCATCCCCGCCTAGAACAAGGCAGTGACTAAAGAAATATAAAAACAGGGGAACAATAGCCACGACGAAGAAGCTTGCAACAGATAGCACTCGGACACAAAAGTGGTAATTACCGAGCAACATGGATAGCACACGAAACCAAGCGAAAAGATGGTAAGGCAGAATTGTACGCTAGTGATGCTTAACGCAAGATGAAACAGCCCTAAAAGACTAATGTACTGGTTCGCGAGGTACAAACAGTAACTAAAGAGCAGGTGGAAAGACGTTTAAGAGCATGAGCAGAAATAAATTAGCCGGGGACGACGTAACAACAATGGATCTACCTAAGTATGTAGATGACATTGCGCTATAAAAGATGGCAGAGTTTTTCTCTGTATGCCTCATGACAATAAAAGTACCACTACACTGTAAAAATGCCAACCTAAGTCTAATTTATATTAAGGGTGGTGTCAACTAACCTAAACGGGCCTTGAGGACAATATACAACTTTGTTTAGTTTCAAAGAACTAGGTTTTAGTACCTTACTCAGCTCCATTCCAGTCACGAAAGACGTTTTTTTTTTTAACCGGAAAGGAAAGGCAAGAAGTATTAAAAACTTTCAAATTTCGCGCTACAGTGTCGTGTTATCGGCAGAAGTGACGTCATATGGGCAAACACTAGAATCATAACCTTCGATGTGTTAAGAGCACGTTAGCATTCAAGTGATGTAATCAAACGGAACTAAAGCTCCCGCTGCATTCGTCCAGTCTTGCGTCTTCGCGATGGGTTATCTCGGCGGCCACCATTCGCACGAACAAGATTCTGTGTCGTCATAGAAATGCTGTCGGTAAGTGGCTAGGGAGTCGTAACTGCTTCACATGTTTTTTTTTAAATATCATTTTTTTTTCAAAGTTTCTGTTACAACTAGTATTATTGTTAACGCGACAAAGCAGTCTTTCTAATGAACCAAACTTCAATTCAGTCTTACTGGCCCCTTTAAAAACTTCTGACCGCGCAGGATACTATAGTTTTTGTAGAAGATATATTTACCAAGGTTAACGTAACCACAAAAACTTCGCCCAGAATTTATTATGAGGGCAGAGAACAAGCTCGATTTAGGGAAAGTTATTTACACTATTATGAACAAATTCGTATGGTAAAGGAAACGTGCTTAGATTGCTTTTACTGGTTACGAGAAAGAATTTCATTCAGTGTAGATCAGCTCTTGGAGGATATCTACAGGTGATCCATGGGCAAAATAATTACACAAAGATGAGTGGTTTGCTGTTTGCTATACGAAACTTCCGAAATGGATGTGTGTGCGTGTGTGCGTGTGTGTTCGTCTGTGTGTTTGTGCATGTGTGTGTGCGTGTGTGTCATTTCTATACAGGAAGCAAAGAAGCAAAAGTATCTAGGGAACCTATCGTTTTCGAGAACTGCACAGCGAGGTTGCACTGGAAAACAGCCCCACAGCTTTTACACTGTGCTTCCGGTCGGCTGCAACACCAACTTGGGTTCAAGAAGCTGCTACAGAAAGCTAGCTCAGTACCAAATGTCAAAGTGCGAAACAAAAGAGCACCCACATGAAGGCAAAAACCTGTGTACGTGTCGAGAGCATGTGTCTTTTTGGGTTAGGAAAAGCCACTTCACCGCGAGGTTGCACCGACAACTGCACCGCGAGGTTGCATTGGAAAACAGACCCCCAGCTTTTACACTGTGCTTCCATCGGCTGCAACACCCGAGTGGGTAAAAGAAGGCGCCATAGAAAGCCAGCTTAGTTCCAAATGCCAAAGTGTCAAACAAAAAAGCACCCGCATGAAGGCAAAAGCTGTGTACGAGTCGCGAGCATATGTCGTTTTGTGTTAGGAAAAGCAACGACGTCCTTGTGTAGCTGGGCTCTCCCTAGGGAGGGGTTGTCATCGCCTCCTGTTTTTCCCACCCAACGCCGTTTTTGAACAACCCGGCGGGGCCGGTTGTCCCGCGATTGCGTAGAGACGCTGCCTTCCAAGGAAACTGGCCGGAAAAGAAAACTAACCGGCACATTTTCGAGTAACACGCTCGCAACGACACAAAGGCCCCAACGGACGTGTCTTTGAGCCCTTCGAGACTGGTGCGCTATGGCTTCCTTATCGGACAGCTTTTTCCCTAGACGCACTTAAAAAAAATTAAATCACAAGCACACTTAAAACAAAGCAGAAAAAAATTCTAACACATAGAAAAAAAAACTACTTTCTCGCGGAATGGCTTTCTTCGCCCTCCCCTCGCCCGGATCTCCCGAATGTGAGCGTTTAGATAAGGGTCGTAAATACAACCACGCGTTTCCCTTTTACCCCTATTTTTGTTGTGTCTGTTGTTTCTGCTCATGTCATTTAATCGTCACGCATTGTTTCCGTTAAACGAGGCCTCTTTGTCCACTTATCAGCTCCAACTGCCACACCCGCTCTTCACGCTCATGCGTGTTTGGGAAAAAAAGTTCATCTCTTTGTTTTTGATTTTGTCTCCAAGATGTACTTCCCTGGTTGAGTTGTTTATATGGAATCTGCAAGTGTTCCGAAGCTACCGGTAGAAAAATTGGGGCTGCCTTACGCGCCCCTTCTGAGTTTTCTGGAAAGTAAACTAAATTAGAGCCCTAAGCTCCAACCAGATCCTACTGAACGCTTTATCCGTGGGCAATCCACTCTTGTAGATACTAGCCCAACACATCGAAGATATCATCAACCCCCACCTCCACCACCACCACCACCATCATCATCATCATAAACAACAACAATGACTCAGTCAAAAATGTATCACCCCTTCCACTCTGTGAAGATAGAAGAACAGCAAAGCTGTGGTGTGTTCCGCCTGAATGCACGCACCTATCTACCACAATTTCTCGGGCACTTAAGTCTCCTCGCGTGATTTGAAGAGAAAGCAAGCGATTATCAGATATCTTCTTTCTTCATTTTCGTTTCTTCGTCTTTTGACGCGGATTACCGCTGCAGGCCGACTGGCTGCTACTCGCGCGACAGCTTCTCCACAGACAGGGGAGATCTCTCCGGGGTGCACCTGTCCTACACACGTGCCGTCATGTTCACCTGCCACGTGACACGTAGTGTCACTAGATAAGGTACAAGAGTAGCGCCAGTGAGGCCCGCAAGTCAGTAACGGCTGCCATTTTGGTGTTTATCAGTGCTGCCATATTGCCTCTTTTACGGCCTCGACGCTAACGTCTACTGAGTCGTTTGTTAACACCACCGCTGAAGATGCAGCAAAACGGCATCTTCGGACACACTTCTGCTGCTGAAAAGTTGCTACATGCGTTATCTTTGATTCGCATTCGGAACGACGTCAGTCGGGTGCAGCCGCAGAGCATAGAGGACAAGCTAAGTCTACCGGAGTTGACCGACTAAAATGCATAAGTAGCAAAAAGGCGGTGCCCGTAAGCCGTCGCTGTGTAAATGAATGTCGCGTGGGCAAAGAAAGTTTGACATCCACCTAAATGCAGCCATACTGCTAGCTGTCCTTCACTTCGAGTTGTTGACCAATTCGCTCTCGCTCTACAAACGATTAGCCGCCTGGTTAGCTCAGTTGGTAGGGCGACTGCTCCTGTTAAGCGGTGGTCCCGGGTCCGAAACCTGGACTAGGACGAATTTTTATTCAACTACGAAGTTTCTGAGAAAGCTGTATAGCTTTCCTTTGTAGCCGTATGGCTGCATTTAGGTGGTTGTCAAACTTTGCTTTGCAAAAACTTACTCCACCTTTGGGATTTCCCCTAAATCTGTTCGATTAACTGTCACGTGATAAGAGACTGGCCAATTATCATGGCAGCCGCACGCAACAATAGGAGAAAAGAGTGCCAATACTCTGTACCCTTCTCTAGTGACACTAGTGGAATGCATCTGGGAAGTTCTTGTTTCATTCTGGCACGTTGTCAACTTCAGTGTATCTCTTGTTTGCTTGACTTCGTAGTGTCCTCGCACTGTCCTGTCTGAGCGTATTCTCCCATTCAAAAAAGAAAAAGAACGTTTAGCACTGTGGTTGGAGCAGATGGCTGCTGCTTTGGGAACCAAGTTGAAACCTCAGATGATTCGAAACGTCTTTTTTTCTATTTATTCATTTTCTCTTTAGCCACCTTTTTCTTCAAGGAAAAAGGTGGCTAGCACAGCACTATTTCCTTAGGCGGGCCGTGAAAAATAATTTGCACCCTTACAACTTTCCGTAGCGGTGAACATCTTGTGAGGCTGAGAATGTTTTTGCGCTTAACTTTTGAAGTGTTCGCGGAACAGGTCACCATGGAGGGTGCAGACACCTTGGAGTGATACCAAACTTTGAAAAGCTCTCCGCCCGGTCCCTAGGTCGTGTTGTGAATGGCTGTGCGCTTAAAATGGTAGCACCACGTGATTGGACCCAAACGTTTTGTTACCGTGCTTGTATGTCTTGTACATTTATAAACCATTATCTCATTAAGGCATTTACACTAGTGTCACTAGATAAGGTATCAGAGTACCGACACCCGGGCACGCAAGTCAGCACGGGCGGCCATTTTGGTGTCCATCAGTGTTGCGAGATTGGCGCATCGGCGGCCTCGCCGCTAGCTTCTACCGGGTCTTTTGTTTGCAACACTACTGAAGATGCAGCTAAACGACATCTTCGGACACACTTCGTCAGCTGAAATACTGTTACACGCGGTATATTTGATTCGCATTTGGAACGACGTCAGTCGCGCGCAGCCGCACAGCTAGAAGGGCAGGATAAGACTTCCACAGTTTACCGACTGAAAACGCACAAACAACAAAATGGCGGCGACCATGAACCGTCCTAGTGTCAACAAGTGTCACGTGACGCGAACTGACCAATGATCATGGCGGCAGCACGGAACAATGGGAGAAAAGAGTGCCGATACTCTGAAACCTTATCTAGTGACACTAATCTACACGTATCTGCCACATCGGTTTCGTCTGCTGTCACCCTCAGTGTGTGCACTGCTATCTGACGTCATCATCGTCGACAGACTACTTAGGTGCAGCGCTGGACGAACACCTGCCCCACTGACCTGTTCAGCAGGTCAAATATACTGCACGCCTTCACCTTTGGTGCGTAGTCTATAAAAAAAAATTTCCTTGCTGGTTTTGACAGGGAAGCGATACGACGCTTTCCTATGGCGTATGTGCATGTCAGCATCGACTAAGAAGGCCCTCCATGGTACAAGCATATCGTATTTTTAAGGCGTGTCCATGTTCACCACACTTCTCAAGAAACAGGTTCAATATATTGAGTCGTGAGGTAATGGTAAACCGCACGATTCAGTAGAGATTTTTCGATTAAAAATGACATGTTTAACCTAAATGTTTCCGTCTTTCTTTCCACCAGGCGTATCTAAACAGCCTGTTCACTCTTCCTTGATTAATATAGTTCGGTGTGGCGTCATCCCAACGGAGACACTCATTTACCCTCGAGGGGATCGCCGCGTTTAAAAACGTCATTGCGCCTCTCCTTCACATCCTATCGCTAAATCTACGTTCGAGAAAAGAGTACAAACTTCGTCATTATTGTCTTTAAGTATACCGCAATGTGTTTACACAGCCGGAGTTCTGGGCAACCTGCACATTTTTTTCGCACCCGATCTGTACGTCGCTTCTTCGTATGCGTTCCTTAACACTAGTCGCACGTCCAGAATGCAGACTTGATGCGTATTGCTTATTAATGCTGTAAAAGTGCTCAAAGTTGTTCCTCTGTGGACTTGGGCTCCTTATCGATGTACACTGCAGGTACGATCAAAGATAGCTAAGCTGAAGCTCTCACTTTCAGCCACGCTGCCGGTGGTAGGCTGCGGTGACGCATTTTTGAACTTGACCAATCCGAGCGGCTTTTTGTTTGTCTTTAGGTCAGGAAAGAAAAAAAAATGAAAACTCAGACAAATATTGTTTCGGTTCCGCCAAGGCCGTAAAGTCATTGGGCAATCGAGACGGGTGTTGATGCTACGCGGCTCGCGAAGCAGTCGTGCTCCGAGCGGTAAGATCGTAGAACATGCGCCGAGCCAAGGAAAACAGTAGTATTCCGGGCCGAGCCTTCTGTGCTAGCGCGCCTGAATTTGCTTCTCGGAAAAGCTTGGCCGGCGTCCTCAAACAAACATTCGCGCACGCTCCATTTCGGTCCTGTTTGTGGCTGGACCTATTTGTACGATCTTCGGAGGGGGCCAACAGATGGCGCACTCTGAAAGTAGCCCTGACTTTTCTTGATGTGAAGCTTGTCGCGCGTGCTGGCTGCTTCAGCTCGAGGCTTTTCGAGACGGTGTTTGCGCGTTTGTGTGGGCGGTCAAGTTTCCTAGAAAGCCAAAGAAAGCAGGAAGACCGAGAAAAGAGGGGTGGGGGAGACCAAGTTCGAATGCTGGGGGCGTCTGGAAGCTCCGCAGTGAAATTGGGTGCGGACTTCATTTGTTTTGAAAGCGGCGTAGAATAAAGAAGCGCCTACAACGGTGGCGGTGCGTTTTCTTATCAACTAGATTTTAAGCTTATGATGAGACGAATTGAATAGATTGCCGGTTGGAAAAGAGCTGTCGGCTATTCCTTTCAAGACACCTATTTACTCGAAGTTACTTCACAGGGACTATGCAAGGTAAATGTAACTGGTAGCGAAGGTTCCATAGAAGCCCATACGTTCAGAAAATGGCGGCTCTCGAGCTGCTCATGGGGCTTAGCGCCATCTGTGTGAGGAGGGAACACTTCCGGCGGAACAAAAAATAAACCGGATGTGAAGCGAGATCCGGTCAAAACGTGACGTCATTTTGGTGGCATTAGCGCGAAAATTTGACTTCAAAATATTTTTAGCGCCCCTCTGATCGCTCAGGGCTCATGTCATTGCCATCTGACGCAAGTTGGCGAGCCGTTGGCGCGTGTGTTTCCAGTCAACGCCAGCCTAACTAGTACAGACTCATGACTACAGAAACGTACTTAAGCATACTGTCGTATGATCAACCTCGGCGTTGCTGAAAACATCTTGCATTATCTCTGAAACTTTATTCTGTATTCATGTCTTCAACTGCTGTACAAAAGCAATCAGTTGTTTATTTTGATTGCAGTGGGTGGCAAACCGGGAACCGGGCACGTACACCCCCGACCGGATTTTTTTTTCTGCCATGGGATGCAGAGCACAAAATGACACTCAAACACTCTCCCTGACCCCCTCCCCCCCCTTCATACCAAAAATGTGCCCACTCCTCACCCCGATACAAATTTCTACCAACGCCACTACTGGGCTGTTTAATTGCGTCGCACATACGCAGGTTGCGTGCGTGCCTTAAGTATAGATCAATGTTTTATAATGCTTGCTCGGTTTGTGTGCTTCAGTTCTAAGAGAAGAAATAACGCATAGTGAAGCTATAACCAAGATATTTGAATTTTATTCCAGCATAAACATAAAACAACTTTAACACACTGTACAAAATCAGCACGTATACAATAAGTACAAAATGTTCGTGGAAACTACATGCATTATGATTTTTTTTACGAGCCAAAAATTGACTTTACCCGTAACACATAGCATTATGAGCAATGAAAGCCTCAACAGCAGAACTACTTCGAAACAAGTGAAAAGAACTAGGCACTGCATCTTGACGCAGAAAACCAGGCCGCAGTAATGCGGATTCACGAAAGTGAAGCGAGCACGCCGCAGCTGTCCCGGCGTCTTATCAAGTAGACATGGGTTTCTCAGAACTTCACCCTGGATTCACGCCGGCAATTTCATGGTTGCATTGTTTAGGCAATTGTCGCAACAGATAAGTAAAAAAAGCAGGAAAGATCTGGCAGCAGGGCAGCACGGAGCAGCACAACACAGTACTGCGATGGGAATAATGCTTGCGGGAAGCAACGATCACTACAAGCGTTGTAATGCAATAAAGAAGGCACTGAGATCGACAATTAAAGTGAATCATTTGAATTCAAGTGTGAATACGCTGAGAAGTCCTAGAGTAATTGACACCACTTGCTCCGATCCAACCTGAGGTGAAATCAAGAGGTAACTGTGACATAACAAAGCTTTAGACCCACTATTTTTCGAAGCACCACCACGTCCCCTAACACAACCCCCGTGCACGTATTAACAGTACCATATTTTCGCGTTACCTGTGAAAAAGAGAGAAAAATGGTGCAGCGAAACGCCAGGCGTACGGGAGTTGCTGTTGAAACCTTGTACAGCACATCGTTTCCGTAGGTACCGAGGAAAGCGCTCCGCTCCAACCATTGGCAGCATCGTCCCGTAGTTCACCGTGCCCGCCGGGCACGGTACTAAACGTGTTCACCCACGATACAACGCACCTCGCAACTCCACGCACAGCAAAAATTAAGGCACACTAAATTAACAAGGAAGAACGAATGCAAATGCGCACCACCAAAACACGCGAGGGGCGTTTCCTAGCAGACGAACTTTAGGTGCTCCTTTCCGAACACTACAATGACTGCATCACAGAAAAATGACATGTGCCATTCTTCAGAGGGCGCTACAAAAAAGGTTTTTAAGAATGAACAACATTTTCATAAGTTCTTTGCACACTGTGCCTAAATAAATGTGATTCAGAAATAAATACAGTTCGTAAAATATAAATGTTGCTTTATTGTTGAATAAAACTTGGTTTTTTGTTACTAGTGTTTGTTCCCTCCTCACCTAGTCGCGCTTCAATCGCTACTCCCATAAGCCCCCATGCTGATGTTGCTGGCAATAGGTTCTGAACCGCTTTTCGCGCGAGCCTTCGCTACCATTTATATTTACCTTGGACTATGTCCTATAGAGTCACGCATACCCCCGCTTGACTCTTGGTAAGATGGAGTGACGGGATTCTCTTTGAAAAGGGGTCTGATGACTCTCCCCTTAAGAGTCAGTAGAGTGTCAGCTTTGTAACAAGGGAATGACTCCGTCAAGAAAAGCTCTGCGGACACTCCCCTTGTTCAAAGTGTTGTGTTGACTGAGCTGGTGGTATCTTCGACACAGCGGAAAACCTCGCGGAATCATGAAGGTTGCAACACGCAAGTTTAGGACTGACGCCAATTTCCTGAACACTCTGAACTCGCTAATATATTCCGCTGGTATGAGGGTCCGCAGAATGGCTTCCCAAATTACACCGAACTGAAAATGGACACGGCCATTTGTATTCCATATTAAGAGGAACATGAGCAGGCTGGAGAAATGGCTGCATTGAGCAGCTGGAGAAAGCGTACGCATACGCAATGTCTCGTGGTACGTAGACATTGGAAGTCATGCAATCCATGGCCTGTTCATCCATGGTCAGTTCTTCATTGATAATCATGGCGACAACAGCGCCCTCTTACGGCTAAAGCTGCCACTACGGCGGAGGAAACTTACACTTGAAAACCTTGTGCGGCTCTTCGTACCAGCTGTATGTACTGACGTTAGACGCGGGCAGATGCTAAAGCTTTTTTATGTGGTGGTGTTTTTATAACTCATTGATATCCTGGCGAGGTGCAAATATATTCCACTCCATAATTCAATAATCCGCTGATGCCAGAGGTAACGTACGTAGATAAGCAGAATGCTGGATTGGGCGCGTTGGTAATCCATCGTGACTACTACAGACCCGCACAACTTTCGTCCCTGTTTTTGGCCGTGTTGAAGTTGTCGCAGAGGTAACGCTACCGCCATAAATGATCTCCCGCCTGGGGCAACCGTGAACCTGAAACTAAACCTGTCATCAGGTCGATTTGTGTAGTTGTGTTTATTGTGTAAATTTTCCTGCAGAACTAAGATAGCTTTACTACCTGAACTACACAAATCAACTCAGTGGCTGCTGAAAGAATCATATATCGTAAAATGCCCTTTCTTTTAGGTTGGTTGAAATAATGAAGCGTCGAGGGGCACCTGACACTTCCTCCTTTTTATTGCGCAAAAGGTGTTACTATTTCATATTGATTATTTTACGTGGGGCCTGCCTAATTTGTCGTCTCAAACGCAGAGTACGTGTTTATTTTAGTTTTTCCTCCCTTCGAGATGCGTATACCTCCGTCGCAATTCTCTATTCTGCAGTAGACGCAGAAACAAGCTACAGGAATAAAATATTAGCCGCACAAGAGCAGCGGCCGTTACTTGCTAGCCGATGGCTTTGCAACGGCTGTTGTTGGCTAGGAGCAGCACAGTGTCAGCCAACACCGTTTCAGTTGAACGCAGGTGGGAGAAATCTCCTCTTTAGCATATTTTCTCCACTCACCGAGTTACATAAAGTCAATACCTCCCATCTCACCCCCCACTTGGATTCAAGTCGAAGGATCTGGTTAGCTTTGTCTGGTCTGCTTCTTCAGGCATGCTTAAGGTCTGCTGTTACCTCGATGGTGATGGCCTTTGAACAAGTGGGAGTAGTGTCTGCGACGCTGCTATGGCTTCTACTCCAGCACAGCAGGGATGGGGGAGACAAGTTCTCGGGACATATACGACGTGACGCAGAGCGGCAGAGGTGATAAAAACCAATCGCAGCCGTGGAAACAATAGGACACGTTTCCTTTATCGCAGACGCCTCTTCCGTCCGCAGTAAAAGTTCGTTGAGTCACTAAAACGCGATAATAAGAAATAAAAAAAAAACGCGGAGACCGAGTCGCTGAAACGTATTGGAACATCTTTTCTTTACGAACAAGTGGACAGGTCCATAGCGGATGGTCGTTAAAAGATGTACGCGGCAGCGCCGCCAGTCTGCGCCCTGGCTATCGGCAGGTATACGATTCGAAGTTGTAGAGAGGGAACGGACGACTCGTTCGGATATAATAAATGAGTAGGTCGCGATCAATGAAAAAAACACTCCATATTTAGTTGTATCTTTGCTCTACAGGCGTAACGCCCAAATGAATGTGACTCCCAAACTCCCTTTTCGCTTGTTCTGCCTTTTAGATGACTTCTTTCATTTCTAATACATGTCGCACGCAGCTGAAACAAAAAAAAAACGATTTGTTTCTGCCATCTTTTTTATTTTCTTGCTTTTTTTGTTGGCGACACTGGTCTGAACGGTTAAGCCTTGAAAGTTTCTTTTTGTCCCGGTCCTTTCTCGTCGACGTCTTCTGCGCGCGTCGGTGCGTAGAAATGCGGGACCTTTGGCCAGGCTTTGCCGAGCCCTTATGCGCCCGTGGCCCTTAGCGACACAACCTGGGTGCCTCTTTTAAACTCCTCCGCCGGAAAGTCACGTCTTCTCGTTGTGGGCGATCAAAGCTGCAACGGGTTGGACAGTTCGAGCCGAAAACGGGAAAGTGAAAATGGAAAAGTTCCACAAAAAAAATCTCTTCATCCGAAGCCGTGGCAACATGGAACTGTTACGGCACCACTAGAAGGTATGCGCTGGTTTTGAGCGCATGCGTTGTCCTGTTCCTGAAGGTATAAACGACCTGTGCAACGGCTTGCAGAAAATAAAAAGCTAAATGGAATGGCCTCAAACTCACGCACCTCCACGAAGTGAATCATGACTCGGCGAGTGGGCGAAGCACTGCGATTCGTTCTTACCGTAAATCACCCGTGAGAGTGCTCACTGCTGCTAAAACGATTTCGAATCCAATCCAATCCAATACAATTCAATTTTTTCCAAGCCAATCCAATCTAATTTATTTCAATCCAATTCAATCCAATTGAGTCCAAATCCAAATTCAGATTCAAATCAATCCAATCCAATCCAATCCAATCCAATGCTCCTCGCGCATGCGCAGCACGGCTCTCCAGGAGCTCTCCCCCTCTCTCTCTTTCTCTCTCTATAACCTTTTGTGAACCTTTTATTTTGTTCTTGCTAACCTTTTGTTCACAGATGTTTCGATTTACACGGTGCTGTGCGTCTCCCTCTCTCTAGCATTTTGTAAACCCCTTTTATTTCGTTCTTGTTGACTTTTGTAAACATTTTGTTCACAGATGTTTCGGTTTACACAGTGCTGTGCCACGATAACGGACGCCGGACGCCGGACAGACAAGCCTCGGCCTTAAGGTGCTTCGACCCTAGAATAACAGCCCTACTGTTCTCTTGTTGACCATACATCGACGTCAGTGCAGTGCTGTTGCTTCTCAGAGCACGTAATGCGCATGATGGAAAGTACTTTCAAGCGAAGGGAGCGATTAGCTCGGATTGAATGAATGAATGAATGAATGAATGAATGAATGAATGAATGAATGAAGGAATGAATGAATTTTGAATGCGTCGCGCTCTACGGCCGATGGGGGAAAAGGTTGTGAAATGAAGGAAAGGTGGTCCACATTCTAATTTTTGCATCCTTACCATGACGTGTATTCCCTAGACGAGGGCCCACATCGTGGCAGCCTGTCCGCCCACCTCCTCACGCTATTCCCCTATTCTGTCTCGCTCCTATGACGATAAATACAGCCGATGTTTACTCGGTCTTTTGGGTAGATCCATTCCTGGATGCTTCGGACTCACAAAAGAAGTGCGTTTATGGAGGATGTGCGGTACTACCGCGAAAGACTAGAGTGGATGGCCTATGGTCGTTGGTTCCATGTGACATTGGGGGCAGGGGAGCATTGTCTGGGGAATTGCAGGTTCCTGCGATTGCCTGCAGTGCGCAAAACGTGCTGCAGTATCGTCAATGTTGGCGTGCTTTGGTAAGGGGCACTTCAGCCGATTTTGGAATGGTGTGCGGCATCCAATGCTGCAGTGGAGGTATGGTATTTTCGAGATCTTGCGTCGTGGACGCATGAAAGTGCTTCCGTGCGGTCGCACGGGCTGGCCGGCGTGCGTATGTGTGTGAAAGACACTATTTAAAGGGGTCGTGAAAAGATTTTCAAGAAAATTGTGTTGTGTGTGCGCTAATAATCGTGGAACCTTGATAAACAAACAATGCATACCCGTTTCGTTGCCCGATATTGGCAAATAGGAAAACAAATGTAGTTACGGTTTCACCGAGGCTTTCCTCCTCAACTCGTGAAGTGACGTTTCAGTAAGTCAGTAAGAAGCCAATCATAGTTCTCCCTCGTCTGCACAATATGTCGGCATAGAGCGGGCTTGCAAAGGGTCAGATAAAGCTACAACATCGGCGCCATGATGAAACTCGCCCTGCAACTGAACGGGAGATGTCTGATCTCTGATACGACTGATCAACATGGTCAAACTTTCAGTCAACAGCGCGGGCGAGTGGTGCAGTAACCACGTTTAATCTAAACTGGGCATTCGTAAGCTGTTTACGCTGTTTCGCACGAGTCTGCTCAAGTTTGCCGACATCTGTCTCACGTAGCCTGTAATGTAAGTTGCGCGAACGTGAAACTTCTGACCTGACGAGATAAATGACCGAACGCTTAAAATGAGAATTTATTGCATAAACACGTTTATCGAAGGAACTTCGAGTAGTCGGAACGTAAAACCCATCCATCATTTACTCATCAAGCGCAAAAATAACTAGCGAGAAGCAGCGATACAGCGCCGAGTCGCCAAGTCCCACCATCACGCAGTTCGATTGCTTTCCTCTTTCCTCCAATAAACAATGCTGTTAACGCTGTTTTGTTGATTGTACAGGCTCCCCTCTGGCTTACTGAAGAAGCGTTCAACAGTAAGTTGGCGGTTAGAGCTCTGGGTTGATTAAAATAAAAAAAAACACCACAGAGTGCGGGTGTTACCAATGCAAAGCGGCTTTTATGCAGCAGTTTTTCGCCCCGCGCGCTTCTCACATCGATAGTGTAGTGGATAAAGTGTCCGACTAACACACAGATTGAAGGCGGGCCAGTTGGTACATAACTGACATATAAAACAGCCCCCTGTCTGTGTGCCCTTTCTGTAGTCCTGTTTTGTTTTATAAGTCTGTCAGACTAGGCCGGCCGTGACGTTGGTCTGGCGCGGAGGCCGAAAATTCGAATCGCACACGGGCGCTTTTCTTTTTTGCTTGAGCGGTTTTGTGCCATTTCATGCAAAAAAGGTAAGATTCCAAAGAGAATTCTGCAAAAAAACGTGAAATTCAGCAGCGAAACTGGCTACAAACTGTACAGACAGCCAGTAGGTCTGAGTTCTGCTTCAATGGTTGCCAGACAACTGAAGTGGTCACGACACCGCTCACGTGGATAGAAAACTGTTTTGGGCAGCGAATAAAGGATGCATTATTTTTAAAATATCGGGTTTGCAGTTTTGCCGAAAAATATACACAAAGAACGTTGAACGTGTTGAACTCTCGCATGTACTTGGCGTGACGTCACTGCTAGTTGCGCTGTCGACCGACGACGCGCGCATGGTCGCTTGCGATGCGCCTTAAAACGAGAATTTCAAAGGCGCCTCTAAATTCCAGAAGCAATGAATTGTGAAAATATTTGGTAATAAGGTGGCAAAATGGGCGTGTTGGATAGCATTCATGGTGGTCAGCGCGAACGGTTTGTTTTCCGTTCGCGCTGACCACCATGAAAATATTTGGAATTTATGTTCCTAAAAGGTCCTTCAAGCCGACAAAATTAAGCAAAGACAAATGCATTTTCTCTTCACGACCCCTTTAATGCTTGCTCGGCCGATTCGGGTAGTTCTCGTGCGCCCCCTGTCGCCCCCGTTAAAGGGTAACTGTGTAATCAAGAGAAACCTTTTAGACGGTGAAACTCCGCTAACCACTGCTCCTTTTACAGCCCCCCACTCAGCTTTGGTTCAATTCCAACTTCCGCAAGCAGTTTCTCGGAATTCGGCGCAAGTCTCGAAGAAAACAACGGCCGCTGCGCCCTCTCCCGGCGTTTCGCGCGGCGGCGCCATTCGCCCAAACTTTTCGCCCAGCGTGCACTGCTCCAGGCCCGAGCCGAGACCCGAACAACAGCGGAACCCATCACTTCAGCGACACCGAGCCCGGTGCGACGTGAATCCTAATGGGCAGCCCCGTATCCCTCCGGGTTAATCGAATTATCGGGAGAACCGCCGCCTTCGAGTCCGACGGCTCTGCCGGAATGGCGTGGCCTATCCGTACCCTCGCTTAGCGGCGGTATAAGCGTCTGGGGTGTTTTATGGTTTTTGTGGCTTACTGGTGGCGGCGCTGCGCGCTTAGTGGCTCGTTTGGGTGTGAGCCCCGTGGTAATCCCGCAGGCCGACTCGCTGGCGCCTTCCGCCAGCTACTGGGGGTGGGGGGTCGGGCCATCCCTCCGCCCCTGCCGGCAGACGGCTTGATCTTATACGGATCCGGGTAATTAACGGAGACCATATCGGAGCGATCACAGCCCCGTGCCGGCCGGCAGAGGCCATCTAGTTGACCACTCTTAAAGGCAGCGTAGGATACGGAATACTGCTTTGTTCTTTTTCTGCGCGAAGCGGAATCAATCGTGACCGTGTAAGCCTTAGTTTGAGATGAGATTATTCACCATTAGGGCCAAGGTGAGAGCAGAAAATATAGATTACATACATTGCAAGTGAATGCATTTGGCAGCGCGTGATTGGGCATGATTTCATTGAATGTGCAGCCGGGTTTCTCGGCTTAAGATAGCCACGAATAAGTGATGTGCATCAGCCCCAACTGCACATTGATGTACAGCAAAGGGTAGCCCACCTGGACCTCTTCAGTCACGCAACGGTCCGCTGGACTCAGTTCCTTTCTCAAAGACATGTTTTAATATTAGGTCCTACTATAATATCCCTAGACGTTTGTCAACGGATAAAGCACTCCGAACCCGCCGCGGTGGATCAGTGGCTAAGGCGTTGCGCTCCTGTGCACGAGGTCGCGGGTTCGATTCCCGGCCGTGGCGGCCGCTTTTCTGATGGAGGCGAAAAGCAAAACCGCTCGGGCGTACGAGAGTTCGGCGTACGTTAAACATCACCAGGTGGTCAAAATCAATCTGGAGCCGTCCACTACGGCGCGCCTCATCGCCTGAGTTGCGTCGGCGCGTTAAACCCTACAATCAATTAATCAATAAAGTAGTGCGAACTATAAAGGCCGTACCTATAGTGAACTAGTGGCTTCTTATTGTTTATTGTTAGGTAACTATTAAAACTTTACATGTCTAATTTTGAGCCTTCCTCTAGGGACAATCTTTTTTTGTTGCTGTTGTAATCGTGAATCCCGAAACTAATATATTGTCACGAGAAGGACCCCTGGCGTAAATACAGCTCATTTATGCGACTGCGCGAGAGCAACGCGGTATCAATTTGGACTGCGCATGCGCAGGTAATTTCATCGTAGCTGCTTCTCCACTGACCGAACATCATGCATACATCGTACTGTTGATAAAGCGTACTATCTCCAGCCGTTCAATTTTCTTTGCCAAAAAACAAGGTGAAAAGCGTCAAACAGGCTCCCATGTATAGGTGTACCACGTAAAAACATGGCAGGATTACAGGAGATAGCAAATGAGACGCGGACAATGAATACGCGATTTAAAAGACCGCGTTTTAGCGTCTGTCGATGTCTTTTTTTGTCTGCAGCTTGCATTTTTGCTCGAAATTTCTTGAAGAAAAAACACCATCTATACCCTGAAAAAGAGAGACGTCAGGACACCGACATTTAAGTTTGATGGCCTGTTCGTTGCGCTGAAACCCCATTTTCCTGATTCAAATCTATATACGCAACTTCCTTTACAAGACGGCGCCCGGCTTGAAGCTGTCATGGCGGTCTCATCAGGCATTACCCTTGAAACGTACTTAGGAGGCTCGTCAACAACACCCCGCATGGCGCATAATAACCACAAGAACAAACATAAGTAAACGCACGCGCTCTTGGGGGTTCCTCGGAGAGGCGGGGAAGAGCATTCCGGTAACCCGATACGCATGCGAACTCTTCGCGTCGTCAAGCGACGCTGCTGGTGTCTTCTATTTCCCAGTCGCAGCGAGCAACAAGTACGTCCTTTCCAGGCGTACTTAACCACGTGGCGCCCACGCAAGGAGAAAGAAATACATCCGCGACGCACTTCGCATTGGCCAATGTGTCTTCTCACGGTCATTAGAAAAACAAGCCGCGACATTGTGCCTACTTATAGCTCCGCTTATCTCTATTTTGTTTTCCCGCGTCGTGTCGGGGCGTCTGCGCCGTCTGTTGTGGGCCACAGCGAAGCTGGCGCCCGTTGGGCTACAAAATGTCTGCTCTTGCGCTGCGCGAAACGCGATTGTACAAGACGGAACGAACGTCAAGTTGACGGGGAGGTGACAACGCATTTTATACGCTTAACGACTGCGTGCGGCGATACGGCGCACCAAAAGAAGTTGCGGAACTTGCCGAAGCCTCGTCCGACCAGTATGCTCCTCTTCGTCTCCGAGCCGCCATTTTGTTTTTTGTGTGCTGTTCCTCGTTTCTCTCAAATGCTTTCCATCAGTTCTAACTGGTGCTACTCGCTACTCTCGTTATAAGGATGACGCGGAGTATCCAGGGTAAAGTGACGTCGTGCGATTCCTTCATTTTTTGTGGTGTTGGGATCGCTTAAAAGGACCCTGCAACATTTTCGATTAACCCTTTCCCTCTTTCCTTCGCGTCTGGAAGCACTGGGAAAGCTATAGTTAACGCCAGCACGGAGCGGCACTGCCTTCCGTTTCTGCTTTGTTTTTGTGGCTTTATTCTTAAAGTAACTGTCGAAAAGCGTTCCTTGCTGCAACTGAAAGAAACCTGGCCAACAGCCGCGCCTCGGTGACGTAATTCGAGCGGTCGAAGCAAGTCAAGACCGGGAAAGAGAGAAAATCTTTTGAGCGAGTTTCCAAGTTATCTGATGGGGATAGAGCAGTAATATTTACCTGAAGTACTTTACGACCCCCTAATCTAAGTACCGACTGTGTTGGGTGACTACGTTCGGCAAGCATTTAAGATTTCAAGAAAAAGTTGAAAAAAGTGTTGCAGGGTTCCTTCAAATCGTAAGACGCTTGTTCTAAGTGCGCGGCTGTTCTGGGAAGACGAGTTTTCCTTCAAAGACAAAGTCTTCCCTCGGAAGGCATAGAATTGCGCAATCTTATACCACCCGTGCAAGCTAAGCCCTTCCCGAACGCGAAATTACATACCCATACGGGAGGGTGAATCCACTGCTTCTCTCTCCATTTTGAATAAAGCGCGTACCGAAGACAAAGAACGCTTTGTTTCGCAGATAGAATCGCCGGAGCAAAAAACGTTTCGCCGCCAGAAAACAGTGTATCTAGACGACGTTAAGGCGCTATAGGCTGTAAATGGCTACAGCCAAATGCTTTCACATGCTGGAGAGATTGTGTGTGGGCCGTTTGAGAAGAAAGTGAGAGTTGTGTCGGGGCGGCAGCCGGCGTATGAAGCGATAAAGAAAAAACGGAGGACTGGAAATGGAGTTGCTGCTACGGCGCTACGGAGTGTCGGATATGACGCCGAGGGGATTTTGTGAGTTACAGAAAAACAAAACAAAAAAACTTAGAGAAACAAATAGGAGATGAAGTGGTGGAGGCGCAAATTGATGTTGTCCGAAAGTGCAACTGACAGTTCCCGAGATGAGGTTTACATAAAACGGAAAAAAGGAAAGCGCACGAGCAAAAGCTGCCGGTGAAATGAAGCAGACAACGAAAAAAAGTATCTTCTGCGAACACGAACCGTCGTCTGCTCGGCTCCCATATGGCTGTAAACACGGTTGCTCTTCCTTCCGCCGCTTTATAGATTTCAACATCGACGCCAGGGGGAGCGCCCATTCGTTCCAACGTTATGCCTCGCGTGAATACTGCAACCGCCATAATGTCGGGACGAGTTGTCATTGGAGTAAACTTTACGCCTGCCGGAGCGAGCCGGAAAATTCGCCGCCATGAAGTAAAAGCCAAGAATTACACGGCCGGGAGAAAGAGAGAGAAAGAAAAAAAAACGCAATTTCCTTCCTACGCTGCAGTCTTGACTCGGCGAAATGAAGAGCGCGCTGCAAGCTGCTCGCAGGTTGGGTCATTTATCTTAGAGAAGTCGCCGAGGGAAGGTGTGTGCATATTTATGCCCCGTGTATATATTCTGGCATAGAATTTTGGAGATGGCTTCCGGCTTCCTGTATCGAAGTACATACCAAGCCCCACTCGGGTGTGCGGCGGAATTTTGAAGATCTGGCGAAATGAACGCTCGCCTAGCCTCATGTGTCGTCGTTTACGCGTTGCCGCCGCAGTTTCGTATTCGGTAGAAACTGGGAAATGAACGCTCTCCCTGCGTCGTGTGTCGTCGTTTAGGCATCGGTGCCGCAGTTTCCTATTCATACGAAACGCCGTGGTTTGAGAAACACCTGTTAACTTTGTGGGACTAGGTGTGAAGATAACATGCTTTTTGGCTGTAAAGTTTTTACGTCCACCCGCTTATCAATGTTCATTTTAAATCTTTAATTCATAGTGCAGCCTGCCTCGCTGATCGTATTTTTTTCATTATGGACCCGTTCTGTGCAATATACGGCTTGGACAGATATGGGAGCCGCTTATTCAGCGTTGGGAATGCGTACTGTGCTCCTTGGCATGCAAAATTGAGTTCGTCGTCTCAAATATCTGTACTGAAATTTTAAACAAGTCCAGTATCGCATACAGTTAGGAACTCGATTTCTAAGGTAATGCTAAGAGTAGCACACGGTATTTTTTTTACGAAATAAAAGAGATCCGCAATATTAAGCTTATATATCTCAGTTAGCTGTCAGAGGTTTCAGAAGTAACATTTTTTACATCACTAAATCGTCCCGGCCGTCTGGCGTCACGAGCTTTTCATGTGAGACAGGGCTCAGGATAGCGCAGTAAAACCATTTGAATAATTAAATGCCGCCAGGTAGAGAGAAGAGCTTTATTTTGTATTTCGATTTGCTGCATTCTTTTTTTGCTTCTCGAATTTCATGTAGGCACACTAGGGCTATGAGGCTCGCCGTAGTGAAGAGACCCGGGTTCATTTTGACAACCTGGGAATATTTAACGTGCGCCAAAATCTCAACAGACTGATGTTTCCGCTTTTCGCCTCCATTCAATTGCATATTTTATAAAGGGTGCCAAGAAAGCGAAACGGCTTTTCATTTTTGCAACAACGTATTTATTTTTAAAAGTGAGGGAATAATAAAATAAGGCTCATACGCGTTAGGCGTAATGAAATAACGCTTATCCTGACCGGTTTCAGGTAAACGGGTCGGTGCTCTTGCGGGGCCCATCTTTCCTTGGCGCAGTTTGTACGTTCGTCTTGGTTTCTTTCCCTCTCCAATTTAATCACCTGTCAGGTACATTTACACGAGCAGTGGAGCAGATCAAAAGCTTTTAAGGCGCGAATCACTTTAGGAAATTTTCAGATTCGTCATTGCCTCCCTGCTCAAGTTTATATGGGGGGTATTCATCAAGCGCACAAAAGCGAATTTTTGTGCGCCGGGCTCATTGCGAATACAAAAAGCAGCGCTGTCCCCTCTGTCCGTCTTTCAAGATTATCGTCGGCACTCTCGTTGAAACCTTAAACTTGTTTCTCAAGTCATTACGACTGAAAAAGAAGATGCCTACGGATTTTTGTTTTCGCTCAAATAACCGATTGTGAATTTGTTGGCGCTGGTTGTTTTATTTTGCAGACGTTTCTCACAATTGTTTCTTCGTGTTTACCTTGAGCTTCAACGTATTAGGTATGATTTAGTGTGTCTTTAGTAATGGAACGGATCCATGGATGGCTTTAGTCAAGGTAGGAGGTCGAAGGCACTGTTGGGCGAAGGACAGCAAGGCCGGGAAATACGGTTCCACTAAATTTTGGTCATGACACCTAAGGTGTTCGCATTTGCACTTCAGGGGAGACGTATCGGTGCACCAGACACCTGGCGTAGATATTGAATGTGCCCAAATGAGGCTTTATTAAACATAGAAAAAAATGTGCGTACATAACCATGACCGGGGGTTTAACGAAAAAAAAAAGGCTGCCAGGAAGCCCTAATTCTTTTTGGTTTCAGAGCAATTAAAATAATCGGTTTCTGCCTTTTCCCGAAAGCACAATCTATACTGTTTTAAGTATCGTGACTTCAAAATGCATTATAATGATGGCGTGTGCGTACCTGAACAGCGTTAATGTAGCATACTGGCCTCAGTGTTCAAAACCGCGCCAAATAACAAACGTGAATCGCCATGTATTACGTTACGTTATTCCCCTTCCCATTCGTTGCTTTACCTTATTCCAAAAGTACGTTATTCGTGAAGGAAGTCTTGGCACGGTAGCGATTTGGTGAAATTTTCGCGCCAGCCAGCACGCCGAATCTGCATCACAAACGTTATCGTAGTACAATTGGAATATATACAACGCGTCTACCTGGAGTCGGGAGAAGGGGTTTCTGCAAAGTTTTGCCCGCTGTTCTCCCGTACAAAAATTACATATTATGTATTGGGCAACCAGCATCAGCTGACATCCAGATGGCAGTAGTTTTGCGTGTGTGTACGTCTGTTGCCCACAATGGCCGGCTAACAGAGGTTGGATAAATTGGGTGCACGATTCATTGCAAGTGATTCGCGAACGGTCTCGCCATAGGTTCGGAGTTTTCAGGCATCACAATAACATCAATGCTTAGTTCTTTGGAAGTTATAAAGCTTCTGTAAAGTTTTCTCGCACGGCTAGCATCCAGTAAAGGTAACCGCTTCCTCCCTGTGCAGTATATTTTGCATAAGGAATGGTTCCACGAAGGCCCATAGCGATAGGAGCGATCAATTGTGTTTATCTGCCGAGTCGTTTCTGGGGACTAATTGAACGAGTGTTGCCCAGCGCATTACAAAGATATATTTCAGAACTAGTATTTAATTAAAACTGGCTTTACAAGATACACAGCCTTAATGGGGCAATTTTCATTGGTTTAAGCAAGGTACATTACCCGTCCAAAACTGTGGAGCACGAGTATAACTTTGCTGGCATTGAACTTCTCACCACGACGTTACGACACCACTAATGCGGCATGTAGAGAACGTAATAATAACATTGCCTTACAATGGCGATGAGATAAGACCCCAGTTGGTTGCCGTCTCGTTACTTCTTACGATGGACGTCTAGTCGAGCAACTTCTCTCGGGCCATTTTTAGCAAAAACAACAAAACTATATTCTGTTTCCGAGCTACGCGAGCATCCGGCAACCCCTGCTGCTGCGAAAAGTGTAACAAGTGCAATCCCGGGAGCTGCTAGATAACATTGTGTTCGGCATGTTATGGATCACCCTAACAACACCAATGCTCTCATTGAAAGCGAACGTGGTTTTATGCATTAGCGATTATCTCAGAAACGGCGCTTTGAGCTAGTAACCGACCTTTAGTACTCGTTGAATTCTTCAATTTACGCTGACGTGGTCTTCATTAATTAATTCAAAGCTTTTTACTATGGGCCTCAGAAGGGTCTTGGACTGAAGGCCTCTAGCGTTCAACTTGACAGGAGGATGACAGACAGGAATAAATAATATTAAACAACCGTTTCCACTCAGTTAAATCAATAACATATAGCTAACCACATGTGTGTCAACTGGTGTACCACAGGGATCAGCCCTACGCCCTCTGCTGTTTTTTTATTATATTTGTGATTGATATAGCTGATAATATACCATCAAACGCTTTTGTCTTTTGCAAGAGACTGCTTTATTTAAAAAGAATAACCGCCTCTGCTGATATAAGTAGGCTTCAGACTTATTGTAAGACTGCTGCCGTACCTGACAAATAGAGGCTATCGCAGAAAAAAACGAACCATGAAACGCTTACTACCCGGAACAATTTAATCCTAAATGAAGTTACCGTTAAAGATACGCGCTTCGAGTCAGTTCAATCGTTCATGTATCTCGGTGGTTTTCTCACTAAACTGAACTTGGAACGCCCGTATAGTTTACGGAACTTGCAAAACTTTTAATAACTTCAACATTTTCAAACGACGTGTACACCCAACAAATTGAGAAACTAAACAGCAGCAAGCATACACTTCTTTAGGAAGACCTTCGTTCAAATACGATTTTATTGTATGGGACCCGCATCATGAATATCTAACAGCCATACTGGAGACTGCGCAGAACAGAGCGGCACGGTTTATTCTGTCGGCTTATTCTCACTATTACCGTGTTTCGCCACCAATAGCTTCCCCTGAACTCCCGCCACTTTCAATGCGAAGAAATACTGTCACTCACAGTTTTTAGCGTGTTATTTTATCATGCAGAAGAACGAAAAGTTGGGCTAGTTGGTATGTGTTCATCTTGGTGGAATACAAAGCGCTCAAAAAACAAGGACGAAGGAAGAAGTAGACAGCACGGCGCTTGGTAGTTTATTGTTTATTGCCTTCATGCCGTGATATTAATCCCGCCCCCTACGTCTCAGTAAACATCGATCATGCGCACAGTTAGGCCCGTATTCGCGTAAACGAACAAGATCCAGAATCCGCCCGTACCTCTTAGTTTTGCCGAGTGGTATATACTTCCCCAAATTGTGGAAAACCTAACCAAGCTGTCCTTGTTGAGAGGGCAGTGTTAACGTTACTACAAAGTGAACATCAGCTCTAGTTCTGTGCCTATACCTTATTGTACTTTTAACTATCAATAATGTAGGTATTGCCTTTAAAATTTGTATTGTTTGACGTTCATCACTCGTAGACCTTTTTGTGTTGATTGATATAGCCCCCCCCCCCTCACCTATGTAATGCCCCGTTGTGTACGTAACGTATTTCAATGAATAAATATACAAAGCTTCTCAAAGGATGCTACCCTGGTGTGAGTACCAAGTAAACAAACACGGCGGTAAAAAATGGAGAGTTATATTTTGTGCCCACTGACAACACCGATTGCAAGAACACAACAGAGAAAGTCATCGCGATATGGATTTCCTTACAGAATGCCATAAAGTGGGCATCGATACGTGTAGAACACATACATATACGGGAGGAAAGAGGGGGTGCTCGCGGCAAGGTCCACTAAATGATACAAGCGTGCTGGCGGTCCGGGGTGATGATGCGTGCGGCTGGCAACGCTCCGGAATTATTGCCTCCAATTATTAATCCTCCGGCCGCTCTGCGTGATGCTGCAGTCCCAGCGTAACACTAATTATGTAATCCCCAGAGGAACTAGGGAAACTATCCAGAAGGGGACAAAGGAAAACATGGCAGCCGGTAAGGTGTATTAGGCTAGATCATTTGCGGCAGAAGCGGTGCTGTCTAATTTGCTCACACCATCTGGTGGCGAAGCTGAGCATTTGTAATTCCTTGTTGTTTATATTCTGATTTGTAGGTGAGTAATCATGTTTGTTTTAAGAGGTGGTGGATAAAACAGAAAAAAAAGTAAACAGCCAAAAAATTCGAACTTCTGCGAAATGCTTTGTAGGTGATCTCGGTAGCTTAAATAACGCGCACCTTGTTTTCACGCAAGCAGCCGTTGTGTTTAAAACTTGCAGCACACTTAACATTTTTCCAGAAATTGAAAATTCAACTACGAATTTTGAGGCATGTGAAAACTATTCAAGGAGTGGCAATAAAAATGTTCTTTTGTAGCTTTCAGCGAGGAAGGTCGTTGAAGGTGCTGAAGTTGTGTTAATCAGACTTGGTATCATGGCAGCGCCCACCGTACTCATTCGCTGAGTCTACGTAGTTTACAGAGTACAGGCTGAAGGGCCTACCTGCATGCAGCCAAAGTATTGCTGCCGTCTGACTTCTTGTTTCTCCACCCACATTTTGTCTGCTTTAGTTGCCGTGCCTGTGGTTGGTTTCAGCCTGACGTGCGCTTGCTTATACTGCGATCTTATAATCGATCCCCTGGTTGCGACATGGTTCTTCATGCGCCCCACTTGACACACACAGGTGAACACTCGACCCCAGTTCTAATAATAGGCGACCAAGGGAAATGACACATACAGGTACACTGAAATTTATTACCGTCTGCTCTAGATATAGTGGACACCAAAGCTAAGGAAAAGGGCCTCGAAATACATCGTTTGTAAGTGTTTAGCTAGTCTGCTAAAGTTGACACTTTACACGCCCAACCCTGGCTCGGTCAAGCAGGCCTCTCAAGAAGCAATTCCACAAACACTGTCAAGCCTTGGTTTCCATTGCTGTAATTATTATACGTATTCTCTACGTGCTCGAAATTGGATATTTGAGGGGAAAATTTTCAATTCCTCATGGCAATTAGGTTTACCTTACGCGCTTTGACAGCGAAAGCTAATGGGTTCCCTTCGTGATATTTATCGAAGACGTCTTACTGTTACATCGTGTTCGCGTCTCTTCGTTCCCTTTAGTTTCTTTCTCATTTGGCGCGAATACTGAGATACAAACTGGAGATACATCATGCCACAATTTCCCCACAGTAGGAGTGCCTCCGAAGCTGACG
Organism: Haemaphysalis longicornis; assembly: GCA_013339765.2. NCBI lineage: Eukaryota > Metazoa > Arthropoda > Arachnida > Ixodida > Ixodidae > Haemaphysalis > Haemaphysalis longicornis. Next base: position 104,244,255 of record CM023455.1, on the reverse strand, counting down.
TGCACCTGGTCTACTCGGTGCCCTCACGTTAACCTGTCGCGCGGCATCACGTCCGCGCTGCACGTACTACTCTTACCCTTGTTCCAGCGCCAGCAAATGGCTGACGTAGCGTGGTGGTAACGCACTGCCCTCCTACCCTAGATACCGTGTTCAATTGCCATGCGAGCTCGAATGTGCTTTTATGTAACCTTTACAACTACGGCCATTCTCAGTGTAGGAAAACGAGTGCAACAACAACGCCACTTTTTCTCACAACGATGCACTTATGGCTCTCGCCTTAAAATAACTAAAACAACCACACACAAAACGTCAGAAGTGAAGTTTAGTAAAAAGAAAAAAAAGAAGCTACAGCTCCTGCTTATATTCGCGTCTTTTCGGTAGACGCTGTATGGGGCTCCGAAGAGCTCCCAACTGGCGCCGAGGAACAGCTATAAATCGTTGCTTCGCTGCCTGACGTTCCAAAACACCGTTTTGTGTATGACTGGTGTGAAACTCTAAGCGCTACATCGGTTGCTCCATGGTGCGGACGCAACGGCAATTAGGATCAAGTAACAGCACGCCTCCAAAAGAACGACTTTGACACCCCAGACATGCCTTCGGTGCTCCCATCTTTCGGGCACCGCTGCAGCGAATTAAAAGGTTTATTTTTAGTGTACCGCTGCCTTTTTGCCCTGTTATGAAGTAAAATTAATCCCAGTTGTAGCTATATATATAATATATATAATTATATATATATATATATATATATATATATATATATATATATATATATATATAGAGAGAGAGAGAGAGAGAGAGAGAGAGAGAGAGTGACAGAGGAAGGTGTCGCCCCATCGGGAAATCTCTCGCCGGGAAGCGGACCGGTGAAGTGCCATGCCATTCTGGAAATCTCTTTCGCCGTTTCTTCTCCGCGACTCGTACTATTTAGCAAAACGTCGGTCTGTGCGTCCGGCTTTAGGTCCACAGAAGGGACTTAAAGGGACCTATTCACAGAAGGCAACCAATTCACGCAAAACTGCTGACTGCTGCTGAATGACGTCATTGCCAGGTTTCAGAAAGCCGCAAAACTCAGAGATACACTTGAGACTGCTTAGCTTTGGAATTGTCGTTTCACCGGATTTTATTTCAACCTCTGCGGTCCTCTGTGTTTAATGGAATGTGTGCCGTGAATGTGTCACATTCTGTTGCAACGTCTTCGTCATCGGAACAACACGTGATTGGCGCAAAATCTTCGCGTCGCAACGGTTGCGGTGCTGCAGGCTGGTGGTGAATTTACCTGCAGTAACTACCTACCTCCTTCCTCGCCATGCGGCATTTTTGTGAACCCTTGCATTTTTTTAAATGCAGAGCATTTCAGTAACTCACGATGTCACCCGCGTTGACGTCCGTAGTCGTAGTCCGCACCCCTCCCCCTACACTATATAAAAAAATACTATCCGGCGCCTGGCTTCGATCCCTCGACCCTGCGGGCGGAACGCAATGTACATGGTGCTCTACCCACTGCGCCACAAAGCCGACACAGAATGGGAGGCTACGAACGCGCCTTATATCCTTGACTCATTCAAACTACGTCAAGAAGCTGCTGATACAACGCATTCACTACCACCAACTCCTCAAACACTAAACGTTAACGCAATACACCCACCCCCTATGCGACGCATTTACTCGAGTACCCCTCGCGGGGAGATGGGCCCAATTTCTGACTCACACTTATTCAATCAATCAATCAATCAATCAATCAATCAATCAATCAATCAATCAATCAATCAATCAATCAATCAATCAATCAATCAATCAATCAATCAATCAATCAATCAATCAATCAATCAATCAATCAATCAATCGTACTTTCATAGACAACCACGTCTCACAGCTGCCGTTGAGGTAGACGCTTCAGAGTTAGTCACAGGAGAGGCAGTGGTCGCTTGTATCTTCTGATTACCGCTGTCCGGTTCCTTAATTTTCCCATTGTGCAATTTTTTTCTCCTCTTCGTTACTATGTCTAGGGTTACTGGCTAATGGCTTTTGTTGGACCTACATAAATGCTTTTAGGGTAAACTTGGCTTGCTACTATTGTAATTATCATGCTCAAGTTGCTCCTGTAGGCGTTCAATAACGTTACTGTGCCCTTTCATTACGATAGCCATAACTGTTTTCCCTTTGAATCGATTTCTGGTTTTCTGCTGTTTCCTGCTTCTTCACCCTTGCTAGCCCACCATACGAGGTATTAGGCTGCACGTGCTTTGCTAGTTCTGTATTAAGCATGCTTACACTATAGGCCACAGCACATGTCGCTAACACGCGTTTCTTTAACGATTGCCACAACGAATTTACTATATATATAGATCAATATATATCCAGCTAGCGCAAAGGATCGGCCATGTTGAAGTGAATGTGTGCTAGACCCGCGTTTTGTAGGCTTCTATTTCAAATCCCACACCCCAATTCAACCATTTTATGCGTTTAAAGTCCTTACACTGATCAGAGTGGGTTTCGAGTGTTGTCATTGTGATTATGTCCCCTTGCTTTCGCGGTAACACGTGCAGACTCCTACATCATGAGGGAAATGAAAGTGCGGACGGCTACATCGCAATACATAGAATCGCAAGTGGTGCAGTCGCTGGTTATGGCGTAAGCTCTCTGGTTCCAAAAACGACGAGGGACGTGCTCGGCAGCCGCAAGGCCACGCAGCGCTGTTTCCGACCACTTGAGAGTTAAGGGTTGAAAGAGAACAAGAATATAAGGAACCATACAAATCTGCGTAACTGCCGCTTCGAATACGCCTGCTGTTGACTTTCATGCAACTGCTGCCCAGTTTACCCTTTGGGGTACTCGTAACGATAGCTTGTAAAACTATTTCTTTCAGGCAACTGTATACAATGGAATGGTCTTAATTCAGATCCCGATTTTAGTAAGCGGTGAGTCGACACCACGACAGTGTCGATGAAATGCCTGGAGAGACAGACGTACATAATGATCGTTATCATCATCGTCTTCTTCTTCGTCGTCATCACCATCAGCCAACAAACAAATTTTCACTTGGAGCCGCGAATGCGTTAAATTTCTTGCTACCAAATTCATGTACAAGTCATTTTCGATTACTGTCAGTGTGATGCTGTCGGCGTGAATAGACTTTACAAGCGAAAACACCACACTGATGAAGAGAGATGAACATAAAATGATCGCTGTGCGTATAGTTACGTGTGCACCTCTCTTCGTCCGTGTCTTGTTTTTGTTGGGAATATGTATTAACCCAAAACCAACTAGCCCCACTTTCAGCATTAAATATTACGGCATTCTTTCGGTCATTTTCCAGATGTGTGATGAAGCACTGCTCCTCTTCTTGCTCCCCTTCCACCTTCTTCTCTTCCACTCCTTTGACCCTCCTTGGTTTAAAAGTCAAATTTAGCCCTACCATGAAAAAGCCGTTTGACAGATACCTAATGGTTGAAAAGTCGGTCAGAGAACACACCGAAAGAAGCTGAGTGAAGAGCACGCGCATTTTTAGAACATTAAAAGTGTAATTTTTGCATGCGGCGAGTCTGAAAGTGAATGCACCTACAGTGCGCAGAGAAAGGCAGCCGGGTTATCAAGTGTACTGCATCCAACAGCAGGCGACAGACGTGTCCCGGCGCGACGTGCGCCTACAGCTGTTTGAAGAAACGTCTTTCACGGGGATTTCAGCCTGCCCGGCTGCGGTCTGATAAATGGGGCCACGCTGACCCCAAGAAAAAGACCAGACGCGGGCCGAAGCGTACACGCAATCCAAAAGGAAAGAACAGAGCAGGAGGAGTCAGCGGCCGTTTTGTGCCCATCGAGCGAAGACGGCTCAGCGCGCAGCCCACCAGCACCGGAAATCCCGCATCATCCTCCTTAGTGATCTACAGAGGCGGCTGCACGGACGGGGGAACCGCAACTGCGCGGAAGAGTCGTAGCTCTCTGGGAAGAAGAGGAGGGCTGGCGTGCGCAAGTGCTTCGGCACTGATACCGTGTAGCTAGCGCTGGCTGCTGGCGTTTGACGCGGCAGAATGGAACTAGCCTCCCGTTCAACCGGTGGCTCGCACCGTCCGGAAAGAAGTGTGATTTGGGTTTTGAGAAGTTGTGCTTTGGTTGTAACGGTGTAATTTGCAAGAAGAAGGGCAGAGCACACAGGACACAAAACGCCACTTTATCTTGGGCAAAAACTGTCGCACATGGGCTTCTTCCGAGCGATATGCTGCTACGATGTATGTGTGTATGTATGTATGTATGTATGTATGTATGTATGTATGTATGTATGTATGTATGTATGTATGTATGTATGTATGTATGTATGTATGTATGTATGTATGTATGTATGTATGTATGTATGTATGTATGTATGTATGTATGTATGTATGTATGTATGAGTGTTTATGTACAGGATATATGCTATATGAACATAAGTAAACCCATGTGAGGACTAAATCGATTTATTCAAAATCTCGGTGCATTTAAAGTTTTCAAAGGCGGCTACTGCATTGCGTAGAATGTAAAGCATGCCCACTTTTAACAAATTATCGCTTATAACAAAGAAAGTTTTCTGTCATATATTTGCTTGTGTGTGCGTGTGTTTGCATTTGTATGTGTGTGTGTTTGCATCTGTGTGAAAAAGCCAAAGGTCGATCCTAATGTAGGGACCCGTCAGTGACTATAGACCCCTACTCAACTTTTTAGCAAGCATATCTGCATCAACTAAGCAGGATTATTCAGGCACGCTCTTACAAAAACATAAATACGTAGCAACAATCCGCCTTAAGTGCTTTGGCAATGATTGTAACCGGAGTCGGATCCAGGTTATTCCGGAGGGGAGGTCAGCTTCTATCAGTGTTGATGTTGTTGATTATGATAAGAAGGAGAACGAGGAGGGTAGTCACCGAAATTTTGGAAAAACAGAAATACAACAAATAGGAAAAATCATCAACTACACTTTTTATTTGACCTGAGGGGTTATTTTGTCAGGGGTATCAATTCCCAAATAAAGGGGGTGTTAGGACATCCGGCCCTCTATGGATCCCCCAATGACTGATCCGCCAAAGACTGTAACGTGGAAACAGGGCACAAGCCCCAAGTTTAGCATTGATGACTCCCTTCTCCACCAGTAGTCATCATCATCACCAGCCTATCTACGCCCACTGCAGGGCAAAGGCCTCTCCCATTATTCTCCAATTATCTCGGTCCTGTGCCAACTGTGACCAATTTTATCCCCGCAAACTTCTTGATCTCATCTGCCCATCTAACTTTCTGCCGCCCCCTGCAACGCTTGCCTTCTCTAGGGATCCACTCTGTTACCCTTAATGACCAGCGGTTATCTTGCCTTCGCATTACATGCCCTGCCCACGTCCATTTCTTCTCTTAATTCTACTAATATGTCTTGAACACCAGTTTGCTCCCTGACCCACTCCGCTCTCTTCTTGTCCCTTAATGTTACACCTATCATTTTCCGCTCCATTGCCCGCTGAGTCGTTCTCAATTTAAGTTGAACCCTCTTAGTGAGCCTTCCAAGTTTCTGCCCCGTAGGTGAGTACCGGTAAGATGCCAGCTATCATACACTTTCTTCTTCAGCGACAGTGGTAGGCTGCTATTCATTATCTGAGAATGTCTGCCATATGCACCCCACCCCATTCTGATCCTTCTAATTATCTCTGCCTCATGGTTGGGATCTGGGGTCACAAATTGGCCTAAGTAGATATATTCGCTTACCACTTCCCCTGCCTCGCCACCTATCTCAAACTGCTGTGCTGTCCCGAGGTTATGATCATTACTTTAGTTTTCTGCATATTAATTTTCAGGCCCACGGTTCTACTCTGTCGCCCAGTGCGGAAAGCATACTTTGCAATTCGTCCCCCGAGTTACTTAGCAAGGCAACGTCATCAGCAAATCTGAGGTTACTGAGGTATTCTCCATAACCCTTACTCCCACCTGTTCCCAATCCACGTTCTGAATACGTCTCGTAAGCATGCTGTGAATAACATTGGAGAGATTGTGTCTCCTTGTCGGACACCCTTCCTTATAGGTATTTTACTGCTCTCCCTATGGTATGGTGTAGTATGGTGTTGGAATTTCCGAAGCCAACCACCATCTATGAGCCGCCGTTCGCGAAATTATTGGGCCCCATATTAGGCTAAGTGAGGGTTATTGATCGGTTATCGATGTTACTAAGTGATTATCGATTGGGAAGCGATCAATGAGGAACGTCTGTTTGTCACTCCAGCAGGCAGTTGTCGCGCAGTGTCTTGGGGCTTTTTTTATTTTTAGTACCTCGAAACGTTCTTTTAGAACCCTCTTTCTGTCAACCGCTTGGGGTTCGAAACCCCCGTGCCCTTAGCGATGACCTGGATAAATACCGTTTTGAAAATATATTCTTTTGCGACAGTATGCCTGTTGGCATAAATACTATGCTACAAGTATAGGTTAACTCCCGTTTCGCGAACAAACGCAAGGAGGGAGCGGTGGTGGGGTCCCCATATCCACCGATGGAGGTGAGGTGGTCTGCCAGGGTGGAGGCCTGTGCCTCGAAGGTGTCGTGTTCTGGCCGCGTGCAATAAAGGGCACGTCCACAGCAAATGTCTGTGTCGGCATCTTCGGCGAGCGATGCCAAGGTAAGTACAGTGGAAGATAATTGCATGCGTCCCCCTGGCGGCTTCTGGCATGAGCAGGGATTCTACAATGCTCATATTTTATGCTGACGTCAGGCGACATCTATACAAAAGGTCTACAAAACGTCCACAAAAAGTACACAAAAGGTCTACAAAACGTCTACAAACGGTATACAAAAAGTCTACAAAGGCACTACGAGCACCCTTTTAAAACATCCCTTTCTTCAGTTGTGCTTACCATCCAGAGATAGGTGTGGAGAATAGAAATATGCAATGATAGTAAGACTGCGGCGAGAGTCATAAAGGCTACGTTATTCGTTATCTGAAGAACATTTTTTTTATTTCTTAGCCAAGTTGGGTGAAGAAGCCTCAGTATAAATTTGTTTCGATAACTCCAAATCACATCCTTGGCGGACATAAGGTGCAGTTCCTCCGAAATAACTTTCTTTATTAGACCCTGCTGATAGGTAACTTGAGTTATTTTAACCTGTAGGCATTGTTTGTCGGCGTGTACTTCCCAGCAAAACCTTTCCGCAATGCGCAAAGAGCACCGCCATGCATCTGCACACGAATACGAAAGTGGAAGTGCAAAGGCATTTAGGCGTCGTATTAGTGCAAATATAGATGGCTGGCAAAATTGTAGTCCGTAATAAACAATTTATTTCAAAACAAAGAAATGGTCACCACAGAACACCCTTCTCGGCCACCGGCTGAAGGCTCACTTCTCCGCTTACGCGGGGTGTGCAGAGAAGCTGTTTGTGGTGCTGCTGAAAGTAAAAATAAGAATAACCGATGTCAGATGCGAAATCGGTATAATAATTTGAATTCCATAAATATTATTAGTTAACATGCTGATAATATTAATACTAATATCAAGTGATTGGTGGCGGTGAACGACTGGTTACTTCCCGTCACCGCATTAACGATATGACCAAATGGAACAAAAGGAAAAAAAAATTTCTGCGCCCCTCCGGCAAACGACGATGATGGTTGAACGCGAAGCGTCCTAGTGAGATATTCCTTGATTGTCGTTCGAGTTTAGACTTTTATTCGTTAAACTTTGACTTCGACTCGCAGCCAGTTTGGAGTTTTGATAGCAGCGGCTTTGACTTTGACCCTTCTCCATTTGATTTCGCGCGAAGAAAGCTTCGCAATTAACTACCGTCATGTAATTTTGCAAGTGCATTCACCCTTCTCCAAATAAAAACTGATTTTACCTGGTCGAACTGGCGCAATCAGATAGACGTCGGCTTCCTATCACGAGGAAACCAGGTTCGATTCCGACCACAGGAAGTGTTGTTCTTTGTTTCGCTTCACCCACGATAATCATCATCGTCGGAAAATGTTTGCTTTCCTACAGCGCGTTCTCGATCTGACCTATGCCATCAATGAGACATAAGAAGCTTCGCCTTAAATAAATCTGATTCTGGGAAAACGCGTAAGCAGCGAAATTGAACGGCCGCTCCGTCTCAGTTGATACCAAGCTTCGAACGGGTCAGATGCGGCGAGTCGTGTTCCTTTAACGCCACCAGGGAGAGATAAATAGATAAAAAGCATAAACCTTTCTTTCGAGCATGCGCTGATGTTGGGAGGCATGCCTAGTGAGGTGCCACCTAGTTGAGGAGGGAATTCGTAAGGTTGCTGAAAGTACACGGCGCCGCAAGGATCATCATCATCACCACCCTATCTACGCCCACTGCAGGGCAAATACCTCTCCCATATTCTCCAATTATCCCGGTCCTGTGCTAACTGCGACTAATTTTATCCCCGCAAACTTCTTGATTTCATCGGCCCACCTACCTTTCTGCCGCCCGCTGCCACGCTTGCCTTCTCTGGGGATCCACTCTGTTACCCTTAATGACCAATGGTTACCTTGCCTTCGCATTACATGCCCTGGCCACGTCCATTTCTTCTTAATTTCTACTAATATGTTCTTAACACGCGTTAGTTCCCTGACCCACTCAGCTCTCTTCTGTCCCTTAATGTTACACCTATCCTCTTCCATTCCATTGCTCGCTGAGTCGTCCTCAATTTAAGTTGAACCCCCTTAGTGAGCCTCCAAGTTTCTGCCCCGTAGGTGATGACCGGTTAGATGCAGCTGTCGTACACTTTCTCTGTCTGTTTCGCTATTCTCTATTTCTCTACAATGTTTGAGCATCAAAGATGTCGGGTTGGTCGAGGTGGTCCGTCGAAGTCAGGACCTTAGAGGTGCCGGTGTTGAAAGAGCGCTCCGCGTCCGTAACCCTTTTGGCGGCAATACCGGAAGTCCCTAGCTATGGAGAAACCCTTCAGGAGTCATTCGGCCGTACTCTGATAAGGGTTCGCTCAATATCTTTGTTATATTACTACTTGCTTATTTTTATGGTTGTACTTCATTGCAGTGTCGTTGCCGTGGCGACTAACGACCGAGGTGGTTCACCGAAGCCCGCATGGCGGGCCCGGCAAGTGGCGATTTGTCAAGCATCGGGGGTCAAAGAACCGGAAGCGAAGAAACGCTAACAACCTTACAAAATGGTCAACCTGTCTGCGGCTTCGCTCATTCGTTCGCGCCGCAGGAAGACCGTCAAGGCGTTTACCTAAGCGCACCGAGTTCTGTGCGCAGTGGGGATACACCCTGTAGGGTGTCGTACCCCTGACACCCGACATCCAGATTAACAGGTTGGGACTGGCATGTGTCAGCTCACTGTCAGTAACACTGTCAAAGCAGGAATTAAACTTTTAACGCATGCATCGCTCGCAAACCAACAGTACCATGTGGCTACTGCGCATATACAGTATATGTGTGCGTATTTATTTGAATAAAATGTTGGTCCCAGCGCTCGCGTGTGTCTAGTTCTCCTCCCTTCTGTCCGTGTGCAAGCTGCGCTGTAGTCCCCTAATCATGTTCAACCAACAAACCGAAATAGCCACTTTAGTGCATTTCATCTCTGTGGTGTCATTTCCCTGGGGTGTCATGAACAATATGGAATTCGTCACCATGGTGGATTCTTATGGTGAAGCTGCCATCAAATGACACTGTCTTCCTGGGCGCTATTCCGCAAGGCTCAACTTTCCCTCCCGATAAAGATGTAAAAGAAGTCATTGCAAGTTTTCTTAGCCTTCGCCTCGAGTAATACCCTATGATATCACGCTCACAACAATAATGCAACATGGCTGTGAATTCCATCTTGGCCACTTTTTTGGGTGGGGAAAGTGTTGGACGAAGATTAATTGACCCCACTTGACGCTGAAGGTGACGATTGTGGCGATGAGGCTCCCCTTCATCAAGAACAATGCTACAAAGATTTTTACCTACACACTAAAATTTTCAATACCGACCGACTGACAGCAAAAGGAGGCGGTTTCCTTGCCATTTCTGTGCTGTCAACTGCGTGATTATGTTTCGTAGCGAAGTTTTCAACCACGAACACTTTTGGCGGGGTGAAAATCGCTATGTAATAGGAACTCTTGACAAGCCGCTTATATTGGGCTTCGCACTCGCTGATCGCAGCATAATTTGCTTCACGCCCACGATGTGCTCTTGTTTGAGCACCAGTTTTTTATTTTCATATCCACCGCTTGTCTTATCAAAAAAAGCCGATAAGTATTGAGCGAGAACCGCCAATTATCATCTGTCAAACCTGTCCCAGGCTGCAGTGTTGGAATAAATGAGCAACATGATTTTGAATTTGATTTTAATAATGGTTCGGGCCTCAAAGTACCTGTAAACAAGTTAAAATATTTTTGCGGCAAGCGCTTCATATTGCATCAGTGCTCATTGAAGTGCATAAACACCAAAATTTAACAAAACACGCACCGAGCGCACAAACAAGGATTCATCGCACAAAAATTTTTCAATCGTGTCCATAAGTTTGCTTTATAGAAAACACGAAAAAGGTAAAAGTATTCTAGGCTGTCAAGCTCGACTGGTTTAATTTTGCTAGGAGTTGCACGTCTCGAAAAGCTGAGATTACTAGAACGTAACCAGCGACCAGTATAGAATCCAAACCACATTTTGTCGATTCTAAAACAAAAAACAGATTTCCAAGTTTGGCGGCAGTTCGAAGTTTAGCATAAAACACCTTTCGAATTCTGATATCAGACTGTGAAGCTTCCTTTTTTGCATGGAAACTGCACTACTAAGCGAGTTTTCCAGTGATATATTCTTGGGGCTAACCATTTTTACTTGAGCATGGCACTTTTATAAGCAGAAATTCCTAAGTATTTTCACTCGTTTCTGTCAAAACCTTCGTTTTGATTTCCGATACCATTACGAGCGCACAAAATCGTACATTTGAGAAGTTCAATTGGGTCTTTTTATTCTGGTTTTCTTTTTATGCTGGGTGTATGCTGGACTTGCAATATCGTTTCCCTTTTCTTTTTCATGGGACCTTTCTTTTCAGTCTATTTTTTACCCCATTCAAAACATCTCGTTTTTTTTTTCACGTCAGCTTTCGTCAGTTTATTTTTTAACCCGGCTGCCGCTGTTTAAATCCGATAAACTAGAATCAAAATCCAACTAGGGCTTCAGAGCACAAGGATATGCCGAACTACCCATTTTTCGCGTCTCGGTCACGCATATCTATAATCTCGTCGACAGGTGTGCTCGCCGGCGCCGAAGGACAGCAGCGCACCCAAGCCGAAGCCGAAGCCGAGCCAAGTCGAGCCTCGGCGGAAAATTAATGGCGGCTTCCCCCCACCCATTTTCGCCCGGGAGCGTCTGCGGCTGGCAGCCGCATGTTCGTAGGAGCCAAACTTGTCAACCGAAAACCTAATGTCTTCCGACGCCGCAGACGCCCCCCTTTTCCCCCCTTCGGAGTCCAGATTAATGGCTTCCCCCCTGATCAGTGGCTTTACCACGCCCCCTCGTTCCATACCTCCTGCCTTCACGTGCACACGCAAGCCCCTTATGCCCTTGGGCGGATGAGGCCCACAAGAAAGCTTCGTGTAAGCTTCACCGCTGAGCTGTGCTGTTAGACGACGGAAACTGCTTTGCGAACCGCCCTATCACTAAATACACTTCACTCTACGTCGCTGTGCCACGACGTCGGAAACACCTACAGAGACAGCGCGGCGTCTTATCGCACTTGACGGGTAACCGGTCCGCAGTGCGACGTTGGAGGCCGGGTTCTGCCGAAGGATGCCATTGTTGGGGTGTTTCTTGAAGAATGTGTACCTGGGTTTATACCAAGGTTGCGTCGGAAGCGGTGTATACGCCGTTTAAAGTAGGGAAATGTTTATCTTTCGGGACACAGCGTAACAAATTCCGCACTTCAAGCAAAAACCAGACCGAACGCGGTCACGACAAATTCATCGTAATCATCATCACGATGATGGCAAAAATCGCATCGTTGTCATACCCATCACCTTTGCCCCCGTCGTAGCCAACACGAGTTGCAATAACACTTATTTGAGTACCATTGTTTACGAGTACTTGCTAAAGCACTGTTTGGTGCAATTTTTCCCGTGACAGCATCTGTATCGTATTTGACGTGAATGTCATTTCTGCAAACACAGATAAAAATGCCTATTCTATAAAAAAACGTGAATTTTTTTCTGGTAAACAACAAACCGCTTTTTCCAGGTTAGGTAGGATATGCAAACCATAATTGTATTGTTATTGCCAACTTTTCTATCAGCCTAAACCAAAATTGTATATTGTTATTGCGAACGTTTCTAGCAGCCTACAAATCTGGCATGAAAGCCACCGCTTACGGCTTACAAATCATCATTGAAACTTTGTCGTATCCTTAAAATTCCCTACTGTGGCCAAAGTGAGGCTGTGGCTTTGTTCCCAGCACCGAAAACATAAATTTTATTTCACGCGCTCTGTTCATGCGAGTTTTTCGTCAAAAACTCTACACTGAGGGCGTGACAGCACACCTGAGCGTCAGAATCTGCGTTGCCGAAATAAATGTGGATCCGAAATTACGTCTGGAAGTAGTCTAAACTGTAGGCAGCCGGGGTCATTCCCACCAAGTTTACCATAGCCATATTTGAATGCCACCAAACTGATGAGGCCGGCCTGAAGACCGTACTATTGGAACAGGAATGTGTGATGAAGCACCGGCAACATTTCGTTTTCGAGACGGGGCAGCCTTGGGGAATACGGCCAGTCACCATTGTGGTGGTATGCGCCACAGAAAATAGGTAGAAGAGGAGTGGTGGAAGAGGATTCTCTTTCACAACTTCTCTTCCTCCTCTTTTCTGTGGCGCATACCCCCACAATTGTGATTGGCCGTCCTCCGCAAGGCTTCCCCGTCTCGAAAACGAAATGTGGCCGGCACTTCATCACAGAATATTTTTGAAGTGGGTAACGTAACCTGTACTTCGGGATAAAGCCATATGGTCATGAAGTGCACTCCCTCGGCCCAGTTACACTTCGGAAGGATGTTCATTATATACAAAAGTTCATCATGCACAAATCCTGTCTTTAGATAGACACACGCACTCCAAGACAAAATACCACCCTTTAACACGGACTTCCTACGCATGAAACTTTTGTTTTGGGCTCGGGGACTCGCACGCACTTAAAACGTCGTTAACTCGGGTAAGGCCGATGTGAAAAAGAGTACTGTTTGATCCCCGTTGTAATGGCATGCGCGTACTCTTTAATATTCGCTGACCCGTCTTCTCCCCGAACTGGTATGCCCCTCCCAACGGGGCTGACAACTTGAGCTCCTCGCCATCAATATTCGTAATCACGGTTGAACAACTTTCAACCCACCCCCGCATCCAACCTACTCGCCTGTGCTTCACTCCAGTTCTTCTGCTTAAGTAAACCGTTCTGGAAAATTTTGGTCCCGCGACGAAGACCGAGAAGGAGAAAAAACACCATTTCTGGGACCGCTGGAATACTTAGCAGGTCACTAATGACCTCTGCCGGCCGTTGCCTACTTGTTTATGCACGGTTAGGCTTAGCTGCTCTCCCTACGTCGCCGCCTCCACTCAGCACGTCTGGCTGGAGATGTTCGTTGGGGGCGGCTTGTCCCTTCCCCCCTCCCCCCTTCTTTCTCAAACCCTCGCCTCATCCCACTGGGCTACCTGGTCACCTACCTTGGGGTGGTGTGCCTCACTGTCGTCCCAGTATAAGCAGTGAAGGAGCATATCTAGGGAAGTTTAGAACGTTATGTCCGAAGCAAAGAAAAATTATGTTGAATCACGAACATTCCATGTAAAAAACAAAAAAAAACAAAAACAAAATGCTAACCCTTTCAGACCTGAAGTTGTTATTTCGAGCAAAAATGGCTTTTCTGCGCGGTTTTGTACACTTTAGGACCTCAGAAGCATACAAATGAAACATTTTGCCGATGGTGCAAGTATTTAATAATTTACAGGCACGAGAATTAGTTAGGTGATTAGTCAATTAAAGCTTTTCTTTTGAGTCGAAAAAAAACTCGTTTTTTCCAAGCTACAATACCCTGAGCCTATACGAAAAAATAAAGCTGGTAGTGCAAGTATTTACACATTTATGAACATTTTGACAAACAAGGATTTCGGCTTCCCGACCTCCTCTTCGTTGTTATGGGTTGTGTTTACTGGATCTTCTTTTCCATTGCGACCAGCCCCACGGAAACGCTACAACTACAATGGTGACGTCTATCGGAAGAGGCATCCTTGAAGAACTATTTCCGAGAAAACTAGCAGTTCTGGTTTTGTTCTAAAGGCCCCAGAGAATATCTTTTAAGTGGTGTTGTCAAACGACGACACCACTCAAAGTTCGAAAGCGTCTCTCACGACGTCAAAACGCCAAAAGGAAACATTTATACTTGGAAAGCGGTGCAACCGCGGGCTTGCCTAGTTACAATGGCCGGATACAAACTTGAGAGTGACTCCCCGAAGAAGTTCGCAGAATTGCCAATAGTGACATACACACCCACACCGGATCTCATTCGGACGCAATGCTCAGATGTGAATGCATTCTTTCGATCCTTGAAGCCAATAGAGATGCTGGTTATCTAACTGACATTGTGATGCGAGTTTTGGGGAGCAGATTTGTCTCACTAGCACAACAAGAACGTGGTCGTTCTATTGTCATTTGTTTTATTTCCCCGTTACAAGAAGGCCTACCTTACATATTTATCATCATTTTCATCGTTGTCATAGACGTATGTATCCCCATTTTTGAACGAAGTTCTCTTCCAAACAATTACAACTGCTCCAATTCTGTGCAGTGCTGGCCACCAAATTGGCCGCCAAATGTCTTTATCTTATCTCTCCATAGAGTTATCGGCCTTATCCGAGCTTTAGTCCCGTCCCTCGGTGGCCACTCTATACCCTCGGGGTACAAATTGCCAGTTTTCTGCATTTATAGTAATTAACTCCTTCGTATTATATTACAGCGTTTCTTACTTTTTAGTGTTCTTTTGAGCCTGGAAAAAATCTACACCGTCAAAAAATTCCATGAGCGAAACCTTGGCTGATTGCTTTACCACAAACGGTTCAAATACCTCTGGCAAACCAGCTATGAAAAAACATGAAGCACACTCCCTCCTACCAGAAGACGGGCAATCGTAGAGGTGGGGAAGTGTAACAGCTGCAAGCGTGAATTGGGACTTTAATTTGCAGACGCGCGAAACGCTGCGTCTCAAACGGCCCTCAATTGTCCTCGCGAAGCACTCTTGGAGTCCAGCCCCGCCAAGTAGGAATCGAAGACGACAAAAAATAAAAGCGCGGCAAATACGAACACAGCGACGAAGCACACGGCAGGAAAGCCTGTCCCAGAAACACCTAAGTGGCCACTAAGTGAGCCAGATCGCTAGCGACATCATCACGTCCCCGAGAGAGAGGGAATCTTCAACTCACTTTTGCTCCCTACAGTTCCGACGTTCCGCTCGCCCCACCGTTCCGCGTAGGTGAATCAAATTGGCAGTACACGGGCAGCTGCTACGGAAGAAGTGCCGTCATACAGTTGGCGAATCGTCCGACTGGTACGCCTTGGAAAGAGAAGAGGCGCATCGCCCCTTTCAACGCGTCCACCACACTTAGAGCTGTCGATCGTCCTTTGGCGCAGAGGAGAACCAACGGAGATAGATGAAAAGCCAGGCGACGCGCAGTCGACCCCGCCGATAAAAGGTATCGACCGAGCAGGGAAACTTGTTCCCCCCCTTCTGGCCGCGGGTCCTATACAAGGACGCCAGGCGTCCAGGAGTCGTCCACGACGACAGCGTTGTAACGATGAGAGCGAGATGTTCACACCACGTAGAAGCCGAAGCGCTGTCTTTCCTCTGACGGAGTGGTTGGGCCAATCCGTTCGTCCCTGTCAATGTACTGTTTGAGAGGAAATAAAAAATAAAGATCGGAGGAGGAGTGGCCTCGCAGTCGTCCAATTCCTCCGGACTACGCGAAGCTTAGAACGATAGGTGTCCAAGTCGGAGGGCTGTTAAACCCCAGGGTCGTGAGTTCGATTACCGGATACAGCAGCTTGTTTGTTTTCACGGTGAAGGACGTACGGAATGTTCCAGTTTGCGTAGGAGTATTCAGCGCACGATATGGAAAACTTAATGGTCAAAATTAGTGCGCAGCCCTCATTTACGTCACGCGTCATAGTTGCGGTGTAGCTGGAAGATATTACCATATTGGTATTCCATGAAATTGAAAGAAGAATGAAAGTTAATAAATAAATAGAAAGTGGTACCGCCTTCGAGCTTTTATTCAAATAAATAACTGTAATTTCCGCGGGTTATAAGCAATTCAGAGGCCGAAGAAAAATATGAGTCATAGGTTAAACAGACGTAGGATTGAAATGACCACTCTCTTTTCTTCGCTTGTCAGGCTGGTGAACAATTTCAAAGTGGGAATAAAAATACGATCTGTCATCTTCACTGACATCTCTGTTGATGAGCCATTTGCAGTTTTCTTCTCCTTGAATCAGATTTAACTTTGTGCTTCTCATGATTACGCGGAACCTACGCCAATCGAAACAGATCGCTTGTTAACTCACCGAAGTGGAAGAATAAGAAAGCCAACCAAGGAACGAAGGAATCAAAGACCAACGTATGAATGAATAAACAAAAAATGAATGAATAATCAAAAAGAAACATATGAATTAATGAATGAACGAACGAATGAACGAATGAACAAATTACGAATTAATTAAATAATTAAGTAATAATTGAATCAGCAAACTCTACCCGGAGACATCATTTGACGACAAAGCACTGTGCTCATTTAATCTCACGTTGACTGAGAGCACAAATTACAATTTGCGCGCGCGTACAGTCTTACGTAAAGGTTAAGGCACAAAGAAACGGAGGTAGAGAGAAGATCACCACGCTCAACAATTTCTTTCACAAATTTGCCATCAACAGAAAGAGTGTTCTCCTTTCCGCCTACAGTCGCCTCATTTCATTTCTAGCACAAAACCATAGCCCCTCTTACACGTTCCTTTCATTTCGCTTTCCGCTATTTACGGTTTTCCTTTTTATCGTGTACGGGAATTTACTTTCTGCAATCTACATTTTTCCCTTCGTCTTCTGCATGGCACTCCCTTCTTTGCTTGCGTTACTGAGGGAGAACAGCAAAACCATTCCAGAATTAGTGTCAGGTTGAGATTTGAATGGAGGCCACGTATGCTTTCATCACAGGATCCTTCTGAGCAGAAAATCGTCTGCGCAATCAGCGAGTTCACGACCACAGTGCCACCTTCTCATTGGTGGAACGTGTAGAAAAGACCACCTGTGACGACTCGTTAAGTTTTGCCCCGACTGGAGTTTTATTCTTTAGTAAAAATGAATAAAAGCATTGCTGGGAAACAGCGAACACAGGAGAAATGAACGGATGGGGAAAAGCGAGAGAGGGAAAATGAGGGAACCAGTCTCTGAGTTTTCGAAGCCTTTATGACGTGTAGTCTGCTGATTCAAGTCGCATAGATTGTGTGTGCGCGCGCGCAGGAACGTTTGAATATTTAAGGAAAAACTGGCGCTGTCTTATCTGATTAGAATCACTTTAAGAAAGCTTCGCTCTGTTCCGTGCAGGAGTGTGCGTCTTACGTAGTGGCTTTGCCATGTGTACATTAGCTTTGCGGGGATGGTTCGAGTAGTAAGCTTGCTCCTGCCTAGGACGAAATGCAGCCGGCTCCACAAGCCTTTTCAAATCGCCTACCTTTGCCATTATCGACGACCGCTTCCTCCGTATTGAAGCGTAAATGTCAACTGGACAACCCACAAAGAAAGTCTTGAGAGCTCTAACGTCTTCAAAGAAGTCAATGTTATTCACAAAAAGTCAAGGCCCTTTGTTTGGGAAAAAAGATAATGAAAACGCGAAGATTTCGCCCTTCAAAATCAGTCCGAAATCGAAACAGCTCTGACCACGCCGGAATGGCGCAGTGGGATAGATGTCGGCTTCATAACTCGAGAGTCCCAGGTTTAATTCCGAACACTGGAAGCGTTTTTTAAAGCGAAGTTTTAGTGTCCACACTGATGCCGTTGTACACCAATACGCCCTGCAGGGAAGCCAACTTTCTCTGACGATGATGGTGAATGTTCGGGTGAAATTGAAAGAAAAAAAAAACTTTTCCCGTGGCCGCTACCGAACCTAGGTCCTTCGCGTTATGAAGCCGGCGTCTACCCCATTGCTCCATTTCGACATGGTCAAAGGGGTTTTGTAAAACTCAAACGAAAACCAAAGAATCTGTCACGAGAAGAATGGCGTTGCTCTGGGTGCCGTAAGGATGTTAGCCACAAGAAGTTAGGCCTAACTTCCTATTTCGACATTTAGGACGTCACATTCTGAGGTTCAACACCCCAAACCGGCACCCACTCAAAACATTGCTCACTGAACGCCAAGCAGCAGGTACCAATTCACGCCGTTCACCCCAAATCCTAAACGTTAGGTTTACAGTACTGCACACCCGAGAGTTGATGTGGGTATTCTAGAAAAGTGGTGCGTACGTCCAGAGTATCCCATACTTGCAGCGTGGGATTGGCAAACCAAAGAATCCACCACGAGAAAGCTTCGCGTTCAACCATCGTCGTCGTTAGACTGAGTGGTGCATGATTTTTTCTTGACGCGCTTGGTGTGCCTTCGCTAATCATCATCATCGCTTTGTGGAAGCCATTTGGAATGGCTTCATCAGTGAAGCATAGAAAGCGTCGTTCTAACAGACTGGATACTCCCGGAAGAGTTCGGTGTCCGAGCTAGGCTTCTACTGAACGTGATTATGCTAAAAACAATGGGTGTGATGTGGCTCACGACGGAAAGGGGCCACAAAGGAAGATAGCGAAAGAAAGCCAGAGGTAAACATGAAGCAAAATTTGTGGCGTCGTCATTTTTGGTTGCCACCAGTTGCAAAAGGGACCCAAGATTAAACTTACAAATGTTGACTTTTCTTGCTTCAAATTATACTTTGGAAGAATTGGCGTGGTGAGAAGCGAACCAGGATACTTGAGAACCATACCAGACACCCCCACCCCTGCCCTACCCCTCCGTTGAGCACTGGAGAGAGGACTGTGCAGCTCGGATGCTGACTACCAGCTTTGGCTCCTTCTCCTCCTCCCCGTCAACTTTTTAAAAAAGGAACGGCAATGTTTTTCAGTCGAATTTTACGCCCAGAGTTGTCATTCGTCAAATTTGCCTTCTTGGCAGCATGAATCGGTCACACGAGTGCGTAGTTGTGAAGCCGAAACGCGGTAGTGCCTTATACCTGTGACACACGGCAACGCTAGATCTCCTTTAAACTAAACCCCTTTCGCCACGCCAAAAGACATTTTGTGGAAAGGAGTGGCGTTCCTGACACACAGCAACCTCCAATCTCCTTTACGTATTGCTGTAACTGACACACCAATAAAGTGGCGCTAGCAGTTCTGTGGAAAAAGCATTCACAATAAGAAAAATAAAGTGCGGCTAATAGACCGAATTTATTATTTTAGAGAGGAACTGTGCGTTTTATTGTTGTTTAGAAAAATAAATGGGTAATTTCACATATTTGGGTTAAACAGCAACGATGGAGCGCTTTTTTTAGCCTATGCTCCGTGCCTAATCTGGCAACAGTGGGTAGATGTTTACAAAAATACATTACGATTGGGCTTGTTTGGTGCAATTTATTTCATTGCAGTTTCAACAATTTATGAGAGTATTATGAAATCGCAAATGCAAAATGCCCGTTTCGGTGAAGGAGATTCTCCTTTGTCGTGCGTCACCGAGGCGAACGCCGTTTCGGTGGCAGTCCTTCTCTGCAAAAGCCTTTTAGGCGCCCGTGTGTCAGGGGTATAAGACTGACACTGGGTTACTTGAAGGGACCATGAAGACAAAATATAACTTTGCTTAATTTGAAATCAGTAGGTTTTAGTATCTCACTCCGCCCCATTACAGCCACGAAAACGTTTTTTCAACGAAAAAAAAAAAAACTCTAAGAGTATTGGAAAAAAACTTTCGAATTTCGCACTGCAGTCACATGTTAAGAGCAGCAGTGACGTCATATGCGCCAGCGTTAAAAACCTAATTTTCAGTGCGTTAAATGCACCTTAGCATTCAAGTGATGCTATCAAGCGGAACTGGAGGCCCACTACAATCGTCTGGCCATGTGTATCAGCGATGAGTCGTTTATGTGACAATCAAGATTATGTGAAGTCATGGAAAAGTTACCCGAAAATGGCTGGGGAGTCACTCTTGCTTCAAATGTTTTCGGTAATATCTCCATTATTTCTTCGAAGTTAGGAAAAAAAAATTGGTATCGCTATTATCGGGACGAAGCACTCTTTCCAATAAACCAAACTTGTATTTTGATTTCATGGCCACTTTAAGTACACCAAAGAAAGGTTTTCTGACAAAGAGTACTTCACCGGACTACTCCAGCGCATCATTAAGAAGAAAAAGGCGCGCATATCTGCAGATTTCTAACGATGCGTACGGGTCATTCCTGAGCAGGCTGTCGGGCGGGAACTTCGTTTACGCTAACATTACCAGAAAAAGGTGCAAGCACCCCTACGTGGTGAGACCATCACCTTGATGACCAGTGGTTGCGATTTTCCAAGAAAGAAGCTCCGAAACACGAATGATGGGTCGTATTTACCCTGTCCTGCGTTCAGTTTACCCGAAATTCTATCATGCAAAAACGAGTCGTTCGTGTTTCCACAAACAGGCAAGAATAAGAAGAAGGAAAAAGGTAGCTAAGAACGAGAAGCCAGACGTAAGCAGTACAGGCCGTCTTGGAACGCAGTTTTCTCCGCCCCCTCCTTCCTTCGCGTCGGCCGAAAACTAGGTTCGGCCGATTCGATTTTGCTCGAAAGCGTCACAGCAAAATGGCCGGGGAATCTGCTTTGCATCTCAAAAGCCGCTGAGCGAAGTCTCTTCCTTTCGGAGAAGAGGCGGCGCGAGATTTCGTTTACAGAAGGAGACCCGAATATTGGCCGCGTCTACTCCGGCAGGGGGCATTAGCGGCGGTCGGGTGAAAGGGGCGCGGGAGACGCATCAGCCAAAGTGCTTAAAGATGGGGAAAGGTCGCCCGCCTACTTTTGCATTACCTAAAGTAAAGTTAGGTTGGCGCGTGCGGGGCGCTGGCTTCTTCAGGTTCGCGGTGTGACCTGCTCCCTCTTTAATTGAACTGAGAGCGGTGAAAGGCACGATGTGAAAAAGAAGCCACACAGAGCGGAACCCTGCGGTACGCCACGTAGAAAGAAAATCTAAGGTTTTCTCGTTCTGCGTGCGAATGGACGTGCTAGCGACAGCCGTGCTAATATTTATTTTGCAATTGTCCCATTCTGTAGTTTGGTTGTGCAATGTGTGTTTGCGTGCCTTAACTGCATGTGAAGTGATATTGTTCCGCTGTGATGGGTAGATTTTGTATGTGTTGTTATTCCTCATTTGTTCTGTTTGCGTGACCACTTAACACTTATAACAGCCTTTGTTTTTGATTATTTTACTTTTTTGTTCCCCTCCTTTTCCCTCTACATAATGGCCCTTCTGTTCTTGGCCTACCAACTTTTTCTTTCTCGGTCATTCATAGCTTCTTATTACGATACGCCGCCTTGTTCCACTGCGAGCGTTCTTCAACCAGTCAACCGATCATTTTGTGAGTTATCGGTTGTCCACAAACTACCACTCATACCAAGACGTAACGCCGGGGAAGTGTTCAGCATTGTTGTAGAAGGCTTCACTGTGCAAGACACAATGTGGAAAAGCTGGCTGAGAAAGACCAAGCTTATAATAATCTTGTAAACTCCGCTTCCCTACTATCACCGAATGCATGGCTGGGAGAAAATTTGTCCAGGAACAATATACGCAATCTTCCACCAAGTATAAAGCGCTGGAGGCGAACTTAATTTAACGGAAAGGAAAAAAAAAGGCATGAAACGTATCAAAGCAGCTAGCTTGTCGAACGGGGCGTTGATGGAGTACTATAGCAGAATACAGTTACGGGCTTGACCGAGAATGTTTTTGAGGCGAAGCCTCTAAGGGGCTCGGGCTGTCGGCGTCTCCTGTCATTGTCGTCGTATCTCGTATCATGTAGTCACGGTACTAAAACACCGGACCACTCGTTTTCCAACGCCTCGTGCTTGAACTCTTCGTGCTTCAATGTCACGAGACTTTTACAATAAAGCAGTATACCTCTACCCTCCACACGGATCCATCTTTCCATATCCGTGGGCAAAAACGCCAAGGCGCCAAGAATACACTTATACACTGCATGCTTCGCTCCTCCCTACGTTTCGCGTTAGTGGAAATGGCCCGGGATATTTTTTATCGCCCCGAGTCGACAACATTTCGGCTGATCCTCTCGCAAATTTGAACCTGAAATAACTTCGTCACGATCCAGTTAAAGTGTCATGCAGCCTAACCATCTCACTGGAGCAAAAGCATTCAATCGAATTCATTTTTGCATAGTATGATATATTTTGCATAAAAGCGGATCAGCAGATGGCCAGTTTTCAATGACAACGCTGCGTCGTTTTGGTTATGGAATACTAGTTCGTTGCCTTGCCTCCGATCCGGAGGCAAGAATGTAATGAGCTCGGATTGGGCGGCTGAAATTGATACGCGCCTAACGACTCATGCCGACATTAAGACTTCTCGTCGCAGCGATATACAAACAAGCGCCAACTGTGAACGCGTTCATTACCAAATTGTGCGTGGCTGTTTACTCTCATCACGACGGGTAATTGGTAAGCACGTCGCGGATTCTGTCCGAACAGCCGTTGCAAATATGCAAGGGAAAGACCTCGCAATAATACCAAAAGCCTGCCTGAAGGCAAAAAGACACACATCCGCAAGGCACCGCAAGAACGGCCGCGTGGACATAAAAAAAAGGGGAAGAAAACGTTTGAACGAACCGGATGAATTCAAATACTGTTCTGCTGTTTTTCACACAGCCTTCATAAACGCCTGTCGGAGACTCCCACTTCCGGAGCACACAACGGCAGGAGACAAAACACTGTGTCGCGCGGGGGCGTGGACAAATAAGAGGCTGAAAACGCGGAAAAGCTAGCACAGCCCAGGACGAACACTGCGCCATCTTTTTTTGATTTCTTTCCCCCCGCCAGTCTGGGTTATTTCCCTGTCGTCTGCTGTACGCCTCGGAGCGGCAAACGCGCCTAGCAGACGAAAGCATATTGGTTGGTCGTCTGCGACATTTCAATATAGAAGCCCGCGGGGGCCGCTCGTTCCGCGAGGATATCTTCTGCGTCTGGCTCCGCGTTCTTCTTTCCTTCATAAATATGGATGAGGAGAGAGCGAAAGAATGGCGGAGTGCTGCTACCCTGCGGCATTGTTTTTGTCATGCTCGTGCGGAATCCCGACTGGGGAGGCGGAACAGTTCTCGCTCGAGGAGCAGTTCGTCGTTTACCCAGCGGGCAATGTCACCTGCACATGAGTGGGCGTGCTTGGCTTGCTCAAAACGACGTGCAATTAAAATGCCGATGCCGCCCCCCCTTCGGAGTTACCGCGTCATTTCCTGCTCCGCAGGAATCTGTATCACATCTTCGCCGAATGAACAGCGTTTATTTTTCCGCATTGGCGGGGGGTTGGATAGTTGGAGGTATCAAATGGATCGTCCATCTGTTAAGTGTTTACGTGGTGGACCCGTATTCCATGCCCTAACTCTTAATAAAAAAATGTCGTAAAAGGGTAGTAACTGCTGTATTTACCAACTCCTTACGAACCCTACTACCCCGCAGTACGGTACGTAGGCTGTACCACTAGCAACTGCATGGTAAGGGAATTAACTGGGTGTAGGAAGTAGTATACACTAGATTATGGTCGTGCTTATTGCTAGGCTGTGCGTGGCCAGTTAGTAAACGCATAGTTTAGAATGATGTTATCGCTAGGACTTTACTAGTGAAGGTAGTGGCGCTTACAGACGTCTTCAGTTGGTAACCCTCCCTAGTGCTGCATTTACTCCCTCTAGTTACTAAGTACCTAGTGTATACTGGGAAAGTACCTTGTTAGTGTTGCGTTAGTGAATGCCGCAACCTTTTTTTAAAGATGCTAACTTTCCCCTGTGAGCGCACTGCGCTTTTGCTTTATTGACTTAAGTTTGGTACATTTTTTGCAGTTTTAACATAGGGCGCTCAACATGGCCGTTTTTGTCAAGCAGTTTCTCCGCTACCATGCCACTTAAAGAAACACTGCATATAAACCGAACTGATTGAAAAACATTCATTTTTCTCTTATTTCTCTCTGTACAGTCGACTTGGACGAACGGATATAATACTTGTGTTTTTACGATTATTATATAACGCGGTGATATACAATCGCTTAAAAAACGCTTACAAAATTGACCGGGACGGTTGATGGGAAACGATGGAAAACGAGGTATAGTACTGTGCGCGATGCTTGCGAAGAAATTGCGGTAGATATGCCTCATGGAGTAATAAGCAGTATTTTCCTTTATAAGTCCGTTCAGATTAAACATAAGTGACGCCCATCCGTTCGCTATGAACAGGAATTAGGGGCTGGTTATTTGAACGGTAGATTCCCCGTGTACGGAATCTGACTCGCTTGCTAACTCACACTCAAGCTCCCACTCGCAGTCAAGCTCAAACTCTCAATCACCCTCGCTTACTCTGACTCAACTTAAGGTAAGCCATTCGGCTTGCCGTTCCCTTCAGCCTATTTTTAAAGCCCGTATTGTACCTATAGCCTTTTAAAATGCCTACGCACAAATGGATTTAGTTCATCAACTGGTAATGACGGACCCAACTAGTTATGCCACCCTATGCTACCTTGTGCCTAAAGTCTCGTCGAGTGATCTTGAACCATCTTTCAGATATCCTATACTCTTTTCGCTATAATTGGCAATGGCATTTCATGAAGAGCACATAGGTCTTTCCTGTGAGGACACTCACAGCGATTGCCAACATATTCAAATTTCTTTGTGGGAAGAGGTGGGGCACATCAGTCAGAGGAATCCCAAAGCTGTAGCCCGCACCTTTTTTCTTTTTTTTTAGCGTATTGTGCAGGAGTTTGGCGGTGATTGCCAATTTACGGTCCACTAACACTCTGGAAATCCAGCGCATCCAAGCGAGTGGATTTGCGCATGCTCCTTGTTTTGTGTTTCGGGGCAGGGTGCGCCTACATTAAGTACTATTTGCATCGCCCAACGCCACCCGAAAGCAACTTAATGTGCTACATTAGCCTGCACATGAGATTCTTCAGAATGCTACCAACTTACCATCCTGCGCAGATGTATTCAAATCGACTTCAACCTTCATTCGCTGCCATACAGTAGTCGCCCCCGTTTCAAAATAAACATACATGCAAAGTCAATTAGTAGACAAATGTACGTGGGCTGCGTTGCCACTATTTGCGTATACGTACCACGCGAGTGACAAGCCGTCCCGTATTTCCTACATTTTATCACTCACGACGTTTCAAACTTTTCCCTCGTCAACACACAGGCTTCTTTCGTAATAAAAAACATTTCCCGTATTTATTTATTTATTTATTTATTTATTTATTTATTTATTTATTTATTTATTTAAAGCATTAATTATTCCCTGCTTGCCCTCCGTGACTGCGTTCAGGATGAAGCCAGAACACAAAGTTTCCACATAAAAATATTCTTTGCTTGTGTTGGTGTCACTGTGGCGCTCATCTATTTATTTTTCTTGGGTTGGTGTTGCTACTCTTTTTTTTCGCGTCGTTTACTTTTCATTTTGTTTCAGTGTTTACACTAACGATTCTCTTTTCAATTGTATTTTTATGTCCGGACTCTGATAGCAGCATTCTCTTGTTTTTACTTTCTTTTTTTCACCGTTTCATGTTTGTCTTCTTTCTGCTGTAACCCTGAATGTCTGATATTCACCACTCATCAACGTAGTCACCCCCCATCTGGTGTAGCAAGCCTTGTCCCTAGCAAGGCTGACCTCACCAGTTCACATTAAAGAGCCTTCTCTCTCTCTCTCTCTCTCAAAGCACCTTCCATTTAACGAGGTGAGAGAGAGGACAAACATTTATTATACTGGTGAGCATCAGACAGTTCAAACGGGAAGCCTTCTCTGCACGGAATGAAATGAGCGCGCCTTCGCGATTTGATTTGTTTTTAGTTCAATTTATTTAGAAGTTCAGGTACCTTAGATTATCAGTAGATGCTTCCACCCTGTCGGAAGAGCGCAATCGGATAGCCATCAGCTTCGCAACGCGATAAAGCTAAGGTTCTTCGCGTTTCATCATCATCATCATCAATAACAACATCATTATTATTATTTTTTGTTATGTAGAACTTTTATTTTACATTTATTTATTATCATCATCATCCTCATGTACCCCTTGTGAAAACTCATTGTGTAAAGTTGGCTTTTCTGATTGATGAACTGCAGGGTTAAACATGCCGACGCAACGCAGGCGATGAGGCGCGCCGTAGTCGAGGGCTCCGGATTAATTTTGACCGCTTGGGAATCTCTAACGTGCGCCGAAATCTCGTACACACGGGCGTTTTTACTCTTCGCATCCGTCAGGAAAGCGGCGGCCATGGCCGGGAATCGAACCCGCGACCTCGTTGCTTTCCTGCAGTGTTTTTTGCTGTTACGATCTATTGCGCAAGTGAGACATAGAACACATCACTTGGAAACTACATTTTCTTACATTTGAAGCTATATTATTTGCTCCCGGCGAATATCGTTCCTTACCGAACCAGCGTGGGTTGTTCGCGTTTCCTCTACTCCAAATGGGCTCTCTAGAACACTGCATATCGCTTCCTCCATGCTGCACGTAGCCAAACGAGTTCTCTTTAAACTTTCAGGGGTGACAAGGGTCATCGTACTTTCTCTGATAAACCACCGTACGCAAAAAACTACAATGAAGCAGTTGTGTTTCTCCAACGGCAGGCTGCCTGGCTTTTTTGTTACAGATTTGGAAGCCCATTTCAAGAAAGGAAAGAAAAACAAGTACGTGTGATTGGAGTCGAAATCGATTTTTCTGTGTGCATAAAGACCCTTCTTAGACGCAGAACACCGAAAACTCTACCGTGACACGGCTGGGGATACAAAGTTTGCTCAACAAATTGAGAAATCTTTGCCTTTTTGTAGCACCTTATTGCGATTTCGTTGTCTTTCAATACACAATACATCTCGGACTTATTCTGTTAGCCTTACTGGTAGTTGGCTCATTAGGGCAATTTAGCTACGTCTGTTACATTCAAGTGTATTTTATTTTGTAGTGTAGTAAACCGTCATTTCTATTCACCTAATCTAGCTCCGGGAGAATGGGTCGCACAAAAGCCTCCGGAACAACAAGAACAGCACAAAAGGTCCAGTGTTTGCTCGACAAGTCGCCTCAAACGATGTTCTTCGGCACCGTAAAGACCACACTTGGCAAGATTTCCGCCGTGGAACATTGGTATACTTTTTATCTCCAGCGTGGCGTGAACAGGAGAGGGGAGAGTACACGTCCCGGGGGCGTTACGTCAACCTCACCCACTGACACTTTTCCTCCGGCGCCACAAATCAATAATTCGGGAAACGCTTACAATAGGGCCCCTCCCGCCACTCTCCCGAGAAGCTTGAATAGAGAGCGAATCTTCGGCGGCGATAGGAAGGGCCGATAGGGACTCGTTCTAAGCGCGATCGCTCCCTCTATATATATGACCGGAAGTGGAAAATCATTTCCGGAACTTGCTGTGCGGCGGACGGGTTGATAATGACGTGTAGTGGTAGATATATCGCCGAAGAAGGAGGCGCTCCGTCTACTGGGTTAGGCCCCGCGGGAAACATCAATATTGAATCTGCGCCACTGGTTTCCTCGCAACCTTCTGCCTGGCGAGCTTCCTGCCTTGAACGGGGATGGTTTTATGTGAAGGGAACGATGGCTTTTAAAAGCTGTATTTGTTTTTCTAAGTGTTGTTTATTTTGTGCATAAAGATGCGCATTGTTGCTAATTCCTTCAGTTAGCAGTCTAATAGATTTGCTTTTATCTAACATTCATCGGTCAGATGTGCAAAAGACTCTTCTCCTGCGTGAGCAATACACGGGAAAAGTGGGCAAAGTTTTTATGGTGCTCTGTTCAGTTATCACGTCACTCTGTAACCAGTGGAAGCAATATGGGAGCAAAGAGCGACAGTGGAGAGAGAATAAATGTTATTAGATGAAAGAAGTCAAGTGGTTAGTCTCCCTTGTTCAAGACCCCGTTCGAGCGTCCAGCTGTCTCAGCCTGGTGAATCAGCTGAAGCTGATCTTCGACAGCTCTCCTTCCCACTGCTCAACCGAGGGGTTAGCATCCGTATAAAGGGTGGGGTTAAGCAGGAACTCCCACACCATGTAATACAGAGCACCGAGACGTCAGCAAACATTCGCAGAGTGGGCCTCACGCTGCGGTGCAACAGTAACCAGTAACCCTTGAATTAATGCTAGCATCGCGAGCAATTGCAGCGCTTGCCCGTGTAGCCACTCTCTTTCGTCCTTCGTCCACACGTTCGCGATGTTAGCATTAATTGAATGGAGTACGAACTCGCCTAAACTCTCACATTATTAGTTACATCCCCAGCAAGCCAATCCGCTCTGGCCGGCAGTAGAATTCTCAGCTACATCGTCCAGGCGATTTGAATGTACAGCCGACATGTTAACGCAGAAAGTCTAAAATAACAGCACAATATTACATAATCCCGAAACCCCAAAATCCTTGCACGCGACACAAACTCGGAAGTAGGCACTGAGTGGTGTTCGATATGTCATTAATTGTTCCGCCTTCACGACTTTCATTCATTCATTCATTCATTCATTCATTCATTCATTCATTCATTCATTCATTCATTCATTCCATCTTTATATCCCTTTTTACAGGAGGAGGGGAGGCAAAAAGCAGTTTGAAGAGCTTGACGGGACCTGACCGCCTTTTCGTTGACAACTTAGTGGAGACAGCTTAGGTTGACACGCACAATTTCAAAAACATGTTGCATACTACCACGTCATGCAATAACACAAAAAGTGAGATTATTTCTCTCAAAAACAACAACAATAACCACTACAACGACCGCATCAAAAACCAACAACATAGATAAAGTACAAAATTTACAACTTGTGCTCACAAAACCATCTAATGTTAAGGTTTACCTTACATACGGATTCAGTTTTCTTTACCTAGCTTATTTAACAAAAAAAGTAATCTGTACCGTAAAGATTGTTGAAGATACTAAGCGTGTGGAGTCGTAATTATCCATCTCTGCATGTGACGTGTTTGTCGAACATGGGCATTTTGTCGCAGTTTACCAAACTTATAAGTGCTTCGGCGTTATTGAATTTTTTCAGCAATTCGTAGAGAATTCATAGCAATTACTTCGAAAGAGGATGACTCTTTTTTATTGTTCCCAAAGTAAGGCAGTCACGCAAATAAATTACCAATACAATTTGGGATACGTTGTCTGATTTTCATCTCGCGACCAGCCCGTGCTGAGGCATGTTGAAGTCTGAGTACGAAGAAAGCGTGAATTTTACGTTTTTTGACAACTGCGCCGCAATTGCCCGCGTTCCAAGCAAGCTCGAAGTTATGAATACAGACTTCTCTAAAAGCATCCATGCCAAATTACCTGCACACAGCACACACGGGCTTGTAGTACCTACATGACTCGCAAGCAGTGCGGTTATTTGGGTGCCGCAATGGGCTAGATGGAAGCAATTTTAGCCTGTATTAACTGCCTTCAAAAAAAGAACGAACCCATATATACGAAACAAGAAATTTACAAAACCCAAATTTTCCATAATTAAATGTATCTAAACACATTTAAACCAGTGTATCATTACCTAGTTATTGCGGAAGTTTGTGAGAGGGCCGTCTGCGTCATTGGAGATGTCATAGCAAAAACTGCCCGGCGAGATAACTATGTCAGTTCCACAAATGACCCAATCAATAAACCAAGTTAACAAACATAAGCTTCTTGTGCGTTCATTCAAGAAAGAAATACAAAATGAATCGTGAAATTAGAGTTTAATACTGTATAAAAACTTTTTCCGGTGACGTGCTCAGATGCTTCATGCATTTCGTACAGCTTCATGCAATTTGGGGACGCTTCACTCCTACGAAATATTGGAACGCTCCCTGCATTAGGGAACTTTACTACAGCTCCAAACGCGTCACTCTTAGGCAATACAAAGCACACATCTTGAGTTTAGGAATGCTTTATGCAGCTTCAAACTCTTTACTTTCACGTAATAGCAGCAAGCTGCATGCACCTTCGGAACACTTCGCTGTACTTGAAACTCTTCATTTACTTAAAAAAGCTTCATGCAGCTTCGAAGTGCATCGGAGTACTATTACAAACGCTTCATTCATTTATGAAACCTTCATGCAGCTTCGAACGCTTCACTCTTACATTAAAGCTGCTGGCAGCTTCAAAACACTTCGCTGTATTTCAAACGCTTCATTTGCTTAGGACAGCTTCATGCAGCTTCGAAATACATCGGGGTATTGCAGCTTCATTCATTTGGGAAAGCTGTTCGGTAACAAAGTACGCGGTAATGCGGCCTATACACGTCACTTTCTGTACAACAGGACAGCACCTGCATGGTCCCAGTTCCGCCTCTGCCCAAACTGTAGTAAGGATGGCACACACAATTTATTTCATCTCATCCGGCTTTATTGTGCCTACGATGGCCCGTCACCTACAGCCGAATCTGAACGCATACATCGTGTGCGGGCAGATCCACCAACCATCGAAATGATTAGCCAAAGTGATCCTGAAAATGGTCTCTTCAAACTGGTGTAGCAGCATGCTGGCTCCCCTAGAGTGCACCATGCAATCTCCATCTGTACCGGTTAACCTTGCGTGACTAGTGAAACATTCAGGTAGCAATTAACTCCATCTAAACAGCCAGCCTTTACCTCAACAGATAACATTCTGTCAACCGTAAACATCTGCCGAACTGCTCTTTACCCTATACCTTTCTACTCCACACATTTTGACAGCTAAGCTGTTCTTTGTAGAGACATCAATGAGAGGAAATGTGGTAACGCAGTCGCAGAGATGTGGGGAGGGCATAGTCTAGCAAAAAGGAGAGCAAGCGCCAAGCACACATGCAGAACTTGAAAGAATGCCAGGACAAGACGCTTGTACAGGCGAAGCTTTTGTATACTAAATCTGGTGGCAATCTTTATACTTTTTAACATTGTTGAACAAAAGTAACACATTCAGCATACCTGAGGCAGGATATCAATACATAGGTTATATCTGCATTGTTCTTTTATATAAAAATACATGGATGTCTGAATTTGGCACTACACATAAAAAATGCGCCGTAAAAAAAAACAAAAAGCTGTCGCTTCGCCCCCTCGTGGCAGTGTTCTATGTTCAAAAAGTAACAAATGGTTTCACTAGATGGTGCGAGCAGTGAAACATGACAGAAATGAATTGTCGCGAACGCGAATTGACCAGGTGGTTTAGAGAAGTCCTGTGAAGGTTAGCCTTGCTATTAGGGAAATCCGGGAAGCTTCGCTGGCAACATCAGCCTTCACGATGTTAAATGAGGGAAGCTGGACTAACTTGTTACCCTTATTTTCTCCAGTGCCTCCGGCTTCCTTTCCTCAGTAAAGTATTTCTCACTCTCTCTCTTCACGCAGCTTCGGAACGCATCACAGTATTATGAACGTTTTATTCATTTATAAAAAATAAACGAGCTCACACTCAGGCGTAGCAAGACTTGGAAGTAGCGAAGCTCTGCGCAGCTTTCACGATCGTGACGTCGGTTTAAGTACGCGATTGCAGCCGATTTGCTTCTTCTTCACTGCCGCAATGACCTTTTGCCTCTATCATTGTTGCTCTAAGTGTGAGATTTATTCATGTTTTTAGGTAAGTGATAATCATTGGACATCACCTTGGAGGGGCGTATGCTATGACGTGTCTTTCCCGTTCTGAGCAAGCGTTGCCCCGATTACATCCCTCGAGTTTCTTTTTTTTTTTGTTGCCAATCTTCGCCAATCTCCCTAAGTGGGTATGCTAAGCTTGCAAACGTGGGCCGGGGACGCAGGGCGGTCGTCGTGAGGCACCCACACATGAGCGCTCGGCATTTTTTCGGTGTTTTCCTACTGCCGGGCGGTCGCCGCAATCTTGGCCAATCTCCGTAGGTGGTGGGTATGCGTGGCTTGACGAACATACGGTGAGGACGCTGGGTGGTCGTCGCGAGGCACGCACACATGAGGGCTTGGCATTTTCTTGGTTTTCTGAACTGCCCAGCGCTCACGGCGAGGTCTGTCTGCGCTCACGTGCGCGCGCTCCGCAATTTCTCGGTATTTTTCACTGCGGACACGAAAAATTACGATTTGCCTAAACAGCTTCGCTGTTGAAAGCTTCATGCAGCTTTCACCGTTATGCGGCCTTTCAAGCACTTCATGCAGCCTCACGCGGTTCTGCCGCGAATGGGATACTCCCACTCCAACGACGCAAGACTGCCGCCGCCGTACTCCAAGCCGGCGTATCAGAATATAACGGCAAGCGCACACGCGCCTGTATCAGTTGCCCCATAAGGCCACGTCGCTCGCTTCGCCGTCGTTGCGCTCTGCACAAAACAGGCGTTTGACTCAGCGAGGCGTGAGTAAAAGCCGCCCTGCGGAACGCCAGAAAGAGATCTCGAGAGCGTGAAATATATGCGAGCTGCGGCTCCCCGATAAATCTCCACCAGCCCTGGTGCTGCTGCTGCTGCTGTTGCCGCCTCATGCCTCACTTGGTGCGCATATTTCGTTCCCCCGCTTTTGTCCGGAACCCGCAACTCGGTACCAGATTTTTAAATCCTTTGGAGTCACCTGTGGCTCTTTCTTTTTATTTTGCACTGTGCGCTGTATTTCTCCTATTAGCTAGACCGTTAGTTTGACCTGAGAACGCAGGGAAATATTTGCCTCCTCCCTCGCTTCTATTTATTCTCTCGGCGCCGTAAAAGCTCGGTGCTCTTGCAGACCCTATTAAAAAGTCACTGAGGCGGAGCTGTTTTCTTGGGAACATGTATGCGTCTAAACTTAGTCTGTGATGTAGATAAAAATTCTGTTCGCAGTGCGCGTCACACTCGCAAACGCTGCGCACCGTAGGGCGATGTATACAACACGTTGGTTTTGTTTGTGCGGAAAGGTTATTATTTTGGGAATTTCGATGAAAAAATGTGACGATTTTCGATATTGTAAACCCGAGAACACTAGGGTATTTAAAACTTGTTTTCTGTGAGGATTTAACTCAATAGCACTACGTTCTTTTCGCGCGCAAAAAGGTTTACATTTCATAACGCACGCCAGAAACGACAATCACAATCCGAAAGCAAGGTGAAAAATATTGTAATGTTGTGTTTTGAAATGTTCCTTTCCGTCGTGCCATGACTGGCAGCCTCTTATATTAGCTGCAACTCCCAGCCAACCTGTTGCTCCTTCCCTGATGAAGGCAGCAAAAGAGTAATGTTTTTATTTTCTACAGCGTGTCAGCGCTAAAGGCCGCGCATGCGGAGCACGGATATCTGGGGAGTGATAAACACGCATGCCCAGCGAAATGCTGTGAGCCCGGCCGAGGAAGATAAGGTTGGTCAGGACGTACGCTAGCATCTAGGTAGCGCCACTAGGGAAAATGGCAGCCTCACTTGCGCAAGAAAACAGCGGAAAGTTCGTATGATATTTGCTTAAGTTGTCGCGAGGGCGACTAGAAATTTACTTCGTGCCTGCAGTAGTGGCAGTGTTTGGGTGATTAACTTCAAGAACGTGCATGCGAACATAGACTTCAAGAAAGTTTCGTATGCGTTACGGAAGCAAACAGTGTCTGCAATATCCAATAGAGCCACTGAAGTGGTGCCATATCTGCTTTTGCATTGAGAATTGCTGCTAAAAAGGCCTTCAGCGCCATAAACTGTTCCGGAAGTGTGTCGTTTCAGGTACACCCAATTCGCTAGCGTAGCTATTGTTATTTCTCGCAGATGTTTGGGGGAGAAATTAGTTTTAAACCAAATTTCATAATACCACGCTTTCTAAGGTACAACGGAGGGATATTGCTCGCGTATGCTCTGCCAGCGTGTCGCCAAAGCGGCTGCCCGCCAAGTAACGGCCGTTGAGCCCGACCACAGACGGGCGATGACGTCATCATTGAGACACTCGGCGGTACACGGAAACTTTCCGCTCTTCCACCCTACTTGCATTCTTTACAATCATATTTCAACGTGCCGGCGTCACCGCCCACGATTCCGCAGAACTTGCCCCAGTTGGCCTTGACGCCATTAACACCCAACCATCATCATCATCATCATCATCATCATCATCATCATCAGAGATTCCGCAGAACTACCTGCGGCATTACCGCGATTAACTTCGCCGCACAGATTAACGCTTCCCGCCATGGTTAATATAATGATCAATGTATTTTCCCGTTTACGGCGTTTATCGCCATGATAAACCAGGACTGATCGCAATACAAAGCATGCTAATGATGCCTATCGGGCCTTGTGTCACGTCCATTTGAAATAAAACAGCTGCCGTGAGCGGAAGAAACTGAGCACCTCTTTCTCTCTCCACCTCACACACACATAAACAAACTGACGTACGCATATGCTGACACACAAATTACTTCTCAGATTACTTCTCCCAAACAATGCTTCGTATTTAAAGTCAATCATCAAAGACGGTCTTGCCGGAATATTTATTTTAGATAACCACCCTCCGATAACTCATCCAACTCTGTTCCTTCTCCAAGGACGTTGTTTTAGCTGAATATAAAATTTTCAAACTTTCCGCTACACGTCAGCAGGGACGTCATTGACAAGGCACCCACAAAGAACGATCACTGTGTCAGCTCCATCCTATCATTAAAGAGGTGGAATGAAGTGAATCTTAATGCATCTCTACAATCGCACAATCACGTTTACTCGCCGTAGCTTTTGCCGGTGGCCGTCAATCATAATTGTTCTACGCAAGTTTTCCTAGATGAGAATAAAGCATTCTCGGAGCCCTTCCTGTGCGGACATCAGGTTGCAAAGTTTACAAAAGACAACGCCCCAAACATCACCAGGTGGTGACACAGCGCATGTCTCGCCAATCACGTGCCGGGGATTAAAAGAAGTGGGTGTGGTGGACGGGGCTTCTACTTTGAATGGTTGTATTTAAGGCTACGTCCATGAGTGAAAAAATATGAATTCCTTGTGAAAAACAAGCAAAGTAAAACCGAAAAAACTCCCACCTCCCCTCGCGGGAACCCCTGTGTAGATGCGACGCATAGGGGGTTCACGTTGCAGCGTTGGACAGCGGAGGAACGGCGCTGGAACGATGGAGCGGAGCGGCGCAGGCACCGCGTTTTATAGCGCGCATAACGGTGAGGGGACGCGCCGGCGCCAGTGCGTCTGCCGCGGCTATGACGCAACACAATCCAACACAATCCACTTTAATCCAATCCAATCCAAATCCAATCCAATCCAAGCCAACCAAGCCAAGCCAATCCATTCGAATCCAATCCAATGCCCCTCGCGAGAGAGTGTTCGCTATCGGAGAGGAGAGGGGGTGAGCGGCGGAGAGCGCAGCTCACGCGGCGAGGAGAATGGGGGAGGGGCGGACGCCGACAACGACGCCGGATGCAGGGACAAGGCGAGTAAATGAGATGCAGTCGCATCTAAAAACACAGACTAACAGGATCAGCAACCATTCATTTCCGCCATTTTTGTATATCAGAGCCTTTTTCTTTGCAAGATCCTTTCTGGGCTTTCAAGGCGGTGCCAAACCCCATCAACCACTACGTCTTAGGACTAGCGTCACACAGCTGTCAACGCCAATGTACTCACTTCTCCTAGCGGAGGGTTGTGCCGATGATCCTTAGTCTCGCGTAGTCTCCAATAAAGCAAAGTGCGCACGGGCCACCCTTAACTGAAGCTGCGCGAAAGCTCATCCGCTTACATACAGTATTCAAAGGGAGACAGCACCTTTAAGAAACCACTCAGTAAACCGTCTGCTAGCCTTCCCTGTTTTATTTAGTGGGTTCCCCCCATACTTCCACTCCCACAGGCGCTCTAACGGCCGGAGTCCACTCAAGATGCCAAAACGACAGATCCCAGACGTACAGCCAGCACGCCAACAGGGTAAAGCGCTGACAACCACGCCGACGGAGCTGCCTCAATAGCTTCTTCTTTTCGACCTAGTATTCTCCCCTATTCCCCAGCCTCTTCTGGGCCGAGCTCACCAGTGAAGTCTGGGTGAGGGGGCAGGGAGAGAAACAACCTTCCACCGCGCTGCCTTGACAAGTCATATATCCTCGAGCAGCGTAGCGTGTAAGTGTGGTTCCTCGCCAACGTCCCACGTTACGATCCAACCGGGACGCACCGACCTCCCCAAAGGGAGGCGACTCGACGTGGATCGGTACGCTCTTTTCGCCACTTTCCTATTTTATTTATCTTCGCCCATTGCCGGGCGTTCCCTAAGAAGCTTTCCCGGAGGCTGCTTCTTTGCCTTAGACCCATCGGGACATTGATCGGCTCCTGGATTGCCTTGGATCATGTTGACTGGAAATCTCGGGCCTAAGACGGACGAAAAGAAGACAGCGGCAAAAAAAGGGTTGGAGGCGTAAACTCGGCTTTACGCCGCCTCATTGTTCACATCTTGGAGCGCACGGTCGTTTCGCCTGGTACGTTGCTATTGTTTGCTGCCTTCCACTCGCGGTTTTCTGGTGGGGTTCCTGTTTGCGAATGTATACGTGCGCGGGGTTTCCCGTTTTATACAGCGCCGACCGTAAGTTCAGCTCAATGCTTGGATCGCAAGTAGGCTGCACTCACAATATGTCAGCCATTTGTCTACAATTTTCCCTTCATGAGGATGTATTCCGCGCTCGGCGTAAAGATGCGCTTCGCGCTTACTATTTTCGTAGGGTTCACTCTTACTCTCGATGAAAGAACCTTCCAAGTGCGCAGGCATCTCCTTAGGAAGGTTATGCATTTTTCTTAGTGTATTCTTGTGCACTTGCGGGAGCGTCTACTCTCTTTAAAAAAGGCTAATAAAAAGTTAGAAACTGGCTGTATTTACTGGCTGTATTTAACTCCTCACGAACTTAACTAGCCCCAGAACGGTACGTAGGATCTGCTACTAATTATGGAACCTAAATGTTATCGCTACTATTCTAAACCGTGCATTTAGTAACTGCTGCGTGTTTGATGCTCACATTCACTGTTAGTAACAAAATTCTGTAAAATACTGAACCTCGATTTGTTTGCTGTCTAAGTGTGATATATGAGCGTGTTGATTGTGTCTACGTCGTGCTTCGCACTCAGCCGATCCACATTTTTAAGCGTAACGTTTTACTAAATTATGTATGACCAGTTAGTAAAGGCACTAAGTAACTAGTGTATGCTGTGAAAAGTAACTAGTTAGTGTCTGTGAGTAAGTGCCGCGACCTGTTTTTAGAGTGTACACTGCAAATTTCTCTCCGGCTCGGGCGCACATAGAATGCACATAATATTTGTTAGTTTTTTATGCATTGCCTTATAAGTGCTATCACAGTTCCTCGACCCCAACCCGCATAAAATAGCTGAAGTGCCCGTGGCAGCAGAATTCTTGCAAAAATGTACTTTTATATAATCATTTTGGGGTCGCCACGTTGTTGTCCTGACAAGCAAATCGCAGGTCACTTGAAATCAGGTGCACATTTTCGACTGAAAAGTTACCTTTTATTGGCCTATTTGCAGTGCGAAAATAAATTCGACAGGTATCTTCTATGGTATTAGTCAATGTTGGACTGTACGTTGGAACTGCGTTCAGGTGAAAGAAGTGATGCTCTGGTCTGTCAGTAACAACTGTCAGGAAGCGTAATCATTAAGTGACACTTCAGCCGCGGTCGTGTAAAGCAACAGCAATGCCTTTCCGATACACTCCTGACATAGTGAAATAGCAGCGACGTTATCGTGAATGTTTAACTCGCGACCACGTCCGGTTTTCCTGTCGCAATTTGTTCGATGTCGCCACTGTTCCTTCCTGTCCCTTTACTATCCCTACCTCCCTCCCGAATTAAGACAGGTGTAACTTCACCGAGTGTCTTTCATATGTGTTAGATTTCATCCGAATGGTGACGATATGTTCATTTAATAGTGATTGGTTTGTGTGTGTGCGCCGGGCGCAGATAAAAAGGAAATAGCGGAGAAGAGGAAGAATGTAAACACAGTAAGCTCTCTCTACAAGGAATTCCTCGCTACAATGAAGCCGCGTTCGTTATAAATGATAATTCGTTATAAGAGGAGATCAGCCCACAATGCACTGCATTGGGCGCCATAAAACACTTCGGATGAAGCAAGATTCCAAAATATTTGAAAATGTTTGATTTTGCTATGTCCGTTTGGCTTTGCAATGTACCTACTGACAATTTTTATACGCCTTGCTTTTTTATCATATAATGGTTCTCAGTGAGAGTATTAACGTAATCGCTGTCATACATGCACTGTTACAACTGAACAAGGAAACGAGCAAGAGAAAAGAACAATATACTGAGTGAGTCACTGTTCGTTTAACTGTACTTTTGTTCTGTGTTTTTTAACTCCCCCCCCCACCTCTGTTTAATGCCCATCACAGGCTAAAAAATAAGATATTTTGCTCTAATAAAGGTTTATGGAAAACCCCACATAACGCTCTTTCCCTTTCCGTGGTCTCCGTTTTCCCATTTATCTTACTGTTCTTTTTCGTTCATGCCTACATCTGTGCAGTACGGAAGTGTAGCCGTAATGTGAATTGCTTAGCTGCCATCTACGTGCATTTCCATCACCACTACCCCCCTTGTGTCTAGCAGGCTGACGATTTTGGGGGTCAATTTGGCAACCCTCGCTTGTCACACCTGACACAACGTTGAGCTCTCAGTAGCCGTGAGAGCTCATAAGCTGTGCGTGCCTAAACAAAGAGTCGCTATTAACCCTCCTCTAAGTGATAACCTATGTTCAAACACCGCGAAATAACAAAGTTACATTACAAAACACTGTGACATCATGGCGGCCATTAAAGAATCAGCCGCGAACTGCGCCCGGTG
Source organism: Haemaphysalis longicornis (assembly GCA_013339765.2). Lineage (NCBI taxonomy): Eukaryota > Metazoa > Arthropoda > Arachnida > Ixodida > Ixodidae > Haemaphysalis > Haemaphysalis longicornis. The sequence continues at coordinate 104,205,291 of CM023455.1, read as the reverse complement.
TTCTTCTCCTCCCGGGGTGAACAAATGCCCCATGTCTATAGACTTACCGTTAGATGCATTGAGCTAGACAATGCAGCTATGTCACATCAATCCACAGTCTGGAGCACAATGTAGTTAAACATACAAGTTTGCCAAATTTGCGTCAGTGTCCCTTTAAGAGGAATCAGCTTTACACGGCGAAGGGCAACGCCCGGTGGTGTAAAAATAAAACAGATGAAACGTGACATAAACCGGCAGTTGCGGGGTCTTCGGGCAACGCTTTCTCTCACGGCCCAAAGCGGCGACCTCACGGCCACTCCGCTCGTACATATATGCTCCGCGTCCCTGACACTTGTGGTGCAAGCGTCATCAAGTTGCCGCGGGAGTGACCTCACGAGCGGTGCGACCGCCACATCTGCCGCCTGCGCAAATATGGGCCATGGCCCTCGGTTGCTTGTACACTCAGTGCGAGGCGGCGAATCTCAAGCAAGCCATTGAGCCAATCTCGCACAACTTTCTGCGGTACTCATTCAACCCATAATATATCGGGTTCAACACGGAAGTTTGGGCTAGTCAATGGCAAGTTTGGGCTAGTTTGGACTAGTGTCACTAGACAAGGTATCAGAGTATCGCCACTAAGGCACGCAATATCAGCAACGGCGGCCATTTTGGTGTTTATTAGTATTGCGAGATTGCCGCTTCTACAGCCTCGCCGCTAACTTCGACCGGGCCGTTTGTTAACAACACTGCCGAAGATGCAGCAAAACGGCATCTTCAGACACACGTCTGTTGATGAAATGCTGCTACATGTGCGTTGGGAACGAAGTCAGTCGCGCGCAGCAGCAGGGCAGGGAGGACACGCTAAGCCTACCAGAGTTGACCGACAAAACGCGTAACAACAAAATTGCGGCGCCCACGAACCGTCGCAGAGTAAACAAATGTCACGTGATGCGAAGTGACCAGTGGTCATGGCGTGGCACGGAACAATAGGAGAGAAGAGTGCCGATACTCTGAAACCTCATCTAGTGACCCTACTTGGACTAGTTGAAAGGCTACCTTGTGCTAGCTGCTGGAAAAAAAGTGTGACCAGCGGAAGGCCAGGGCAATCCTCGCCAGAGGATGGGCGGTTGGTGAAAGATGACCATGAACACCGCGTTTGTTCTTTTATTAGTTCATAACGTTATTACAGAGCTTCTACGGGCTGTCCTTGCATGTCCCTAATAGGGTAATTCTCTCCTCTACTGTAACGACGGCGTACTTTTCTCGACCGCAGCGATGTTGTGGTATTGTGTTAAGTGCGTTTTATTAGTCCGGATTAATAATGCTCAACCCGACAGTCGCGCGGGATTAGTCGGTCACAACTACGGTTCGTATCACGAGGAGTTACATCTCTCTGACAAACTCGGTAATTTCGCACCAACCATGGCCCTCTGAGCGACCATTTCGTACTGCAAGCGTGAATTAACATTGCAACGAAAACGCTTTAGTCGACTACTGGTTTATTCGAAATTATTCGCACTGTCTCAAAACAGCCCACAGGCGCCAGGTGCACCACGGTTTATTTCTAAAAGCCGCTAAAACCCCTTCACTAAACTGTTACGGGTGACGAAGTAGTGGGATTTATTTACAGTGGTGACCATGACACACCAGGAGAAGCAACGACCGCTCAGCGTTCATTCCTCAGCTTTTCTTGTTCCCGATGATCCCTATCCCACTGAATGTAATTTTAATCATTGCCATTTAAGCACTGTGGAAAAAGTACTATGCGACGTCTCGGGGAAACATGAATGTAACATTTTCCCGCCATGAAGTCATGGCCCGGCATCGACGACGGCGAGGGGGTGGCTGGTGTGCAGCCTGCACGGGCTCCAGTAAGGCCGCAATTAATTAAATCGTCATCATTGTGTAAATATATCGCTTCATCACCAATCATGGTTCCTGTCATCTATTCTGCATCTGTGTAACATTTTGTATGAGTACTGTTTCCCGTACGTGGAGCCTCACCATCGTTAAAAACGATTGAGAAAAAAAAAAACATTCCAAACTCTGCAGAAGTCCTTCATAATTGTTCAAATGCTGCTGCCCCCTGAGCTCCGCATGATATCTCTGAAATCGCTAAAAGGTGACGGAACCTTCCCAAAAAATTTCCTGCTGCAGGTGAAGTAAAGTTTGATGGCGTCACACAAATTTTTCGCACATTTCCCAGCTTTCCAATAAACCACAAGTGGCAACGGGATGCTTGAAGTGGTTATGCCTGCCTAGTAGCATAAAAATAAATGCCACAACAAAGCATTACGAACCTGAAATGCTCTAGATTCCGCATTTCGTTTTGTGAGAAGCTGTACGCGGCCGCACTGGGTGCATATTGTAGTTTTTGCGGCTATACACTTGGTACGTGTGGTTCATACCTTGTTGCCGAGTGTTTTTGCGTTGGTATGAGCAGGTGATCAGAAGTTAACTAGGTGTCACTTGAATGGTCACAAATGTACATATACGCCGTGTATGATTCGCCTATAGAGCTTTATTGGCTGGTTGCTCTGCTGTATACTAAATGCTACATGGCTATATGTGCGCTAGAGCTCTTGTAAAGGTTTATAGATAAATAAAGAGTTTCCAGATATAGCCTATTTTAGGTTTTGGTAGCATCGGTTGTTACAGCCCAAAACTAGCTACACCGTGCACGTGCTTCCTGTTCATTCGAACCACAACCTGTCTGAGCCTTCGTAAGGAGGGTAAAATCGTTAGCCGGCATTCCGTGTCTGGTAGAAGTGCTGCAGTTTTGAAGCTGGAGGCCTTGGCCGAAAAAAAATGAAGGAAGTCCACACTAACGCGTAAGGCTTGAACGTAGCGAAGCTCTACGCAACCTTAACGACCATCACGCAGGTTTAAGTCCACGATTGCAGCCGATTTGCTTCTTCTTCACTGCCGCAACGACCTTAACTCCATGTTTGTTGCTGTAAGTGTGAGGTTCCTACATTTTTTGGAAGTGATAATCATTGGACATTACCTTGGAGGGCGTACGCTATGACGTGTCCTCCTCGTTCCGAGCGAGTGTTGCCACGATTACGGCGAACGCTGGAGTATTTTTTTATTGGGGAGGGGGGGGGGGGAAATCTTGGTCTAAGTGGGTATGCTTGGCTCGACAAACGTACGGTTGGGGCACTGGGCGGTCGCCGCGAGGCACACACACACACAAGCGGTCGGCATTTTTGTTTTTGAACTGCCGGGCGGTCGCCGCGAGGCACGCGCTCACATGCGCTGGCCATTTTTTTGCTATTAATAACTGCAGACATGAAAAATAACAAGTCGGTAAACAGCTTGTCTGTTAAAACTGCGGGGCGTCACAATTTTTCCAGCTTTGCTGTTAAGCCTTCCGGTAAACTACACTTGAATAACTTACTCCCTTTCCGGAACCTCCGTGCCACTCCACCATGCGTTGACCGTAGGGCATCGATGTCACGGCCACAATCTGTTTCCTACTACGAACGAAGCGGTCTTGCTTTGACCTCATGTTGACTTCCACCCAATGGAGCAAACAAAACAAATACTGGGATGTACAGTTAGGTCAGTGGAGTAGGTTGCCTCCGAAAAAAAAAATGAACTAGGGCGCCGTCGGTCTCGGGATAGGACGACAGCCTCACGCGCCCTCTCCAACCGCGTATCAATGGAAGCTCATCGATCTTGCATTATGCGTGCACAACAAACTACATGTACCCGCACGCGATGGGCTGGGCCACAACACTCGGCCGTGTATACAACCACCGAGTTTAGTCAGAGATGCGTCAAGCGGCGTTGCGCCGGACCCAGGCGGGAGAGCATCGGCCATACGGGGAGGGGGTCCGAAACAGGAAATGGCCTGCGATTAGATTGACGCCAGCCGCCACGCCAGACGCGCGAGCTGAAACCGCAGCCCGGCTGCGGCAAGGTCGGCAGACCCAGACGGGGGCCCCCCTTTCCTTCCCCTATACTTTGCCACAGTTGGGGGTCCTGAACGTCGGCGAGATGTGTGCGGCTCGACCGCGGGCAGAGCCGTCCGAGAACCGATTGGCCAGGCTGAAAGCTGTGGCTTGTTTATGGATTTTGTTTGTATTAATAAATTTTCTGTTTGATTGATTGATTGACTGACTGACTGACTGACTGCTGGCTATGACTGACTTGATTGATTGATTGATGATTTGTTTGATTGATTGATTGATTGATTGATTGATTGATTGATTGATTGATGTAGGGGGGGATGGATTTGGATGGATGGATGGATGGATGGATGGATGGGATGGCTGGATGATGGATGGATGGATGGATGGGTGTGGTTGGGTGGGTCGATGACGGACGACCGGAGGATCGTGGAAGGATACGTGGGTGATTGGGTGGGTGAGGGGGTGGATGGATGGTTGGATGGAGGAATGGATGGGCAGACTTACAGTACGGAAGATGGATGGATGGAGGAATGGATGGATTATGGGTGCAGTGGCACTTTTATTGATTTTATTTATATGGGGGCAGTACATTTTTTACTTGAGCCATGACATCTTTTGCGACGTACTCAGGTCAGCAGAAAGTTTGATTTTTTTTACAGCGAAGCTGTATATATATAATCCCCCTAGTTCTCGCGCCCGCGTGGATAAAAAAAAACTCGTCATGTGGAACGGCAACGGCGGCAATTTAAGCGTAAGCCCTTATATTCGACAACGGCTTTTCCCGAACCGAGGAACGATGGTAGTGAGTGCTCGCAGTACGAAACATTCGACTAACCATTTCATTCGAATGACAAAGTGTGCTTCGGCTGCTTTTGCTTGCATAACCGACCCAGCCGAGCTAAGCCGCAGCCATTTCTTTTTCGCGAGGCTGTCAAATTGAACATTCCTTCTGCGGCCGGAAGTGGCAAATTCCGTAATGAGGTATTCACGAAAGGTGGTCAGGCGGCGATTTTCTTCAAAACAAAGGAGACCAGCCACAGAAAAAAACATATGTTTATCTCGCCTGCTTATCCCGTGTAGCATTCACGCTGCACGGAGGAGTGGCCGTCGAAGGCATCCACACCAAATACTGCTCGCGGCAGTATTTACCTTATTCGTCTCGTTAGTATTGTTTTATCTTCTTTGTTCCCTCTCGTCAAGTCTACATTATACGTACATTATACTGAGAGCTACAGAGTATTCGCTAGAAACTGGAAAGAGAAAGACACCAAGAGAGCAGATAGAGAGAGAAAACTATTTTTGTCCGGTTTGTAAAGAAGAGTACTCCTACTCTTTAACGGCGGCAAGCTGCCATTGGGCCCTGGCGGCGTTTTCAATCAGACTGGAAGGCCCAGAGCTGACCACTTCGGAGCTGAGCAGCATGTTCTCCTCCTGTTCGCTATTCGTGACATGCAGTCCTTATCGGGTCGTCTGAGAACAGGCCAGTCCACCCGGTTTTAACTTTGCGCGCGCATGCCTGAACTCTGGCCAGGATAGTAATGGCGGTATGGCACATGATTTGGATACGTATTTGTTTGGAGGAGGCGCCATACTTTTGTTTAGGGATGTACGGGGCCGAAAACGTTTTGGAAGCTGTTTAGCAACTTCGATTCTGGCGTTTAAAAAAAGTCAGTATAACAGTTAAAAAAGGAAAACATCCGGCAAGATTCGAATTAGTGACTGGTAGATCAACGGAGTTAGAGTCAGTCGACTTACTCACTCGGCCACGACCATGAGTTAGTACCGGAGAGTCAAACGGCTTACGCACTCGGCTCTGACTGTGGGGCGAGGAATGACGCCATTTTTTCGACACAGAACACGTGATAGGGTACACGTTGCACCTGCGGGCACCTAGTTTAAGTGTGCGCATTACGTTTATTCGTTCTGCTTCTTCGATTTGCTTCTTAATCGCCGTTACAGGAACAAAGGTGGAGTTTAGGTCGTTGCGGCAGCGAAGAAGAAAAAGCAGTGAGACTACAGTCGTGGACTTAAACCGTCGTGATGGTCGTTAAAGTTGCGCACAGCGTCGCGACCTTCAAGTCTAAACGCGTCAGTGTGAGCTTCCTTCGTTATTTGTGTCGAAGCGACGCGTAGAAGGAAGGACACAGAGCACAGACAGAAATTGGCTTTTCGCTTTAAAACGAAACCAATAAACTTAGCAAAAGTGAAGGGGACTTCAGGTCTACCGTTATTGGCCGGCTACGAATGTTCCACTGGAGTTGCTACATATGTTCTACATATGTTCTACATATGTTATACATTCGATGTTCTACATATAAAGTACGCGTATCCTTTTGAAACGCCCTTTAGGAGCACTAAAATTGGAAATAGCTTCGACCTGAAATAACAACACGCGACCTTTTTCAGAAGGCAAACATTGAACGGGTCGATTTTCAACAACAACCAAACAATATCGAATTCAAGCTCTGCTTGTTGGTATACCAGCATCGGGAACACCGGCGGGATAAACGTTTCTTTTTCGCCGCGCCACCGGAGCAGGGTGCATGAGTTTGACAACGAAGGCGCATTAATGCAGCAGAGTTCTTCCTCACGCGATACAGACATCAACCGAGCGTGGTTTAGGTTTCGGCCTGCATGTGCCAAACTCTACCGCATAAGTAGTAGTTCTTGTTTCTGGGAGAGCCCGAAACGCTACTACTAAAACAGAAATGGGATGCAGGAAAGGTCCGCTGTCTACGACGAATTTTATTTGCAGCTGTTAGGTGGAATTCGTAGTCGCTTTCCCTTCTAAAGAAACGCCGCGGTATGGATGTGTTGAAGTTGTGAGGCCTTATTTACGCAGATTGAAGAGTCGTGCCAGATGAAACGGGTGGTTTCTGGCTGTTTTTCAGTCTAAAGCTACTTTTTAAGAGCGTAGCTCTTTAGCAAATCGTAATTTTTTCTGTCCGCACTTAAAAATACCAGGAAATTGCAGTTCACGAACCAAGAAAATACCTAGCGCTCGTGTGTGCGTGCCTCGCGACGACCGCCCAGCGTCGCCCGCGCACGTTGGCAATTCAAGCGTGCCCAATTATGGAGACTGGTCACGATTGCGTAGACCACCCGGCAGTTAAAAAAAAAAAAGCAAGACAATGTCGAGAGCTCGCGTGTGCGTGCCTCGCGGCGACCGCCCAGCGTCCCTGACGCACGTTTGTCAAGCCAAGCATACCCGCTTGGGGAGATTGGTCAATATTGCCCCCCCCCCCCCCCCCCCAAAAAAAAAAAAATTCCAGCGTTCGCCGTAATCCTGGCAAGACATCCTCGGAACAAGAAAGACTATAGTGTTCGCCGTAATCGTGGCAACACTTGCTCGAAACGAGAAAGACACGTCATAGCGTATGCGCTTTCAAGGTGATGTTCAATGATTATCAGTAAAAAAAAAATGAAGGAAGCTCGCACTTATAGCAAGAGTGATGGAGTAAAGGTCGTTGCTGAAGCGGAGAAGAAGCAAATTGGGTGCAATCGTGGACTTAAACCGTCGTTGAAGGTTGCGTACAGCTTCGCTACCTTCAAGTCTTAAGCGTTAGTGTGACCGTCCTTCGTTTTTTGTATTTTTTTTTCAACGCCTTCGTGCGCCATTAACACAACCTCACCTATTACGCGTGCTACTCTACTTAAAAAGCTTTGTCTTTTAAAACTCTTCATATGACAAGAGCATTCTGGAATCTTCGTCATTCATAGCACAATGAATGAAAGAATGAATGAATGAATGAATATGAATGAATGAATGAATCCAGCTATCAATCAATCAAGCAATCAAGCAAGCAATCAATGAATCTTTCCCAGGAAGACAGCTACTACACAACGGAAAACTGGCGGACCGACAAGGCATGGTTTGGGACTCGATATAAACCAGCCGTCACCGTTATCCGCATGAAAAGTTGCTTCGTACGGAAATTCATCCGTGTGGATGTGAAAACTCACGCAGTCCCGGTATTCGGAGCTCGCCAGCATTTACTAGAATTTTGTTCCGCCTGTGCATGAATTACTTGCACAATTATATCTTCGACTGAGTTTGGAACTTACAACCTTTAAACACGCGACGACCACACACGCGAATCACAATTATAACCGCAAGTTTCGTGCAAACTCACCGAAGGAATGAAATTTATAACCCTAAGTCGCCGCTACACGGCGCCCCTACGCGACTACCTCCGTTCATTTCGTGTCGGCACGCTGTCTTTCCGCGAACGCCGGTTCATTCGTTCGGGCGATCCGTACTCTCTCGGGAGAGGCGACTCGCATCTCGTGGCTATAGAGCAATGCCTGTTGCGCTCTGCCCCGAAAACACGCAGGTAGAAATCTCTCGGGGAATGGAATGTATCGTAAGGCTAGAGACATTGCCATTTCTCCTTCTTAACGCCAGCAGAATCCTCCTTCGGAGTGCCTTATTGTTTAGTTTCTCTTTCGTAGGTTATTGCGCCGAAATGCCCATAGCGGGCGTTTCTGTCCTGCTTCGTTCCTCGTGTCTTCATCTGCTTCATTCTTGCTTCAATCTTGCGCTTCATTCGTGCTTCCCATGTGCGCATTATTACACCGCTTCTTTAACGGTGCACATGTTTCCAAGGTTCATGATGATGATGGCGTCTGCTATAGGGCCTTCCTGATTGATCGATGGATTTGAGCGATTGACTAATTGCTTGACTAATTGATTAATCAATTGACTAATTGATTGACCAACTGTTTGATTGATTGATTGATTGATTGATTGATTGATTGATTGATTTGATTGATTGATTGATTGATTGATTGATTGATGCTTTGCTCATGTTCATTCTCGTTCCATATTCGTGCTACACTTGCACACTTCATGAGCGCCGCTCTTGATTAGGGCTGTTTTCACTGTTCATTTAAACTCAGTTCATGTCTTCGTCTGTGAACATACATCGACATACATGTCACTGGGCCTGTATTTGATCGCCACGTATCGCTCTGAAGGCCTCAGCAACGTCTCGTGCTCTTACCAACAGACGAACGGTCGTAAAAACGGGTTCAACAATAATTTCTGAAGCCGATTAAGAAAATGTACCCTCAATCACAGGATACAATAAGATCAAACCGACTTTGTGGAGAAGGTCTCTGCATGGTTACTTGCCAAGAGAAACACACGCACTCCTGGCGCAGCTTTAGCTAAGTTTGAGCAGGTCGTCAGGAAATATGACAATGGCAACTATGACAAATGCAAAGCGGCAGTAGCTCATAGGGTATATTCACCACGCCGAAGTAACGGACCCGGGTGTCAACGCGCACGCGAGTTTTGAAAAAAGAATCGGCTAATAAGTGACATTGTCTGCTTTTCCTCACCTAGTCTGTCGCCGCTGCGGTAGCTTACAAGCAGACTTAGTCGGAAAAAAGGGCGGAAACAACTCGTGTCGCGCTTAAAATTCTCGCAGTGACGCACTCTTTGCGGCGCGCGGAGGAACAGCCGGCTGCTGTGATGAGGCGCAGCGGGAACTTCCATTGTCGTTCTAAAGTTGTACCCGCGTATAGCTGGTACTGACTTCGAATCATAACTATTACGGGGCGCCGAGGCTTTAGATGTCCTGCTGAGTACAGGGACGCGGGTTCAATTTACGCCGTGGATGGCATTGTTCTTATGGAGGTTAAAAAAAAAATTAAAGCCGTTCGACTCACCGCGAAAGCTGTCGGAAGTGCAGAGCAGTGATTCGCCATAATGGACTGTAGCGCCGTTATCCGCTCACTGCTACCACCCAACGCAGTTCAAATTTCCCGCCTTCGCAGCGCTCGCGCGCCCCCCGCCTGTAACTGACTGAACGCGCACGCTGCCGCTTAAATACGTAGATTTTGCCTCGAATGTACCAATCTTTGTTCGTACATTGCACGAACTTTGTACCAACTCTGCGCTAACCAACGTGGAAGATGTATGACAAGCGCAGCGGTTCACGAGTTTCAACGCTTATGATAGTATAGACCGCTTGGCTTTCGAAGCCTCTTGGGTACGCCGCGACGACAGCCGATACGGAACGCCGTGCGGCTCTACATGGGTCCAGCGAGCGAGCTACGACGACAAGGCGAGCCCCGAAAGTGCTCTGCACTTGTACCCATGGGATCCAAAAGAACACGCAGCCCCCCACTAAGCGGCGCGCATTAAAGCCCCTGTGTAGATTCAGCGTGTAAACCCACAATTAAAGTACTTACTTTTTGCACAGATGTGGTGGCGTGGAAGTTGAAAAATTGCAGACGTCTGTGTTAAAAACTTCGCGGACTGACAATTGTTTTTTTTTTAGTTTTATGACACTGGCCTTATTCCCACCATCAGAAATGTCGGCTCCCGTTGGATAAGCATCTGTCTAGATTGTAGTTTGGAAGATACTCAACTGCGAAGCCCGAAACAGTAGCATGAAAAAAAAAAAAAAAAACAGGAAAACCAAGGACAACATGCCCTACGCTTACGAATAGTCTGGCCCTAGGGTAGAAGAGGAGAAAGTTGTTGGCGAAAACCAAGCGTTGGAAAGGACCCCTTTACGCTTCATTTTTCTAAGTTAGCAACACAGCTTCACAAAATCTGCCCAACAGTTTTCGGTTTCTCCACTCTTCAGTTGCTGCCGTTGCGAACGAAGCGTGCATCTGCATCACTCTATTATACATGGCGTGACTCTCTATGCCGCAGTTTTCTACTTGGGGGCTGTGGCAAGCTAGACTTGGAGATACGCACGCTGCGTAAGAATGAATCGCGTAAGAAATTTCCCCGGAATCTTTTTGTTACCTCTATCTCAAAGCTAGCAACAGCTGTTATGGAGTTTAGCTTAAGCTCATTCCCCTCGCACGTCTGCATTGCTGCGATGCATCTAATCCGAAATCGTCTTGGCTCGACTCTGTTTTCTCTTCGCTTGGCGAAGAAAACGACCTTTGTCAAGAAAACGACCGAACGCGCACAGCTTTACCAATCACATACACCGGGATTGCAGCGAATCACCCTAATTCGAACTCGGCTTGGCTCGGGTTCGTTTCGTCTTCGCTCGACTAATATAGAAAACGTAATAAACAACGCAACGCGTGCAACCATACGGCGCACGTACGCCGACGTTGCAGCGAAGCACCCTTCATTCGAAGTCGCCTTGGCTCGACTTCGTTTCGTCTTTGTTTGACTAATATACAAAACGTAATAAACCACGCAACGCGTGCAACCATATAGCGCACTGTACGCCGACGTTGCAGCGAAGCATACTAATTCGAACGTGGCCTGGCTCGACCCTGTTTCATCTTCGTTCGGCTAACAGCCCGAAAACGGCGCAACGCGCGCAGGTATATCACACGCACGCCGGGAATTGACGCTTCGTTCTCCAAACTCGACAGCTGCGTGTACACCTTCCCCGCCCGGGGACCCATATATAAACACCGTTGACGGCCTCCCGTCCCCAATTTCGTCCTTGTAGTCCCCCGTGCTTCCTCGCAAACGTTCAACCCATTACGCCGGCTCAATGCCTCTCGCGGGTCGGACGAAGCAAAGCCCCGCGCGCCATTTTCATTGTCGGCGCGCAGATTACATTTTCACGGCCGCGTGGCCGTTTACTCAATCCCGTTTGTCGGCCTCCTAAGACGCCGTCAATTTCGTTCTCTTGCCGGGCAGTTTCGTCTTTGTCGACTCTGTACTTGCAACTGTTTGCAATGCACTGCGAAAATCGGAGTAATAATAAACCCGCATGCTAGCCGGGAACGGCGCACGGCGAGAAAATGAGATGCTCATTTGTTTACCCAGTCTATACCGTGTCCACAGCGCATGCGCTGTGTACTTATTCTCCGAGCAGCGTTTGTCGCCTGACATCCGGGGGGAAGTGGACAGGCGCAGAGCTGTGGGCCCGGGGAGAGGTTTTTAACCCGAAAGTGTTTTATTCCCGGATACACGAAGATTTTGCTGACGTCATATCCGTCACGGAAGTGACGCCAGTACAACGAAGCAAGCGGCCTGTAAAAAGTGCTCCCCTGCACACCGGATCTATTTGCGGGGAAGCAACCTTTACTACTTAAGAGTACGTTACACTTCGGGTTCGTTTTCGGGTTTTATATTTTAACACGAAAGTGTTTTATGCTGGTACACACCAAGATTTAACTGATGTCCTATCCATCACGGAAATGACGCCAATGCACCTTTGCCGAAGCGACCCGCCAACAGGACGTCGCTCGCCAAGCACACCCACAAGACAGCCGCCGGACCCGCAAATAATGCTCACCTGCAGATTTCGCTGCACATTTCCCTTTCGTGTTTTACTGATTCCTATGACAGAGGAATCAACCGCAGTTTTTTGCACTTCGTGGCACACCCCTCTACTTTGTGTGCATGCGCGGCGCATGTTGCTTAAGAGCAGCATGTTTGAAATTTAAGCGAAGCTTATTATTCCAGGGCAAACCGAGAAAACGTTTCCATTCTCGTCCCGTCAATCAAGCTAAGCCAAGGTCAAGCCAGCGCCTCGTGAGGTTGCGCAGTCAAAGCTTCTAGTCCCTCGTTCGTTCCAAGGGAGGGGGGTGGAGAGGGGGATAGGCGGAAAGATTAACGGCGCGTTCCATCAGAAAATTACACAATTTCATCCCCCCGCTACAAAGGGGATACCACTAGCAATAATACCACCACCACCACCATCATCATCATCATCATTATATTAATAATAATAATAATAATAATCATCAGTGGCGACTGCACCGAGCAGCGTCCTGTGTTATCTTTCGGTGCAATTCTGTGTTCATCCATGGTGCTTGCTAGGCGCGAAAACCGAGCTGTAGCTGGACAAACGTGGTTTACACGCGTACAACTTCGGCAAATTTATACCGAAATTCTGTGTCACCACTACGTCGCGTGCTAACCATCTTCGCTGGTCATCCACTTTCACAGAGTGTAATGGTTCAGCGACTCTTTCACGAATCGTTCACGACGGTCGCGGGTTCGATTCCCGGCCGCGGCGGCCTGCTTTTCTGATGGAAGCGAAAAGATAAAACGCCCGTGTGTACGAGATTTTGGCGCACGTTAAAGATCCCCAGGTGGTCAAAATTAATCCGGAACCCTCCACTACGACGCGCCTCATCGCCTGCGTTGCGTCGGCGCGTTAAACCCATCAATCAATCAATCAATCAATCAATCAATCAATCAATCAATCAATCAATCAATCAATCAATCAATCAATCAATCAATCAATCAATCAATCAATCAATCAATCAATCAATCAATCAATCAATCAATCATTGAATCTAATCGTTCACGACTTCTTTACCTAGGCAGCCAAACTTCTACGTACCTAACTCACTGCCCTGCCAGAGTATCTCCGCGCATGCGCCAACCTACCTACCAACAATCAGCGTGTCTTGAACTCACGTGGCCGCCCTCCTCCTCCCACACCTGATCCTGAAGTGTCGATTCAAGGCGAACTTATCCCCTCGGTGACCACCCTCCGCGTTCTCGGCGTCCCCTTCCATCGGGACCGCACGGGTACAGCGCTCCTTCCGCAACTCCAGACATCCATTACTCACCTAACCCATCTTATCCGCAGAATCCGCAGCCGACATCACGGTCTCACAGAATGGGAAATTTGTCGTCTGCTCCAAGCTCTCCTGATCAGCAAAATCACCTATGCCACACCGTACCTCAATCTTCGACCACAAGAAGCCGCTAAAATTGAAGCCCTCATTCGTAAAGCATACAAAATGGCTCTTGGCCTCCCCGTTTACACCTCTACGGACAAACTGCTCAAGCTGGGCATACACAACGTCCTTGGCGAGCTTGTGGAGGCGCAGAGAAACTCCCAACTTCAACGCCTCAGCTTCACGCCAACTGGCCATTCCGTTCTCCGCACGCTCGGCTACCCTAAACCGCTAAATCAAGACCGACCACAACGCCTCCCAACTACCATCAAGCACCGTATCCACGTTTCCCCTATACCGCGCCATATGCATCCCCCCTCCAACCGAGGCCGTCGGGAAGCGCGGGTCCGCTATCTCATGAAGAAGCCAGCGGATGACCCCCAGGTCCGTTATACTGACGTCGCCTATGACTCCTGCACTCGACGCACAGCTTTGGTTACCCTAAATCACGCCGGCCTAATCTCCACGGCTGCCACCACGCACACCAACAAATACAGACGGCAGAAGCTCTGGCAATCGCCTTCACAGTCACCACCCACGCCAAGCATCCGCACATCACTGTAGTCTCCGACTCACAGCAGGCATGCCGCCTCTACCAGGCAGGTCTAGCCCCACCCCAGGCCATTCCACTCCTCCAGCGTCTACCTGACGAGACCACCATTACGATCGTCTGGACTCCCGGACACTCCGGCCTTCCGGGGAATGAAGCGGCCCACGCCGCCGCCCGAGCTCTGCACTTCCGGGCATTCTCCACCGATGGTCAGGTGATCCCATCACCCCGCACGAACGACCACGACCTCCTCCAAATTCCTATTGATAATACGTACAATGCCCTTCTGTCCCACTACACCCTTACCCGCCGAGTCTACCCCCCTCCACACCACTCCCTCACCAACCAGCAAGCCATAATCTATCGTCGCCTTCAGACCGGTACCTTTTACAACCACGTCATCCTCCACCAGATCGCACCCACTATCTACCCCCGTCAATGCCAACACTGTGACACCCCACTCACCACATTCCACCTCGTATACTCCTGTCCCCACTCCCCTAACCTACCCCCCTTCCCCACCCCGGAGCAGTGGGAGACTGAGCTGACCAGCCCGGACCCGGCCCGCCAGAGGGCCTTGGTTTCTCGGGCCATTGAGTGGGCCCGGTCGAGAGGCATCCTGGACTATCGACGCTTCACCACCACCCTTTTCCCTTTCCCTTTTGCTCCAATAAACGTTTACTACTACTACTACTATACTTAAAACAGTTGGCCAAACCGGTACCGCTCACTGAATAGCCAGAGCTACTGTTATTTATTCCCGAGTTTAAACTAAACCATAGATAAAAAAAATACAGTCGAACTTCGTTTAAAAAAATCCTATCGGGGCAGTAAATTTGTTGGTTATATCCGATATTCGTTCTAACAGTAGGGGTACCAATCGGCTCTAACAAATCGACAATTTGGCTCGCGGAAAAATCCTAGATACTAAATCGCTATACTCTAGGCTTCGAACACGATAGAATGACGGTAATCCTTATCTGCCTCTTTGTGGCATTTCGAACTAAATGGTACAGAAGATGACAAGGTGAAACTGCAACAGAACAAAGTTCGTTTGTCAAAACAGGGCTATGTTCTTACTTATTTGAAGAAGCATGTCATCCTCGTCTGGCGACTTCTCACAGCACTGCAGTATGAAGTTTTCCAGAGTGTCTACGCACGAAAGGTCCTTTTCGACTGTAGTTTTACGAACTCTTATCTTCTAATTTGCTTCTTTTTGCTTTTTATAGCCAGCTTTAGAGTTTCGAGCCTCGCGCGAACTGAGTATTTCTTCGTTATAGCCGATATCGCCCGCGGCTCTCGCGGTTTCGGTTTCGTTACAAAAAGAATAAGTGTCACAGAAATAAAGCGTGACCAACAAAAGTTCATATTTAGTTGGTATATCCGATAATTCGCTATATCATTATTCGTTATAACGAGGTTCGACTGTAGTAATCATTAATTACTTCCTCTCTGTTGGTTCTCCTTGTTCCCTGTGTTAAGGCTCTTTCGAGTTTTCCATTCGATTTCCATTGATACCCAAATCTACCCCATTTTCATTTCAACTCAATTACCTTAGTTGAATTTTCTTTGCCGGCAGCAATTTTGTGTAGCTTTTTAATTAACCAGGATAACATGCGCTGGTTACGGACGGCGTGCTTTGCAGCGTGCATTTCTCGTTAGCATCACACAACTGTTGGGACTTTGAGCCCTAATGTTCGCAATGGTTTATAATAACGTTGATAATGGTCTATAATGGCTTTATTGAGTACTGCTAATGTAATGGTTTGTGATGTAGTATGATTTGTATGTATAATGCTCATAATGGTTTTTATTGAGCACGGATAACCTGCGCTGGTTACAGACGGCGTGCTTTGGATCATGCATTTCTCTGTCACATCAGACAACTTTTATGGCTTTGAGCCATAATGTTTATAATGGTATTTATGAATATAGTGGTTTATAACTGTAATATAATCGCATATATAATTGTTTATCAATGTTTTTATTGAGCAGGATAACCTGCGCTGGTACAGACGGCGTGCTTGGGAGAATACATTTCTCTGCAGCATCAGACAACTTTTAGGGCTTTGAGCCCTAATATTTATGATGGTTTATAGTATTGTTTGTAATGGTTCATAACGGTCATGTTTATAACGGTTGCCGTCATGCGAGCAATGTTCTGCTGTAGAACTTCCAGTGTATTACGGTGAACTGCCAAGCAAGGAACTGAGAAGTAGAGGCCCCCAGCGACTGATGTAAAGGAGAAAATGATCGCGAACGAGAGAAGCCACGCGGCGTTCTGCGTCGGCCCACAAGAAAACTCCACTTTGCTATACAGCATTTCCGTGTTTTCGGCGCTGGGTCATGTGAAAGCTGCGGGAGTGTTCGACCCGGTCTGGGTTCTTTTCCTCCTGTTTGTTTTCGATTATTGCTTACACGCGAACACCGTCAGTGCCGAATTCTCGCTCGCACCGATTTTCACGCTGGCGCAGACAGGAAGGCCGTAAGTTGGCGTGCACGATTGTACGAGCCCTGACAAAAGGCGCTTTTGTAGCGTAAGCTACACTGGCTGAGGTTGAGCAGTTTCGCGTGGCTCCTGGAGAGCCATGCTGCGTATGCGCGAGGAGCAGTGACGTCTCACGGCGCACAGCTGGCGCGCCGGAGCCGCCGCCGAGATAGGATTGGATTGGATTGAATTGGCTTACTTGGCTTGGATTGGAAATCGTTTTAGCAGCAGTAAGCATGATAATCAGCTAATCTTAGACAACCGGGAAAACTAAGAATAACTAGCTGAACCTTAGCTCACGCTACGTATATCCTGGCATAACCGAGCTAAGCCGCTGCTAATTTTTTTTCCGAGTGCTATGTAAGTTTTTTTAATGGGCTTGCTTTGTATTGCTGCGTATTAGAAGATATTTCTTCCCGCATTATTTCCGGTAAATAAACACGCAGCCTCGCCAACGGGTTACGGTACAGCCACGCTCGGGTGAGAAGCTATATCGCCGGTTACTTCTGACCACACACACACAAAATAAAACTACAGGGAAAGCAATCGTTCAAAGCTTAGCTTGTTTGAGCAATTACACCCGCATTCAAATATTAGGTGCACGCATGCGCACTAAGCACTATGTGCTACAAAATGGAGAAGGGTGGCGGAGGATGTGAGGTTAAAAGAATGACGATTATGTGGCCACCAAGTATCGCACAAACCGGCATCACTGTCGGATTCAAAGCTCAGTACTGCGCAGGCGCAAAGATGCGCTACCGATATCTTAAAATCTTGATCCGTGACGTCTAAATCTCCCGATTAAAGCACTCATTTTCTTTCCGAATACAATTGTACAATCTTCCAGCGTGACTTCGAATATGTGCGTCCACATTGTAAACTAATTTGTATACGATGCCTAATTTTTACACTAGCGCGCGCCAGAACGGTTTAATCTGGTTATTGTCTAACCAGACGTTCTTCCGAATGTAACATGCCTAATGTGAAATTTTAACGATATTTATTGTATTGAACTGCAAGGTTTTCACGTATTCTGGCTCCGTCTGTTGCCTTACCAGTGAATGATTACACGTGAACTCCGTATAACTACGAGTTGCGTACCATAGTGAACCATCTTACGTACATAAACGCATGCATATGCACCGGAATATAGAGTGAAAGCTCGTTCGTTCGAAATTTAATAATTTGAACTTGAACTGTACGATTTCGTCCAGCCACCCGCCGCGGTGGCTCGGCGGCTAAGGCTTGGTGCTGCTGAGAACGAAGGTCGCGGGCTGCTATTTCCGGCCGCGGCGGCCGCTTTTCTGATGGAGGGGAAAAGCAAAAACGCCCGCGTGTTCAAGATTACGGCGGACGTTGAAGATCCCCAGTTGGTGAAAATTTATCGGGAGCCCTCCACTACGACGCGCCTCATCGCCTGCGTTGCGCCGGTGCGTTAAACCTTACAACCAATCAATAAATCAGTCCATCAATCAATCAATCCATCAAAGCGTCACGGAGAAAGGCTTTGCGGTGGCCTATACATAGGGAAGTAGGAAAAGGCAAGGAGAAGCTGATGCACCTTGCTCCATAATTTGCCTTGACCTCGTCATATAAAACGGCTATGCAACACCAGACCCGCGATGGTTGCATGCCATGCCGCGCACTTCATGCTATAATTGACAAAACGTTTTCGAGACCTAGCGTACACTGTACGCAGGAAACTTTCAGGCGACAAATGATGCGCTTGCAGCACAGTGCTTCCAGCGGAAGAACCATGGTCTGTCAGCTCGGGACGATGCCGTTGGTTTAGAAAGGGGTGTAGTATTTCCGCTGAAACTTCTGTGTACGTACCCTGTACCGGGCAACACAAAAATAAAACACGTAGACCAGCGCACTCTCTTGTATAGATTTCCGTGTACTGTGCCCGAAAGTTACCACTACGATTTGAAACCAACTGCCCTGCCTTCGCCTGTTGTTAACAGCAGAACTACCAAAAAATACCAAGAAACTGAGAAGTGCACGTGAGCACGCATCTTGTGATGTTCCTTGTCACATGCATGACACGCACATACCAGGGGGATTGGCCCGGAACCTGTCGTAAGGAGAGCTAATTCACCCGCTACACGAAACTGTAAATTAGAAACTTAAGCATTCGAATGTATAAAGACCATATAATCACAAGCGAGGATTGGTTGCGCCGTCAATGACCAGAAACGCGCTCGTCACCGGTCGTCTGCTCCTTACATCATATGCCACACTAATAATGCCAAAATTCCGCTAGCGGTACCGCCGCCAAGCGGATTTCTCAGTTTAAAATGCGAGCAGTTCAGCCTTAGCTGTGTGAGCTTCTTCCTTCTGGATGTTCTACGTGCAGCTTCGCTTTTAAAGAAGCTCCTTCAACAAGGAAACGTCTATATCTTGTAACATTTGGCGGCCGCGGAACTCTCCCCGGCAGCTGTGTCATGCACGTGGGGGATAGTACGACCAAAGAAGATCCGGACGCCAAAAAGGAGCTGGATTATCAGGAAGCGCTGCACTACGACGTGAGAATGGAATCAGCAACGACGAGCCGAGGACCCGAACCGATGCGTGGAAGTGTGCGTTTGAGCAAACAGCGTCGCCGACAAAACGACCCCGCCTGCCGAGTTATAGAGAACTCAGCGTGAGATCCATGGATTCCTGGGAGGCGCGAACGACCGCTTTCAGCGAGAATCCTTGGACAACGAGTTCTCTCCCAGCTGCCGCAACTGCAACGGACTTTGGTTCGACGTGAACCTGTCTAACCCGAGGTCCGTGCGCAACGCTGAGCAGAAGGAGGGGGCTTTTCAAGTTTTACGACAAGCCTTCCCGTCCATTGACAATCACGAATAGATGACGAGTGCTGCATGTCTATACACAGGGCAAATGGTTCTCAGTGACTTACATGGCGTTCGTCGAGTTTCAGCTTGTCTGTGACACCAGGCTTGCACCCTTGTGCAAGCTGGCTTAGATTTTTGCAGTGTATTTCGGAACAATCATTTCAAACTCCCAGGCATTGTTAATTTGGTTCGTTGTTAACTATACCACTGAATAGACTAGGGCGGATGAGAAAAATACAAATGCGCAGACAGCGAAGCACGTCTCTGTTAACTTGCACGGTAGCTGGAAATTTTCTCGGGCATTCAGTACACTTCACGTGATTTAAAGGTGAAATCCTGGCGAATACTTATTAAACTTCTTTGGTGCAGCATCGTATTTGCGTCTCTTTCTTCGCTTTCGATTTCTTCGTCTCAAGGCGCTAAATGCGCAGCAAGGAGAAGGGCAGGTGACCCAGCTTCCCTAGAATGGGGGTTTGTGTGACTGGTGTGCACCTGCCTTATTCACCTGCCATCACGTTCACGCGTCACGCAGCATGCACTCTTGTACAATTTTTACGTTTCCAGTTTACATCTTCCTGAATTTGCGAAGCGGACACAGCAGACACTCAAGGCTCCCCATTCCTGGCTCATCCCCTCAAGTAGGCATGCTGCCACGAAGAAAGAACAACAACAATGGCACCAAACTTTGTTCCGCCGCTGGCATGACGTCACAAGGACTTATTCGTGCGATTGGTGGCCGCAGACCAAAGCTACCGCCAAGGAATATCGCTATGCGATTAACAGTTCTAGTTTTCCCTACATCATGTCACATCACTGCGGATGTCTATTAGCATGAGCTCTGAAAGTCGTTTCATGTTTCAACTTTTTTTTCTGTTTAAAAGATGTGCTTACGGACTGCCAAGTGGTTGAGTGAGTTATCAAAGTAAAGTATTTTCAGAATAAAGAGTGTTGTGTTTTGTCTTCATGGCACTTTAAAGGGCCGGGTCGTCTATTCCTGGGTTGTGGCGGTGACTTTATGTTGGTTCCTAAACGATGTGAAGGAGGTATCAAGCAATGTAGGGTACGTTTAATGAGACTATATTTTCAATTCATATAAAATTTAGCTTAAGTAGCTTGCATTTAGGCCCGAAGAATGAAGTAGTTTATGCAACAGATGTTTACATGCGTTGGAGTACAGCGTAGACAGCAAAAGTAGACGAAAAGTGGTCCACAACCTGTCTTGGAATATCCCCGAATGCCCGAAGAATGAATACGTTTATGCGACAGATGTTTACATGCGTTTGAGGGCAGCGTAGACAGCAAAAGTAGACAAAAAGTGGTCCACAACCTGTCTTGGAAAATTCCCGAAGGACGCGAGAAGATGCAGAGAATTATATGGACGCGTTCATCGCTGTGCAAATTTGGCCAGTCCCCGTCAGTGCTGCAATCGCGTCGGTCAGAACTTGAAACCACGGGGTGAGATTTCGGCGCTCGGGTTACGAAGCGGCGAAAGTGGGGAGGGCAATGTTTGGAATACGAAATTAAATTTCGCAACATCCGGCCCACACGTCGATATAGGCGGGCTTACGTCAACGCACGGACAGTAAAACGTGGCATTACTATTACGTAAGAGTGCGCACTTGGGCAGAGTGTTGGCACGTTCTTCTTTTTGTTGTTCTGGGGATTTTCTTTTCGTTAGGAGTACTTTTTACCTATCACCTCAAGTGACACGATGTGAAAAGGTTATGAAATACATTTATATAATCGCAAATGCTGTATCACATTCCGAATGCTGGTGTGGACATTCGTTATTGGAAAAGTTATATATGTCTATACGTATGTAACATAAAAAATCTTTCGATAAGGTACGTGCCTCCGTTAGTTGCACACGTTTCAACATGTATGTATGTATGTATGTATGTATGTATGTATGTATGTATGTATGTATGTATGTATGTATGTATGTATGTATTTATCTATGTATGTATGTGTTTGTGTGTGCATGTATGCATGCATGTATACAGTAGGCTCTCGTTAAGACTAATTTCGTGGTTGAGACGAACGAGACGTTTGCTCTCTCGTAGCTCTAACAATGCAAAAGACGTCCGCACAAGACGAAATTTCTGATAATAAATTTTCCCGATCCCTTTGAGTTTACTGTATATATACATGTACATATTACCGTAGCCAGAGGGCAACGTGGAGGCTAGTGCTCCAAGACCACCCAGCGTTTTTTAGGAAAACAAAAGAAAAAGCTGAAATGACATCAAATGCTATGCAAAAATATTAGCTAAACCTTTTTTGAAATTTTTTCACGACACATAACGCTTGCGCCAAAGAACAAATTTACGCGAGGATTCACTGCATTCGGTTGGCAGGCTGGTGCTGCTTAGGTGCAGCGGCAGAGTTTCAAAAGTTGCCTAATGATTCTGCGCTGAACTTAAACTGCTGAAGAATTTTAGAAAAATGTGTGTATTTAGGCTATTAGCTCAGCTTTGCGCAGGTATGAACACAGAGGGCGGTACGCGTTCCAGGATAACGCCTTTACGGAACCGTTCAGAGGCCGGTGGGAGTTTCGTATTAACCGCGGCAAACTTCCTATAACAAGAGTGAAAATATGGTTTGAGACAAAAGTATTATTCTTCACCAGGGCATGAATGCCAACGCGAACCGTTTCTAAATTCTGCCCTTTATATTCCCATTACGCAACGCCTCAACGTTTCTGTATCACCGTTGGCGTAAGCGTTCGTTAAAATTTATAAACCGCATACCAATGAAGGAAACACAAATATGACGTCGAATGGAGACAGATGAAGCTAGTTGAATATCAAATATATCAGGACATCTATTTTTATTTTGCGTAGTATATTTCTCAATTTTTTAAAGCAGCATCAAGATAATCGGAAAACGAAATACGATGTCCAAAGAAAAGACAGAAAACTAGTTGTATGGCAAATATACCTGGATATTTCTTTCTTTTATTTAGTCGTTTTCTCCTTTCTAACAGGCGCACGTCGACAATGTCGCCATTGGGGACCAAAAAAAGCACGTCGAAATGGCCTACTCCTAAGTGACGATAGTTTTCTGGAACCCGCTTGTAAACAAAGGTACAGCAGCTCAATAAACACTAACTTTAAAGGAAACTGCGCGAGTTTCGCCATGTCGTAATGGCCAGGACAAAACTAAAACAACGTCAAAAACTTTTGCTGGATTTAAGCGATCACACGGCTGGCATACCCGTTCGGACAAGTAACATCGGCTTTTCAGTCTGTTTTAATTTGTCGTGTAACTATAATAGCAAGAGTTTGAAGGGGCAATAACATAGCCGGGTCGTATTGAAGGTGGGCTCTAAAACTTGCACGCGCTGCTTTGTATATTGGTCGAAAATGACGTTTCGCTAACAGTTTTGTTGAAGTTCTTGTTACTGAGAAATTAAGAGTGTACCGCGTTTTGTTAAAATTACTAAAACTAGTTGGTCTTTGGCAAGAACTTTAAAATTGCATCATGGTGCGGTCCAAACATCCAACAGCTCGTTCCCCGACTCTATTTCTCCGATTGCACCGCGGTACGGTCCGGTTTTCCGATGGTTATTTTAAGATGTACCACGTTTTGTTAAAATTACTAAAACTAGTTGGTCTTTTGCAAGAACTTTAACATTGCAGCATGGTGCGGTCCAAACATCCAACAGCTCGTTCCCCGACTAGATTTCTCAGATTGCACCGCGCTATACGGTCCGGTTTCCCGATGGTTAATCTAAGATTGTACCACGTTTTGTTAAAATTACTAAAACTAGTTGGTCTTTTGGCAAGAACTTTAAGATTGCATCATGGTGCGGTCCAAACATCCAGCAGCTCGTTCCCCGACTAGATTTCTCCGATTGCACCGCGGTACGGTCCGGTTTTCCGATGGGTATTCTGAGATTGTTCCGTGGTACGGTCCACACAGCGGGCGGCTATGGTCTGCTGGTCACACCTGGTAGGTGTCAACATCTACATCTTGGTTCCTGGAGGCGCGCACTTCACAGGACGTCCAGCACTCACCGGTGTAGGCTTCTCCGGGGACGTACTTCTTTGGGTTCCCGGAGATGACGATGCTGAAGTTGTTGTAGCCCGGCGACTTCTCGGTGACCACGCCGGGCGGCACCCTGTTGCAGGGTCCCAGGTAGCGGGGTCTGTGCGGCGTGGGCCCGATAGCCCCCAGGTCAGCCCCCTCGGTTCCTCCGGGCTCCTGGGGGTCGGGAGCCTGGGTCAGGGACACCGCGGAGGCCGCTGGCAGGGCCAGGGCGGCCGCCAGCACGGCCGACGCCAGGGCCGTGCCCAGGGCGAGCGGACCGAACACGCCACGGCGTCGGGCCATGACGGGGCGCGAGCTCCACGAGGGTTCGTTGGCGACGTTCTCGAGTGCGTGGCCGACCGCGCCGACGGTCGATGCGAGTCTGACGGGGCCGCTCCGGTTGCGTTCGCGCCGGGACGACGGGAGAGGGAGGGAGGGGCCTGAACTGCGTGTTGGTGACGGTGGAGAGAGGGAGGGGGTGGCGCCGTAGTTTTCGAACACGTGGGTGAGGGAGCGGCGAGAGTTTGGGAAGAGATGCGATGGGAGTTTTTTCGCAGATTGTGGCCGATACTTGGTTACGCTGTTCCTTCTCAAGTTTTCCGTGGGCCGTATCTTGCAGAACTGTTCGGCATCGGCTAAAGTTACTTTGTGACGAGATCTTCTGTGAGCGCTCGCTGAAGAACCATGAGCAGGTGTGCGGCGGAGAACAAGGGCGATCGGCGCGATCTGCGTGTTAGCGGTTGAGAGGAAAGGGGTGGCGGCTTAGTTTAGACTTTAGGAAGAGAGGCACGCTGAGAGTTTTTTGCAGGTTGTTGCCGGTTCTTGGTTACGCGGTTCTGTGTTTAGTCACCCGTAGGCCGTATATTGCAGATTCGCTCGAGAAAGGCAAGGTTAGTTCGTGGCGGGTTGGGCTATTGGCTTTTGCTGAAGGATGTGGACAGATGAACGGTTTAGAGCGAAATAAGCCGCAAGTGGTAACCGATTTCCTCCGTTCGAAATTAACAGTTCGAGCTGACCGAAATAAATTACGTTACGTGGCCATCGTTTTTTTTAACTCAGGATTTCGCTAGCGCTTTCAAAGTCCACTAATATTCTTATTTTTTGAATTGCCTTCTCAGCACTTGGGTCGTGCCCATTTCCAAAGTGCATCTTTTCAAAGCAAACAACCAGATACGCGATCAACGCAAAAAAGTGTAACGTCACGTTTAGACTTCTGGTCGAACCTGTTCTACTGCACTAGTTAGCGAAAGCTTTGTTTCACTAGTTTGGCCAATTTTGAGAGTGGATCCACCAAAAACAGCCCGTTCTCACTAGCTCGTACAGCTTTCTTGAAGCGTCTTTCTCGGAGAGACAGAACGTAGGATTAGTTCAACATCAGCACCACCGCTCTGCTAGGCCATTGCACTCCCGTACGGTGCAGAGTAACTTGTTGGTACGTCGAAGTCATCAAACCACTAAGGAGCAGCGCAATTGGCGTGATCACTGCTGACAACCAGTTGCCTAATTGGGGCGACGGATGTGGTTAACCAGAAGGCGCAATGAAATCAACGGACAGACCATATCATTTCTGTGTGAGAACTCCGCGAAGAAATCCTGGCCAGGAATGCTGCTCTAGTAAAGCGAATGTTCTCCCTACTGTTAGGATGTCTGCTTGAGCGTTTGTCGTCAGACGGCGTCGGTGCCAGTGACACGGACTTTCAGCAGCACTAGGCTCACAATTCCTGTCCTCTACGCTACCAAGACGAATGCTTTCATCCATGAATCTGCCGTTCTACCCGTTCGTCCTCATCTAGCAATTCCTATCGGCATCGACGTGACCCTTCTTTTCAAGTGCGGCGTACTTTAGAGGCCCTGCTTGCCCTCGTAGCTCGCCTGAGTAACGGTATCTAGCAACCGCAGTTACGCGCGTCACGCACCCAAACAAAGAATTTCAAAAGATCACCGCTTCTCCTGGAAGGGATTGAACCTGGGTCCCTTGCGTTACGAAGCCGATGTCCATCCCATTCAATGTCAATCTCATGTCAATCCGATGTCAATTCGATGTCAATGTCAATCCGATGTCAATCCGATGTCAATCCGATGTCAATACGATGTCAATGTCAATCCGATGTCAATCCCATGTCAATCCGATGTCAATGTCAATCCGATGTCAATCCGATGTCAATGTCAATCCAATGTCAATGTCAATCCGATGTCAATACAATGTCAATCTCATGTCAATCCAATGTCAATCCGATGTCAATCTCACAGACGACACCCGATGTCGTCACAGAGGCACTCGTTACTCATACGGAAAGTGTTGGGGTGATCTGCGTCACTTTCACGGAGGCTGCCGTTGCTTGGCCGAAAATAAGTACACAATGATATAAAATGAGGAAAAACATCAAGAATTAAGGCAGTAATGACCCAAAACAAACGAAAGCTAAATCCAGCGTTTCTTTATAGGCGTTTTCGAGAGATGCGGCGTCCTGTACAGACTACCTTCCGTTGCAACGCTAGGCTGATACTGTAACTAGTCAAGAGAGGGCACCACAGACCCTTTGGTGAATCACTGATCCGCATTGATTGGACAGCTTCCACGTCCAGTGGAACTGTTTCATTTATTTAGACCTCCTTCAAAATGCCGAGGGGTATTGATTGGGGACCCTCTGAAGGCAAAGAGACTTTTAGGACACCCAATTACTTCGATATGCCCTGAATTCGAAAGCGCGTATGTTATACTGAATGCCGCTGAGTGCTCTTTCCAGATATGCGGTGCACCCGTCGCGGTGGCTCAGTGGCTAAGGCGTTGCGCTGCTAAGCACGAGGTCGCGGGTTCGATTCCCGGCCGCGGCGACCGCTTTTCTGAAGGAGGCAAACAGCAAAAACGCCCGTGTGTACGAGATTTCAGCGCACGTTAAAGACCCCCAGGTGGCCAAAATTAATCTGGAGCCTTCCACTACGTCGCGACTCATTGCCTCCGTTGCGTCGGCGTGTTAAAACACTACAATCAATGAAACCAATCAGATTTGCGGTGCGAGTAATGTTTTAAGCGCAGAGCACTTTAGGACTCGCCTGGTCGTCGTATCTCGCTAGCTAGACCCAAGCAGAGCCACACGGCGTTCCGTCGTTGCGGCTGTCGTCGGGGCGTATCCCAGAGGCTTCGAAAGCTAAGGGGTTTATATAGTCATAAGTGTTGGAAACTCGTGAACCGCTGGCGCTTGTCATACATCTCCCCGTTGTTTAGCGCAAAGAAAACTGTAGGTACATTTGAAGCAAAATGTACCTAATTAAGCGACAGCGCCCGCGTTCATTCAGTTAGGAATGCTCGTTGGACAGGTTTTTACCATAGTAAGCGAAAAAAAGTGGCAGTGCAACACCGGCACGTGCGGGAGGAAAAGCAAGCACCAAAAGATCAGAACTCCCGCAGGCGGAGTTTCAGGTAGGAGGCGCGCGAGCACTGCGAAGGCGGAAAATCTGAATTGCATTGAGTGGTAGCACTGAGCGGATAACGTCGCTACAGCCCATTATGGTGAATCACTGCTTTGCACTTCCGACAGCTGTCATGTTGAGTAGAACGGCTTTAATTTTTTTTAGTTTTTCTCTGGGGTATATGCTCTGCACTAAGCGATAAAATTGGTGTCAGTGTTGTTAAGACGAAGTAGCCTTTCTAATTTGTAATTCGTCTTCACGGCCCCTTTAAATATTTTCCGACAGAACAGCTGAGAATGTAAGGTTTAATTTCAGGTGGCGGATGTCTTCTCACGCGCACGAAAATGCAAACGCATCCCTCTAAGTCAATCTGCATGCGCCGTTAATAAGGGTAGGATAACACGCACTTGTCCTGGAGGAAGACAGGAAACTTCGACACTTTTCTTAATTCTCCCGTTAATGAGTGGCACCCGCGAATAACCACGCGTAGTCCTGTACGTACAGACAGACAGCTGTTCTCTAGGAGGCATGCAGATAGCCAATTATACGTAAGAAATAAACAAACCTTTTTGAACGTACCGAAGCAAGTTGTGACTTTCGACAGATTCACGTTCCGCCGCTTCGAGGCTCATTCGCTCCGAAGGGAGAGAAAACTTCAACAAAAATTTTAAAAACCCGCGCGGTGGTGACATGCTTTATTCCACGTCATAGCCAGAGACACTGCTGGTGCCTTGCTATTTTTACCAGCAGCAAAACGCCCACCTCAAGTGGTAAAGCAGAAGTGTAAAGACGCTTTATTCTTCTGTTTTCTTGCTTCTCAAATATGAAGGTTGCTTGCTTCTCAAACAATTTTCTATAGCGTTCTTCTACCGCATCCTTTTTTTTTCTTCGTCTGCCGTGCTGTGTCGCGTGCTGTCACTGCCCCAGTCTGATCTGTTGCTTTCTCGTCAAGCGCCCAGCAAAGCCGATGCGCCGCAAGCTTTTCGCGTAATCCAGAGGCTTCCTCCGAAGCTTTGGCACCGTACAAGCGTCTGCCCGCTGCCACTGTCGCGTTAGGCTGCCGGAAGTTGGTTCGGAAAAGTGTCACCCATTGTGCCGTGGTTTTGAAAGGACGTCCTCGTAGCGTAAGATCAAAAAGCCCGCCATAAAAGTAAACGAAAAGCTTGCCCAGGGCAGCCCCATATGGCATTGGGAACTGTATATAAGCAGAACACAGGGGCGGAGGGAACGATAAACTGCATGTACAGGGGTAGAGATTAGCGCAATTTCTGTCAATTAGACAGGCTTATACTTTTCGACCTCAATGGATGATGTAAGGCAGTCGAGCTCATTAGCAGTCCTCACTGTCTGCTTCATGCGAGAAGAAAAGTTCTACAATTTCGAGACTGGCGACACTTGCATGCGAGTAGTGCTCCATAGTATGGCAATCTTCGGGTTGTTCAGAACATCTGCCTGATGCAGAGTGGGGCATGGCTTCAGGCATAAATAAAAAACTGCCTCCAGATCACTGACAGCAAAAGGGGCCGTATTGACTTATCTACTAATCCTCGTTTAATAGATGGATGACCCAATATTTTCTTCTCAGGGCTGAATTTGCGATGTACTGCAAAACACACGGTCACCTCCGGCTTTAAAATAACAAGATCTTACTTAATGACAATACAAGAGAGAGCGAAGCACGCTGAAGGAATCTAGCGTTTCTGTGACACAGATTGCGTTAAAGCATGCGCACCAAACTACTAGGGAGATAGCTGAAGCGTCCCAGATAAGCCAGAGAGGCGACAAGTGTGCCAGGCAGGCTTCTGTTTCCTTACACGTAAAAGAGATTGCTTATATCGAAAGCTAATGAGTTTTACACCTTGTGGTAGTTTTATTTGTTTTTGGGTTTTTCCGTTTGTTTGTTTGTTTGTTTGTTTCTTTGTATGTTTGTTTTTTTCTTTTGTGTTTTTTGGGTTGTTCCCGTCTGTTATTATGACGCGTGCGTGGTTTGGTCACTGGGAGGTTACATGCTCTTCGTTTTTTCCTGATTAAACTTCAGTTAAGAGTAAGCGCTCGTCCTGTGGTTCTGCTTGCGTCACGTTTTCAGTGTTGCGCATTTTGACGGTTTTGACGTGATAAAGTAAACAAACAAATCATAAATAATTACTCAAGGGTATGATTCACGAATAAGGTTATTTGAGTCAAGATGTTTGTGGGCCAATGTGCCCGCTTTTCGAAATTCACAAAACGGTGAATTGGAAACGTAAAGGCTGTTGGATAGTGCGTGCCATGTGATACTTAAACGTGATGGCAAGTGAATGGAACAGCGGCATACCAGCCGCAAAGAACGCGGACTCTAGACTGGCTGTAGCATGTGCAAAGTCTGATTGCTGAAGTATTTCCCGCAGTAGGACGAAGAAATTAAAGCGAAGAAACACACACAAAACACAGTGTAGCAGGATGGAAGCCCGTAGAAGTTAATTCAAGTCAAAAGACAGAAAAAGCGAATGTAAAGAAAAAGACGCAAGTATTTTGTAGCAATAAAGAAGTTAATTCCTATCGCCAGGATTTCCCCTTTAAGACGCGTAAGCAGACTTTAGTGTCCCAGTGAATTTTTATGCTCTTTATACTCGCCAATCAACAAAAAAATATCTGTAACTCTGCATACATGCTCATCTCTTCGAAACTGTATCGCAGTTGTACCCACCATATATCGTAAACTGTACCCACGCGTAAAATAACGATGCGTAAGGAGGGGGGACATTGCGTCAATCCACTTACGTTGATTCCGTCGAACAGCTTAAGAAAGTGAAGCACAGAAAAGCCACGATTGAGCCCATTGGAGAGTGTGTAAAGAATGTTTCGTGTCGTTTCTAGAACTTTACTGGCTAGCGTATTTGAGAAAAAACGCTCGAAGGATTTTCTTTATTCAATAGGTGCGTCAAGAATGGCTCAAAAGAAATGTCATATTTCTTCCCGCGTAAATAAAGCATTTTTCTTTGTAGGTACCTGTCTTTTTCTCGCAGGGCTGTTTGTTTTGTAAGAAAATTTGCTGTCCGAAAGTTATAATTGTTTGTTTGGCCTGCCTAAAAACCTTTGTTTCAATACCACAGTGTTTGTGGCATTGTGGCGGGGCGTCGCTGCAATATTTTAGAGATTTTCCCGTGTTCTTCCAAAACTATACTAGCTGTCTGAGGACCGAAAATATCAATTAAAAGCATTTAAATGTGCCCTTTATGCGCAAAGTTTAAGAATAAAAATTAACACCATCTCAAAAGCGCCTAGCCGCAGAGATACCGAGGAAAGGAGTGAAATTTCGCATTTGAACAGTCCAAACTGTTCCCGCATCGTCTTCTATTGTGGCAAAATGAACAACCGCGACTACAGCTTCCCACGCCAGGCCCGTGCTTAAACTGACCACGACGAAAAAAGCTGCCCAATCCTCAACATAACGCAGGAAGCGCCGAGGAAAAAGTTAAACATCGGGTTCCGATTGAAAACGAGCCCAGTAAATGATGTTTAATTAGACCTAAATAAAACAATAATTTGAACAGAACGTGAATGCCTGTTAATACCTAAGCGTCAAGACGGATATAAACAAAAAACGAGGATAACAATTTTTTTGAAAACGCTTAAAACCAAAGAAGACACACCTGCGTTGTGCTGTCTCCACAGAACAAGTGTGCGCACAGTGTTTGCAGGGAACCATTTTTTTTCGCCAAGAGCACAACACACAAGATATTAATGCTGATGCTAATGATAATGATGAGGAGGAGAGTTACATCGTTCCCTATTGATGCAGCTGTCTGAGGGAGCAGTGACCTGTGCGCCCACCTCCTCACCAAAAGAAGGCCTCCGCAAAAATTGCCTCCGATTATAAATCACCTGGTGTTCTGCTTTTGCACGAGATTGCTGAGTGGATAGACGACTTCATCAAGTGCATGCCTGTCCGGAAAAACTGTTCGTGGCAGCCGGGGAACTTCGCCGGAGTGAAGTATCCTTCTCATACCTACATTCATGGTTCCTTGTGCACGAGTCACCGAGATTCCATGTAGCCCCGTAGTCATCAACAGGTGAGCTCGCTTTTCGCCTAGGCCTGCACTTCCGCAACCTCCCATGTACCCCGTTCCGAAGAAGAGAGCGCTAATGAGAGTGGTCGCACTTAGTGGTCATGATCAGGCGCCGTAAGCTGTCTCAGGCTTTTGCCCTACAAACACCACCTTGTTAAGAAGGCCGGACAATTCGGCATTCACCGTATTATCGCAAACAAGTGATGTTCTAGACTCAGGTCGCTAGGTCTACGCACATTGTGACCTATTTTGATGTTTCCAAAACATGGACAACGACATAAGGCGAGCGGCCTTTGTACGGTGACCCCGACAGCAGGCTTACTTTTTCTCGACTGTCGTTGGCTCCACCCTCGTTCTTAAGGTGTGTCGACATCGCCTTATGTCTTGCGCGGGTAGATGCTCTGCCGTCGCGAGCTGGAATGGCGGCTGCAGCCATTGCGTGCTACCGTCACAGGAAATGACGTTGGTTATGTTCTAGCTGCAGTTGCGTACGACTGCGTGAGTTCTTTAGCGGTCATGATGGTCAGGATGTACTGATGTCCGACTGATACTTTTACCAGCAGTTTCACGGTTTCACGGAGTTCTTGGAAAATATCCTGCATTAAACTAAGGGGACGTACAGTTAAGAAATTATCTTAGGTCATTCACACTTCCAATTCCATTTGTTCTATAACTATGCTTTAAAAACAATATTTAATTTGACCACCTGCCTAGTTGAGATTAGTCTATATATTCATCCTTTCAGACCCTATCATCGGGATAAAGTTCGAGCACATAAGGTCAGCGTATAGTTAACTACTAAGCAAGACTATACTGTTATATAACGGACAAACCTAAATGGCGTTAAGGTGGCATGCAAAGTCGAAGATTTGGTAAAATACATTCCACTCAGACATGTTCTACGGAAAAACCACTCCTCATTTGTGGCGGGTGGTGAAACATTTATTCAAGTGAAAGAGGTTCGCGCTTGAAAGCGGGAGAAGCCCTCAGTTCAGGGCCCCTGCGACGGCTGCGGTCCTGCGTGCCCGGTCCACCAATTGTCGCTGGTCCTCAGGGTCAGATCTGCACAGCGCGGCCTCCCACTGGTAGTGGGTGGGGGTGCGAATAATGTGGGCTGCTGGTGTGTTTTGGCAAGCCCACGTGGTGTGGTACAGTGTTGAATGTTCGCTGCAGTGTGGGCATGTTGGTCGATACATTGTGGGGTGCATGATGTGCAGGAACCTAAGGTGGGGGTATGTGTTTGTCTGTAGTTGCCGCCAGGCTACAGCCTTCTCTCGGATGAGAGCTTCTGGTGCGGTGGTGGGTAAGCCCATCTGGCAAGGCTTTGGTGTTGCAGAAGTGCGTGGTACTACCAGTCGCTCCGCGACCCAGAGCCGCTCCTCAAAGTGAATCTCAGTGAATCAGGAGCCATTTTGCATCCACCGTGAAGATAGCTGAACCCCCTTGCCCGAGCTATATTATTCCCCATGGTTTCTACTGCTGTGCTCTGCCCGTGAAGATTGCCCGACGAAGCTGTGCTACAAACCGTATTACGGGCGAAGTGGCTTTGTTGAGTTTGTTGAAGAGTTCTGTGCTTGCCTTGCACATTCCTCTGCTCTTGCACACTGCATTTGTACATCGAGCACATAGCTTCGTTATTTTTTTGCTACGTTACTAAAGTGTCACTACCCAAGAATGTAAAGATCACCGGTCGCGATGCTTCACTATCAGGTACTAGGTACGGGAATCATTTCATGACCAAAATATTTAACACGGACATACGTTCAAATCTTAAGCCCACACTAAAAATGATTTTACAGTACGCTCTGGAAATATCGTTTAGTTGCTTTCGGTGAGTTACGACCCATAGACTTGAGCCTGATGGCCTCATTTTAGTCTGTGCTTTTATTACTGTAACGCACGCATAGACAAACGACTTCAACACAAAATTACATACTATCTCTCATCGTTAATACATAGAGAACAAAACCATTTTCGGAGCATTCAATAACTTTTGAGTAATTCGTGGTATAATATTGTCTGTGCCACACAGCTTTACTTTGTCCAGGAATGGGAGTCCGCTAATTGGTTTAATCGCCACCGGCAAAAATTGGCCGCGTATCTGCTCCTTTCGTTGCAAATGCCGTCCAAAGACGATAGTCTTTATCGGCTTTTGCGAAGTAAATGCCTCCCTTCGCGTTACCGCTCACCTCTCATGTTGTTCCTCTTGTTTCGCACTCCTCCCAAGGTGAAGACGCCAAATGTTTGTTTAAATCATTTTAAATTTCCCGCGTTCCACTGCTCCAAACCTGGTGTCGCGATGCCAACGCTGCCGTACGGCGAAGACGCGCGTTAATTGAGGCGCCCTACTTCAACGTTAATAGAACCGCGTTTCACTACTCCACGTGCGTTGCAAGCAGAACGTGGAACCTATCTAGTGGAACCTTGCGTAACTGTTGCCGGTTGCTTTCTTAAAATGGCGCCAGAAGCTATAGTAGCGCGGGCGACAGCAGGCGACGGCGGAGTGAATTCTTTTTCTGCAGTTGATGAAGTATTTAGTCTCGCAAAAGTCAAGCATGTTTGAATTTTTATAAAGGAACACTCGAAATATCACTTCTGCATTGATTTGTTGTCTCATATTTGCGTAATGTCATATTCTTCTTCAACAATGTTGACAAGTATGAACATTACACCGGACATAGACGGGTAGATTTAGCTGTGACTATACATATAAGACTATTACGCGGGCATTGTTTTGCTTTGGCCGGGTGGCTGAATCGAGTCACAGACAGACGTCATACAGACAGATCAAAATTTCTGGGTTTAAGTAGCCCAAGAAAGACTTTCGTCTTTAAAATAGACGCGCGGAAAGCGACTGACAACGTACAGTGGCTCACTGCGCTCTGGTGTTCTTTTTTGCCCATTGTCTTTTTTTCAGATGATAAACGTATACTACATGCGCCATTACAGCATCTATCCATCCAACCATATATGCATGCATGTATGTATGTATGTATGTATGTATGTATGTATGTATGTATGTATGTATGTATGTATGTATGTATGTATGTATGTATGTATGTATGTATGTATGTATGTATGTATGTATGTATGTATGTATGTATGTATGTATGTATGTATGTATGTATGTATGTATGTATGTACGCACGCATGCATGCATGCATGCATGTATGTATGTATGTATGTATGTATGTATGTGCGTTATGAATGTATTTAATGTATTTTTATGGTTCTCGGGCCAGAGACTGACCGACAGCACCTAAGGTCATTCAGTCAAGCTTTATTCCTTTTTCCTCAGCCCATGAAAGGCTATGAAGTAAAAAGACAAGGCAAGATGTAGTTAAGGGGAAGCCTGCTCTGTTGCTCATAGTTTTTCTGAAACGGGCACCGCCGGCGAGTATTTATGTATTATGGCCGCGGCAGTAGAAACACCGCGGTCTGGAAGAGGGTGATGGCGGAAACCTGGGACGGGGCAGCAGACGTATTTCCGCTACTGCTGCACCGGGAAACGCAAAAATCACGATGTATGCAAAGTACTGCTCTATCACGCATGAAGCGTGTTAGAGAACATTATTTGGATGAACGCGTATGTCATCGGAAATTGATGGCAGGCATGTTCAAAAACAAGGTTTCTGCTGACAAGAGTTTCGCTACGAGACAGAATAGGAAGGCAGTCTTTGATGATGGAAATGAATCGTTGGCACAAAGCTCGGGCCAGTTGGCGATGGTCTTACACAAAGTTGGGCCGGAAGGGTGCCAGTTCACCGACGTAGATTTCCATAATCAAATAACCGCGCCGTTATGGCGATTGCTTCGGGCGTCGTTGAAGCAAAGCAGGCGCACGGACCTACCGCAAAAGCTTATAACCTTTGGCCTTTGTTGAGGCAGGCGCCACGCGGGAAGCCGTGGATGGACTTTCGGAAGAGTGACGGGCCCGACTCGTGGGAAAACGCTAATGTGTGGCGCTTGGAATTAGTTCGGGAATAATTGGAAAAGAGGAACAACGGAAGCTGCCTGGCACACGCTCGCTAACTTTGCACTCCATCTACTGACACTATTTAGGCTTTTTTCTATCACCCCCATTCTGCATTACAGCCTTCAGTTTGGAGTATTTATTTGGTGATCCGTAATTGCAAGTTCAGGCCGTTTTAAGAAAAAGAGAGCATGAAACTCAAAGGTCCTCCGCTTGCCTAATTAACTTGGTTGAAGAAGTGCACATTTGGCAACTTTAGTTGCAAAAAGTGCACGGCACAAAAATTACTAGTCATAGGCAGTGTTCACAGAGCTTCCGCCATTCGTTTTTTAACCGCAATGAGTTGACTAAACCCACTGGCCCATCTATCGTCTTCGGATAATAGGCAGAAGCCGCAACAATATCATCATCATCATCATCCCATCATCATCATCACATATGTGTCCACTGCAGGACGAAGCCATCTGCCATGTCCTCCTGTGGTTCCTGGCTGGCAAAGTTTTACGCCATCAGGATATTCATTAACAGATATGGGGTTATTACTGCCCAGTGAAGCTCACCGTAAGTGACTGTCCTTTTGAAGATCTCGATTGGTGGATAGAGAAGTGGGTACCGTAGGTTTATCTTTTTTTATTGGGTGCCATTTCTTGAACACGTCGTTCCTATACAACCCCAAAACTTTCGTGACATCACGCAAACGTCAATACGCCATTTCTTATTCATTTTAGACACACTGCCGAGGGCGCATTATCCCTTAAATTTTTGCCAATACCCAACACCTGTGACAGGTCGCTGTAACTACAACTTGATGTTCAAACTGCAACAGCTGACCATTATGAGCACTCCACGGCAACGATGAGTTTTCTCAAACTGGTCAGACATGTCACTTTCGTACTGCACATGCGTGAGGTTTCGGTGAAAATGCTCTTTAGGGCACTGACGGTACGTCTTCGGTCTTTGGCAGGACTCGCAGTGGTCATGAGTAAAGGTTTTGAAACCAGAACAAATTTTCTTCAACCTCGAACACAACGTTGAGCAGCTAAGTCTACGAGACAGCAATTATGAACGCCTAAGTATTACCACCTGCCACGAATAGTGTGATCAGTGTTCAAGTTTATTCCTCCTTACGGGAAATAAAGCAAGAAAAGTCCAATTATAGGCATGCCATTCGAAGTTCATACCTTCCTGCTGAAGTGCCATTGAATAATACATTATTGCCTATGCACTGTGCTTAGAGATGGATAATTTTATTCAAATTAAACTTCACTTCTCCGCACAGTTTTGAAAAATAGAGCACATCAATAAAATTATGCACTCCGTGGCACCCCAAAATTTAACGCATGATCAGCTTAGAAACCGTGTAAACTGACTCTTTAGATGCAAGTTTTTTTAAATTTGCGATCTGGTGCAAACAATTTGAAATACAGCTCAAATGAGCTGGAATGCACTGCTACCGCAATGTAAACTTATCGTTAAACGTGAACTGAAAAGCGTCAAATTCGGATTAAGCATGTACCGTGTATACGAGTAGAGGAGGATTTGCTGAGCGTAGCTGTAGACGCTGCAGGTTCCCGGCGCAAGTATATACAGCTCCGCGGACGCCACATCCCCGGGCTTTCCACTTTTACCGCTGCACTTCCTACCTCGCACAGGCGCTGTTTCCCACTGCTCTAGTTGGTACGTGATGCGTCTGCATTCCAAATACGGAACACTTACTGCAACAGCGCCCTGGCAAAACTAACAGGGTCCCTCTTTCTCCCCAAGGCTGTTCTTTTTCCCCCTCCTCTGTCTGCCCGAGTCACGTTCGCTGCGCTGTTTTCCAATGCCGGCCAAAGTAAACAAGCAGAGGCAACAAGTTTTACGACGCCCTCCAGCCCAAGGTTCTTGTGCGCTTCTGCCATAGGGTAAACTGTCTTGGCTCCGAAGCAGCCAGACACTCAAGGCACTCTTTTGCAAGCAGGGTACTCGGAAACGGTTTATGCGCGCTCTGCATTTTCCGGGGTTTTGTAAAAAAAATACTTTGTATGAATGGCATTCACCCGGATGAGCATTCGTGGACGCGTCATTTCGTTTCCTAAATGGTAGAGACCTGAACGCAGCTAGCGCCTTCTACCGGTTCGTATTCAACACTAGCGACATTATTTCACCCAACTGCGAAAGAAGACCATCGTTCAAACTTTGTGGCTCTGCAGTATAGTCTTTGGATTCAATTTTAACAGTCTGGGTTCGAACCCCTTAAATCGTGCCTTTTTGTCTCTTCAAGGTGAGTGATTTTTTCTGTGAAGATGCCCTCAATCGACACTTGTGCCAATTGTTTTCGAAAATAGCGTTGGTTCGGTATGATTTATTGCTTTAGGGGCTGTGTTCACCCTAGCCACGTGTTTTATTGATGTCTCGAACCGGGCAGGAATGGCCGGGTTTGTACGGTTGACGGAATGGAAAACCGCATCCGGGGCCCCGTATGCCACCAAATTGAGCAATGTATTTGCTCCGACTATGTTACATGGCAAAGGGTTAAATGTTCCGGGTTAAACGACCCGCAAAACAGTAGTTTTAAATACAGCATCGGGAAGACTGGTAAGAAGAAAAAAGGAAGCAGAAAATGGAAGTGGCATAAGTGTACGACATGCGGGTCGTCCTGCACAGCGGAGCTAGAGGTTTTCCGGTTAAGACGCTGGCGCTGGCGAGTTAATTTGGAAGGAAATTAAACCGCGAATAGAGAAAAGAATTGTAGATGAATATAGGCACACTTCAGAAAAAAGTAGCTCAAGAACCTTTAGAACACCCAGAAAACTATTAGCTGTTGTAAGTGAGCAAGAGGAAAAAAGACACGGAAGTGGCATACGCGAACAGCCTGCGGTTGTCCTTTCTTGCGGCGCGAGAGGTTACCCTGCGAACGAACCACCGTTGGCGAGTTAATTTCAACTGGAACTGCTTCGCTAATTCCACAACAATTGCAGTTCAGCATACCCCACCCCTTGGGGCGATAATAGGCTCGCACACGGGATATTTCTCTGACGTTTTGTAGTCCTGAGAGAGCTCTCGCTGTCGACACCGCCAGAGCATGGAAAAAACTCTCACAAACACCTCCTGTGAACAAGGTTCGTTACTACCATTGCAGATATTGCCGCGCGCCTCCAATACGGCTGTCGCCGCAAAAAAGGCATTCAGTAATGGCTCGTAAGTTCGAACCACGAAGGGACGCCATCCCAGTTCGAATTGATGAAAGTTAGAACTAACGAAAGTGAACAATAACAACAGTAGACTGCACTTGGGACGCAGCAGGGCATGTAAAAACTCTGATACTTAGAGAAGCCCGTGACTGCGGCCGGCCTTTTGTCCATAAAGGTGACAGTCATCACTTCTTTCTGCAACAAGCCAATGTGGTAAAAACCTCATCTTCGCTTCTTGAAAACTAAAGAAGACACTGGTGGGATTCCATCCGGCATTGACTTCAGGGCAGACGACCCCTGTACGACTCGTCCTCGTCCTCCTTGTCCCTATTGGCAGCATGCGGTTCTGAACTGAGATATTATGCCCTTATTAAAGAGGGTAGTTTTTCTTAGGCTGCTTAATAGAAATTTTGGTCTGTTTGTCTGTCTGTCTGTGACTCGATTCAGCCGCCCGGTCAAAGTAAAACAGAAGCTGCACAATAGGTCTATATACCCACTGCCAAATGTAAACGACTAAGACTGGTTGCAATGTTTATACTTGTCAACATTGTTGAACTAGAACAAAGCATTAGGCAAGTGTGAGGCCGATAATCAATACGTAAGTGATATTTTCAGTGCTCCTTTATTAAAGAAATTATAGATGCTTGATTTTTGCGGTAGCAAATAAAATACTACATCCACTGCATTCATTGTGTCGCCTGCTGTTGCACGCGCCACTGTAGCTTCTGGCGGCATTTTAAGATATCAAACGGCAACAGTTACGAAGGATTCCACTAGACAGGTCCCACGCTCCGCTTGGAACGCACGTGGAGTTGAACAACGTGGTTCTATAAATGTTGAAGCAGGGTGCATCGATTCACGCGCGTAGCCGCCGTACGGTAGCGTTGGCATCGAGGCACCCGGCCTGGATCAGGAAAACGCGGTAAATTTAATTGACTTGAGCAAACTTTACAAAATCTACCTTGCGAGGAGCGCGACGGGAGAGAAACAGCATGAGAGGTGAACGGGAAAACGAAGGGAGGCATTTACTTGGGAAATGTCGACGAAAGACTATCGTCTTTTTCGACATTTGCAACGAAAGGAGCAGATAGGCGGCCAATTTTTTGTCAGCGCGCCACACCCACCACTGCGTTTTCATCGACGTAT
This sequence comes from Haemaphysalis longicornis, assembly GCA_013339765.2. Lineage (NCBI taxonomy): Eukaryota > Metazoa > Arthropoda > Arachnida > Ixodida > Ixodidae > Haemaphysalis > Haemaphysalis longicornis. The sequence goes on along the minus strand of CM023455.1, from coordinate 104,166,103 downwards.
TTCGCAAGGCATGCGCCTTCCCAAACGTCCGCCAAGTGGCATTTACAGTAGTTTTGCCCTATTTCGGCTTTTCCGTTCTACGCAGCCGTGTAGGCAAAGGTGAACTTCTCTGGTCGTGTGTCATGCGCTAAGCAACGGAGTGGTGGCAAGTAGTTCGAATTATCCGGGGTGGAACCTGCCCTCGGTTCGAATTAACGGGCTTTTTACGCATTGACTTCTATGAACACGTGGCCGGGTAAGATGCAGTTAGAATTATCCATAAATTTGAAGTATAGAAGTTCGAAATAACGAGCTTACACTGCATACCCCAAAATGAGCTGTATAACATGCGGTTTCATTTATTAAAACTAATTTCTCTGCTACCTGAGTCTCACCGCCCATTCCACGTGTAGATGTGATGCGATGAAAATTGCTGTATCATTTAAGTAACAAAATGTCCGCCTAGGCATCGCAGAAATTCAGCTGATATTTTGCAACGCGTGCCGTAGAAGTTTGCGCAGCACTTAAGGCGATGCAGCAAGTTTATTATGATCAATGTTTCTGTTACTGCATATACAGCTACAGTGAGCAGAATATAGATATTAATTTCATGATAATCACATCAGAACGTTCTAATGCCTTTTCTCGAACATTTATGTTACGGACGATGATCAAAATTTCTATTTCTCAAAATTCTAAAGTGGTTCTAAAGCAGGGCTTCTACTGCTGACACTAGTGCAGAACGATTGCGGTTGGAAAGGTAATTTATCCTTTGAGGGCACTAAGCACAAACTGCTGAAATGCTGAAATAGGCATGCTGAATCTTGTACTTGCTGACACCGACCGGCGGGCTGCGGGTTTGTAATATTTTGGATTTAATGATAGATTCCTATTTCCTACTACCTGGCAGAATACTCAGAATTTCCAAAATTTCATTTCAGGTGCCCTTATTAGGTTTCGCGAAGGGGAAGGGGGGCATCTTAGTCTGAAACAATAATACTGGCAGTTTCCAGAAAAAATCTAGCACTTCGCAGAAATGCCGATCATTTTGCCGTACCTAGCCAGAAAATGAGCTACTCTTTTCGGAGAAAGCATTTCGTCACCACGCTAGAAACGTATTTATCGCCATGGAGCCAGACCGCCGCACATCGGGGTATATCCATTTTACCGGCCTCTTGCTATTGCTTCCATGGTTTTGCGCTTGGAAGCATGGTTTTTCTCGTGGTTTTTTGGTTGCAAGTTTCTATTTGCGTGTGCGTTGACACCCGTTCGTGCGCGAAATGAAATCACTGACCAAGCTTCTTTATTATCTCTTTTAGATGCCTTTCGTAGAAAACAAAATGAATTTTTTTCTTGCTTTTCAGCAGCAAGAGAGGAAAATAAACACGTTAAACATGTGGGGTAAAACAAAACAGCACATGAAGCATCGCAAGAGACTTCGACTACCGCCACGAAATATTGAATTTTTAGGTTCTTGGAAAAAAAGGCTGCGAGGATCATTTATCAATATTTCTGCGAGAACCTGTTCCTCACATATATGTATATTTTCATATATGCGTTCAAATCAATACACGTAACCTGCCAGAAGGTCGACATTCAACTCGCCACGCATAGGCCCTTGACACCACCACCGCCTTTAAGCCAACTGAATGACCGTTGTAAACACTTCCGTCCCCACCAAAGTAGCCCCAAATCGCGTTGACTTAAAGGAGTACTGACACCAAATTTTGATACCTAAAAAATGATATAATTGGGCTCAGTAGTTTGTACAGATGCCTCACAGAACTTTTTGCAGCGATCCGAGGCCGGAATCACATCTAAAATCGATTTTGATTGTCCAGGCCGCGAGCTTCCACAAATCGGCAGCACTAGCGCAATCGCTTTCGGCGTGACGAAACATTGGCCTACGTGCCTGGCCGGTTCAGGGTGACGTCATATAGTCGTTTTCAGAACCGGAAACGATATCCTGCGCTGCTGTTGTCGGTGGTATTCGTTTGGGCAGGAGACGTGGGCGTAGCTGTGTGAGCAATGCTTGTAAACGTTGCGTGTTCGACGTCTTTGCTCTTCAGTTCGTTGCCGGCGCATGGTGTTCGGCACTGGTGCCGAAAACGGCGTGGTGCGCGATGTCGACGGGCACCGCGGCGACGCGGCGGTGCGCATCGCCGAGCTCGCCCAAGTTGTGCTATGGCAAGCTCGCGGTATGCGAAGTACTGCTCGTGGAGCCTGCCCGAGCAAATCGACGACGACGGCAAGATGCATTATTTTCCACGCGACGACATGCAGCGTAAACGTGGACTTCGTGGAGTTCGTGCACGCCGGCGGCCGCAAGAACTGTCGCCCAAGCCAGCGGGCTCGGGGTTGCACGGGTCACCTTGGGTGTTGGGAACTTAGTATTGTGGCAACTATTTGATCGCTGGTATCTGTACAACTGCGAATGCCCATCCCTTACACAACTTTTCACCACACTATCATCCCCTTTTTCGCATACGAAGCTTTATTTTGGCAATAATTTCCGTTTCTGCGATCAGTGACCAAGACATCTGCCGCGGCCTGTTTTGATTCTAGCGCGCAGGTGGCGCCATCTTTCGGCCGCTCGCCGCACCGTGGTGCCGACAGTGCTGGGTCGGAGCGCCGAACCCCCCCCTGCCGGTCACCGTAGGCTTACCATTGCGGCAAATATCTGAACGCCACTTTCAAATTCAGCGCTGATAACAACTCCTATTATTAGGAGCTGATAACAACTCCTAGCACAATTTTCAACACACTAACATCTAGTTTCTCGCATGTAGAGCTTCTTTTTCGTGATCATATTGATTAGAAGAGTGGCGACAAGCTGTTGCTATCACGGTCTGCGCCGGTTCGAGCCGCAGTGATATTAAAAAACGGACCACGGCAAAGACATCGCCGGCCTAATCGCCTGGCCAAATAAAGTTGTTCTGTCTGTCGGGTGGCAGTGACTCATCCGAGTCTGAAGATTCAGACGACATGTCGACTGCGCGGGCGAGTCGCGGACCATGTGCAATCGTAGCAGACGATGCGGCGAACGCATGGAGGAAAGAAAAACGTCCCTGACGTCACGGGTGAGACCGTGACGTAAGGCTTCCCGCTCGCAGGCTGGCCTTCGAACGGCCATTTTCCCGCGCGGTGACCAAATTTGAAATTGGTTGCAATAAACGTGCTATAATTAATTCTGTGTTGGCGGCTGACGGCTTTCGGTTCGATTTTCGTAATTACTAGGCCAATAGGTATTCTTTACAGCATAAAAACTGAAAGCGAGAAATTTCGTGTCAGTACTCCTTTAACTATGCAGTCATTGCCTCCTTCGCGATAATTAAGTGTAGCAATCCAAATTGGGAATATGTGTGCATGCGTGTGTGATCGAGCGAGAGTGTGCTTGTGTGTGCGTGTGTATGCGGGCGTCCGTGCGTGCGTGCGCGCCAGACTTCTGCGTAGTCGCCGACTATCCCAATGGGGCTTCATTAAATGGCACTAACAAGTGACAATTAGATCACCGCCACTCCCCGTGGCCATTTTTGTCCCCATCAGTGTAAAAGACAACTAGCTTGGTGTCACACCAAAAAAGGACTACGAAAGCGATCCATTTTCACAGCCGGCTAGCAGCTACCGGGTTACTTGTCGCTTGGGTCACTCTGCCAACTACAGCAAGGAACCCCCCGCCCCCTGCCTTGGATGTACTTTTGTCTCTAGAAAACTCGCTCTTTTCATTCCTGCACGCCCCCTTGATTTCCCAAAGTCAGACCTTATTTCATCATAACGCACCGATGTTCGCTGCACAGGGGAAAAGGCCGTAGTGTCTGAAAAATGCCCGCGACCCTAGACAGTCGCGGCTGCGGAAGGCGGTTGTTTATGTTTTCTGGAGAAAAACAAACGTAACAAATCCATAAGGCAAGTAAAACAGAAAACTAAAATTGGTATTGTTCATAGTGTTACATTCAGGTAACCAACCAGGCAACGTAACATATTTAGTGGTTCTGGGTCCTTTGAATAGGTCCAGGCTTTCATTTCCGTTCCATCCTACTTGTTCTGATTTTGTATGCCGTGGTCTCTGTTTTGGTGCGAAAGGAATACTAGCGTAGCCAACTGGAGTTCGCCTCTGAGTGGTACCCCTACCGATTATGCATCGTGAACAGCAGCGTAATTGACAAAGACAGGAGGGAAACAAGACGACCGGATGACAGAAAATACCAAGAAAGAAGACCGAGCGCATGTGAGGGTGCGCCTCGTGAGGAGCGCCCTGTGTCGGCCAAACTTGCGCGTGGGCTTGCTCCACGTGACGCGCTTGCGGTAAAATAGATAGAAAACACCGAACGCATGTGAGGGTGCGCCTCGTGAGGAGTGCCCGGTATCGGCCAAACTTTCGCGTGGGCTTGCTCCACGTGACGCGCTTGCGGAAAAATAGATAGAAAAACACCAAGCGCATGTGAGGATGCGCCTCGTGAGGAGCGCTCTGTGTCGGCCAAGCTTGCGCGTGGGCTTGCTCCACGTGACGCGCTTGCGGAAAAATAAATAGAAAAACACTGAGCGCATGTGAGGGTGCGCCTCGTGAGGAGTGCCCGGCATCGGCCAAACTTGCGCATGGGCTTTGCACCACGTGACACGCTTGCGGAAAAATAGAAAGGAAAACACCGAGCGCATGTGAGGGTGCGCCTCGTGGGGAGCGCCCTGTGTCGGTCAAATTTGCGCGTGGGCTTGCTCCCCGTGACGCGCTTGCGGAAAAATACACAGAAAAACACCGAGCGCATGTGAGGGTGCGCCTCGTGAGGAGCGCCTTGTGTCGGCCAAATTTGCGCGTGGGCTTGTCCACGTGACGCGCTTGCGGAAAAATAAAAAAACACCAAGCGCATGTGAGGGTGCGCCTCGTGAGGAGCGCTCTGTGTCGGCCAAGCTTGCGCGTGGGCTTGCTCCACGTGACGTGCTTGCGGAAAATAAATAGAAAAACACCGAGCGCATGTGAGGGTGCGCCTCGTGAGGAGCGCTTTGTGTCGGCCAAGTTTGTGCGTGGGCTTGCTCCTCGTGACGCGCTTGCGGAAAATAAATAGAAAAACACCGAGTGCATGCGAGGGTGCGCCTCGTGAGGAGCCCCCTGTGTCGGCCAAATTTGCGCGTGGGCTTGCACCACGTGACGCGATTGCGGAAAAATAGAAAGAAAAACACCCAGCGCATTTGAGGGTGCGCCTCGTGAGGAGCGCCCTGTGTCGGCCTTACTTGCGCGTGGGCTTGCACCACGTGACGAGCTTGCAGGAAAATAAAAAGAAAAACACCAAGCGCATGTGAGGGTGCGCCTCGTGAGGAGCGCCCTGTGCCGGCCAAACTTGCACGTGGGCTTGCTCCACGTGACGCGCTTGCGAAACAATAGATAGAAAAAGACCGAGCGCCTGTAATCGTGCGCGTCGTGAGAAGCGCCCGGTGTCGGCCAGACTTGTGCTTGGGCTTGCACCACATGACGCGCTTGCGGAAAAATAGAAAAAAAAAACGCCGAGCGCATGTGATGGTGCACCTCATGAGGAGCGCTCTGGGTCGGCCAAGCTTGCGCGTGGGCTTGCTCCACGTGACGCGCTTGCGGAAAAATAGATAGAAAAACACCGAGCGCATGTGAGGGTGCGCCTCGGGAGGAGTGCCCTGTGTCGGCCAAATTTGCGCGTGGGCTTGCTCTCCGTGACGCGCTTGCGGAAAAATAAAAAGAAAAACACCGAGCGCATGTGAGGGTGCGCCTCGTGAGGAGCGCATGTGTCGGCCAAGCTTGCGCGTGGGTTTGCTCCACGTGACGCGCTTGCGGAAAAATAGAAAGAAAAACATCGAGCGCATGTGAGGGTGCGCCTGGGGAGGAGCGCCTTGTGTCGGCCAAATTTGCGCGTGGGCTTGCTCCACGTGACGCGCTTGCGGAAAAATCGAAATAAAAACACCGAGCGCACGTGAGGGTGCACCTCGTGAGGAGTGCCCGGCATCGGCCAAACTTGCGCGTGGGCTTGCACCACGTGACACGCTTGCGGAAAAATAGAAAGGAAAACACCGAGCGCATGTGAGGGTGCGCCTCGTGGGGAGCGCCCTGTGTCGGTCAAATTTGCGCGTGGGCTTGCCCACGTGACGAGCGCATGTGAGGGTGCGCTTCGTGAGGAGCGCCCTGTGTCGGGCAAACTTGCACGTGGGCTTGCTCCACGTGACGCGCTTGCGGAAAAATACATAAAAAACACCGAGCGCATGTGAGGGGGCGCCTCGTGAGGAGCGTCCTGTGTCGGATAAATTTGCGAGTGGGATTGCTGCCCGTGACGCGCTTGCGGAAAAATACACAGAAAAACACTGAGCGCATGTGAGGGTGCGCCTCGTGAGGAGCGCCTTGTGTCGGCCAAATTTGCGCGTGGGCTTGTCCACGTGACGCGCTTGCGGAAAAATTAAAAAAACACCAAGCGCATGTGAGGGTGCGCCTCGTGAGGAGCGATCTGTGTCGGCCAAGCTTGCGCGTGGGCTTGCTCCACGTGACGTGCTTGCGGAAAAATAAATAGAAAAACACCGAGCGCATGTGAGGGTGCGCCTCGTGAGGAGCGTTTTGTGTCGGCCAAGTTTGTGCGTGGGCTTGCTCCTCGTGACGCGCTTGCGGAAAAATAAATAGAAAAACACCGAGTGCATGCGAGGGTGCGCCTCGTGAGGAGCTCCCTGTGTCGGCCAAATTTGCGCGTGGGCTTGCACCACGTGACGCGCTTGCGGAAAAATAGAAAGAAAAACACCCAGCGCATTTGAGGGTGCGCCTCGTGAGGAGCGCCCTGTGTCGGCCTTACTTGCGCGTGGGCTTGCACCACGTGACGCGCTTGCGGGAAAATAAAAAGAAAAACACCAAGCGCATGTAAGCGTGCGCGTCGTGAGGAGCGCCCAGTGTCGGCCAGACTTGCGCTTGGGCTTGCACCACATGACGCGCTTGCGGAAAAATAAAAAAAAAACGCGGAGCGCATGTGATGGTGCACCTCATGAGGAGCGCTCTGGGTCGGCCAAGCTTGCGCGTGGGCTTGCTCCACGTGACGCGCTTGCGGAAAAATAGATAGAAAAACACCGAGCGCATGTGAGGGTGCGCCTCGGGAGGAGCGCATGTGTCGGCCAAGCTTGCGCGTGGGTTTGCTCCACGTGACGCACTTGCGGAAAAATAGAAAGAAAAACATCGAGCGCATGTGAGGGTGCGCCTGGGGAGGAGCGCCTTGTGTCGGCCAAATTTGCGCGTGGGCTTGCTCCACGTGACGCGCTTGCGGAAAAATAGAAATAAAAACACCGAGCGCACATGAGGGTGCACCTCATGATGAGTGCCTTGTGTTGGCCTAACTTGCGCGTGGGCTTGCACCACGTGACGCGCTTGCGGAAAAATAGAAAGAAAAACACCGAGCGCATGTGAGGGTGCGCCTCGTGAGGTGCGCCTTGTGTCGGCCAAATTTGCGCGTGGGCTTGCTCCACGTGACGCGCTTGCGGAAAAATAGATAGAAAAAGACGGAGCGCCTGTAAGCGTGCGCCTCGTGAGGAGCGCCCGTTGTCGGCCAGACTTGCGCGTGGGCTTGCACCACGTGACGCGCTTGCGGAAAAATAGAAAGAAAAACACCGAGCGCATGTGAGGGTGCGCCTCGTGAGGAGCGCCCTGTGTCGGCCAAACTTGCGCGTGTGCTTGCACCACGTGACGCGCTTGCGGAAAAATAGAACAACACCGAGCGCCTGTTAGCATGCGCCTCGTGAGGAGTGCCCGGTGTCGGCCAAGCTTGCGCGTGGGCTTGCACCGCGTGACGCACCTGCGGAAAAATACAAAGAAAAACACCGAGCGCATGTAAGGATGCGCCTTGTAAGGAGCTCCCGGAGTCGGCCAGCTCGACCTTCAAGAACACTCTTCCCAGCGTTCATGGCATGATCTCTCGCGCACTCTTCTTCTCTCCAGTTCCCGCGCATTTGCCCCTACAGTGGAAAGCACAGACGCGGCTCTCCGCTTCGCGCTACAGACGCCGAGTTCGCGAAGCCGGTTTCCGCGGGATTTAGCGCGTCCTTAGGAGAGATGGGAAAGCTTGCGGACAAAACAATTCGGGCCTACCAGACATGGAGAGCTTTCAGCGGCGAGTTCGACAATTCGCGTCAGGTGCTACAGCCGGGCCTCCGACGAAAGGAGAGGGGCCGCCAGCTCTGCTGTTTGTCAAGCCTTGCCCCACTAGTGCAAGCTGTGCCATTTTATTTTCGCGTTGTGTTCCATTTTTGTTCGCCCGCTTCGCCAGCACTATTACGCGTTGCTTTTCTCTGATTTCCCATCCCAAAAACAAAACCAGCATTTTGAAGGTAATAGCGCACAGAAACGGGGACAAAGAAAGGAACACACGGACAAGCGCCTTAGCCAGTGACAAGCCCGAATTAGCCAGTGCCGAATTAGCATGGTTGCCTGCATGCGTTCCGCGCCAGTGAATACAGCCTATAGATATATCGCACGTGCCCAACATTCCAAACCAGCATGCGTGTCTTGTTAAGAGAACGCTAGCACTCATATCTATGTGATTATATTTTGCTTCAAATATCCATGATGGTTCCCTTGGACTGTAAAATGGGTACATGTATCGAGCATGGCAGCAGTATTAGTAGTTTGGAACGGTCTTGCGCACAGATAATTCCAGACAGACAGACAGGACCGACAGACAGACAGACAGGCGAAAATTTTATGCTTGGGTAGCCCAAAAACGCTATCGTCTCTACACATTCTGCCGGGTCTACTTGGAGCCTGGTTATCAACTGTTGCGATGCCGGTGTCTTGTCGACTACGCCACCCAAGCTGGTCGTTCACAATAAGTAGAGCCTTGGGCGTGACGTCTGCGCAGCGCGTACGTGGTGCTGCAGGCGCATGCGCATCGCGTTGTGCGCAATGGCGTCCATTTCATTATGAGTCAATTATATAAAAATGAACCAGGATCATAGGCTGAAACGGCTATAAACAAAACATTTGTGTGCCAGACCCACGATCACACATACGACACACATACACATGGGATATTGACCAAAAAGAGGAATACCCGATACCTGTAAGGACATCTGCGCTCATACCCATATCCGCATATAGACGGTAGTCGCTGAAAAGTTTAGCTGTCAGTTTCCTCGCTTGGCAACACTGGATATGGCCACGGACGTGGCGCATCTCGTGCCACTGCGCCCGCACGCCGCAGAAAAAAAACACCCCCGTGCGTCGTCTGCTCCGTTTCAACCCGATTCTCAACGGTGGTGTCAACAGAGATGTTATTAATCGCCCTCACAGTGCTGTCGATGCAAAACTTTGCGTTCGGTGTGGTGGAGTTTGGAACACTCAACACACATCATGTGCTTACACGGACTAGTTCCGCCATCCTGCGGAGCCCGACTTAGCCAGTGACGGCGCACTCACATGGTTGCTGAATGCGTTCCTCGCCAGTGAATACAGCCTATAGATATATCGCACGTGCCCACATTCCAACGACCACGGGACTGCCAAACGTTATATTAACAACCGGACAAAGAACGGCTTAACCATGCCAAGGTTGGGGCAACAAAACAGTCCAAAAGAGCGAACTTCCGCACGATATTTTGTGGTTAGGGCACCCAAACGGTGCGTCATCCCTTTCCTCTCCGTTTTCCTTATCTCTTCTTCTTTTTGGGGGGAATGGCGAACTGACACCAAGATATTCATACCTATGGTGCGTCCTTTGCTTAGCATAAAAAGTTCCCAATGCGAAAACAAGTAACAAGTTCAACACATGTTCATGTTACTTGTAGGGAGCTTGAAGTAATAAGCTCAGCATTCATCAACGGCGTTCGTAAGACCCATCACACACGTTTTGAGAAGTTCTTTGTGTCAGCTACAATCAACCACCGGTCATTACCGTTCCCGCGCTATTTCGCCTAGGAGGATATATTCTTACCCGTGTCCTCGACGATTGCTCTGCTTATCGATCAAAACGCTGGTCCGTTGCAAGTAAAAAAACTTAAAATAACAACTCTGCTTTGTTTAAAGCCTAAATTTCCCGCCTTCAAAGCACTCTTTTCAGAAGTCTAAGAGGCAGACTCTTGCACGAACAGTAGAGACGAAGTCTGCAAGATTACAGCTCTGAGCCGGCTACACTCGCTTGTTCTTTTAGCTTCCTCCTCGAGAGTTGTTCTGAATTCTCGCCAATATGAATACTCATTTCGCTTTAAAAGTTCCCCGAAGTTTTCCCCAACCTTTCTTTTGTTGTTCTATGCGCCTGGACAAAAGAAAATGAATATTTAATTTTGCTAGTTGTCCCGGCTCGCTCGAAAGAGATTGAGACAAAGTAGAGGGGTAACTGCGAAAAGTCTGCATCGCCAGAAAGAGACGAAAATAACTGCAAGTGTTGTAATCTCAGGCTTGTGCTATACGCAACAGGCTGGACTGGTTTATAGTGAAGGCAGGGGCAGTAAAAAAGGGCAGTGGTTGCGGAGAGTGGTTTTGATTACATGGGCGAGCTGTTTGTCTTGTCTTGCTTTTGATAAGATAATTTTATTCGTGACCCAGCTTTCTTTCCTGACAGAGGAGATACCAAGGAAAGTGTGGAAGGAAACATTTAAAGCAAAAGAGCACGTAGTTTCAGTAAAAAAAATAATGAAAAAGGGAAAATTCTGGATTAATGCGGTGTGCGCGTTGCGTTAAACGGAATTAAGGTGCTTTGAAGCTGCGGTCACCGATCCGAACCGATGTCGCCGCAATTTCACCGGCGAGGCTCAATCCTCGCTAATCCCCTTAGCCGAGGTAGGATTACCATAGGATTTTGACTGCTGCGACATGTTAAACACGAACGTAGTACAGTTTTTACTTCAAACGCAGAGGTGTTTGTCCAGCGCCTGCAAGGAACTTGATTAGTGGTCGGTTCTTTTTCTCCGCTTTGCGTGAAAAAATAAGGTGGCAGACTTGACGGCCGTGATGCCCTATTCAGACAGGTGCGACAAGCAAAAGCCCCGAAGCTTTCTCGGCGAAAATTTGTGATTCTGGACGACTCGTGATGGGCGTTTTTTAACAAGATTAGGTGCTTTGATTTCGTAGTAAGAATAAAGAGAAAAAAAAGTGTGGTTGATTGCTCTGTCATAGGAATCGGTAAAACACGAAAGTAAAATGGGCAGCGAAATCTGCAGCTGAGCATGATTGGTGGGTCGGCGGCTGTCTTGTGGGTGTGCTTGGCGAGCGACGTCCTGCTGGCGGGTCTCTTCGGCAAAGGTGTACTGCGTCACTTCCGTGACGGATATGACGTCAGTGAAATCTTGGGGTATCGCGGCATAAAACACAGTCGTGTTAAAATATAAAACCCGAAAGCAAAGAACCCTCAGTATAACGTACTCTTCATACTAAAGGTTGCTTCCCCGCAACCAGACACTGTGTACAGGGGTGCACCCTTTACAAGCCGCTTGCTTCGTTGTGTTGGCGTCACTTCCGTGACGGATATGACGTGAGCGAAATCTTCGTGTATCTGGGAATAAAACACTTTCGTGTTAACAACAATCTGAACGTTATCTTATCCGGCCGATAGAAATACCATTGAACGTAAGTACCCTGCAAAAACAATAGTTTCCCCCGGCATTCCAAATCTGTAGCGATCGTCTGAGCACTTCTACGTTGATATGAGTTTGCGTAAAATCTCGTCTTCACTGAAGCACCGTTAAACTTCATTGTAAACTGCCTCGTAACTATGTTATAATGGTATCAGGATCAAGTATTTCCTTTTCTCGTTGTGAGAGGGCAGCAGGAAACGAAGATTAAAAAGAAACTAGGTAGAAAAAATGAGACGGCCGACCGTAAAACCTTCCGCAAGGCAGCAGCACACATTTCGAAGGGGAAATAGAAAAAAATAGAAATAAAGATCAGGGAATAAATGAAATAAAAAAAAAACTTGGTAATAGCGCCGTGAAGTGCACGAGAAAAAGAATGACATAATTGATGTAAAGCGTTTCCAGCGGCGTGTATGCAGCGATGAACGCTGAAAATATCCAATAACTATTGACAGTGAGACTGCTCGTTACTGTTCTCAAAACGTCCGCATTATTAATCAGTTTTTTGCTCAACCCTTTCACGACCAAGGGGAAACTTTTTTGCGGCTCCCGCCTGAACGTCTTCCGAGAATCACACGTCCACAAGCTGAAGCAAATTCCAGACAGCCCAGGCGGACTCGGCTGAGTCGTCGCGACGGACCACTGCAGGCAAGGGCAACATCCAGACACCCGACGATGCAACGTGGTTCGGGTTTCATGACCGGGCCAGGCCACCCGTCGCCCTTTCACGTTCAAACTTGGCCCAGTGCGTCACATCATACCGTCAACACCCGCTTGATCGAAAGCCACGTTGGTCACCCAAGCTGCCACATTCCGCTTAACATCAACCAAGTGACTTACAAGCCCTTCGTTTGGTTCTGCTTTTAATGATACAGACGTTCGTGTTTTTGACGCCGTACATGGGTACAGTCACATCGGAGTTATAATACGAGCGAGTGTTGTAGCTTTCTTATCCTGGGTGTGTTTGATCGCAACGCGCAGACATCGTGCACGCCCCATCGTGGACGTCGTCTCACCGCCACGAACCACACCCGTATCGGTTAGACGGGCGTCGCCATTTAATTGCGAATGTCACTGCTGCGAACAGGCTCTGGCGAGCGAGGTAGGCCTAGCGACGCTGGGTTCGGCATTAATTGCACTATTCGGTGCTACAATGTGGGCGGCTGTGCTACGTGCGGTGCCGAACGAGCTATAAACGGCCATACGCAGGGCAGCAACGATTAGGAACATTTCCGTTGAACGACCCTGTCGACGCTGATGTCATCGCTTTTCCCCTTCACATCCGCGACTGTCTGGTTTTCCCTGGTGTGCGCGCAATATTAACATACGCCAGACGGCAATGCCAGGGGTAACCGAAGAATGCGCAATTGCTTGGGCCCGCTAGCGTCCTTCCGAACGTGCTAAATTACGACGACGTCAATGGGAGAATGCTGCGATGTAGTGAGTGGCGTTACGAGAGTTGGAACGAGAATTGAGAAAGCAACTGTCAGGCATTAAACGCTATGCGGCGTGACGAAGAATGTGCACTGTCAACCTCAGCAGGACAACGCACTTCAGCAATGAGTTGAGCGATAATTTCAGAAGCGCTACTACAGGGGCGGTATTCTCGTGTTTGTCCGTTTTGAAAACGTCCGTTTTGTGCGTCCGTTTTGTTCTGATCGTACTTCCAGTTGTAGGCGGGCTTTGGGTTGACTTTTGCGCAACTGTTCTTGTAAACACATTTTAACGACTAAACCTATTTTAAACTATCTTTTATGTGCTTATTGTTCCGCCAGCGAATCAACAACAAGGGGACGAAAAATCGTCTGCTCCAGATCGTCTGCTCACGGAAGCCGCGGCTCATAGCTCCCCGTGCTGCACTGGCGTCACATCCGGTTGTTCGCTTTTGTCCAATCAGGGCTCGCTCAAAACAGACACTTTTGAAATGCACACAAACGGAAAAAAACATGAGAATACCGCCCCTGGACTGTCGCAACGGCGCCGGCGCAATATTATTGAACTTCGCTATGGTCCTAAGCTAGAAAGACTTTCACCTTGTTTTAGTTATGGCAGGGCTTCTCATACCGTACGTGAAGCTATGGGAGATTATACGTAGCGTCTCCACATATGAGTTCCTCCAAATCTTGACTCAAGAGACAAAAGCACCTAAGATACGCCGCCGTATCTAAACGGAGTCTATTGTTCTTATTCTCATGCTTTGATAATATACATCCTTGGGCTGTACCGTCGAAGTCGACAAAAAGGGACCCATTACTTTTGGCGGTGCCGCTAGAGATGTCTAGAAACTGCGCGTTAACGGTAGGAAATATCACGGTACGGTGCATTTTTTGGAACGTAGTTACCTACTCCGTCGATTGATTTCGGAGTAGTAACGGGCAATTTTACGAGCTGTTTTTTTTTTTTATTGAAACCAACCAAGCATATTATGAATGCGCAATTTTTTTTAGCCCAACGACCGAGTGACCGCACGCATGTGATTCGTAAAATTTGATGGAATATGAGCGTGGTCTTATTATCCTTTGCATGGCTCGAATCACCGAAAAAAATGTTTTAAATAGAAAGGTACCAACCAACCTGTATACAAAAAGGAAGCACAAACGAATTTACATTTTTTTTTGCAACTTTTCAAACCATGAACTGATAGCATTTGGTTTGCTCTTATCTAGCCAAATTGGCATACGTTATCCTTCGTTGCCAAAGCCTTCCTGTCACAGTAATCTCTTCGAATGGCCTCAATCCTCTTTTTGTCACTCACCTTCAGGTGTACCTGTGAGTTCTTCACTCGCCCCCTAACAAACACATGGCAGCTTCGAACGAATCGTTTGGTTAGCAGATCGACGACCATCGGTTGACACTGGTGGTGTACTTCTGACCTTCCTCTTTACTCCTGATATTCCAGCAGGTGCCCTCGAGTTGCACGAAGCGTGCTCGCCGAGAAACATCCCCATCAGTCTACCTTCACCGGTACCTCACGATTTCTTCTGCCTCAACATCTTTTCGGGATTGACTTCCAGTCCAAGTTGATTCAGACTAGCTCTTTAAATATCCGATTCAGTCGCAGTCCACGCAGCCAACGCCACATCTTTCTCTGCCAGGAACTTCAGAAACTGCTTTGTGTGTGTGGACGATTGCGCAATGCTTTCCTGATAAAAAAACCTGGCCATCTTCACTAGCGTGAAACCTGGGAAGGGGTGAAGCATGCTGTGTACAAGTGTATTGTTAAGTTGTAAGTATCTCTCTTGCCACATGACGCACGCTGCTATAGGCGACATCGCAATTACGAATACGAAGGAGAAGTGAAATTGGAAAGGGAGAACTGCAAATTTTAAATTTAAAAGCGTGTACGAAGTGAAATAGAAGCAAGCAAGCAAGCCGAACGAAAACGAGTGTCCCAGTGTGTTCTTTTAGTGCATTGTTTTTTTTCCCCCACTTCGATGAACGTTCTATTGCGCGGCGTTGAAAAACGAGTGTCCCGGTGTGTTCCTTTAGCATGCGTTAATTTCTAGCGCGAGGAGTTGGGAAAGCGAGTGGCGCTGTGTTTTAGTACCATAACTACATGAGAATACGACGACATGACACGACGCCGACATGAGAAGCCGACAGCCCGAGCCCCTAAGGTGCTTCGCCACTAATAATCACAGATGTACACGCATAAAGCATGAAAATGGTACGGGAAATTGTAATGGTACCGGTTCCTAAACACGAATCTTGAGACAACTGAAATTGCATGGCTAACGCATACCAAATTTCACCTACCGGAATAATCGCCCTTATCTTCTAAACGAACGCACTAGCTGACTCGGTAGGTCGGAAACCCTGCTTCGTAATTGAGAGATTGTGGGAAAGATAACCGCCAGTGCAAAAGTAATAAAATAAAGTAATTGTGCTTAAAACGAAACGAGGTAAACTTGAGTGCGGATGGGAATTGGACCCAGGCGCATGGAATGCCAGAACAGCAGGCACCCCCGACGTCAATACGGCTCGATGTCTCGCTCCACCTGTATCTAGGGGGTCTTGGTGAATAAGTTGTGGCTTACGAAACATGTGTTAGAAAGATGTGCTGAGGCAAACATGGCTAATTTGATTGTGCTAATTACAAAAGTAGAAATTAGGCAAGCAGCAAACAGAATTCTCTTTAAATGTCTTATTTGCTTGGCGATGCGAACGCAAGAGTGTACCGGCGTGAGGATGGATGATGATGATAATGAGAAGACACGCTAGGCAATTGCACACTAATGCTTTCGCATTTGCTTGCTTAGGTGTCCTCACATTTTTTTTACGTTCAACGCCATCATGCCCCCTCCTTCATAAAGCTTGCTTGCCTTCATTACAGTCTTTGTTGCAGTGAAGCGCGCTCAACAGGGGAGCGGGGATATTTGCAACTCGGACGATCGTTGGCGCCTTCCATGTGACGCTGTCACTGTGAACGTGTCAGGGATTTCCGCAGCGAAGAGTACGTCTTCAGACGCATATAGACGTCGAAGGTATTTCGCGTGTTCCCAACGGCTCCGCGGTTGCTGCGAGCAACATTATTTGTTAAAAAAATACTCTAGATCGGAATCAGCAGCTCGAACGGCTCCTAAATGGCAAATCAATGGAAGGGCACACGATGTACAGCATTACAATTCAGCAATTGTAATGCTGTGGTACAGCCACAGCACATTGGCTGCTAGAAGACGTACCGACTTGTGTGGAAGCATTTAAACCCCTACTCTGGAACAACAAAAGTGTCCCCCGTGGTTTTTTCCCAACGGAACTCAGCCTCGGCGTATATTTCCTAAACCGAGAAACAAACGTTCTGCGAGTGATTATTATCCTCCCAACAAAACCAGCCAAACCCAACGCAGACTGTAATTAGAACTGCTTCACCAAACAACAAAGGGTACTTGCTTTCATCAATGGACCACAACGCCAGTATAGTTACGAAACCGCTCTCCGTGGCACACTACAGGGTTAACTTAACTACGCATGCGCAGTGCGCTATACCATAGCCTGACATTAGCTAGTAGCCTGCTCGAATACAGGGTGCGAAAATATGCCGGGTACTTCTCACTCAATCACAAGCTGTCAGACACTAATTCGCTGGCACGTCTAACTGAATGCACCTCCTAACTAGTTCTTTGTTTGCCGCCAACTGGAGCTGAATTGCTTTGAAATAAACTGTGATGAAGTGACTTGTGAGAAGACCGCCCAACCGCGGCTCATCCAGGAAACTAAGTATAGCCCCTCGCGCAGTGCGAAGGTTACTGTTCCCAAAATGCCTAGAAGAATGGCAGTACAAATCTATCACTTGATAACATCATTCGCAGAAGAGGAACCAGAGGAAAACAATTCTGCAGAAATTCAGAGAATTGTCTACTGATGCCTAGCATTCTTATGCCACTTGTCTTGAGTCTGCGTTCTTAACAGCAAGTTTTTTTGGGGTTTTCTAAATCCTGCTCGACCAAATATCTCTATTTACGCTATGATAACGACTACAGGTGGAACTTTCCCGAAATCAGCAATATTGTGGAAATGCAGGGCGTTACTGGGTTCACTATCTAACGTAATTTTTTTTTATTTTGCTTATTATTTAGTTTTTCAAAATTTTTATCTGCCAATTATCTCCATTTAAGCGATTATAATGATTACAGGCGAAACTCCTGCGGTATCTGCATTATTGTGGCGATGCCAAATTTTATACCATTTGCATTTTTCGTAATTTTTTTATATTTTCCTTATTTTTCAATTTCAAAATTTTCTTAGACCAATTATCTCCATTTTCTCTATCATAACGATTATATTTAGAACTTTCGCGAAATCTGCATTGTTGTTGGAAATGCAGAGCGTTTCCAACAATATTGCAGACCATTATGGGCCATTTTTCGTAATTTCCTTATATTTTTTCTTAATTTTTTAGATTTTCAAAATTCGTCCGAGACAATATCTCCATTTACGCTTCTTTAACGATTACAGGTGGAACTTTCGCGAAATCTGTAATATTGTGGAAATGCAGGGCGTTACACGGTTCGCCAGTTTCCGCAATTTTTTTTCATATTTTGCTTACTTTTCTATTTTTTCAAAATTTTGTTCTACCATTGCATTTTAAGGTATAGCGAAATCTGAATTATTATAAAAATTCACGGCGTTCCGTGGTTCTGGCTGTGGGGGTACTCGGAGGAGAATGCTACGCATTAAGACATGCATTTTCGCATCACAAAGAGCTGACATGACGACACTGTACTACCAACACTATCGGGAATTCGCAGGTGGTTTTTACCGGGCTCGAATTCTGGTGCTTTTGTTCTAACACCCCAGTGTGCTCTGTTTTACTGTTTCGCGATATATATGTGCGTTGAAGGAAGCTTAGAGTAATGCGTAAGACTCGAAGATAGCGAAGCTCTATGCAATGGTAGCGTTTTTTTCTCTTTTTCGCCTCACGGCGTTGTTCAAGCGTCGCCGCTGTACGAGGCACCACAGCTGGATGTTCGTCTTCCTCCGTCGCACATGGTTCTGTGCCACACGTGGCCTCGTGGCTTTCCTTCGCGGCGCGCGCTTATCGCTGCGGCGGCGGCGGCCTCCTCGTCTTCATCCGCCACGTCCCGTCCGCGTCTCCTTTCCCTCCTCGCCTATATTTCCCCTGCCGCCTATATCTCCCCTTTATCGGGCCGCGGCTCCGTAGCGGGCGCTTGCGGAAGGGGGTGTGATTTGACCTCTAGCGCTCAAGGGCAAAACTGGTCACCCCTCGAAGACTGCTTGACAAAGTGTAGTGCAGCTTGCGCTACTAAAAGTTAAGTTGCGGTCACCACGACAGCGCACGAACAAGGGGATATGCGTTTTATTATGATGTGGCCGAAAATTATGATGCTGCTAGAATGGCTCAGGAGCCGCGGTTTCATGCTATTTGTATAAAAGCTGCGGCCGAAAATTATCCGTGCTGTGGCCGAGATAACCCTCCACAACTGCGCACTCGTCTGAGCAGTACAACATCATTTAAAATTTTCGGGGATACTTCATCTGCAACACGAGTTGGAGGCAATTCTTCCAATTCTTTTTCCACGTTCCCCGCTCCCCAAAATAAAAAGAATAACCTGGGGAACAACACCCGCTCCATAAACGCTGTGGCACGTTTACAGCAATATGAATTGGCATAATTTATTACCAGTGAAGCTCTTTAAGCTTCAGGAGGTAGTTTCAGCAGCATTAGCAAACACATACAAAGAAAAAACTGGGGCGCCTGTAAAGGGTGCACCACCGCAGATGGGGTATTATGACAGTGAAGTCGGCTTTCGAGCTTGTTAGAGTGTGAGCACAAGGGGCGTATGCGTATCCGCACCTCTTACTGTACCATTTCAAAGGTACTAGTCTTTTTTGGATTCTAAAAGGTAAAAAAATTCGGGCAGCTTGCAATAGTGGTGCAAGACTGGAGAAACAGCAACGCTGGGGGCCGACCTACCTTGTTTCCCTCTTGGATCTCCTGGAAATGGGGAGGGGGAGGGGAGGCGGGCACTCTGGAACAGCCTTGTAAAATCTGGTTAAATTTGGCCTCATCCCTGAGCGGTCATCCTGGCTTAGCAAGAACATTGTAAACCTTAGCAAACATAACAAAACCTAGCAACACCGGAAGAAACTAGGTCGACCCCCAGCTCCGCTGTTCTTTTTTTGCAACTGAACACCTATTTCACACCGTTTCAACAACCTACAGAAAGCCAAGCGTGTTGCAGTTCGTAAACATCCTTTTCGCCACACGACTACAGTCTTCTTAATTTTGAAGGTTCAAATTGGTGTTTCACGTGCCAAAGCTAAACTTGGGGCATGAGGTGCACCCAATAAGGAAACGAGCGATCATTGCATAAGACCAATTATTTTTTTTTTGCGTTTGGAAATTTCTTGCGAGTAGAGGAGTATATGAGGGGATGTCTTCTTCTTTACAGTGCTATTATGCATCCGAACATGGCCTTATTCAATGAACAGCTGAACACCTTTTCCACACCCTTTCAACGCCCTAAGAAAAACCAAGGGTGTTGAAGTTGATCAACACCCTTATTTTCAAACAAAAAGGGCGTAGAGCTAGAAAAAGGGTTTTGAGACTCAAGAAAAAGGGTGTAAAGGCCTCCCAAAACCCTTTTTCCACCTATGCTACGCCCTTTTTGGCTGAAAGGGTGTAAAAAAGTTTAGTGCGTACGAAACCGCTTTCCGTGGCACACTGCAGGGTTAACTTAACTACGCATGCACAGTGCGCTATACTATAAGCTGACATTAACTAGTAGCCTGCTCGAATACAGGCTCCGAAAATATGCCGGATACTTCTCACTCAATCACAAGCTGACAGACACTAATTCGCTGGCACGTCTAACTGAATGGACCTCTTAACTAGTTCTTTGCTTGCCGCCAACTGGAGCTGAATTGCTTTGAAATAAACTGTGATGAGGTGACTTGTGAGAAGGTCGCCCAACCGCGGCTCATTCAGGAAACTAAGTCAAGCCACTCGCGCAGTGTGAAGGTTACTGTGCCCAAAATGCCTAGAAGAATGGCAGTACAAATCTATCACTTAATAACATCATTCGCAAAAGAGGAACTAGAGGAAAGCAATTCTGCAGAAATTCAGAGAATTGTCTACTGATGCCTAGCATTCTTATGCCACTTGTCTTGAGTCTGCGTTCTTAACAGCCAGTTTTTTGGGAGTTTTCTAAATCCTGCTCGACTAAATGTCTCTATTTACGCTATGATAACGACTACAGGTGGAACTTTCCCGAAATCAGCAATGTTGCGGAAATGCAGGGCGTTACTCGGTTCACCATCTAACGTAATTTTTTTTTATTTTGCTGATTATTTAGTTTTTCAAAATGTTTATCTACCAATTATCTACATTTAAGCTATTATAATGATTACAGGCGAAACTCCTGCGATATCTGCATTATTGTGGCGATGCCACATTTTATACCATTTGCATTATTCGTAATTTTTTTAGATTTTCCTTATTTTTTAATTTCAAAGTTTTCTTAGACCAGTTATCTCCATTTTCGCTATCATAACGATTACATTAAGAACTTTCGCGAAATCTGCATTGTTGTTGGAAATGTAGAGCGTTTCCAACAATATTGCAGACCATTATGGGCCATTTTTTGTAATTTCCTTATATTTTTTTTATTTTTTTAGATTTTCGAAATTCGTCCGTGACAATATCTTCATTTACGCTTCGTTAACGATTACAGGTGGAACTTTCTTGAAATCTGCAATATTGTGGAAATGCAGGGCTTATACGATTCGCCAGTTTCCGCAATTTTTTTCATAATTTTCTTACTTTTTTAGTTTTTCAAAATTTCTTTCTACCAATCATCTCCATTTATGCTATTATAATCATTGCATTTGAAGGTATAGCGAAATCTGAATTATCATAAAAATTCAGGGCGTTCCGCGGTTCTGGCTGTGGGGGTACTCGGAAAGGAATGCTACGCATTAAGACATGCATTTTCGCATCACGAAGAGCTGACATGACGACACTGTACTACCAACACTATCGGGAATTCGCAGGTGGTTTGTACCGGGTTAGAATTCTGGTGCTTTTGTTCCAACACCCCAGTGTGCTCTGTTTTACTGTTTCGCGATAAATATGTGCGTTGAAGGAAGCTTACAGTAATGCGTAAGACTTGAAGGTAGCGAAGCTGTATGCAATGGTAGCGTTTTTTCTCTTTTTCGCCTCACGGCGTTGTTCAAGCGTCGCCGCTGTACGAGGGACCACAGCTGGATGTTCATCTTCCTCCAGCGCACATGGTTCTGTGCCGCACGTGGCCTCGTGGCTTTCCTTCGCGGCGCGCGCTTATCGCTGCGGCGGGCGGCGGCCTCCTCGTCTTCATCCGCCACGTCCCGCCCGCGTCTCCTTTCCCTCCTCGCCTATCTTTCCCCTGCCGCCTATATCTCCCCTTCATCGGGCCGCGGCTCCGTAGCGGGCGCTTGCGGAAGGGGGTGTGGTTTGACCTCTAGCGCTCAAGGGCAAAACTGGTCACCCCTCGAAGACTGCTCGACAAAGCGTAGTGCATCTTGCGCTACTAAAAGTTGAGTTGAGGTCACCACGACAGCGTACGAACAAGGGGATGTGCGTTTTATTATGATGTGGCCGAAAATTATGATGCTGCTAGATAGGCTTAGGAGCCGCGGTTTCATGCTATTTGTATAAAAGCTGCAGCCGAAAATTATCTGTGCTGTGGCCGAGATAACCCCCCACAACTACGCACTCGTCTGAGCAGTACAACATCATTTAAAATTTTCAGAGATACTTCATCTGCAACACGAGTTAGAGGCAATTCTTCCAATTCTTTTTCCATGTTGCCCCTTCCCAAAAATAAAAAGAATAACCTGGGGAACAACACCCGCTCCATAAACGCTGTGGCAGGTTTGCAGCCAATCAAAATAAAAGAACAAGAGTTATAACCCAAGCATACTTTTTTGCAGGAAAAGCCAATTTGTAGAATGCAAAATTAAATAAAAATTAACTGTAACTCAGACACGAATGGGGCAAGCAAGCATTCACGAATTTTCTGTACCCATACTCTCTCCCATAGAAGCACGTATATTGACACCACGTTTATTAGGATTCAACCTTGTCTCTTTGATCGAAAGCTGGGAAAGGCATTTCCTATGTTACCAGCTACGTTCCTGCACGCTTCTTATTTATTTATTTATTTATTTATTTATTTATTTATTTATTTATTTATTTATTTATTTATTTGGCATTTCTAAGCAGAGTACCAACAAGCAGGGCGAGCCTTTGTGCAAAACAACACGTTTCGCGACTGACACACTTCGATTCCAGGCGTTCTGCAAGATGCCTCTTCCGAAGAAGCACGAAAAAATTATCAAATATCTTCGGCCACAAAAAAACTTGCACACTAACAACGTGTAGAAAAGTTTCGCCGGACCCCGTCGCTTCTCGTAAGCGCTGCGTCACTGTTCATGTGTGTCAGAATACTTTGCCGACAGTAGCTCTCCGTCCACAACACAGCCTTCCTAATTGTACGCGCAATGCAAGCGGCTGTGATCATTTCATCTCAACACATTTCTCGCAAAACAGTGGCACGTGGCCCTCTAATCCTTCGCTTGCCCTAATCCTTCACTGATCCCCATGGATCTGTTGTGCCTTGCCCGGTTGTAGGCTGTGGACGGCTTAAGCGGGATCACATGCTGCACTAGACATTCATGTTCCATAGTGGGATTTCGCACGCGTGACGAATAATTGCAGCGTTTCTCCCTTTCTATGCATACCCCATCTGACAGCGTGATTCGCCACCCTATGACTCCTCTCCCTCGTTACGTTTACCTCACCGCTTCAGAGCAGCGCTACGCGCTCTGAACAGGCCAAGGGCGACGCTTGTTGTACAGCACGACAAAGTTGGCTCTTAACCACAAATTCGCTAGCGTCCTAGGTAGAGCAAGGGGGAAAGAAGGAAGTTCGAAAAGACTTCCCTGATGCACGACCAAATTGGTCGTTGCCGTGAAACGAGTACGGCAGTTTTCCGCTCGAACGGCGCCGCTTGTTTCCTTGTTGCCTCGTTTAATTTCGCGCGGAAATAAACTGCCAACAACAAAATAACATTTTAGTGTGCGGTGTACGCATCTCAGAGGAGGAACAATTGTAGAAATGGTTATTCGTAGTTTGGGAAAGAGAGGGACGGGTACGTGACAGCTTAGCGAACAAAAAAGGAAGTGGGAATTTTCCTGGAAACCATTGTGACGCGTGGAGTTGAGGATATTTCGGTATTCGTCAGGCCGGCGCGCCGCTTTCAAAGTCGCAGCTTGAGCGTAGGCGCAGAAAAAAAAAAAAGACGCCGCGGGGAGGTGGAAACCGCTACCAAATTAATGATTTAACCCGCGCGAAAAGGCTTCACGCACGGCAAAATCAGAGGGGAAAAAGCGGAGGCGAGAGGGGGAGACAGAGCGGGGCTGGAGCAACCGACGGAGATTTGTGCCTTTCCGCGCCTGTACAACGTGCGGTATGCGGCGCAAGCCCGGAAAGCTCCCATAATTTCCCCCGCTCACCCCTCTGTTTCCCCTGTGTGAGTGCGCGCTCGGCGTTGCAGGCGCCGCTGTGCCGCCGACGAGGGCAGTAGCAGCTCTCTTGCGACGTGCCATCACAAACACGCATGCAAGCCTGCACAGAAGAGCATGAACGTACGGTTCAAGAACGTGCTTACAGAAGTACATGGCAGCGCCGTGCGTGGTTCTGGCTTGTTCAGCGAGCGGCTTTTCGCCTGCCCGAGATGTTTCGAGTTTCTGCGAGGCGCAGGTTTGTGACGCCGGAATAACGCTGGCCTCACCGTCACGTCAGCCCCTGTTTCGGCCGCAGTAGGACCCACTACGCCCGTTTCTTGACAAGTCAAAGCGTGTAGCGTGGGCTCATCAAAGAAAACGCATCCGATAACCTTCAAAATGAGTAGCAGCCACGGCATGCAGTCATGACAGCGTGACGTGTCGTTCGACTGCGGTTTTCTAACTGGCTCTGCATACGCAGTGAAGATGAACAAGGTATGGAGTGAGGCAGCAAGGCCTGCTTCTTCACTAGAAGGCGCTTCTTGCCGTCGCAATTAGTGTCCTTGTGTGTGCGTCCCGTAAGAGAACTCGGCCAAATGAGTCGGCGAGCAATCTCGAGTTCGCCGTTGAGCTGTCCTGAACTTATTCAAGTTGGCAAACACCCTAGACACACCAGCACTGACATGACGGTCACTTGGGATGCCTCGAGCCTTGGCATCGTAGAGTTGGCATGACAGTAACGTTGAGAGGGCCTAGCTCCTACATGGAAAGGATTGGGTGAGGGACTGTGCATTTTTATTAGGAATTTTCAAATCGTGGTTCCTTTCTTCTGAATCTTAGGAGCACTGACAAATGGGCTAGTTGGTATGGAGACATGCTAACTAAAAGCGCAGAAAAATGCGGGACAAAGAGAAGAACTGCACGGGACAAGCGCTAACAACTGAGTTTAATGAAACCAAAAGCGGAAAATCTCGACACAGCCTACCCTTCTGGCGCATTATACACACAAAAACTCACGTAATTCAACAACAATCGGGAAGGAATCAGCAATCACACATGCGCCGCAATAACTGGCCGACGTTTCGCCGCGAAATGTTGGCAGATCGATAACATCAGGACCGAACTAGTGCGAAGCCAGGAGATTTACCGCCTTTTCACTGAAAGCTATCTTCAAGATAAGCGAAAGCGTTCAACATTCCTGTGTTCCTGCAAGAAGCAAACTATTTGGTAACAACAGTCTGTTTTAAATGTACACGCAAATATATTACAGTCTTGGTTGGATGTTTCTTCCTTAATGTCGTGTGTGTGACTTTTTAGCTCTCCACAACAATGCCGAATGGTCGATGTATGTATTTCTAACAAATAACTAAATACGTAGATGACGGACGGACGGACGGACGGACGGACGGACGGATGGATGGATGGATGGATGGATGGATGGATGGATGGATGGATGGATGGATGGATGGATGGATGGATGGATGGATGGATGGATGGATGGATGGATGGATGGAAGCAATGGATGTGACGATGCATGGATGGATCTTCTAAACACCGCAAGGGTTCTCTCCCCAGATATTTTCTGCCGACTTCGCACATTGCTGCAATTTTTCACCACTAGGGAGAAACATCATCCGGGAAACTGAAAGTTGCATGCCGCAACCATTTTCTCCTTTCTGGGCATTTTACAGTGGTAAGTGCGGGGCGGGAAGGTGGCAAGATTCTAATGAAACGTGTGGCTAGCAAACAACGCCCACCCGCTTCCTCGAAAAACAGAAAGAAATGCTAACATTCCAACACAGAGCAAGTCTCCCGGTTAGGCATGTATATTTCGCGCTTCAAACAATAAAAAAGGTGTATAAAAAAGCGAGTAAAGCTGCCGTTTTTCCTGTATTTTCTTCGGTCTATCCTATGAAAATGAGGGTCGGTGGTGCATATGCAAAGCACATCTGCATAGATGAGCTGAAGGGAACTGTAGCACGCACTGCTCGTGACCAGCTTCCCCTTAGTTCGAAAGGGAGGAAACTCGGGGGAGCTAATTCAAGGGTTACAGCTGCGAAAAAGATCATCGGTTGTTTGGGCGTTGTTTGCCATTTCTCTTGCTTTCATTGCTCCAGGTCTGCAACTCCAAGTTTCGCTTCCTAATTGTTTACGTAGTTATTTGTTTCTTCCTTCTCGCTAACCTAACGAATAACTTTATATTCTCGGTCAAGAGAGGCAACGTTGGTAAACATAGGTTGGCGTTAAGGAGAAAAATAACGGCACCCCGGAAGTACACGGCGGCTTCCAACCACTTCGCCCGGAAGTAACCTCGCAAAAGAGGAAACTGCACGCGTTAGGAAGAAGGGGCGTTTGCGAGAAAAGTGCAGCGGCTAGCTCAATAGGTGGTCCCAGAGAGCGAAAACCAAAACCCCGAACACAAGGAACAACTACGTCCTGCCATAAGGTGAGACGCGCTGAATTTTGCTCTTACTGCATCGACAACAGGCCCGGCATAATCGTTTTGGTAGCTTTGTTTTTTCAGCAGCGCCTCCCGACTTCAGGAACGTAATTAGCGCCACAAATTTTGTGATTTCGTGTATGCGTTGCTCAAATTTTGCGACTCGCTCGAGGGTTGGTGGCGCTTCGGAGGCAGGCAACGCTCGCGCACGCTGAGAGTCACTGGTTATCTGAGGCACCCTCTGAATTCAGGGGTCTCTCCTCAGGTTCGGGACGTGACGGCAACTCACAGGCGGGGAAAAGTGTCGCATGAAACGCAAAAATTGCGTAGGCGACTGTGGCGCAACCAAGGGCAGAGCGGTTGGATAACAGCGGCAGGAAAGTTTCGAAAGAGAGAAAGAAAAAAAGGAGGAAACATTTCAAAGTATAGTGTCGACCACACTTCCGGCGCAAGAAGTTTCCGACGGCTTGACGTGCAACAGCTGGTGTTCTTAAACGCGCGAAGGAAAGAAAAATTCGCGACTAAAACGAGAAGAGGAAAGAGGTCAACGGGGTGTAATGCGAGGCGGTGTTAACGAGGCCTGCGCGAGTGAATCCGACAGCGGCGACATGACCGCCGCAGCTATGGTGACGACGAGGCCCCCCAGCATTGCCCATTTTCATCGTAAGGAGTTGCGATGACGCCCACCCATCTCGAAGAATTTGTGCCCTCTTCTTGGACCGTGATTTCTTCTAGGGAAAACCTTATCTATCTATCTATCTATCTATCTATCTATCTATCTATCTATCTATCTATCTATCTATCTATCTATCTATCTATCTATCTATCTATCTATCTGTCTGTCTGTCTGTCTGTCTGTCTGTCTGTCTGTCTGTCTGTCTGTCTGTCTGTCTGTCCGTCCGTCCGTCCGTCTGTCCGTCTGTCTGTCTGTCTGTCTGGTCTGTCTCTGTCTGTCTGTCTGTCTGTCTGTCTGTCCTTTTTCCTCTTAGGCCGCAAAGTCCCCTAAATCAGTAATGAAGTTTCACTCGTTTCATCTAGCTTAGTAAGCTTGTCACGTGATGCTCCGACACTTGTAGCTGAGCCGACTAAACGGTGAGCGGTGCAGTTTTGTGAGTTGCTAATCCACCGGCAACATCAACAGAGACGTCGTGGTTTGTCACGATACCTCGTCACGACTTTTGTGTTTGATCTCAAGCTTGAGCACAACGCAGCCATGAGCCCGATTCTGCTACTACACGCCCTGGTTGCGCGGCGTTCTTGCTGGATGTTCGAACACTGCGTTTGAGGTTACTAAGGACACACTTTTTTAAGAAAAACAAACGAACGACGTGGACAGCACGAGCGCAAACTAACAACTGATTTATTAGAAGTGAAAAAAAAGTTTTGCTTGGGCATCAAAACATTTAGAAAGGGTAACAAAGTGCGACTGGAGAACGTGCGGAAGGGGAATTGAAAGCACATTTTTGATAAAAACAGGCGCTCAACACCGTAATCTGTTCAATGGCTGCGATTGAAGAGCCTGTTTTTATCGAAAATGTGCTTTCAATTCTCCTTCCGCACGTTCTCCAGTCGCACTTTGTAACCCTTTCTAAATGTTTTGATGCCCAAGCAAAACTTTTTTTCACTTCTAATAAATCAGTTGTTAGTTTGCGCTCGTGCCGTCCACGTCGTTCGTTTGTTTTCCTTAAAAAATGTGTGTCCTCAGTAATCTCAAACGCAGTTTTCGGACATGCAAAACCAACTAGACCAATTTCTTACCTTCCTGTTCTTGCTGGGCACTGACAGGAAATCCCGATGCGTTCGACGGAAGTGACAGCGTGGGGAACCGACCGGGTTTTAAAGGAGCCATGAAGACAAAATACAAGTTTGGTTCATTAGAAAGGCTGCTTTGTCCTGATAAAAATGATACCGATTTCATCGCAAACTTCCAAAAAATAACGGAGATATTAAAGAAAACGTGTGGAGCTGTGGCGACGCGCTAGCCAGTTTCCAGCAACTTTTCTATGACGTCACAGAATCTTGTTTGGGCGATTGACGGCGGCCGAACTAATCAATCGCCAGGACGCATGACTGGACGATTGTAGTGGGGCCGCTAGTTCCGTTTGATCGAATCACTTGAATGCTAACGTGCACCTAACCCACTGAAAATTATGTTTTTAGTGCTGGCCCATATGACGTCACTCGCGCCGATAACACGTCACTGTGGCGCGAAATTTGAAAGTTCTTAAGTATTTCTTGCGTTTTTATCGGTTAAAAAACGTCTTCGTGGCCGGAATGGAGCTGAGTGAGGTACTGAAGCCTAACTCTTAAACAAAGTTGTATTTTCTCTCCATGGACCCTTTAAATGCTACGTCACAGAAGGTGGAAGCGAAGCAACACTGCGGCAGCGTTGAGTGAAAAATAAGTTTGAAGTAATACGCTATATATAACAGTTTGAAGAGGCACTTGTCCCTGTAGTTCTTTGTCCTTTGTACAAATTTACAGCTATGCACGTCTGCTATATAGAAGTAACATTGTTTGCTCATGGAAGCAATCAAGAGTAAAATGCGCAAAAAAAAGCGCAATCTTTTTCTGGTGTTTGGTTTTCCAATTTGCTTTGCCGATGCAACCTCCTCTGTAGATATTGCTTTATAGTGTGTAATAACAATTAAAGCATGTGAAACACATGAAGTTCCAACTATTACGGAATTCGCGCTCTGTTCTTGAGCATTCAATTCAAGCCTTTGAAGAAAACTGAGCTCTTCGGTGAGACTATTTTGGACGTCGGGAACATCCGGTGGCGGTTATAAGACAAAAGAGAAGCGTCGTTTGCGCTTCTTAATTTGTATACCCGACACTAGGTGGCAGCACCTCCTTGGCGTGATTGACTTTGTAGGTGGTCCCTCTCCATGCGGTGCGAAGTGCAAAGAAAAATCAGAGAAACAAGAGAGAAATCTCACGTTTAATTATTTCTCGACAAACGAAGCATCGTGTGTTTTTGAAGAAGAGCTGGAATCTTGCAGTTAAAAAGGAACACCCTCCGCGAGGGGACTCGAGTAAATGCTCGATAGGGTGGGCATTGTGTATACACATAAGTGTCTTCAATGTGTAGGAATGCGCTGTCGGTTCTTGAGATTCAATAGTCAAGTTTGAAGAAAACTGAGCTTTCTTCGTGTCGAGACTTTTTGGACGTCGGGAACACCAGTGTGCGGTTTACAGACAAAGAGGAATGCGTGTTTGCAGCTTCTTACGTATTTGATACAGACATAGGTGGCGACCTCCTTCTGGTGATTTGTGGACTTTGTAGGACTGTACCTTCGTTCCCGCGGGTCGTGCGAACAGTGCGGTAAGATAATGAAGGTGCGACTGTGTAGACAGAGGGCGATGCGAGAGAGGAGGAGAGGCTCACGTTGAATTTTTCTGGACAAACGAAGCATCGTGTGTCTTGAAGAAGAGCTGGAATCTTGCAGTTAAAAAATGTAGCCTTTATTGACCCTTTAAGAAAGTAGCCAATATGCTAGGTGTGGCATAAAAGTAATAAGGCTGAACTTCGATGTCATTTTTCGCACAACGTGAAAACACAGGGGACTGGGAAGAAGACCACACCAGAAAAAAAGACCAAAAACTTTGTGCCGCCTCGTCTTTCTGGTCTTTTATGGCTTCTTTTTGCAGAAGTAATTATGTCAGATTTTGGGTGTTTAACACGCCGAACATATACTTGGACTATGAGGCACGCGGTAGTGAAGGGCTCCGCAATAATTTTGGCCACCTGGGGATCTATAACCTCCGCCGAAGTTTCGACATACGGGCGTCTTTGCTTTTCCCCTCCATCTGAAAACCGCCCACCTTGGCGGGGATCGAATCCCCGTCCTTGGGATCAGCCGCACAACACCTTAACCACTGAGCCACCGCGTCGGGAAAATAGCAATCCCGTCGAAATTTCGTACTCCCCAACTCACCCAATTCTAATCCTTAAATCAGATTGCGTTCCTTTCAGCCATGAATTTTCTACTTTTTACACATCAACGTCTCCTTCCTCGAAGTTTCTTTAGACAGATGTAGAGTGGCAAAAATTCTGTTTATTTTGTTTACAGCACAGCTCCAAATCTTTTCAGGGAATCCCTCTCGGTTTGCCGGTTGTGCCCTTCAAGACGCTATCCAAGCCATCGAAATTGCACCCCCCTTTATGAGGCAGCGAAATCAAAAGAAGTGACACAGACACGGAACCGTTGAATAGAAGACATGTGGATAAAAGAGCAAGGACTTTTTGTGCCAGAAGGTAATCTGTAGTGGTTGTCTGGTGACCCGCGGGTGTTGTGGTGATGCCCCAGCCAAGAGCGACCAAAGCTTGGTGCCACACGTGCCACCATTCTGCTGACCTTTCGGAGGAATTGATTGATATTTGCCCTGGAGGCACGCCTTGGCTCCTGTTGACCTTGTCTGATTGGGATAGAAAAGGAGAGGAGAAAAAAAGCAACACACGAAATAAAATAACCATCGATTCCTTTCTATTTTCTCCTTGGTTTATTTGGGAAACGGCGAGAGTTTACGATTTTGTTTCTTGCTCATCCTCGAAAGTCTGTGACTTGTGACCCGTATTACGCCGCTGAAAGTCTGTCATGTGTGACCAGGACGCTTAAGTATATGAGCGCCCTTTGTCAATGTGGTACATAAAGCTTTAAACCCCTTGCATCTATCGCATTGGCGTTTTGCACACTGTTTTGGGCAAAACGCTGTACGGGAAATTCGTGAAATAGCAACCGAGAGCATATTACTAGAATGCTTATAGGAGTTATAATACGAAAAAGAGCTATTCAATGCGCATTGCGGCGTTACGAATTATTTGGCAGTTTTCCGTCTTTTTGTTGTTCGTTCGAAAAAACGGATGACGATTGGGATACTGCCTAACGCGAAATTTGTGCGCAGGGCGAACTGTAGTCTTCTCGGTCACGGCGCATAACTTCTGCGTCAAAAGAAGTGATCGCGTCATAACCGAACGCACGGCGACGCGCGCTACTCTGCCGGTATCTCGTAGCGCGTCGTCGCTGCCGGTCATAATGTTGAAAATCATGTTTAAGCCTCCCGCGCAAATGTCACGTGGTTTGGATGAGCCACGCAACAAGGAAGACGGCGAAGGATCGATGTACGTGCAGCACGCAACACTTGATGGACTTCTGTACTTTTTGTGAACTTGAAAGAACAACAGGCCTGGTTTTGTGCTTCTTTCTCGTGTTGCCACTGAACTCCAAGGCGCGGATTTAACACACGTGTCTGGCGCTCCTTGGTATTCTGCCCTCGGCCTCATACTTTTCTCCATTCATTCATCCTCCGATTGCCGGCGGGCTCATCTTTGGCAGCCTCTTCGTTCTATCGGTTACCTCGTAGCGGTCTCGCGCCGCATCGACATACCGCTTTCGCCCTCACACTTTTGCCAGGCTTTCCTCCTCCGTTTTCCTTCTGTCTTCGGTGCCGCCTTCATTCACGTGGTTACGAAAGACGACGGCGCCGTCAAACCGCAGTAGCGGGCGCTTAAGTGCTGGGCGCTAAAGTAAAGCACGAAAACCCGCATTAGCGCCCATGATCAGTCCACTTATGTCTTAGCATTTCAATAATCTAAATTATAATGAAGAGGCCCAGGATTGGCGTAAAAGTTGTGAGTTCATGACCAGTGCATGCGCGTGTAATGATTGCTTTATGCATGATTGGCAAGCCGAAAAAGAAGATAGATAGCGTAACAGGCAAGAGCACGAAACTAAAGACAAGCGTTAAAAGAGGCAACAGCCTAACATGAAAATGCTCGCGATAGAGAAAAAGGAAACGTTCTAGGAGGTTTGTTCCCAGTCCCTCGGGTGTCGTCGTCACGACGTGTGCAGGGTTGATGGATGCGTCACGGCGAGGCTGGCTGAATTAACGGCTCTACGCCACGTCGGGACCAGGCACGGGACATTTAGCAGGCATCGAAGACTGTGTGGCTGTAAGCATGTGGGTCTGTTGGTAGGGCTGTTGGCTTTGTGGTCGGTTTAGGGCTATAGGTTTGTTGGTCAGTCAGTGAGACTATAAGTTTATCGGTCTGATGGCCTCTGGAGTTTTTGCCCACCACGCAGAACAAAAGAGCACGGAACCCTTCATCCTGTGTGTCAAGTAGCATTTGCTTTCTCGACGCCTTTTCGGGTGCGTGCCGCACTCCAGAGCAAGCCCCGAGCTCCTGTCATGAAGAGGGCCAACATGTTGGTATGTTCTGTAAGTGTCCGTACTCAGTTGTAAGAAACAGGACGGAACACACACCGGAGCGTTCGTGTTTTAAAGCGAAAGCTTTCTTAGTGGCCCAATGGCGTCCTGTCCGAAAGCTAATGCATTTCCCCATAGACCGTGTGCTCGACCGAATAGCTCTGATAAGATCAGTGGACACACGGCGCGGTTCGGTGAAACCGGGCTTCCATGGTGTCAACACGAATATATGAAAATCAAGAAAAGGGGACGGTTCTACATAAGACAATACACGCGTCGATCATGAACGAGTACAATAGCATACCTGTATCTCATAAACCCCGGCATCGCCGTATACATTGAGATCGTTCTTAGAGGCATTTATTTAGTGCGCGAAAAGTCGCCGCGTGGGTTCGTTCTATGTTTGCGATTTTTGATTTTGAAGGTTTGACGACCGAGTGGACGCACTTTCAGCGAAGGTTTTTCCCGCCCTTTTGACGCTGCTTTGATGTGAGAAAGCTTTACCGATTCTGCCAACATTTTTTTAGGGAGGGATGGTGAAGTGTTAATGCTCCTGGCGCAGTTGAGCGCCCGGCGCTTTGAAACTGCCCGCGCTTCGAAGGCTCGTGCAGCCAGGGATAGCCCGGACGACAGTCTCTGCTGTTATCGTGTCGCGCTCTCTCTGGAGCCGGTGTCCCCGCCGCGCGAAAAATGTTTCCCAGTATAAAACAAACTCATAAAAACTTAAAAAGAATGTATTACAGCCTTTATATTGTATATAAAATAGCTTTTATTGCCCCTAAAATATTGGCTTCTCAGCAATACATTTTCGTTTAGAGGTGAAGCTGACTCTAAGGGGATCGGAGTGAGACTGCTTTTTGTAAGCTGGCTTTCCCACATTGCCTGTTGTGCAGTGAAGCATAGACGTCTACGGTGGGGGTGTGATTACAGAAAACGGCTCTAACTAACTCTTGTGTTATCGAAACTATCCCGAAATAATAAATAACTCTAGCATTACGCCCAGTTTCATTCACTTGTCTTATTTCACAGTAAAACTATAAGCAATACGGGATTACTGTCTGCTGTCAATACATGCCCGTCGCCGGGGGAATATGGTTACAGTTATCTACACACTAAAGGTGCGTCGTGCGGGCGACAAACCAATGGAGAGCGCGGGTCCTTCTTGCGATGAAAAAATTGTATGGAGTGCAGGCGTTCCCCGGAGAATTCCTGTTGCAGCCAGCGCCTCCTAACAGATTTTAAATGAAACCCAACAGTTATTTTAGACGTTTTATAAACTTTTTCCATAAACTGAAGAAATAAGACAATTTAAGGCAACCTCAGAATAATTTTAAAAAACCAGTTTCAATTTCAAGTGTGAAGGCTATTTGTTTCTTTCTGAAGCGAAAGAGGAAGCCGAAACCAAAGGCCCGAGACCTGAAAAGTTCCCTTCACAGTTTGTAAGCCGTTAGAAGCCGTATTTGGTTCCTAAACGTCAATATAATATTATTCATGGTCAGTGTTCGCTTTTCTTTTGTAGAAGTGTAGCATTGTACATGCGTAAGAGTAAAAATAACGAGCATAAGCAAATCTCCGCGGGAAAAACAATGAAAAACACATGAATACACAGCGGCCTCAGAGAAGTTAATGGATTTGAAGCCAACTGGTAAGCAGCGGCCGCCAGGAGCACTGCTTACAACGGGAGTTCCTCAAAAAATTTTCATCTCAAAAAGGACACCCCCAATCGGCCCCCGAGCCGCACACCTTTCTATTCTAGTACACTGCAATATGGTTACGAGAAAACGGTATGTAACTGCTAGTTTTCAGCGGAACTATCCGGAAACAAATTATATGATAATTAGCCGGTAACGACGACTCAAACATTGCGCACCACAGCTCCTCTGACCATCCTTTTTGGCTGAGTGGAAGCGCACTTCTTTGTTTTTTTTTTTTTGCGTGACGCGAATAATATACGGAAGCCTAGCCATATAAGCTTGAACTAAAACCTCAAATACTGTTGCTTGCGTAGTGCTGCCTTTGTTTCCAGTCTTCTTGCCACAAATTTGTCTGGTTTATGGGAGGAAACAACGTAGTGAACAGTTTCCTGCTCCGGACAACGTTTTTAAAGCGAAGCTTTGTACCTCCATCAGCCAAGGGCTCTGTCACGACCCTCCTGCGTCAACAGGAAACTCTCGCGAAGAAATAAAATAAATTACTAGCGTTAGCAAGAATCGAACCTGGAACGAATAGAGAAACGGAGCGAGAGCCCGTTGTCTTACCATTGAGCTACGAGCACACGCGGACACGGGGGAGATAGACGGTGTACTCACCGGGCACAGCAGCGGGTTCACTCCCTGCGTTCTCACTGAATGCCACGTGATAGCGTCACGCTACCTCTCGCGCCACTGTGCGCTCCGCCCGCGGCACATGTAGCGGCCGTGTGCACGCCTTGCGCATGCGCTCGGAGTTAGTGAAACTAAATGAGGCTCACACCAACGCATGCCATCTCACCTTCTTTTCCGTCTCTGCCGCCGATCTCGTCGCCTCCGTCGGCTGCGGCAGAGACGGAGGAGAATTGAGACCGTCACACACCGGGTTTGAGCTTCCTTTAATTTTATAAACAAAGAGTTTCCACTCATGTGCTTCCCCAATACAACTCAACCAACCACCATTCATAGATCATGCATTGATTTAACCTGAGCAAGGAATATCTCTTTGAAGTAATAAAATGTGTGGTTGAGTGCATTTCACTTGTATCTGGTTTCACTCATTGTAGAGCCACGTGTGTGAATTCAAGTGTCGTCGCATGGGTAATCGTTGTGGGTGTCGTTTAGAGCTTCGCTTTCCAACCACCTTCACAGGGTGGATTGGCGCGCTTTTTTTTTAGTGACGCGAATAACATACGGAAGGCTAGCCATATAGCTTGGGCTAAAGCTTCAAATACTCTTGCTTGTGCACTGCTGCCCTTGTTTTCAGTCTTCTTGCCGCAAATTTGACCGCTTTGTGAGGGTAAGCGACGTAGCGAACAGTTTCCTCCTCCGAACATCCTTTTTTTTTCCGGTAATTATTGTCCCGGTGCTAAACGAGCATTTATGGGTGGAGGGGGGGGGGGGCAACTTCGGTGGTGCGGTTATTACCAATTGCGAAATTCGCGCGTTATTCTGCATACAACGCGTGAAAACGGTGCGAGTTTTGCATTTGCGAAACCGAATTCTTTTATGCGAAAGCGAATGCATCTGCGCGACCTGCGTCTGCAGGAGAAGTGTGAGAGAAGGAAAACTATTTCCCAGCCGCTCCGATCGAGAATCGTTTTGCCGCACGAGTGGAGAGCTGCATCTGCGACTTCATTTCCATATTCCCACAGTGTAGCCAGGCTTTCTATAGATTTGTTTAGGCTAGCAGATCGAAGAATGCTTGTTCTCTGCGGCAATAATGGCGGGCATGTAGAGAATTGAAGTAGCGTAGAAAACAGGGCTATTTGGTACAGATTCATCTTCACAGCGCTCAAATAACATGACAAAAGGGGGGGGGGGATACTACTGGACAAACGCTGAACCAAAACTAAAATTTGTTATTGAAGAGACAAATTTAAAGCCATCGAAGGTATAAAACAAAAATAAAAACATGACACATCAACCCATTAAACGCAACTGCGCAGGCGCACGTTCTCATGTACCGCTCTCATCAAGATATGCAAATTCTCCATCTGAAAGCGAGAAAGCCGGAGCCCTAACACACGACCCAGACATTTTTCGAATTTTATATGCTTGCACGACTTCCACCTCCACAATGTCTCACACCGTTTGAAAAGAGTCGGGAGCAGATATAACGTCAACGGGGTGTTCTCGGCCAAAATAGGTTGAACCGCATCTGTCCCGTCATCGAAAAGAGTATTAGTAAAAAGGGGCCGAACAAACAGGTGAGGTGTCAAACATGAAAACAGTTTGTTTCTTGCAGATCAAATGTGGTCTATTGCATTCCCCTCAAATGTGGTCGCTTTTATGTTGGTCCAAACGGGCCGCTGCTTAAATGTTCGTTTGCGGGAGCATGATAGTTCACTTAAGGGAGTGTCCTTCAGGCCACCTTTCCACACATTCCAGTGATTGTGGTTGTACGCCTTTCCTTCATGATTCAACTACTGTTCCGGCACGGTGACCGAAATGAGAGGGAAGTTGTGGAAGCGTATAAAATTAAAAAAAAAATGTCTGGCCTCGTGTGTTAGCGATCCGTGTTTGTCGCTTTTAGATGCAGAATTTGCATATCTTGATAAGAGCGGTACATGAAAGCAAGTGCGTCCTGTGCAGTTACTTTTAATGGGTTGATGTGTCATGTTTTTATCTTTGTTTTATACCTTCGATGGCTTTAAATTTCTGTCTCTTCAATAAGAATTTTAGTTTTGGTTCAGCGCATGTCCAGTGTTATCCCTCCCCCCTTTGTCCTGTTATTTGTGCTCTGTGAAGATGAATGCAGAACATATTAGAAACATAGTGCTGATTTCTAGGACCAATACCAATAGATGTAATACTTCCATATCCCCGGAAACATGCAATACCACAGCAAACGGCACACAAATGGGCTTTCTATTGAGAAAGTTGCGGTTGTTTCACCCTTTTCAAGCTTTCGCCAGCCGGCAAAGGTGAGCACTCTTAACAATGCAGTTTGTACACTGCAACAAATGAATAGTGGTAAAGTCATCCAGTTGCCGTTCTACGCCATAGCGATATAACAATGCCGGTTCAGATGCTTTCATAGGGACCCTGAAGACAAAAGGAAAATTTCGTTTGTTCGAAATATTGCCGCGTAAAAATTATAATAAGGCCAATTTAGACTGCATCTTCCAAGAATTAGCTAAATTATTTGAAGATTCATTGGAGGACATTTATCAATGCGTGAGAATTCCATTCTTCTCCCTAAGCCAACTTGGGTTGGTGAATACTGGGTAATGAAGATGGCGACGATGCGGAGTGATGTACGTACGGACGCTTTTTGCTTAGAGCCTGGCGTACGTAGTATTCTATGATAAAGTTACTCATTTTCACGCCCACAAACACAGGACTACGCTATAGCTTGTCCGCACCTCGGAAATTGTGTTCTTTTGCCTTAATGCTGAAGCCTGGGCTTGTTCGTTCTTTTGGTTGTTAGCACCACACCCCCACTTGCCCCCTTTTTTTTATGTGTGAACAGTTCTTTGATGACTTCCGCAGAAATATGTCCGTCCAAAACACATGTCACGACGCGCCCCATAGGTGTACAGTCCTTGTCAAAATTCTCTAGGCCAAATCGAAAGCTTCCGGACCACAAAAAATAAGCTTAACCTTTAACGTAAACAAAATAACTTTATGTCAGTAAGAAAGAACGGTGCTGTTTCTAGATTTCCAGCATTAAAAGTACCAGCCTTGCTCGAGATGTAAGCTTGTGCATTGAATTTTTGCGGCCTGCGCCCTTACGTCATGGCTTAGAAAATTTTGGCAAAGACTGTATATAGTCGTTTGTGGTATTCTTAAGAAAAGACTTTGTACAATAAAAGAGCCTTTAATAAAAGGTCCTAGGGCCTACACCCTCCAAGGCAAACATACGTATAAGTGTATCTTCTGAGAGAAGCCTCAGGGAAGAATTTTTGCCCACTGCCTGTATGGGCCTACATGCACATTTAAGCAATCTAGGACCGATATTCTCCTGAAGAACACCCAACAAATTCAGTTGGAAATAAAACAGAAGGACTTGGCGATCTGACAGTTACTACTCGGTAGTACCTGCCAAATTTATTTCCTCAGCTTCCACCTCATTTCTTTTGCACTACCACTATCTTCACCAGTGTTGTTTCGAACGGCAGTCCAAGACATACGGAGAAAAAATGTGCTACCTATACGATACGCACTCCTTCAGGCTCAACTGAAAACACAACTTTATAACACTATTGTCTATTCTAGGCTTTGCTACGGAAGATAGCGTGGGGAACAATAAATAAAACAAATTACAAACGGCTGATCGTCTTACAAAAAAGAGTTATCCGTATATTTGCCCCTTTTCACGGACACTATGCCGACTTGAGAACGGGTCCACTATTTCTTCACTACAGTATGCTTAACGCTGACCAAATTTATTATTTGAACTTTTTACAAGTCCTACACAAAGGAAATCTTCGTGGCAAATATAACGACACTAGCATTACATACTCTTTCAGATCTGCCAAAATACATACACCGAAATTGCGGACAAACTACGGCAGGCAGTCTTTTCTGTTTCAATGCACCGACATACTCAACAAAGTTGGAGACCACATTGATTTTAAATGCAGTAGAAACATATTTACAACACAAACGAAAGAATACCTCTCAAATCAGAATATCTGCTTCGAAATGGCTAGAACTGTGGATGCTGCTTAAACGTGTTTCATGGGCAGGCTTTGTAGTTGTGTCTAATAGTTCTACCCTTTTTGTCCGCTTGTACTTTATTTTACTATGCTCTTATGTGCTCTAATGTTACTTTACTGCACCTTTCTCATATTTTTCTTTATTGTCTGGTGCTCTACATGTTGCTTGTATTTTTTATTACTCAAACATTAGAATTTCCAGCTTGTTGATTTTCATTCTTCATTGTACTGTACCAAAGGGGGCTGGGGCCTCTTCCAGGCTTTGTAGCCTTTAGTCCCAGCCTGCCTCCTCGTACTTCTGAGGAAATAATATCTTTGAAATATTTAAAATTTTGGAAGTTCGGTACGTATGGCACAACAACGCTAACACCCCTAACACCTTTATCGTGAGCGCTCATGGCAACCAACATTCCGTGGGTAAACAAAATAGCAGTGGCTTAGCTCGGATATGCCAGGATATACGTAGCGTGAGCTAAGGTTCAGCTGGTTATTCTTAGGCTTCCTGGTCGTCTAGGATTAGCTGATTATCATGCTTACTGCTGCTAAAACGATATCCAACCCAATCCAAACCAATACAATCATAATTATTCCAATCCAATCCAATCCAAATCCAATCCAATCCATTGCTCCTCGCGCTTGCGCAGCACGGCCCTCCAGAAGCCACGCGAAACTACTCAACCTCGGCCAGTGTAGCTTACGCTACAAAATACTCGCCCAAAGAATCGCACGGCTTCGACGCGGTCAAGACACCTTGCGATTGCTCAATCCTATTCCGTATAGGTAACCAAACAGCACATCGTGGCCCCGTTTGTCCCACACGGCTCATGCAACAACGCGCGGAGTCTCTCTATTCACCCGGCCGTATAGAGTGGGGGAATGCAAGCCGCAACAGCTGTCGGGCGTCCCACGAGGCGTCGACGTCCCGGACGGCCGGACGGCGATATTGGGCCCTGTCAGGCGCGTCCATCAAAGGTGCACCTTGCGAGCTGCTCGTCCGCGCA
This sequence comes from Haemaphysalis longicornis, assembly GCA_013339765.2. Taxonomy (NCBI): domain Eukaryota; kingdom Metazoa; phylum Arthropoda; class Arachnida; order Ixodida; family Ixodidae; genus Haemaphysalis; species Haemaphysalis longicornis. The sequence continues at coordinate 104,126,568 of CM023455.1, read as the reverse complement.
GCGGGCGACTTTATTAAAATTCTCCCCTCCACCTCCTCCTCTTTCCTCTCCTCCTCCTCGCTACACGAGCTTGCAGCTGCCCATCCACACCTGGGGGTGCGAGAAAATTAGAGCCCCGATCCTCTTCTAAGAGCCCCTCTCTTCACATCTTTGTGTTGTTATAGTCTGCAGTCTCCGGTCTGGCGTGGAACACCTTCGCTGGGTCCTTATCGAAGCTCATATGCCAAACGACCGGGTGTGCGGGCTCACTAACCAGACAGGCGAAGAAGCCTTATACTCGCGCGTCGAAATATGTTCACCGTTTTATATTTCTCTTTGAAATCAAGGGAACTGTCCCGAGTACTACGCACATAACGTGGCGAACTTATAAAGAGCACTGGGACCAAAATTCTTCCGGCAATTACTGTTCAGCCAAGCCGGCTTGCAAGGTTAATCCTTCGGGACAGAGCACCACCGCACTTCGCTCTAGGGATCGCTGGGGCAGCAGCGGCCACTAATGCAGCACCGGACCGCGTCGCTGAGAAGGTCCACGCTGCTAAAATATAAATGGCAACACTACAGTCTACACACTACTACACTACACTACACTACACTACGCTACACTGCGACAGTGTACACTGTTTGTACACTTCCTGTATCGGACAAATCTCTAACCACGACATAACCACGCATTCTTCGACGTGCACCCTAAAGGGGCTATGCAGACAAAACGCAAGTCTGGTTCATTCGAAATATTTCCTCACTAGAATTATACTGACACAACTTTTAACGTCAACTTCAGCTCAAATAGGCTATATAATTAGGAAAAAGGGGGAATGGCCATGCGACGCACTAGCTCATTTCCTCGCACTAGAATATATGACGTAATATGCACAGCCGTGCGGTTGGCTGAGGCCGGCAAAAGCAAACGCAAGTTACGCAGGGCTTATAATCTTGCAGAATGAGCTATTTTCACTAACGCGTAATTTATAGCAGTACGAATGGTGGGGTAAACAATGCGAGTTACAAAGTACTAGTGCGTACGGCTGTTGGTTACTGTCTGCACTATGCTTGTAATAGCTGCACAGCAGTGCGACGCTTTGTGGTTGTTCTCACACGACACTGGCCGAATGGCGTTAAGGAAAACATTGTAGCACATAAACCCTTATCTGGCAGTTAACGAACGGGATTCTCCCACCGTCACCGCCCTCTGCCGCGGTCAAAACAGGAAGGGAACTAGCGGCGAAAAGGGGGCCCCGGAAGATTAAAACGGTCAGGCTGGAGTCTTGCAGACTGAACGGCGCACTTGAATTTCGCTTGAAGACCCTTCCTTGTGACATCAATGCAGACGTCAGGAAGCACACGATTTGGCGGGAGAATCAAGATTTTAACTTAAATTGATTAATTTGCCAGTGAATAGAGCATCACTTGCTGCCGGAAAGGCACTGGGGGCACTATAAAACACCTAATCTTTCAAACAAAACAAATTTGTATTTTGTTTGCAGGCCCCTTTGAATACCCTCCGTAATGCTGCTCGTTCTTTCCTCTACCATACCCGGCAGTCCTTGTCCCGAACTCAAAGCTGATTAAGATCACTAAATCTTCTGCTGCCGCGTTACAATTAATTCCCAAGATTTTCCACACCATCCTCCTCCAACGTGGCGGTCTTCGATTGCCTCGGAACAGTTGGGATTTGGTGAACCCGCCTGAAGATTCTTCGACGCTTAATTTTGCATTTGAACAAAGCCTGTGCCTTGTTCGCAGTCAGCATTGTTCGCAGTTGGTCGCAGTTAGCACAGGACCGGGATATTTGGAGAATAATGGGAGAGGCCTTTGCCCTGCAGTGGACGTAGATAGGCTGATTATGATGATAACGATGATAACGTGGACACCTTCGGGAGCCGCATTCCGCTCGGAGTCTCCTCTACAGACGCGTAGTCTTGGTTGAAAGAGAAATCACAGCAGCGGATCCAGCAACCAAAGAGAACTTTGAAATAATGTATATCCCTGACCACCCTACAGTGCCTTATCCGCCTTTAGGACGATGTGGCGTGGCATAACGACACTATCAAGAAATGAGTCCTGGCCTACTGCCAGATCATCAAAACTGGAATAAGGAGAATCCTCGAGGCGCATTTGCCATGGGATTTTAATAAACTGAAGCGATTTCTCGCTAACCGCGCGAGCAACATGCAGCGAAATGGCAAGCGTTAGCATTTTACCACAAAGATAATGTGGACATGGACCAGCACCGACTCAATAACAAGGTTCCTTAATACAGGCCTTCCGTTGGCAGGAGCCTACTTAGTGTCGGTATTTTATGGCGGAAGTAAGTTCCCTAGTCTGAGGGAGCACCGAGAGAAAGCGCCATAGGGTATATAGGACAAAGGACTGTCATGCCGAGCCGGAGTATAAACAAGTGGTTTGAGGTTCACGACGCATCCAGACAAACTCAGTCTTTCGATTGAAGGATTCGGCCATGTGGCCGACCAGCACCGATACTGGATACGTTATGATTTTTGTATGCGGCAAAGCCGTCGTTGGGGATTTTTCTTCCAGGGCCCAGATCCATACTTGAAGATAGCTTCGTGTCTCTCTGTTGATCGTGCGGTGAGCGGTTTCCAGATGGGGGACTGTTGACAGATATGCACTGCAAGCGCGTGCTCGTCGCAAAGACGGGTGGGTGATGCAAGGGGAGCACGCTGCGGCTGTCCTTCGAAAGCCAGACATGGCGTCACTGACGGTTTCTCTGGAACAAGGGCCACGGCGCTCACTGCTGACGATTCTACTCGTAAGCTGGTGGGCGCCGACACGGTTACCAAGGTGCAGCGGCCAAAACTTTATTAAACGGGCTCATGAACTGAAACCCTTCCCGTTCCACCGAGGTATAACGGGTAAATTAAGTACATTGAAAATGGATGTTCGGATTTAAAATAAAAAGAATGTAAAAAGGTAATTAAACAAGATAATTACGAAGAAAATGACTCACTACAGAACAATTGAACAATGATAAATACAGAAGATCTAAAAGACATTATCGCGTTATTTCCCGCAGAATTTTCACCAGTAGAGTTTATCGAGGGTCTGGAGATATTCCGCACACACCCCGGTGTAGAGAAACGACTGACGAATGCAGAGCCGGAGGCACGTAAAGACAAGAGGTATATGTGGTGACAGTTTGTGGACGGCTATGGTAGCGGGAGGCTCACTTTGGGGCTCACTCAGAGGGTTCAACTTACATTGAGGACGAGACTCAGCGTGTAATGGAACGGAAGATGGTAGGTGTGACATTAAGGGACAAGAAGAGAGCGGAGTGGGTCAGGGAACAAACGCGTGTTATGGTCATGCATATTAATAAAAATTAGAAAGAAGAAATGGATGTGGGCAGGGCATGTAATGCGAAGGCAAGATAACCGTTGGTAATTAAGGATAACAGAGTGGATCCCTAGAGAAGGCAAGCGTGGCAGGGGGTCGCAGAAAGTTACATGGGCAGATGAGATCAAGAAGTTTGCGGGGATAAATTGGTCACAGTTCGCACAGGACCGGGATATTTGAAGAATAATGGCAGAGGCATTTGCCCTGCAGTGGGCGTAGATAGCCTGATGATGATGATGATGACAATGATTATGATGACGACGACGACGATGATGATGATGATGATGATGATGATAACGGGGACACCTTCGGCGCCGCATTTCACACGGAGTCTCTTCTACAGACCCGTAGTCTTGGTTGAAAGAGAAATCACAGCAGCGGATCCAGCAACCAAAGGGGACTTTGAAATAATTTATATCCCTGACCGCCCTACAGTGCCTTATCCGTGTGTAGGATGATGTGACGTGGCATAACGGCACTGTCAAGAAATGAGTCCTGGCTTACCGCTCAGATCACCAAAACTGGCATCCTGGAGGCACATTTGCCATCACACTGCAAAGAGCTTGGTCAGCCGTTACAGACCCTCTTTCTGTACGCCGGACTCCAGGCTCTGTTAACTTGGACTTCGTGCAACCATACTAACACCAAGCACTAGACAGAGCCTCATGCCATAGTGCACCGTGCCTTTGCAGCTGAGGCAACTATGAGCCTTCAGAATGATTTGTAATTCACGAGGGACCATCGAGAGGCAATGCGGAAACTACGTAGTCGACTACAACCATCACAGAAAGTCTGTGACGATGCAAGATGGTGACCTAGTCCTCCTCAACAGCCACATATCGAGCGACGCCACATCGGGGTTTGCAGCTCAAATGGCACCAAGGTTGTTACATTTCTTCACTGAGTGAGCAAAATGATGTCCTACTCAGAGAGCAAGAGGAGCGCGCCACCTTCTCACTCATGCCAAACAACTTACACCGTACCATAACGCTGGGGCAAAACAACCTTTTCAAGTTCACGTTTCAAGGGGGGAAATCTGTCACGACTGAATGGCACAAGCAGAACAACTAGTTAGGGGGAGCTCTGAACAGAGCTCCCCCTAACAGAGGGCAGCTATGTTGGCCCGGAAAATATGCGCGATCGGTTGTGGTTCGCGTGGCGTGAAATTTGCAAGTGTGAGACTGGTAAGCCTAAAAGTACATTCTTCTGTTGTCCCTTACGGCGACCCGCCGCGGTGGCTCAGTGGCTAAGGCGTTGCGCTGCTGAGCACGAGGTTGCGGGTTCGATTCCTGGCCGCGGCGTCCGCTTTTCTGATGGAGGCGAAAAGCAAAAACGCCCGTGTGTACGAGATTTCGGCGCACGTTAAAGATCCCCAGGTGGTCAAAATTAATCCGGAGCCCTCCACTATGGCGCGCCTCATCGCCTACGTTGCGTCGGCGCGATAAACCCCACAATCAATCAATCAATCCCTTACGGCGACCAACGGCAAGCTCTAAATTCGGCCGCCAGCATGATGTTTGTAGGCCTTTGAGCAATAGCAAGTTGGTGTTGCGTGAGCCAACTGGGATTCGACAGGAAGACCTTCGCACGCGTTATGAAAAATGCTAGACCGCACGTTTCCGTCGGCCCTTGTCTAAAATAGCAGCGGCTATAAAGACAGCGACAAACCTCCAGCAAAACCCCTGCCAGCATTACCCTTGTCATTCGAAGAGAAAAAAGCCTTCCAGCTTTCTTTCAATCTTGACACACGATGTATCGTGTTGGTACAGCACCGTATAGCAATTGTTCAAATCTAAGCCAGGGTACACAAAATGAGAATATAATTATCGCTGACAGCAGCCCAATTAACTAAGATTGAATCATAACAATTTTGTTGACGGCAGTAAGTGGGTATGTTCCTATTTAAAAGTTACAGGCAGTCGCGTTTGCACGGATTATGATTTGGAACAATTCTTCTAGCGTGTCTGTGCTCCGAGATGTCGTATTCGAAGTTTTATTTGTCGTTCGCATGATTACGTATGCGAGAGAATTAGGATGGGTGCAAAGCTCCTCCCTGATGTGACACAGCTGTTGTGGCTGTTGTGCCGTCATATCTTCATTTCGCTATCCAAGAGGGGAAGAGGGACAGTTGTGTATCATCTTTGCCAATGCCTACGCTCCGTTGTCAGATTAAACATCGCACGCAACAGTCACGTCGCATTAGGGAGGAGCTTTGCGCCGATCCTAACTCTCTTTCATGTATAATCACTCGAACATCGATTAAAATATCGATTCAAATATGTCAGAGCACTGACATGCTAGAAGAATTCTTCCTCCTGATACTGTGTGGAAACGCGACTGCCTTTAACTTTTAAATACAGACATCCCCACTTACTGCAGTCAACAAAAATGTTATTATTCAATTTTAGTTAATTGGGCTGCTGTCAGCGACAATTATAGTCTCACTTTGTGTCCCCCTGGCCACATAACTTATTTGCACAGGCGGTCTTCGCGTGCTTCCCAATGGCTAATTTTACGAAAACTATAAAACTTAATTTTGAACCCCTGGTATGAGAGTCAGGTGAGCGAATGACTATACCAGCATAAGCAATTGCAAACATTTGGACTACAAATTCTTGCTTGTGTTTTTTTTCCGATTTCTAACTCCTTTTTCATTTCAGAATCTGCTCATGCGTCTGGATGATCCGCTTTGGATAAACGAGATGAGATGGCGTTACAGCAAAAGAAGTCAACTTAAGAACCATGGGTTCCACCTTGGGAAAATCTATCTAAGAAGCCTGGAAAACGCGTTTATGCGACGTTACAGGAGCGCGATGCTGCAGAACGCCGTCGAATTGAATGAACCGACGAAATGGATAAACGTAACCAATGTAATTACGCTACGCCATAGGCCACAAATCATGGCATCACTCGTGCGTCGACTGGAGGCGGAGTTTTTATCAACGCAGTCAGCCTCACACTATCTCAGCAGCCACACACACGATTCCAAAGGTGGTGATAATGATAATTATGATGGCTAAAGGAATTCTTTTTGAAATGGAGTGGTGGCCAATGAAATCCCACCGGCGTGAATTTGCTAAAAATGCGTATCTTGTTTAATTTATGTGCAGTGCTAGGGGACGTGCACCACTACGTAATGTGTTGCCCAGTGCATGCTGTAGAACGGAAGGCAAGGTTCTTAGTGACGCGAAAGTTGGCAGCCTCAATCAACATTCTTGATCACTTCGTCTTACCAAGGGAAGATTGAATGCTGCATAGGAAGGTGTCGTGCCTTCTTCTTAGCTTACTTCAGGAGACGGAACTGGAACACTTGTGGTGGAGTGAAGATAACATTGATGCATTAAGGGGCGCTCGGGCGGACCATTTACCGGCACATTTTTCGTGCTAACAACACTGCCTCATCCAACAAACAAACCACCACCTCCATGCTGCCATTGCTTTTCTAAACTAAGGCTCATATTTTTTTAATTAATTAGCCGTTAAACTATGTTCGCTGCGGCCCGCCACCATGTCTTTCCTGTTTTTTTTCACACAAAAATTACGTACCCCACTTGCTAATTTCCGTATACTGCAGATATCACGTCCATTATTTGTACTACCAAGTACTTCACGAAAGTGGACGTTCCTTCCATCTAAACCTAAAGGAATGCTATGGCATTTCATTATAGTGCATTCACTTGTCTCGGCATATTTTTCTCAGCATAAACGTTTCGTTCTGTTGCAAATATTTGCCTCTATATATGCCCTTGCTTTAAGGTAGCCAAGTCGGCCGTCGCAAACCAACGCGCTGGTTATTGTCATTGCAAAAATCTTTCTTTATGTCTTCTCAGCTGGCTTCAAATGTCTTTGATTATGATAATGCTGGTGAGTATTATTACGGCTAAAGGCCAAATATCCGCCCTTTCAGTTGTGGTTATGCCAATATCATCCGGTCTGTGCCAGTAATTTAGCGACACTTGTGTTTATCACTACTAGCATTCCTTTCTTGGTCAGACGCTGTAGCTAACTATGGTTGTGTAGACACTAAAACCGCCCCTTCTCTGAATTCTGCTTTACCACAACTCTAATTCTTTTTTACTAACCTGCCCGGTGGATTTCTTCACGTTTCCATAAACACTACAACAGTGTTTAAAGAACTTGGACTTTGCCTCCATTTGGCTAGGTAGATACTTTAGCCTTTCATTACTAAGTTCTAGGATGTTTCCATATCTCGGCCGCAGCATATAGAAGCTTCTTACTTTTGTAAGTAATGGCTCATACAGGTCTTCTTCCGCCACCAGCCAGCTTAGGCATCAAAAGGCAGCGCACCGCCTTTAATGTTACCCTTAGGAATTTATTGATTCCTCCGTTACAGACCCCCGTTAACTTTTTTCATTTCCATCCTCTTTTCCCACCAAATGGTCTCCGTTTCCCTTCCTTCATAGTGACTGTTCCTGAGAGTCTGTTTACACATCCAATTTTGTATTTTGTCGTCAGCGTGTTCGTCCTCTACCGCCATTGAGTGTCCACGATTTTAATGGAATTGCATCAGCGCCCTCTTTTTGCTCCATTCTTCTCATCGAACTTTCTAGGCGTCTCCTTTACACGTATTTTACTTCTGGCTTGCCTGTTTTTGAAAGAGGACCAGCCAATATCGTCATGTATGTACTGTCTGATTTGTATTTTTACATTGAAGCTCCTAGTTCAAATCGACCGACTGCGGTATGGTTCGTTTCCATCCCAGACAGGACCCCTTAACCGTAGTACGCCGTTCGGAAATATCAGCGCCGGCACGATTCCACCTTTCTAAATCTCTCGTGCTACCTTATACGTATCGTACCTCCGGAGTGCTCTACGTTTCATCATCACGGCGTGTTGTGTTCCTTTCGTCTTAAGATGGTCTTTAGGTAAAGATGGCAAAGAAGCAAAGAGGCAAAAAGTTTAGGTTAAGATGGTCTTTTAAGATGGTTATTTAGGCAGCCCTTTCCTTCTTTTAGGCATATTCTTAAGAATTTTCGCCGCTTTACAAATAGTGTGGGTTTCTGCTGGCCGCACATAAATTCCCGCGGCACCGTCTGGTGAACGGTAGCATTTTAATTCAGTCCGTCGTAGCGCCAAATTCAAAACCAGCCATCAGGCCGTTGATGTGTACCACAGGGACAACCGGCAATGTACGCAAATGGAGAGCTTTGATTGTTCGCACCAGGGCTCAATACCAACACCTTCGCAACACCGAACTCATTGCTCGGTACGACCAGGAAGCACCCCTTCACCCTCTCCTGTTTACTTTTGAGCAACAGACACAAAGTTTTATTTCATGCACGAAGGTGCATTCTGTACTTTTTCTCACTACCTCATTCGAACACGCCTTTCTCCTAGCGGCGACTAAATGAAGCCATCTAAAGGATCGTTTGACAAGGAGAAATTTGCTTATTGAATTCTTTAACACGGCTGGTAGGCCTAGCAGGGACTAAATATTTAATGTCGTATCCAACCAGAATGAATGCAACCGTGTGGTCAACGCCCGGGTCGTACTCTTCTCGTTCTGATAGAGGTGCTTCTCACTCCCGCCACCAGGAGGCAGCACACCATAGGGAAGAAAATGGCTTAAAAAACCCCGCATTAGTATTGGCGGCCACAGTTACAAGTTCAAAACATCCGCAATATCCTTTACCTCATTGTGCCCTTGTTCCGAACACCGCAGCCCATAGCGCGTCTTGTACAGACCTGTCTTTGCGCCTTTCCAACAAAACATGATGACAGCCTCGCGTCTACGTCTTGCAGTTGTTTCCGAGTCCACTCAGCTCTCCCGGATACGGACAAAACGTGTATTTATATACATAACTGTCGAAAAGGAGCAACTTTTTCTCGTTGGCCGACAGAAGAACGCCCAATCACGACTGACCGTGAATGGTTCAAGGTGCGGAACGGAGACAGATGGGACGGACAGCAAAGTGTCGAAACAGAAACGCGAAGAGAGAGAGTAGAGTTGGACGTGGAGGAAAGGTTGACCGCGTCTGGGCTGCCGGCGCCACTTGCCACTACGGGCCTTCAGCGCCGGCAAATGATCTCGCTCGACGTGCGCGGCAAAAGAAACCCGAGATCATTGGCTCCGTCTTCGCGAAGGAGATGTGGTTATCGCCATGTGTGCTAATGCGGCAGAAAAAGTCAAGCGGACGCATTAAGCGTGCGGTTCACTATTGGTGAGTGGGTACCCGTAAAAGGGACCTAGTCGCAATAACGTGTGCCGGGAGCAGCCGCCTACACGTGACATTTGTTCATTGATTGATTGATTGATTGATTGATTGATTGATTGATTGATTGATTGATTGATTGATTGATTGATTGATTGAGTGAGTGAGTGAGTGAGTGAGTGAGTGAGTGAGTGAGTGAGTGAGTGAGTGAGTGAGTGAGTGAGTGAGTGAGCGAGTGAGTGAGTGAGTGAGTGAGTGAGTGAGTGAGTGAGTGAGTGAGTGAGTGAGTGAGTGATAAAGTTTAAGGTGGACAAGACATCGCAAATGGAGTGTGAGCAGCCGTTGGGTTGAATGCATGACTTTCTTGAACTACAACAGCCCAGTCACGAGGAAAGTAACTAAGGCTTTAAAAGTATTATAAGTGTTACAGAGGAATTCCTTCGATTATACTCGAAGTCGAGATAGGTGTTGGAATTTTCCTTCGCCGTTGTGAATCGTATCGCAAAATAGAAAGCTGAATTCTAATTAATAGTTACCTATACGTAGCTGTTATAAGCCTATGTTCAGAGTACCTATTGGCATTCTGTACTGGATGGGAGCTAGTTTCCGTCATCACTAACAGCAAATATCGACACTCATGACACAAAAGAAAGATAATGAATGCACCTTGCATACCATATTGCACCCGAGACGCTGCGGTCGGCGAGTTAAGAGAAATTAGTGGGGTTGGGTGAGTACTTCAGTCCAGCGGCTGTAGGATTAGTGTTGCCATGTCAGGTTCATTTTGTGTGGGCAATCTTTAAAGGGACCATAAATATGACTTTGATTTTAGTTGAAACTCTGACACTCTGACCTCATTTCCAGCACCGCAGGATGTTGCATTTACCAAATATTAACAAATATAACGCCACTTCTACGTGCCCCGTTCCACGTAATCTTGTGACGTCACTGGATGCGTACCAAAACAGTAATCAAGTTAACTACATGCTCGCATTCGAACAGTGTGGTCGAGTGGAACCAGGGGTGCCTCTGCAAATCAGCCAATCTCTAACTATTGGTTACTACAAGGAGGGATAATAAGGAGCGCGAGATGGTAGCTAGTGACTCGCCCCTCTTTCGTCGGCTTCCCTCACTACATCTAAACATGGATGTACCAAAGTTAACAACAGTTCGCAATTTTTAGTTACACGAAGATCTTCGTGACATGCAGGTTTCGAGTTAAGCTCGCGGGGGTGAAGCAGAAATGAAGCCGAAATGCTAGACATCACTGAAGTTGAACTAACCCTTCATGGATTTATTTCACGGTGAAAAAATGCGTGAGTTACGCCTGCTGCTTTCGCACGACCTTGGGAACTACACGGCACTACATGGGCACTCCCGCCATTTTCCGCCATAGAGGGCAGTCCTGGTCTGGCAACCATGGTAGCCCCGCGAAAAAATGGCGGGAAAATTTGCGGGTACGCCAGCCGAAATGCTAGCCACTTACCCCCGTATTCACAAACGTAACTTAAGCATCATCTTTGCCCTTTGACACTTTTCGGTGCCAGAGCGTGTTTTAATAACCAAATGTGCGCTGAAAAGGTGCATTTTTGCGAACTTGGTGATCTTTAGTGACTTCAAAATGGTTGAGAGGGTGCTCGCTGGGAGGCTCTACCAGACGGCGACATTCTTCTTTTTCGCCGGCGCAGAAGTTACTCAAAATGGTGTGCTTGTCTCGAAAACAAACAACTTTTTCCTTTTTCGGCAACAGAGCTCATCACCGATGAACCGACACCACAGATAGCTGTGGAGACGCGCGACTACACGCTGACGAGACGGCCTAGCACTTCAAAACTTGTCCCGAACCGAAAGTGCACTCGCACATGGAAACGCACGGTAGTTCGCGTTGCAGGGAAAAAAAAGTGAAGTGTAGTTACTCTCGCTACCTCGTGTGTTGTCACGTTACGCAAGCAAAACAAGAAGTGGGTGCTAACTTAGCCAAGGGATGGCGCTAGCCGTTCTGTTCATCATCATCATCATCATCATCATCACGACAAATTTCGCTTTTGGACGATTATAGACGTTTTCGCGGCTGCTGGCACAACAGTGCTAGTATTCGCTTAAATTAGTTAATTTTTCCTGCCGATTTTTCGTAAAAGTGCGAAAAAGAATGACTAATCAGGTTGCAGACTTCGTTTATCAAGGTTACCCGCCTCAACGTGTCGTTACATAGATGTCGGAAACACATCAGCTTCACTGGCGGTGGCATTGGGGAATTGAAAAACTTCACTAAATCCATGAATTCGTTACACAGAGGCTCATTACATCCAGGTTTAACTGTAACTGGCGCAAGTTTTTATACATTCTGTAAAAATTGGTACATCTGTTTCTCTAATGTGGCAACATTTCGAATGAACGGAGCTTGTACTTCGTTTTTCACGGTCGTCTTAATCTTACCACATGCAATGAAAATCAACCGTGTCTTCAGCAAAACGATAAAAAGTTGGATCCTCAACAACAGCCTGAAACTGTAAGCTCTCTGTCTTCCTCTATCGGTTCAGGGTCATTTTGTAGCGTGCGCTACACTGGCCGAGGTTGAGCAGTTTCGTGTCGCTCCTGGAGAGCCGTGCTGCGAAGGTGCGAGGAACAGTGACGCCACACGGCGTCTCTCACACACCCCACGCACCCAGCGTCTTCGCCGACCTCCGTTCCGCACGTGGCGGCCCGGTAAACTTGATGATCATGCTAGGGGTGGCTGGATGTGGAACCGATGGCTCGTGCGTCACAGCAACACCGGCGTGCGCCTGTGGAACCAGCTTAGCTCTGAGGCGATTGGTGACGCTGCCCCGGAGCCGCTCGATAAATATACATGTGTCACATAATGCGTATACCGTGTGTGTGTCATTGGAGCAGCAGTAAGCATGATAATCAAGCTAATCCTAGACAACCAGAAAACCTAAGAATAACCAGTTGAACCTTAGCTCAGGCTACGTATATCCTGGCATAGCCGAGCTAAGCCACTGCTAATTTTTCTCACAAGGCCGTTGCTAACTGTTCACAATAAGCGGCCTCTCCCGTGTGTTCTCGCAATACCCCAGCCAGCCAGGATGCCCCCGACCCAGGCGTCTGTAGGGCAGGGCAGAGCTCACGCGGCGCCGGCAATTCCGGGACCAGATGGCGCGCAGCGCGAGATCGCCGCGCCCTCTGCTGGCTGCAGATTGAGACGTCAGTCAGGGGAAAAAGCCGGCCAGCAGGTTGTAGCGATTGATTATATCGACTGCTCCTCTCCCGCTCCTGAAGAGGCGACGGCGAAGTAACAGAGCCCCTTATCTCTGTATCGGACTCGTCTTCTTTGGCCCTTTATGGTCCGAAAGGCCCGGGGAACGATCACGCCAAGCCGTTGTCGGCTCGCCGGGGAAAGTAATTTGCGCCTACCGACGCCTCACAGGCGGCGTCCTGGCGTCTGATGAACGCGCCGTTTCATTTTCTTCGCACCCCTTGAGGCGCCGAAGACCTCTTCTTGTCTTTATTTCGCGTTGTTTCGTTCCGTGGAAAGACTTTGGCCCTCTTTGGACTTGCTATCTCATTTCTTTCGTTCTTCTTCGAAACAGCCCGTTTGATGAAGCCTGCCCTTCAAGAGGTGTGCGTCGTCTGGTTCGCCATGGTGCAGCTTCGGCAGTTTGCGTCACGTTGCCCTCAGCAGACGACCACAGGGGGTAACTGGCTTTTTTTTAGTCTTGAATTTGCGCGAAATGCAGCAGGTTTTTTTGCGCCAGCCTGACAGCCAAGCTGGTGGTGGTACGCTCGTACAAATCTTTCTTAGCTTCATCGTCGTATTCGTCATCAGTGTGGACGGGAGAGGAGGAATAAACTTTCTCGGTTTGGATACCAATCTAAAGAGTTCGTAATTCCTAGTCCCTTGGAGCTCAAGTGTAAAACTACTAATCGCTTTAATGAGGGGTGGGTATAAGATGCATTGTCTTGTCGAGGAAGAGCCTCTCTGTGGTTCCTACCCTTGCGGAGTAACAACCTGCCGGGATTATTTTAACACGAAAGTGTTTTATTCCCGGATACACGAAGATTTCGCTGACGTCATATTAATGACGGAGGTCACGCCAGTACAACGAAGCAAGCGGCCTGTAAAAGGTGCACTGCTGCACACCGGGTCTTTTTCCGGGGAACCAACCTTCAGTACTAAACATACGTCATACTTCGGGTTGTTCGTTTTTGGGGTTTTATATTTTAACCCAAAAGTGTTTTATGCCGCGATGCCCCGAGATTTCACTGACGCCATATCCATCATGGAAATGACGCCAGACGCCTTTGCCGAAACGGCCTGCCAGCAGGACGTCACTCGCCAAGCACACCCACAAGACAGTCGCCGACCCGCAAATCATGCTCAGCTGCAGATTTCGCTGCACATTTCACTTTCGTGTTTTACCGATTGCTATGACAGATGAATCAAGCGCAGGTTTTTGTGATTATACTGACGGCGAAGACGATAACGGCAGCCGTGAAGATCATACAAGTGTGCAAAAAGCCTCGTTTAAACGATGTCCCCGTTACGTGCAACGTGCTTTGTTAAAAGTGGTCTTCGTTAAAGCTGGGATGATTATTTCTCTATGCACTTCAGTGAGAACGAGGAAACACTTCGAATGAAGCAAGATGTGGACGAAGAAATAAAACTGCGCGAAAGACGAGGACGACGACACGAGCGCGAAAGCACAGAGTTTCATACTAATATACATTAGAGGGCAATCTGGCGCCACTGTCTAGGGGAGCCGAGCTACGGCGAGCGTTCCGTCATGTATGGGGCAGGCACGTTCCAGTTGTCCTTGGCAAGGCTCATGAACAGGCTAAAAGTTGGCTCTGGCTGCGACAAACTGACACTATTGCTGGAGAAGGTTCATCACACTTGTTTTGTTAACACGAAATTGAACTTCAAAAAACAATAATTTGTCAGTGATTATGTAGAAGCTTCAGGCACGATGAACAAGAAAAAAAGTTACCCTTTTTGTTGATTTTGGCTTCGAGACAAAAAAAGAAGCCATATGGCTAGCTAAGCCAAGTAAGCGAGGAACGTCGCTAGCGGCAATAGCGCCGCCCACGGTGGCCCGTGACTGCAGCGACAGATTTCCTCCTAGTATATATTAGTATGAAACTCTACGGGTGACAGGACGAGCACTCGTCCTGTCACTCTCTTGACTCCGTCCTCGTCTTTCCCGCACTTTTATTCCTTAATCTCTCAAGAAACAGCTAACCAACAACCAAGCCCTGTTAAGAATAAAGCGATTTTGTCATAATGAGGGTTTGAAGTAGAAGTGGCGTACAAGAACTCGTACGATCGCAGGTACCGAGAAAAGGTTTCGCTTGGAGGTAGTCAATATGCATGACAAAACGGCTCCATGAATTTCCATGCGTGTTCGCATTTATTATTGAAGGTTTATGGTAAGCGCCCTTGCCTCTCGTCGAATAACTTATTCACTCAGACTCCCGAAAGCTGCAGTATTAGTCTCCGCAAGCGTAGGAGTCCACCCGTAGCTCTGCCCTAAACTGGAGTTCCCCGAAGCGTAGCATTCTACGCTCCTACGTGTCCGGCGGGACTAACTGGCGCAGACTCGCGGCTTTTACCGCCGGCCCCAGGAGCTCACGTTTCTCCTCACGCTGGTCATTAATAGAGATGAACTTCTCGCGCTCCGACTAAGAGCACTCCACGCATTACGTGATCCGCTGCGAACGACAGGGTTCGCCGCAAAAAAAGACAAGGGAGAGGCCAAAAACAAAATTTCGAAACTTCTTTCAAGGAAGAACTCTTGCAAGTGGGCTTGAATCCTTTACCTTCCAATCTTTTTTTTTTCTTTGATTTGAACGAGATTTGAATATCCAGGCAGGCTCCTGCAGGCGCAGACGTTCGGAGCCAGTAGTTATAAGTTGAAAACAAGCTGTTCTTATTCACGGCGAACGTTATAGCTTTCGGAATACTTCCAGGGATGAAATTACCGAAAGTTTCCAAAACGTACATGCAGGAAGAAAACCAAGTTGTTGTTGGATAGCACAGCAACCAGTTTCTAGGATACTTCTGTTCGGAGAAGTCGCCCTCGAGAGGCGTTGCGCTGGATGTGAGAGGCGTACCTACAATATCTCCGAAACCAGGTGTATTTTTTACTTATACGTTGTGCATCCATGTACTGCAAAGTCCCGTTAGCGGAAGGTAAACTTCCACACTTCTTTTCGCATCATGCCTGTCGGAAGCCAGTAAAAGCGATAGTTATATCTGAGAATTTTAGCAGTTGAATCCAATTAGTTTCGACCGGAGTGTGGTATGCCTGAAATATGAGACAATATTTCATTGAACTGCCAGAACTTGTATACACTATTCAGTTTACATCAGTACGAGTTCTTGAGGGCATTAGTTTCTGACGAAGCTGTAAAATTGTACAAAATGTAGTGGTAGGCAAATGCACCAATTCAACCATTCGTAGAGCTTCGTTTGCTTCGTTTTACGGCATATTCTCAGATAGTCAAGGACGACGCAAGGTTCTTATGGTAACTAAAGGTTGTTGAGAAAAACTTGTAACCTGAAATAAACTAAGAAGGAAAGCCTCAACGTCGCAGAAGCAATAACGATAACAGTAAAGTCAAGCGTCGGCAACTCAAATGCTGCGGCTTTTAAAGGGGCCATGATGACAAATTCAACTTGGTTTAGTTTCAAGGATTTAGATTTTGGCAGCCCACTCATCAGAAAGACTCTAGCCACGAAATGAGGTTTTTCACCGAGAAAATGCAAGGAATGTTTCAAGACGTTCGAATTCCGCGATGCAGTCACATAGTAAGGGTGGCAGTGCCGTAATTTGGTAGTAGTGACGTATAATTACGGTTGTTAGTTTTCGGGTTTTACATTTTTTTATATCGGGGGGGGGGGGGGGTAAAAATCGGGTGCTATTTTTGAAACTGATGATCGGAGAGTAATCGTGTTATTTGTAAAAAGATTCCGAAATTAGTTTTTTTTTCGGGTTAAATTTACAGGTGTACTAAGTAATATGCTAAGTTTATTTTTTTAAACGCTTAAATGGGGGGTTGTTTCAAGCTAGTAGTCGGCGGGACATCAGGGTTTTCCAGAAATTGCTGTCCTAAATTCAGCATTTGTTCGACAATGAATAAGCAATGGTGAGAGTAAAAAGCATTGATAATTTCTGAGACTTGAAACACCTAATTCACGAAAACCTGGTAATCGCCTTTTAACCCACTTTTGTTTACATTCCGTGTCATCTGCGTGCGCAGATGACGTCGGTCTCCAATCTGAGACCTCTGTGAACGTATGAACGTAGAACGTACCTCAACTGGTTGAAACTGAATGAAAGGGTGAAAAAAGGGAAAAAGTGACACCGCAGCCTCCATTAGCTAGGCCCAACTAATGTCAATGCTGCATTTGCCAGCCTTCAGAAGTGAGAGGTAGGCTCATACTAGTCTCACTAAATAAAGGCTTTTAGAGTATCAGCATTCTTTTCTCTCATTGTTATGTGCCGCTGGGATTTTCATTGGTCGGTCGGCACCACGTGATATTTGTTTACATAGGGGCGCAGCCATTTTGTTTATGGGCACCTCTCCTCTCTCTCCCTCTGCTGCGCGGACGCTAGTGCGGCCGGTCACACTCCGCCCGTCACAACCGGAGGCGGTTTCATTTGGAGCGATGGCAACACTGTAGCCAGAAACAAAATGGCCCCAGACGCTCCTGGGTGCACGAAGTGGCGGTACTCTTAAGCGTAGCTTATTTAGTGACGCTAGCTCATACCAATACTCAATGAGTCCGGAAGCTTTGTTTGTGGGGCTCGCTTCTAGCAAGTTCTGGTTGAGAACGGCGCATCTTCAGCGCATGATTGTGCAGATCGCTACTTTGAAAAGGTCCATTCGGCCAGAAACCGGGTTTAATTCGATTCGCCTGGAACATGTTCGTAGTGTAAGAATAGTGTAAAATCTGGTTTTACCCGATAACGAACAACCATACGTATATTGGGCCAGAACGAGAAACATAATTATCATTGTTAGAGGCGCGTTAGAATTCAAGTGATGCAATCAGGTGGAACTGGATGCCCCACTACAATTGCCCTTTATTTTTTTTTTTTATTTTTTTTGAGGAGGTGACTTAGGTCGACGGCCGCCGATCGCACAAACAGGATTCTGTGATGTTATAAGATTTTGCCTCCAAGTGGCTAGGGAGGCACCACTCCTTGATATGTTTTCTTTTATATCTCGATGGTTTGTTTGGAGTTTGCGCTAAAATTGGTATCATTGTTATCAGGACAAAGTAGTCTTTTTAATGAACTAAACTTATATTTTGTATTAATGTCCCCTTTAAAGCAAATCTTGCTTTGGCTTCCCTGCCGGTTTTCAAAGGGGGATACTGCTGATGCTTACTGGCAGGGCGCAGCACTGGGTTTTATCTTGCACCAGATAACGCCGGCGGCCGAGTACCATTTCCGCGGGGCCAGGGAATCCTCAGTTCACGCGTGTATGCACATTCTCTGCTCCTGGAACGATAGGGTTTCTGAGTAAGTGTACTAGAGAGGAAACTGCCACTTGGGAATCCATGTCGTCGCGGGGGATGGGACGACCACCGCTTCTGGCTTGGGCTTAGCATGACAATGGGATTCTTAAGCGGTTTTTGGGATTTAGTTTCTTCACTATGCATTAACACGTCTACCATGCACAAACACGTCCTCGTTGCTGTAGCATGATCTGAAGCACTGAAAGCCGTTCCCCAGGCCTGTGCTGATGACCGGACGTGCCCATGTCCTAGCGCAATCTGTTTGGACTAAGTATTTCGTGACTTCTTCTGCAGTCCTCTCCGGAAGAGCAACTGTTTCACTGTAGCTTTTCAGATACCTGTTGTTAAAGCGATCCACTTAGTTCTTAGTTGATCACGGAAGAGACAGATGTATACGGTTTATTCCGACCTGTTGGAAGGGCCTTGATTATGCGGCGATAGGCTGCGCTAGTGTGGCGGGTCTTGTTATGCGACGGCGTTTTCCCAGGGCTAGCACAAGCGGCAGTTAAGAACGTAGCAGGATACAATGGGTGTCAAGCGGAGCGAGTGGCCCTTCACGTTCATTTTTTCAGGGTCTACGTGCTGCGTTGAGGTGACCAGAACAAGGGTGGTCAAGGCACGTTGTGCGTTCTAGTTACGGAATCGACGTCCTTGTGACAAAATTAAGGTGGCGCTTTTAAGGCAGAAAACATGCAAACTGTCCTGCAAAGCCCTTGACACGACTAAGTTATGTCCACCGAGGTAATGGATCATATTTCGCCGCTAGAAGTCTGCACTCCGCTGGTTGGCTAATTGGCTTCACGTAACAATGCCGAAAAAACGCCCCTACTTCATGAAATTCGCCAGCCAGTGTGTCCAAGCGTCCAGTGCAGTGGACAGCTGGGATAAACCAGCCGTCCATTATAATGCAGGCGAAAGAGATAACGTTTTTCGAGGCAAGATTCGAGGGGATCACGTGGATGCTAAAATGAAAGCGAACGCAATCGTCATGTGCGCCACACATGTATAACGTACGAGGGATCGAAATGTAAGGACGTGTTTTCAGAGCGAAAGCTCTTTCACGCCACATTCCGCAAGGCTCTTTGATTTCGCGTCACAATGACCATGAGCCGCGAAAGCTTGATTGTGGTAGGTGTGACGTCACGACACATTATCAGCTTCGTAGAGGCAATCAGCACCTCCGCTCGCGCGGACCTTCGCGGCTGTGGTACCACGTGACCAGGCGAGGGCTCAACGGCTGCTCCACCTGCGCTTGGTCGCTCAGTCCCGCCATTTATGTTCCGCTCGGCTGGGCCGCCTTCCGTACCCTGTAGACAGCACTCGTCTGTGCATCCCATCCACTGTTAGACCTCGTTTTTCGCGCTAGTTTCCTTTTCAGACTGAAACGACTGGCCACCTTTCAGACGTTAAAGGGACTCTACGACACCTCCGATGAACGTTTTCACTCTTTCCTTCGCGTCTGGAAGCACTGCGAAAGCTATAGAGTTATCGTCCAGCACGGAGGGGCACTGCATGATTTGCTTCTCGCAGCAGGATACACCTTCCGTTTCTGCTTTGCTTTTGTTGCTTTCCTTTTAAAGTGGCTAATCGAGTTTAGATAACTGCTGCAACTGAAGGAAAGCCGGCCAATAGCCCCTACACGGCTGTAATGACGTCATTCCAGCAGTCGAAGAACGCCAAGACCGGGAAAAAGAGAAAATGACTTTTGAGCAAGTTTCCAAGTTTTCCGATGGGCATATAGCAGTTATTTTTGGCTGATGGTATTTTGTGACCCCCTAATCTATACTGGATGTGTTGGTTGACTACGTTCTGCAAGCATTTAAGATTTCGAAAACAGTTGAAACAGGTGTTGCAGGGTCCCTTTTATTCAGGGCTCTCCAATTTTCGTCGTGGTGACTGCGTTGACAAGTGTTAAATCTGCGCCCTTTTGTCGGGCAAATAAACAGTTTACTGAAAGCGATCGTGTTGTCGACATCCTTGTTTTTCGTCTTTTCCCGTTTCGAACCATGAGGTGAGTAACCTGTGCGTAAAGAAAAGCCGACATTAACCTTCAAATGGCCTAAATGCAAATTTCAACGCTCAGCTACTAATAAAACATATGTTCAACCAGTGTCAGCTTTTTACAACAGTTGGAGGCGCATGCTACGAACTCACGCACGCAGTATTTTCCTTCCGCAGCTGCTGCTGTTGAACAGATGAACTCAGGCTTTTACACTGAAAATTAAAGTTGATTGAGCAAGTCTAACTGCGCACTGCAGCCATAAACAAGGTGCAGACAAACACACTTCAGTGTTTGTTTAGCGATCGTAATATCTTAAACGCGCTGCGTTATGGCAACATCTGCTTTCGCGCCAATTCCGATCTAGAATCCTCCGTAATTTCAGCTGTGCGCACTTGCCACGCGGCAGGCGTACCGGCTTGTCTGGACCGTATTTTTGTATAAACATGCAAAAAATACGGTGGTCGCACAATATCCGGGACATTTCTTTGCGGCTTTCTGAACGCTATTCTGAACGCTTTCTGAACGCTTCTGAACGCTTTCTGAACGCGACAAAGGCATCAACCTCTGCCGGCGAAACTCCCCGACAACTCCACGCAAACGAATTCGTTGCGAAAGTTGTAACGTTCAAATCGTGTCCAGTTCTGACTCTACTGACGCACACAGCGACCTCTACGATTCCCAACGTCGGTTAATTACTCCCACTAATCACAAGGTACGGCAGAACATAGAGATCTGTAAGGCTTTGTGGGCAGACCTGTGCAAGTCCGCCCGCAAAGAAAACAAAAACGAAACAAATTAGGCACGTACAGTTCTTATTGCACCTGGAAGACGACGTCCGAAAGCCGCTGGCGGGCTAAGGTCAAGGTCCCTCCCACCATCTGTTATGCCGCCCCTCCACTCCTACCCCAGGAGAACCGTTCGCCAACTAAGGTAGCTGTCCTTCTAAGAGACAACAAGATGCTTAGATGCCGGCCGCCTCGGTTACAAATGGCGCCCGTGATTGCCCTGGGCCTAGACCGATGGCGCCATTCGTGTCCCACCGGTCGTCCCAGCGGGCGATCTGTCCTCAATTCTCGCGTCCTCGGTTTGTCTTACCACTGAGGCCCGCCTGGTAATTGCGTCGCGGAGACTGGCACCAAAACCTGCGGCTTAAACTCAGTGTTCTACGTGTACGTGAGCCTGGCATTCGTTCGTGCATTGGTGCGTGGATGTATGCGACAAGTTTAGCGCGCGACCTTTCTTTTCAACGCAAACGTTTCATATCTTGTACAGTGATTGCGATTAAGCCGTCACAAAGGAAGCCTAGCTAAAGGTTTTGTATGGTTTATTTTATAGCTTGCGATCCCAGAGGTTCTTTATGAAAAAAAAGGTGCAATCACTGAAGCACACAAAAAATTTCAATTCTCGGGGGCCTCACGCAGCTTAAGCTCTTCAGGAACCAAGCTGTATCACCCAGCTGTTTGTCTAATCACTATAAATCTGTATTAATGTTCATTTCTTTACAGTTACCATGCCCAGTACAGTTTCAACCAACGAGAACACTGTACTTACTTTTCCTTGGATTAGAGACGCGGTCGCGGAACACTGGTGCGACGGTAGAGCTGCCGAGAAAACCTGAGAGAAAGCCTGAGTGTTTGTGTGTCACTTTCAATAGCGATTGAATCGTACCGGGTCGAGCTCAATCTGGATCGGGTGCTACTAGACGTTAATCCTTGATCGAGCCCGATCCAGCTCGAACTCAATCCTGCTTCCACAAGCGCGATTGACGTTTCAAAGCGCGTTTGGAAGGGAGCGGTGATACTCTCGTCCCCGCTCAGTAATGCCATAGGAGCTAACAACTTTATTGAACGCCACAAATTGTATGAAATAACTGGACTCAAATAAGCGCGCGATAATATTTAGGTAGTTAAGTACACCTAAAGTTACAAAATTTCTTTTATACACTCTCAACGCCGCGACGTTTTTCCAGTAGCGATCTGCGCATGCGCGGGTAGCCGGTGCGCCATTCTCGGCAGTCGCCTCAGGCAATTTAAAGGAGCCATGAAGAGAAAATACAACTTCGTTTAATTTGAAAGAACTAGGATTCAGTACCTCCCTCAGCTCCATTACAGCCCCAAAAGATGTTTTTTAACGAAAAAAAAAGCAAGAAGTATTTAAAAACTTTCAAATTTCGCGCCACAGTGACGTGTTATGAGCAAGAATGACGTCATACGGGCCAACAACAAAATATAATTTTCAGTGCGTTAACTGCACGTTGGCATTCAAGTGATGCGGTCAAATGGAACTAGAGGCCCCATTACAGACGCCCAGTCATGTGTCGTCGCGACAGGTGAGTTAGGCGGCCGCCAATCGCACAAACAAGGTTCCGTGACGTCATCGAAAAGTTGCGGGAAATTGGCTAGGGGGTCGCGCCTGCTTCACGCGTTTTCTTTAATATCTCCGTTATTTGTTCGGAGATTTCGGTGATATTGGTATCATTGTTATCGGGACTAAGCAGTCTTTCTAATAAGCCTAACTTGTACTTTGTCTTCATGGCTTCTTTAAACGAAAGGGCGCACCCTGAGCTTACTGCTCGGAGAGCGGCTACGCATTTTAGATCTGCACGTTTTCGTTTCCTGTTTTTCGAAGGCTCGTGGCGAGTTCCTACGGGCACACAAAAAAAGCTTAGCAAGGACAACGGCAACACATTAGAGGCTGACCACGCTGCGAGCACATGGCCAGCAGTGTGGAGTAATGGAATGGAATGTATGACTTTATTAGGAGCAGGCCAATAGGGCCTGTTGTGGGAAAGGGGAGAAAGGGTAGGGGAAGATGGTTCATATGAATCTTTTTCACTTCACTCTGAATGTCCAGTATAATGTCCTGTTGGGCTAGTTGGTGCATTATGTATCACGAAACTTGCGCTAAATGGACATACAGACAGACGAAGGAATCATCGTCCGTCTTCCCTCGTCTGTCTGTATGTTCATTTAGCGCAAGGTTCGTGATACGTGAATGTCCACTTAACGCATTATGTCTGGTTACGCCCATAGGGGTACCAAATGCACACTTGAAGTAGTGGTGAGGGCACTCTAATAGGTACGAAGTTAGAAAGGAAGAGGCGCTTCGACCACTGCAGATTTGTCGTGCACCAGTTTACTGACAGCGGGACCTTTGGGGGGAGTGCCTATCTGCCATTTTGTAGTTCGCCGTGGCGGCCGCTAGGAAGAGGACCGGCACTAGAAAAAGTCCACTCAACGTAAAACAAAAATGGCGTCGCCACGGCTGCCGGCGGCTGTATCCAGTACATCAGCTTCCGCTAGTTCTTGTGAAGAACAAACACGGTGAAAGCAGCCATCGTCGCAAACGAAGTGCTTGCAGACCACAGCACCAACCGTTGCACTCGCTAATACAAACAACCATGCTACAAAGGCTGGCATTTGTAACGGCTACGAATTTGGCTGATATGGGCTACGGCTGCGCAGGGTTACCCGACGCGAGCCTCAGAATGCCCTTTTTGGCGCCATCTGGCGTACGGGAGTGTAATTTTCGCAATCTGGATTGAAACATACCGGTTTGCAAAGGCGATGCGTACAGCGCGCTCTAAAAGCCGATTCCGCTTAGCCTCCATCCGAATTAAAGAAGCCCGTGTGACCGGTGGATTATTTATGTGTTTGCGGTGTAATACAACGTGAACCTGGCAAATACGCTGGTACGTCTTGCGTTTTTTACTCGATTTCTGACTTGTCCAACAATAGGCGGCGCCTTCTTCTCCAATCCGTGATAACAACAACCATTTTACAGCAAACTTGTTACCCGCACGTTGGTTTTTTTTTTTTAGCGTCCGTGTGCAAAAAGGAGATAGAAGTGCGCCGATATCCTCAGATAAAGAAAATTCAGAGCAGCTTCCATTCACGCGCAAGACTTGAATGGCGGAGCTCTTGCAGGTGAACATTGCCGCACACACAGTTAAGTTTCAGTATCATTGTTTGCTTGCATAGTTGTGGGGCTAGTAATCGCGGCCATATGCATCGAAGAAGTCGTCTGCTTTTTCGCGGCGAGTGGTGGATCTGAAGTTATTCTCAGTATTGTAGATAGACTTCCACCACTCTTCGTCATCGACTCGAGGCAGCGGTGACGGGATCTGCAAGTCCTCTCCGGAAAGAGTGGCACACCCGTAGCCATGCCTCCAACTATCCATAACGGCTTCTAGAGAATGCGGCGGCCGCGGTGACCTCTCCCAAGCAGTGTCTTCTCACCTTTAGTATTAGCGCTGGAGTTTTTTTTTTTTTTTTAGATGCGCGGAAGCGCTTGACGACAGCGCTGG
The DNA here is from genome assembly GCA_013339765.2 of Haemaphysalis longicornis. Taxonomy (NCBI): domain Eukaryota; kingdom Metazoa; phylum Arthropoda; class Arachnida; order Ixodida; family Ixodidae; genus Haemaphysalis; species Haemaphysalis longicornis. The sequence goes on along the minus strand of CM023455.1, from coordinate 104,102,209 downwards.
AGTTTTCCTTTTCTTTTTTTGATAAAGCCACTGCGCGTATACCAGGGACACGGCGGTCACCGCGAAGCACACGTTAACGAGCGCTGGCCATTTTCTCGCTCCTCGGGCTTTTGTCACTTTTTTTTTCTAAAGCCACTGCGCGTGCCGCAGAAGCTCGGCGGTCGCCGCGAGGCACGCGCTTACTAGCGCTCGGCATTATCTTGCTATTTTTCCCTGCAACGGTGAACGTACGGCTTGTACAACAGCTCCGCAGTTAAAAAATTAGCAGTGGCTTTGCTCGGCTACGGCAGGATATACGTAGCGTGAGCTAAGGTTCAACTGGATATTCTTGGGTTTCCTGGTTGTTTATCTGATTGTCATGCGTGCTGCTGCTAAAACGATTTCCAAACCAATCCACTCCAATCCAATCCAATCCAGTCGCGGCGGCGGCGGTTCCAGCGTGCCAGCTGTGCGCCGTGAGACGTCACTGCTCCTCGCGCATGCGCAGCACGGCTCTCCAGGAGCCACGCGAAACTGCTCAACCTCGGCCAGTGTAGCTCACGCTACAAAACAAGTCAAGAAGGAAACTAACGCGGCACAACCGCTCACGGCCCGCTAAAGGTAAAGAAAACAGTCTTTGTTGATGCTGATAATGGAAACTCGATGACAGCCTTCAAAGCTATAGAGCTCACATCGAAAGAACTGCTCCTACTGGAATTAAAATTGGGAGACACTTGCATCGCAAAATTGACATCTAACAAACGTTACTGCATCTTTATAACGTAAAAAGAAGCATTTTCGCGAAATCTTCAATCTACAATCTCACGAAAGAGCGCTTCGATGAATTCAACGCCATACTTTACGTCACCGTCACCCCCCTCCCACCCCGAAATACCTTTGTAGGTTCTTTCGGAGTCGCTGTGGTTCTTAATAAAATCATTTTGGCCCCCTTCTGTTTGTTTCAGGGTCGTTGAAACTATCCTGAATAAATTAAGTTTCCCTTTCACGGTAGTCGCTCCCGTCGGGACTTCTTTCCTCAGATATATTCCGCCGGCTTCGCATCTTGCCCCAAGTTTGTGCTGGATGCAGCCGTAGTGCGCCCGGGAAATGAAAGTTGTACGCTGCGAATATTGTCCCGCTTCCTTTTTACTTTAAGATGGCACGTTGGCGGCGAGGAGTTGGGAGCTGTTGCATTTTAATTGGGAGACTGGGCTAGCAGACAATGCCGATACGCATCTTAAAAAAAAAACAAATAAATGCTAGCCTTCCAACAGAAACTACTCTCTAGGGCGGGCGGGTAAATTTCACTAACAGAGTGAAGAAAGGAGAGTTTGATTTTTCTTTTCTGCTTCACTCTTTCGGGATAAAAACGCAAGCGTTGACCGCGCATGTAAAAAGAAACCCTGCATTAGCTGAAGGCATACACCTCGTTGTCGTCGCTGCAGAGTTTGAAAGGGCAACGAACTTTAGTGAGCTTAGTCAAGGAGAACGTCAAGAGGAAAAGCACTGTGAGTGTAGGGTTTGCTTCTGTGCATTTTGCAGCGTAAGCTACACTGGCCGAGGTGGAGCAGTTTCGCGTGGAACCTGAAGGGCTTTGCTGCGCAAGCGCGAGGAGCATTGGATTGGATTGGATTGGTGTGGATTAAATTGGGTTGTATTGGATTGAATTGGAAATCCAATCGAATTGGAGTACGGGTGTGTAGAGAATTGGGTCTGTACATTTGCCGGTCTGCGCATTCCAGAGGAGTGACGTCATAGCCACGGCAGACGCACTGGCGCCGGCGCGTGCCCAGCTGTGCGCCTCCGTTGCGCACTAGCCAAGTCTGAGGCTGCACCGGAGCCGCTTGATAGCCGTTTCGCATGGCTCCTGGAGAGCCGTGCTGCGCATGCGTGAGGAGCAGTGACTGGACTGGACTGGACTGGACTGGACTGGAGTGGACTGGAGTGGACTGGATTGGACTGGAGTGGACTGGACTGGACTGGACTGGACTGGACTGAACCGGACAGGACCAGACCGGACCGGACTAGACTAGACTGGATTGGATTGGATTGCTCAACCTTAGCTCACGCTACGTATATCCTGGCATAGCCGAGCTAAGCCACTGCTATTTATTTATCTTTTGTTTCTCAAAACCTGCAGCTTTAGTTTTGTTTGTCTTTTCCTTAAGCACTTCTAGAACGTCAATATAAAAAGTGCTTTGGCATGACTTTGAGTATATATTTTTGCTAATTAGCCCCTTCGACATCCCGGTGAACCACCTCATGACGTGCTTTTACTTGTAGGTGTCCTCAGCCCATAACGGTTCACGTTTTGTCAACGGCAGATTGAGGCGCCTTTCACCGACTATACATCGTTTACAGCCCCACTAAAATGTGCGGTCACTGGTAACTACACTGATCGCGAGTGATTTAAATGGCACCGTGACTGTGAGTGTCAGCCAAGAATTGTTTTCCGCTGTGAGCTCCATATGTGTCCACGCCACCACGCATAATACTGCCCGGGAGTGTTTCCGCAATCCTCCCATGGTTCCCGCGTCGATACAAGAAAGACCCGAGCCCCAACAGGCATGCGAAATGGAGTAGCAGCAAAAATACAGTCGAATTAAGAACCTCAGCCGGCAACGGCTTGCCGACGCCTCACCACCTGCTCCTCTGCAGTCCCTGCCAAGAACAGGAGAAATTTTCGCTAATAAAGTCTACACTGACTCGGCCTACACTCCGGACGTCATCTCCAAATGAACAACGCACGGGCACCTTGCTAGTCCTCGGTGCCCCTACTGTGGCAACAACAATACACCGAACCTTTTCCACCTCATCTGGGCTTGTTCAGCTTACTCGACTGACCGCGACCAGTTCCTTACAACGCAAGTACGCCCGACGACTTCTGAAGAACATGTCCAACACGTCAGAAACAACCCCCAAATTTTACAGAAAATTACAGAATTCGGTCTCAAAACAGGTCTCTATAAAGCAGTATGATGGCGGATCGTTCACCCACTCTCTAGATGTCCCCTCAAACACACCCTTTGTGGCGCCCGAACGGCTCCTTTTGGATGCCCCAATCATGGTCGTATTAGAGTGTCCTCGTCACAACTTCACCTGTGCATATCGTGCTAAGTGAACGCTCACAGTGCAGTGCGGACTTTATAGGAACAATCTTCCCCTCCCCTTTTCCCCGTGTCCCACAACCAGGCCTATGGCCTCCTCCTATAATAAAGTCATCCATTCCATTCCGCTGTGAGCGTGTGTCAATTGCAGGAGGCCAAACGAAAGTCCTATATGGTGTTGAGTCAGAGTAAGCTACCCGCACCGTTGTAGAGGCAAAAGAGTGAGAGCGATACTCCTGCATCTCGCTGCTCTCTTTCCCCCGATTTTCCTGCGACAGCTGTCGATGCAATGGCGGGTTCGCAGAATTCCGCGCGTAGTCATTCCCGTCCGGCCAGGGGAAACGGGAATTTCATTTGGTAAGTACTTACTTTCTCTGAACCCAAGCCAACAATCTCCTTCGATGATAACGACTATGAAGACTACGTATCGCCGTACGTGCGTTCTTAGCCTGCGAACTGTCCGTCACGTGACACCGCAAAGTTCCGCAAGAAGCCATACGCAGCCACTGGCACCAGAGATATCGGTTATGCACTCTAAGCAAAAATGCTAGTAAAAGATATTAACGGGCTGTATTTACTAACTCTTCACGAAATTTACTACCCCCAGAACGGTATGTAGGTTCCTGCCGCAAGTATGGAACCTAAATGCTATCGTTACTATTCTACACCGTGCACTCGGCAACTGCTGCTTATTTGATGCTAACATCTACTGATAGTAACAAAATGCTATCAATTATTGAACATAATAACTACAGCACGTCTCGCAATCCAAATCACAATTAAAACGTTTTTTGCAAATCTACATGCTGACTTGTATATGCTCACACCAAAATGCATAATTCAAAGATTATCGCAAAAATATTTGATTTTTGCGATAAGCCCACTGATTTTATCACAGGAATTTCCCCTTCTGGCAAAAACAGCAAGAAGAGCAGATGCATTTCTAAGGAAACTAAGTTATACTCGCTCTTATCGTGCATCCCGTTGCGCCCTGATATGTGGCTGATAATAAATTCTCTTTTCGCACATCCCGTTGGTTTTCTTGCTCAATTTAATTGTTGTCTAAGTGTGATATGTGCGCGTTGAATGTGCCTATGTCGACCTGCGGGCTCAGTCGATCCACATTGTTCCGCGCAGCTTTTTACTAGGTTATTCATGGCCAGTTAGTAAAAGCACTAAGTACCTAATGTTTCAAGTAACTGGTTAGTGTTAGAAGCATACAGTATTTTAACTGCCTTAAATCACATAGCATAAGTGTAATCCTTCAGATCCATCGTGTTCACGCACTCTCTTAGCGTTGTACGCGCACTGGCATCCGGAAAGCCTTCTAAAAAATTTATCATCAATCATGTTTTAAGGCTATCATGTCTGCATAGCATCAAACCTTGGAATAACTTTCTGCTGGGTTCCAGGACACTCTGGAATTGCCGGGAATGAGACTTTTGATCAAATGGCCGCGCTGCTACACTTCTGAATACAGCGCCCTTAACAACAGTACCCTTGGCTGTCCCTAAGCCACAAATAAGACAACACCTTCGTAAGTCATAGCAAAAGAAGTAGAGTGAACAGACACACAAGAAATTAGACGTAATAAAACCACACTTGGGACCATACACCACTGAAACACGCAAGAGATACACAGAAGTTGCTTTGGCTAGGCTACGGGTAGGACACACTCATGCAACGCACTCGTATCGAGATCTGCTCACGGTATCTTCAAAACCCCAGTGCAGCAGGTGTGGAGAGACCCTATCCGCAGTTCACATACTCATTCAATGCAAGGCACTCGACACCCCATGACGCCAAAATTTTTCTGAACTGCACAGGCAACACATCCCGCTACATCCATCACACTTCGTGGCCGACAACCCAATGCTTTCTATTAATCGTGTTTTCCAGTTTTATCACATGTCAAGTTTTTACAGCTTCTTTCTTATCATGCATAATCATCCTGGCCCTATACACCAGCCATCTTCATAGATTTTTGGTCGCTTCACTTTTGTTTTACTGAAATAATTTAGTATTTATTTGTACATCTGTGTCATCATCAAATAACTTTGTCTTTGGCGCTCTTTGCGCTTATTGGCCTTGCGCCATTAAACCCAAACCATCAATCAATCAATCAACTGGTTAGTGTTCTGTTAGTAAGTGTCATGACCTTTTTTTAAGAGTGTGGGCAGGGGCCGGGGTGGTTGTTGTGCACATACTTGTCGGTGCAAGTGAAAACACGACTGGTGGGGACGTCACTGGAAATCAAGTCAACTGGAGTGACGTACCCGGAAGTGATGTCGCCATTTCCAGCTACGTCATCACCCGTGAGGTCAGTGCAGTGCAATGTAGAGTGCGTGCAGGAACGTGCGCCGGAGCGCCAAACAAGATGTGGTCGCCTCGCCGAGCACAGTGTCACCACCTAAACTATTTCTTGCACCGTGGTTACGCGTTCCCATAACTAACTCCATTGAGCACCTTCGGCTATGCCGTTGAAAGAGTATAATGGCGATGCATTGTGCGGTTTTGGAGAGCGAAAAAAACGACGCTGTGGATCGACTTGTTCAATCGCAGCCACCCTAGCATGCGGACAAACCCCGAGCTATCATCGCTTTAGCCCCAATAGTGGCAAAATATAATATGTATTACTTCAGCTTGGTGATGCTTGTTCAGCGATATTACTTCAACGAGGTCCCCCATGCCTCCCTTGTTTTCCTCCCTTCCATAAACATGGTGCGTCCGTAGCGACCACCCACTTTGAAAATAGCTTCGAACAAGGAGACGGAACGAATATTTCAGGAACCTCGCTCTCCAAAATATTCCATAACTACGTAATGCTGCCATTTTGTAGCCACCCAGATTCATTTTTTATTGGCTGTCTGCTTCCAGCCATTCTTTATCTACGTCCGCAGATAAAATATGGGTTCTATAATGGGTTTTCAGGTTTTCAGGGTTTTTAATTTCCAGTCGGGCCTGTGGGCAGCACAAACTAAGCGTAGGCGTTGCAACACCTACAATCAAATATTTAAAGAAACAGGGTATTTGAATAATGTCGGACGCTCAAGAAAATCACGATATTACTTTCCACGAAAATGAACCGGCCCCACAAATATTTGCGGTAACAAGAAATTGAGTATCCCTTCTCACAGAGTAAAAACATAAAGATGGATGTCATCTATATTCATCCTGCACCAATATTTATCTTTGGCGATGCTGGTCAAGGCAGCACACTGAGCGGACCCAAGTGTACACTCTTTCGCCGAGGTAATGCTGCGTGGGAATATCGTTAATGTGCCTTTTAATATTCAGCGATTTAGAGATATTTATGGAATTGATCAAGCTAAGCGAGGTACGGAGTTCCAAAGTTCTCGATCGAGTGTGCATAAATACGAAAATAGGGAATAAGGTATACATTCATTTATTTTCAACACTGTGAGCCCTGTTCAAACTAAAAAAAAACACTTTCAAATTTTCTTCAAACGAGTCGACTTCGTTGTAATTGAAAATGCACAGTAGTTCAAGTTTTTCCACTCAACAATAGTCTTCACAATGAAAGAGCCCCTAAAGGTATCAACTCTACGCACATAAGGCTTGACAGTACCAGCGTAATTAGTTGCAGGGGATCCTATTCCAGGAGGCGGCAAATGCACACTAGAATTCAAGTTCAGCCCATTGTTATAAAGTTGATAGAAACACTTAAGGCCTGCAAACTTCCACCGTATAGGCATCGTAGCGAACCAGCCCTGGGAAACATGGATGTTACCCAATGTGTATTGTTAGAGGAAAAAATAAACCTAGCCGTCATTCGCTGAATACGCGTTCCAATTTATCTACTAAAATTACACTAGTGAGCTCTAATCTTGGTCTAATTATGCCTTAAGCTTGATACCTGGACCAGGATCTCCTAATTTACGTCGAAACAATCCAAGCTTGCGCTGGTCTCATCCATATATGTTTCCGACGTGTTCATTTCAGTGTAGGCTTACTAGCGATTCTTATGCCAAGATATTTAAGCTTTGTAGAACGCTTTATTACATTGTGATTCCAAAGCGTGCGAAACATTAATGGAATTTTCTTATTTGTAACCATCATGCAAACACATTTATTAAAATTGATCTGCATATGCCATTTCTCGGGCTAGTAATAAATCAGAAATAAAGAATCATTTAGTAGTTCTGGATCAGAAACACTATTGACGCGGCAATACAAGAGGCAATCATCGGCAAACAACCGCACTTCAATCATAGGGTGCACATATGTTTAAACATCATTATTATATAGCATAAACAAAATTGGGCCAAAAACCAACCCTTGAGGTACACGTGATGATACAGAGAGCAAAGCAAAAAGGAACACCCGTTACCTATTTCAGCATGCCAAAAAAGCTGCACCTAAAGGTTGCTTAACGTAAAAGCAAGAATAAATTTTTCCACCATCTTCAACACCAAGCACACAAGTGCGCGCGTGCACACAGACGCACACTCGCAATGATGGAGACCACAAAAGGGTCCGCACAAATGCATCTAAGCCCTTTACTTGCCTGGTATTTAGAAAACCGCAAAACTTTCGCAGGTTTCCAGTCATCCCGTCGCAGGTTTCCCGTGATGACTTGATGCATCGGCCTTACTCAATCTGTTATCATCACGTCCCACGAGGCACTATCATTCCGCTATGTTCACGCCTATCTCGGTGCGCACTAACACATTTAATTATTCGTTTTTTCCCAGGAATATAACCGACTGGAACAATCTCCCCCCTGAAATTATTTCTTCCAGTAGCATATTGAAATGTATTGATGAAATGTTTGATTTCTAAAAAAAAAAAAGAATTTTCACATATGTACCGAATAAGTTTGTACTGCCTTGTTCACGCGTTTTTTTTTTACCCGCTAGAAATTGTGTAACTGGTCTTAACACAATGTAACACCACCACTCCTGCTTAGGCCCATTCCTGGCCCGCAGTATTGTTTAAATTAATAAATAAATAAATCCAATCTCACAATACTGAAAGAGTGAGCCCCAACGAATCGGTATTAAAAATTGTGCAGCTTCTCGAATCCGTCGTCGGCACTATAAGCACTAGATAAGGCTACATAGTATCGGCACTCTTTTCTCCTATTGTTCCGTACCGCCGCCATGATCATTGGTCAGTTCGCATCACGCGAGACTTTTCTACACTGCGACGCTTAACGGGCGCCGCCATTTTGTTGTTTATGCGTTTTAGCCGGTCAACCGTGATAGTCTGAGCTTGTCCTGCCTGCTCGGCGGCTGAGCGCGATTCATGTCGTTCCGAACGCGAATAAAAGTTAACGCGTGTAGCAGCATTTCAGCGCCAGAAGCGCGTCCGAAGATGCCATTTTGCTGCAGCTTCGGCAGTGTCCTTAACGAACGACCCTGTAAAAGTTAGCGGCGAGGCCGTAGAATCAGCACTCTCGCAACACTGATAGACACCACAATGGCCACGGTTGCTCCCTTGCGTGCCTTAGTGACGGTACTTTTATGCATTAACTAGTGACACAAGTCGGCGCCAAGTATAAAGCAAAAAAGTTATCAACCGGAAACACGCTGATTGGTGTGTAATCCAAAGAACCGTCAAACTCGTGAGCCCGTTGGAGGCCTAAATATAGGTTCAGGCACACCGCACTGTAAACGCTTCTCAGAAAAAAAATTTATAAGCCGAAATCATCACGGAACTGAAAAAAAAATGTCTTCTAGAAGGTTTGCGTGATCAGAAGTACCTTTGCAGAAGTGCCGTTCTTCCCACACTCAACGTGGCCTTTATTTACTGTCAGATACGGCCATTTGTTACAATTCTCGCGGATGCTTCAGTTTTCAGCGCTACGTACACCCATCTAACGCATGCAGAGAAAAACATACATGCGGAATATGTTCAGAACATTATCACCTTGACGAAAACTGCCAAACAAAATGGTACTCAAATGCCCGAACTGCGAAAACGTTCACCCAGCCTATCGCAGGTCATCTGAAGTCATTAAAGATTAAAGAAACATTTAATTAGAAACAACTGAAAACGAACCCCTCCCACAAGTGTACAAAAGCACGCTATGCTCTCTTCACGTTGATATGTTGGTGCAGCTAGCCGGGAGGCCGAGCGGCATCTGGTTTCGGCGGCAACTCTTGTCAGGCAGACCCCGCCCCCCCGATGGGGCCTATGACGTCGCAGCTTCGACTGTAAAACCACAGGTGGCTGTGGCGTCCAGTAGCCCTGATGGTAGCGGATCAGTGCTCTCCAGTACTGCTCTTGTGGTCTACGGTGGTTCAGGATGCACGGATGTTGACGACCCTACACCCGGTCCCCCACACACTACCGCTGCAGCCACCCATGGTACGCGTGGACAGCACAATAAGCACCACTAAACGTGGACGGCCTAAAAGACCTGATCACCTAGAAATTATTTTGCCTTGAAGAAAATATAAAAGCGACGCCGATCTGCCCGGCCCCACAGACATGCATGTGGAAGCGCCAATTCGGCGCCAAAAGTAGCCAGCTCCTACTGCTAAGCGCCAAAGCACGAGCGACGTTCCGGACACACTTCTCGTCGCATTAAGCGTTCTCGGAAACACAAATACGGCAGAAAGCATTGACCCCTGGGATTGTAGGTTCCTGATCTGAAATCTTGACGAGATATGCGAAATCCTTTAAGGAAATAACCCTACCATATTGTGTCTGCGGGAGACAAAAAGCAGACAAACTTTCTTGGTCAAAATGCTGTCTTCAGAAAAGAGAGAGATCGCTGCACCAACTACCCTGTATAGATGTAACGGTATAGTTTTCCATACATCAATCGCATTCTGCCACATCAGCATCAGGGCAGCTGTAACGCGGTAGCTGCAACCTTTATCACCATTAGCTGGCTCACAAAACCACGCTCACTGTGCATCATACCCAATCACCTTAGGCTGGGGGTGATGAATCACCTTAGACGCCACGCCTTTTTAATAAGACAAAGAGCAATTAAAGCCGTTTCACTCAATGTGAAAGCTGCCGGAAGGAGCAGAGCAGTGATTCGCCATAATGGGCTGTGGCGCTGTTATCCGCTCACTGCTACATTCATCACACTCTTCGCCACCCTGTCTCACTCTTCTGCTGATGAATTGAACGGCAGTTTGTCTAATTGAATTCAAATTTCCCGCCTTCGCAGTGCTCGCGCGCTGCCTGCCTGGAACAGAACGAGCGGGAGTGCTATTCTTTTTGTGCTTGCTTTCACTCCGCACGTGCCGGAGCCTTACTGCGTAGTTTGGAATGCGTCGTTTTTGGCGGCCACTTTTTCTCGCTTAGTAAGAACCAACACTACGGGCGTTCTTAACTAAATGGACGCAGGAGCTGCCGGTCACATACACAGATTTTGCCTCTAATGTAATTCAGTTTTCTTTGCGCTAAACAAAGGGGAGATGTATGACAAGCGCCAGCGGTACAGGAGTTTCGAACGGTTGTGACTATATAAACCGCTTGTTTTTCGAAGCTATGTTTGAATATGTTACGTCGCTACGCCGCCTGAATGCGGCGGTGGCTCGGTTTATCCGTGTGGTAAACAAGCAAATAGAAGTGTCTATTCTACCCTACTCACTGGACCTGTTGTTGTGAACTGTCGAGGATGTGATCTACAGTGATCTTTCGGTATAATAGTGGTTCTAGTAGTGTAGTGAACTGTGGAGAACTGTAGAGTGAACTGTGTGCTTAGTGAGTGGTGTGATAGAGTTGTGAAGTGATAGGTGCACTGTGTCGTGAACTGTGGAGGATGTGATCTACAGTGATGTTTGGGTGCAATAGTGGCTCTAGTAGTGTGTGTACTAGTGAACTATGGAGAACTGTAGAGTGAACTGCGTGCGTAGTGAGTGGTGTGATAGAGTTGTGAAGTGATATATGCAGTGTGTTGGTTTAGGCGACCGGCGTAGTATTTACAACAGCGGGTCTTTGTATCGGCTATTAATAAATTTTCTTTCAGTCAGCGTAGCAGCGAACGAGCTACGACGCCAAGGCGGGACCCCAAAATGCTCTGCACTTAAACAAATCAGTGCCCTTGCAGTCTGTGAAGGTGTGTGCACAGCGGAGCCGGGCGCAGGCCAAGAAGTGCACAAAACAAACACTTTTGTTCGTAATTTAAGATTGATCACAGTTCCCAGCTAATTATCTAAATGAACCTTGGACGGACTACAGCTTTATTGTAGTGGACGAACGTGGGCGGTCCGTCTCTACACCCCCCGCCGTAGAAGCTCATGCGTTGACAGTGACCAAAGACGGGAATGCCACGGCATTTACAACGTCACTATAAACTATGCACTTATGAAAAGTAGATGAAAGTCGGCGTTATGTTAGAGTCATCTTATCGTCATGTAATTTTTCTCTGGATAGTTTCGACATAACAGATTTTTTTTGCCTCCTGTTTTTGCCATGCGGCATATGGGAGGATGTCTAAAGGAAGCTATGCACTTAAAGGGACACTGAAGTGATATGTAAACATTGCGGGATTACTTGCGCAAATTGTAGTCCGGAGTCCCCAGGCCATGTTTCGACCACCCTGGGCGCGTTTACGCGATTTTATTTAGTAGAAAAATTAATTCGAAAATGCTGTCCTCCTTTTTTTACGCTCGCCCATTTTCTGCGGCGTTTCGTGTGACGTCAGGAGGGGATGAGCTGGAAATTGGCTGCGTTACTGCACGGCTCCCCGGCCTTCAGACAGAGTCAGTCGGCCCAGCGTTTCGTCCGCCGGCCGCGGACGAGTCGTCGAAATTCGTTCGCTCAGTTGAAACGAAGCCAGGACACGTTTGTGAATGGAAGAATCTGCCTTTCTTTACTTGGTTAGTTTGTACACTGTATCTAGCTCCAAGTCAAGGTCGCTTCACACAAGCGCTGCACAAGCGCACATGAGACGCTTCGGTGACTGGTACGCCAGTAGGAAAATATAAGGCCTCTTGAAGGCGGGAGAGAGTCAGCGAAGTCAATATAGGTACTAAGGAAATAAAATCAACTGATATTTTTACCGTACAGCTTAAAACTAGGGTGCGGGAAGCACGTTTTTGCGCTGGGCGAACAAGCACAGCGGTCAGCAGCACGACTACGCATCTGCGAACGCTTTTCCGTCTACGAAATGCAATTGCTAGAAGTGAGCTATTGTGGAAACTCAAGCGACGCTTACTGCACGAGCGCAATACAACAAATAGTCACCTAAGCTACTTGAAATGCCAAAACTAAATAAAAGTGTAAACTGGTTATACAATATATACTCTATATTACCAGGAGCAGCAGAGCCCGCCTTCGTGGCCTAGTTGTCTGGGGTGCTAGGTATGCAAGTATTTTGCAAGTCACGAGTTCGAATCCCCGCGGGTACGTGCTTTTTTTTTTGGTAAGTTAACTTTTTCGTTTTCTGCCGATGTTTTCTACATTGAGTTCACCTTTTTTTCGGCCGCAACGTTCATGGCTCCGCGAACTAGTTCACAGAACGCGTGCAGGCTGGCACTGGCGCGTTAGCGAGTTCTCGTTGGCCTGCTGTTGCCATAAGCACCGACTGCTTGCGGGCAGTGGGCACAGGCCAGAATGAACAGACCCTTGGCCTGGTGCGAACACGCTTTTTACGGTACAGGCATGAGTGAGGCAAGCTCCAAATATGGGGGAAAAGCGCATGACATTTGGGCGTGTGCGGGTACGCGGAGGGCGTCCATGCACTGCGTAGGCCTCGGCTAGTGAATGCTACGATTCCAAGCCGTCCTGGGAGGCTTATCTTTATGCATTTTTACAGGTGACAACATGGCAGAAGCGCGGTACGATGATTACTGAGTTATTGAGAATGCCCATCCAACAACGCCACCGGTTGTGTTTTACAGAACCGAAACCGAAACCGAAACTTGTTTGGTTGCTCACCTTGGGCATCGTCCAATCACGGTGCGGCTCCTCCTAACGTCACAGCTTTAGTTGGTGCGGCCGCCGCAAACCGCGCATGGTAGTTTTCTTCTTTCGCGGTTTGTAAAATAATTACCGATTTGTCAACCGGATAAACGATGAAAAGTGTGCTAATTTGAGCCAGTCTACGCAGTGCAAGCAAAAACGGGAGCTTGACAAATTCACTTCAGTGTCCCTTTAAGAAAGGAAACTATGCACTTATGAAAAGTAGATGAAAGTCGGCGTTATGTTAGAGTCGTCTTAGGGCCTAATTGTCATGTAATTGGTCCGTGGATAGTTTCGACATAACAGATGTTTTTTGCCTCGTGTTTTTGCCCCGCGGCATATGAGAGGATGTCTAAAGGAAGCTATGCACTTATGAAAGGAAACTATGCACTTGTGAAAAGTAGATGAAAGTCGGCGTTATGTTAGAGTCGTCTTAGGGCCTAATTGTCATGTAATTGGTCCCTGGATAGTTTCGACATAACAGATGTTTTTTGCCTCGTGTTTTTGCCCCGCGGCATATGAGAGGATGTCTAAAGGAAGCTATGCACTTATGAAAGGAAACTATGCACTTATGAAAAGTAGATGAAGTCGGCGTTATGTTAGAGTCGTCTTAGGGCCTAATTGTCATGTAATTGGTCCTGGATAGTTCGACATAACAGATGTTTTTGCCTCGTGTTTTGCCCCGCGGCATATGAGAGGATGTCTAAAGGAAGCTATGCACTTATGAAAGGAAACTATGCACTTATGAAAGTAGATGAAAGTCGGCGTTATGTTAGAGTCGTCTTAGGGCCTAATTGTCATGTAATTGGTCCCTGGATAGTTTCGACATAACAGATGTTTTTTGCCTCGTGTTTTTGCCCCGCGGCATATGAGAGGATGTCTAAAGGAAGCTATGCACTTATGAAAGGAAACTATGCACTTATGAAAAGTAGATGAAAGTCGGCGTTATGTTAGAGTCGTCTTAGGGCCTAATTGTCATGTAATTGGTCCCTGGATAGTTTCGACATAACAGATTTTTTTGCCTCGTGTTTTGCCCGCGGCATATGAGAGGATGTCTAAAGGAAGCTATGCACTTATGAAAGGAAACTATGCACTTATGAAAAGTAGATGAAAGTCGGCGTTATGTTAGAGTCGTCTTAGGGCCTAATTGTCATGTAATTGGTCCCTGGATAGTTTCGACATAACAGATGTTTTTGCCTCGTGTTTTTGCCCCGCGGCATATGAGAGGATGTCTAAAGGAAGCTATGCACTTATGAAAGGAAACTATGCACTTATAAAAAGTAGATGAAAGTCGGCGTTATGTTAGAGTCGTCTTAGGGCCTAATTGTCATGTAATTGGTCCCTGGATAGTTTCGACATAACAGATGTTTTTTGCCTCGTGTTTTTGCCCCGCGGCATATGAGAGGATGTCTAAAGGAAACTATGCACTTATGATAGGAAACTATGCACTTATGAAAAGTAGATGAAAGTCGGCGTTATGTTAGAGTCGTCTTAGGGCCTAATTGTCATGTAATTGGTCCCTGGATAGTTTCGACATAACAGATGTTTTTTGCCTCGTGTTTTTGCCCCGCGGCATATGAGAGGATGTCTAAAGGAAGCTATGCACTTATGAAAGGAAACTATGCACTTATGAAAAGTAGATGAAAGTCGGCGTTATGTTAGAGTCGTCTTAGGGCCTAATTGTCATGTAATTGGTCCCTGGATAGTTTCGACATAACAGATGTTTTTGCCTCGTGTTTTTGCCCCGCGGCATATGAGAGGATGTCTAAAGGAAACTATGCACTTATGAAAGGAACTATGCACTTATGAAAAGTAGATGAAAGTCGGCGTTATGTTAGAGTCGTCTTAGGGCCTAATTGTCATGTAATTGGTCCTGGATAGTTTCGACATAACAGATGTTTTTTGCCTCGTGTTTTTGCCCCGCGGCATATGAGAGGATGTCTAAAGGAAGCTATGCACTTATGAAAGGAAACTATGCACTTATGAAAAGTAGATGAAAGTCGGCGTTATGTTAGAGTCGTCTTAGGGCCTAATTGTCATGTAATTGGTCCCTGGATAGTTTCGACATAACAGATGTTTTTTGCCTCGTGTTTTTGCCCCGCGGCATATGAGAGGATGTCTAAAGGAAGCTATGCACTTATGAAAGGAAACTATGCACTTATGAAAAGTAGATGAAAGTCGGCGTTATGTTAGAGTCGTCTTAGGGCCTAATTGTCATGTAATTGGTCCCTGGATAGTTTCGACATAACAGATGTTTTTTGCCTCGTGTTTTGCCCCGCGGCATATGAGAGGATGTCTAAAGGAAGCTATGCACTTAAGAAAGGAAACTATGCACTTATGAAAAGTAGATGAAAGTCGGCGTTATGTTAGAGTCGTCTTAGGGCCTAATTGTCATGTAATTGGTCCCTGGATAGTTTCGACATAACAGATTTTTTTTGCCTCGTGTTTTTGCCCCGCGGCATATGAGAGGATGTCTAAAGGAAGCTATGCACTTATGAAAGGAAACTATGCACTTATGAAAAGTAGATGAAAGTCGGCGTTATGTTAGAGTCGTCTTAGGGCCTAATTGTCATGTAATTGGTCCCTGGATAGTTTCGACATAACAGATGTTTTTTGCCTCGTGTTTTTGCCCCGCGGCATATGAGAGGATGTCTAAAGGAAGCTATGCACTTATGAAAGGAAACTATGCACTTATGAAAAGTAGATGAAAGTCGGCGTTATGTTAGAGTCGTCTTAGGGCCTAATTGTCATGTAATTGGTCCCTGGATAGTTTCGACATAACAGATGTTTTTTGCCTCGTGTTTTTGCCCCGCGGCATATGAGAGGATGTCTAAAGGAAGCTATGCACTTATGAAAGGAAACTATGCACTTATGAAAAGTAGATGAAAGTCGGCGTTATGTTAGAGTCGTCTTAGGGCCTAATTGTCATGTAATTGGTCCCTGGATAGTTTCGACATAACAGATGTTTTTTGCCTCGTGTTTTGCCCCGCGGCATATGAGAGGATGTCTAAAGGAAGCTATGCACTTATGAAAGGAAACTATGCACTTATGAAAAGTAGATGAAAGTCGGCGTTATGTTAGAGTCGTCTTAGGGCCTAATTGTCATGTAATTGGTCCCTGGATAGTTTCGACATAACAGATGTTTTTGCCTCGTGTTTTGCCCCGCGGCATATGAGAGGATGTCTAGAGGAAGCTATGCACTTATGAAAGGAAACTAGCACTTATGAAAAGTAGATGAAAGTCGGCGTTATGTTAGAGTCGTCTTAGGGCCTAATTGTCATGTAATTGGTCCCTGGATAGTTTCGACATAACAGATGTTTTTTGCCTCGTGTTTTTGCCCCGCGGCATATGAGAGGATGTCTAAAGGAAGCTATGCACTTATGAAAGGAAACTATGCACTTATGAAAAGTAGATGAAAGTCGGCGTTATGTTAGAGTCGTCTTAGGGCCTAATTGTCATGTAATTGGTCCCTGGATAGTTTCGACATAACAGATGTTTTTTGCCTCGTGTTTTTGCCCCGCGGCATATGAGAGGATGTCTAAAGGAAGCTATGCACTTATGAAAGGAAACTATGCACTTATGAAAAGTAGATGAAAGTCGGCGTTATGTTAGAGTCGTCTTAGGGCCTAATTGTCATGTAATTGGTCCCTGGATAGTTTCGACATAACAGATGTTTTTTGCCTCGTGTTTTTGCCCGCGGCATATGAGAGGATGTCTAAAGGAAGCTATGCACTTATGAAAGGAAACTATGCACTTATGAAAAGTAGATGAAAGTCGGCGTTATGTTAGAGTCGTCTTAGGGCCTAATTGTCATGTAATTGGTCCCTGGATAGTTTCGACATAACAGATGTTTTTTGCCTCGTGTTTTTGCCCCGCGGCATATGAGAGGATGTCTAGAGGAAGCTATGCACTTATGAAAGGAAACTATGCACTTATGAAAAGTAGATGAAAGTCGGCGTAATGTTAGAGTCGTCTTAGGGCCTAATTGTCATGTAATTGGTCCCTGGATAGTTTCGACATAACAGATTTTTTTTTGCCTCGTGTTTTGCCCCGCGGCATATGAGAGGATGTCTAAAGGAAGCTATGCACTTATGAAAGGAAACTATGTACTTATGAAAAGTAGATGAAAGTCGGCGTTATGTTAGAGTCGTCTTAGGGCCTAATTGTCATGTAATTGGTCCTGGATAGTTTCGACATAACAGATGTTTTTTGCCTCGTGTTTTTGCCCCGCGGCATATGAGAGGATGTCTAAAGGAAGCTATGCACTTATGAAAGGAAACTATGCACTTATGAAAAGTAGATGAAAGTCGGCGTTATGTTAGAGTCGTCTTAGGGCCTAATTGTCATGTAATTGGTCCTGGATAGTTTCGACATAACAGATGTTTTTTGCCTCGTGTTTTTGCCCCGCGGCATATGAGAGGATGTCTAAAGGAAGCTATGCACTTATGAAAGGAAACTATGCACTTATGAAAAGTAGATGAAAGTCGGCGTTATGTTAGAGTCGTCTTAGGGCCTAATTGTCATGTAATTGGTCCCTGGATAGTTTCGACATAACAGATGTTTTTTTTGCCTCGTGTTTTTTGCCCCGCGGCATATGAGAGGATGTCTAAAGGAAGCTATGCACTTATGAAAGGAAACTATGCACTTATGAAAAGTAGATGAAAGTCGGCGTTATGTTAGAGTCGTCTTAGGGCCTAATTGTCATGTAATTGGTCCCTGGATAGTTTCGACATAACAGATGTTTTTTGCCTCGTGTTTTTGCCACGCGGCATATGAGAGGATGCCTAAAGGAAGCAAGCGAGAATAAGGTAGGAAAGCCAGAGAAAGAGATGAAAGCCTGGAAAGCAAGACAGAAGGGCTGCTAAAAGCACAGATAGTCACGAAACCGATAAGTTCTCGAGTCTACAGGTGTGTATGATGTCCCACTTACGTGAAGAAAGTCCATCAGCGACCTGCACTATCTATCTTCCTCCACCCAGCGGGTGTAGTCATCCGGTTTATCCCACCGGAGACCACCATTTCTGAGTTCGAATCGCGAGCTGTCCTTGTTTTCCGCCCACAAAAAAAATGTTTGGTATCAGCTTCAACCCAGTCGAAAAAGAAATCAAGAAAAATTTCTGTAGTTTGCCTTATTTTCGCGTGTCTTACTGCCGTCTTGTCGTATTCTTTTCGTGCCGTGATTGTGGTGTTCTGTCACGCGTCGTATTCCTGTCCTGCTCTTGATGCTCAGTCGTGCCGAATTCCGAATGTTATTGCCCATTGTGAAGAGTAGCATAAATGGCAGTTCTGTTGTGACTACAGGAATATTTGTCGTTAAAAAAACTGACTTTGTCGTTACGACAGATATGTGTGTCGTAACAGCAGATGGTTTTGTCGTAACACCAGGACTTTGTTGTAACAACAGTTTTTTGTCGTACGACAGGAATTCTTGTTAGGTTTTTACGGCATTGTGATTTTAGACTGGGAACAGCCTGAGCCGGGCACTTGGGACAAGTTCCTGGGTCTTCTTGCGAGTGTCCACAAGTCCAAGTTACTGAAGGTGTGAGGTCCACCCTAGCCGGAAGCCTCCTGAGAGAAACTTCCCGCACCCGTGAAAGTTTAGTGGGCTCGTAGAGCAGAAACACGGAGAAAAAAAGTTACAACCGTTCTCTGTAACCATATTCCCGCCGTTGACGTTTATGTATTGACGTCAGCCATGAATTCTGCAACGGTTACAACTTCCCTGTGAAGTAACAAGTTATGATGATTAAATGAAACTAGGCGTGATGATAGAAATTGGTAATTCCCAGAGCCATATATGCTGCTATAACCGCTAGAGTAGAATAGCGCTTAAATTTTTTTGTACAGAAATATTCCCATTTTTGTATCGCATCAGTCAATTCATTGCTTCTAAACGGTACAACCAACCAAAAATACGGCTAATTTGAGGAATTACGACATGTGGATCTCGGTAAGCCTGGGACTACTACTAGGGGCGCACATATTTGATGTATACGAGTGTAAATACACTAAACCTTGGTTATAATTCGAAACCTTTTTATTTGAAATTCGCTTCATTAGGGGTGTTTCAGTTGCCACTGGAAGATAGTGAAAGAAATATTGTCCGCTTTAAAGAAATTATCGTCTATAACGAAGCGATTTTCCTGTCACGAGTACTTCGTTATAAGGATGGTTTACTGTATTAATCACTGATAATCGCATCATATACTCCCCACATAGCAGCCACACACAACACGAATAACGGTAACAACCGGTTGAGCTGTAACTTCATCTGCAACGATATAATTTAAATTACACTGTATAATTACACATAATATACGCGATAATAAATAACGTTTATACCTACCGCTAGTAACAGTGCACTGTTGGTTCAATCAGTCCGTATTTTCTCGCTATCTTCGCGCTGTGTAAAAAATCATGCACGGATTCCTCAGCCGAGGAACGCAGCAATGTGTCTTCAGACAGTAAGGTAGTCAGGCCAGGAACTCAGCGGTGTTGCGCAGGTGTTTTTCCTGAAGATTACATTGGAGATACCAAAGGGAGCATTTTATCGAAGTGGCCGATTTTCCAAAAAAAAACAAGTCTTATCGGGATATGCAGCAAGCTTCAGTGAAACAGACACCCACCATTCATCATTGTCATCATCATCATCGTCATTAAACTGCAACAATAACAACAACCTCTTCCCTCATAGAAATCCTGCATGCGGACGGGGGGGGGGGGGGATAGGTGGGGTTTTTTTTTCGCGCTTCGAACTAAGAGGTAAATTGGAACAACCCCTCATTCGAGCGGAGGATAAAATTGTTAGTACAAGCCAATTTCCGCAGCGCCCTGCGAGATTTCTGGCTGGGATTAGAAGAGGAAAGGTATTTTAGTACGCATTCGTCCGAGCTTGTTAATTCTCTCGGGTGCGGTTTGCCATGTTTCCGGAAGTGTCATCTCATCTTTGTGGCCTGGTACCGCAACAGAAAACACTTCGTAGAAAATACTGTACATGCCTACGCAGCGGATAGCGTGTGCCTTAGTCATCCACTGAATACCTACGATGTCGCACTTTCTTTAAAGTTCCCCATGCAGGCGATGTAGAGAGATAGAGGAAGACGAAAATGCTTAAATGGTTTCACGCGGGCATTTGCTCTGGCTTTGGTTGCGCTATTTATAGCGGCAGTTATGCGTCACGAACTACCGAAACTCCCAACGTTTCAAGTACAAGCAGCGCAGTGAAAGCCTTGTTAGCGTAAAATTGTACAGAATGGAAAGAAAAAGAAAAAAAAAACGTGTTTCCGCCCGGGATCGAACCGGGAACCTTGCGCGTGTGAGGCGCACGTGATAACCACTACACCACGGAAAGAGGGACAGTTCCGCCTGCCAGAATTGACATTTTGTGACTATAAGAATATTTAGTTGTGCAGAGTTCGGCCTTCGTTTTGCATGTGAGTGCTAAGAATTATCTGAGCGTGCTGCAATTGACACAGTATTCTACGCCAACAACTTCCCCCTGAGAGACGGCTATTCCTGCTGCCAACAAGGTCCTTGTTGCGAGAATACCAATGGTGGCAACAAAAAGAGAAAACAATAACCACGTATAACAAGAACGGTTGCGATTTTCTAGTAAATGTTTCAGTTGAATACGCCGCAAGCTTTTGAAGGCAGGGTCACTGTCTGGACTAGGAGGTTACCGGATAAACACAGCCGTTCGTGGTCAAAAGTGCAGTCGCCTGCGGTTTAGGTGATCTCAAATGGACACAAATTAATGCGCGATGCTCAACAGTAAATGCAGCGTTGATGTAATTTAATGTTTTCAGTTAAATAGGACATCTGGAAACAAAATTTTCAACCCCTAACTTTTCGTCATTCTAAGTTGCAACCCAATGCTACGATCGCTGTTACGACTGCTGAGTTCAGTATTTACTCATATTGTTCTTATAACAACTGAAATGCACAAAAACTTTCGTAACAGTGAAGGCTTAAACTCCTGGAACTGAGTGTCACATCAACAAACTATATTTTTCGCGTATTTTTTGCCACTTCCAAGCAGACTGCCGAACTCAGCCAAGTTGTTCCCGGACAACTACCGCCAGCTATCCGCCCGCGACACACGCGTGCTTCTGCGTGGTTTCCGAACCCGCCGCCACGCGCCGCCACTTACACAGGCCGGTCCGAGTTGTTCTCTGCATCCTCCCGGATGCGGCGTCGGGCCGCATCCCAGCAGCTTCCAGAATATCCCCGGAGGAGAGAGACGAAAAAGAGCGCCCCCGGAGGGAGAGCTCCGTGTGGATGCTGACGATGTCCTGAACGACGGCCCATCTGAAACGTGAGCGCTGGCCATCTCTACCGCTTTTCTCTCACAGCTCTGGATGCACTAACGTGTCGCCGGCATTGCGAATCTTCGCGAACTTGTAGCACGTTGTGAGCGAATACGCTGCGGGTTATTTTCGCGCAGACCGCGGTGCGGGCTATCGGCGGTCTTGCACGAGGAGTGAACAGGGGACGTAACGAGGTTGCAAGTACTCTCGGAGCCGCCGTCGTCAATGGCTAGTTTGCCGGCAGGTTCTCGCGTGGCGCGCTGGGGCAGATCGGTTGACTGCATGCGGTGATGCGGTTCGGCGAATAAGAATGCGTGCCCATGAAAGTTTAAAAGTGATAAATGACGCTGGATTCTAAGCTGTGCTGTTAGCTCTGCCGCCTAATTGCAATATGATAGATATGAATATCGGCGGTTATGCAGCTATTTTAGTAAAATGCCGGTGTTCTTTCCTTAGGAGGACGTTTAGTGAAGTTCGTTGCGAGTTTTGCCGGAATTGGTCGCCTTATTAAGGAGCATGAAATCATTGTGTTGTTGAAGATGTAGTTACTCAGGACCGACACTTGTGGGATGGATAACTGGCACGAAACTTTCTTCGTTACAGTTAATGGCGTTCCTTTGAGTAGTTACTGGATGCTGTCGATTAATTGCGAGTGGTTCCGTGGTAGAACAATACATGCCATAACTATTGCTAGCAAAAGCTTACTGTGCCCAAATCGATACAACGCACTGGTTTTGATTGTTCCTTCTCCCGCCTGTGTTCTTCTTGCGCCTTCATCTTATAATTACATTCATGTTGAACTGTTTGGGAGGTTAAGTTTGCATTTCGAGGCACCATCAGCGGTGCAAAAAAGGCCGGTTGGACACCTCACTCTAGGATGATATCCTGTTAATGTTATTGGATCACTTTACGAGCGTTTTATTCACATGCTAAGAGCCGCCACTTTTGAGAACAGCACGCAGATGCAGGCCACGTCATAATCACCGGTCAAACGATGCCCACTGCGCGGCGAACACGTCGCGTCGTCTACAAGCCTGTATGCTGGGTATTATTTACCCAGGAATATGTGCTACTGGAATATATGATTTACCCAGGGATATGTATTACGCGAACATCGGGGCTTTCACAGTTAATCAATAAGCGTATGACAGCTGACATAGGGAAGTATAACATGAAAAGGATTGAGCATGCAGTAAAGAACGGAGGCAGGCTGAAAGCAGTGAAGAGGCGTCTAGGCATGGGAAAAAATCATTTTTATGCATTTTAAGACAAACAAGGCGATGCCATCCCAAATAGGGATAAAATAGTCGGAGTAACCGAGGAGTTCTATAGAGATCTGTACGGCAGCCGGCACATCATGGATAATACCGAACGAGGAAGTAGTTCAGAGGAGATAGACATCCCACCAGTAACTACAGAAGAACTGCAAGGGGGCAAGCACCTGGTGGGAATCAGATAACAGCAGACCTCTTGAAGTATGCGGGGCAAATTGTACCAGAAAAACCGACAAACCTGTATACGCAATGCCTTATGACCGCGAGTATACCGGAATTCTTGGAAGAACGCGAACATCATCCTAATCCATAAGAAAGGTGTCATAAAGGACTTGAAAAATTACAGGCCGATCAGCTTACCGGCAGTCGTCTACAAGGTAATCGCTAACAGAATTTCTGCCAGCTTAGATTTCAGTCAACCTAAAGAACAAGCAGGGTTTCGTAAAGGGTATTCAACAATGGGCCATATTCACACGATCAGTGACGTGATTTTAAGTGCGCGGAGTATACTCAACCACCATATATATAGCCTTCATATGTGAAAACATTTGACTCCGTCGAAACCGCAGCAGTCATTCAGGAATTGCGGAATCAGGGTGTAGACGGGCCTTAGGTAAGATTGATTGATTAATTGATTGATTGATTGATTGATTGATTGATTGATTGATTGATTGATTGATTGATTGATTGATTGATTGATTGATTGATTGATTGATTGATTGATTGATTGATTGATTGATTGATTGATTGATTGATTGATTGATTGATTGTAGGGTTTAACGCGCCGAAAAAAACGCTGGCGATAAGGCACGCCGAGGTGAGTGGCTCCGGGTTAATTTTTACCACCTGGAGATCCTTAACGAGCGCAGAAATCTTGTACACAGCTGCATCTTACCGGTATACTTACCTACGGGGCAGAAAATTGGAGGCTCAATAAAAAGGTTCAACTTGAATGGAGGACGATTCAGTGAGCAACGGCACGGAAGATGATAGTTGTGACATTAAGGGACAAGAAGAAATTAAGAAGAAATATACGTGGAAGGGCATGTAATTCAAATGCAATATAACCGTTGGTCATAAGCGTAACAGAGTGGATCCCGAGAAGGGAAACGGGGAAGGAGGCGGCTGAAAGGGGGCAGAAGAAGTTTGCGGGGATAAATTGGTCGCAGTTAGCACAGGACCGGGGTAATTGGAGATCTATGGGAGAGGCCTTTGTCCTGCAGTGGGCGTAGAAAGGCTGCTGCTGCTCCTGATGCTTATACTGCTGATGACGATGACATATTACACTAATTCCACATTAACTCGAACTCGGATATCTCAAAATATCCGTTAAATCGAAGCTTTCTCTCGCCATGAATTTACCTCTAGTAGCGCTATTTTCCTCCACCCTTATCTCGAAACATTTTTTCGGGGGACCACAGATATCTCGAAATATTGACGGAGAGGACACAAGGCAAAGTCCGCTGCAGGCAGGTGATAAGGTCTGTGTGCGAATGCTTATCTCCTATATACTTGGTTGTAGGGTTTAACGCGCCGACGCAACGCCGGGAATCGAACCCGCGACCTCGTGCTCAGATCTCCTATATACTACGAGACGAACACGGTCGTGAACAGCAAATTTGCACGGAGTACGCGCTGTAGGTGGATGTGTGTGTGTGTGTGTGTGTGTGTGTGTGTGCGTGTGCGTGTGCGTGTGCGTGTGTGTGTGTGTGTGTGTGTGTGTGTGTGTGTGTGTGTGTGTAAATGACTTCCGGCGGGCGACCATCTTCCGCCGTAAATGGCCCCCGCCAAAAGGGACCTTCGCCGTCATTAGTATGCGTCAGGCGCCCTTCAGGTGGCGCTGCCACGCGTGTATTTGTCGCTAGAGTTTAAGCGTCTTCGTCATTAAACCTCTCCGTTCGATCCTGAATATCCCTCCTGGAATAACTGGCGATCTGCAAACTCAAAGCTGCGTAAGGCAAAGAGCGTTGTATAAGAAGTCGCCATTGGGGCTGGCCAGGCCTGTTTGTTGCATTACATAGTTGGTGGTCTGTTCGCGCATCATGGGAAATAGTGTTTCGTAATCCGAAGCACCGTCTACCTCTTGGGGATTAGTTATGCTCGCAGTAATGCCGACACATCGGCACTTTGGGAGTTCATCCATTCGCAATGCCACCGGTGAGAAGATGCGGTCGCGTGGATGTACTACGATAACTGGAACCAAAATAAGAGCTTGTTTAATAACGAAAAAAAAAAACTGGAGTTTCGTAACTCGCTCAATTCGTTTCCATCCACGAAAAATGCTTTCTTGTGTGTGTGCCGAAAAAACTAACACTGAAGGCTCATTCGCGCTATACTTAACGTCACCATTGACGTATTAGGGGGAATACTGAAAGCGGATATATCAATGTTTTAGCTGCTCCCGAGGATTCGATTGGCCACACCAGATGAAACTATAGAGGCGCCGCTGAAATCCCACAGACATGTTTCTTTGCGGGCGCCCGCAATTTACAAAAACAACCTCGCTCTGACGTCATAAGCACTCAGCGAAAAAGGGGCTTGTGGGTCGCAGTTACTTCATCTGTTTTCAGTTAATTAATATCTCAGTTTGTAGTAGAGTGGGTTAAATTCGGCACTTTTGGTATTGAGGCAAAGCAGTGTTTTGAATGAATCCGACGTCCATTTTTTTCTTCTCTACGGCTACTTTGAACAGCGCTAGCAGCTAGTACGCTGGAAAGGAAGGAAACGGCAAGCAGTTGCGTAGCCAGAAATATTTTTCGAGAGGTGTTATACGCCACCGGTAAAATAAATAAAAGGAAAGAGAGCCTGCACCCAAAGAATATCTGCCATTTTTCTGCTTAAATACAGACACAGGGCTAGTTGCTTTGTTCGATCTACTAAAACACTAGTGCACACCTGGCTCTGAGGAACCATTTTTGCCGCGAAACCAACGATCTTCTCATTTTTGTTACTATATTGTAGTTTGTTAATGCAGTGTGTGCTTATCGTAATAGAAAGATACCGTGAAAGAAGGGTGGCAATGCACCAATCAGAAAATTTCCTGGGGGCGTTCTGACACCGAAACAACTCCCTGACTACACTCCTGGGGACAAGAGTATCGAAGCGTGAATGATTAAGTTCTAGGACTCAGCAAAAGCTTAGGCCATTTCTTGACAAAAAAAAAAAAGTGTTATAAAACTAGTAAATGGCCTCAGAAACGCTCGGTGATCCACCCAGCGACGGAACGACGCTGTATATTGTACTATTTCGTGTAAGTAATCCCACTTGCGTGAATTCGTGTAACTTCGTGTAATTTAGTGTAAATAATAACACATACTTAATAGTAAAGTGAGTCTATTTATCAATTAGCTTTCCTGTTTTGCGACCTGGCCGTCACATAACGTCATCGCCAGGGGTCGACGTCAACACTGTGTGCCCGAAAGTTTGCGTCGATGTCTGGCTAGCTCTGACTTGGGCGTAACAACCGCTAGCAATGCATTCGGCGTACGCCGGAGTACGCCGTCTTTGCTCTTGCTTACGCCGGGTTACGTCGTTGCGCGAGTACGTCGATTTCACGCGTGCATATGGTTGGGTCTTTACCGTTCGCATCGGTAAACGGAAACTCCGGCTTCCGGTAACACGGTAAACTCTAGCGCAAACACAGTAACGATATGCTAAAACTCTCTATTATTTCCCGCATGCGCGCAAGCGCGGAGGTCCACGACAACCTCCATTAAAGGCTGTCGCAGTGCAATAATGAACTATGCATCGCATCGCATGTTCAGACGAACCACTTTTTAAAGATCCTGGTTTTACGGCGACTCCGACGGTTGCGCGACGTGACTCACCGCGGGTCAAAGGTTGTGGTTAAAGTGCCTCAGAATTTCCAGCCATTAACCGCAAGCCTCTAGCCGGGGCTTCGAAACCGGCGTTACATGGAGTACGCGTCATATCCATCGCTAGAAGTCCGCAGCAGCCGCCACTCTCAATGTGCGCGCCGACCCCTTTCACCGGATAACGCATTCCGACAGGTGCTGCTAAATTATAGTTCCGGCTGAATTCCACTTTTCCGGATCGCATCTGATCGGATAAATTTGAGCTTTATTTTCATTTCTCAAGAATAAGAAACCTCGCCGCAGGGAACTTGGCATTTCCCCAGGAATAAAAAGAAGAGAGAAAATACTGGTTTGGAAAGGGGAAGAGGGGAGGTTTGTGAGAGGGGGAGAAAAGGGCGCGGATAAATACTTCATGAAGATAAGTCATGTGCCTAGGGGTGAAAAAGGTGCTTCATTATAACTTCGTTCATGTTACCTTTTAAACCTTCTGAATTACTTTCATTGCTTATAGGCACCTGTACGCTTGTGAAACTAGCGACGTCTTGTCACCTGCAGCTGCCTGTTGCAATCGCCTTTCTGTCGTGCCTTTCGAAGAGAATAAGGGCTGATAAGCTGCCACTCCTCGCTCGCGCCGTCTAGCACGATTACGATGGCTGCCAGTAAAAGTCGAACCGTTCCCCCAAATATGTATCGCCCGTAAGATGAGAAAAAATGCGGGGAGTTCCGCAAGGATGAGTTCTGTCACCATGCTTTTTATCCAGGTCCTCAGAACCCTTGATATTTGCGCTTTCTGTACGAATTATTGAGTTTCGAAGTATAATGGGCTGCCCGGTTTATCTGACCGACCTTTGCTGCGGAGAGACTTGCCGTGCCCGCGCAGCTGACCGCGGTTCTTCGGATTGGGGAAGGTATGAACGCTGGTTGAAACCACGAACGAGAATTCCGATGTACCATTACTTTGGGCTGGGGAGCGTTCGGCAAGTATTTTCAAATAATGAACAGAATGCTACGTTCGTCGTGGGAAATAATGGTGTACAACCATTGCCTACTACCGTTGATGAGTTTTGGGGAAGAAACTTCGCGCCTTTCTAAACACAAGGAAGAAATACTTACGTAAGCTCAATAGGTTATCAAATGAAGGGGCATGGGAGTAACCCTTGGATTACAGAAAAAGTCGGGAGGGAAACATCATATTTAACATTAAGAGACAGAATGGTACTTGGCTGTGAATTTACTGTGAGCGACTGATGTGAGTCAACCATCATAGTACCAGAGTGGCTACCGAGAGGCGAAACTACAAGTAGACAAACGAACTTGGTGGAGGGAGCAAGCAAGAAAATTTGGAGACAAAGAATTAACTAGAGCATCACAAGACAGGAGCGGTTATAAGTCTATGCCAAGCCCTTCGTCCTGCTCTCGACATGATGGTGACGACGATTCGGATAACATGGAAACAGCTGTGTGCTGTGACGGTAATGAATTTGCGAAATTCACAGGACTTTTCATTCAACAAATTCAAACTTTATTCTTCCTCGAAGCTTTGTCATTAGCACGTCACATAACGTCGTGCCCACATGAAACATGTTCGGATGACAGAGGCACTAAAGATACCTGAATCCCAAGCAGTGTCTTTAGCTCGGTATACATCGCGAGAGAAAGTTCTTGCATAAACAAAAATGCGGAAAACACAGCAGGATATCCAGAGATCGGCATGAATCGAAGCACGCTCCGAAATGCGCTGCATCCCGGGAGAACACTTACGCCACGTGCCGGTGTCGTTTTCACTTCGTGTGCCTTTCTACGGAACAGAAAACGCTCCTAAGACTTATAAGCAAGCAACAAAGAAGCTAGAAGTATAGAGTCAAATCGCTCTCTTTTTCTGTCCCATTCCAGAACTTCATGCATTTAGATGAAAGTCGATATCTGTTGGAAAGCACGGCAAAGCGCCCGAGTTTTTTAAAGCTTGCGCCGTCGCGCCTAGGGAGCCAGGCTACATTGACCCGGCGGCGCACTATTTGCACGGCGGATTTTCTTCTTATCTAAAATTCAAAAGGTCCTAGCATGGAGCTAGGAATGGTCCCGTCGACGTAGGTATAACTCTGCCGCGGCAGCCAAACTTAAAGAAGCAAAAACAAGGAACAGGCCAAAAAGCACATAAGAACACCGGAAAGAACACCTTTCATGAAAAAAAAAAAAGCTCGATCCCCCGTTTTCAACAACTGTTATCGGTTTGAATCGTAGTCTGCACCCGTAAAAAGAAAAACGCATTGACGGCGTTTTCGTCTGTATTCTCCATGTTGGCCAGACACCAAACTTAGGCAGGTTTATGAGGAGGAGGAGGACGAGGAGGAAGAAAAACTTTATTGTGAGCCTAGTGAAGTGGGAGTGGTTCATCAGTCCCGACGACCATGAGCCGACTGTACTGTCTCAGCCCTGGACATCAGGAGATGCTGTGCATACAAGCCGGCGCAGGTCGTCAGGTTCTCCAGATCTCGCCACCCACCTCCGGCAGAGGGGCGCAGCCCTACAACCTTTTTAACTTATTCGTCCTGGGAGCTGCCATTTTATCAGTGGACTGTGCTAGAGGCCCTATAATTGGCGCTGTCGACAGGACGTCCTTACTGCGCACGCACACCACAGCTCAGTACCTGTCCTGATCTTATGAAAGATTAACGGATGAGAAGGTTTATACTCTGCCGTCGTAAGAGTTGATCCAGTTAAAAAAAGTTCCGTATATTATTTTCTCTTTGTTCGGATTCGGCAAAATAGATGCTCGAAGACAGGATTCAGAGTTCTTCCACCCACCACAGAGTTTCATTGTAATATATACAAGATAGAAATCTGGCGCAAGTGTATTATGTACTGGGTATAGGAACTTTTAACTTGTCTCTTCCATGGCTCGCCAACCAGCCCAAAATTTGCCTGTGGCTGCAAAGAAAAACAACAGTACTTTGTAAAAGACTACTTAAAGTTGTTTTATTAATAAGGAAGTGGAGCCTGAAAGATTTATGTCACGGAATAATAGAATATTTATGGAGGATGAACAACAAAAACGTTACCCTTTTTCATTGGTTTTGGCTTCGAAAGCGAAAAAAAATGGCACAGCCTTCACTAGTGGTGCATGGCTGGAGAAACGGCAGATCTGGCGTTCCCTCTCCCTTCGTTCGAGGCCCGGCTGTTGCACCTCCAATGGATTTCCGAACTTGCCGCTGAAAGTTCTCTATGACTAGCCGGCCCGGATGGTTCATCTGACGTCTTTCACATCTCTCCCAAAGTTGACCTCGCACGCGCTACAACCGGCGGTAACCGGTTTCCCGAAACTACTCTGGGTCTGTAGAGAAAACGCACGTGAGCTGGTGATGAGAACATCACGTGGGAGATCACGCCACGAACGCCGGGCAGAGTGTTCTCGAAGGTCAAGCTGGCCGACGCCGGGCACTCCTCCCGAAGGGCGCGTTCAACATGAGCTCCGTATTTTGTTCCTTGTACTTTGTAGCGTAAGCTACACTGGCCCAGGTTGAGCAGTTTCGCGTGGACAATGAAGGGCCATGCTGCGCAAGCACGAGGAGCATTGGATTGGATTAAATTGGATTTATTGCAATCCAATCCAAGTGGAGCACGTGTGGGTAGAGAATTAGGTCTGCACATTCGCCGGTCTGCGCATTGCAGAGGATTGACGTCATAGCCGCGGCAGACGCACTGGCGCCGGCGCGTGCCCAGCTGTGCGCCTCCGTTGCGCAGTAGCCAAGTCTGACGCTGCGCCGGAGCCAATTGATAGCCGTTTCGCCTGGCTCCTGGAGAGCCGTGCTTCGCATGCGCGAGGAGCAGTGACTGGACTGGACTGGACTGGGTTGGATTGGACTCGACTGGACTGGTCTGGTCTGGTCTGGATTGGATTGGATTGGATTGGATTGGATTGGATTGGATTGGACTGGACTGGACTGGACTGGACTGGACTGGATAGGACTGAACTGGATTGGGTTGGATTGGATTGGATCGGAAATAGTTTTAGCAGAAGTAAGCATGGTAATCAGCTAATCCTAGACAACCAGGAAACCTAAGAATAACCAGCTGAACCTTAGCTCACGCTACGTATATCCTGGCATAGCCGAGCTAAGCCACTGCTAACTTTTTTTTTTCGAGCACTTCACGTGGCGAAAGCCTGGACGACGCGGGGCGTTCCTAACGAGGCACACGCTCACGTGCCCTCGGTATTTTTTCTTGATATTTTTTCCTGGCAACGCTTACGGTGGAACTAAAAGCTTAAGAGTTCTGCTGTTAAAAAAAGCCATCTAGCCAAGCCAGCTAGAACAGGAACGTTGCTAGGCGCAATGGCGGCGCCCACGACGGCCCGCGATTGCAGCGCCAGATTTCCCTGCAGTATATATTAGTAAGAAACTCTATGTAACCAACCTGTAGCCGAGATGCGCAACCCAAGTTGTCTAGGCTCTGTTGTTGAAAGAGTGCGTAACAAGTTTTGTGAGGGCATACTCGAGCGTCATCTGATGGCGGGGAGCTGCGTTGGAATCCGTCGATATATATGCAACGCGGCAGCGGAGGTGTTGTCTAAGGAATGCGAAAGCCGATATTGAAAGCTCGGAATGCCGCGAGTAGCCATCAGACGCTATGTAACCCGTAGTGTTGAAGTTTCCCGAGATGTGTGCTCGTAACGTTTCCGGCAAGATCGACCTGTGTAGATAGAAGAGGGACCGGCCGCACTGTTGAGAGCGGCGGGATGTCTATAAAATTTCTTTCAAACGGTGGTGTAATTTTGGGCCTGTGCTTTTGTAACTGAAAATGGGCCCAGGAACTCCGGGTTTTGTTCCTAGTGTTAAATTTGCTTGAACTCCCTCATTTGCTGCGCCGCAGAAAATTTGGAAAGTTGTGGATTCTTGTAATTGGATGATCCATCAATAATCGAAGCCGAGTAAACAAGAAAAAAACATCACTGATTTGGTGTAGACAGGCGAATTTATCGTCGAAGGGTGTTGTCAGCAGAGTATTAGGAAACAACGAAACGAGGGAAGAGCGAAACGGGAACTCTTGTAACGCTTTTAGGATAATTAGTAATGTAGGCGTTCATAATTAAACTAAAATGTTCAACCGCAACCATAACTTAACCCGCCTAAAAAGCAGGAATCACGGTGTTGTAGTTCTCTTTTTTTTTATTCCACAAAATGTAAGTCACGTGATATATGCGGTCACAAAGAGCCATAAATGTGATCCC
This sequence comes from Haemaphysalis longicornis, assembly GCA_013339765.2. NCBI lineage: Eukaryota > Metazoa > Arthropoda > Arachnida > Ixodida > Ixodidae > Haemaphysalis > Haemaphysalis longicornis. The sequence continues at coordinate 104,070,610 of CM023455.1, read as the reverse complement.
TAACGTGAAATTTTCCCTGTATGCAGACGATATTGCCTGATAGATAAGACATGGGAGTCGCCGGAGGGGGTTTGGAGGTTGGAACTCCCTTCGAATTTTTTTTCGAGGCAGCGTGTAAGCGAGACTTAGTGTTCCTTTCGACAAAGATTGTGTCTAGAGGGACGTCTCACGGTACCGTAAGTGCTCCACTAAAGCGACGTCCACCAGCGTTCGATAAAAAAAATGCCTCGTCTGGCACTACTTCGCCCTCCATTAACGTAGCCTAACGTAAACTAACCTAACGCAACCTAACGAACCGAAAAAAAGCATTTGAAAAGTAACCTAAGCCATAAAAATTATACTTAAAACTTAAGATGGAAAAAAATTCCCCGCATTTCCCCGAGGGGAAGAATGTGAAAGTGCGAATGCACGAGTTGAATTTGCGCGGTTCGGTAATGTTCGCGAAAGAGAGATCACACACACACACACAACTACAAAGAAAGAAAGATGCATTTATTCACAGACACTTATTTGTGTTGTCGTTGTACTTGATTGCTAGAGCGGATCTCAGCTTTGAAATTTCGTGTCAGTACTCCTTAAGCGGGTTGCATTAGCACTTTCTCACGCCCGATTCTTGGCCAATCCCCCACGTGGGTATGTGCCATGTCAGCGGCCAGGCAGCGCGCGCCCATCTCCCCCCGTTGCCAAGGAAGACGAGGAGATTCCTGGCCAATCCCCCACGTGGGTATGTGCTATGTCAGCGGCCAGGCTGCGCGCGCCCATCTCCACGTGCGCGGACATCGCCGGTGGACGCAGGTTCAGGGTCGCTTAAGAAGTGCATTGCACTTAAAAGGAAGCAAGAGCCGAACGCAAACCTTTGCCCTTCGTAACAAGAAGCTATGACGGAACCTCTGCACCAAAACGGCAGACACTCTGACCTGTGCCAGCCCACCCTTAAATACTGGAATGTTGTTGGACGGCACACACTGCGTTCAGGAAAACTCGTCCCTTCCGATGACCCAGAACCCCCTCCGAAAACAGTTTCTGGCTACGGCGCTGGAATAAGAGGCAGCGTAGATAAACAATACGGAACAAGTAGAGCAAAGAGATATAAAGCAAAGCTGAGTATCGCATACCTCTTTTCACGTACAGCAATCCCTCGTTAACTCGAACTCAGATATCTCGAAATATCGGTTAAAGGGGCACTGACACAAAATTTTGAAGGCGAGATAACTTCGGAGATAGATTGGTGGGAACACATATACATCATCTGCAAAATATCAGCGGCGAATACAGCGTAGAACATATTTAAAATCAATTTTAAAGTGCGCGAAACGCAACCGAGCAGCCAGCAGAGGACCACGCGCAATTGCAAATAAACAACATCCACACACGTCACGAGTTTGTGTTTGCCGCTTCCGCACTGCCGGCGCTTTTTGCCGGCTCGCCCGGCTCGCCGCTCCAATCGGAGGGCCGGAGGGCGGAGCTTCTGCTCTCGAGAACGAACGACCCGATCGTTGGCGGCGGAGGCGCCGTGATTTCGTCAGCTCATCGGGCAGTTGGCCGCGACCAAAGTTCTACAGCGATTCCAGGCACTCTGTTTCTATTACTGTTTATTACCATTGGATGCGAAAACGCGGCGGAGGCAACGAAAAAGCCCACTGAGCTAGCCGCACGGTCGCTGTGCAGGCGGCGGCCACGGCCGCGGCCGGTGCAGGTAGCTCGAGTGATAGCTGTTACCGCTGCACGAAATTGTCCCCAAGTCCGACCATGGTGGCTTACATGAGAAAGGAGTTAATGATATGCGATGGCGGGTTGCATTAAAAATTGTCATCATGCACCGCTTACGAGAGCGGCACGCGAATATCCGCCGCAGTGCTAAGCCGAACACATCTGTAGGCGGGCCTGTAGGCAGACCGGCCGGCTGCTCCCAGCGCGCATCTTGCCACCCACCGTCTCGAGCGTCGCGCGTCGTTCTTTAGCCGCGGTAGCATTTGCACTCGCAGCGCCTGCGTCACATCCACGGTCGCTTTTTAATTAAGCGCCTCACGAGATCAGTACGTGGGGACATTCGCAGAAACTGCCGTCGATGCGGATTCGACAGTGCTACCTCGGTTCTTCTCTGTGATATCCCTCCGACGGTCACGTGGTCAGCTTTGTTCACACAAAATCCACAAAATCCATCGTTTCGCGGCACTCGCTGAAACCGAAACTGCGACTGGCCGCATTGAAAATGCCTCTAATTAAACAACCGTCGCACGCTGAAGCAAATGAGGTTTCTACAGGTTATAAGTAGGTCACTAGCTACTTATCGCAACAAAAAAAACAAGATGCAAAATTTTTGTGTCAGTGCCCCTTTAAGTCGAAACGTTTTTTCGCCGTGCACGCCATAGGCGCCATGTATCTGCTCCCTTTAACATATCGCAACTCCGCTTAGTTTTCAGTGGATTTTAGGACTTCGGGTTAACGAGGGATTACCGTGTTTATGAGAGAGAACAAAAAGATTTTACCATGTCAGGGCACTGAAATAGGTCATGGCAAACTGTGTATCAGCTGAAAGCTCTAGTACAGAGATTATCAGATGACATGACGCAGTCTCATCAGCAAAGGGCCTCATTAACAACATCGTTGCTCGACGGAGCGGATTATTATTGGGAGATCGTTGCGGGACGAACAAAACGGCTTCAAGACAAAGTAATGGCCACGGAAATGATTTTAAGGTGGACGTTGCATAGACTGACACAATTTCGAGCCCAACAAATTCATTCGTCAACAGTGATGGTGCTGAAGATAAGCCCTACGAATGAGGGTATGAAAAAACGAGGTGAAAAGGCTTCCTCTTTTTATAAAGCGGCCTGTAGCCACTACGCAGTTGATTAAAAAAGCCAGCGGTTCGATATCGCGTGCTTATAAGAGATGATGGTACCAGATGTGATTCATGCAAGCAACAAAGCAAATCGGCGAAAGGCATTAATGTACACACAGTTATTCTCGTGTTTGTCCGTATTCTCGTGCTCTTCTATTCTCGTGTTCTCGGGCTGTATTACCGTGTTTGTCCGTTTTCAAAACGTCCGTTTTGCGTCCGTTTTATTTACAGTTGTAGGCGGGATTTGGGTTGGCTTTTGCACAACTGTTTTAGTAAACACATTTTAAACGACTAAACCTATTTTGAAACTATCTTTTATGTGTTTGAACCAACCAACAACAAAGCGACGAAAAATCGTCTGCTCCGAGAAGCCGCGGCTCATAGTTTCTCCGCACTTGCATGGCATCGCATCCGACTGTTCGCTTTTAGCCAATCAGGGCTTGCTCAAAACGGACACTTTTAAAACGGGTATATAAAACGGACAAAACGCGATAATATAGCCCCTACACTGTTTCACCCTGCAATGCATTAATGCTTGCATTGCGCGATGCGAGTCAACCCTGTGCTCGACTCAACCCTGTGCTCGACATCGTCATTCGTCCAAATTTTTTGTTTGCAGCATGAATTGGCCAATCGAGTGCATTCTGTGGGAGGTGAACAACGGGATTTCATTTGTATGTAGGAGAGTTTTCGTTCTGTTCAGACAGTAGAAAACATCTTGTTTCAGTCGTGGGACATTTTGTTTTTCAGAAAAGACGTTGTTTTGATTTTACGGACACTGCAAAAGAAAAGAATGAAAGAAAGCAGCCGAAATGAAACTTGAAATGCCCACTGCGCTAGCCGTACTTCCGCACAGTGAAAGGGAGTGAGATAGATAACCCGGGCAAGCAATAGCGGCTGCGGTATTTTCATCTGCTTTCATCTGCTTTGTCAAATTTGAAGGGAAACAGATATGGGAGTGCAGTTATTCTATACTTGTGCTCTTTTGTTTCCTTCCTGAGTCTCCCCCTCTCCCACATGCATTTCTTTTCTTCACGGCAACTCTTCGCGGGGAGAAAAATCCTGCAGCAAGAAGCAATCTTTCGTACGGCGTGCAGACATGAATGATGACGGGGAATCCGCTCCGGGATGTTGGTGAGGGCGCTGCCGTGCGCGAACCGCATAAAAGAGAACACATCCGTCTCAGGTTCAATTATCTTCAGAAAGATTTATTTTCCGGTCATGGAATGCGTTCATGAGATGGCTGAAAGGAAGAACTGCTGCTTTCAACCGTGTGCGTTATCTCCGCGTTTGCCAGACGCACTTCCGCCGGGGGAAAAAGAACGTCATCGCACTCATGCATGACAGGTTGTGGTGAACCTGCATGGAAAATTACGAATAGGTAGTATTTATTGCTTCTTTCATCGTGTGAAGCTTTAATTTTATCCGAGAGGTGTGAAAGCATTGCCCTTCAACAGGAATAAACAAGAACACTAAAAAGCATAGACGAAAACAACGAGTCTTGCCCTTATATATAGCATGGATTAACAGTACTTCCAGCATGGCATTAGGGACAGCGTCCCAGAATTTTGTGGTTAATATATGCGTTGAGACTGGGAAGTTGTGATCACAAAAATGTGGATATTTTAAACTTAAACGCCCCTTTCTTCCACCGGAGCGCATGAGTGGATGCGCACCTGCATACGCACAAAATACAAACACAAACAACATTTACACATCTACACACACATGCACGCACGCGTGCACACACGTGCACACACATTCACAAGCACATAGTAACATATACACATGCGTAGGCACATACTAATATACACACATGTAAACACACATGCACACACGCATGTACACACGCCTGCCCAGACACTTACATGCACACACACATTTATGCACATGCATGCGCACACAGATGCGAACACGTGTTCACCCATTCAGAGACACACACATGCACGCATACACATACACGTACACAAACACCTAAAACACCTAGCCACACAAGCACGCGTAGGCATTCACATTAACAAACACATGCGCCCGCACACACACATGCACACACATGCATGCACAGACAAAAACACAAACTCGCATATGACCATGCACAGGCGCACACACATGCATTCACACACACATTCACACGCGCACATGCAAACTCACACACAAACATGTGTACGTATATACGTACATGCACACACATACATATGCCCACAAATGCACACGCCCATCCACATTTACACGCATAGGCACACACATACATACACACATGGAGGCACGCACACATATACACCCGCATGCAGGCACATACACACTTGCACACATGCACACACTATACAACTTTGTACCTTTAGTGATCCCAAATTAACTTTTGTGGATGCATGTTAGGTATAATAGCAAATGATTCTTTCAAACAAAATATGACTTCTCAATTCAACACAATCATATAGAGTCAATTCTGCCTGCACCTTTTTACCTTAAAGTACAAATGGTTGTGGTAAGTGGGGTGTCGCGATGAGTGGAACTGGTTAATGTAGCTACGACCGACAGTGGAAAACCGTAATGTGCTTAATTTTTTCCCGTGAACTGTGGAAGGATGTATATCTTAGCAAGTCAGGCTGGGAAAGTTTACAGAAGCGCCATAGATATCGTGAAAACAGGCAACTGGAGGGCTCAGTTCCACTCCTGTCAGTTTCGCAGCCACCGAAATAAATTCTCTACTTCCTAGCACGGGTGCTGTGCGCGAGAAGCCTACATTGTATCACTCAATACGACTTGTGTAAGAGCCACGCTCTTCTTTGTTTTAAAACTGTTTTATGGAAATTTCTCCCACCCTCTAACGATCACGAAAGTATTTCCCAGAGACCTTCAGTAAATGATTCCGGACTAACTCCATAAAATAGCCCCTACCGCGAGCACTGCGAATGTTAGCTGATGCGAATGCCACTTGGTACCACTTCTACTACTGAACCAAGTCTGATAAAGACCTCTTTACAGTGCCCATGAAGAACTCCCTTCGAAGGCAGTAATTTATGTTAAATGCGAAAGCATTATTCGCACCAATAAGCGGAAATGCGGCGTCCGGCGTCGGCTCGTCTTCAAGATGGTCCAGAAAATGGCTGGCTGCGCAAAGGGAATAAACAAAAGAAAATAAATTCGAACCAGCGCCCTATCGAATGCGACTCCAACAACGTATCCCCTGTACCTTCTCCGAGCTTTAGCTTCAGCAAACAAACGGTGAAGCTAGTATATCCGTTGAGGCCTTCCACTTACAGCCAGTGCTGGATACATGTTTTGAGGTCTACAGGAGTAAATCCAGCACCTATACAGAAATATCAAAGCGTGCGCACGCTAAAAGCATATATGTAGGGCTTACAAGAGCAACCAAAAACAAAGAAAAAATGAAGCAAGCTCTTACTAACGCGTAAAACTTGAAGGCAGCGAAGCTGTACGCAACCTTCACGACCATCACGACGGTTAAATTCCACGGTTGCAGCAGATTTGCTTTTTCTTCGTTGCCGCAAGTACCTTCACTCCAATCCATATTCATAAGTGGGAGCTTCTTTCATTTTCTTGAAAGTGATAATCATTGGGCATCACCTTGTAGGGGCGTAGGCGACGTGTCTTTCTCGTTCCGATCAAGTGTTACCACGATTACGGCGAATGACCCGCCGCGGTGGCTGAGTGGCTAAGGCGTTGCGCTGCTGAGCACGAGGTAGCGGGTTCGATTCCCGGCCGCAGCGGCCGCTTTTCTGATGGAGGCGAAAAGCAAAAATGCCCGTGTGTTCGAGATTTCGCCGCACGTTAAAGATCCCCAGGTGATCTAAATTAATCGGGAGCCCTCCACTACGGCGCGCCTCATCGCCTGCGTTGCGTCGGCGCGTTAAACCCTACAATAAATCAATTACGGCGAACGCTGGAATTTCTTTCGACCAATGTTGGCAAATCTCGCTATGTGGGTACGCGTCGGTTGACAAACCTGCTTCGGGGACGCTGGTTGGTCATCGCGATGCATTTGCACACGAACGTTAGGCATTTTCTTGGTTTCGTTAACTGCGGGGCGGTCGCCGCGAGGCTTGCGCTCACGTGCACGCGCTAGGCAATTTCTTTGTATTTTGAACTGCGGACACAGAAAATTACCATTGGCCACACAGCTTTGCTGTTAAAATATAAGAAAACTATCTCTTCCCCGGGCACACACCAGTACCCCTAAGGGGAAGACGAATACGGAACCAAAGGAGAAGGCGAAAACAACACAAAGGAAGAAAAGACCGTGGCGGAGGTGTTAAGCGGACACAATCACACCACAGGAATTCTACAGAAGAGGACAATATCAGGACACACCAACCATAACACATAAACGATTGCACAGTTTATAAGATTTTTTCTGTGGTTACTTTCCATCGCCTTTGCTTATTACGCTTTCCGAAAGCATTTGCCGGTCACCAGATACTTGGACCACGGGCCCTATTTTTCTACATTAAAAGTAATGCTACAACTTCCACTTCTACTCTTTGTTCGTACCCTATTTTTGTTTTATTGCTGTAAAAAGATGGTTTCCTGGGCAGCTACAACACTTTATTGAGATAAGCGGCTCACACAGTCCTAACTTGGAACATTAATCGTATTCATGTCTTTCTTCTTCACCTATCTCCGCGGTGATCTGCTTTCCCTCAGCTGCCCGGTAATTCGTGTGTGTTAGCAATATAGCGCTATTTAATTTCTTTTGAAAGCCTAGATTTCCTAAACCGAGTTTTTAACGCTCAAGAGAGTTGCGAAGCCCAGTGACCGATTTGCTTGTTTTGCAAGCCTCCGCTCGAAATAGTAGCCAATAATAAATTGGCTATTTCGAGCGGATGCTTGCAAACTCGTGTATCAGCGGTGTATTAGTTACTAACTGGTGTATTAGTTACTAATAACTGATGTATTAGTTACCAATAAAGTAGCTAATACACCAGTTTTATCAATGCGGATGGCTGGAATAATAGCAAATCCGTTACGCTGTGTTACAGTCGCCTTTCAGACACCCATGTAACCGGGATCACTTGAAAAACCCCTCGAAAATAAACACCCCAAATGCGAAACTGCGCATGCCCGGGCAGGCAAAACACCTATTCTGGCCTAGCCAATCTTCGTTCACGCGTTCCGCACTTCCACGCCGCCATCTCCTGCCCCAAATGAAAAGGCCCCGACGGGGCGCCTTAATACAAAATTCACGTTCACTCCATCGCCGGCGACACCCTGCTTTGGCTCGGCTTGGCTTCGTTCGCGCCGGAACTCTATATACGAGCTCTAAGCCAAGCTCTGCTGTAAACTACTGGCAGCCTCGTTGCGAGTTCCTCCAGCTTAGAGACCCTCGCCAAAAGACGGAAGGGGAAGAAAAAACGCCACCATTTGGAAAGAAAGCCACGAAATCTAATCTTTTTTCCCCGGTACGCTTTATCTCTTTACTTATCAAGTTATTTCAAGCTACCGTGTCAACTATTTTTGTATCACTAGTGATACCTAGTCTTGCGCTTTATTCAATGACTGCTGTGATTTGACCCATAACGCAGTGTTCACAGGGCCTTGTGTTTTTTTCCGTGGGTCGGTGGGGAGTACTGCGTAGGCATCAATCTCGCGCCCGGGGCAATTTTCGCCGAGCGACCAGGCCTGTTTCCTCAGTTAGGCCTCTTTCCCCTCTTTTTGCTTCCCTATTTCCTGTAAGGGCTGAGGAAGGGGCGAAAGGGAAGGTGAACTTGAAAGGCCGTGGAAGACGGACGGAAGTGAGGGAGGGGGAAAGAAGGAAGAGAGGTCGAGGCAAATAATGCCGCCCTTTATTGGCAATCGGCACTCGCCAAGGCTGCTAGCGAGAGCTGCATTGCCTCTCTTTGCGACGCTGGCCCGCTATATTGTATGTGTGTTTTATAAACGTAGGAACGCAACGTGGGTAATGCCGGCGTGTTTACTGAGCGACAGCGATTGGTTTTGCATATACGATTTCTTAATTTTGGTACGTTGCATCGCAGGGACGGCATAATGATTCTTCTATTCGCTTGCGCACTATGATTATGTGTGTCGTTATTCCATGAAATTTAGCAAACAAACTATGCCAGGGCGGCCAGGTGATGTAGTATGGCGTTGAGTAGGTTTTATTGCCCAATGCAAGAACGGACATTAATATTCCACCCGAAGGGTAGTAGGGATTCTATCGCAGGGAACTAAGCATTATCTCAACTACCCTCCTTGCAGGTGGAATGCCTGCTTCGGTCCAATATTATAAGGCTCGAAAATGAGAATGAATGCGAAATGTGGTATTTAAGTTGAATTTCTTCATCATATTATGCTTCATCCTATTACAATGCCGCTTCTCCCCAGTACTTCGGCAGTGACTTCTACAAAGAAGGGACGCCAGGATGCTCTCTCTCTCTCTCTCTCCTCAGTTTACATACGTAGCCATCTGGGTAGCGTCGTCAAGTAGCGCTTAATGGCGCTCCGTTACCGATTGAGTTGGCGAGAAAGCCAGTTATGTTTCACGCATGCGCAGTTGACGCTACCTATTATATACTACCAAAAGAGCTATAAGCCTTAAAGGGGCATGCAGACAAAACACAAGTTTGGTTCATTCAAGAGATTGCCTCGTTGGAATAATACTGACACCACTTTTAACGCACATTTTTTCTCATATAAGCTATAGAATTAGGAAAAAAGGAAATGGCCATGCGACCTGCCAGCTCATTTCCCGCAACGGACCCTATGATGTCGTATGTGCCCAGCTGTGCGATTGGCTGAGGCAGGCATGCAGAAGCAAACGGAAATTAGGCAGGGCTCATGAGCTTGCCGAACGAGCTATTTGCGCTTAAATGTAATGCCTATTCATTTTACAGCAGTAAGAATGCTGGGGTAAACAATGAAACTTAAGAAAATACACGTAAACATAGAAGTACCGATGCGCACTGCTGTTGGCGCTAGGAGCGCTATGCTTGTTTTAGATGCACAGCTGTTCGCCGCTTTGGAGGTGCCGTACACGACACTGGCCGATTGGCGTAACCGACGTTGTCTTACATGACCCTGTTTGTTCGAGCATACCCCATGTTTCACGAAACGATTACTTTCTAGCGTAGCAAAAGCAAGCCAGGTGCAAATACGGTAAAAAAAATAACACTTCTTGCTTCAACGACGCGAAACTGACAGCAAAGCTGTATACCTCTACCCCCCAATGGTTCCTTCTCCGTGCGCAAAAACGCCAAGCGCCACGAACACACTTATACACTGCATGCTTCGCCCTTCCCCAGGCTTCACGTTAGTGGAGATGGCCCGGATTTTAGCAGCACCATACATGCACAGCAAGGCCATCAAATAGGCTCGCCTCTTCCCATTTACTTGGCCGTTTTGTCGGCGCAACCAGTCTTGGATGCCTCATCGTCTCCAGCCATAAATGAACGCCGGTGACGGCGTCGCGGGGCGTTTAACGATGTTCCTTGGACACAGCCGGCGAGACTCATCTGGCGGTTATTGCCGGGCAGTTAAAGAGAAGCATCACGACGTCGTGGCGCGACGTTGACGGCTTTATGGGACACCGCCGCGGGCTCAGTGACTCGTTAATGGACTCGGTCGATCGATAAAGACGCCTGTCGAGCATTGGGCGTCATTCGGTTATTATGCAGTTAACTGACTAGATCGGCGCTGTCTAGGATTTACTTACATTTTTTATTCACGCGCATTCTTAAAATCGTCGCCGGCTCAGAGGATTAACAACTGCAGTGTCTGCATGTCTTGAAGAAGCAGAATATGATGCTGGAGATACACTTGATGATTATGAAAATGGTGTACCATCATGAATCATGGTGTACCATCATCATGGTGCACCATGGTACCATGGATCTAGGTGTTGCATCGAGACATGTTGTCTGTGTAGACGTTTCACCTCGAAGTAGATGGATCTTAGGGATTCTGTCAAGCTGCGTCTGTCGGAAGCTTTTACCCAGTCCCCTCTATCACTTGATGAGCAATAAAGGGTTATTATTATTGTACTACCATTATCGGGCACACTTTATTATTTATCTTCAACTCGTATTTTATAGTATCAATGGCATGAGCGGATGCTTTGCTGGCAAGATATGTTCGATGCGTCATAAGACTAGCCTGATGCTGAGTTTGGAAGGCTGTGGGACCTATTAATTACCTATATACACACTGCGTATTCCTCTAAAGCGGTGTAGACCTTGTTCATTTAAATGCGGATTGATTGCTTTCGCAAATGCATTGGCGAGAAGACATTTTTACAAGCTTAATGAGGCATTTCTATGTGGACGGAACGAGGGCAACTGTCTGTCCGTATTTAACACTTGTGTCGGGATATGAAAGCATTTTTCCAGGAGCAATATAAGGGCTCTGATATCACATCATGTATGCTCTACCACCTTTTACTAAGTGCTCCAAAAGCCCCGTGTATCCCTTTAGAGCACTGTGCACTGCGCCGATTTAAAATCGCCTTCACTTATGTACCCAAGTGCATTGCCGGAAAGTACACATTCTGAGGGCAGTGAAGGCAATTTTGTGTGAAAATATCGATGCCGGTGGCCTTTTACTCGAAACGTTACCGTGTACACCGGAAGCGCGACACATCACGTGATACATACGTTCAGACGGTCTTCCTGCGGGGAAGCTGGGCGCAGAAGGTGGCAATGGCATACGATGTATTGGCTGCTTTCACCCCTCCCCGGCTGCTTTTTGTCTACGTGACAACAAAAATGTTCTTACCACCACCACCACCACCCATTCCTCGTTGGGCCTGCATTAAAACACTTGCACATCTAGATTAACGTGTCGTAGAAGACTTGTACAGGGTGGCATTATTAGGGGCGAAGCCCCTGAGGGGCTGCGGCTGTTGGCGTCTCCTGTCGTCGTCGTCGTTGTAATCGTGGTCATAATCGTCTTCTCATGCAGTCACGGTACGAAAACACCTGAAAACTTGGTTACGCCTGGCACTAGAATGTAACGCGTACTAAAAAACACCGGAGCTTCGTTCAAAGACAAGATGCTTTTACAGCAAAGCTCCATACATCTACCGCAAAACAGGTTTATCTCAGTTATCAAAAACGCCAATTGTACACTGCATGCTTGGCCGCTCACCAGGTTTCACGTTAGTGGAGATGGCCCGTGATTTTTTTTTTGTCTCGGTATTAAGCGGTCAGATACAAAAAGTGTCCAAGAATAAAGGTGAAACGAATTACGAAAAAAAAGCTTTAGCGATTGGGGACCAAGTTGGCAGAAAAGCACTACGTATTTTAAGAGAACACTTCGAACGCAGCTGGACCCACCCAACACTAGGTTGTTATTAGAGTTTATCGTAATGAAGAATACTGCCATTGCAGTATCCTCGCTCGAATTAACGAACTTTCTGACCTGGTAAGCAGAACGTCCCATCTACGTCATTAGTCACGGTGCGCTTCGCATGTCGTTTTCAGTATTTAACCGATCGCTTACGCCAAAAACTCAGCACAAATATCGCAGTCGCATGGCACGCTATAAATCTCCCGATGCTGTCGCGATTTTAAGCAGTGGAAATAAAAGGGCGTACGAATTTGCGTAGCATAGTGCGTCGAAATTAACCACATAGACGGTGGAAAATAAAGTACAGAAATGTACAGAAAAAAACCTGGCGCGCAGGCGTTTAGATTAGCGAGTTAGTGAGCCGAAACGAGTAGCCAATGGGAACTTACCATTGTTCACTCATGTTAAACATTCCCTGCGTTGGCTTAACGACATTTTTGTGGCGTGGGTCTTTACGACATGCGATTTGTTATCTCTAATGAATTTCAGAATACGAACGACAGCAGTTATCAAAATTTTTGTACTTCTCGTACAATTTTGGCTGATCTGTTAGTACACGTGCATGACATACGCCTAACGATGTCACTTGAGCTTTGGTCGTTGCAATGTTTAACCAGTCATTTACGATGTGTATGTCGCAGCAAAATTCTCATCAAAACACGACATTGTTAATACTGAGGTGGATGGGTGGTTTGAGTCAAATTTGAGGAAGATTTTGAAGGAAGTTGGGGAGACTTTGAGGTGCATTTTATAACGTGGTTTGATCTTGAGCAGTTGTCAAAATCCGGGAGACGTTGAGATGTTTTCGATTCCTCCCCCCTCCCTTTTGGCATACCTGGAGGCCGACAAAGACCTATATCACGCCGACATTAAACGTATTTTCACCCCTCTCCCCATAGTTGAACTCATTCTTTACCGCATTTATAAGTAGAGTAACTTGCTGGTAATTAATGCGGCTGATGCACGGCGGCCAAATGAAGTTCAATGCCATCTTCTCCGCTATTCTAGTTCACAGCAAGCGTTGAAAGTACCCGAAATTCACCGTAGTTTCAGCGAGCGAAACTCAATGGCAAAAAAGTGTACTCTGCGCTGACAGACCATGCACAATGGCAACGTAAGGCAAAAAGTTCTGAATGTGCTGGATGTTTTGCTGCTATTGAAAGTGTTTCCTGAATGCTAACATTTGATTTTATTGCTTTTGACCGTATATCGTTGCTATGTTTTGAATTATGTTCTGTTGCTATGTTCTGCTGTGTTCTAATTACCGAGAGCTACCTGTATTCCCATTTTAAAGCTTGCATTTGTATGATTACTTGTTGTTTTTGTGATCACTAATTAACCCCTCTAGAAAAATGCCGAGCGGGTGCTGGAGGTATTTGAAATAAATAAAAAATAAAATAAATAGAGTGTAGAGAAATCTGTGCCCGACTCCAAGAGTTCTGTGTCTCATATCTGGCAGCAAGAATACGTGCTCCTCCGCATGAAGCTTCTAAGCCTTTTTTACCTGCCTTAATAAACTGTTCCGCCGCTGAAGGCACCCTCGCATTACGGCACTAATGACAAATTTAAAGACGTAACACACTGCTGTCGCCATCATGATTGCGAAAGCACCAAAGCAATTCCCTCTTACTCATTTGTCGTCGCTGAAAGCTGGCTGTGATTAACACTGCAGCAGAAGGAACATTATAGTCGTCGGCATTCACCCGCACTTGAACCCAAACCACTCGTCCCACTGCGGTGATTGAATTGGCCCGCCAGAAATGCCTCAGGAGAAAACGCATTAACAAAAAACAAACACATAAGTCAGCACAAAAGATCGCCGAGGATACACCGGGCGACGTTACCGAAGACACAAACAGCTACAACGAGGAACATGTCTACAGTCAGGAGTGAAAGAGAACGCCGATGACTCGCTCACAAATTAAACCTCTTTTCTTTTGTAGAGCCGAACGCTGGGATGCTGCTTGACCTTTTCCGTACCATCTGCATTCAACGTCCGTTCCTCTTTGCGCGTGTGCGTTGGTGGCGATCAGTCGATGGGCCCTCCGCGCATCGTCCCTGCCTCTCGAGAAGAGAAATCTAATGCGCCTTTCGTGTTCCCCGAGACGAAGGGCGAGCGAGGCAGCGCAAAAAAACAAGAAACGCACAAAAAAAGCTAATGCTTATTACGCCTGGAACCAAACGCGGGCCCCACTGGCCCAGCTGCTATAGCGTCGAAACCGTCGCGCCGAAATTAGTCCTGGATCTCGAGTTACGAGCTGTCTTTACGCTTTACGTTTATTTGCTTTGCCTTCTCCTGGGCGTCCCCATGGCGAGATTCTTCCCCTTTCCCTTTTTTTAGCTACATCGTTTGCTTTGAGCTGTGGAAGCCGCATCGGATTCCATGGAGAGATGAATCGAAGCGTGTCGCTGTTCAAAGGAGCCCAGCCTGCATGCCTCGGTTCTTCTGGGCCCGCGAGTCGGTTTTCGTCGTCTTTAAGCGTGATGGGCAATGCAGGAGAAAAACTCACTTTAATATTTTATTTTTCGGTTTATTTTGGTTTGTTTTTGATTACGCTTTCTGGAATATCTTCACTTCTTTTGCTAAAAGACACGTCGCTTGAAATTAGTATGCCTCTTTAGACGCTCTCTGTAGGTCGTATTCCCATTCTTGAGTGCTACACAGGAAACCTCTTGAAGCACGAGATGTCCTTCTGCCTTTTAGAGCGCCTGAGGCTTTAACGAACTGATGGCTGTAACGAACCTAATGGCTTTAACGAACTGATGAGCTCCTTGACGCTAGAGATGTCAGTGGCTATTTTAGACTGATTGAGGTGTTACCTAACGGTTTTGGCGAACCTTGCGTTCCGAACTTTGTATGTTTGGGAAAGAACATTGATGGGAGGATAAAAAGGATGACTGTGCATACACTGAAGAACATTGGGATATATTTGAGAACATTATACATTCGACAACCATAGGAACTGTTTCTTTCTTGTTTGATATACTTGGTATATTACTTGTGTAAAAATATTACAAAGAAAAAAGGTTTACGAGAATCAGATAAATATAAATATTCGCTATACGACCCTTTGATCACGTTCCTTTCGGAAACTTTCTTTTGATTGAAATTGATCAAAAGAATTACTAAGGATGCAACGACGAGCCTTAGGATGCTATGGAGATTTTTGTAAACTACAGAACATCGAAAGTTCTCTTGCTTGGTATATTTGCTGTACTATTTCCTGTGTAAAAATATTACAAAAAAAGTTTCACAGGGATCAAAGTTGATTGATTGATTGATTGATTGATTGATTGATTGATTGATTGATTGATTGATTGATTGATTGATTGATTTGATTGATTGATTGATTGGGGGCTTAACGCGCCGACGCTGCTCAGGCGATGAGACGCGCCGTAGTGGAGGGCTCCGGATTAATTTTGACCAGTGGGGATTTTTAACGTGCCCCGGAATTTAGAACAGACGGGTGCTTTCGCCTTTTGCCGCCATCAGAAAAGCGGCCGCCACGGCCGGGAATCGAACCAGCCTCCTTGGGCTCAGCAGCACAACACGATAGGGATCAAAACAACAGCAATGTTCGTTATACGACCCTTTTTGGGACGTTCCTTTCCGAAACTTTGTGTGTTCTAGCCGGAATTGGTAAACAGGTTTCCAACACACAATAAAGAACGTAATGATATATTAGAAAGCTTCATAGACTGGAGAACCATGGAAACTGTCACTTTTTGTTTGGCATATTTGCTATATATTGCCGCGAACCATGCATTGGGTTTGTTTATTTGTGTTTTGCTTTTACCGCCCGGCTGCGCCGGTCTGTGTTATCTCCGTGCCAAGGGAAGCGCGTGTTCCATTCTTTCTTTCTGTGCCGCATGTGTTATCTGTTCTGATAGGGAGAGCATTCCGATCTAACGTGAACATCCAGGAATAATCTTCTTGAATCTACAATGTTCTCGATGCGAATCGACGGTTCCAGAACCACGCACGCCGAAAGATAAAAAGCCTGCAGAGCAGACGCCGGGGCATTCGATTCGACGACACTCGCCTGTGCAAGTCACTTTGTTGACCGCTGCTTCGCCGCCTCTGTATTCTTTTGAGTTGTTGAGGGAGCACAAGTTCGCTCCAATAAACGTGTTCCTCATTCAACACAACTGCATCGTCCTTGTCTTCGTGACATCTGGTAGAGGTGCGGCGTACGCACCCTTCATGCCCACTACAACCTCGAAAAGCCGCCAAGCCAGTCCAACAAGAGCCAGCCCCCGCCTGCAAGATTTACCGCCCGAGTTCGGTTTGATGCCAGAAGGGCCTAAGAAAAGGAACGCTGCAAACCAACACCATGGTGCAAGAAACAACGTCGCCAATCGTCCTGCAGCAGCCCCGGGAACCGCCATCGTTCCGAGGAGCCCCCGCAGAAGACCCAGAAGAATGGTTGGAGAAACTGGAGCGCGTCCGGAAATTCAACAGGTGGGACGACGCAGAAACGTTTCCGGCACGTTTTCTTTTACTTGAAAGATTCGGCTCGCACTTGGTTCGAGAACCACGAGAGCTCCTTGACAAACTGGGCTCAGTTCAAAAGCGAGTTTACTAAGACCTTCACTACCGTCGTGCGGAAAGAAAGAGCCGCCCTTTTGTTGGAAACGCGCACGCAACATCCCAACGAAGGTGTCGTGATCTTCGTTGAGGAGATGAAGCAGCTATTTCGCCGCGCGGACCCCGAAATGACGGAAGAAAAGAAGTTGCGCTTCTTAATGCGCGGAGTGAAGGAGGAACTGTTTGCTGGACTTGTCCGAAATCCGCCCAAAACCGTCGCCGAATTCGTGACCGAAGCCAGCACCATTGAGAAAGCCCTCGAAATGCGTGCTAAGCAGTATGACCGCAACTTTGTTGGCGCGGCCAATGCGAACGACTTTGGCAGCACGCGGATCCCGGCCGACAGCCTACGCGAGACTATCCGCGCAATAGTGAGAGAGGAGCTGCGGAAACTTCTCCCAACCCCGCCGCAGCCCCAAGTCGCTTCCCTCACCGACGTGATTAGAGAAGTGCAACAAGCGTTGGGAACTTCTACGCCATCCGAGGTACCCCGAGAGCCACAAGCTATGACATACTCCGCGGCTGTTCGTCGACCCCGCCCTGCTCCAACACGCCGTCAAGAGGCCCCGCCGTACCGCCGCCCACTGTCACCCGCCCGACCCCCGGTAGCCCGAAACCAGACGCCGAGGAAGACGGACGTATGGCGAACTCCCGATAACCGTCCTCTGTGCTACCACTGCGGAGAGGCCGACCACATTTACCGTCGCTGCCCATACAAGAGACTCGGACTGCGTGGTTTCTCCGTCGACGCACCTCGCCCTCTCCCTGGCCAACGACCACGTGAGATCGACGAGTATCTATCTGAAACCAGCCGTGGGCCCAGCGCGTTTCAAACCGTTCGCCGTCGCCCTACCCCTGCCAATCGCCGAACCGCCGTAGCAACGCTGACTTCGCCCGTGGAAGGTCCCCCAGCCCACGCGGGGGAAACTAAAGGCGGCAACTTCTGGAGGTGAAGTTGCTCTACGGCGAAAAACTAGAAACCCTCCAACGACGCAAGGACGCGCTGAAGAAAGTGATTCACGACATGCCCTTATCCCCACGACCCGACCTAACCATGACGAGACTCCCGAACACGACGACAGCTACCGGCGCGACTCGTACCCGACCTGACCGAGACGTCCGTTGAGAAGACGACGACAACGACGATGCACAGTGCCCGACCATCAACACGTACAAGCAGAGATACGACGCCCCGACGAACCCGGAACTCGAGGACGACTGCATCTGACGTCAAGGGGTCCATCGACGGCTTTGACGTAGTCGCCCTCGTAGACACGGGAGCTGACTATTCGGTAATGAGCGGACCATTTGCGTCTAAACTGAAGAAAGTTATGACCAGATGGGACGGTCCGCACATACGCACAGCAGGAGGCCACCTCGTGACGCCAAGTGGAACGTGCACATCGCGCGTCACCATAGACGGCACAACGTACCCTGCGGCGTTCGTCGTTCTGCCTAACTGCTCCCGCGACGTGATTCTCGGAATGGACTTTTTGACGGACAACGGCGCAATAATTGATCTGCAGACCAAGTCGATAACATTTTCCTCCAATCACTCCACGACGCCGCAGCCGAACCCCGATCACCGTGCTGCTGTCAGGATCGCCGACGATCACATCACCCTGCCACCCCGCGCAAGCTTGATGATCGCCGTCTACTGTGAGAATGCTGCTTCTGACATCGACGCTATCGTAGAGAGTGATCGAAGGTTGCTTCTCGACCGCGGTGTCTCCGTCGCAAGAGGCATTGCGCACTTTAAGCAACGCCAATCTCACGTTTTGGTCACTAATTTCACCGAAGAGTACCAGCATTTAAACAAGGGAGCTGCAATTGCGTTCCTCGAAGAAACGCAAGAAGCAGTGATGTGATCGCAGTCGCCGACTTTGAACGCACACCCGTAGAAACATTCAAGCTCCCGCAGCCATTCGACGTGAATCCGGCGCTACCGCAAGAACAACGGAAAAAATTAGTAGCTTTGCTGCGTCGCTATAGCGAAAGTTTTTCGTCGAGCGCAAAACTACGTCAGACCCCTCTAGCGAAGCACCGAATAATAACCGAAGATGGAGCCCGACCTACCCGACAGTCACCGTACCGCGTCTCTTCACACGAACGGGAAGCCATCCGGACTCAAGTCGACGACATGCTGAGCGATGACATTATACAGCCATCCAAAAGCCCCTGGGCTGCGCCCGTCGTACTCGTAAAGAAAAAAGACGGCACATTAAGGTTTTGCGTTGACTACCGGCGACTGAACAAAATCACGAAAAAGGACGTGTACCCCCTCCCCCGAATCGACGACGCCCTCGACCACCTCTGCCACGCGAAGTACTTCTCATCGATGGACCTGAAGACCGGCTACTGGCAAATTGAAGTGGACGAGAGAGACCGAGAGAAGACTGCATTTATAACCCCAGACGGCCTATACGAGTTCAAGGTGATGCCGTTTGGGCTGTACCCAGCACCTCCACCAGATGTCACGAAGACAAGGACGATGCAGTGGTGTTGAATGAGAAACACGTTTATTGGAGCGAACTTGTGCTCCCCTAACAACTCAAAAGAATACAGAGGCGGCGAAGCAGCGGTCAACAAAGTGACTTGCACAGGCGAGTGTCGTCGAATCGAATGCCCCGGCGTCTGCTCTGCAGGCTTTTTATCTTTCGGCGTGCGTGGTTCTGGAACCGTCGATTCGCATCGAGAACATTGTAGATTCAAGAAGATTATTCCTGGATGTTCACGTTAGATCGGAATGCTCTCCCTATCAGAACAGATAACACATGCGGCACAGAAAGAAAGAATGGAACACGCGCTTCCCTTGGCACGGAGATAACACAGACCGGCGCAGCCGGGCGGTAAAAGCAAAACACAAATAAACAAACCCTTTATACCTTTATACAAAACCTTTCTACGGACGATGACGAACTTTTATTTTCATTTTCGGACTGTAGCTTATGTTAGCATCGGGTCGATGCACTCTTAGAGGGGGGGTAATGCCGCGAACCATGCATTGGGTTTGTTTATTTGTGTTTTGCTTTTACCGCCCGGCTGCGCCGGTCTGTGTTATCTCCGTGCCAAGGGAAGCGCGTGTTCCATTCTTTCTTTCTGTGCCGCATGTGTTATCTGTTCTGATAGGGAGAGCATTCCGATCTAACGTGAACATCCAGGAATAATCTTCTTGAATCTACAATGTTCTCGATGCGAATCGACGGTTCCAGAACCACGCACGCCGAAAGATAAAAAGCCTGCAGAGCAGACGCCGGGGCATTCGATTCGACGACACTCGCCTGTGCAAGTCACTTTGTTGACCGCTGCTTCGCCGCCTCTGTATTCTTTTGAGTTGTTAGGGGAGCACAAGTTCGCTCCAATAAACGTGTTCCTCATTCAACACAACTGCATCGTCCTTGTCTTCGTGACAATATTTTCTTTCTAAAAAATATTACAGAAAATGGGCTTCAGGGATCGAACGGAAATATTCACTCTAGAGAGGACATGCTTTGACATACCGCTAAAAATACCACACGAAAATAATTAAACGAGGATGATGTTTTTCCACGTAGTATTTTCGCTTGGAAATTAGATTCAGCACCATCATCTAATCGTGTATCACGTTGAAGAGAGAAATAAAACCGTGAACACGAAAACCCGCTAACCAACACACAAGCATGGAAATAAATCGAATAAATAAGCCCCAAATGTATTGAACCGTTCAGTCAAAATGCCCAAAGACGACAGTTTGAATAAATGCTTGATTATAGACGTTAAAGAAATCGATCTCCAAAAATAATCTCGACTCAAAACAAACGGCGTGAGACAACACCAATTTTCAATGTATGCAGCACAAATTTTGAACGCATGCTCCAAGCCTGCAGCGGCGAACGCGGCCGCCTTTTTCAAGTGCCGAGTGCTTTCGGGGCCCGGCTTGTCTTCGTAGCCTGTCCGCGCGGTCACCAAAGGTCGGCTGACTCACTCATGAGGCCACTCACTCAGACTCATTTGGACCCAAACTCACGCGTGAGTTTGAGTTTGAGTGAACGCGAGGCTAGTGTGACAAGGTGAGTTTGAGCTTGAGTGAGTTTGAGCCCGACTGAGTTTGAGTACACCTGAGACCGAGTGAGTTCTGAGTCCATTTTTAGTTTTGAGTACATTACATTTTTAGTTTGAGCACATTTTGAGTTTGAGTACATTTTGAGTTCAGAGTACATTCGGAGTTTTTAGTACATTTTGAGTTTGAGTACAGTTTGAGTTCCGAGTACAATTTGAGTTTTGAGTACATTATGAGTTTGAGTACACTTTGAGATCCGAGTACATTTTGAGCACTGATTACATTATAAGTTTGAGTACACTTAACTTTTGAGTTCAGAGTACATTTTGAGTTTGAGTACACTTTGAGTTCCGAGTATATTTTGAGTTACGAGTACATTTTGAGTTGGAGTGCACTTTGAGTTCCGAGTATATTTTGAGTTACGAGTACATTTTGAGTTCCGAGTACATTTTGAGTTTTGAGTACATTTTGAGTTTGAGTACACTTTGAGTTCCGAGTACATTTTGAGTACATTTTGAGTTTTGAGTACCGTTTGAGTTTGAGTACACTGTGAGTTCCGAGTACATTTTGTGTACTGAGTACATTATAAGTTTGAGTACATTTTGAGTTCAGAGTACATTTTGAGTTTGAGTACACTTTTAGGTCCGAGTACATTCTCAGTTTGATTACATTTTGAGTTTTGAGTACATTTTGAGATTGAGTACATTTTTGGTTTTGAGTCCGAGTGAGTTATGAGTTTTGCGCTCACTGTGAGTTTGAGTTTACTGAGCGCAGATATGCTGCTCAGCAATGAGTCTGAGTTTGAGAGAGCGGTGATTCGAAAATAAATTTGTGAGTGAGTTTGAGTGAGCCGCGCCAAATTGGCCGAGGTCTGGTGGTCACGGTGTGTTGCCACCGCAGTCACGCCGTGTCACGCACCCAAACAGACGCTTCGAAAAGATACCCGCTTGTCCCTCGATACAGACTTCCGGCCAAGAGTTAAGAGGATACTTTAACAAGAGGTTTGTATACGCAGAACCGTTCGAAACTCCTGGAAGCACTCACACTTGTATGCATGTCCCGATTATTTAGAGCGAAGAAAAGTGATGTTCATTTGAGGCAAAATATGTATGCAGTTAACCGGAAGTATCCGCGTCCGTGTAGTTTGGTTTGGTTTGGTTTTTGGTTTTTAGGATAGTAACCGAAAAAACGTGGCCGCCGAAGAACAAAATTAAGGCCGTTTCACTTAACGTGAAAGCTGTCCAAAGTGCAGAGCAATGATTCGGCATAATGGGCTGCAGCACCGTTATCCGCTCACTGCTGCATTTCAAATTTCCCGCCTTCGCAGTGCTCCCGCTCCCTCTGCCTAAAACTGCGTCAGCGGGAGTTCTGTTCTTTTTGCGGTTGCTTTAATTTCGTATGCTGAAGCTCTTTTTCCTCGTTTTGAACGCGTGATTTTTTTCTTGCGTGGCTGGAGCCTTTCTGCGGCATTTCGAATGCGCCATGTTTTTCTTGCGCGGCCGCATTTTTTTCGCTTACTGTCGTAAAAACCAACCCAACGAGCATTCCTAACTAACGGAACGCGGGGCCTGCCGGTTATATACACAGATTTTGTCTGAAATGTACCTCAAGTTTTCTTTGCGCTAAATAACCGGGAGATGTATGACAAGCGCCAGGGGTTCACGAGGTTCGAACGGTTTAAGACTATTTAAATGGCGTGGTTTTCGAAGCCTCAGCCTGACTCCCTGACAGCGGTACAGATTACTCTACTTGGGTCCGTTATCTCACTGCGCTGCCTGATTCAGGCAGTCGCATCGACTGTTAGCGAGCTAAGGCGACAAGGCGAGCCCATAAAGTGATCTGCACTCAAAAAACGACGCGTTAAAAACGGCTCCAAAAGGCTCCAGCACGTGGGATATGAAAGGAGGAGGAGGAATAAACTTTATTTATGCGAGCCTTAGGGGCTGCTGTCTGGGCACCCGCCTGGTGGGGGGTTTCCTCTAGTCCGGGATACCGTGGCCTGCACTGGCCACCCGGGCCCTCTTTACCAGGCTACGCTGGGAGGAGAGGTCGGAGCTGGTCAGTTGTGCCACCCACTGCTCGTAAGTAGGTTGGGGATTGGGAGTAAGGGACGGGGTTTGTTGACACCCCCACACCAGATGGTATAGGGTGCCAGGATAGGGGCAGTATTTGCAAGATGCGGGGTAGAGGGTGGGGTACATTGCATGGAGTAGGGCATTGTGGGGTACATTGCATGGAGTAGGGCATTGTGGGGGTAAGAGTTTGTTTGTAGTCGCCGGAGTATTGTACCTTCGGTTCTAGATAGGTGTGGGCGGGGTGCTGGGTATTGTTGGCGCCCGCGCCGGTAGTGGGCGAGTATATCGGCATATTTTCTCAGGGGCGTGGGCTTGAGGATGTCGCCATCTTGAAGTTTGTCACCCTCTCGGGAAACGGCCCGGTGTGTATGCGCGCGGGCGGCGGCGTGTGCCGACTCATTTCCTTTGAGGGTTTCGTGGCCAGGTGACCAGACAATCTGTAGTTCAGGAAGTCGCTTAATTTGTTTTAGTATAGCCAATGCTGGTAGGGATATTCGTCCGATCAAGAAATTGCGGCATGCAGCTTGGGAGTCTGTCATTATTACTGTGTAGTTTTCAAAAGTGGTGGCAGCTAGGGCGATAGCAACTTCTTCGGCTGTTTCTATAGATTTTGTAATGGTCGTGACTGCGGTTAACTCTTTTTTGTTGGCGTCGGTCACACTGGCAGCGTGCGCAGATTTGTGGGGGTATGGAGAGGCGTATGTATAGCGACTGAAGGGGAGGTGGTCATACTGCACATGGATTGCTCGTGCTCTTGCTGCTCGTCGTGCCTTGTTACAGGTCGGATGCATGTTACGTGGGATTGGAGCCACTCTGATGTGTTGTCGAATTGGTCCGGGGATGCGTGTCTTCTCGTCTTGTTGTTGTTGGGTCGAAAAGACGGGTCGGGTGCCCAAACAATTTTGCCACTCCAACGTACTCTCTCACAATAATGCATCTTATCCATCGAGGTTCTCACCGAAGATTTGGCCTCCAAGAATCAGATACTCTGCGCATAATCCAAGCCATCCTTATCAGCCGGATTGCATACAGTGCTCCTTACCTAGCCCTGAAACCCTCCGAACAAAACAAACTGAACACCGCGATACGGCAAGCCTACAAAACCGCACTGGGATATGAAAGCAAGCAAAAAAAGAACAGAATTCTTGCTCGTGATGTTTCAGGCAGAGCAAGAAACAAAGGAGTATAGAAAAGGATGCGAGCTGCCCCAGAAGAAGGCGCAGCGAGCACTACGAAGGCGGGAAAATTGAATGTCATTCAAGAAACCTCTGTTCAATTCATCAAGAGAGGAGTGAGACGGGGAGGGGGGAGGGCCTGACGGTTGGTAGCAATGAGCGCAGAGGGGTACCGCAGCTCGTGTGGCCAGTCACTGCTTTCCACTTCCGACAGCTTTCTCGTTGAGTGGAACTGCTTTAATTTTTTTGATTGGGTGAACGCGGCCGTAGGCGGAGCTTGGCCCGGCGAGTTAGTGATGTGTTGCCAAGGTCACGACGCATCTGCGGTCAAATGAAGGTCAAATGTACCGCGACCGCGAAACCGCTCGACGAGATTAGTAAAGCTTTGCTTTAATAAACAACAACGACACCCGTACTAAAACGCCCAGCCGCCAGCGACACCAATATACTTCAGTGCGCTGCTGTAGGCAGCCATCCCGCTGAACAAATTTGGCCCATATTTATGGCCCCGCTAGCCCAACTGTAGCCAACGAACCTAGACCCAACCCAAGGCCGGATGTCCACGGTATGCAACCGGCATTTTCGCCTTCAGCGTGGCGCAACGCTCCCGCCGAAAGCGAGTACCGGGACATAAGTTTCGGGCCGCATTCGCTTCGCCCACCCTATAAAGAATGTCGCTCTTCCGAGTTAATTACGTCAGCGCCAGCGAGGCTAATGCGTAGCATCGTGAAGTACGCGCCGGAGGTTGCTGCCGAGGAACTTAGCCGCTGGAGAAGCACAGAAGCGGGACACGTATTTACTTTATTTACCGTAGGCCTGCAAATGCTTCAAATGAGTTGGTTGAGTGTAGGGCTAGCCGTCGGGAAGGAACTCGCCGAAACAGGTGTACCAGCTTTATTGCCTGGTACCCGACTAGGAACAGTGTTGGTACAATTAGGTTGCGAGAAAGTTGAAAAAAAAATGTTTTTTATTTATTTATTTATTTATTTATTACACATTGCTGTCTAAGGACCAAGCAGGGAAGTGATGACTACCAAGGAAGAGCAAATTGATATAATGGACGGGCAGGTGTCGTGAAATCTTGTGAGAACGTACTTTAGGCATTCAGATATTCAAGCCCATTGGAAAGCCGCTCAGTTGTATAAACGGGCATAAAATAGATGCCAATAGCCGGTACCAATAGGGGGGAAACACGGAAGAGCTTTTTACGCCTACAGGGAGACTGCGGCCTGTGCTTTGGCTTCGGAACGTTCGGAGCAGCCAGCTCTTCCTCGGCAACAGGTTTAGGCTTACCGTGCTGGGCGGCTTCACTATCGGCACGGCTGAAGATTTTATGCTGTGCCTTTACTCAGCGGGAACGAGAGTATCACCGCTTTCGTCCCATCGCGCTTGGAAATCTCGATGGCGCTTGAGAAATAAGGTTTGGGTTCGAGCGGGATCGGGCTCGATCGGGATTGAAACTTCCGTGTAGCAGCGCCCGATCCGGTTTGAGCTCGATCCGGATCGACTCACTCGCGATTAAAAGCGCCGGTGTGATGGGATATAAGACCGAAATCAACTACAGAGGCGTCGACACAGAATAAAGTGGAGAATTTCTGTCGGTGGTTTTAAAATGATACGCTTTCGGCAGCTGTTTCTCGCGTCACGATATTTTCGCGCGGAGAAACATGTCGATAATACTGACTGATTACTTTGATTTTATGGTATACAAGCCAACAAACCAGTAGTAATTGTCGCGCCATTCCGACTTTCCATCTCAAAATAAAGTTTTGGGAGCTTTAAGAGCCGAAGCTAACACCTTGGGGAAGGTGCGATAGTGAAGGGTTCCGGATTAATTTCTCCATACTGAGTATCTTTAACGTGCACTCAAATCTCGACACACGCGTGCTTTCCTCCTTCATCTGAAAGGCAGCCGCCGTGGCCGGTATAGAACCCACGTTCTTGAGTTCAGCAGCACAACGCCTTAGAAACGTAGCCATCGCGGTGCACGCGTCTTCGTTAGACCGCTGACTTCAACCGTTATGGGTTAGGAAACTTACAAATAATGTAGGTCACTAACAAAATATACCACAAATGTTAAGCACTAGATGTCACTTCCCCAGTGGGAAGGCTCGGGCCCAATTTTTTAAATAATTGCTGACCTTAATGAGCTGAACAGCTCCGTGCGCGTTATGGCTCTGCCTGCCTGTCGAGAAAAATTAGTGCCAGTAGAACTAGCGCTGTTCCTCGTTCATCTTTATTTATCGAGCAGAAAGCCCGACGGTCTTTCTTCGCACAACCATGCAAAGTGGATATATGCGTGCCGCCTGTTTGGTCCAACGAACGCTAAGCCTCGTTACCAGAATTCGCCGAAGTACCTTGTCTCTTGCCTCGTGGGAGTAGTGTTCCCCAAGGAAAGAAAACTTAGTTTGCTAGACTAGAGCTTCGCTGGGGAACCGCTCGCATGCCGCTCTTGTTCAGCACCGGAACGCGTTTGTGAGTAGTCCGTTCCAGGTTCGACTAAATCCCGTGCCGAACCGGTTCCCGAACGGTTCGAAACCTTGAACTGGTTCGCGAACCGGTTCAGTGTTGAATTATTAGCGAAGTGCGAGAAAGCAGTTTTGTATACTTTACATTCACCGTAAAACTCAAGTATATTTTTCTTCACTCGAAATACTGTTTTTTTATGAATAAGCATGGTGCAATGCTTTTTGGGCGTTGTGAAAGGATCGTCTGTTTCACTGAGTTTAAAAACGAAAAACGAAATGCGAGCATCTGCAGTCTTTCTTGACTTGTTAGTTCTTTCGCAGCAAGAGACGCAGAGCGGCCACTTACCAAGCCTTTCTTGGGAAGTTATCGAGGGGGAAGAATCGAGTCATGCGAATTTTTTCAGGTACCATGTCTTTCTGGAATGTCGTTCTTTTTAAAAATTTGGAAACAACAGCAATTGAAGCGGCACTTCATTTTAACCATGGGTTTCTACGGTCCTGCGTCACCTTTTAGAGAGGAACTCCCTTTGTTTGGAGAAGCTGAACAAAACTCTGTGAGCGTTAGCCTTAACCTTACTCCTGTGCGTGTGTGTCTTCCGGTATCTGCAAGTTTTTGTGGACCTATGTGTTTCTTAATACAGATGGGCACCTTGGCGTCTTCTTTTGTTTAGTATCCATTGTCGCCCTTTGAGGTACATATCGACTAGCAACCGAACCGGCTGCCAGGCTGACTTTTCCCTCCCTCCTTCCATTCTTTTGTACCTTTTATATCAAAACTTGGAATCACGTCGACTGATAAGATCCACACAACCCTTGCAACACCCCACACACACACACACACACACACACACACAACAACACACACACATATATACATATATATATATATATATATATATACATATATAATATATATATATATATATATATATATATATATATATATATATATATATATATATATATATATATATATATATATAAAGTAAAGACAGAGACACCAGAAAAAGATTTAAAAACTGAAAGTTTACTGACGTTTCAGGTCGAGGACTTCCTTTCTTCAGAGTGCAGTCCTCTTCCTGAGACGTCAGTAAACTTTTTTGTAGTGTTTTTTTGGTGTGTTTCTGTCTTTACTTACCTTATTTTTTCGCGCTGTTAGTGAGTTTCTTTTGTTGCCAAACAAAAGAAACTCTGGAAACAAAAACTCACACAGAGCGCGAAAAAATAAGGTTGAGACAGAGGCACACGAGAAGAACATTAAAAATAAAAATAAAAGTTTACTGACGTTTCAGGGAGAGGACTCCCTTATATATATAGGGAATGATGGGGCTTTGAAGATGGTAACCAGATAGAAATGAAGAAAAATGAAGATAGCAAAGTCCTCGGTCACAACTTCACAACTTTTTTTCTGGTAAGAATCAAAATTCGGGGGTTTATGCTCAAGTTGTATGCCTTTATGAACCTGGAAGGAGGCGAGGGAATAACTTGTCCTATTCGTATAGTGTCGACCAACTTAGACCACATATTGAATAAATTAACCGTCACCAGCCCAATCAGAAGGTTTGTCTTGCGTCAGAACAACAACAAAAAATGCTTTCCGTACTGATGCGCATGCCGGAGGTTCAGTAAAGACAAGGTCAATGCCGATTGGTTGGTATACATATTTGCGGGATCAGCTGGCGTCAAAAAAAAAACGTATTGAGATGTTATGATGTAAAAAAGGATACTGCTCCGCATGAATACACGGTACAGATACGTCTCAGGTATTCATCAAGAATTTAAAAGGATACACGCACAACGCTAGAAAACTCAGCATATATGCTTACTTGCGCGCTTGTTTGCTTGGTCAATAAGCTGGTTCACTGTCAAATTTTATGCATTCAAAGGCTATCTGTGAGATAGTTCAAGCTGTCATTTGACCGTACATTTACCATCGTTTAACATTCAAGCTATTAAAAAGATTTGTAGGTTTCCTGTTTGTTGAAATATGCGCGGAGTACTTTGAAAATGCATTTGATTTAGCAAGCACCGCAGCGGTGCTGTAATCCCCAAAAGACTAGAAAACATACAAGTCCTACGTAAAATTCCTAGACGACATATATAAGGTACGTACGAGCAGGATAATCTTGAACAAAAAAGCAAGAAAGTTAAGATCAATACTGGAGTGGGACTGGGAGATACCATCTCGCCAAAGCCGCTCACATCATGCTCTGGAGGGGTATTTTAGAAGCTTTACTGGGAAAACGCAGGATTATGGACAAAGGGGAAATACTTGAGCCGTTTGATGTTTGCAGACAACACCGGATCTTGTTCGGTGATTCTGCAGAGCACCTAAAAAAAAAAAAACGCTTACATGGTCAACCCTTCTGCTGCAGAAACATGCAGAAGGATTGGCTGTGGGGCTACAAATAAATGTGAATATATCTGATACCCCTGGCACACAGGGCTTTTCGAAGGCCTTTGAACCGAATGTAATTTGACTCGAATGCTACCTTTGAACTGCTACACGACGTTTTTCAAACGCGTTTGGTTCAAATGGCATTTGAGCCGAAGGAGCAGCACCGCCGACCTTTGAGGTTCTCAAAGGCCTTTGATACGCGAACGTTCGCACTCTCGGGAGCAGTTCTCGCACGCCGTGAGTTACGAAAACAATTGTTTATGGGTCAAACTTGGTTTTTAAAGTGCATGATTCTAATCATTGCCCGCCTGTTTTTCATATTAAACCTACGCATTCGGACGGGACAAGGAAAAGAAGAGACACAACGGGCGCAGACTCACAACTAGTTTATTGAAAAATAGAGCATGCTAATATACCCCACCTTCCGCATCATTGCGTGTCTTGTGAAAGCAAGCCATGCGAGCCAGTTTTGACTCAGACGAAGGTGCTGAGCAAAAGTAGAGAACAGGTGGCAAGGAAGTGAACCATCCATATCTTTGTATGGAAATGAGTATGAATTTCTAAACCGTTATTTCATGTGATAAAAGTGGTGACATGTGTGCGCATGTGCCGGTGTGTGGGTATATTAGCATGCTCCATTTTTCAATAAACTAGTTGTGAGTCTGCGCCCGTCGTGTCTCTTCTTTACCTTGTCCCGTCCGAATGCGCAGGTTTGAGTATGAATATGAACCGACTAGCCCAACAGCATGCTTTACTCGCTTGTTTTTGTTTTGTATCACTCGGTCCGCGAGTACAGGTTATCTCGGTATTCTCTACACCAGCGGTGCGAAAAAAAAAGACCAAAAAAGAAACACTGGCGACTTTGTATCCTTTTCTTGGTTGTTATAAATTTTATTGTTAACAGTTTTATTGAGTTCTTTGCTCTATTTACCTTTACAATTAAAATTTTTCTCATGTCACGAGAACTGAAACTGGGCGGCAGTGGCGACACCAAAACATGGCGGCTGAACGCGGAAACTTTCCAAGTGCACTTGAGAAATCTCGCATAGATCGGCGGAGCTCCTTCAGGTTCAAAAGGCATTTGAAGTTTCGAAGGCCATTCGACTCAAATGTCCTTTCAAACACTTGTTCAGCACAAGTATAAAGTAATGATAAATAGGCACGCTGGAAAGCGCCCTCTTTAGCTCAAATAATGCAATGCTAGAACAATCGTAATATCATAACCTAATTGGACATGCTGTCAGTTCTTATTCAAACCACGAGATGCAAATCCGGAGCAGAATAGGTATGGGCTGGTGGACACTAGGCAAGCACGCCCAAATAATAAAAAGTAAGCTACCTCCATCAGTGAAAAGAAGAATATTCACAATAGCTAACATTGTATATTATAGCATGGCCGCTCGATGGAAACCTGGTTTTCATCGAGTGGCCGTGATTATGTATAGGATCTTTTTTTTTTCTTTCGCATCTTGTTGTTATGCATTAGCTAATGTTGTATAATTAGAAGCCAGCTTGTTATCTTTTTGTTTCTACTTGGCTTACTATGCATCAGCTATTTTAGTATGTTTAGAAGCCCTTCTGTAACCTTTTTTATTTTACTGCTTTTATCATTGCCTTATTGTGTGTAACCACTCCTATCTCCAATGGCTTATTGCCTGAGGGCACTGTAATCATAAATAAATAAATAAATAAATAAATAAATAAATAAATAAATAAATAAATAAATAAATAAATAAATAAATAAAGTGCAGTTTTCCAAAAAATAAAAAAATGCGTGCTGCCGGTGATGATATATTGAGCGAAAACTTGTGTCCTTACTGAACAACTGGAAGGAAAATTTAGGTCAGCTCCACGGGTTATAAAACCAACGATGGTATAGGTTTCGCTCAGAGACCGTGTACGAGCTTCCAGGATCACAGAACACACTCGAGTAGAACGTATCATACTTCAAACTAGGAAAAAGAAATAAGCTTGAGCTGACCATGTAGTTAGACGAAATGACAACCGATGCAACACTAGCGTAAGGGAGTGGCTACCGAGGGACTGGTCTAGAAGGAGGGGAAGGCCACTAACCCGATGGAGGGATGAAATAGGGAAACTTCGGGGGTAAACTGCGGAGTCGAGTAGTGCAGGACAGGAGTGTTGGAAGTCAATGGGGGAGGCCTTCGTCCAGCAGTACACCTAAACAGGCTGATGATTATTATGATATGATGGTCATGAGAGCTGTCAGGGAGTAATTAGGGTTTGAAGGACTAAAACGAGTCATAAATACTTGGACACAATAACAGAGTACACAAGACGACGCTGGGCAAACAACTCCAGCTTGACTTGTTAGTCCAGCATCGTTTTGTATGAGCTCTGTTCTTGGGTCCACGCCTTTTTGGCTGGTTTTAGTTCTTGAAATCATAAACCAACAGGACCAGTTTTCTACCATGCGGCCCAGTTTTCAACATTGACAAAGACGAGTTTCCGACGAACTCAAAGCTTCAGCAGTGATTCATTTCAGCACTATGTCGCTCATCTTTTGGCATCAACTCGAGCTTGCATAGACGCGTGTTTTTCTGCTGGAGATCGAGGAAGGGCAGCTTCGCGACCCGGGACGCAATAACCCTCACGCTGCTTCATCCTTCGTTTTCGCGTTTATATAATTTCAAATTCTCAAAACGCGGCCGTTGCCCTTTCGTCTTCCGAAACGCACATGTATCGTAGAAACCCCAGGCCCGTTCCCGTCTTCCGCGGCCGTTACTCTGGAGGCGGCCGTCATGCAAAGGCATCGTCGTGAAGGCAGTGTTCCATGATTTATGCCTCTCCTGTGGCGTCAGGCGGGGCTGCTGCTTTCTGCGTCTGCCCCGGTGGCACTCTATGGCTCGTTTCTTTGCTACGGCTTGTTTACTTGCTATGGCTTGCTTACGTGTTCTTCCCTTGCGCTGTTAGCACGGAACATGCCGCCATTGGGAGTTCCGTGTTGCTGCACCAGTGCTCTCCAACTTCTCGTCATCCGTGCAGGGACGACTAATGGTTATCCGCGCTCTCGCATGCTACACGCACTCGCGGACATCGGCTGAGTGCGCTTTAATGGACGTCGCTCGCCGCAAAAAGGCCGTTGGGGTAGGAAGAACAAGAAAATGGACGATACTTTTTCTGCCTGAGCGACGAAAGCGCGGCGCCATTTTGAATAGCAACAGAAGAATCCCTGAAGTGCGCTTCGACTACCCGAAGTCCATTTCGCTTCCTCGCATGAAAAAGAGAGGTGTTTTTCTTCTTCGACTTGCTTTATTTTTAATTTTTAAAAATATCATCAAGCTTTCGTTCGCGTAGTTGCTCTCCACTCGATTTACCTTTCCCGCGGTAAATAGATTAAGTTAGACTTAACGGGCCGCACGTGTGAGGTTGGGGGCTTTGTTGGCCGTGTGAAAACGGCAGCTTGAAAGGAGGCGCTTTCCTCGGCATAGAAAAGCCGGCAGTTGCGTTGAATGCGATGTCGGCGGTGCTTTGTGTTCGGCGCTCGCTGCCGTCACTGCCGACTCGCAGCCTGGGTCAGTTTTCTTCGTTTATTTGCTTCCTGTCGTCCTAAATCGTTTTCCCGAATATCGTTTTACGCCTCGTTGGGCTGCGTACAAACCCACTTGCAGACGAGGCTAGACTATGAGTTAAATTTACTTTGTGCTGAACAGCAGGGTGGTTAGATTCTAGTATTATTCTTGAGGGGAGATTTCTTTTCTATGCTTTAATTCAGTCTTGTTCAATTACCCTGACAAGGAAGACTTTAGTGTGATTCTTCGCTATGATTTTTGCGAAGATGCTTAAGAGCACTCGATTCAAGGATAAGGAACATAAAGCTGGCGACAATTTAATAAAGCACAGGTAAGAGTTTTTATAGACTAGGAAAAAGAGCTAAATAGGGTTAGAGCTCCGAGAAAGCGTAAACAAAGAAACACGTTTGTTTTTAAAGCCGTCACGTCTGTGAGAGCGCAGGGAACATCTCGGGACGAAGGCTTTCTAGTTATTGCTACTGTATATTGCCGAAACGAGAAAGCTTTTCTGCGAATAGACGCTGGCTAACGAGGCACGAACTTACCCTGGTCAGGGGCAAATAAATCGATTGTCACAGATTACAGAGACGTAAAGCTTAAGTGTTCGAACATGGTTGCTTCTGCAGTCGTCAAAGACAAAAGTACAATAGAATAAGAGCAAAATATTCGCGTTTTTGTATACGTGCGTTTATTTTTTACATGTCCGTGCCTTTTTTTACCAAGCGCCATAAATTGATGTTGCTTTTCCTTCAAAATGGAGAGAGTTAGCGTGTCTTTATTTTTTTTTCTGTAATTCCTTATTAGATGTGTGGTGACTGCGTTTTTGTTGCATTTGTAATACAGTTTGTATCTCGACGTGTCTCGACGGGCAAGTAGTAATGAACGAGGGTAATAAAGGCAGGCTTTAGCACCAGAGACATTAACACAACATTAAATTAACATAAGCCCATGTGCAGCTTTCCGCTCATGGCAGTCCTTTCAGCAGTGATTACTCTGTAGTTATTTAGTGAAATGTAAAGTATTCCTGCGCTGCTGTAATTGGGGCTGAAAACTTGCTTTGTGCACAGTTTCAAGTCTTGCACGTTGCGCGACTAAGCTCTAGAGCCATGGAAACTATCCCGTAAAAATGCACGGGGCGTAAGGTTTTCACAGCGAATCACACAAAAAAATGTTCAGAATTCTGGAAAGTAACTTTACAGTTTCCATCTTCACGTTGACTTCTTGCCTTATACCGAATATCACTTTCCTGAAGTGGTTTTGCTCGGTTCTTGAGAGGTACAGGAATTTTGAGCGAGAAAGCTTGGTATGCGAACAAACAAAATCACACAAACCAAAGGAAAGTTCCAAACAAAGAGTAATAATTAATTTCCAGGAAAACTGAATGGTACCACTTGCTAAAGTCAATACAAAGTCCCACAGTAAAAGTCTCTGACCGAGCCTGCCCGTAAGTCACCGCTGCGGACGTAGAGAAGTTGCAGCGCAAACGGGAAGACGTAGTTCCGCAGTGCTGTAGGCCCCGATGTAGTGCGACCAGCCTAACTTTTATCTCTCAAAAGCCGGTGCTTAGATTTCTAGTCCCGTAGTATACGTGAACTCCTGGAGGCAGCGCCTTCAAAGCGCCAAATGGTGGCCGTAAAAAGCGCTTGTCGACGGTATGCTGGCGCTGCGCAAGGCACTTAGCCGTCGCAGGCTGGGGCCACCAAGCGCAGGTTGGTGGTGCATCAGAGGAGAACGGACCGCTGTTGACGCGTTGATTGTTGATAAGGCGATCACAGTGTCTGCCGCTCATGAACACTAGATCTCGTGAAGCAGTTGGATAGAGGAGGGCTAGTAGTACCCATCGATGTTTGTTCTAACAGCTTTTGCTCACAGCTACGTTGTCGTAGAACACCTCGCTACGCAGCCAGAACTCCTTTTAATCCCCAAACAGCGCCAGGTCGTCACGAAGCTGACAGTGCAACTGCTGGCCAACGAAGAACAATCTGACTTGGACGCCTGTGAGAATGGTCACACGAGTGAAGCAGTGTTAAAACACACTGTGCGGTGCAGCTACAAACGTTTTGGTGAGGAACTTCTGGGGCAAACTGCACGGCAAACTTGTCGACGCTCCCGATCAGTAAAAAAAAAAAGGAAAGCCGTAACTCTCCAGAACAAACAGGTGTTTTGCTCCTATAATTTTCTTTGCATTAAATTTCTTTTAAAGTGCGCGCATGCTTATTCTTCCAAGAAAAAAAGTTTCTGCGCGGTGCAACTGTGCCAAGCCGCTCTGGAACAGCGCTCAGAAGTTTTATCAAGCCGCCTATATATCGTGTGACGTCACCGAAATAGAGCTAAGGCCTTCTCCTTTTCCAGTCGGTGTTGGGTCAGCCCGCTCTCTCCCAGGATTGCGGAGCGACGTCGGTGCCCTGACCCCGTCACCATTGGCTTGGTTCTTCGGAGCTTTGTTGTCCCCTTGTGCAGCTCCTTCCTGGATCTCTCTTCCGTCTTCTTCCCTGGCTGTAGTTTCTTGCTTGCATCATTTTAGATGCGACTGCATCTCATTCACTCGCCTTGTCCCTCCATACGGCGTTGTTGTTGTCCGTCCACACCCCTCCCCCATTCTCCTCGCCGCGCGAGCTGCGCTCTCCGCCGCTCACCCCCTCTACACTCCGATAGCGAACACTCTCTCGCGAGGGGCATTGGATTGGATTGGATTGGGTTGGCTTGGCCTGGCTTGGATTGGATTGGATTAAAGTGGATTGTGTTGGATTGTGTTGCGTTATAGCCGCGCCACGTTGCGTCATAGCCGCGGTCGTTCCAGCACCGGCATTCCGATTTCGGGCACGTGCATAGACTTGATCTTCGCTGCAAATTGCACGGTGGTCCCGTTACTTCACCATCCACTAGCCGTACACTTCAGCGACCAAAAGGCCGTCATCGTTAACGTTAC
Organism: Haemaphysalis longicornis; assembly: GCA_013339765.2. Lineage (NCBI taxonomy): Eukaryota > Metazoa > Arthropoda > Arachnida > Ixodida > Ixodidae > Haemaphysalis > Haemaphysalis longicornis. Next base: position 104,035,257 of record CM023455.1, on the reverse strand, counting down.
GCCGCGTGTTAAATAAAGAATACATCATACGCGTTCCTCACACGTTTCACGCAATTAGAGAATCAAACCAGCGGAAACACCAAGTGAACCCCCAAGATGCGTCCCATCTCCACAGGGTTCCCCTCGCGGGAAGGTGGGGTAATTTTTTTTTTCTGGTTGTCGAGGCATTTCCTCATTGGCCTAATTCCCTTGCAATCACCCGTCCGTTCCCAATTCGTTGCCGCTCTTGATTATTTTGCGCGGCATCGTTCAATTGGCTCTGTTACTCGCGCCGCATTTAAAATTTCTGGCTTCCCAGGCAGCGCAGGACTGTTCGGCCTAAAACAGGCCGGTGTACTTTGGCCGGTGATTTTCTGTCCGGCCGTTTTCCGGCAGCCATGTTCGGCCCATGTCCAAATGTGGGCCTTTTGGCCGTATACGGCCGTACTCCCATGGCTGTCCAACGGCCAGTGTCCGTCGGCCAGTCGACCGGCTTACGGTCATACGGCCAGATTCCAGCCGTAGGGCTCCGGCCATTCCAAAGCCACCCGTGTACGGCGAAGTACGGCCGCCGGATACAGCCGAGATGCGGTCGTCGGACTCCAGCCGGACTAAAGCTACCGGAAATACGGCCGTGCTACGGGCATTGGAGTTCAGCCACAGTACGTTAAACTGTACTGAGGCCGGTCAATGCATGTCGCGAAAGCAGATGACTCATTCGCGCAGTGCAGAAGCAGCTCAAACCCAGCATTTTGGGTCCAATGCAGCCACATGAAAGTGAGCTCGCGCGCAACCACCAGCCGTCAAGCTTTCAAGCCAGCCTTGCTTAATTACCAGCCTCAGTTGACAGCAAAATTCATTTATTAAACAGTGCTCACAAATTGTCGTTCCTTTAATTGCTGTGCCTCTTTTACTGCCCAACCCAGAAAATATTCAGTTCTTTGTAGAGCTTGAATAGATGTATTGTCCAGGACCTGATATCCTCTGTGGGGCGGCTTACCTGTAATAAACGGGAAAAGAGGAGGGGGGGGGGGTGCGCGGCAGGAGGGCGCATACTTTAGTGGGTTGAATTTCAGAAGGATAAATTGCGCCGCTTTTAGCCAATTTCTTTTAAGGCAATATTCCGGAACACTTTCATGCTATGACTACATAAACTATTTTTATAACAGTTGCTTGACCAATTTTGCTGTATATAAAACCGGCGTGAATGCGTTTACGAAGCGTTTTGGTTCTCAACAAAACACTCAGGAGCATTTAATATACTCCTTCTCAAAAAAAGTATGTCCAGTTTTTGCGCCAAAGACATTTCTACTCGATCAACTTTTCTGATGATCTTGGGCAGGGCTGATCCTAAGAAGGAGCGAACAGGTACTTTCATTTTCAATCTATTTTAATGTTGTTTTCATGAGTATAGGTCCACACCACGTAATAGTCCAAAACAACTTAATTTACTTCTAATGTCATACTACGTTCAAAAAATTCTAGACGCGTTGCTAATGACGCCTTGCTTCAGGTGGCTGCAGTTGTATACCTCTGTGATCACGCAAGAAAACGCGTAAAATTAGAGTTACATAATTTGTTTCAAACCAATAACATAGCAATGGTAGCATGCATACAGGAAACCTTGCATACTGCAACGAATAGGGCAATAAATATTTTATTGGTCAAGGTTGAATCCGTAGGGTTCTCAACCCGTAGGAGGCAAACTTGCGCCTCTGGAAGTTTATTTATTTATTTATTTATTTATTTATCTATTTATCTATTTATTTAGTTTTATTCATTTATTTATTCATTGTTTTATTTATTTATTTATATTCATTTATTTATTCATTGTTTTATTTGTTTATTTATTTGATACCTGCTTGCCTTTGCATGCATTACAGAAGGGAGATACATAACACTAAGCATTAAATATGAGACAAAATAACAAAATAATTCTACAAAGCGCGCTAAAAATCGTCAATATAAACAGTTAATGCAATCATAGGTGGAAGATAATTACACTGCAGTATTGATGTAAAATAAAATGAATCGCGCAAGGCGCCACTTTTAAAGGAAAGTTAATAATTTGCTTTAAGCTAGCGGTCCCACTTTGCGATATGTAGAATGGCGCTTGGACATACTTCTCCCCTTCTACTTCAGTTTTCGAATGATAGATATTGCGAAAAAAGTTCGACCTGTGGTTTCGTCTGTGATCTTTCACGTCCTGCCATTTCAGTTTACTTTTAATTTCTCTCATGCTAAGTTGAGCGTGACAATTACCTAATACGAATCGCACTGACATATTCTGTATGTTTTCGAGCGTATCAACCAGCTCTTTGGTGTAGGGATCCACGAAAACACATGCGTACTCCAAGATTGAGCGCACATGAGTGAAATACGGTTGTTATTTTCAGTTAGATGGTGGTTCACTGAAATTTCGTCTCAGAAAGACAAAAGCATATGCAGCCGTAACGTTTATGGTGGGAACCTTCCTATTTAACCTCTAACCACTCCCTAAATAAACTCCTAGGTATTTATATTCCTCGGCCGTTGTCACAGCAGCATAATTTACGGTATACGTATTCAATTGGAATGAAGGTTTTCTTGTAAAGGTGCCACGTTAACACACTGTTTAACATCCAAAAACTTTTCTGAATCAGCACACCAGGATGTTATTAAATTCGAATAAAGCTGCAGGTATACGGAATCACGTTCATTCGCTATAGTCCGGTAAACTACACAGTACTTTTTAACAAAGTTATAGGGCCAATAGTAATAATAATGCAAAAACCGATTCATTCAGTTCATAGGACGAAATGTACTACGCAGAAGGGGATATGGAACACCATCATTTCCTTTTTTGCAGTCCAAGAATATACAGTCAACCACTGTAAGCTTATAAGAACCAAATCGTGCGTGAACTCAACAATCTGCGTTGAGCAAGAAAATCCTGACAAAATCCGTGTTTGCTAGGATGCTGGCGATTATGTTTAACCAAATGAGTCATATCCCAAGAGTAGCTAAGCTCGCCTTCAAACATCGGAACTAAATTAACAGCTAGGCTTCGTCAGCTACAAGGCTCTGTTGTTATCGCAAATTTAAAATAGTTTTTTTTTCTAAATAGGCAGTCGTAAAATCCCATGAAGTAACATAGTGCAGGGCATGAAGTTCATCCTACCAATGCGCGAGCGAGTCCCTTCTACGATTATCACCAACAACATAGTGCAACATTGCTTGTCGCAGTTTAATTGTACGCAGAATAACTTGCGCTTTTGCTCGCACTTGCCTTTCTTTGGTGGGGAGTCCTTAACATGGTGGCGTTTTAGCTCCTGCGTGGTGGCCGCTTGCTCGACGCCCTTGAAGGCCAGTTATTCTGGTGAACCATCTTCATCTCGGATCGGACATCTCTGCCGGGTCGATGTCTCCAATGCTCTCCATTTCTTGAGGGGGCGAATATCCTCGAGCTGATGCGTCGACGAAGCCGGCGGCAGAGGCGTCGTAGCGGCGATGACTGGCGAGGCTTAGCTCACCCGTCGGTGTGGCACAGTCTTCTTGTGGCAATAAATGACATTTCGATGGCCTAAAACGTTCCCTGCTAATGTCCAGTGAGTCCTTGCACCTTGCCCGATCACCGAGAACACTCATTACTGTTTGAAAAACGATGTTCGTTCATTTAAAACGTAGAAAGACGGAGCGGATGAAAAACGCGTCCCCGTCGTTCGGCTCCCTAACGGCTTTTTCTGCCCCCAGGAAAAAACCAGTCGGTCTCCTTCCAAACACGTCTTTGCATGAATTCTCGGCGCCCAAACGCGTGCCGTTGTTCGGCTGTATGCCGTTTGCCGAAAAAACGACGTATAACCGGATACCTTACGTAGGCCGGTCTCCTCTTGAACACCGGTTGCCATATATTCGGTGGCCATTCGCTTGCCGTAATTCGGCCGAGGACAGCTAACCGAATGAAAAACGTATATTCTGGGGCGTACGTCGGCCGGTATCCTTCATAACACTGGTTGCCCGAAGAAACGAATATTCTATACCGCCGGACGCGCGGTTCACCGTTGAAACAACGAATGCACGGCAGCCGCGCTCCGGCCGGTCTCCTTTCGAACACCAACTGCCGCAAGAATACGCATATTCTGTGGCCGGTCGCTAGCCGTGCTTCGGCCTGTTACCGCTTCCCGAAAAAATAACGGATGCCCTAGGGCCGTACTTCGGCCTTTCTCTTTCTCAACATCGGCAGCCGTAAGAGAACTGAATATCTGGCAGCCGGTTAGGTGCCGTTGTGCGGCCGGACACGGGCGGACGGAAAAATACCGAAGCGCTGGTTGCCGAATGTTGGCCGTTCAACGCATGATCAGTGGCTGCCAGAACCTGGATGCTGGCCGGACATGCCAGAAAGTGGCCATAGACGGGCCGGTCTTGGGGCACACTTTCTGTGTCGCCTGGGAAATTTGTCTTCCTTTTGGCGCTCATCTTGTCTTCGTGTGAACTCCCCTTCTTTGATGTCTTCTAAGGGGCTTGTCCCTGATTCATGACAATTATATGTGTTCAAATTTTAACAGCAGGGCTGTTTAAGCCGCCCATGAACAGAAAAAATACCAAGAAAATACCGAGCGCACGTGTTGCGTGCCTCTCGTGAGCAGCGCCCGGCGTCGTCCTGGCTTGCGCGTGGCCTTGCGCCATGTGAGGGGCTCACAAAAAAAGGAAAATAACAAGCTAAGAAAATACCGAGCGCACGTGAGCGTGCGCCTCGTGACGAGCACCCGGCATCGTCCAACTCGACCCAACTCGACCTGGTGGATCATCCAACTGCTGCTTTATCAGCAAGAAGAACGAGAAAGAAGAGAAGGGTGAACGTGCCCTCTAGGCTTCAGTACCTCACTCAGCTCAATTCCAGCGAAGAGATACGTGTTTTAACGCAGAAAACGCAAAGAGTATTTAAAAAACTTTTAAATTTAGCGCTACTGTGACGTGTTACGGGCACGAGTGACGTCATAAGGGCCAGCACTAAAACAATTTTCAGGGTGTAAACTGCACGTTAGCATCCAAGTGACGCCATCAAATGGAACTATAGGCCCCAGTACAATAGTAGAGCCGTGCGTCTTAGCGATAGTTTAGATCGAAGGCCGCCTATTGCACAAGCAAGATTCTGTGACGTCATAGAAAATCGCCGCTGCTTGACATGTTTCTTTTAATATTTCATTTCGTTTTATTTCAGCATTCTTTAACAAAAAACAACACGAATGCTAGGGAAGAACAAAAAGCTGCCATGCAGCAGCTTGACAAAGTTCAGTTCAGTTCAGTTCGTTTATTCACCAAAATGGATCTAAATGAATATACATGGATTCCTGGGCTAAAAGTTGTATAAACAACTTGACTAGGGCCCAGGCGATTCATGGCGCGGCATATAAGACATTGCATATAGGAAAAAAAATATTAGGAACAAGTGCAATATTTTTTTTTAGATGTGTATGATATAAACAACAACAATAAAAATTGCAGTAGATATCACAAAACATAGCATATAACAAGAAGGATACTGAATGAAACATTAACAAAGATCACTGTTCGTGAGCAAAATAAAAGAAAAAGAAATAAGGGGACAAGCAGATGTACGTAACTTAGTACAATGCAGCAGTGACGGATAATTGTTTGAATAAGTAAACGTATAAGCGGACAAAATACAAAGAGAGAGAGCGGGTTTTACCTCCAACATAACAAACAACTACTAAAAAGATAAGCGCAGACACTGGCAAAACAACTGAAACAGGAAAAACACCATAAATAATTCAACTCTCATCAAGTAGTATCAAGTCTACAAAATATCGATGGAAGGCCCCTGAGTTTGGCAATAGGCCCATTGACAACAAGCACTGAGTTTGGCAATGGTCACACACGCAAGAAAAGAAGCCAAAAATTTCTAATTACTCAACTAGCAACCAAATACACAGGAATACATAGTTCTACGTAAATGATGTTACCAGGACACAGAAGCACAAAAGGAATTTCACATCGAATTCCGCAAACAGAATTACACAAACTCTAACGATTGGCAGCAAACAAAATAACCGCTTTAACGTCACTTGAACGCGATGTGCAAGAAATTAGAGGATCGTTAGCCAAACGCTGTAGAAAAAGGGTTATAACTTACAAAAATATTTTGTCAACTCTTTAAGGTTGTAATTTGTTATATGTTTTTATTCATTAATAGTGTATGGTATTTTGTGCTGCAGTGACTGTAATACCTCCATTATTTCTTCAAAAGTCGCGATAAACTACGTAATATTGTTATCGGAACAAAGCAGCCTTCTTAATGAACGAAACTTGCATTTTATCTTCACGGCCTCTTTTGAGAAACGAGAACCACGTCGAAGTTCAATACGTATTCTTGCTCGTGGCCCACAACACAATTTCTACGCGGGCTTATCACAGAGCTGTTGAAAAACGGGTGATCACACCTTAGGAAATACGCCCATCGCTGTAATTAATTAGAGTGCCGAGGCTATGGAGAGAGGCGCAAGTTTTCATTAATCCCCCCCGAGAACAACGCCTTCCCGTTTTGAACGCTGAAACTCGCTAGACCCGCCTGGTTCACGCTTTCGCCGAAACTGTTATTTTTCTTATGGAGAAAATATTTGCATAGCATGCCTTGGTAAAGCGTTGTGTGAAAAGGGAGCTGCTCATAGCACTGCACTTTTTAAAGGATGCCACCGAAATTATCGGCGGTTAAATCATAGCGCAGACGATAAATGTTTAATTATTTTTATCTGGCATGTACTAATTTATAAAATAAGTATTATTAATTTCATTTACTCTGAAAGGTATCAACGGCAAGGACGTCTCAATTCTCCTGCCAAAAGCCCTTGCACTTGGGTCGATGGTTTTCTGGCATTCTTACCCACGAGATCCAGGTAGTCCAAGGATGCTCAAGTTTGAACGTACCGCCAGACCTGTGAATTGGTCGCGCAGAAAATAACGATCAAGCAAGCATTTCTGCTCAGTGCTAGCTTATTGTACTTCAGCTTTTTTTGTGTGTCTTTTCGTGCCGCGAGTGCCTCTCGCTTTTATGGTGTGCCATGGGTTGACGTGGGCACGTTTCAGAAGAAGCGTAAGCAACCTTTAAAGGGGCTCAAAATAAAAGAAAGCCACGCCATTATTAGGTATTTAAAAAGATGCGGAGCCAGAGACGTCAGTATTCAGCTTTCTATTATTTTCCTCCTGCTTGCTTCAACTCAATTTTCGTATGCGAACTATATAACTTTCTATAACTTTCTATACACTTTCTATAACTTTTTTTGCAATGCGGGTGTCACAAAGCCCCCTTAATGTACTTTGAGGATTTCACGTAGAGGAATATTCTTCAAATGGCGAATAATTATTTTCAGCTCTTGCGCCCCTGGAACACCGCTTTTTAGAACATCCAGATAATTGTTAAAGGATTACATGAACGAAGGGGTTTCGTACTTCCTTTTTTGCTGCAACCTACAAAACTCGTTCCACGGAAACAAAAATTGACTACTCCACGTGGCAGGAACACCAGTTGCTTTTTTACAACTAAAAATTCCTTAGCACTTGGAAGTCTGTTTATTTTCTCCAAGTTCTTAGAAAAAGATGCTTTATTGGTTGAAAAAAGGACGCCGTATTGTAGAACACGCTTGGCAGCTACGATTTAGCTAATTTAGATCGTCATTGTTCAGTTAATAGTAAAAATCCCTAGGAGAACAGCCCGAGACTTTACAGGCTGCTCCCCTTAGCCATTTTACTAGAAACTGAACCGTGGCGATATTATCGTCCTTGTCTTTAACCTCGCAAAAATGAAGAAATATGAATTGAGGTAATATCTCGTGCACATTCCTTGTAGGCGCACAAAGAACCCTCAGTTGGTTTATTTGCGGCGTTAAGTGGGCAGAAATGTATCTTGCTCGTTCTTGTCGATGCCTGTGCATCAGATGCAGTATAAATTCTTCTTATAGGGGCTGTCCAAAGCACTTCTGTGGACCTGTGTGTTTGCCTTCACTGTACGCGCACAGGCTTAAGGGGGACTCACCTGACCACATTCATATGGAAATTAATAGTTGATGACCCACTGACTTAAAAAGCACCGTGTACCGGTACGAAACGTTTTACAAATACATAGAAATGTTCCTAATGGCCTAATTCGCTTCTGGTATAAATCACTTCTTTACTGATATAAAATATAAGAAATGCATTTTGATTTACCGAATTTTAACCAGATGGCGCTTGCTGTCAAGGAAGCGACAGTTTTATTTTTTTATTTTACTACAGCATATCCCTAAAATAAGCAAAGTAGGCCATTTTGAACATTAATATGTATTTGTAAAGCTTTTCCTAGTTGTGCACGATGGTTTTTAAGCCCGTTAGTTGTTAAGTAGCAACGACTCACGGGCTGTTAACAGGAATGTTAACAAAGGAATGTTAACAAGTGGGTCCTCCTTAAGGATAAACGAACACAGCAGACAAGTCTGGTTCATTAGAAAAACTGCTTCGCCCCGATTGCAGAAATGACAATTTTACTTCAACTTCGAACAAATACTGGAGATATTAAAGAGACCCTGCGACACGTTCTCCATTTTTTTCGAAATTTTAAATGCTAGCGGAACGTAGTCATCCGACATATCCAGCACATAGATGAGGGGCCGGAAATTACCGCAGTCAAAAATTACTCTTTTATGCCCTTCAGATAACTTAACTACTTGCTCAAAATATTTTTCTCTCTTTCCCAGTTTTGGTGTTCTTAAGACTCTGGAATTACGTCACTACAGCGGTGTAGCGGCTATTGGGTGACTTTTTTGTGGTTGTTGTAGCAATAAGCAAATTCGATAGCCGCTTTAAAAACAAAGCCCCAAACGCAAAGAAGTAACCGAAGGCATATCTGACGAAAAAATCCCGCAGTCCCGCTCCGTGCTGGCGATAACGATAGCTTTCCAGTGCTTCCATACGCGAAGGAAAAAGTGAAAATGTTTATCGGAAGTGTTGTGGAGTCCCTTTAAGGAAAACAGATGAAGCAGTGACGACTACGTGGCGTCTGATGAATCTACATCTATGACGTCACACAATCTGTGACGTCGACATTTATGACGTCACAGAATCTGGCTTCCGTGATTGGTGGCCGGCGACTGAAGCCACCGCCAAGACTGGGTGATTGCAGTGGGGCCTGTACTAGTTTCCTTTGCTTTATCGAATGCTAACGTACAGTTAACACCCTAATAATTATGCTGGCCTGTATTGCGTCTCTCCTGCCCGTATTGCGTCACTCTAGCGCGAAATTTGAAATATTTTCCAGATTTCTTGCGTTTCTCGGTTAAAAAATACGTCTTTCGTTGGTGCAACATAGCAGAGAGACGTTCCAAAGTGTATCTCTGTCAGACTGTACAAAGTTCTGTTTTATCTTCATGGCCTCACTGGTCTGGAGTGACTTGACTCACAACGGAGGGGGTACATAATTGTGTCCTCGTCTTCCTTCGTGACCCCTTTAATATTTCTTGAGGGGTGGCCTACGGTCCGCAATAAAGGAAACACGCGGTCGATAAGAGAGCCCTACCCCTTCAGGAAAACCTACTGAGAGGTTGTTTTTTTCTCGCTATCACAGTTATATGCACTTACATAGCGGGTCCACCTGCTATATACCAGCTGAGGTGCAGCATGTTGTTGCCCCAATTTTCTGCTACGTCGCATGCTTTGCGGGAAAATGTTTACATCGGAGTGCCCACGGCGAGTACACAGGACCAGAAGGAAAAAAAAGTGGGGGGGGGGGGGGGGGAAGGTTTTTATCGCAAGTTTTAAGCTCGACCTGCCTTCCCTCTTTCCTCGCCAGTTGTAAAAAAACAAACGCGTCATCCTCGCTCCAATATCCCCAAGTGCTTCTCTATTTCTCCGCATCCATCCATGGTTCTTGCGAGTGTTCGTCTCATCCGTTTCGTCGCGACATAAACTTGCACTCTTCCGAAAAGATGCCTCAGAGAAGCCACGCGAGCCCTTCCTCGAATGCGAAGATCCATCCACATCGGCTCCTCGAGAATCTCATACAAAATTCAAGCCACGGAGACACAGGACGCGAACCGGGCGGAAAAACATGGCCGTCTTCCGCTTTCGCGAATCCCTCGACGGCTTCTTGGACGGTGGGGACTTCCAGCTTCAAGCTTGCCCTCGTATAGATTAAACCCGGCAGGGGGAAGCCATTCCTTCCTCTTCACCCCTTCCTTACTCTCTTCTCTCCCTCTCTCTCTCCCTCTCCATCTCTCTCTCTCTCTCTCTCTCTCTCTCTCAACTTCCCCTGTATCACCGTGCCTGCATACTTTCTTGAACTCGCCTTTTTTGTTTTGATCAACACGTATTCTCCCTCCAAATCGCGCATGCGCGCGGGAGAAGGGCAACGTGTTGTTTTATCTTGTTTTGTTTACCTCTATAACGTTGCACGCTTTAGTGGAAACATATACGTGCGATGAAGCCCCATTTATTTCTTAAATTCTCCTTCCTAAGAAGCGCTTGCGCACATGCAACCCCCCTCTCAAAGGAAGCCGGGGAAAATGGTGGAAGAAACAAATGTTGCGAAACAAGGTAAACAAACAAGAAGCAGTCAGTGCATGCTTCGCCTCGTAGCAGGTTCGGCGAGCGAGGAAAAGGGCTTTCAGGAGCCATCTCCCGTTGGGAATTTATGAGGTCGAATTTTTTAAAGGCGCGACGGGCTTAAGTGGCCATTGTGCGAAAAAGCGGCGTTGTTGTCCGGTACCCAAAATGGCCGCCGCCTCGAAGAATTAAAAAAAAAAAAACGCTTGAAAAAGTATAAATTTTGGACTAAATGGTAGATGCGGATTAATTTCGGTTAAGTAAATCAAAATATCTTGAAATGAACATTTGGTACACTGGTAGGTTCGTGTCAGAACCGAACTCTGGTCTCCATAGCAGGAGCAGTGATGTTCCGTATACTGAGGAGAAATATTCCCGTTTGTAGGTTAGAAATTCCCTATTTTTAGCGCTTTTTCCCCTACATGTTTGCCAAGAATTGTCTGCAACATTCCGCGCGTATCCTTTCGGCACCTCATAGGTATTTACGTGGCTTCTTTGAAGGTTTTGGCCATTTGCCAGCGCCACCTGTGTCTACTTTACGTAGCCTTCCGGGCGCACACGTCGTTCAGAGAATCAGAGTTTCCGCGTGAATGAAATTTTCCACAATCCGTGCAGCAGCATTTGACTATGCATTTCGTGTTTTGTACCAAACAGCATGCTCACTTTGCATGCTAAACTTCCAAGTTAAAACTGGCCGTATGAAAAAGAACAAGACATGTTGGTAAGTCGAGGTAATTTTAGCTCAGCGCCGGGGCTGCTGGCACCATCTCTCATTGACGGCACGCGGACTAAGGCGCACCCGGAATACTTTTCTATATACTTCAAAGCGATGCATACAAACAGGCTTCAGCCCTTCAGCCGCTGCTGCTTCACGCCTTGCTAGCGTGTTGTCGTGGGGTATTATTCCCGCTATGCTCCCTCCTGTTTTATGAACATCCATTCCACTTCATAAAACAGGATTATTATGGCTTGCGGGAACACGACTGCGGATATGTTAACATGAAACCGACAAACTGTTAAGGGACCCTTTAAAAAACACAGGAATAAATGATGCAAAGTCTGGTTTACACACATTAATTTGCCTTCTGTCTCCACGACTTCTAAAATTCCCCGAGTCAGTTTAAGATTTCCTTTTTTGCTTTTTAGCGAAAATTACAGCCGGAAATTCCCCGAAAATGGGAAAATTCCCCTCATGGAACATTATTGAGCAGGAGCGGAGTTCGGTACCACCACGCTAGAGTCAGTCTCGTGCCTGCTGCGCTGACGTCATATCACGTGACAGGTGAACGCGACGGCGCGGGAGTAAAACAATCGCAATTCAGCCACGAATGGCTCTGATTCTGGGGAGACTGTGGCGTCAAGTGTCCCAGTCTGACTGGCCAAGTAATTCGTGCAGGAAGGCTGAGAAACGAAAGGGAAGAAAGAAGACTTAAACGCGATGTATAGCAGTGAAGAAGTGTGACACGTATTGCCACGGGAAGCCGTAATGTTTGCAACTTTAAAGCACGTAAGCAGACTTAGGCGTCCGGAGAAATTTTGTTAATGCTCAAGCTTAGTTTGTTCGTAGCGCTAAAACAATTGGTGGATCCAACCCGCAGGAAGCAACCGCCGCAAAGCCAAGCTTTGCACTTTGTCTGGTACGCTGACATCTGACATTATCACCTGCATGTTTTACGGTGGATGTAGATTTCCTCGTCGTCAGAAACGCCGCGCGAAGGTGTCGTAACCATGTGGCCCCCCTCGACCGTCACATTTACATTCGCGGTATGCACAGTGAAGAAGCTCTTGCTGACCAGCACGTTGTTCAAACGCCACCAGTTCCAAGCGCAGAGCTTGGAACTTGCGCAGCTTGGAACACGAATGACCAGGAGCTTTCCCTCCGCCAATCGCTTCCTGGCCACTCGGGCGCGATATGAGGAGGCCAGCGCTGTATCGTGCACGATATAACCTAGCGGCGCACCCTGCCAGAAAGCAGCCGCAGCAGCAGCTCCCCGGAAAATCCGGAAGAGAGCCAAAGAAACCTTCGCTGTAAAACTTGCTAGGGGCATACACCGACTGAGACTATGACCACTTGTGACAAATGACGCAATATGTCTCAATTCTAAAAAACAAGCAACTTTGCGGTGTATATGCTTCCTTCGCTGCAAATAACGTCGAAAGGCACTCGCTTTTGTACCGCCCTTATCAGGGAACGCCTTTCCCCCACCACCCTTTCTTCCAATTCTTGTAATTCTTTCCACTAGTTCGCCCCCTCGCAAGAAGAAAATATACGGGAACACAGCACATCCTCAGAAACGCCCATGACAAGTTTTGCACCCAGTCTTTAAATAACAGGTTTATACCTGTGTATTTCTTTCTTAGTCTACGTCTTTCCGCGCCTGTTGTCGATATGAATCAGCACCAACTCGCCCAACTTGCCATCTTGTTAAAATAACAGGCTTATTACCCGAAAAAATGTTGTTTAGGGAAATGCCAAATAGTGGAATGAAAAACCAAACACCCATTCGCATTGGTTTGTTAACCAGGAGGGGAATTAGCACTACGCAATGGTATTAACGTATTCGAAGCTAGAAATCTGAATCAACAAGTACCGATTGATGAAATGTCGCCTCACTTTGGCCCTCACTGTGGCGCCAATATTTCAGCAGGCGAGCATCTGAGGAGTAGCAACAGGGGACTATACACTACACGGGAGCCGCTAACGTTCTTAAACGTTCGAAAGAACGAGTAAGAACAGCGGTAGCTTTACTCTACTTTTCTTCTTCCTCCTCCCATTCTCCTCATCGAACATGCCCAGCCCCTTTTAGATGTGCACCTTGTTACCCACCAATGACCAGTGTGTTGGGAATCCACAATGCCGCAAACACAAAAATAAATTTAGAGGCGAAGCCACTCAGGATCTCGGGCTGTGGGCGCTTCATGTCAGCGTCGTCTCATGTCGTCGTAGTATAATGTTTTCACGGAGCTAGAACACCAGGACACTCGTTTTCGAACTTCTCGCGCTATAACGTAACGCGTACTAAAAGAACCCACCGGGACACTCGTTTTCAACCGCCTCGCACTAGAACGTTTCATTGTGAGGAAAACGCGCACTAAAATAACACGCCGGGACACTCGTTTTCCAACGTCTTGCGCTAGAACGTTTCATCTCCGTGGGGAAAACACGCACTAAAAGAACACACCGGGACACTAGTTTTCCAAATCCTCGCGCTAGAACGTAACGCGTTCTAACAGAACACACCGGGACACTCGTTTTCCAACGCGTCACGCTGGAACCTAACTGGTAATAAAAGAACACACCGGGACACTCGTTTAAAACGCCTCCCGCTAAAACGTTTCATCTCCGTGAGAGAAACGCGAACTAAAAGAACACACCGGGACACTCGCTTTCCAACGCCTCGCGCTAGAACGTACCGCGCACTCAAAGAACAGAACGGGACCTCTGCCCGCCAACGGTTTCATCTCCGTGGGCAAAAATGCCAAGGCGCCAAAAATACACTTATACACTGCATGCTTCGCCCCTCCCCAGGTTTACATTAGTGGAGTTAGCCCAGGATTTTTGTGACAAGGATACATGGCGGCGGAAACAGCGAAATAAGGATGTTTAACTTCGGTTCCCCCTCGGAAATGAAACACAAAATGATATAAGGAAACTAGCACGGCACCGTCGAACGGTGACTGTGGGAAGACTAGCTATCGCCATATCAGGATTTTTCTGCGTGATTCAGGTGACACCAACAAACAGACAGACAGACAGACAGACAGACAGACAGACAGACAGACAGACAGACAGACAGACAGACAGACAGACAGACAGACAGACAGACAGACAGACAGACAGACAGACAAACACACGCACCAAATTTCGAATGTTCTCGGCCCAAGAAAGACAACTCAGGTGAACGCTTCGGCAGTAGGCCCCACTGCCTTGCACAGTTCGGCTTCACTGTAGAGAAGCCTGCGAGCACTGTTTCGTTTCCCGAATTTAGCATCAGTCTGCCTAATTAATTAATCCAGAGAGGTTCTAAATTAGCATTTTTCCTTCATTAACGTTATTCTGTGCGTAACGTTTAATTCAGCGTCCATGGTAAGCTCTCCGTACCAGTCGAGGCTACTTCAGCAGGACGCCGTAGTGAACCTCGCTGCGCAACACCAGGTCACTCTTAACAAAAGACCCGGCGAGAAATTTCCAGTCCGACGACCTTATTGTATCCTCGTTAGTCCCTTCCGCTCCGATTGGAGTTTAATTAGTTCTGCCCCCGACGGACGATTGAAACGCTCTGCCTATCCAGTCGACGCAGCCGTAGCTCGCGGCGCGTGCCAGGCTTAATAAATGGCAACCTTAGCTGAGTTTTATGACTGTACGAGAGAGTGAGAGAGGGGGCAAATTTTGTTAAAACGCCAACTGCGGAATAGTTCCTGCGTTAGTATCCACAGGTGCAGCGTACCACAACGGGGTAATGTGGTGTCCTCCGCTAGCCCGCACTGTTCCTTGTACGGACCAAAGAAGTCCTCATAAATAAAGACCACCAAAAATTGTTTTCCCAAAGGCAGGTGCGCAGAGACTTTGTTAACGCTGAAAATGACTAGGCATAAGTCACCTTTTATAGCAAAGCTGATAGCCTCTTGTTAGTGGAGGAATATTTTCTGGTCGCCTGTGTGCAGGAGAAAGGTGGAAGGCAACCGAAGTCAGGATGCAAGAACACAGAAAGAAAAGTTAAGTTAAGAAGAGTGGTGGCGACACAACCGCTCGCGTGTCCCTTCAGATCAAGGAACTGAGTGAATAAACTTGACGCAGCCAATGCCGTCTCTGGAAACTTTCCTGGTGAGAAGTTTCCCCAGTCCAAGATACCGCGGTGTTTGCTGGCAAGATAGGCTTTCGCCGCAGCATAAGCCATTGTCAGAAGCTCCCCCCACTTCTGTGGTGTAATGTTAGGAGGGGGGGGGGTGTGGACAAGCGACTATTATGTGAAAGAGTATGCCTAACGGTTATCAGTGTGGACATGTAGCACTGTAATGTGGGGAAACATGGCGTCGGAAGGATAACCAACAAAAACACACTATGAAAAAGAATAATGCGGGTGCAACTGCTCAGCTCCTGCTCACCGTCGAAGAGATCGCCTTTCAATTGGCTCGCCGGGAGAAGACCACGTGGGCATCTGTAACACGAAAACTTCAAGGCCCCGCCAAGACTACGTGCCCAAATAGCCACCAGATCAGGCGTACTCGGCTGGCCAGCAAATCTCGCAGAAGATGTAGAACCAAGGAATAACGGGGGGCAGAGAATGAATGATAAGGCTTTACTGTCAAGGGAGACCAGGAACCTCTGTGAAGAGGAGGGATCGGCAGGAAGGCTTATCGGAAGGATACCAGTGAAGTTCATCGTAGGTATCATATGCCTTTTATTGGCATCTTTATTCTTCTGATGCCTACCTGAAAGAAAAGGTCATACCCGCTATATACTGGTCTATAAAGACCACTCTCGGTTTTTACAGTGCTCCCCGGGTCAGGACTCGCTACTTCGGAGTATCCCTAAGGTGGGCGTGCAAAAACAGAAAGACGGCCATTTGTCAAGCAGGGCGGATCTGCCCTTGCCAGAGGTAGGGACACTGCCAGATTTGGTGGTTAGGTTAGGTATTGTAGCCTGTCCACAAAAGGTGCACGTGAGTGCGATGGGAGAGGGAGAGAAGAGTGGCTCCATCGTATACCATTTCAGGATACAGAGCGTACAGAAGGGGAATCTCGGCGCCTCACAAGAGGTCTGCTGACGACGGCCGTCATTTGTTGTGCCGGGTGACCTTCAGGGCGAGAGAATGTGTAATGGTGATGGCGATGTTAGCTGCACCGTTGCGCTTAGCCTGCTACGCAAGATGAGGAGAAGAAAAAGAAAGAAACAGAAAGAGGGAATGGCAAGGTGATGCACACTTCTCGGAAATACACACAGAGCCTGGCAAAAAACTTCTCCACAGAGCTTCGTCTAGACATGTGCTCTTCAGGAACACAAAAAGATGCTTAGTAGCCATTGCTGCCTGGCTTGGACCTTACCAACGACCCAAAACAGCCTTTCCGGAGGTTGTTTGCAACCTAGCCTTAAGTATTAGGTGCAAGGGGTGTGGCACCTGCACCTAGTCCTTAGAGCTAATATTAACAGGTTTAACGTTGTTAACCCGTAGAAGTGTATAGTTTCTGAAGCGTGGTATTCCAGGAAGCTTCCCTGACCATTTGTATACGACAGGATGATTACTCAATTGTTTTCGTGGCCATTTGTCCTTGACAGCGGCCTCCTTATAACTCTGAATTGTTGCAGCTGTCATCCTTGTAGTTTTTGTTTTGTGACAGCTAAATACCTTGTCCACATACATACATACATACATACATACAATACATACATACATACATACATACATACATACATACATACAGACATACATACATACATACATACATACATTACATACATACATACATACATACATAACCTACATACATACATACATACACACATACATACATACATACATACAGCCATACATACATACATACATACATACATTCATTCATTGCTCTGCTTGCTGACTCGGGCAAAAGCAGTGCTAATGTGTCTCGTTCGCAGCCTGTCGTTCGCAAAAAATAATTGCGGGCGCTGAATGTATAATGACTGTTCTGCTACAGTTCCCCCATCAGTGCAAGTAGCACAAGAAACAAGTAGCTCTGAATGGCATCCATATTCATGTAAAATGGACAGGACGTCTGCGTGCAGGTATCGAAAGTGAGCTCCCCGAGCTATGTGGAGAAATACACTGCATCAAGTCCATCACAGAGTGCGGAAGAACAGTGCTATTTTTCGTCCGCTAAAGCGTCTGCAAGACAGTGAAAAGAACTGGGGAGCTTGGTTGTGCCTCATTATTTGAGCTGATGCGGGTTGTGCGGCACTGATCGATACACGTGGCCGGATACAGGCGGTCATGAGGTGTCTTGCGCTGCACAAACCGTGAGAATGCACTGCTGCATTGCGGAGTGCATACGAGGATTTCGAACGTACCAGTAGGCATGGTATAAGCAGGTAGCACGGGAACGACCGGGAAGTCCGTGAGGCATCGCTCACGCAGTAGGTGCTGGTGCCGTGGCGTACGCGCTGAGCTAGGTACGCAGTGAAGACGCGCAGCAAATTCCTGCACCCGCCAACGGTATCATTCTTTTAGAGCAGCGCGAGTATTCTGATCGTGGTTATGATGAGCCAAATAACAAACAACCCGTGCTAAAAATGAGACGGTAGAATTGCTGCATCGACCTATACCGTCGCCGACCGTTTGTGGTAAGGAACAGGTGCCGCTGAGGCAACCAGGACATGTTGCGTCGGGTAATAACAGCGTGAGAGTCCTGCAGAGCGCTGGAGGTTGTGCTACCATCCGATTAAAAGCAATTCCCAGTGCGGAGACATAAATTAGCACTGTCTGATAGTGGCAACACCACCAGCCCAGGCTGCTATTCCTTCGGCGAGGGTTGTACCCGGGCGCAGGTGTGCCTGCAGCACAGCGTCCGTAATGCCTGAAATGCAAAGTAGCCGGGCTTTGGGCATCTGCGGTTTGAGGTACTTCGCTGTTACCTGAGGGGTGGCACTGGTTGACACCGCTTGGTAGTACTTGACGCTTGGAGTTGACGCTGGTGTGAAGGAGGCTACGGCTGCATGATGCACTCATGGGTGTGGTGTGTGGCGTAGCTCATGCGGCACGAAAGCCGCAACCTATAGCAACAGTGAGCCATTCAGGTCGTCGTAGACGACCTGGCTGCGTTCTGGGAACCAAACGAGTAAAGGAGTCCGTCGAGGAGCCGCATCGTCGCAATGTGGTAACGCAACGCGTCGTCTAGGTAGAACTGACCCACCTGATGGGTGAAGCAGATGTTTTGCCCATGGCTGAAAAGCTCAGTGAAATCGTGGAGCAGGAGCATGGCGTCACAACTCCTGCACACTGTGCCACGCTCGCCCTGCGCAATGTATCAAGAGGGCGAGCAAAAGTGAGGGGCGCCAGTAAAAGGACCAGTGGAGAAACAGAAGGTCGTGGTCACATGATGACTTCCTAGGGCAGGAACGGTACGGCATGGTATGACAGGAACGGTACGTCCTCTGGTGCGGCCTGCCCAGGGGCAGGCAGTACCCCAGGGGCAGCCTTCTGTTACCCTGGTGAGTCGATGACGAACGGATAGCGCGACTACGTGCCGTAATTCAAGAGGTAGGGTCTCCCAGAGGATCGGATGCCTCAACGGTTCGATGATGATGCCGTGAGGATGGAAGACGCAGCTCCTGATGGATGAATCATCCTCTGACTAGTATGATGGAAACTCCGATTATTAAACCTATATACTCTCTCATTGCGCTCGGATTGTTGTTTAATATGCGTACACGTACAAGCGTTGCCTAGCCACGCCTACTGTTTCGAACATTACTGCCGGGTGTCTAAATAGTTTTAGTTCAGACTGGGATTTGAGATACTGAGATGCTGCCAATATACGGCGTACGAGCAAGATGAGAAATATATATTTGCATACATGGTGTCTTCTACGAGTGTGAGCATATTCCGCGTGATCGTTAATGAGCGACTGCGAATGCTTGCCTCATTACCAAAGCTGTCGCTGTTATCCCTACTTCTACCGGGGGTCATTAGCGAAAATCGCGAGGAAGCCTATGGTGCAGGACAGCCTCGTGCCGAGTCGGTGGGGGGAGGCAGCACGCAGACAGGAAACGGTCGTATGCACACGCGTTAAAAAGAACAAGCACGATCCATTTGAGCCAGCCCGGCGACGCAAATGAACGAAACGAGCAGTGTCCTCGTACGTAGAACGAATCTGCGTAAGATGGTCCGATAATTTTTTGTCCATGGGCCGCGCTTCTTTAATTATCCCTGCTCTTGCAGCAAATCAAGTAAACCATTGCTCGCGCTAACGAAGGCAACCGAAAAGGAATGAGAACCGTCCCGAAACCTGATTTTTTAGACTTTTTTCACATTAATTTCAATCCCTGTAATACAGCCGTACTTCCATTGGGTAAGTTACGAGGAAATGCTGCATTTATTCTCTTACCTTGGTCGACCATGAATGTGGGGCCGCGCCCTGATTTAGGAATGCCGACCGTAATTTTGTGGCTCTCTTTGTGCTCAGCAGAAAGTCGAAGGGAAATCGTTGTAGTGTGATTAAAACTGGGTCGAAATTGCACAAACAACGGTTACGGAATGAAGCACGAACGGATAGAAACGTGGGTTCGACTTTTATGAATTTGAATAACAACTACGCTGCTTTAGTATTCACATTAAAATATGCGTCCCCCGTTTACGGATAACTTAAAGTTATAATTTGGTCCTGGTAATCAGAAAAACCATCAGGGAAGTTGTATAGCAAAGACCTGGGTAGCTGGCGCTCTTGTCACTGAAACTTACAGGTGTATTATCCCAAGGTATTTCATTTGCGCAACACGACGGTGTTTTGTCATCTCATTTCCATACATACACATACACATACACATCCACATACATACACACATACATACATACATACACACACATACATACATACATACATACATACATACATACATACATACATACATACATACATACATACATTTTATTACATTTTCAAGAGAAACAGAAACAAGTGCCACTCCTTGTAAGCAAATTCTGCTTTTATGCAGGACGGGGCAGCCGTGACGACAGTTTCCAACACTTTCCAAATAGTCCTCGCTTTGTCGAACCGGTGAAAGCTGTACTCTACCGAAGCGCATTTCCCGCTTATCCGTGGCTGGCTTATGTCAACAAACTGACCGGTTTGTCTTCGGACAGAAAAATCTGCATGGCAATGGTCGGCGCTGGTATCTCCTCTCACATCTCTGTTTGCAAGTTCTCTTCAAGCCTGCGTCTCAAGTACCACTTTGCATATTTATGCGTCCGCGCGGCTATCCGAAGCTTGTGTTCTTCCAATCTCATTTCTAACGCGTATTTGCATACCGAGCGCGGCTTCTCGCAATCCTGAGCGGCATTCGAGTGGTCGCGTATTCGTTGAAACCGCATAATCTCGCTTGAATGTCAATTACTTTTGTTTCGGTGAGACGAATTTGCGCGCGCCATTAATTAAGGATTGCGTTTGTTGGTTATAGGCGTTCGTTTTACTATAATTCCTTTTAAAATGTACATGCGTTGTTTTTGTATAGTTTCTACGGTACTGATGGGGATGACTAGTAAGCAGACTGCATACATCTGTATGTTCTATGTAAATTCACGCGTTTCGTAGCCTCGCTGGTGCGTATTTTGAAGATTATAAGCTGCCAAGGCGGATATATTTTTAATAATTCTTTCTCTCTAACATTCGAATGTTCGACTTACAAACATTGCTATTGCTGCCATGCCTGACTTCACTTGCTTTCCTGTATTAATTCAGCAAGCTTCTCATATATATATATATATATATATATATATATATATTATCTATATATATATATATATATATATATATATAGGAAGAAATGCCGGCAGTCTACAACGCCAAAGAAGGCATAGGGGAATGGTTAGAATATTTTTTTACCGTTAGTGACGTTATATTATTATTTATTATTATTAATTACGTGAGAAAGAAAGAAAGAAAAAAAAAGAAAAACAC
Source organism: Haemaphysalis longicornis (assembly GCA_013339765.2). Classification (NCBI taxonomy): domain Eukaryota; kingdom Metazoa; phylum Arthropoda; class Arachnida; order Ixodida; family Ixodidae; genus Haemaphysalis; species Haemaphysalis longicornis. The sequence goes on along the minus strand of CM023455.1, from coordinate 104,014,062 downwards.
GCGCCCAGAGTGGGGACCGAACCCACGCCTTTCGATATATATATATATATATATATATATATATATATATATATATCAATCAATCAATCAAACAGCTTTATTTCCTTTGAAAAGGAGGAGTACGGGACTAAAAGCTGGAGCAGCTTGACGAGGTCCCGACCCCATTGCATGTCAGCAAAACAGCGGCATGATGATCAATCAGGAACAATGAATGCAAATAAATTGACAAATGTTACATAACATCACGTAATACAAAACTGATCTATCTATAGATAGATAGGTAGATACGCGATCATATTCCGTGCAATGCGAGTGGTGGTTGGTCAGTTGGTCTATAATTTCACGATGTGAAAAATCAAAAACGTTCTGGCTCCGCCAGCTGTCTTGGCTTATTGTCGTAATTCACCTTCATTTTCTTCTAATGTGAAGCATCACAAGTTTCTCGGCGTGGTCGTCGACAGAGACCTTTCTTGGAGCCGCCATGTTCGTTTTTTGAAGAAGAGGCTGTCTGCAGTGGCCCACATAGTCCAGTTCATCGGCGGAAAGACGTTGGGAGCATCTATAAAGTCAATGTTTCAGCTGTACAACGCACTATTCTTGGGCTCCCTACGGTACAGCGTGCCTGTACTTTCGGGTACGTGCCGTACCAATATTCAGCAACTCCAAGGCATACAAGCGCAGGCCCTCCGAACTTGCCTTGGCCTACCACGGTGCACATCAACAGCTGCAACCATTGCTGTGGCTCGTGATCACCCCTTACCCACTTACGTGACAATTGAAACACTCAGGCCGCATATTAGGCACCTAACCAGGCTGCCGGATCATCACCTTGCTAGTCTACCATCTAAACGCCCCCATGCGTCTTTCGCAAAGGTTGTAGCCTCCAACATGACCAGCATGCCATCCAACTACACGCCTGCGATGAGGCCGCCACTCCCACTTTGGTGTACGACGCAGCCTCGAGCATCCCTCACTATCCCAGGCTTAACAAAGAAGCAAGATTTTCCAACGCTGGCAGTACAACAGCTAAGTCTCATTTATTTACACGAGAGATACAGTGACTGCACCCATATTTACACCGATGGCTCCGTAACAACATCTAGTTCTGCCGGCGCCGTCGTTATACCACGAATGTCCATGTCCACAGAATTTAAAATAGCCTATCTCACCGCTTCCACGGCTGCAGGACTCACCGCCATCCGTTGTGCCCTTCATACCGTTGAACAAACTTCATGCCGAAGATGGGCGATCTTCTGCGACTGAAAACCTGCGCTTCAATCGCTCCAGTCAGCCCTGTGCCGTGGACCTGATGAACAGCTGCTGGCCGAGATAAGACTACTGTACGACCGTGCCACCCAAACGGGTCATGACATTGCCTTTCAGTGGCTTCCCAGTCATTGCGGCATTGTCGGAAACGAAAGTGAGGACGCTGCCGCACGCTTGGCACACCAAAAAACGGAGACCATATCTATTCCGTTATCCAAGACGGACGCCGCTAGGACTCTCCGAAAACTTGCTCGGGAGACCACGCTATCGAAATGGAGCACCCAAGAGTTCACGAGCGCTCGTATCCATGCCCTGGACCCCCATCTTCAGCGCCCCCTCCCATTAGGCCTCCCACGATCTGATGCAACCATTCTTTGTCGCCTCTGGCTTGGAGTCGCATTCACAAATGCTTACTCCTATTTGATTGGAATGGCAGCCAGTGAGGCGTGCGAAGTCGGTGAAACACCAGAGACCATACGACATGTCCTCTGCGATTGTCCACGGTTTTCAACCGAACGCAGCCAGCTCTCTGCGACTCTACGAAAGTTAGACTCTCGGCGCCCGTTCTCTGAGGAGACAATCCTGGGACACTGGCCTTCTCCGTCGTCTGCGGACAAGGCGACAAAAGCGCTCCTGTGTTTCCTCGAAACGACGGAATTGCACAAAAGACTGTAGCGCAAGACTACTCTCTACGAACTGTCTGAACTTTAGACAATGTCTATAGTGTCCTACCGCTGGGCACACCACTCCACGCTCTGTCCGTACCTTTCCCCTTCTTTTTCTATTTTCCTCTTTTTCCTCATTCTTCCCCTTTCCCCCGTGCAGGATAGCATATTAGGCCGTAGCCTGGTTAACATTCCTGCCTTTTCTTTACTTATTCTCTCTCTCTCTCTCTCCCTTCTTAATGTATTTGTGAAAGGGGTTATACTTTGAACACCACACACGCGACATCTAGTTTTTATGGCAACGAATTTTTTTCCACTAGCAAAACGTACTTGCGAATAAGCAGGAAAATGAGCTTCCAGTACAAAAAACTCATACAGGCAACGCTAATGGCGTTTTTGCTACCCACAACGTATGATTCCTGACTAACCCCGAAGTAAATATGACAACCAGCGGGAATTTGGTTGGACCAAGGACATATCTTATCTAGCACCCTCTTCCCATGCTCGCCAACAAGATGAATGTAGCAGACGCGATCTTATTGCTCTTGCCTCGCAGGAAGCTCTCAGATTCCACAAAAGCAAGCTTGAAGCGATAACTCTTCTTCATACTTTTTTTACATAAAGAACAACAGCAAGGAAAGTTTACGGGGAAATGAACATGCAGATTTATTTATTTATTTATTTATTTATTTATTTATTTATTTATTTATTTATTTATTTATTTATTTATAAATGCTGCAGCCCTATTTGGGCCCAAGCAGAAGAGGGTACATGCATAGTACAGGAAGATTAAGTACAACTACCGGTAATTGATTAGAATCAGCAGAAAAATGTGCTCCGCAATTCGGAAGGCAACGGTAATATAGCAGTAATAAAATACGTACATACATCAATGCAATGCAATATACAAGAGTAATATAACAGTAATAAACATGTACATACAAGGATGCAATATATAAAGAAAATTACGTGCTATACAGACAATGAAAAGCGAACGCCACAAGTCGCTGCCTTCATTGCGGCACAGTAAAAACAGTTTATTGGTCAAAGGAAAAATTGTTTGCAAGCTGAATGAACGATTCTGTTGTATTAGCGTTAACTACTTCTTCGGGTAATTAATTCCATACTCAAATAGCATGGGTTAAAAGATTGACTGATTGTAAGGTTTAACGAGCCGACTCAATGCAGGCGATGAGGCGCGCCGTAGTGGATGTCTCCGGATTAATTTTGACCACCTGGGTATCTTTAACGTGCGGCGAAATCTCGTACGCACGGGCGTTTTTGCTTTTTGCCTCCATCAGAAAAGCGGCCGCCGCGACCGGGAATTGAACTCGCGTCCTCGTGCTCAGCAGCGAACGCCTTAGCCGCTGAGCCACCACGCCAGGTGCATGGGGAAAAAGAGAACATTTAGGAATGTTAATATTACTAAATGGTTGCCTAACTGTTTGGTGTGGTTTGTACGACCAGGACCAAATGCGGGGGGGGGGGGGGGGGCTCAGTTAAGTAACTTTCACGAGGTATTTTGTAGTGACCGTGGTACAGCTGATACAAAAACTTGATGCGAGATATAGTTCAGCGATGACCTAGTTTTTTTTAGGGGCGAAGCTCCTCAAGCCATGGGTCTCTCCATCCCTTGTGTCTCGTGGTACGTGACCGCCGCATGCTTTCGGAGATGTCGCAAAGTGGGTCGCGTTGCACGCGCAAGAACCGGCTGCAACCGGCAGCGCAAACTCGGCACCGGGAGCGCGAGCTTGTCTGTGTTTGCCAACGGAGGCGCGAGCGCACGTGCACTGCGAGGGGGAGATCACGCAAGACATCACGCCACGAACGCAGACAGTCGTTCTCGGAGATCGAACGAGACGCAAGGACCTTTGCTCGTTTCCTCTCGTCTTGTTCGGGCACAAGTTCGCCCTAAATAAAAGTTCTTTCGACGAGATCGCCGAGGCCCACCGCACGGCCCAGCTCGAGCGGCTCTCAACCACGCGCACCGGTCGCTCCATACTCGACCGGCTAGGCTACGCATCCAGAGCAGTCTCAACCTCTAGTACACGCCCGCTGCCAGACGCCGTCACGCGCAGACTGCGGGTTAATCCCATACCAAAGAACATGCATCCCGAGTACAACCGCGACCGACGAGTCGCCCGAGCCAAGGCCCTCACGGAGCTCTACGCCCACGACACCGGTGCCCTTTACGTTGATGTCGCCGAGTACCCCGACCGACCCGGCACGTACGCAGCGGTGGCAGTCAGGGCTACCACCGGTGACATCTAACAGCGCCTGCAGTCTCCGCGTCCCCGGTCGCGGCGTCATGCCGAGGAGACGGCCATTGCCCTGGCCCTGACAGACCCTCAGTGCACCACAGTGCTAAGTGATTCGCGCTCCGCGATACTCAGTTATGCGCGAAACAGTGTGTGTGAAAGTGCAGTGAAAGTGCGAAGCAACACCACGACCCCATCAGTGTCCGCCACGTCCCTTCGATGGTTCCCGGCGCACATGGACTCGCTCGGCTCCAGCAACGGCCACGCCAATTCGCAACGAGGACGGCAGATGCCGCCGCGCGCGAACTCACCACCGCGCGGCGACCCCTCTCGCCTCTCGTTCGGCTAGGCAGCCGGCCATCAACCACGAACCCCTCACGACCTATACCGAGGTCCTCCAATGGTACCGGCTCAGCCGACGAACTATGCCACCACCTCATCCTCGGCTCACAAGGGCGAGGCCGTGCTCTCTACAGACAGCTACAGACAAACTCTGTGATCAACACCCGTGTTGGCGCAATACGTGTGTCCGGGTGCCCTACGACAGCGTGCAGTGCTGTGTGTGCGCGAGAGCAAACGCGACTCTGGCCCACATATTGTGGGATTGTGAACGCAACCCAGACGAGGCGGCCGCCCCGACGCGGCTGCCGGACAGTTTCACGAGTGCCATGATTTGGTCCGAATACACGACCCAACTCCAGGCCGTCCAGCAGCTCGAGGCAGCTCTCGCACGGCAGAGACTCGGGAGGCGGCGAGGCCGAGGGATCCACCCCCTCACTGCCCGTCAGCCGAGCCAGTCGACGCCTGCGGCGCACACCACGAGGACGTCCAGGCCGCGTCACGATAGGGTGCCTCTCTAGGAGGCGATCCTCTCGTTCTGCAGGCTAGCCAATAAAGTTGTCTCTCTCTCTCTCTCTCTTCTTTACCGTTGTGTCCCATCCTACGTGACAAATTGTGGCGGAGGTGCGGGGTAGTCCTCGATGGCGCGGGGTCTTTCACCAGGTCTGGGCCTGGGAGCATTGACTCCGAAAATAAAAGTTCATTTGTACAATGTACGCACACAGTCTTACGTCTTTCTTAATGATGTAATGGGCGAACTTTCACGGGAGAGTTACGGTTACCGATGATCTCCCCCTCTCGAGCTTCGCCCCACTTATCATCATTCATTCCGTGGATATGGCGTGATTTTTTGTTCAATTTTACCCTATCGCGAAATGCCGACAGTTTTACTGATTCTGGAATTCCGCGGTTTCTGAACAGCACAACAGTGGCTATATTGTTCCGCTCGGCTGCTTATGCTCCGGAGAATAAGTAGAAGGAACCAACTGAACCCTCCACCAAACGACAGCTGCATAAGGGCGTTTGCCAAAAAACTGGTGGCGTGGCAGGATCTTGCATTTGGAGAAAGCGTCCCCATGAAAACCTATTACGCTGGGCGAAGAAGGGCGTCGGTCTGCGTGGGCGGCTTTCCTTTGAATCTCGCTTTTCGAGCTGCAAACGCTGAGGTTGCGGAACAGCTGGCGATACGGGCAACCGGGGAGGATTTGGCTCGTCGTTTCGGGGGAGTTGGCTGCCTCTGGCCACAGAGCGCACCGAACAGCCGCGTTCGATCATCCAGCGCGCGATGAACTAGCGGCTGTGTACACTTTTCTTGTTCCACAAATAGAAACGCCTGAGCAGCATGCCTATGTTATTTGATGGTGGAAGCCGGAAGAAACAATACGCGGGTCTTGTTATTTCAGCTGATTCCACTTGTACTCTGAATAAGAGAAAAAGAGAAATTTAACGCAGTTCCATACCGCAGGAAATCGGCTTAAACCGTCGAGCTGTGGATCTCTTGTGTCGGCTCGAGCACAAACGGGGGCTCGCCCGAGGACGGCGTTGCGAAATTCTACATTTGGTTTAAAGGAGTACTGACACGAAATTTTCGTGTTACGTTTTTTCTTTCGCTGCTACGGGTGTCTATTAGCCCACTAATCATAGAATGGCACAATAGACGGTCGATCGCCGCGTAAGCAATCATTTACGGCGTCGTTTATTCGTGTCAGTTTCGGTTTCGACAAAACGAACGCGGAGCGTTCGCCATGACAGGAGGGCGCCCGTAACGTCACCATTCTTCTCGCACCGCTGCCGGTCTAATCGAGCGCGCGAGCGAGCGTACGCGCTCGCCCAGACCGGCCGAGGTCTTCACCATCTCCGCGCGCCCGGGCCGCATGACGTCCGTCCCAAAACCATGACGTGTACACACGGTGTAGCAGCGCGCGCCAACCGCAGCCAGCGCGCCAGCTACGTCACGGGAATCCCGACGTCGGCAGTTTGGGGCAAGCAGCAGATGATGTCATGCTGGCCCACTGTGGCTTTCTCGGCCGTGCAGAGATTAAAATGGAATTAAAATATGCCATAATGAACGGCTACTGTTGAAACTTGCTGGGAGGCATCTCCTGACAAAAAAGAAGTATTTCACATAGTTATCTCAGCTTTGAAATTTCCTGTCACTACTCCTTTAAAGGAATCAGCAGCTCAGCGTCTGCGGTGAAAGGGGAGAGGAACCCACCCCCGCGAGACACTGCGCCCTCTATCGGTGAGTCTTCGAACCACTGACGTGGCGGTTCTCAGACCCACCGATACAACCCGCCGGCGGGTCTGGGAACATGGGAACCATCTCCAACCCCTTCGTGACGCACGACCAACAGCAGATTGACGAAAAGGCTCGACCGGTTACAGCTCCGCTGTTAAAATAAAGGGAGGAAGCAATGTGTGGAAAACTTTGATGACACTTTAATCGTGGTACGGCTGCAAAACTACGCAGGTACTAGGGCTTTTAAAGGCCATGCAGCTAAACAGCCTTTCACGTTAAGCATTTCGATTTGCAGAGCGTATTCCGGTATTTTTTTATGCGACGGGTTTATCGGGCTACCAAAAACGTTAAAATGTTTCGGAGTCACACCGCATTCCGTACTTGTTCTACGCCGGATTCTCTTTCTGCTCTTGGATCAGTAGTACCTACAAGTTGTCCACCCTAGAGTTACCTACTTTGTCTGATATATCAATAACTATTACAAAGGTTTAGTTCCCTGCTGGGCTGAGGTATTTTCATGTGGGTCTCTAATAGATCGTACTGCTATATTTTAGCTGCGCATAGCCTGAAGAAGTTTGCGGTCGATCTTTCCAAAGAAAGATTGCAATTGCGAAAAAAATTGCTCAGTTAGTAACCACAAAAAACCACGGTGTTCGGTTCATTCTTCCTCTACCTTCAGGGAAGAAAGCGAAGTAAAACGCGATTAAGCGTAATTTACTTCCCAAGTCTCACACGAAACTTTTTTACACTTTAAATGAGAACGGCACGGGGCCTAAAAAGTTTCATAATTGAATTTCGATACGAAACTCTGTATGCGTAGGCCATGACGAAGTACAGGCGCCACCAGAGGCCAACGAGAGGTAATCAACGAATGGAACAGTGCGCACGAAGGCAGCTTATACACTCGTTCGCAAGGCGAGTTACTCTCGTATCGATGTCGTTTTCACTTGGCTTCACTTCACGGGTATACGCGCTCTGAAATGTCATTATGCATATCGCACGTGCTCTGGATTCTGTATGTATCGCGACCTTCATGTACAGACACCCGAAGTCTTCCATTGGTTTGTGCCCTAGTTTGTTGAATTATGAAGGCACTCAGGGTGAGATATTTCCAAAAGTCAGGCGCCCAGAACCCAGTTCACGAAGGTACGTGTTCCAGACGGCTGAAGAGCCTCACATAGACGGCGTTGCGGTGTTAGGCGATATTCAAATTGCAGAAGAGTACCCTTATGTCCGGTTGGGAACAATTGTCGTTAAAGGAGCCATGAAGACAAAATACAAGTTGGGTTTATTAGATAGACTGCTTAGTCCCGATAACAATGATACCAATATCGTGGCAATCTTCGAACAAATAACGGAGATATTAAAGAAAACGTGTGAAGGTGTGGCGACCCTCTAGCCAATTTCCCGCAACTTTTCCATGACGTCACGTAACCTTGTTCGTGCGATTGGCGGCCGCCTAACTGACCTGTCGCGACGACACATGGCTGGACGTCTGTAATGAGGCCTCTACTTCCATTTAACCGCATCACTTGAATGCTAACGTGCAGTTAACGCACTGAAAATTATGTTTTATTGTTGGGCCGTATGACGTCATTCTTGCTCATAACACGTCACTGCGGCGCAAAATTTGAAAGTTTTTAAATACTTCTTGCTTTTTTTCGTTAAAAACATCTTTTGTGACTGTAATGGAGCTGAGTGAGTTACTGAATCCTAGTTCTTTCAAATTAAATGAAGCTGTATTTTCTCTTCATGGCTCCTTTAAGCTCGTTCTGATCAGGCATACTGGAACCTTATGCTTGCAGCCAAGAATATTTTCAAGTAATGAAACATTTCATTCAACGCACCGTTTCACAAATGCTTTTAGACAGAGTTTGAATATAGCGATTCCTCTTCGCACGGCGACGTTCTCTCGGCGTCCTGATATAGAGCAATGGGATGCAGGAGCCTTGAAAAAGCGAAAAAAGTGAGCTGTCGGAAATCGTTCCGCTGGGCTCAATTTGCATTCAGACATATTAACGATCCGGCAGTGCATATTCACTTGGGCAATTGAGCCGAGAGGCGAGTGTTATCCCTTGAGCTACTGTCGGACGGGCGGCCTAATTAATTGTTTTTCACCATCCATTACATCCAGTGCGCGTGAACTTGACCAGTACAATCTTTTTCTCTTTGGAAGTTTCACAAGCTCTTCCCCTTTAATTGATTTTGCAATTCCTTAGAAGTTGTATGGGAGAATGTCGCTTAGTTTCCCTGTGGTTGACCAGCTTGGAAATCTCGGCCACTGTTGTGTCATCTTTGGAACTTGACACCTGCTAGGTTCTCTTTTACCAGTGAGGTCTGTCCCTTCTTAGGGCAGAGTTCAGTTTACTTCCTGGGTTTTGTTCACCGTGCCGCCGCTGCTGCTGCTGCATCTGTTTCAACAACTGACATCATAAAGATGTCATCCTAAGACTTTTCCGTCTTAGGACATTACTGATGTCGTCTTCTTCCTTCTCACCCACCTTTTCCTGTGCGGTCTTCAGCCGTCGTTCGTTTGTTCGTTCGTTCGTTCGTTCGTTCGTTCGTTCGTTCGGTTGCTGGCACTCTGTTTTTGTCCTCGCGCTGACGCGTTAATGGATGTAAATGGGTATTACTGTCATCACATCCTCACCCCGCCTGTGCCCATTTCCGTCATCGTCTGCACGCCATTATTCACGAGAGGAGATCGAGCCACAACCACAGAGTAAATCAGACACCCGTCTTGTTCCGCCTGTCTCGCCTGACGTGCTCTCCAAAAAGTAATTAAGCATCACGCTTAGCTCGTCTGGTTTCTCCGAAATCTCTGTCACTGACCCCACCTTCTGTCGTTTTTTGCGTGACTCGTTTAGTTCGCCCTGCGCTGCAGTCATCACTGATTGTCTTAAATATCCTGTTATGGGTGTTATCCCGCGAAAATTACGTGCGAAAATATCCCGCGAAAATAACGTGCTCTAGATTGGAGCCTCAGCGTCTACGTTTGTTGGCCAGAGGTATGTCGATCCTTGGAATGTCCTTCGAGGAAAATCAGTGGGCGTAGCAAGGAAAAAATCTGAAGAGAAGTTGATAAAAATCTGCTCTTAATTTTTTTTTCATCCACGCTAAGAAAACGGGTGAGTTAAATTACAAAGCTAAGCCTAGGTCGATTCTCTAGAAAACTGATAAGGCGGCACCAATGAGTTTGCATAAAACAAGACAATCTATAGTATACAACGAAAGCCCGCGAAAATAACGTGTTTCGCCGGTCGGTGTGGTGGGGAAACGACCTTCGCACGGTTTGCGTTATACGAGTCGATAAAATTCTTCTACCGGCTCGGGCTCAACTCGTTTCGCGCTACTAGCCCGTCACGCTCAATCGACCCGACGCCGCAGGATAAACTCGAGTCGATACTGGCCGTCTGCTGCGACGGAGAGAAGGCAGCTCTGGGGCGCTGTCACGCGGGTTCCCATGGGAATCCTGGCGGCGATGCGGTGAGCAGACGAACCCGAGAATAGCATCGCTGTGTTGCGGCTCACTTCGCGCTAATCCTACTGCGCCGGGGAAGACTAAAGAAGGGTTAGTGGACAACCCGTGGCTGAATTGCCCGCTGGGATAGCTTGGGGGAAAACCCGCTTACACGGCGGTGCTCTGAACGAGGAGCATGGTGGGATGTAAGACTAGCAGAAAGAATTCAACCTTCAAACACGCAGAAAAAAGGCTGAAGTAAAGTGACGTTTTAGGCAGAAAATATGAAGCGGTAAAAATGAAATTCTTGGTAAATTTTTCACAATTATTTTTGTTTTATTTGCGAATAAAAAGAGAAGGTGATACTTATCTATCCATGATCTGGACACCAAGCTTAAAAGGTGTAATTTGCTCTTTTATGCTTCATACATCCGGATGGAAAATTTGGGACTTTTTCGGCGTAGGGGTTTACTATTATCCTGGCCGTTTTCGCCAAACATAATTTACGCTTCTGATAGTGGGAATGAAACCCCAGGCTTTGCAGGCAATACCAAAGGATTTATTACAATTCGGAAGTACCTGCTCAGATTTTGGGACCTGAGCCCTCGTTCAACAAACACAAAAGGCCGCTCTCGAACATTTCCCTTTGCTCGAAAGTTCCTTCAAAAGATAAGTGCTACACAAAAATTGCTCTAACGCGGGACAAGTGCTACTACTTAGGTGTGAGCTTCGCGTCTAATGTTTACTGTGTCCGACAATTTTTACACAAAAATGGCGCAGAAATTGTGGAAAGTGTCTACTAAAGCGTAAGCGTTATTTCTGGCCGCCTCATATATACACGCGTCCACTTTTGAGTAGGGCAAATGCACATGGAAATACATTTTACCAGCGACAAGGTAAGCAGTCTTGTATCGAAGTATGAAGCCCCATTGGCTTTATACTTCGATTATATATAGCGAACGGGAGTCCGTTCATACAGGAGTCCGTGTATGAACGGTGGCTGCCTATAGGGGAGTCCGTGTTTTGAGCCCCTATGTGGCACTACATACGGCGTTCGTTTAAAATCGGCTTTCACTACTACGCACAAACGCGTCGCCACCGCATTGCTGTCATGCGTTCATTTTTTCTTTTTTTTTTCATTTCTGAATGCCCTTAATTTATTCCGAAGGTACTGATAATATCCATTCTCACTATTACACCATGTGTTACTACTCGACCGATTATGGATTTACTTTGATGAAATCTGGAGTGACACTTTTTCGCGGTACAGGCCGATTTCGCTGGGGTGCTCACCAAAGAGCGCTTGAGCCCGTTCTACATGGTGAGAATTTTTCTGCGAGTCCGCAGCTGCGACGACTCTCGTGTTGCAAAACTACATATTTTTTCTTGCTGCCGAAGCGACGGAAATAGGTCGTATTGCGGCACAAGCGCCTCTGCAGCTGCGAGTTCGGAGGTAAATTCGCACCATGTAGAACGGCATTCGATAGCTGTTCGGAGAGCGACGCGTTTCTGCCCGTGTTTTCGCTCTCTCCGGCAGCGGTGAGGAACACAGATGAAGGCTACATGATGGTTTTAACGACGATAGTCTTTCTTGGGCTACTTAAACACAGATATTTTTGTCTGTTCTGTCTGTCTGTCTGTCTGTCTGCCTGTCTGTCTTTCTGTGTGTGACTCGATTCAGCCACCCGGCCAAACTGAAACGAAGTCTGCGCAATAGTTTTATATGCTCACAGCGAAATCAAAACGTCTAAGTCCGGTTTATATGTTCATACTTGTCAACATTCCTGAACAAGAACAAGAAATTACGCATATATAAGACAGGAAATTAATACGTAAGGGATATTTGAAGTGTTCCTTTATAAAAAAATTCATAAGTGCTTGGTTTATTGCGCAATAAAATACTACATCTACTAAAGAAAAAAAAACAGTGCAGCCTGCTGTCGCCCGCACCGCCATAGCTTCTGGCGGCATTTTAAGAAATCAAACGGCAACACTAACGAAAAGTTCCACTAGCTAGGTTCCACGTTCCGCTGGCAACGCTCGTGGGGTAGGGCAACATGGTTCTATAAACATTGTAGTAGGGCGCCTCGATTCACGCGCGTCTCCGCCGTACGGCACCGCTGGTATCAAGGTACAACCTGGAGCAGTGGAACGCGGTAAATTTAAATTGACTTGAGCAAACCTCTAACGTGTATATCTTGGGAGGAACGAGTTGTGAGAGGGACAGCATGATAGGTGAGTGGGAAAGAGAAGGAAGGCATTTACTTGGCAGGGGCGCCAGTCGACTATCGTCTTTCGTCGAAATGAGCAGATACGCCGCCATTTTTTGGAGAGAACACGTGTAAAAACACGTCGTTCTCCTCCGTATGTGTGTCTGTTTAAACATACAAAATCTGCTGGCACCTTTTGACTAAGTATAATATCATTCTCGGCCAGTGCCCGCAGATATCTTCAACTCGTTGCCCAACGTTGCTGTAGCCTGCTCGCGCTGTCGGTTAAGACAATGGTCAGGTTCAAGAAAAAGGGAGGACTGCCAGTAATGAAGCATGCCGAAGGCTCTGACCGTCGGCCCTACTAGCCTAAGCAACAAGCGCCGACACGTTTTGGTATCTCGTACGGCTTCAATCTCTTCGTCGCTTGATCCGGAGAAGCGATCAGCGTTCTCTCGACGCCATTCGTTCTGCGCTGTGCCAAACAGCCAACAGCGGCTGTTTCTTTGCTGCTAGCCCTTCGACAGGCCCGCAGGGGGAGATTCTAGCCGATAGCGTGGCCAGCACACCCTCGAGACAGCGCGAAAGCCGCTGTTTGTATCCTTTATTGCTGCGCCAGCACAGTGCTGGTCCGCCGCTGGCGGCCCTGCCCGTTTCCTCCGTGGTCCTTGCGTCAACAGTGGATCCACCCTCGCTTGCGGCTCACTCGTCTTCCTTCATCTGGGCGAACACCTCGCTGATGAGAATGCCCTAAATCTTGCTAATTATCTTTGAAGTGAGTTACATGAACAACAGGAGAATTTATCTCGCAAACAGTAGTAAACACCCTCCACTCGGACATCCACGTTTAGAGCGAATGCTACCTTGAAGGGTAACCCGCGTCGAAGGCATTCGTTTCTAGGAGTTGTTTCATCACTCGCTCGTTGTCCCGCCATCTTCCCATCCCGCCCCCTTTCCCACTTATCCCGCGTCGCCGAGACGTTTTCCCTTCCAGCGTTCTTTTTGTTGTCCTTCCGCGGCAAATCAATTCTGGCCGCTAGGGGCGCGCCGGAGTGCACGGCGTCGTGTTTTAATGAACAGATTTGTTTTGCTTTTCGCTCCGCTTTTGAGGACGCGAGGTTCCGCAGAATGCTAACTAGCGCTCCTCCTCGCTTTTCGCGGCTTTGTGTTCTCGACATTTTTGCTGTTGTACGAGCTGCATTGTTTGTTCCAAACTCGCTCTGTCTGAGATTGCGGGGAGCAGGGCGTGGTGTTTTTTGCTGGTGCTGTTCCAGTTTGAAGCGCGCTTAGTAGTCAAAGAATTTGTGGCGCGGAAAGTTGGGCTTTTTTTGTAAGAGTAGGGAGACGTTGTGTCTTTGTCGCGTGGATAACAACGGGGATGGAGGCTGACAGCATTTCTTATTTTGTTCAGTTGCTAAGCGAGGCAAGTGGCATACAGGATGCTGTTTCCAAGCAACCAACGATGAAAAATGCGTGGTATTAAACGACGGAGAGTAAAACGATTTTATGAAAGCAACCTTGAAGAAAAATATTTGCGATGACCAACAAGAACAATATCGTGTAGAACTGAATTGTACTTTGGCGTTACGTTTTAAAAAGACGTCAACTCTTTCACTGCAACTTTAAGCCTAATGTACCACACTGCATGTAGTAAGCGATTTCACTTGCGCCACCTGTGGGCGTAACAAGTGGGACGTAAAATGTGACTACCTGAATTGGTGAATCGAATTTTCGCACTATGGCCTCCGTTTGGTCACGGTTTTGTTGTAGAGCATAGTGAACGAAAATGCGCTCCCAGAGCGTACATCAACACTCAACGTCACTGTGCTGTGGGTTCAGATCATTAAAAACTAAAGAAACAAATGTGTGATGTATTAGAACCTTAGGGTTTTCTCAAACCAAGCAAAAGAAAAACGGCGTTTGCATGGCAAAATCCGTAAAACTAAATCGGCAAAGCAAAACCGAATGGCGCGGGACAGGTTGGGTATGGTACCATACTTGAAGAAGAAATAAGTTAGCTGAAGCTTGACTACAGTGATTGAATAGAGTACGGTACAGTACTACAGTTGTCACTGAAGATATACAGTAAGCAGTGAGTATATGGACAAACTAGCATTTTGGGTCAGAAATGTTTTAGATGAAAATATCAAAGGTGCCAGTCACACCAAAACTGAAAGGAAACCATCTCTTGAACATGGATTTGTTTAAACCAGTTTGTCCTATTCACCTCCACCTCGGCGTACGTCCCGTGGCGATGGCAAACTAGAAAGCGTTTCTGAGGTAATTGCAAAGTAGTATTTTGCCTCTAAAAGAGCATTAATTCGGGCCAGTTCGTGCATTATGCTTAGTCGAAAAAGCAGCGCAAAAACGAACTAAAGACGGCGAGACACCAGGCAGCGCTGACTGGAAACTGAAAGTTTCTCTGTAAGAAAGAAAGCTCTATACACGTGTACTAGATACCACATAGAAGAGGAAAAAATATCAGAACAAACAAAAAAAAAGCGATTATGAATCGAAGTACTGAATCTTCCTTCCCAATAATCCAAAAATAGCGAGCAGGCTTGTTGTTTCTCCTTTTGAAGGATACCTAAAGCTTCTGGTATTGATCGTGTGCGTTGGTCGTGGTATCTTCGCCATTTTTGCCCTGTTTGGACGTATTTGGAAAGATGATTAGGTATACTTCAATTCATAATTCCTTATTCGATTTTTTTCTCCTCTTGCGTTTGTTATCCAGTACACGCGTGTAAAAACTTTTTTTCTTCGAAATAAAGTGTCTCTTCGCAGTCACCGCTCCGTGATGTCTCGTTTTTCTGAGTCCTGTTTAACAGCTGTTTTTCCGTTTAACAAATATTTTGTCGCTGCGTCATAGCGGATGTTGTAAACCTGTTCCCGAATTGTTTCCTAGTGCTTCGAACACTATTGCAAATTTCGCCTTGTTTCGGTTTTCGTTCACCGAATCGGACAGGAGCGTATTCGATCCGCTTTTCAAACACTTCGAATATTCATCCCAACCCCAGGAGCGCGCCCCGTAACTTAGATATCAACGGGGAATTATGAACTAAATATAGACTAGCCAAATGCGTAGATTTGGAAAGAATAAATTAACGACTCAATCAATCGGTCAACCAGCCAATATGCCTACCAGCTGATGTTTACTTGAAACTGATTGGCGAATAACAAAATAAGTAAATATTCGCCCAACGCGAAAGCAATGAATGAATGAATGAATTATTAATTAATCAATCAATCGAGTAATTATCCCGAAGTTTGTCTGAAACGGATTCGCTAATTAATGACGTGTAAATATTGGCTGAACGCGCAGGCAATGAATGAATGAATGAATGAATGAATGAATGAATGAATGAATGAATGAATGAATGAATGAGCTAAGTAACGAATGGTGCTAACCTGCGACTGTTTTACTGCAGCGTGGCCGGCGGTTCCCATGGCTGGCCGAGGGCGCCGTCCGACTACCTGGGGCGCCCCTTCCTCTTCCCACCGGCGGGCGGGTGGCAGCGGGGGGGCGCCGGACACCAAACGCCTCTCGGTGTGGCTGCTTCTCCTGCTGTACCTCCACCTCGCCACGCTCGTCACTACGCAAAGGTGCGTACACGTAGAGACGACCCTACACACCGCTGAGCCTATGACGTATTGAAAGGGTTGTTCTGCCCTTGCCAAGTCTTCACTCTCCAACGTTCCAAGATGGGCCTGGCGTGCCCAAAGGGGCTGCACTGTGCACTTGCCTTTTTAAAAAGGTTCTTCTGTCTCGCTGTTCTGGGAAGAAACTCCCGCTCCCTCTCACGAATAAAAAATGTTCTAGATCACAATGCTATTAAAAACTATGGACATTCTAATTGCTCTCATTAACACAATGTGGAAATGAAGTGTTTGTTATGTAAATGTATATAGCGTGGGCAGGTAGCCGATATTTAGTGGAACTGTGTATGTCATACAGCGTGTTCGAGACAGTTATCATCCGCATTAAATATAGGTCACTCACAAGCCCAGCGACATCACGTTGCTATGATCTGTATCTATACCTCACGTGGACACTCCTCACGTTAGATGAAATGTACACTTTGCATGAATGACTGTGAAGCTTTGATTGCAAGGAAGACAAAATTGCCGACCTATCTTGTCGCCATTACTGCGATGTCGGAATCGTGAAAAGCAGCCGGTATTACCCGAGTCATACGCAGATTGCAAAGCACTGCAACAGTGTAAAACACTCTGTTGTGAGCGAAAGAGCGCGTAGTTGCGATGATTGGTTAAGCTGAGAGGCCGCATATTCTAGCCATGCTTTCTCCTGCATCGGAATCTGTTATCCTTTTCGCTGCTCAAGGCATGGTCGGAAGTGCGCCAATGGCAGCTGTCTGCTTGACGGTAAGGGTGAAACGTACAGTGAAAAGTGTCCGAGATATTCTATCGTTCAAACGATGATGCACAGATCTGGGCCATGTGTAGGTTTGCAGCAGGGTCAATGAAAATTGTCACTTGTTCACTAAGCCACCCTTCGCCCCGGGTTTCTGTACACAACCCAGTGACTCTTTTCGAAACGCCAGCTGTTTTATTTTGGAATTCCACCAGAAAACTCGCCGTTTAATTGTTAGTAGCTGCACTTTACCTGCCTTTGAATGCCTTCCTACAAATGAACACTTGCCCTCACCCCCACCTCCCTGTTCTTCATCACCTACCGTATTTACTCCATTCTAAGCACCACCTTTTTTACACGATTGCGATACCCTGAAGTGAGGGGGGTGCTTAGATTCGAAAAGCCTAAATTACCCCCCCCCGCCACTTTTTGGGGGGGCTGTATCTCCTCGAACGAGACGGGGCGAAATGAAATCATGTTTCATCTGGCTGGTAATACATTTCAAAAGAACAGTAGGTACAGACAGTGAACCCCCTCCGCTTAAAGGAGCCATGAAGAAGAAAATACAACTTCGTTTATTTAAAAGAGACTAAATTCAGTAATTTCGCTCAGGCTCATTGCAGCCACAAAAGACGTTTTTTGAACAAAAAAGAAAACAAGAATGATTTAAAAACTTTCAATTTTGTCGCCACAGTGACGTGGTTATGAGCAAGAATGACGTCACTATGGGCCAACAATAAAAACAATTTTAAGTGCGCTAACTGCACGTTAGCATTCAAGTGATGCGGTCAATGGAACTAAAGAGACCCACTAAAGACGTCCAGTCATGTATCGTCACGACAGGCAGTTAGCCGGCCGCCATTCGCGCCAAACAAGGTTTCGTGCCGTCATAGAAAAGTGCGGGAAATTGGCTAGGGGGTCGCGACTGCTTCACACGTTTTCTTTCATATCTCCGTTTTTTGTTCGAAGATTGTGATATATTGGTATCATTGGTATCGGGACTAAGCAGTCTTTCTATAAACCCAACTGTTATTTGTCTCATGGGCTGCTTTAAGAACTCAGTCACCCTCACTACCATTCCAGTCCGTTGTGCCACTTGGGCCCCCCGCTATTAGTATCCCCCAGCAGATCGTCTCCTGTTTTCTGGAAGTGGTTTATAGTTGAAAACTTCATAAATGACTTGACCACAACGTCAACTACGACCCGCTTCCACGCGTCGGAAATCCACCGATAAATGCTTAGAAACGGGGGTCTTAGATTGGCACGCTAATTTTTTTTCAATATTTTTCTTCTGAAAGTAGGGGAGGGGTACTTGGAATCTGAGGGTGCTTAGAATCGCAAAAATACGTTATGTCCAGCCCCATACCCCGAAGTCTGCGAATTTTATTCCAACCAGGCACCTTAACCCACACCATCATCGAGTGTGCTCAGACCGAACCCTTCCCACGTGTTTCTTCTCATCTTCTTTTTCCTCAAGCTGTGAGCAAACATGACGGCCATCGCTTACCCGGACGTCCAGCCATTACTGGTCTCCAGGGCAGAAACAGCAGAGTTGGCAGAGTCGCGACTTCGGCTTCTGAAATAAAGAACCGCATCCCACTCGCTATATGAATTTGTTTACTACTACTAAAGTTTGCACATCCAACTTGTCAGTCTACATATTGTAGCACTCTTTATCAAAATTTAGCAACCTGAAGTTTTAAAAAGTAATCGAAGAAACAATGAGAGTACGACTAATGGGAAACGCTCACCACCTAAATGGGAATAGCTATAAGATCAGCCGATATTCTATCTGTTCTACAGCAACTTGGCGCAACCACTTGACAGCTATGCCCATGTAAAAAACGACAAAAAACTTCAGGTCCGTCAATTGGGCTGTTCCCATTACATAAAAAGATAGTTCACTCTGGCTTTCTAGTGTTAAAAAAATGACAAATGGAGAAAGGAATCGCAAAATAAATTTCACAGTGGCCACTTTTTCTGAGAGGTAGGGGGCGCGAATCCATGTCGCGCCTCGTGAGCATGCGTATCAAGGCAATGTTGAATGCGTGTACGAACGCCCACGCCCACCAAGTTCATTTGGGAATATCGAATAAAGGCAATTTAACGCACGATTGTGCCTTGTCTGCCTAGCGCCAGGAGGGCGTGGGTTGGCACCCGTGTCAAGAAGCTAGCATCTCACACACGTGTGTCTAGTGAAGATTGATCTTAGCAAATGCTGGTGAACTGGTCACAGGTTGGAAATAAAATATTCAAGTTGTTGTGGCACACCTACGAAAACCATGCTACTGTCCGTCTTTGGCTGGATCGTTTTTTTTTTTTTTGTTCTTGTTTTGGCCTTTTTTCCGTCCTTCTATATCTGTCTGTCTGGGATGATTTGGTTTCCTAAACATAGCAAAAGATTTCCCCACCTCTGAGTTGGACTAAATGTATGTCTGTGTCTCTGTGTCTGTCTCTCTATCGTTCCTTCCATTCTTCCGTCCTTCTGTCCGTCCGTCCTTCCGTCCGTCTGTCTGTCTGTATGCCTGCCCGCCTGCCTGCCTGTCCGTCCGTCCGTCCGTCCGTCCGTCCATCCGTCCGTCTGTCTGTCTGTCTGTCTGTCTGTCTGTCTGTCTGTCTGTCTGTCTGTCTGTCTGTCTGTTCATTCATCCGTCCGTACGTCCGTCTGCCCGGCTGCCTGCCTGCATGGCTTCTCCCATTTTTCCTCCCTCCCTCCCTGCCCTCCTACCAGCTTGCCTGTCTGTCTCATAGTCTGTTTAGTTTTGTTGACTACACATGGGAGGACACTGTTCAACCTTTGAGTTGGCCTAGACTTCTAACTGAATGAAGCAATATTTGTTCTAAATATGTCCCGTTTTTAAAGCGGCCTTGAAGCACTTACCATCGAACAATAGGAATGTATTTGGGGGTAAGTCTATTGTCCCATCAATCTCCATCCGCAAGAATTATGAAAATACGTTCACTATCACCGGAACTACGCGCGATGAGAAATCGCGCATAATCGTTCCCTCTCAACTCGTCTGTGGACAACGCGACGAAAGCTGCGCTCTCTCTCCCAGAGAGGGGGGCGGTCCGCGGCATTCTTTTCGGTGGCCTTTGATATATCACAGGCCAGGGAGTTTTCTCCTTTTCTCTGCAACGTGGAGGGGCCTATTTCCGGTCTGTTGCCACGAAAAAGGCAGGCATGGGTGCCTCCTCGCAAGCGTGCGCTCGGGCTGGTAGGGCGTTTTTGAAGCAATAAACGTTTGTTTTCGAGTGGTCTAGTTGAAAAGGAAGTATTGAGCTCATCACTCAAACTCCGCGTGCACTCAAAACACAAAAGAAACGGCAAGACTAGGCCTACAGGTTCAGGCATAGACGAGGCTCGCACACACCGCCGACGACGGCGGATCGTCACAGAAAATGCGAGAAATTAGCCGCGAAGTTGACCAGTGACAGCCGATGGGACAAACAGAGCCTCAATGGCGTCGTTTAGGCCATGCCAGGGGTGCATAGTGAGGATAAATGAAGAGAGCGCGGTTGGTTTTTCCGCGTCTTTCACAGCGATTTGCGCACTCACCGATTCATGTGCACGTGTAATATTTGGCTCAGGTATTTATGGTATTGTAAGCTAAGCGTCGTCCATGTTTACTTGCACTGTTCAAAGAGTGTTGCAGGGTCCCTTTAAAAGCAACCCTCCGTGGTTTCCCCAATCGCAGCCCGGCCTCGGCGGGTGTTTCTCCATCGGCTGTGGGCGCCCTCTTTCGGCGGCGGCCGCAATCTCAGCAACAGCTACACCCGCCGCAGCAGCAACAGCCGCAGCAGCAGCCCATCTTCCACATCGGCGCCGTGGTCAATCCGCCGGACAGCACGAGCTACTTTGCGCAGGCCATCGAAGATGCCGTCGCGGAGCATGGCATCATGCTTTACGCGCAGACGGTCCACATGAACTCCAACCCCATAAGGATAGCACAGAGCGTCTGCGAAAACCTCATTTCCTCACAGGTGCTCTCTCACACATAATATTTTTGTTTGTTTGTTGCGAAGCTCAATTTAAGTGCGGTTTCAGCTTTATGCTCGTCATTTCATTGCCTCTTGTTGACTGAAATGAGCCCGCGTAGACTGTTTTTTTTTTAAATCACTCGTAGTAGCTATTCAACAATCCCGCTAGTCCATGCCGCAATCAACTCCGCAAATTATCTTCTGAATATATCATTTACTGATATGTAATTCAGCTGCGCTGTGGGGCAGGAGTCGTATAATATGAGGCTTAGCTGCCCGTTTTTCGCGGTCTGCTCCGCTCATATAGCAAGCAGGAGCGTCATTGCGCATGCGTGGTGCGCTCCAGAAACAAGCGCCGTTAACGGAGCGGGGCCCCTCTCCCTTCGATAGGCTAGCTGAGCAGATCGTCACGGCAGCTTGCGCTCTCCCTCGGGATTTCAAAATGGCAGTTCCCTGCAAGGCAAGCGCTACAGCGAACTCGTTTTTTTTTTTTTCACAATTGAAACATCACCGAATAAATCGCAAAAGCGCTTCCCGATAGGCAAATCAATCACAAACCTTAACGGGATCTAGAAGGCAAGCAGAAAAAAAAAAAAAAACGTAACGTGAACCGCGAGCCTACTTTTATGCAGCTACCAAGAACTCAGCCTTGTTTTGGATTTTCCAAGGCTGAACAACTACTTTTATGTAAATTATGACCCCTATAGTGGCGCCAATGCTTCTCGCCCGAGGGGGGTACGGTTATCGGATAGCTACAAACCTTTCTTCTGCTGACGCAGCTGAGAAGCCCACCGGTCAGCTAAAACTCTCTACTATCTCGTTCCCAGAGACTGTGCTGCCTCACAATACGCGCAAAGAAAATGCGCAGCAGAGTGCACAGAACTAAATCTTGATTCATGTAGTAATTCAATTAGAAGTGCAGATCTTGGCATTTGAGAAGTGTGAGACTAAATTTCGTCAATACGTGTAGGTCGCACGGAAAGTAAATGGTGCTGTCAGGGAAGGGTAGGCTGTTACGAGTTTCCGGAAAGTGATAATTTTGTGCGATAATTCTGTAAAGAGAAAAATTCACGAACACATATTTGGGTTCGTGTAGGATTTGAACCAGGGTTGCAAGAGAAAGAGGCAAGTACGCTAACCGCAGCCCTAACGTGGCACCCTGCCAGAACGGAACAAAAATTAGCCTCATGCGTGCCACGTGAAAGCTGAACGTAACGGCGCGTGAGTAAAACAGGAGCACGAGGAGGGCAGCTTTGACTGCGGGGAAGCTGCTACCTGAATAGACCTTTTCCAGGACATGAAAAGCGCTCGTAGCGGCGACAAACAAAAAGCACAATTGGTGGCTCTTTCAGCCTTGGTTGCAGGTGACGCTGTTGTCGAAAAATTGCTAATCACTTGGAACACCCATAATGATAGCTAAAAGGCTTGCTTCGCATGCTCACACCTCCGCTTTTCTAACTTCATGCGCAGAGTTCAATCTTTGGGCGCGCAGTTGACGAAATTTAGCACGATTTGTATGCCGAGAATTGACCATTCGATGACTTAGCGCTTCTGCAGCGGCCCACAAATTCAACAATATTTATTTGGAGTTGGTCCTGGCATTCATACGGCTTCCGTCAAAAGCGGTATGTGCGATAACAGCGAGCCACAAAAACGTAACTGCGGCGCCTGCAAGCACATGCGCAGATAAAGATGGTGGAAAAGGTCAATTGCGACATACCTGCGTGTCGGAGAAAATCGCGTTAGAAGACGAAGAAACAAAAGTCAATAAAGAGGCGCTAACACAATGCAGCTGTAACGAATTCTCATAATCGCTATACAGTCTAATCCACTTATAACAATATCCAAGTGCCAAGGAAATCCAATCGTTATAACTGATAATTGTTATAAGGGGGTTGCGAAATAAAAAGACGGAACAGAGCTCAATACATTTTATTCGCATGCCAGCAAGGTCGTACTACTACTAATTTGCGGAAAAGAAGCCACAGTCGGTCACCTTTGTTTGCCGCGTGTGAAGGTAGCACAAATCTTTTCCAAGAGCATCTACAGGTGCTTCACCTAGCTGAGGTACATGTCCTTGGCGGAAACAAAGTCCCTGAACGACTGTGTCACGCATTGGGCCTCCTACGAAGACACTGCCTGAGTAGGCTGCGCAACCGCGTCGTTAGCATCACTGTTGCACTTTTGGTGCACAATATAACCGGATTCAATCGTTATATCCGATATCGTGGCACTGGAGCATTGTAATAAGCGGTTTATTTTGCCATAGAAAGAATACAAAAGTTGACGGTGCCATAGCTGTTCATCGTTATATCCGATATATTGTTATAAACGGTATTGTTATAAGTGGACTCGACTGTACTCGGGTGCAAGTTAAGAACGGCCATAGCTCACGCAGTGTGTCGCTCCGCCAAAGCGAAGGACCCGGATGTCCAGGCACGCGCGCTTTTTGAAAGGACGTTGCGCCTAATGCGACACATCATCTGCTTTCTGTCAAGTAGTTTGTTTGTCGTCGCTGCAGCAGTTTGTAAGCAGGTTAAGTACGAAAAATTACGGAAATAAATCGTGTCACGTTAAAAATATTTGCAGTGACGGACTGCTTGTGCCGCGCGGATGAACAGCCGGGTGCGGCGCGCACAGCGGCAGCTTCCGTTATCTTTCATAACTTGTACCCGCGCATACGCTTTTGCCTTCAAAGCACGTAAGCCGGCTTAAGTTCCCGAGGAATTGTTTTATGCAAGAGGGAGTCCGGAGTGTATGCGCACATATACTTGCTTAATCCCATGTCACTTCGCTTTGGAGAATTTTTAAACACTCAAAAACACCACGTTGAATTATGTATGATTCGTCATAAATATATCAGAAGTATATCTTGGGAAGCCTAAGCACTTTTTTGAGCAGATTGTTTTGCGTCGCCCTCGGTGTCGCGTTTTTGGCGTCTCGCCTGTTGGCGCATTAATACTTAACTATAAATCAGCGCACAAATTTATCAAATAAAGACGAAAGACCACACAGCACTGTATGTCTTTTGTCGTGTTATCTGTGCGCTATTTTTTCTAAGCATTATCAACCAACTGGTGCGCGTTAAAACAGCGCTGCGTCTTTTTTCGTTTGTTTCGTTTGGCTGTTTTAACTTAAAGCGTTCTTTCCGCTGCAGCGCACTTTGAATGGTTGTTAGTTTCCGCGTCCAAAGCAGGCTAAAAAGGTTTTATTTGTGCAAAACAACACATTCGAAGGCACTCTCAGCTTCGCGTAGCTTGGAAAATCTGTAAGTCTCCATAAATGATCCGCAATATAACGACGGGAATAGAACAAGCGGAACAGCATGAAGCTTGGCAAGACATCGCCTCTTATTACCTACAGGTATATAGTCCTGCTCAAGACAGAAAACCTTTGGCACGCACAGCCGTACGTGTTTCACGACTGTGACGTCTCATTAATTGTCTCCCTGCCTCCTACACGTCTGTCACCAAATATTTATTTCGTGTCAAGCTGTTAGCGCCTGAATACCTTTTCAACTGCTTCAAAGCGTCACCTGTGTGCATTCTCGCCCGCTTGTTGCAGGTCTTTGCTGTCGTGATCAGTCACCCAGTCTCTGGCGAACTTTCTCCTGCCGCCGTCTCCTACACTTGTGGCTTCTACAACGTACCTGTCATTGGAATCAAGTTCCAGACACAGCTCCTTGTCTGCCAAAGTGCGTGTTCAGACTTGTTTCGCCTCTGAAACGTTTAACGTAGAAAAAATTTAGGGATTTGTTTGCATACGTTTAGGGCCAAGGGCATTGCGATGTGGAGGGCGTGGTTACCTTTTTTTTTTAAGTTACAGCAAACAATATTACAATAATTAACAGCTCTTTACTCAAGGATACTAGTGTGTGCACTTGTTAGAAGAAACAATAACACAAAAGTAAAGAGCTTTTTGCCTAAATGGGTACTGACACCAATTTTGGAGTTAATATTATCACGCAGTTCACTTCCTTTACTCAACAGAATACCCTGGCTGAAATATGAGCGGCCTGCGGCGCGTGGAACATACTTCAATTTCATTTGATTTATCGCGCCGACGGAACAGCATGCGGAGCGGTGCCCAGCAAATGGACATTAGCGGGACATCATTCCGTGAGAGGGACAAGAAGTGACGTAGCCGTCTGCTTCCAACGCTAATCAGAAAATTGGGACTTCGCTTCACGCGCGTGGCCCGGCGAGCAGCGATTGGGCGCTGGTGCGTTCACGAAGTGATACAGGTCGCCAGAGCTACTGGCATAACCGCTGCCCAGAAAGGCACTCTTGCCAAAAATAAAGTTCCACACGCGGGAAACGAGCCCACAATAAAGCCCACAATCGCAACAGAAGCCGCCATCAGGTCTTTTATTGAAAGCGGTCATCAAATTTCCGCCGCAATGCTAGGCCTAACGCCTTCAGGCAGCTCATCCGCTCAGCTCCGGCGGCGGAGCGGTCGAAACAACGCCTCCGAAACAAACCAAAACAGACTATTTTCAGGCCGTAAAATGTAATTATGTATCACCCGCTCAAGTATTTAAAGTGCTGTTTCGGGTTCACCAGGGTGTTAAGCATTGATGAAATCAATAAAAAAGAACATAAAGTTTTTCGTGTCAGTACACCTTTAAAGGAGGCTAGACACTGCACAAGTTAGTACAAGCAGTAACAAAGCAATAAACATCTCTTTACTCAAAAAGGCTAGGCAGTGCACATCTAAAAGCCACAAAAAGCGATATATAAAATAAAGTAATTTCGTTCTATCGAGGGTCCACCCCATCACTTAGTTGACTGAGCTCCAAGAGGACACACGCCAACTTCGCTCTTCCCACTCTTCGCAGAACCTGCACCGGACGTTTTTGCGCACGGTACCGCCGTACTCTCAGCAGGCCGACGTGTGGGTGGAGCTTCTGCAGTTCCTCAAGTACCGCTGCGTCGTCTTCATCCACAGTTCCGACAACGACGGCAGGGCCACGCTGGGCCGATTCCAGAACAAGGCCGAACCACAGGGCATCAAGGTGCGCCGAAAACTTTTTCCAGTTACGCTATCGCACCTATACCAGAAGGTTACCTGGTTGGAACGTTTTAATTAAACTTGGATTACCGCGTGGCGGAAGCTGTGCAGCGAGAGTATCTCAGAAAGAAATGTGGCTTTCTGAGCGGCCGCGTGCGAACGGGTGGATAAGATCACAAAAGAAGACCTTGCGACACTCCGCCCCGATCTCGAGGCGGGCGAAGGGTCGTTGACTTCCCGCAGGTTGTGCTTAATATTCAGATCCGCCTTTTGCAAGACGGATATGAACTTTTTGCAACTTTTGCAAGACGGATTTCGCAAGACGAATTTGCAACTTTTTAAAGCGAAGCTTCCTGTGGGTAGGCGAAAGCGGCCATGCGAGCAGAAAATTCTCCTTTTACTACCCGATAAGTATGCATGAAGAAAAAAAAACACGTTGGAGAGGAGTTAGAAGTAGGGGTATAGAGTGTGGCTGGCTTTATCTCGCTTGTAGGAGAGCGGACATGCAGTGAGCTACTGCGTGAAGCACGGATCAAACGATAACGTCGGGCAGGGGCGGCCGGGGGTTCGGGCAGAACAGCATGAATGTGGCAATAGAAAACACCAGCCGCACGTTACTTCGAAATATGAAAGCAAAACATCATACGTACTTCCGAGAAGCAGGCAGCTTAGGACCAGTGACACCGTGAGCAGGAACGGGAACGAAAGAAGATACGACAACCACGCAGCGTATATGGAAAAACACTTCAATGAGCCATTTAGGGAGTACAGTCAAACCCGAATATAACGAACCCGGATAGAGCGAATTATGCTATGTATCGAACAAAAATAAATCAGTTACGAAAATACACGCGAAACACATTCCTTATAACGAACTTCACATCTGATATATCGAACTCAGCGTGCCTAGAATGGCCGCCAAAATGCATCGTCTCGGAGCGGCGATTGAGATTTTGAACGGTCGCGACGTCTGAGCAAAGGCCGCGACTGAGACATTGCGCCTCGTATGGAGTGACATGACGCCCGACACTTTCCGTAACTGCTTCCGACGCGCGGTACTCATGACGGAACCCGCCCAGTCAGTGAGTCCGGACCAAGGCGGCAGCTCGCCAACTTTCCCGATGCTGTGACGAAAGCAGTGTCCTATGAAGATTTTCTGAGTGTCGATGACGACGTTGCCGTCACTGTAAGCCCCTCGGACGCGGGCACCGTCAGCATCACCATCGTAATGCTGATGAAAAGCACCGAGGAGGCAGAGGATGTCGCGAGTGAAAGCCATCCGACGCTTAATGAAGTCTTTTCGGCAGTCGATGTCCTCCGCCAATGTTTCTTCGCTATTGAAAGACACGGACTCGAACTGGAGCAAACAATGTCTCGTGTAAAGAATGATGTGCTAGTTGACGCTGCCAATACGAAAGGGAAAACAAAAAAATTCACAGCATATCCACGGGGTGAATGATGATGAGTGGGCGAAGCTCCTGAGGGGAGATCATCGGTAAAACCGTGACTCTTCAGTGAAAGTTCGCCCACTACATCTGTGTCCGAACGTAACGTCTAGAAAGTCTCGCTTAAACCGCGCGTCGGCACCTTGGGGCTGAGCTCGCCTGATGCGTTTTGCAGACGCCTCACGAGCTCTCACTGCATCGGGGTCTGCCTGCCGATACGCGCGCTTTCTCGCCGCTTCCCGTTCTCTGACGTTTTGGAGATCCTCTTCGCGCCGCAGCCGTGCCGCTTCGCGTACGGCAGGGTCCTCGCGCCGTTGCCGTGACGCTTGGGCCTCTCGTTCTGGAACGCTGGGATCTTGGCGGCGTCGTCGCGCAGCCGACGACACGCTTCGGCCTCCCGCTTTCGTACGGCAGGATCTTGGCGGCGGCCGTCGCGCAGCTTCACGGAGCGCTTCTGCCTCGCGGGCTCGCACATCTGCAGCCTTATCCATCGGGCGACTCCGAGCGTGCGCCAACAGCGAACGGATTTTATTACAACGCTCCCCGCCATCTAGTAAACAATCCAAGAACTAAACTAGAGGTAGCCACGCCATCTAGTAAACAATCCAAGCGCATCTTTTCATCATATACAAGTACCCCCCATCTAGTAAACAATCCAAGAACTAAACTAGAGGTGGCTACATACATACGTCGAGGATGGACAGACCCACGCCCTATGGAGCTTCGCCCCTAAAATCACCGTTTATTTTTGGTAGTAGGCAGCTACGGCGTTAAGGCGAAAAGTAGCTTTATTATTTGCAATAAATTGATTGTTTTGCGTATGGTAAAGACATACTTTATTTTGTTCGTTTCTGCATGCGGGGATGGCAAGGGGATTCCCGCGTATTGCGAACTCGTAACAATAAATTCGTTATAGGCTGGTTCGGCTATATGGAACAATTGGATATATCGAACTAATCGTGGCGCATATTTCAGTTCGCTATAACCGGGTTTGACTGTAACAAACGTGTAAACGCAGGGCTCGAGTTAGAACTTCGCTGATTAAGCTTCTGTAAGGAGTGAATGCCCGCAGTTTTTACAGCGAGAACTTTTTTAGTGGAACCAATGGCATCCTATCAAAAAAACTAATGCATTTCCCCATAGACCGGTTGGTAGACCGAAAAACTCTGATCAGATCTCCGGAGACACTGCATGGACGTAAAACGGGGTTTCCATTGTGCCAAAACGGACATTTGAGGATCGTGATAACGGGATGGTTCTAAATAACACAATACACACTCATCGATCGTGAAGAGGCAGTGAATTATAGTATACCTTTATCTCACGAGCCACGTATCGGTATACCTTTGGATCGTTCTTAGACGCGTTTACTTAGTGCGCGAAAAGTCGTCGTGTAGATTGGTTCTTCGTTGCGATTTGGGTGTTTGACTGTTTGGAGATTGATTGGACGGACCTTCAGCGAAGGCTAGACGCACTTTTAGCGGAGATTTTACGCACTTTCGATGCAGTTTTGATCTTAGCCAGCTTTCACCCGCCTCTCGGCTTTCTTTACGAAGGAATGGTTTTTTTGTCCTATTTTTGCCAGGCGCTCGCGTGCCGGCGTCTTCGAGCAGGCGATGGCAGCACGCCCTGTTCGCATGTTTGAGACCGGAAAGTCAAATCCTCTCCTCGACTCGACGGTAGATTTATGCGATATTTTTATTGCGTTGGGATCAGCAGAAATACAGGCGCCAGTACGACTCGCTTCGCCTGTGTGCCACGAGATAAAACGATAGCCCAGTGCTGGTTCTCTAACTCGAAAGGCCATTGTTTGGTGAAGTTTCATGGTCGGGTACCTACAGCGGAAAAGTAGGAGCTCTCGCTCAAGCGGCTGGAATCTTCTGATATTCGCACAACTTGCAAACAAGCATCTGAAGGCGCTGATCAACCTGACAAGCGTAAAGCATGTGGCCTTGACGTCGCCTGACCATTAAACGGCGGTTTCAGCGCTGTTGCTGGTATGGCGTTTGAAGCCGCCGCTGCGAATGATTAATTGCTTAATCGAGGCAGAGTGCACTATCCCTAACGATAATGAATGCTGCCTCTAAAACGACTGCTATAGGCAGCTACCAGGATAAAATTTGAACCCGGGAGTTAAGGCAAGTTCGCCGCCAACCTCCATGCGTCGGCCATGTTTCTTGTCTCCTACATTGTTGCCAGACTGCGCAAGGAACTTCGAGTTGTGAATACACTTGCTTATATAGTTGACATTCTGACTGAACCGTTATCTCCCATTTCTCAAATAATTATGGTGTAATTTTCTACTGCATTATTATTATCGATTAACTCTGTTTGTTAAATCTGCACCCGGAACTTCGCTAGCCACTGACAGCAACAGTGGGTGAAAACATGGCGCTTTCGGGGAGGCATACCGCGAAACTTGAGGGAACCTTCTCCGCTTTGAAACACTCACAAAAAGATCGCCGGAAGGAAAAAAAAAACATGTCAATGGGGGATCGGAGTCCAAAGTCGAAAAATTTGCCATTGTCTACCATTAGAAATTCTCTTCGTTTGCATAAAAAGCCCTCTTGCCTTCTCTCCTTTCAACCTGTAAAGAAACCCCGGAGAGAATAAACGTTCGCGAGCCACTGAGGAATCTAGAACAATAATTTCACCATTGCCTAACGCCATAATCAATGTTATTGTTTGCATATCCCCGTCTCCTTGCTCTAGCTTGAACGAGTCATCGAATACGAACCGGGTATCACTGACATCACGCAAGAGTTGGAAGAAACCAAAGAGCTTCACTGCCGAGTGTTTGTGCTCTACGCAACGTAAGTTCGCTGCACCACCTCTTAACGGCGTTGCTCCTACTTATAACCCCTGTTATACTCTAAGCTGACCTTGTGTTTCTGAGTCTTACAATTCCATAAAAATATTCTTGCTTCGACGACACATTTACACAGCTGCGTTTGCATTTCCTCATATGACCCGTATAGACATGATTTTGTTAACAGCCTTATTAATATAACTAGTACCGGGTAAATGGTTCCTGCAGCAATTGTACGGAACAGCGAACATACGATATTTCCAAAGGTATTATAAAAATGAAGTACCCCTTTCAAGGGCTTCATATGGTCACGGGGAGCAGAAAAGGGACACTGGCGCAAGCTCCAGGGGATCCATGCGGACGACGATGAAGCCGCATGTGGCTCCGGCTGAGGTCGGGCTGTCATAGCCACTTCTACATTGTTCATCCATGTAAATACATCGCTGCTCCATCGTCCAATGTTCGTCTCATCCTTACCTTGCCGCCACGTATCATCTTGGTGGAGGAATATTTTGACTGCGCACACTAGGGCTTCTTGGTAGTTAATACGCGGCGTTCAGTAGATGTGAGTTAGCATAACATTTTGCACATTTGTGTAACAAATAAAGCGGTTTTTATCTCTGCCTCTTATAACTGCAGGATTATACCTGCCCGTGAAGGTGTGCGCTATGAAATAAATGAAATAAAAAAGTCTGTAGATATGGTAATTTACTTAAGCCTGATGAGTTGAAGTCAGCAGATTGGTTCAGTATACTTGTGGCTGATCAGCTGCCGTAGCCTGTGAAGAGTTTATAAGTATGCCTGCACAGATTTGCTACATATTGTTCCCGCGGCGGTTGTTTCTCCAGTGCTGACGATGCGACGGGAATATATTCCGAAGTGGCCTTTTTGAACATGACCGGTCCAGGTTACGTCTGGATTGTGTCTGAACAAGCCCTCAGAGCGCCAAATGTGCCCGACGGTAAGGCCCCTCGCTTATTTGAAAATAAAACATGCTGTGACGGTATATCTCAACGGGTGACAAGAAAATAGAACGAAAAGTGTATAAAAGACGTCTTTTACCGTAAAAAGAAATGGTGCTCATCTTCCTTTTTTTCCTAATTGTGCTCACAGGTCTCGCACCTTTAAAGGTTAAGTTGACTGTTAGATTGTCATGTATGCAAACGAAATTTAAGTCGCACTCCCGTATGGATATTTTGGTGAACGTTAATGATGCCCAAACGGTCAAAACCAATCCGGGGCCCTCCACTACGGCGCGCCTCATAACCGAGACATAGCTTTGGCGCTTTAAACACCGCAATCAATATTTAGGTCGCTGTCTGAATCGCTTCCTTAATTGTAATAGCCTAGCACACACCACCATTTGCACGAACAGACAGTCTACCTTCGACAAACTTCTTCGTCAGTGATGGAGCATCGTACTGTATTTTATTTTTTTATGCTAGAATATACCCAAGCCTGTTTTAACACTTCCTTCTTTCTCAACTCCCGCAGCTGTGAGTGAATCCCTGTGAAAGATTTTCGTAATTAAAGGAGTTTAACGGTATTGCGTCTACCAGACAGCAGTGCTCTTGAAGCCGTTTTGTTTAGCATTTACTGTAGCGCTCACAATCGCATTCACGTTTTCTTTACTCGGTGATCTGTGTGCAAAATCACCCTTTCACACTCTCTCTCTCTTCGCACTTTTAGGTGTGCTGGGACTGGAGCTAGTGAACGCGTCAGATGAGAGAGCCCACATACGAGACAGCGTGCAGGTGATTGCCCTGGCCCTAAAAGAGCTGCAGAAGGATCCCAACATGACTCAGCCGAACATCAGCTGCAGCATGCTCGGGAACTCCTGGGAGTCTGGGCTCAAGCTTGTCAGGTTTGCACCACACGTACCAAGCGGGGCAAGGTTACAACATCGAACGTTGGTCACTAGCCTTCCCGCCGCAACGCACAACTGAACGTCCTAGAAGCCTGTTACGCTAATTGTGAATCTTGAGAGGGTGGGCAGTGTCTGTGCGTGTGCGCGCCAAAACTACGAAATGGGTTCGCAATGTGAGAAGGACGTAACGAACAAACCTGCTCAAAGGGTCGGGGGGTTTTCCCACACAGAATGTCGGTGATTGACCTTCACAACAGTGCACATACAGCCGCAGGGCACTGGCTCGTCCCTATACAACCACTGAAAAAATCACTTCAATTGACAGTCGTCAGAGGAATTTCTCAGCGCTATAATAAAGAGTACAGTAGCAAAGTATGAGGGCTAAGGACAATGGGATAGAAATAAGTTGAATCTGAGAATCGATACGTACTTACCTGAAGCTCCTTCCCCACCCATTACTGCCTAGTGATATGTTAAATTTTACACTAAGGCGTAGTGGTTAATAAAAGAAGACATGGTGCTTGTTAATGAAACGGGAAGCTCACTTGATGCAAGCCAAAGGCAAGACAATTTCTGCTAAGTAACGTCAGTAGAATCACCTTGTAACCGTTGATTCACATTGGGTGGCGGACCTGGTGCGTTAGAACAAATCTCTTCATAGTCGATTGAATGCTGTGAAGTTTTAGCATGTCGTCAGCTCTAGCTTAGAAAATCAAGGTATTGTGTGCCTATAATTACTGGCCTACAAAGATATCGAGTCTTCTGTGAGCCTTGTGAGGGGGGAAGGAGGTGTGCAGCGTTATCCGTTCCAAGCTTGTTTTCCTATAGTCGCCTCGACGTATTAATAAAAAGCTTTATGTCCTGCACTCGTATTTTTTTTAAACTTTCGTAGGCTTCCGACACACGAAAAAAAGTGCTTCTATTTACAAACATCCATCCTCGCTCCGCAAACGTTTAAATGCGCCGCGAGTACCGGCGTACTCTCACGCATAACAAGTCCGCCTAAGAAAGTTAATTATGCGACGAACCATTCCCCTGCTAAACGACAGTTCTGTTTATTCTTTAACTAATCAAGGCATATGTATCACATGTAGAATTCCAGGCACTACTTTCGGCATGCCCTCAGCAAATGAAACCATTGACCTTGACATCCTGCGCGCTTACTTGTGAGCGAGCAAATTCTCCAAATTATTTCCCCCATCTCCCTGCCCTTTAAATTAGCAAGCGCAATGTGCGGCACTCTTTATTTTATATCCCAATCAGTTTTTTCGCTGTTATTTTCCACCCTTACGCACCGCGAGCCATAACTGCTCCCGACCTCTAGGGGTGTCTGATTTACTATCAAAACACCCCGGATTTTTGTTTAAATAAAAATATTAAATATTTTATGTGCAATCTTCCTGCCGATTACACTTACATTTTCAATGCTGTAGTAATTCTGATCACTTGCAGCCTGCTCAAGAAACAGAAGCTGCTGCGTGGCGAGACGGGGCGTGTCCGCTTCGACGACAAAGGTGACCGACTCGACAGCGACTACGACATCCTCAACGTGGTGCGTGGAAGCCACGTCCCAGTGGGACAGTACGTCTTCTCCAAGGTACGCTCTCGCCTTTCGGCCGACAGTGTGCGCTCCATAGTTATAGCATCCTAGCGTTTTACAGCAGTGAACAAAGCTTCGTGCACTCGTTGCACTCGTGCTTGCCACCCGAACGGCAGTACCGTGATGTCCTAACACATCAGGGGGCTGTAGGGCACACTTTTTGAAGAAAAGATCTCTTTTTCGTCACCAGCTTTGTACCCAGAATTCAATACACGCAATTGCCACCGCCCTGCTTAAGTTATTAACAGCCACCTTCACCGCGCCCCATGCCACCAACGCCTACAGAAACAAGAACAAAGTTTTCTTTTAAATAACGATTATCACATGACGGCAGTGGCGGATTTTATAGCCGACCAAAGTCGTTGTAAATTAAACGAGAAAACAAAGACACCCACGCACACTTTGAGTCATTTTCGCCTCGGCTGGTGTTACGAAGCGAAACCTTAGTGCGACCCCTGCAAACCGTCGGGACGGTGCGTCAGGCACTGGTCCAGACATTGTCGCGTGTTTACAAAAGCACTAGCATGCTCTGCAGGCAGGTTTAAAATTAAAAATGGCGTGCTCATAGCGGCCTCTGCACAGTCAAAGGAGTCTATAGCAGGGCTTCACGCGTGCTGTGCGTTTGTACCTGGGCAACCGTTTGTGCATTCGCTCGAGCAGATTCTCAATCGCTGGCTGTAAAAGCTGCCCGCCTAGCGGGCACATCGGTTACTAGGCCTCTTGGCAATGTTGCATGATCACATGAAGATGCCTGATTTCTGCATTAGATCCATTGTTTGGTTAGTGCTGCGTTGTCTTGCTTGTGATAATTTTCGGCGTACCAGAGCTTGTTACTTGTCATATTGGGTGTAAGGCGTATTTATTACTGCCCTTTCTTTTTTTTGTAAAGTACTTCTTCAACGAGAGCGAGGGTTGAAGGCATTCCCAGCCCAGGAAATACATGACCAGGGTGGCCCACCATTGTACCGGCTGCCCTGCCATCTGCATCAACTCCATTAATAAGAATTATTCATTGGTTGTTTTCATATTGTCTGAAAGCGAACGCTTCCTTGGTGGTACCGATGGCGTCCTGTCAAAAAGCTAGTGCATTTTTCCGTAGGCAGGTTGGTCAACCAAGAAGTTATGATAAGATTAATGGACACATGGTGCGTGAGTAAAACCGGGCCTCCATTGTGTCAAAACGGTTACTTGAAAATTGCGAAAGAGGACCGGTTCTAAAGAGAGTTCACGCATCGATCATGAAGGAGGAGTACAATAGTATACCGCCTTTATCGCAAGCCCCCTGTCGGAAAACATTTAGATCGTTCGTAGATGCGCTTACTTAATGTGCGAAAAATAGTCGCATGGGTTCGTTGTTCGTTCGTGATTTGGGTCTTTGAAATTTATTTATTGATTGGACGCGCTTTGAGCAAAGGTTGGACGCAATTTTAGCGAAGGTTTTGACGCACTTTTGGCGCGGTTTTTAGGTAAGGAAGCTTTCAGGCTTCTCTCATTTTTTTAAAGAAAGGATGGGAATTTTTATTTTATATGCTGCACAAGTACCAGAGATAAAGTCAAGGGAACTAGGCGCTCTTCCCCGTAACTTCAGGTATTGTTTAGTGTAAGTAAAAATTTAGCTCGCTTAGTTAAAACTAGCCCACTTTGGTGCTATTCAGTATTTTCTTCCAGTGATCACCCCTATATGAAGGTGGAACGTCAGCGCGTCGCAGGTATTTTTTAGGAAGCAAGTTCTGTCGCTTGGATTGCGAACTTGCGTATACCTTGTTGAGGTTGAGTGCACATGTCTCGCCCTGCCTTCGAAGGCAGCACCGGCTTCTCATCCCGCTGGGAACGTTTTCAGTTGCGCACTCAATTTTACATACAAAATACACATATAGTTGCTTTTTTGAGGCAATTATTTTGTCTCACAGTTGAAAGGTAGTGTACTACATCATAAGCAGTATTACATGAGAAATAAGACTACAGAGAAAATCGTCTAGCTCATTTCGTTTCTTTTTTTCATTTTTAAGGCAGGAAATACATGTGTATTAGATTAAAATTCCAACCAACGAAAATACACATGCTTAAAAGGCAAGGCTGTATGTGTGCACTTTAATGTGCACATGGAAAAACACTGTGTGCCGCTTTACACTTGTCTCCAATTGTCAGTAAGGGTTGCGGGAAGATTTAGTAGAATCTCACTTCTCTATATTTATTCTTGACTGATCAGTTTGTCGATGGTATTCAGCCGTTATGCCTATTCACAGAGTGGGTTATATTTTTACCCTTGTTCGTCAAGATAAAATAACTGCATTTATGACATCCCTTTCTTCCCCATACTGCCCCCTAATGTTGCTACATGTGGTGTACCGATAGAAATATTTTGGTTTCACAAATTGGGAACTGCAAGTACCCTTTATTAGGTTTTCCCCATGTGCATAAGGTTTTTTATAGGTATAGATACCTGTCACCTCCAGTTAAGCCTACGAGGAAAAAACAAAGTTAGCACAAAGGCAGGTCAAGACACGTAATACAACGGTCGCGGCCTAAGAACAAGGCGTTTTGTTGTTTGATTGTCTGATTCTGTTTGTTTTGTTGTTTGCTTAAGTGGAGTCAATCAGCCTGTTTGCTTCGGTATCTGGCGGGGTGTTTGAGCCACGTATTGACAAAAAAGACATCTTCGTCCATCCGTCTTACGTCAATGCAGGCTAACGAAAAAATTGCCAATACAGATGATAGCAATATGACTCTTGCCGTTTTGCGGACTCTTGTGCATCCCTTAGTGCTCTGCTTGAATTTAGAACCAATGATTGAATTCGTCGCCCTCTGAAGATTAGAAGGTACGTTGTTATTTTCTAACCCTGAAAGTTCCAAGTACCCTGCAGAAAACAGCATTTCAATGTGTAGCTGTAGCTGTCCAGTATGCCTGGCTCCACAAAGTTATAGCGACATGGCTGTTTAATGCCCGCTACGTCAGGGAACATAGCTGTTTAAGGTACGCACTTTATGTTATTATATTTTAGCGACCCTGCGCGGCCTACCGGAATAGGATGGCCACCCACCGCTCCTAACTCTTTCTCACCCCCTCCCCTCTCCCTTTTTCTGAATAAACGTTTCCCTCCTCCTCCCCGATTGTTCAAAGCACCCTGCCCAAAGCAACATTTCAATTTGTAGCTGTTCAGTATGATTGGCTCCACAAACTCATACCGACATGACAAGGGAACGTAGCTGTTTAATGTCGGCACTTCATGTCGGAGCAGTCATACTCACAGCGATGGCGACATCGTTCAGCTGTTGGTGTGGCCGTTTGTATTGTGTTCTTCAATTTTACGGGTACGATTTTTACCATTTTTTTTTGCAGACACGCGCACGTGTCCGTTACCTGGCGCCCTTGCCTGAGTGTTGCGCCACACCTGTTTCTCACTGTCTCCTTCCTTCTGGTCGCTCTTCCGACTGGTCCTTTCAGTGGTCCATGAGCATGGAACTGGAACTGGAGCTTGAGAAGGTGGTGTGGCCCGGCCGGCAGACGGAGACGCCCCTGGGCTACGTGATCCCCAAGCACCTGCGCGTGGCCACCATCGCCGAGAGGCCCTTCGTGTGGGTGAGGCCTGTCGCAGACGAGTCACAGTGCCTGCCCTCCGAGATACTTTGCCCGTGGACCAACATCACGGACGGTGAGCACACTTTCCCTCTACCTAGCCTGCTTTCACTACAACCTAGTAACAATAGACGTACACCTGTCACGCAGTCACAGTATAAAGTTTTTGTTGGAGAAGATTTCTTATGAGTTC
This sequence comes from Haemaphysalis longicornis, assembly GCA_013339765.2. Taxonomy (NCBI): domain Eukaryota; kingdom Metazoa; phylum Arthropoda; class Arachnida; order Ixodida; family Ixodidae; genus Haemaphysalis; species Haemaphysalis longicornis. Next base: position 103,976,771 of record CM023455.1, on the reverse strand, counting down.
AGATTGAGTACACAAATTACCTTCTGAAGAACGAAAGTTGAGGAACTGGCGCATGCTATGTCCGCCGTTCCCCGTGTGTTGTTCTTTGCCTTGCCAATGTCTGTTATGTTCACGTAGTTCAATGAAATAACATTTGTATCCGCCGTAAGACAGGCGTGTAAGCTTAACTTCGGTCAATGGAGTTTTGGGCTAATGTAACAGCACACACAGATGGAAGACAAAGGAAGAAATAAGGCATAAGGAAATTGAACAACTATTGCAGTCTTAAATTATCAAGCTCCTGTTATGAAAATCATCTTAAGCTTCAAGAGAAACTTCCACTCAGATACTTTAGCGTTTTTACTTTTTTCAATTAAGGATTTACGTGCCTCGTGTTTTCCTACTACCTTCTTACTTCTTACAACTCGTTTGTGCGACACAGGTAAACTTACGCAATCCTTCCCGTACACTTTCAGGAGTGGCATATCCTTACTGTTGCGAGGGTTACTGCATGGACCTGTTGAAAAGCCTTTCCCAAAAGCTCAACTTCACCTATACGTTATATCAAGTCCAGGATGGCCAGTACGGAACGTTTGACTTTGTAAGTACCTGGAAATTAATCCATGTAGTCGTAAATGCATTTCGGGCTTATGAACTTTGTTTGTTTACGTCGACTCAGTCGGACAGCGGGTCTACTTGATCCATTTTTTCTTAGAGTGATCCCGCAACACAAAATTATTCCCATAACACTTACAAACGGAACGTCAGTAACCACCGAAATGTATGACCTCTAGTAGAAGCTGCTTCAATTGAAAGCGCGATGCTCCCCGACGAGCTTACCATCTGTCTTGCTGTCCGTTAACCCTCGAAAAGAAGCTGCGGAATATTAGCGATCTTCCAAAACAATAAACAAAAAATTGTCCAGGAATTAATATTACGTTGCGGTACATTTTTAGAAAATAAACACACCTAGAGTCGAGCCATGGCCTAACTTAAGCGCATTAAGCCGAACACTGCTTCTGTTGTTGGGCCCTGCCTTAAAAAATGGTTTTATTTTTATAGAGGATACGAAACGAAATTGTTAAACAAATTCTGTTCATTGAGTATGTGGGTTGTTAGCCTTCTTTCAGTGGTGTATACGACGTTTTGTCAGCGGATAAAAAAGGTAGTTTATTTTTGCCACCCGATAAATTTATTGTGCGGATTCGGATTAGTGCAGCAGGGTGAATGGCGATCACCACACTTTGTGTAAATCACCCGGACAACATTGTCAATCACGTTTTCATCAATAATTCCCAGTTGCCATTTTCAGTTTTAAGCCCCACTTCAGGGTTTTGTCTTCTCATAACGTACTTTTTCAACGTATAATTATCCGGTTCTACTGTACCGTGTTCGGTTGTGTTCCATGTACTTTTCTGTGGCTAGAGCTTCTATTACAGCATAGTCCTCAGCATAGAAGAGCGATCACAAGACTGGGACCTGCTCCGCATTAAAATGTGGTGCGGATTTGTTCCAATGGGAATTTTATGGCTTTCAAGGTTTTACCATGAGCCCCGTTAAGATCTTAATATTTTTTCATATGTGATGGCTCTTGCTTCTTATCGGTGTGCCCAAGACATATTTGGTGCAAAATGCATGCCTCTAACTGTGAACCTGAAGAAAGAAAGACCTTATCCAAGACAGCCGCTATCACTTTAGCTGAAATTGGCTGCTTGTTTTCCTACTATATATTTACACAAAAACAGCTTTCGTGTTCACACCCTTCAAGCTGTACGTACTATGAAAACGTTAGCTAACGTCACTATGTAATTTTTATCTCCGAGGTAAACGGATCAACATACAAGCGTTGGTCCGGAATGGTTGGAGACCTGGTGCGTGGTGTCTCTGATATGATAATTGCGCCCCTCACCATCACCCCGGAGAGGTCCATGGAGATTGACTTCACCAAGCCATTTAAGTACCAAGGGATCACCATTTTGGCAAAGAAGGTGCGTTCCATCACATTATATGCCTCTCCTTAAGCTTTGGAGTTCGACGTAATATTGTTGGAGCACGTTATCTTGAAAAAGTAACACAGATATTGTGTAGGCTATTCAAAAAAATTATCTATCATGAGTCATGGCATTATTTTTGCAAAGAGTCAACATTCATGTCTTTGAGCCAAGCATGCACCGCTCGTACCATCGAGTGCAATGCCCGTGCCAGAAAATGTATAAATCATCGCAAAACATTTTCGGCACCATGCTGCATATGCAGTTATGCCGCATTAATTGCTGCGGTAACAGCTGGTTCCGAACGTCGCATTTCGTTGCGTGATTGTCAGATTTTTTACACGAGGCGTGACTGGGATGCACAGTTTTCTACTTTTTCACTCCTTCAATAAATGTTCATATCGAAATTTTTTTCTGTAGCAAAAAAATGGTGGAGTCGAGTGGGGCGGAATGTACTGAAGTTCGGCAGCCGTGTTGTCGTTCTGTGAAAGAGATGGGGCCCGGGTTCTCTCCGGATTTTCGGTGGACGTCTAAGATCTCTATTACTCCATTCCCCACGCCAGCCTCCTGGCTGTACTCCAGACAGCGATCGAAGACCAGGGTGCGATACCTCTCGAGAATAGGGTGGGAGTGTCATGTGATGCCTTTTTGGAGCTTCTGGACAAGTACCTGCGACCATCTGCATTGTTATACGATGGTCAGAAATACGTTCAAAGAGCAGGTACATGCATTGGATTGCGCGGCACCCCCTACCTATCCAATCTATACCTGGAAGGGGTTGACCGCCGCATCTGCAACGGAAACCAGTTGTAGCCATTTTCCGGTACATTGACGATTATGTGTCCTGTGCACAGAAATATTGGATGATTTGCAGACTGATATTCTTAAGTTTTTTTATGACAACGCCCGGGGGCTAACCTTCACGTGCAAGACGCCGAAAAACAGCCACCTCAGGTTTTTGGACGTAAACCTGCGATTCGGCACTGCGCATACCTGCTGGCGTTACGAAGCACGTATCAGAAAGGGCTTGCTCCCGCATGGCTCGGCCCATTCCAAAAATGTGAAAAGAGCAATAGCGGTTGTGGCCTTGCGCTCCGATATTGAAAAGTCCTGCGAACACAAGATGACTGCAAGCTTCAACCAGCAGATTACAAGGTTATGGTATGCTGGCTACACAAAGAGCATGTTAGCGGCCATATCCGAAAGATTGCTTTAACGGGTGAAAAGAAAGAAGAAGCGAGAGACACCAGGCATGCATCGCACCAAAGGCAACACCTCAGTGATTTCCTACGTGTATAGCCTCACCCACAACCCTAAGAAGATTGCGGCCAGACAAGGTGTTTTCATCACGTGCAGTGCACCCAACAGGGCTATAATATGTGCCGGCAAGTTAACGACCAACCCAAAGAGGAGCAATGTGATAAGAACCATCGCACCAGGTAGGCGGATTGCAAGAGTGAAGTCATTTATAGCATCCCATTATCATGTGGAAAAGTTTAGATTGCACAAACCTGCAGGTGCATAAAATGACAGAGCCCGAGAACATGCCGCATCACTTAATAGTCAGCATTGCGTCCGTGCTTCTTTCGACCGTCCTTCGTTTCCGTGCGTTCCAGCTGAAGGCTTCCAGCGGTACCGAAACAGGTAGTTCTCAGTGAGAAAGGGCAACAGGTTGCGGTGATCTGACGCAAAGAGCCAGCGTCTTGGTGTCCGGGCTTTCCTTTACTTTGACCCGTTTTCTACTCCTAGTAAAGCGTAACTGCAGTGAGGGAAGCCCATCCAACAGAGTGACAGCTACACCACCACCGTTTGCTTGTGCCTGTGTTTCCTTTTCACCATATATTTTTGTTTATCGTTCAAGGTGAAATTTGCAGTCTCTGTAAATGTTTACTTTCCCTCTCTTTCCTTTTGGCAGCAAGACAAGAGTTCGACGCTGGCGTCGTTTCTACAGCCCTTCCAGAAGACCTTGTGGATACTGGTGATGGTGTCCGTCCACGTGGTGGCGCTGGCGCTCTACCTGCTAGATCGGTTCAGCCCATTCGGTCGCTACAAGCTGCCCAACAGCGATGCCACCGAGGAAGACGCGCTCAACCTCTCGAGCGCCATCTGGTTCGCCTGGGGAGTTCTCCTCAACAGCGGCATCGCTGAAGGTGACCTTGTTTATTAACACCACACCGCGGACAAATCAAGCCGGCTAGCACAACAAAACCAAACAGCTGCACCTGACCTCTCTGTTTGCCATGCATTCGGCATAGTTTTCTTGAAATTAAAAGTTAAATAAAAAACTGGTAGCACAGCGCTGATACCTACCATTGACACTTCAGTGGTAAATGATGACCAGAAAGCGTAGAATAGAAACAGGCATACCATACTATAGTGGGCTACAGAATAGGCCTTCTATACTCTGTTCGGTAAAATTACTCTGCTTTAACAGGGGACTTTTTAGTTGCTTGCTAGCAACTTTTTAATCTGAGTGACAACATGAATTGTTAGCAACGGATACGTTTCGTGCCCTTGTATGCTTCTTCTATTACCTTATAATGAAACTTACATCAAGAACGTGAGCGAATATCGGCGGAACATGGTTTCGCAGGCGAAAGCGTTTCTTGGCTAGGTTGGTAAAAGCCCGCACCCAGCTGGTATCCGGAAAGCCGCCGACAACAGGCGTAACCGGAAAACACGTGACCGGTCCCACCAGAACTGGCGGCCACGTCAACAAGTGCTGCAGCAACATTCGGCGCGCACTCAATTCCCACCGTCTGCAATACGTTCCATAGCGCCCGCACCACAAATAAAACTCAACACGTGGACACTGCCGTTTTATCTACAGAAGGAGCGCGCTATCAGCAGAAGTCTTAGTTGGCTTTCAGCTTCTGTGAAAAGCGGTGTCGCAATCGAGGTTTTAGGCTTAGTGTTGACATTCGAAGATACCTCTCCGCCAAACTTAGCCAAAACAAACGCTTTCGCACTCTCACCCAGTCGAAAAAAAGGAATAGGGATTGTGTGAAACCTTTTGTCACTTTAACTTGCATCTCTACATATGACAGCACTGATACCAGTGCGGAAGACTTCGAAATCGACAGAAAGCTACTTTTTAGGCTTCTTTCTGCACAGCAGATAGCGTGAAGTTAAAATTAAACAATTTCTGGAAATGCAGTGCACTTCTTGAGTGGACATAAAACTATTGATTGATTGATTGATTGATTGTGGGGTTTAACGCGCAGACGCAACGCAGGCGATGAGGCGCGCCGTAGTGGAGGGCTCCGGATTAATTTTGACCACCTGGGGATCTTTATCGTGCGCCGAAATCTCGTACACACGGGCGCTTTTGCTTTTCGCCTCCATCAGAAAAGCGGCCGCCGCGGCCGGGAATCGAACCCGCGACCTCGTGCTCAGCAGCCCAACACCTTAGCCACTGAGCCACCGCGGCGGGGACATAAAAATATAAAGAGCTTCTAAGGGGTGTGTGCAGCATGCTGCAAACCGCAGCTTCGAACTAGCAGTCCTCTTTGGCGAAGCATTGAGTTCAGGCTATTCTCATTTTCATTGAGCTTATTTCAGACGCACATTAAGCATACGTTGATCATTTTGTTGCAGGAACGCCAAGAAGCTTCAGCGGCCGCGTCCTAGGCATGGTGTGGGCTGGATTCGCCATGATTGTGGTAGCCTCTTACACTGCCAACCTGGCAGCTTTCCTCGTTCTAGAGAAACCAGAGTCGTCTCTCTCTGGAATCAACGATCCAAGGGTCAGCATTTGAACGTTTAGTACTTTAATTTAGCTTATGTATTTTCTCAAACAATGTCGCATATGCATGCATAAGTAGAACCTACTAATTATAGAAACAAATTAATGTTAAAACGAGGCATTTTTACATTCGGGAATTTCGCATAAGAAGAGTGATCTTTATAAAATCTCATTTCGTTTAAGGGAGCTAATTTATAAAAAAAATGTCTGAACAATCAGCACACCGCTGAAATCACCTGCATTCCCAGTACATGGCTCAGTACGATGGACAGATAATATGCCACTGAAAGTAATCACACCGCTAAAATCATCAGCATTACATGGATCACTTGAATGTGTAGAGAATATGTGAGGGAAAGCAATCGGGCACATATTCCGCAGTGTTCATACGACGGAAAATAGCCCGACGTGGTGGGGAAATTGCCAAGGGTGAATCCCCTCAGGTTTTCGGGCTGCCGGCGTCTCCTGTCGTCGTCGTCGCGGTCACGGTACTAAAACACCGGGACACTCGTTTTTCAATGCCTCCAGCTAGAACGTAACACGTACTAGAACATACCGGGACACTCGTTTTCCAACGCCTCGAGCTAGAACGTTTCATCTCCGTGGGCAAGAACGCGCACTAAAGAACAGACCGGGACACTCGTTTTCCAACGCCTCGCGCTTGAACGCTTCGTGCTTCAAAGACACGAGACTTTTACAGCAGAGCTGCATATTTTTAACGTACCAACGGTTTTATCTCCATGGGCAAAACCGCCAAGGCGTCAAGAACGCACTTGTAAACTGCATGCTTCGTTTCTGCCAGGTTTCACGTTAATGGAGATGGCCCAGTTTTTTTATATTGAGCCAAGGGACGTAACAGAGGGTGTTTGGGGGTTCGAACCCCCTCTGATATTTTCTTTTCACAAAACGTTTCTTTGTTTCGCCTAAATTTAATGATTATAAGAGTACTGCCAGCTGGTCTTCTTGTCGAACAAGCTGATAATAATCTGTTGGCCCAGGGGCCATTATACATACCCTTGTCGTGTTGTCACTTAGATTCAACTGACAGCCATATTACGATCACGCATGAAGCTACTGCAGTCAGCAGCAGATGTCTCTGCTTACAAAGCTTGTGACGTTTTCAGAAATTCAGCAGTACTGAAGTAGAGTTGCGTGTCGCCATTTTTCTTCCATAAATTATTACTTGAGTTGTTGGTGAGTATCAATCGCCCAGAAGCCTGCCAAATTTGGCGGCTGTGTTCTTTAGCGCGCTCATCATACTTTGCCTGACTTAACGCTGCCAGAAGTGATGCTCACTGAATTGATTGTTCTAAGCACCCTTCTTGTAGCTCTGCATATCTCGGTTCACCTTCATGTTTGTTACCTCAAGCTGCACCATAATTATCGCCCAAACTGTAACGCTTGATAGGCCTACCGGCCGTCTGATTCAAAGCTGCCGTTACACATGCCTTTTTTGGCTCAAGTTGCCATTTCTCGTCTTGTGTTCCGAAAGCTTTGTCACCTCGGCGTTGGTCTGGGGTTAAAATTTAGATGTTGCCCTTTTGCGAAAATGTTTTGTGCGTGCCCACCAGTCCACGTTAGCACTACAGCTTTATTACTCTGTCTTCACCCCGGCTGGATATTTGAAATTGGCCAATGGTCTTCGGTGGTCTGTTTTATTTGAGTTGTTAGCCTACATGAATTGATTTCCACCAATCATTAGGTCGAGCCGCATTAGGGCTTAACACAGTTGAGTTGCTTATTAACTACGAAGTGCTTCCTGCTGGGGGCCCTTTACTAATTCAGGCCATTTGCAGTTTCCTACCGCGAACTGATTAGAGATATTTTTAAAGCGGTGGTAACCCAGCAGCACTGCTGCAAACGAAATACAAGAAACGGCACCATATTTTGGCTTCAATTGCCTGAATTAGCGGTTCTGCTAGTACCTTCTAGGTAAAGTGAGAACAACAACCAAATCGCGGTTTTCCAGCTGACGACTACTGTTATTCTAGCGTACACGTCACTGACTTCGCCGCACTGTCACAAGTATATCACGTTTGGTGCCCGTGTGTGAAAAATTGGCAAATTGAAGCTCTACTGAGCTCTTTGGAGCATGAAGCACGACATGTTCGAATTCGAAGTTTTCACTTCGTGGCGCATTTGCCCTTTGTCAAAGGCCACATGTGTAGCAGAATGGATGTTGAAGCAGGTGATTGCACGTCGAGTTGTGCGAAAAAAACTTGAGTTGAAAGACGAGATGAGAGCGTTCGCGGGCAAGGAATGAAACGGTTCTGGCATAGATGAAGGCGCCGTGAACCATGAAGATGTGCCTTCATCCTCCAGATGAAGTTTTATTGCAACCTGGTGCCACTGTGATACGGGACTGCACTCCGTTTAACTATCTCAGACCAAATGGTACCAGCCAGCAAAAGACGAGGACGTACCAGCATCATCTACTTATAGGTGGAGGACACACTGGTGTATAAGGCTATCTTGATAGCATCCACATGAATAAAAACACGGTGTTCTAAAGGAATTTAGTCTGAATGATGCACAAGACTTTGTATGCTTCATGCATGCATTCCATTTTGTGGACTCATTGCCCTTTCAACTGTTTTTTATAATACTTAGTTTCTTACAGCCTCAGCGACTTCTGTTGGGGTTAACCCAGATTCCCTCACGCGCATTTTTTCCTACTGCAGTTACGAAACCCGTCGGAAAACTTCACCTACGCGACGGTGAAAGGAAGCGCAGTGGACATGTACTTCCGGAGGCAAGTCGAGCTGTCCAACATGTACAGGATAATGGAAGGGAAGAACTACGAAACTGTAGAAGAAGGCATTGAGGCCCTGAAGAACAAGTGAGTTATTGTAGTACTCGCACGCGCAGAACAACTGCTCTAAGCATCAACATGCCAGTATTTATGCCTTTTGCTGGTACATGGGTTCCGTTAAGCGGCTCATTGGGGGAGTTTTGTTCATGCTTGGACGAGAGGGCTTAATGCAAGGGAGGCAGGGGCGGTTACCATACAGATATTATTGAGCAAACGTCTTCGTTTTTGTATCATTACCGTACTGTCATCTGCATTTCCTGCTAACGTGCTGTTGTTTTCTTACTACCAGCACTTTTGAAACATCAGTCTCATCATTATCTTCCCTCTAACAGCAGTGCTTCAGCTTATTTATTTTAATTTTTGTACTGCTTCCTATCCAACCAGTTTATTGGGAGAGCATTGATACGTACAAGCCGCCATTTCAGGCACCACCAACCGTAGGCAAATCCGCATACCTTGAAGGCAAGAATTTTTATCCCGCCAGAGTAAACAAGAATACAGCTACCCGCTTATACACATACGCCACCTTGGTTTCTTCTCGTGAGTGCTCCGTGCAAGTTCATTCTTAACGTGCCCTGTTTTCTCTCTGCATTTTGTGCGCCATCTTCATGGTGGTGCAGCCAATTGGATGCATTCATCTGGGACTCTTCCCGGTTGGAATTCGAGGCGGCCCAACACTGCGAGCTGGTCACGGCCGGCGAACAGTTTGGCCGCTCGGGATACGGAATTGGCCTGCAGAGAAACTCCTTCTGGGTCGACAAGGTCACGCTCACCCTCCTCGAGATGCATGAGAGTGAGTATCCATGGCACATCCCTGGTGAGGTTAGGTGTGCACCAACAAAACAGTTGAGCGTGCTCTCGCCGTTAGCAGCTTCAGCATGCATTAGGCATGAATAGCCAGTGTGAAGGCTGAGGTTCAGCAGTTTAGCCCCACAATTTCTCGATCAAGCATTATTATGACGAATACGATAGCAATAAGAGGCTGGGTGATGTCGATGTAAAATGTAGTAGGAATGGGTTAACACGAGCTCTGTTTCGGTGGGTGTGGGAGGAGGGCCCAGGATAATAGCTGTAATAAAAGTTAATTTTAAGGTGAACAATAGTACTTCTAGTAATAATGAACAATACGGTCAAGGTTGGCGTATGTTGCATTGGTTCCAATTTATTATAGATAAGGCAGTGTGAATATTTAGCAAGCCCTCCTGTAAAAGGCTTCTTGAGTTTTTATGACGAAGCACTTGGTCACGTGTGCACAACCTTCCAAATGTTCCTTTCATTACGAGGCCGCTGTCTGAAGAAACGCGTCGAAATGGTGATTATAAATTAAGTAACATTCAATTGACGGCTCAGTTTTAAAAGGAATATATTATTTCTATTATTTTTGTCATGTCCAAATTTGGCGATTTTATGCAACCAGGTGGCTACATGGAACAACTAGACAGCAAGTGGATTATCCGCGACGGCGAAAAATGCGAAACCAAGAACGAACGCACTCCGGCAACGCTGGGACTTACCAACATGGCGGGTCAGTTTGCACTACTTTTTCTGTTTTATATTCTGATAAAAACACCTACACGTGTCTTTTTGTAGTTCACAAACTGGTAACTTTTTGCTTCAACCAAATATGTTTTGCCATAGCAGGACTGCAATAATTCACAATGTGCCGACTTTGGCTCTCGAGCAGACTTGCTGTGTATGTGCTAAACATCCGTTCAAGGGCTATGCGTTGTACTGTCCATCAGCCACTTTTTAAGTGTTAATGCACTTCTTAAGCGACCCTGAACCTGCGTCCACCGGCGATGTCCGCGCACGTGGAGATGGGCGCGCGCTGCCTGGCCGCTGACATGGCACATACCCACGTGGGGGATTGGCCAAGAATCGGGCGTGAGAAGGGCTAATGCACTGACACTGAGCTAATAAAGGAGTACTGACACGAAATTTCTAAGCTGAGATACGCTCTAGCAATCAAGTACAACGACAACACAAATAGGTGTCTGTGAATAATGCATCTTTCTTCTTTGTAGTTGTGTGTGTGTGTGTGATCTCTCTTTCGCGAACATTACTGAACCGCGCAAATTCAACTCCTGCATTCGCACTTTCACATTCTTCCCCTCGGGGAAATTCGGGGAATTTTTTTCGCGGTCGCCTCATTTTCTTCTTGCTGCGGCGTGCAGGCGTGTTCATCCTGGTGGGCGCCGGCATCGTGGGTGGTATAGGGCTCATTGTGATAGAGATCGTGTACAAGAAGCACCAGACACGCAAGCAACGGAGGCTCGAGCTCGCCAGGCACGCCGCCGACAAGTGGCGCGGAGCTGTTGAGGTGAGCATCCCCTGCACTTTATGATTGCCTTTTTCGTGATGACGAAGGCGTGACTCGATTGGCTTTACGTACTTTTCCTGACATTGCGATACACCGCCATTACTGTGGTGAATAATTGCGGAAAAGTTCTTGATTACTTCGCAATGTCTTGTTAGACAGTCAGCATTGAACTTAAAGCCCAGCTGTGTTCAAAAACGTGTGGAAAATTGTTCTACTAGGCTCTCTAAAGAACGAAGCCGTTAAACATAATTTTCTGGGCAAGAGCTGTTGAAGGACGGTTACCCGAACAAAATTTGTGAATACTTCTGTAAAGTTCATTGGATAAGTTAGTGTTCACAGCAAACGCCGGCTTATCGCAAAACACTGACCTTATAGAACGGTTTCATCAGACGTTGTAGAGCAGCAGCAAAGCGCGAAAATGCTGGGCGTAATGGGTCGCGGTTGTAGTATTCAGGTTGTCTGCCTCGGCTAGACGCCCATCTTTACAACTCCCTCTTTAAAAGTTGCTCGCATAATGCTACAAATAGCGGTACGTGCATGTAGCAAACCTAAACCTTACGCGTTGAAATTGGCGGCTGATTATTAACAACAAAACTATCTCTATAAACACGTCGCTGGACCAGACGTGAACTTTAGTCGACCAGGAGATCCTTGAATAAGATGAAAGAATTCCCTTTAACACCAAATCTCTTCAGGGCTTGCAGCCTTTGTTGAGAAAATGTGTGGCCGTAGTGCGCATGGAGACATCTTATTAAACTGCCTTGATAGCATTAAATGTTACGTTCTGTGGTCATAACAATCTGTGTACGGAGTTTTCTTCTGGGGACGTGGCAGTGTCAATTAACCACTCGATTGTGTTGTTTATAAATAACCAGTTGTTCCGCTCCGGAAAGATTCATCTCGCTGGACTACTTTGATCACGTTTGTTCTCAAATGTCCGTAAGCTACTTTCTGGTCTATCCCGGTACCTCTTGAAAATACAAGGTAGAAGTTATAAAAGCACTCACAAATAATTGAAACGTCGTAATTATGAGTTTTGTCAGCAGGACATCGGCCAGGGTTAAATACTGCGAATGCGGGACGACCTCGCCCTGTCTTGTATCGCTCAGAATACAGGCCGAGAAGGGACGGCCGAAGATATGAACTGTTGCTTGAGGCACTGTAAGAGATGATAGCGAAAGAAAAGCGCGCCGTACACGCTCGTGAACATTAACAGCGCATGTTTAGTGTTCATGACTTCTCACCTAAACAGAACTCGATTTATATTTAGTGATTAAGTCTCGTGTAAAGCCATTTTGGGAATCGTGAGACGACACTATTTGTTGAGAACTATATCTTCTGCTTATTTAAATAATACAGCAAGCCCGGCTGTTGGACACTTTTCTAGAACGCTGAGTGTTTGCTGCTGTGGTTTTGGTTTGCGGGAACGTTGAGAGGCCTTCGCGTCATGTTGTTTCCCCAGAGCTCTGGTGCATCCTTTCTTATACTTCCCTACTCTTACGAACATGATGAAGGTGTCTGCAATACGCGATGTAAGGTTGCTCTGGTAACTTCATGTTTTGCATATAAGTGACAATCGTCCCGTCCGTTGTCTCATAGATCACTGGTGGTTAACGAAACTGCAAACGTTCACACCGGTGTTTTATCTGTTTCATCGTGACATTGCTTTTAACAAAAGAGCCACAATATGTTGAAGATATGCCTACTAGTACAACTGTTACACGCTGGCAGTGCTTCCCAACATACCTCACAAAATAAGGTGCTTCACAACATGGAGAATTTTTAACTCCTGTTGCTCACGGAAGCATACACGCATAAATTTGGGATGAATCAGATCAGGTGTGCATGAAGAGGAGTTCGACCGGTGAGAGTTGTTGTTTCCGCGGTTTTTTAGGATCGCATCAGGCCACTTTTTGGTACGCCCTCAAGGCTCGCTACTTCCTATCTGATCGTTCATATGCGTGCATTTGTGCGCCGGTTGTGCTACTGATGCTACTACTGGCATGCTCGCAGTCAGGTCAATGCTGCTAGAAATGGCACCTCACGCGCGTGATGTGCTTAAACAAATTCCGTAGGCCGTAGCGATTCCGGCGTAAAATACTTGCCCTGAAAGTAGAAAACAATAGTACCAAGGCGTAGTGTGATCAAAAATAAACACTTACGCTATATTTTACAGAAGCATACGTCATGCAGACAAATGCAAATACCGGCCCCAGTGGGTTGCTGCAGAAAGTGCTGGAGTTTAAAGGCGATAAACTTTTGCAAAATGCTCCCAGCGCAATGCATAAGTACTGCCTTTATTAATTCTTAATCTAGGAAGCTTCCCGTTAGAGCCGTGACATACTGGGGCTGCGAATGCTATCGTACAAAATAAGCATTATTGGCGAAAAGGATGCGTAAATCAGGCTTTTTATTGTTGCTGCCCCGGTTGTGTAAGATAATTTGGGCAAAGTGACAACGTTCCATACGCTAACGCTGCTGCTATAATTATGCTTACAAGTGTAAAAGGAGTAGTACATTCTGCTGAACAATATAATTTAGGGGTGTGTGTATAAAGTTCTCAATCACGCCTCGGTCTCACACATCTTCCTACCTGCAGCTTGGAAAGATGTTGCTTAAGGATCTCGAACACAGAAGGAAAATGTTTTCCCACGTTTGTTTGTTTTTGCTTTTGTTTGTTCTGTTCGTTAACATTGTTTGATTCTCTTTTTTGTGTTTCCTGCACTGTCTGAATTGCACGCACCTTGCGATCCGACGGCTACACCAAAGAGCTGGGACGACTGGGGCCCCCAGGCATATTACGATCTGAGTCCAAGGCCTAACCGCGACAGCAGTGCCGACACTAAAAGCTCGTCGAGACGCAGCAGGCGCCATTGTCTCAAAAGTGGAAGAACTTGGACGTGCTCGCAGCGGCTCGAACTAGGACCGTGGGGACCAACACGGAACCATCCTTGTTTCTGGACATTCCGAGGGCCAAAGTGAGGCGGCGAAGACGCAGGAGGCGGCAGGCCGCTGATCGAGGTTCTAGCAGAGACTCAAGTCGAGACTCTAGTCGGGACACAGACTCTAGCCGCAGCTGCGACAATGGTGCTGTCAAAAGCAGCCTTCCAGCCGCTTCCCCATGTTTAACGTCCCCTGATGTCCGGCGGGGAGAATGCGAAAACTAGCAACTCCTTCGTGGCAAACAATCTTACAAACTGCGTTCGAAACTACCCATATGTTATGTTCCAAAACGATAACGAATCCAGGCAGCTTGAGGTACTTGCTTGAATGCCAAAGAATACTTTAGAGTTTTTAGGAGATATTTTTATTGTGCCTGACTGTATTCCACGGAAAAAGGTCCTTTTCGAAGACCGCGCCTATTTAAATATTGGATTCGGTATTCTTTTTAAGACGTAAATAAGCAACCTTATGTACACTCACTGCAGGAGTTCGCTGCAAAGGAATATGTTCGACTATATCATGATAATTATAAAGGCAGCCCACAAATAATTAATGACACAAGGTACAGGGCAATGCAACGAGTTCAGTGCAAAGCATTGTTGCCGGATATATCACAATGAAGTGAATGGTATGGGTTACATAATCACACCGCTCATATAATTGAGCGATAGATCTGTCACAATTGCCTGCTAAGTGATGGTATTATTACCTAATATCTGACGTGATGCGCTCGAGTGAAATGTTCTGAATTTCTTTTCTGTTAAATTCGTTCTGGTCTTTGTTACTGCTTTTTAGCACGCACAAAATGGCACCCTTTTTACTTTTTTGTTGACATTTCACTCAAAGCTTTGTGACCAGATCTCTCATTATGTGACATTAGCTTATTCCTAGTTGGGAAAGATTGGCTGTTGAAGGAATTAGTGTTCATTGCAGCTATGAAATGAAGTGAGCGTCCATTCCTTGTCTTCAGCCTATTTGTGACAGTTTTGCTTTGCTTGTCTTATTTTTAATTTGATGCCTTACTTTGTTGTTTACATGTCATATTATTTGTGTTTTTCCAACAGTGTTCGGTTTCTTCATGTTTCTAATAAATTCGCTTCACCTCGCCCGGGTTCCCTTTTACAAAATGATTGCGTTGTCTTTTTTGAACGTCTACACATCTCAGTAGATAATTTGGATGGTTCCTCTTTCCGAAGAACACACTGACAATGATAACAGCAATATCATTCGAATTGGAAATTATGGGAACATGGAAGGAATACGCGAATGAAAAATGCGGCCAGCTTGCAAATGCGGAGATCCGGATACCGAGGCAGTGTTGCTAAAAGATTAGGCCGTTATTTTTATAATCGTATGATTACATTATTTGGGTTCTCCTTTGTTCTTTTCCGTTGTTTCGACTCCACCCGTAATGGGCGCACATCAGCATAGAACACACTAAATACTAATGGGTACCATGCGCAAGTACTGCAAGAAGACGAGAAAAAAGTTTCAGGCCTAGCGATACATCAATGTCCTTTGTCCTTATGTGACCCTTTGCAAAAAGGATGTGCACTCACATGTCACGTTATCATGTTATTGATTCCCATCACCCGTGCTTTACTTCGATCAAGCTGATCTTTTGTTGTGTTTTTTCAAGCACTAATATCCGTGTTATGTGTAAAATGCCAGCGACTGTGCCTCTCGACGAGTCAGATAGTTTCAGCGGAAGATTTACTTTGAAAATTTTGTAAGCAAAGGTGACTTCAGTGTGAAAGCAATTAGCTTAGTCGCTGACTTCAAGTACTTTCTTTGGCACATTTGTCTTTGAGCGTATACACATATTTAATTAACTGTTACCCAAACTAAAAATGTATCTTAAAAATTGAACGAACTGTCATTTGTATAAATTTTTGAAGAGATATCTAGTCTACAACTTCCTTGTTTTCCTATCTACGCGATTTCATAGTGTAAGAAAACATACTGCGCTTGTCTCATATTGCGTAAAACGCTTATTGGAAACATCGACGAAAATGGCATCGCAACCAGCTTACCAACATTTTTTTCTTACTACATTATGAATTATACAAAGTGTAGACGTTTTCCACCCACTGCCGCACCTCATTCTTGGATCAGAGAGGTCCAAACTAAGAATTATAGACCACGTGGTCGCCCTCGCCAAAATTCCAAAGGAATTCGTCCCAGGAGAAATTTTCTTTCAAGGCATACTACACTCTAAGAAGCCTCTGAAGGACGCCTTCACCCCAATTCTAATAATTACCAATCGAGGTGGCCCAGTGTGGAAATTCGGCGAATGATGTTTCACAGCGTTCAATTTTTAAAATGGGGCACCTGCGCAGAGATATTGCGCAATGCAAAACGCCATTCACGCTTAGCGTGTCGTCCCTGCGCACATGCACTTTCTTTGGTCAAATCATAAGTTGGGCTTCGTAATTCGCTGAATTCGCAGACTTCAAGGGGTCATTCTGGATCGCTGTGCTGAAGATGACCTACGGGGACCTCTTAGAGTGCACAAGCTGACAACTGTAGGTGGAAGAGAAAATCACACTACATGATTTACTATGCAATTAATTAATTCATTCATTCATTCAGATTGATTCACTTTTGTTTTACATTGTTTTTTCTCTGGTCCGCTTAAGAACTGAATTCTTGTGGCTCTCCAGGCAGTTGGTGTAAACATGCACAAAAGATAATAAGCACACTCACAAATGTTAACATGACAAATACTCCTTGCTTGAAAATCACATAGCAGAGTTATGCATGGGACCACAACATAAAGAGCAACAACGTACTTGTAGACAGCACAAATATATACAATTCTTCAAGAATATATGTTACCTGAGACAATATTTTCAAATTTTCTTAAACATTTCTTTCGTGTTTTTAGTTTTTATACCATATAAATTGTTTCAGAGAGCATAAAAAATTCTGCCACGTAATGTTTCCTCGTATTTTCTCGTAGTTTGTGTACACTCACGGCTTCACGAACCTTTCTGTTCTTTTAGCGTTCTACTTTTCACAACAAGAAATTTGAATAAGTAACGAGAGTGAATTACTCCTAGAATAAGTTGTGCTAGAACATGGCTGATGGTGTCTGGCCAAAAGAAAAGAACGCTCATCTGTTGACTCATTCCTACACGCCTTCTCGTCACTAGATGAGGCAGCGATTCGGCACGACCCGGGCGGCCACACGCCACATACGGCAGAGGGTGTGATGGGCGGACCGCTTTTCACTGCTCAATCATTGCTTCTCTATCTCCTAACGCGTTTTCTGGTAAGCTTCCCCGCATTCTTGGCGTAGAGCTAGACGCGTAGCCTATAGGCTCCTAGGGGAGTACGCATCTGCCCATAGCCCGATCTATTGGAAGTTCATCATATTTTTTGACCCCCACTTTGCTATGATTTACGGCTGCCTGTCACCCCCTCTGCTCGTATTTCTCTCCCACACTTTCATTTTATTCCTGGCTGCGGAATGCGTATAGCATCTCGATTCATTTCTCAGTTTCATTTTGAGAGCGGGCATTAACGTTTATTTGCTTTTTCGAAGATCGCGTAGGTATGTAAATTGTGCGGTTGTCAGCGGAGTACATTTGTTTTCCACAAAACGCTTCTACGTTTTTGTTGGTAGACTAGGAATTGCTTAAGCTTTTCTAAGTCAGTAATGTTGAACTGATTCGAAGTAACAAAATTTTCCAACAATGGTGCCAAGCAGTTTTCAAAAACTGTCATTCGCAACGTTTACGAGGCATTCACTTCCCTGAGTATACTCCCAAAAGTATAAAGCATCTAGTGCAACATAGTTCAAGGCTTCTTCAAACCCCATGAATTAATCCTGTGACAGGTATACGCATGATAAAAGGCAAACGGTATATATACCCTCGCTATTCTACGTAAGTTACCGAGCCCGTATTGTCACTCACGGTTAATAGCCGTTTGCGACAAGGAAATAATTTTATATATCAGCCTATATCAGCCATTCACCATCCTATCAGAATAAATCTCACAACCATTGGCCAAACACACAGGTGACAATTTGAGATGCCGAAAAGCGATATCAAACTTAAACCATCAAAGAAATGATAGCTGGGTCATTTGCCTGATTCTTAGAGCATCGCAATACGGCAGTCAACTAATGTCGCGGATGTTTTAATGCGGTCGGTTGCAAGCTGAACGAATCATCTTTCAAGACTGCTGTGCACAGGGCATACCGGTGAGTATTACCACGTGGCATCAATATAGCACGCCTTCCCAAAGAACCGTAACACGGCCCTTATCAAGAGCTTGTGAAAGGTGAGATTCGAGTTATTTTTTTTCAACTTTAACCCTTCGGAGATTTCCAAAGGCAGCGCTGGTGCCATACTAGAGCGCTGCTATGCTGTTTGTTCAGCGCGCCCACTCTGCCATTGACAATGTGTTCTGGCTAACCAGGTTGTTCTTCGTAGTGGTTTGGTACCAAACGTCTCCTTTGCGACAAAATCATATCTGACATTGCTGAGCGCCCAATTACGCACTTTAATTTGGGCCCTTAAAAATCTGCGTGTATTCGAAGTGGGTGTATCTGTAAGGAAAGACCATCATTTTCAGTTAGTGTTAAGGGGGACTCACCAGTTATAATTTCTATGGGGCTTACTAGATCATGACCTTACACGGTTACTACATCATCACTGCCTTAACCACCCTCGTGTACCAACACGAAAAGCCTCAGAAATACATAGAGATGTTTTTAACGGCGTAGTTTACTTGTTTTAGAAATATGTCACTTCTGTATTGAAATAAACAAACAAAACTCTCGCTTGCTAGACAGCTAGCGTCGCCTCGTTATAACTAGACAAACCAAAGTGTGTTTCACGTGTATTATTTATCTCATAAAGAAGTGGTATGTTTCTAAAACTGCGCAGCCGGAGATGTCAACTTTATTGTTGGGGACAAGTTTTCGAGCTTCTCCGAGCTTGAGGAGAAAAGATTGATTGGTGCTGTTCTGTTCAGTGCATTACGTGAAGTTATAGAAACGAGTCGGCAAGGTTGCGGCGGGCATGTCGAACTTTGACTCAGCCCGACGCGAACTTTGACACTTTGATTACAGACAGTGAATGTTTCTTGGTGTTTCCTTTGTAGAATTTCAAGAAAAGTCACACAATAAAGAAAGGATCAGCCTAAAAATCAAGATTGAAGGGCTAGAATTCACCATTGTTTATTTCAATGCTAGAAATTTTAAACACGAACTTCAGTAAAAACAATATTTCTGCATGAAATTGTGCAAAGCAGGCAGACATCCAAAAGACATCTAATTTTGCGTTCATATACTAACCACACTCAGACAGATTAAAAACAAGGACTTTGCACAATTACTACACTGCCGAACTTTAGATCTCGGCTGCTTGCTGAGGCGCGCCCACAAGGCAAGTGGTAATACTACAAGCACCAATCAAAGTGTCTGTAATCAGAGTGTCAAAGTTCGACATGCCCGCCGCAATCTTGCCGACTCGTTTCTATAACTCCACGTAATTCACTGAACAGAACAGCACCAATCAATCTTTTCTTCTCAAGCTCGGCGAAGCTCGAAAACTTGTCCCCAAAGTTAAAGTTGACATCTCCGGCTGCCGCAGCATTGGCGCCCGGGGCAGCATTGCCGGGTAATCGCCGGCAACTTTTTTCCCGGGCTAATCTGCCGCCCGCCGGCAAAATAGCAACTGTGAAAATGTGCCGGCAGCCGGCAAAATTTCCTCCGCGGAAATGTGCCGGCAGAATATTCACGTGGTCTGGGCCAGCCAATGGGAAGGAACTGCCGGAAACTTTTCTCCCAGGCTAATCTGCCGGCTGCCGGGAAAATAGCCACTAAACAAGCAAACTATGCCGTTAAGAACATTTCTGTGGACTTGTAAAACATTTCTCATTTGTACATGACAATTTTTAAGCCCGTGGGTCTAGAATTTAAAGCCCGTGGGACTTCTACACCTTTTCTACACCAGGTCTGCTGTGCCGGGTGTTGGTATAAGGGCAACTTCCAGTTTGCATACCAGTAGCTAGGGATAAGTACAACAACGAAGCAGTATGTCAGCACTACAGCGTGTGTATTTTAAGAGCTAGCGCCATGTATCCCTATAGTCCTTGCTTTTTTGTCTCGTTTAGAGGCACATCAAGTGTAGTCTAACGCGCTATTAAATACGTACCTTTAGTTTTAACAGGGATTGCTAGCTATGGTGTCCCTTACGCGTGGCTCACCGTAGCCGAGGGCGGTGCTGACGGTGCTGCAGTGAAATTTGTACTAGGGAGCCCCGATTCACGTGTCCGCCGTACAGGGTGGAGGCACGTATGCGTTGACGCCACCATTTTGGGTCATTAGCTCGCCGCCACAGCGAGTCATTGTATCGCAACCGCGCTGTAATTATCGCCACAACACGGTTTACTGCCGAAGTTTGAATAACGTTATCTGTTTCGCGGTGCTTGGTCTTGTGGGAAAGGAAAAGAACAGCGGGTTGAGCACATTGACCCAATAGCGGCGGCACGGGACCGTTCAAAGGGTGTCTCCACCATGTACGGCGGCGCTGGCATCGAGGCACCCGAAGTTTTACCAGCGTTGCCAGTCTGCGTCGGCTTGACCGCTGCACTGTTGGTGGTGCCCTGCGCCCTGCGTTTTCTGCGCAGAAGCGGCGGACGCTTCGGTCCACCATGCCCCTCCAGAGTCGGCGCGTGAAGGCGAACGGCCGGGAGCCCTTTACCACCGAGCGGGGCCTGCTGGGAATGCTCGAGTCGCCAGCGAGCTCCGCCGCCAGTCGACTCCACGCCGCCGCCGCGTCATCTGCGGTGGCGCCTCAATCGGCTTTCTTCCTGCCGCCGCCGCCTCCTCCGCCTCCAGCCTCCTCGCCTGCGGCTCTGCGCATGCGCACGGCGGGACACGTACGATACCTGCTTCGAGGCGACTCCGAATCGTACGACATCACAGTCTAGCCAGCGAGTGTCGTTAGCTTAGGTAATTTGCTTCCAAAAGAAGCGAAACGAGGTCGAAGTGGTTGAAGCAGAACTCGACTGAAGTTCAGCTGACGTTGCTTGCGTTTCAATTTGACGGGATAGGAGGAGTATAAACAGCGGGCGCCGCTGTCCTTGCTGATTGGGAGTACGAGCGTAAACGACGCAAAGTGGTATCGATTTGAACTGAAGTCTACAGGAGCTCAGCTGAAGTTGCTTGATCTTCATTTAGGTTAAGCAGGGCTGAAGTAAAAGTGAGGTGCTAAATATGAAGTGGAAGTTTTTGCAAATCTCTGCTAGCAATTAGCGAACTTTCTGCTGGTTATTTGGTTAAATCACCAACTGCATATGTGTGCTGTTGGCTCAGCTGATGTATTACCGAAATATTTCAAGACGAACGTGCACAATTTGATGAGAATATCACAGACGACCCTGCTAATTTGAATTAGTTTGTTCAACAGGACATACTTATACTCACTTTACCGGTAAATTAGGTTAGGTTCTAGCATAAATACTACGAATCTCGAAAGAAATTTAAGGTCACTCCTGCTACCATTACATACAACTGCTTTGACAGCAAGACTGCTCTTGACTTTGCAGCTTTGGTAATAACTTCCCCGCAGAAGAGACGGAAATAAAACAGCAGGTGTATAAACTTGAATTCAACTGAACGCGACATAAACCAACGTGATTTGCATTACGTTCTTATATACGGAAATTATAAAATATATTCATATCGACACTTTTCATGTAATTGCAGTGTACCAAGATCGTTCGAACTTTAGAGTAAAAAGGCAGTCTGTAGAGAAATTCATACCAAAATTGTATTTTTTCTAACCTTTTTACGGAACACAGCAAGGACGTAAACGAAAACAATTGGTTTCCAAAGGGAAAAAAATTGGGCAAGCGTCATCTCGAAAAAAAAACATACAAAAAGCTCATACATTCACAGCTGTTGCGAATTGTTGTCATTACGACTTTAATTAATATCTACCGAGGCTTACTTGTTGTTGCACTCAGAAGTGACCAAAAAATGACTGTGTTTGTAGAAGAAGTGTGAAAATTGTTCGCAGGGCTGCTCGTCCTAACCGTCAAGGAACACTATCACTGCGGTTTATCATACTGCAAACACTGTTGAACTGTTTCGAGCCACAAATAGTAAGAAATGTTGCCTGGAAATGCGATCCCACCTACGTTGATCAAATGTAAGTTATGACGGAGAATGCCTTTGCCGTTATGGTATTGTTAATATATCCGATCTCTGTGCTACTGGTGCTTTCCGACAAGAACACAAAACAGACTCAAATCGAAACACAAAAAACACTGGTCCAAAATCAGCGTCAAGTTTCTGATCTATTTTTTATGTTTTCGCGAAGTTCCAGCATGAAGGTCAGCTTATTTTTGTGGTTTTGTGGGTACGTGCACCCGTTCTTTTGACTGTGCGGAAGCCCACATTTGTAAAGGCATTGAAAGTTATTCTCAAGTAGGACATGAATTGAGAAAGTCAGTGTCACTTCTCGCACACGGCTTCTTTTTGAGTGCGCCAAATTGACCTACCATTGCAAACAAGAGCAGATGCCAACAATCCACCCCTAGAGACAGGAAGTATGCACACTCGTTGAAATAGTGAACGCGCTACAATCGTGCCACTTTATCGGCACGTAGAAAAACCTAGGTCTGTTATCTAGACACTGCTGTTAGAGCCGCGTATTAGCTCGACTTTCGGCTTCCCTAGAGGGCGATTGCTTAGCATATCGCCAAGACGAAGGCTCAACATCGGTTGAAAGGTAGTTTTTAGGCGTCGTCGACGTCATGGATATGTCAAGTGGCTAAGAGTCCACGTTGGTGCAAACAGCAGGGCTTTACGTCAGTCTTTTTCTCTTCCGATATACGCTGCCTTCCAGTTTACGGGCGCGCTATTGTCGCGAAGAGCCAAGAAAGGATCTCATGGTTTCTACTATAGTGGTCGCTCGCTTGCCTTCTTGGCCTGAGGTCTCCCTTTTAGACGGCTCAAGTGTGTCTATTCTCATGTGTCAACACTCATCACGTGATTCTCTACGTGGGAAAATGACTTGACAAAGTGTTTTCTTCGAGGCGTAGTACCTATGAGGCTAATCTATATTGACACATAGCATAATACCTTGTACATTACTCCTGCTTTGTGTGGGCTTCTCTTCGCTTGTAGACGCGTAGATATGTACTTGCCAGACTAACGCGGTACACTGCATACACCTGGTTAACAAAACTACTATTCTACGTTTCGCAACGAAGTAGATCGGCACGCGCTCGGCGTGCACACTTGTGGCATCAAGTATATGTTTTCGTCTGTCCCTCAATTCGTTTTTTAGTGTTGATGTACTTCCACTGTTACCTAGAGTTACTATCGTTTTGCAACTGTATATCTAGGAATCAAATGGTGAATACTAAACGTTGCGTTCGTAGCCTCGCATTTGTTTTTGCGCATGCCGATAAGTTTTTACACGGCAAAGCTTTGGGCACCGGCAACACGACGACTATATTTGTTCAAGGAGGGATAAATTGACACATTCCAAGCCAGGTATAAAACTTAAACAGTAAAAGTATTCAGGAAAAGTGGTTCCGAACACTCACCTACAGTAGCATCAAAATAACTAGCCACACAATGTGTTCCATAAAACGAACTAGGATTATTGAGCTTATTAAACTATATTTTGGCAAAATAAAAAAAAACACAAATATAAAAATAAAATGCGGAATATTTGATAAATTTGTTCACAAAACATCGTTGGTAGTGCATTTGGCAGAAATATAGAACTTATTTGCACAGCTGCAGGCCTCTCGATAATAAGATACGAGACATGCAGGAGATTAAAGTGTATTGCCCGATGCCGGTGTTTAGAAGTTTGTGTTTGTCGTTAAAGAAACCGCTAAAACACGGACCAATGCTCACACATTGTTTCCGCCGCATGCTTCTAGCTTGCCAAAAAACACGACGACGTCTACACTTTTAAACACCATCCCCCTGAATGGCAATCCAGTATAAGGAGCCGTTTACCCATGCACATGATTCCGCGATTGAAAATATCTTTAGACCAGTTATCACGTATTGATAAGAAACCTTGTATTAGCAGCTAGGCTAGATAATTCTAGAAGTTGGCATCGAATGTAACTCTATGGCCAGGAATTAAAACGCCTGACCTCGAAGCTTGGGCAAGCGAGTACAATGATCAGTTATTGTTACTGTATAACACACTAAAGATTATGCGTAACTGATTTTGTGTTTATGGGTTTCACCTAAAAAACGAAATGTCAGTTTTAGCTTTTAACAGATTTCAATCTGGTTGTAAAGTGTCCTCCCGCTTCTGCATTTTCCTCAAGGCGACGAAATATCTCTGCAAATGGGAAGTTATGCGTAGTTTTGCTGAATACATCTTATTGCCACAATTTTACCAGCCTAGGTACAGATCTCCACAATTTCAACAATGTAGGGCTTTCGCGCACTTCATATTGTAACGTTTCGCAAAGGTAACTCACCCACCGTGTAATTAGGACCATGAGCAAACGGCTCCTAATAATGGTTGAAGAAAAAAAGCTCAACCCCCATGTCAGTGAATGGGAACCTCCGTCTTTCCTGTGTAACCCCAAACATGTATAACTTCAGCCAACATGAGATGCGGCTGTTTGTTGATCGCGAGATTGTGCAAGGTCATTTTCATGAACGCGGCAACACTTTGGCACACAGAATAAATTAGTTCTAAAATTTAAAATTTCTAAAACCATTTCAGGTAGCATTTTCCTGTGCAGGATAGAAACAACCCAGTCGAAAAACACAACAGAAAATTCGGCAACATGACCCTGTAAGGGAACGAGACATTTTGTCGTTTTCACAACAGAAATGTTTGTCGTCGACGACAAAGATTACGACAAAGTTCTACGACAGAGATTCCCGTCACACAACAGACTATCCTGCAGTCCCAACACAGCTCCCTGTTCTACGACAGATATTCCTGTTGGGCAAAAGAAACTTCTGTGGTGCATCAGAAAAACGTTTGCTGTGTTTTTAGATTGGGAATGCCTCAATTAAAAATAGTTTATGAACATGCAGGACATTTATTTCCTGTTTATGCGGGAAAGGTGCGTTAGTGCATCTGCTACATTGAAACGCATCTATTCAGAAGCTCATAACCCGAGATGGTTTCATGCTTACGTTCTGTTGATTGGTGAAAGATCAATTCATCGCAAGAAATACATACAATTACATCCGGGAACGCCTACATCCGGGGAAGCTGACAATGGTGGCCCATGACTAAAACAAAAACAAAAAAAGCATGAACCGGTGCGAACGCTTCCGTGGCAATTGCATTCCTGCGTGTACATTTCAACGCCCATCCGCCCAGAAACATCACCCACTGCAAACATTCATCACTCCGTTGGGCATGTTCTCAAAATGATCTACTGGAAAAAAAAAATAAGTGTAAAATCCAGGAGTTCTAGAAAGCTATTGTGGTTTCATCACTCCTTTTATTCAGGCGGCGTTCGAAATTTCAGTTTTGTTTATTGGATGCCTAAATGCTAGCTCAAAACTGAACTTTGAGACTGGTCCACTATCCCTTGTAGCCTGTTGAGCGGAAATAGGCATTGAATGCCGCAGCGGCTATTTATGCCTACTGGTCGTTTTGTAGGAATGGTCATTTCTAAACTGGAAACTGTTTGAATTCAGAAGAAGGCTGTAGATCAAGAAAAAGTCGCGTACGTTTCAACAAGAACTACTTTCTAAGAGCGCCCAGGTATAGGCGCTCTGAGAAAGTAGTACGTGACCGACCGAGAGCTATCGCTGGTGATACGAAAACAATAAATACCATTGCAGTGCGCAGTAACGACATAAAATATGTTGGGATTCAGTACACATACAGCAGGGCCAGCTATCGTCATTCAAAAAACCCCCACGCGGCGCCCTACACATAAAACGTCATCTGGACCGTTGTTGGAGCGCAGTGTGTTCCACAAATACTTTTTACAGCGTTAATGAATCCCTTCAAAAAAGTGTAATTGCCTGAATGTTGGAGAAAGGCAACGGTTTACTTTGGTGACGCCAGTGCAGAAGGTAGACTGTTTTGTTGACTGAAAACTATACTGTTCGTGCTAGATAAGTACATCGCAAATCACTTCTTGTGAACCACGATTTTAATGTCGGTTCCAAGGGGCCTCAGTTCACAGGTATAGAGGAGCCACTTCTGTTTGATACGTAAAGTCCTAAGGTTTCTATTTTCTGCCTCTATAACTAATCCTCTGGCGTAGCCATCCTACTTTGAATCAGCTACATAATCGCGTTCTGAATTTCACATTAGACGGTTCAGAATTTCACTCTGCTATGGACTTCAGCAGTCAAGCCCATTTCGAGGCAGTACGTTGGTATCAAATGCACGGGTGCTTAGAAAACACAAGGGTTCTTGGAAAGGTCAATTCTAAGTAATAGTCACTTAAGCAAAAAATAATATTTCTGTTTCAAAAGACGTATGGCAAGGAGCACAAATCCATATGTCATTTGCCCTTTGGAGTAGAATTGCCTTTTCAAATTAATACCAAGCTTGCATAATCATTACTTTGTTTGAAGTACCGACTATAGACGACCGTTTCTGAAACTGATGATAACAAGAAGCTTTAAGTATTTTAAACCTAACGTTGCTGCCTAGAGTTTCTTCGGCTCAACAAACATCTACGCCCATTTTTCTTTTTTACACATCCCAATTTGTTGCCGTGTTCGCGATCTGGCCGCTGTGTCGACATTGCCATTAAAATGCCATCATCTAATAACGCGACCTTGCTTGTTCAGAGCAAGCTCCTACGAAGACATGAGCTTACGCTAACGTGTGGGGCTTCAATATACGTCAGTCAATCATGCCGTCACGTCATTCACAGTTGATTGCTGCTGCTCCTTTGCTGCTGCTGCTACTACTACTGCTACTTCTCGCTCGACATCACAGAACAGGTCGAGACTGGCAGAGACTGAAAATTTCCATTGCCCCTTTTTTACCGTATTATGCATTTTGTGCAGGTGTATGACAGTTTGTGTGATACGTGAGAGAAATTTAACACTGATACGGCAGACGGTGTTGCATTCTTCGCTGTATTCTTTTACAAGTGCAACAGTTTCTGGGGGACAGCCTATTAAATATTTCTGGAGGTATTATTTTGCGTTTGCTGTAAGACGAAAAAATACGAAGGTAGCAATGCCTCCTGGCGATGTGAAATAGAGCTATGTAAAAAGCTGCGAATATTTGTGTCTGCACAGAAATTTTGTCGTCACTGAACATGTCATGGTGCAACATAACTTTGGTGTGTACCACGTGGTCCAGCTTAAAATATTGTTTTTCGTATGGCTCTTTTTTTTGTAATCACCTTCGCTGTTGAGCACACGCACTTTACGAGTTTTTTGTACTTTCCAACCCTTTATAATTACAACCTGCAGTGCAGTGCTGAACTTAGTAAGCTTAAACGTCCTTCATGCAATAAGTCAGATTTTGAGCCCAGAAATGTTAGCTCTTCTGTACACATCGGCTTTCTTGCCTTGGTGACCTTTGACCTCCGACATACCGAGCATCGGGATCTCGGCCTGTTCTGTGACTCGCGCTGTGGTGAAGCTTCAAGTGCTTTGTAGCTAGGCTACGTAGAGGGTCCTTATCGCTTCGGCGGCGCGTTGCCACTCGCACAAGCCGAGAGTGACAACGCCTTGTACCGCTTTCTGTACGCGTGCTGTGTAGTCCGCGTAGCTTTGCATACGAGAGCATTTACACGTGCACAGACTGTTTATAGTTTTATAGGAGTGTTGTGCGTAGTTGCCGCGTTTGTCTCGCTTGTAACGCTGTATTTTGCTACGTAGTTGCTAGGCAGCGGCCATAGCCGCGAGGACTGCAACGAAGGAGCGATTTTCTTTACCGCTTTCTCTGAGGCGGGCCAGTCGCCGTTGAGAAGGCGGTGGTGGGCGGAGACTCGAGCAATGAACCGATCAAAACGTCCCTGCAGAAGCCATGCATTATACATGGCCTGCGTCCGGACGCAAGTAGTGTAGTTCTGACTGTTAGCACAACCCTCTTAGACTCCCGTACCTTAAGCGTCCGTTAGTTGTTGCAAGGATTGCCCGCCTCGTGCGTGAGCGAACACCTGCTGCAAATTTTGTGGACCGTGAAGAAAGTTTCAATGTTTGAGCACTGATAGCATCTCGACTGTGCTGCGCATGCGCAATTAGGTTGTCCTGTCGAGTGCGCCAATTGATAGATGATAGCAAAACCTAATGATAGAAGGTCTGCTCCTAAGACGAAGAATTTGTTGAGGTGTTTAGGAAGCACTCTTTATGCAAATAATGAAAATACTTGTTTTGTGGACAGTCACACTGTTGCGTTTGTATTGTGGAACAAGATGCTGAGTATTTTGTGATCAAGCCACTGGCTTTAGAAAAGAGAAGTTACTACATGCTGTGCAACAGACGCGGTAAAAAGATATGTGGAGTGTGCGCACGGCTGAATTGATCCACATTTCAGGGGATTCTAGTTGACGAACCACTTCATGGAGATACAAAAATGTTCGTGTGTTTAACACTTTCATATCAAAAGGGTGGTGTTTTTTTTCAGAAATTTTTTATTTGACGGAGTAGCTTGCACCGTGTTACGTATAAAAATAAGTAAACTAAAGGGAAAAGATAACATTCTCGACAAGACTATGGAGAGACTTCAAGGCGGTGTGCCATGTTATTTCAGCAAAATTATTCTTCATGTAGACAAACGGAAACTACGATGCCCCTCTTTGGACAATATTTAAAATTGTAGCCTCTAAGCCTATCCTTTGTAAATACGACATTTCCTAGGAATACGGGAATACCTTCTTTCCTTCTCGTTCATTACGATTTTTCTCTGTGAGGGAAACATTTTACGGCAGCCTGTACCGCCGCTTCCAAAGCCGTCAGGTAAAAAATGATTGTGGCAGGAAGTGTATACGCATGAGACGGACCACCCTTCCGTCAAGAAAACCTTTACCTTCATTTTCTTGTAAGAAGACCATGCGCTCTGCAGTATACGCCTTCAGCTAATCAATTACCCAACTATTAGAACCCCCTCACTCTTCCTACAATGAAGGGCTTAAACGTCATTACGTTCCTTCGTTAGGTGCTGCATATACAGGTTTCTTTGCTTTCTGCTTTGAAGTGAACAGTTTTTCGCACCAACCCGTTAACTGCAGCGTGACAAAATTTTGTTCCCTTAACAGCACAAAACATTGCGCCGAGAGAGCAGGGTTCTCGTTCAGCACGAAGCGTGCAGTCCTCATGTAAGTGTGTCACTAATCTATCCGTATGCTTAGTGTTTCTCCATAATCTTTTTTGGAACTCTTCCTGTCAATCCCTGTTTGTGTTTGCGCGTGCCTTTCGGGCGTACACTTGGTGCGCAGAAAGGAACTCGACTGCAAAAATGTGCGAACGTGCCAAAATGTGGACTGAACTGGAAGCGCCCTCTTGCCGATGTCGGCGACAGAGCGGGCTTTCGCCAAGAGATACCTGGTTGAGTAAGGCCGCCAGTGCTCACGTATCTGTAGTTTCGAGACTCATTGATGGCGGAATGATGACAATGCGTCGCTGCGACGATGCCAAAGTGTAATTCTCGCCGCATACTCGCCTGTTGATCTCTTCCAGTTTGTTAGGAACGGAATAAAAGAGAGCGATGTCTTGTTCGAAGTGTGGACTCTTCTTCTGAGGACTCGGCCAGAGGTAGCCGTGGGGAACCAACGGATACTTCTTGGTTTACCTTTGTATACGTTTATGTGTGAATCGCAGGCTGTAAGAGGTAACTAATGTTCATTTGTGATGTGTGGTGTTTCAAAAACGTGAGAGTAGGCTAAGAAGAAAATGCTGTTAAGCTTTCCACTATGTCCATCACAAGGGGAGTGCGGTGATGCCGCGCCCTATTGATGCCTCGCTCAAATAACTCGCGCGCTTTAGCAGAGCGAGGCGCGGCCGCAAATTAGACGTCAGGCTCGTTTTACATACGTAGGATCACATAACTCCCCCTTCCAGAGTTTTCTTTGCCAGTATACACGCATGCATACATACATACATACGTACGTACATACATACATACATACATACATACATACATACATACATACATACATACATACATGCTTGCATGCATGGATACATACATACATACATACATACATACATACATACATACATACATACATACATACATACATACATACATACA
This sequence comes from Haemaphysalis longicornis, assembly GCA_013339765.2. NCBI lineage: Eukaryota > Metazoa > Arthropoda > Arachnida > Ixodida > Ixodidae > Haemaphysalis > Haemaphysalis longicornis. The sequence goes on along the minus strand of CM023455.1, from coordinate 103,946,782 downwards.
TACATACATACATACATACATACATACATACATACATACATACATACATACATACATACATACATACATGCGTACATACATACATACATACATACATACATACATACATACATACATACATACATACATACATACATACATACATGCGTACATACGAATATCATACGTACACGTATGAAATTATTTTCAATCATTGTGTGGAGGCAGGCGCTGAAAGCTCGGGACGGTGCCGGGGTACCTCTGTTCGCGTTGAGTAGCTTGCCTGCGCCCAAACGATTGATAAGGTAGGAAGAAGTTCATGGTGGAGGCCAGTGAGAACTGGATATGAAACACGGGACGAGCGACCTTTGAGAAAACGCCTCCAGGCCTCTTGAGAGTCGGTGACTACATGGAGATGGATATTTCGCAAGCCGGGAAATAAACCAACCAGATGCTAGTCAGCGCCGTGAGTCGTCGTTTCTTGTTCCGACTTTTTTGCGCTCTTCTGAATTCAAATAAGTATACACCAACTAGCCCAGACCACCGTTCTAACGCTGTTGTACAAGCTTCTGTACGTAACTTGTTTTGTCTGTCCCGTCTTTGTATGGACATGCCTCGAATCTCCCAGCTAAGTTTGCTGCGGTATAACTACTGTAATAAATAAAGGCCGCTCTAAATTTCAACAGTACATCGACACTTCGGCTGCAAAGGCTGGAAGGTAAGTTGTCCTTCTACCAATAGTTCTTATTCCAAAAAACAGTCCAATCTTGCTTGCACGGTGTCGTTTTATCTAAGGTGCTGGTTTATTCGAACTGCGTTAACAGCCCGCGCTAACTTTTTTCATCCTATACTCCGGCTCTCGGCCGGCCAAATAAAAACATGTGACTTTGCGTCAGCAGGGGTAAAGGTGGAAAGATAATAGAGATTTTACAGCGATCATTGTGGCAGCATTCATGTTATCCAAGGCTTCTCCACCCAAAAGCACGCATACCCACACACTATTCCCTGCCAACATGTGTTCTTAATAAGAAAGCAATCTAGTTTTAAGAGCACGATCGAGTCGTTCCGAATGACAGATCCACTCATTATTGTGTAATGAAGGCTTGACATGATGGATGCTTTTAAAAATATAGCAAGCTTCGCTACCACACAGAATGAAATTTTCAGAAGATACGAACAGAACGCAAATACGAGACCGATTGTTCTCAGATAAAACGCGTCATTCTAAGCTCGAAAAACTCCTACTGGCACAAGAAGAGCTACCCATATCAGCTCCAAAAATTGCCTTGGCATTAAATAGGAACATTTTTTAGGAAACAGGGATCGCCTGGAAAGGTGACAAGATATTGATAAGGTGATAAGACAGCATCAGATATTGTTCTTCTTTACAGTCGTTATTTTTGTAAAATAAAACGTTTATTTAAGGTGCTGCTGCGCAAGCTTAAACAGCGGTTAAATAGTTTTGATTCCGTTCAGGCAAGATGTGACTCCTCAGCGCGGTAGAAATGGTAGTACTAACCCAATAGTAAAAATTGTTCTGGTAAAGAATTAGTGAACACCAATTTACATAAAAATTAGGCGTCGGCATGCCCGATCAACGTTTTCAGAACTAGCTTCCGGCCAAAAGGAACGAAACCAAAAGGTTTCATTTTGACCAAAAAATGGGTGAATTTAGGTTTGTGATTGGAACCCTAGGTTAAAGAAAAAATTGCCACCATCTTCCGCGAGGGGAACCCTGGGGTGATGGAAGGCATCTCACGGTGTTCAATTCGCGTTGCCGTTATGTTGGTTACCCAAATGCGGTTGAAGTGTAGTGAACCTTAAATGATGCTCAAGCACACGTACATTTACTATTACGCAGTAGCAGGCATGTTAGTGTCCATTTCAACTTATCTGAGCAGCAGTCGGAGCAGTAGCAGCAAGAGCGACTGACGGAGCGACTGAGGAGCGCGCTGCAGATACCGCGGTTATATAGCCGCTCTGCGAGAGAGAGTGATGAGAGAAAGACACGCATGCGCACTAACGCACAGCTGGCATGGCGAGGAGAACGTGCTAACGCAGCTGGCGGGCGAGGGGAAAGGAGAAGGGTTGCGGACGGACTGAGAGAGAGACACGCATGCGCACTAACGCACAGCTGGCATGGCGAGGAGAACGTGCTAACGCAGCTGGCGGGCGAAGGGAGAGGAGGAGGGTGGCGGACGGACACCGGATGGATGGAGGAACAGGCCGGGTGTAAGAGATGCCTTGCATCTAAAACAGGCGGCGCTGTCACTCTAAACACCACTGCCGATCCTTGGTAATAGCTAACTAAAGAAGGACCTGGTAAATGTGTTGTGACTTTCGAGGTAGCAATGTGTCGTAATTTGTAAATGTATTTACATAAGAGGGAAAAGGATGTTTACGTCATAGCGTATACGCAGGAATAGAAAAGAACATTGGCCAAGCGAGTCACCAATAGTAACAGAAAGACGAAAGAAAATGATACAAAGGGGAAAGCATTGCGACGATAGTATTCACAGGACGCAATCAAATCACTGGAGGCTCACAGAACCAAGTCGTTTTCAGATTATAAATGGATCAGAGTGAATTTACGCTAATAGCATATATGTAAGGCTAACAAGGACGATTGTCCAAGCTTCTCAGTCATGCAGCAGGAACGAGAAGAGTAACAACATGATGGGAAATTAATCACGACGATGGCAATGAGTGAACAGAATCACACCACTGGACCCGCTTCTCCATGTCTGCGCTGTCTCTCCAGCAATGAACTCGAAGGAGCCTACCTGAGCAGCCGCTATGAAATGTGGTCGGTGACGAAATAACACCTCAAAGGAATGTGCAAGGGGCGAGAAAAATGTCTTACAGATGGCAAACAGGCCATTGCTCGCCGCACTAAAAGCATTAATTACCACGCTACACCACCACACTCGTAAGGGCGTGCAGATTACAAGCCCCGCTATGATGAATACGCTCTAGCAGCAGATAATTGATTGATTGATTGATTGATTGATTGATTGATTGATTGATTGATTGATTGATTGATTGATTGATTGATTGATTGATTGATTGATTGATTGATTGATTGATTGATTGATTGATTCTTTTAGTTTAAAGAGGAGGATCGATGGTCGCTGGTGGGGGAAGCGGGGGAACAGTGAAGGAGGTAGGCATCCACGAAAAATGCACCCAGAAATGCAGAAATGAGGTAGGCAATCTCCTTCCGTTATCGAGTAGTGGTGCTCTGGGGCGTAAAGAAGACGGCTCGCATAGGCGATAACACACTCAAGACCAGCCTGTCTCTGCACCAAGGCAGCCCCAATTACGCACCCACAGGCATCTGTGCGTACTTCTGTGAAGGCATAGGGGTCGAAGCGTGCCAGAAGTGGAGTGTGGGTTGGTACAGGGATAAGGACGGTAAAAGCGGCTGCTTGTTCGGAGACCCACGAAAACGGAACGTTCTTTTTCAGAAGGTTGTAAAGGGTGTAGCAACACCGTAAAAATTGTTGGTAAAGCAGCGATAGTGAAAAGAGTCCTAAGAAGCTTCGAACGTCTTTCGTGGACCGTGGTGCTGGAAGGTTCTGGAGTGCGCGAACTTTATCACGTTCGAGTCTAACACCCTTTGCGTCGGCAAGATGTCCGAGAATCGTGATTGGCTGACGTCCGAAATGGCATTTGGAGGAGTTCAGCCGGAGCCCCGCCGTCGGAAAAGGATCATAATTTTCAAAAGGTGCTCGAGATGGGTGGCAAACGAAGAAGAAAAACGATGACGTCAACCAGGTAACAGAGGCACGTGGACCACTTGAAGCCCTGTATCAGCCGGTCCATCATGCGCTCAAATGTACCTGGAGCGGTACAAAGGCTGAACAGCATCTCCTTAAACTGGTGCAGGCCATCGGGTGTTATGAAACCTGTTTTTTCTCTGTCCATTTCACCCACGGTGATTTGCCAATATCCATACCGAAGATCAATAGATGAAAAATGCTTCGCATCGTGAACGCACTCACGGGCGTGGTGTATTCTGCGGAGGAGATACACGTCCTTCTTTGTGAGAGCATTGAAATGTCTAGTCAATGAAATCGCCATGTGCCCTTCCTTTCACTATGTGAAGTGACGCGCTAGTTTCGACGAGTCGTTTCAACGCGGGAACATGACCATACAGGGATTGCCCTCATCTGGCCTTGCCGTAGAAAAAGAAGTCGCAAGTCACACGAGGGGAGGGCGTGGACCAATGAGAGGCGGCCAGAACCGAGGAGCTAGGGAGGCCAGGTGACAACAGAGGAGAACGCCGAAAGGAGTGGACGGCGAAGGTTCGAGGAGTGCGACGCCCAGGTGGAAGACTTGACGCTCTTCGGGTTTTCGGGACCCGAGCTCGAGAGGGGTCTACCTGGCGCCTTGGCATCCTGGAGCCGAGGTGCGACTCGTGACTCGTAGAGGTGCGCAACGTTGCCGTGCTCCACACCTGGGACGACCCGCCAACTGCTGCCCGTCGGCGACCGGCAGTGCACGTTTGCACCCTGCCCGCTGCTTCAGGGCGCCATATCGTGAGCGGCTGCCAAGCAGACCGTTGTATACGAGGACAGCGGTGCACCTTCCTCGTCGACGCTCCGGCTTGTGCGGCGCCGTCGTGATCATACCTCGGCAAAGTTAGCGCGGCTCACTCAAACTCACTCACAAATGTTTTTTTTTTCGAATCACCACTCACTCACAGCAGTACATCTGCGCTCGCTCAAACACAAACTCACAGTGAGCGCAACACTCAGAACCCACTCGGACTCAAAACTCAATATGTACTCAAAACTAGAAATATACCCAAACTCAAAATGTACTCAGAATTCAAAATATACTCAAACTCAAGAGGTACTCAAAACTCAAAATGTACTCAAACTCAAAATGTACTCAGTACTCAAAATGTACCCAGTACTCAAAATGGACTCAAACTCAAAATAAAAATGTACTGAAAACTCAAAACGTACTCAAACTCAAAATGTACTCAGTACTCGAAATGTACCCAGTACTCAAAATGTACTCAGAACTCAATTTTACAACTCAAACTCAATTAACTCAACTCAAACTGTACTACTCAAAATGTACTCAGTACTCGAAATGTACCCAGTACTCAAAATGTACTCAGAACTCAAATTTTACTCAAACTCAAAATGTACTCAAACTCAAAATGTACTCAGTACTCAAAATGTACTCGGTACTCAAAATGTACCCCGTACTCAAAATGTATTTAAACTCAAAACCTACTCAAACTCAAAATTTTCTCAGTTCTCAAAATATACCCAACTCAAAATAGACTCAAAACTCAAAATGTACTCAAAAGTCAAAATGAACTCAGAACTCAAAATGGACTGAAAATTCAACATAAATTCCGAACTCAAAGGACTCACAACTCTCTCGTGCTAGGAATTTACTCGGGCTCAGATGGACTCTGGTTTCATTAGCATTCAGAGTTTTAAAATTAATGCGTGGTAAAATTATTACGGGTGCAAATTCGGGAGCAAGAACTCTTGCATTGGGTACGACATGACACCGTAACTCCTAGGAGATCGGAAACAATTTTCGTTGCAAATTTAATACAGCTATACCTGCTGGTCATGATGGTTAGGGCGGTTTGCAAGCAATTGTACGTATATATTGGATACCAAACTCTCGATGTGGGCTCCGTGTTCATGTTCATGACAGAGGTGGTCCAGAATCGATGGTGTGCTGGGGCCCTGGGGCGAAACAAACAACATTGGTCGAAGGGACGTGCGCACACTGCTCAATAAATTTACGTCGAAGCTGTTTAGGGTTGCGGTCCCAAGCAGTCTTGCTCTGAATCCTGAAAAAACGCCTTGTGTCAAAGTGAACTGTCCCCGCGAATCTCTGAAGCGCGAGGCGTTCCTGGATATGCTTTTTTTTAATGCGTAGCATCCTTTGCCGAGTACCCCCCTCCCCTCGCCAGGATCGTGTAACGCCCTGCATTTCCCCAAAAATGCAGATATCACGAAAGTTCAACCTGTAATCCCTATAAAAGCGTGAATGTGGATCATTGATCAAACGATTTTTAAAAAATTGTAAAAAAGAAAAAAAGAAAACATATCGAAAATTGTGAACTGTGTAACACGGGAGTCATGGATAGTAACAGATTGGGTTAAAATTCAAAGTGTTGTACCGCTAGGGCATGTGGGGTATCAAATTGAAGGTCTCGAGGAGGGAAATCACGTGGGACAAACAAAAAATGCTTAGTGGTCATAATAATCACTTAGTTATGGTGAGTCATAATAAAGATTGGACTTCGTAATGATGACGCGTAGACGTATAAGGTCTCAAAATAAATGTTTCGATTAGAAAAATAACGTTGGACAAATAAGAAATACATTCTAGTAGTCATAATGAGATAGTCACGGTGAGTTATACAAGGGTTTAAAATCGATTGCAATGTCGCTAGCGTGTGGGGAGTAGAATTGAAGATCTCGGTGAGGAGATTCGCATAGGACAAAAAAATGCTTCCTGGTTCCGCTTGGGACGAAGAACCTTTCCGCCTCCACATCCCAACAGGTCTCGCGAAGACACGGTCATCTACAGACAGTTACAAACTAACACATTTCCACATGGTACATTACTACACTCAATGCATCCGACATTGTACACATACACTTGTAAATTCTGCTTAGAGCCATGCCCTCTCTACCACATGGTATGGGAGTGCCGCCACACACCATCCCTTGCCCCAAATCCCAATCTCTCATTTGAGCAGTGGGAGGGTCGGTTGATAAGCTCCAACCCGGATCACCAACAACAACTGGTGGATTGGGCGAGACAGGCTGCCAAGACCCAGGGCTTCCTGGACTAAGGAGGTCCCACACCTGGCGGTCAACCCAACAACATTGACTGCGCAATTAAATGTTTAATCCTCCTCCTGGTTGTAATCGTGACACAGTCAAGGTGAGTCATAGAAAGTGGTGTGCGCTAGGGTGTGTGGGGTGTCGAATTGAAGTTCTCAATGAGGGAAATCGCGTAAGACAGAAAAATTCCTCCTGTTCATAATAATGACATAATCATTGTGAGTCATCGATTGGGTTAAAAATCTAAGTGATGCCGCCGCGAGGTATGGCGTATCAAATTGAAAGTCTTGATGAGAGGAATCACTTGGGCAAACAAGAGATGCTTCCTCGTTATCCTCATGCGATAGTCATTGTAAGTCATATAAATTAGGTTAAAATTCAAAGACATTCCGGCAGAGTGTGTGGGGTATCAAATTCAAGGTTTCGATTAATGAAATCATGCTGGGCAGATAAAAACTGACACCAGCTTCCCTGGAGGGAGCCCTGAGTTGATGCGAAGCATCTCAGAGGTTCCGAAACGTTCACGAGATTGGGTATCCAAATAACGGAAAATGACGGAACTCCGGACGGCGCAGCGTGACTCAACTGAAGCAGCAACTGAGGGAGCGGCGCGCGGACCGGGTTCATTATATAGAGCAGATGGAGTGGAGAGGAGGAAATGAGAGAGGAGACGCGCATGCGCGCTTATCGCGCAGCTGCGGTGATGAGTAGCGCGCGCGCTATCGCACAGCTGGCGTGGAGAGAGTGAGGGGAGAGGAAGCGCGCGCGCTATCGCACAGCTGGTGGGGAGAGGGGGAGAGGTGCGGACGGACGACGGACGGATGGCAGAGCCGAGAGCAAGAAATGCTTTGCATCTAAAAGGGTATCGCGCTGATCAGTACTAGTTAGAAGTAAACTGCGCAAATTCATCGCAGATGCTAGAACAGTAGCACAAAAGGAATTGTGGTGTCAAAGGGAAGGGTTTGAGGGAGAAAATTTAAACCAGGCAATGACCGCATTGTAGGATCATTATGTGCACTCACTACATAAGTAAAAATTTGGAAGCCTGCTAGGAAGCTAGGAAGCCTGCAAATTTATTTATTTCACTTCCACATTATCCACATTATCAAACACCTCGAGGAACACTTCTTCTCTTATTATCATGATCATCGTTGGTTCCTGGACCGGTGTTCGGAGACGGCTGTGTCGTAAAAGAGACGTCCTACTTCCCCAAGTACTCAAGGCCGTTACAATGTTCAAAAACCCTCATCTGGTGCTTCAGAGGGATCAATCGGGCTTGCGACATTTGACCAGGCCATCTTTAAAACGTGGCTTGGTCGACACCCTGCGGCTCGCAATGTGTGGAAAAAAGCCCGCGTAGCCACCAAAACAACGCTGGTGAACAGCCACAGGAGCAAGATGGAAATGGAAACTGGGGAAACTTTTTTTTTTAATGTTGGGAAGGGTCAACCTCCGTAGCCACCCACTGCTCACAGTACCGCGCTTCTATAACTTGTATAGACCAGAATTTCGCCGGGTAGGCCATTTTCTAACGATCGAGGCACCACTTGGCAGGTATTTCTTGGGGACTGCGGGGCGAGCAGACGACGTCGCAGTTCCACGCTGTTGCTCCTTGCCGCGCGTAGATATCATACGTCCAGCCGGCATCGAAAATCATTTATGCGGTACATCAGCAGCGACAAGTAAAACAGGGCTCTAAAGAGAACGTTCAAAGCGCCCGAGAACTGTCAGATTTGCCCATAAATTCCGTCCCCAACCCACTAATGCGGCGGGCCACCAGACAAGCGCTTGGTCCTGAGGGGGGTTGCCTGTGAGGCTATGTTTAACCGTGCAAGGAGGACGCCCGACTTTTCATCCCCAATTCATGTTTATTTTCTTAATTGTGGGCAGGTTGCCGTCATTGCCTTTACTTGGCAATTTGCTGGAGCTACTCGTCCGGGCTTGATTGCGCCGTTGTTGGCGGCACCAACAATCAGCGTTAGGGCAAAGGGCTCGTGCAACAAACGTGTGAAGTGCACCACGACAAAAGAAGTGTCTGAATGTGTGGAATCTATTCGCTGCGCAAATTTCCTGCGCCCCTTGAGTGCCGCCGTGAATTTGTCGTCGTGCTGGATCGGAAAGACTTCGTACCAAGCAAATTTGCCAGAATACGTGCTGTCGTACGCTGCTTCCGGAAGCACTGTTCATTGACCCTCATGTTCAATCCCTATCGCACGTTTTTGTTCTCTAGAGGTATGTTTTTTTCATCTCATCCACGGGAAGCCGACAAAAATGATCCGGACACCCAAGCTGCAGCTCGGGTATGGGAAAAAGTTGAGCCGAAAGGGAAATAAAAGCGTCGCGGTGGCGGAGAACGCCCGGTCGTGTCAGGAAATAGCTGTTCGCGGTTCCCACCCGCCGCTGTAATGTTAAAGTTCTGTTAAGCAAGCGAACGGCCGTGAAATCTCGTTCTATCAAATAGGTTGCCCCTGTTTGGCAGCAGGAAATAGTGCTATGAGGCGGCAAATATTTTACTTTTATGAGCATGTACTTCTACGACCTGCACAGTTAAAGGAATATTTCATGGCCTTGTTTAACAGCCAACTCAGTGTGAGGTATGGGAGCGCGTATAAGATTTAAAAACGTTCACGCACTGACAGCAGCAAGCCATGCTTGGAATTTTGCACTATCGCGCGCGATCGGAGGCATTAGCTGATTGCGCCAACCCACTTACTTAGCGTATACGTAGGAGGCATAACAGCCCAATAGTTCCTAAGCAGTTGCATGATAACGCACGCTTGTTGACGAATGTTGAGTGCTGCAATGTGTCGAACCAACCTCGCTTTCAAGATAACGTGCCAACAATTAACGAGTACAATTATGTCTATGGGACACTTAATAAGTCTTTCTTTTTACTTAACTGGTCATTAATAAATTAGTGGCATGATTTCCGATGGTTACATCCGATCCTCCTTCCTTCACCGAGACTAATATTTTGATACTCAACACGCCCTATCGGCATCACTTTGAATTTTAACCCAATCAGTGACTAGCCATGAAGATATCATGATGTTAAGGCGGCCGCATTTCTTTATTTATTCCACGCGATCCTTTACCTTGATACCCAACAAGCCCATTGGCGTCACTTTAAATATTTACTCAATCTACGACTCACCATGACTATTTCATAGCTATAACCAGAAAGCATTTTTATATTTCCTCCACGTCATTCCCCTCATCGAGACATTTATTTTGACACCCCACACACTCTAGCAGGATCATTTGGAATTTCTATCAAGTCTGAGTAACCCCTACTCTCAAGACGGTAAGCAGGACGCAATATTTATATGCCCCACGTGATTCCCATAATTGGAACCTTGAATTTCATACCCCATTTGCTTTAGCGGCCTCACCTAGAATTTTAACGAAATCTTTGGCTCACCAACACTATCTCATGATTAGAACCACGAAGCCTTTTTATATTTTTCAAGACCGCAAATTGGATGCCCTGCACTTCGAATTTTAACCCAATATAAGACTCGCCATGACTATCTCATACCACTAACCAGGAATCATTTTTGTATTTGTCCTACGTGATCCTGTCATCGAGACCATTAATTTGATACTCAACACATCTTAGAGGCATCGAGTTGAATGTCAACCCAAACAATGACTAACCTAACCTCATGATATAGTAATACCGCATTTTTTTCCCATGTGATTTCCCTCATCGCAACCTTCAATTTGATGTCCCGCACACCCTGGTGGAATCATTTTGAATTTTAACCCAATTTATGACCCATTATAACTATGTCATTGATATTAGTCAGGAAGAATTTCTGCATTTGTCCCACGTGATTCCCCTCGTCGAGACCTTAAATCTCATACGCTACACGCTATAGCACTATGAATTGGAATTTTGACCCAATGTATGACTAGCCATGACTAGGTCACAATATAACCATAACGCATTTTTGTCCCACGTGATTCTCTCATCCAGACCTTGAATACCATTCCCCACACGCCCTCGTGCAACATCACCTGCCTCGTGGCGTCATTTTGAATTTTAATCTATGACTTATTCTATGACTTATTATGACTGTTCGATGACTATACACAGGAAACATTTTTTTAGATGCAGAGCATCTTATAGCGGGGGCCTGTCTTGCGTCGACGGCCGTGCGGCGTCCGTTCGCGCTGCTCCTCCGACAGCTGGTCGATAACGCGCGCTCACACCCTCCTCTTCCCTTCCCCTCTCCACGCCATCTGTGCGCTGGCGGGCGCTCCTCCTCCCCTCCGATGCTCCGCCCACGCCAGCTGTGATAAGCGCGCATGCGCGCGCCCTCTCTCATCCTCCTCTCCACCCCAGCTGCTAGCGCGCGCTCGCACCTCCTCTCCCCTCCTCCTCTTCGCGTCGTCTTCGGGTTGGCGCGCTTCTCCCTCCGGGTGCGCGCTCTCTCTCATGCTCCTCTCCACGGGAGTTGCTTTATAAGCCCATGCGTGCGCCGGTCGCTCAGTTCTTCGATCTTCGGTTTGATGTACGTAGCGATGCGCAGAAATGGACGCCAACGAATCGTAACAACACCCAACAACGTAATACGTAATTAACAACGCATTAACGCCGGTATAGCAACAAAGATGCTCTGCATCCTCACGATCCCCCTCGGGGAGGTGCGGGTAATTTTTTTTAATTTACCTCGCATGATTCCGTTAATCGGGACCTTTAACTTTATACTTTACACGCCTTAGCGCCATGCGGTGATTATTCTATCTAAATGGGCGTCGCCCAATCAGTTCAGTTGACAACTCATTTGAAACAGCGGAGGGGACAGCCGCTGCCCCTTCCCCCGGCACTCACCTGTTCCTTTTTGACCCTAGCAAATGAAACCATTTTGCGCTGCTGAGCACGAGGTCGCGGGTTCGATTCCCGGCCGCGGCGGCCGCTTTTCTGATGGAGGCGAAAAGCAAAAACGCCCGTGTGTACGAGATTTCGGCGCACGTTAAAGATCCCCAGGTGGTCGAAATTAATCCGGAGCCCTCCACTACGGCGCGCCTCATCGCCTGCGTTGCGTCGGCGCGTTAAATCACACAATCAATCAATCAATCAAATAAAACCATTAACAGAAGCAGGCGAACAAGCGGCAAATAAGCGCCGCCGTGTGCTTTCCCACCACCCTCTTCCACCGTGTTAGAGCATCCATCAAGAGGAAGAGGTGCGATAACCTTTTTTGTAGCGTAAGCTACACTGGCCGAGGTTGAGAAGTTTTGCGTGTGCCGTGAAGGGCCGTACTGCGCAAGCGCGAGGGGCATTGGATTGGATTCAATCAATCAATCAATCAGTTAATCAATCAATCAATCAATCAATCAATCAGTCAATCAATCTTTATTTCAGGAATGTATACATTTACATGAATAAAGTGTTACAGTACAGAGGAGGTCCCGAAGTTAGAAAACTGTCGGACCTCCGTTAGAGAATAAGTGTTGTGCAATAAAAAAATTGGATTGGATTCGATTGGATTGCCTTGACTTGGCCTGGCTAGGGTTGGATTTGATTCGGATTGGATTGGATTAAAGTGGATTGTGTTGGATTGTGTTGCGTCATGGCCGTGGCAGACGCACTGCCGCTGGCGCGTGCCCAGTTGTGCGCCTCAATTGCAAAGTAGCGAAGTATGACGCTGCGCCGGAGCCGCTTGATAGCTGTTTCGCGTGGCTTGTGAAGAGCCGTGCTAAACATGCGCGAGCAGCAGTGATTGGAGAGGACTGGACTGGACTGCATTAGACTGGACTGGACTGGACTGGATTGGACTGGATTGCTGAACCTTAGCTCACGCTACGTCGATCCTGGAATAGTAGAGCTAAGCCACTACTAATTTTTCTGACCTCGCCAGTCGATTATTATTCACTCACCCCCCCCCCTCCACCTCCCCATCAACCGATCATGCGCATCGCGAATGCTGCCGTTCCCACAGCTAACCTGAATTGTGAGCCCAACGCAACTAATGAAACTGAACCGCCAACCATAGATGCCTCCTAGGCTACTCATATGTACTCAGTACTCAAAACGGACTCCAAACTCTCATGTACTCTAAACTAAAAATGTACTCAAACTCCAAGTGTACTCAAAACTCAAAATGTACTCATAACTCAAAATGTACTCAAACTCATATGTACTCAGTACTAAGATGTACTCGAAACTCAAAATGTTCTAAAACTCAAAATGTACCCAGTACTCAAAATGAACTCAGAACTCACTCGGTCTCAGGCGTACTCAAACTCTGTCACGCTCAAACTCACTCAAGCTCAAACTAATCATGCCACACTAACCTCGCGCTCACTGAAACTCAAATTCACGTGTGAGTTTGAGTCCAAATGAGTCTGTGTGAGTGGACTCATGAGTAAGACCGCCGACCTCTGGCCTTATCATATCTAGGGCCAAAGAAATCAGCCTTCACTCAATTCGGCGCATTGATTATGACCACGGCCGGTCTGGACGCAGTCAAGCGCGTGATCGCGTCTAGACCGGCCCTGGTATGATTTACCAGAACAACTGGCACCGTAGCCTCGCGGAGGTCTGCTACAGTGACCCAGACTGCGGGCACGCTGTGTTCACGTGGCGGGTGAGTGGATGTGCACGTGGTCACCTGATGCGGCCTCGAAGCCTTCGCCTCCCGCGGTTTTCAATGCGGCATTTTGCCACAGGACAACAATTTAGGAATTTGAAGGTACACGCTCAATTTGTCATGTAGCTTTAAAGATAGAGAAATTGAATACAGAAAAAAGGGACGGAATGCATGCGGCTTGGTGCACTACAGAATACTGTATAGGCGAGTCTCAACAAGAAAGTGCAACAGCTGCTTGTAGAGAGGACCATGCGGCCACCGGCTAATATCGGGTAGACAGCTGCCACACGTCGGGTTCAGGCTGGTTGGAGTCCTGCGCATGTCCCCGGGTGTGATCCCATGTCGCTTCCGCAGCGGAAGCAGGGCTTTAGGTGCAGATTGCTAACGTGGTCTTTTCTTTGGAGAAGGATGAAAGTGGGGCGGCTGTGGTGCGTTAATTCGCTTGCCTTGTTTTTTTTTTTTTTTACTTTTAGTTTATTTGATTCCGCTCTCCGTGTGGCTCGAATCACTTCCACTTTGGTATTTCTTGGTTATGCATCACCCCTGCCGCTTTTTCGTGCCATGGCTAACAGGGATGACGTAATCCAGCGCAATTCTGCAGCCCCATCGTCATCGAGGAATCTACAAGCAGCGAGACTCGTGCGCATGCCGCGCGTTCTCTGATGGCCGGGCGATCAAATCGTTGATTTCTCTTTTTTCCGAGCCCTCTTCAGCCATCATTCGAGCCTACTCCGTACTTGGAGACGGCGATATGAGCGGTCCAGACGACCACGTGAGAGCTCCCAGTCGGCGGAAAAGGGGACGGAAACCTTCCCAGCCCACCATGGCGCGGTGTTCTATTGTTGACGGAGGAGGAGGCCCGTTAGTCGCTCCAAAGGCCGAGCCCACCGCTGCCAGGCATCACAAGGCCCCTCCGAAGAAGGATTCCCATAAACACCACGGCAGCCATCACCCAGAGACGCAGCATACCTTTCCCCCTACGGAGCGTAATCCTCGTGGGCGTCGCAAGAAGTCGCAGACATCTATTTCTATCCTAGGCTCCGACGATCAACCTCGGATACTACCCAACCTGACCCGGGGACCGACGTCGGACAAAAGCTCACAGGGAGGCCTTGAAGATCACGTGACCGGCTGCGGCAAGTCCGTTCACGAGGAAGAGCCCGACGGGTGTCGCGTCGAACCTTTGGGAATGGCTGCCGATGCTGCCAGTGGATCCGTCAGGCCCGACGCCACGGAAGCCGAGGTGAGCGGCCAGCCGATGTTTTTAACACCCATATAATGGCTTTAATACCGGTAACTAAACTGACGCTTTCAGCTTACGTGCCGAATGTGGCTAAGTGTTACGGATTTTAAAGCACAGAGAAGACGTGTTGGGGATTAAGCTAATTCTCATGTTTCGCAGGGCAGGATTGGACGAGTTGGTAATACATCGCGACAACTACAGCGCAGCAAAAAACAACGCACGAAACTGAAGACAAGCAGGACGCACGCTCTGTGCTCTTTGCGATGACGCTTTGTTGTGTCTTCAAGGTTTCAGCTTGGCGAATTTTCCTACAGCTTAACCCTACTGATGCTAAGATTCATGCAGTGGCGTAGCCATAAACAAACGCCAAAACAATATCTTATTTTTCTTTCATTTTTTTCTTTTTTTGTTTTTATATGTCATTATATAGATGTGGTGTCTAAATAGCATGCATGAGCAAAAAAACAGAAGGAATATACCGTTAAAAAAACTTCGGGGGGTGTTCTAACACTGAAACAGTCCCATGCCTACCATGGCGGATTGCAGACAATCGTTTACTCGGTGAAGCCTCCCATAATTTCCAGTTTGTAGCTCGCCTGCGGAAAGATTGTTGCGCAACAGTGGGAAGGGGGGACGTTAGTACGCGATGGCTGTACGTTAGGCCTAACTTTAGGACTTGAGGTCTCACGTCATCCATTGGTACCAGCTGTCCTGCATACCATAAGTAAGGTGTTCCCTGCTATGTCGTATGACTCAACGAGACGGTTACATCTCCGTTGAGCCTTCACGTTAAACGGAAGACGAGAGGCCTAACGCCACACCTTTAGGTCTAACGTCCTTAAATGAGAACTGACACGAAATTTCCGTGTTACCCTTTTTTCGCCGTTATGAGTGCCTACCCGCCCACTGTGGGACAGTCTGCTGCACCAGCACGTGGAGAGAATAAAGCGCTCTTAACACGCGCCTCGCGCCATGCTCCTGACGTCATGCGCGTGGCACCGGGCAAGCATTCCTTCCAAAACCCACAAATCATAGAATGGCACATTAGATTGTCGATCGAAGCGTAAATAATTGTTTACAGCTTCGTTTATTCGTGTCAGTTTCGGTTTCCATTAAACAAACCCCGAGGCTGCCGCCGTGACTGGAGGCCGCACTTGACGTCACTCTTTCCGTCGCACAACGAACAGGCTGTACGCGCGGGCGGGCGCGCATCCAAACCGGTCGTGGTCGAACACGCCCGGGCAGCATGACTTCAGTACTAAAACTGTGACGTGATGCGCAAGGCGAAGCCGCGCCCGCCAACAGCCTCCCCCGCGCCTGCGTACACCGATTTAGATACGATGGTGGAGTAGCAGCTAGTGCATATGAGGCCGTCTCCTGAGTCATGCCGGGCTCGCACCGCTTCCATTCCCTAGTCGGCACAAGCGCCTGAGAATCGCAAGCGCCCTTCGGACAAATCACTTGGGTTTGGCTTCCACCGCACAATTGTCGGCAATAATATTTCTGTTGTTGTCCTTGAACAGGTGATACAACATAATTAAAGAAGCCATGGACTTTCAGTACCATATACGCGCGCGACTTGGTCCATGACGACGCAGTTGTAAGGCTCCGACGTTTTTAGCGCTCTACCTTGTCGCCCGATCATTTCAACCGTGCATGATGATAGGTAGATCGTAGGCTGCTGCAAGGAACAGTATTTGGCATCGATATATTACTTTCCGTTCGGTGGGGCACAGTTCGGAACACCAAACAGCTCCTCTACTTGCCACATGCTGGGCGCGCCAGCGCGGCCAAGCACCGCCATCTCTTGGAGAACGACGTAACAAGACGCTGTGGCACATACTTCGCGGTGCACACGCAGGGTTTCCCACATGCGCGCCACGCCAGTGAATACAAACTATAACAGAATGGTTCATAGAAAGTGTAATAGTTACGGGCGGGTGACGTGCGGACACCACCTACAAATGCTATCGCGTTGAAGACGCAATCAGTGGTATTTCCTCCACGTCCAATTTGGCTCACTTCCTCCAATGCAGGCGCAGGCCATCCCGGAGCGCATTACTATTACGGCCACGAAACAGCTTCGCCGTCTTTCAAGCGCATCCCCAAAGATCGACTCCGGCGTAACGAGCGAGGTAAATGACCTGGTCTCTACACCACCACCACAGCAGGTGAAATTTCAAGTTGGCACGCCCCCCAAGCCCGAGTAAGTGCTTTCTTCCTATGTTGCGCTCCAGATTCAGAGGTACAAAGAAGTTTATTGGCTGAACTGCCATACGGCTACGGGCCTGAGGTAGCCAAAAGGTAGAAGCCAGTACAAGCTGCTGCCTCTACAGCTGTTAAGTTACATATAGGAGGTGTGATAGTGAAACATGGAACATATATACAAATGGGTTATGGAATATGTCGTAATGATAAAATATATACAGGCGAGGTGGTTTACCTACAGAATGACCAAGTCTTTGAAGTCACAACACTTTGGGCCCCCCCTAGCATCGAAAGGAAAGACAGTTGGGCCGTAAACCATAGCTTCGCCACGGCAGGTTTGCTGTTTTATCTGGACACCTTACCCGTGCGCAGGACGTCACACCCTGAAATTCGTCTACATACAACAGGGAAAACCGAACTGCCACTGTATGAGATTCCCTTGCTTAGGCAAATATGCCGCGGCAGTTTCTCGAAATCTGCTATCCACGCACGGACAAGGAGGGCTTTGACCCACCATTCTCTGACAGTCCAGCAGTCAATGCGAAGTTATTTTCGTCCCTTGCAAATATCTTTGCTACATGATGCAGGATGGAGGAGGACCGACCAGAGCCCGGCGCCATACCACCTGGCACCGTTGAACGGAGTCCCATCAATGCAGCCAACCGTCGAATCAGCCACACGTCGTCGCCTACCGGCCATTCCAGTGGTTGGAGGAAAACCAGGGCACCGAACATGACCGAGGGCGCAGACAAGTGGAATGCATCCGTAATCACTGCAGGCAGGGCCGTAACAGTTGACGAAGCGATAGCTATGGTGATCGCGGAGCGGGCACGAGCAAAGACCGAGGTCACCGAGACCGAAATCAAGCCAGGCGAGCGCCAGACTCGTGGTTCGCGCGCTCTCCTCTTTACCAAGGCCATCACTTCGATGCCGGGGGTAAACCTCGTGGCGACGGCAGCGGTGTCGGTGTCGACGAAGATAGCGAGGGCCGCCGAGGAAGGTACGGAGGCACCTCGGAGACAAAACAATTTCTCCGCATAACACCTTGCTAGCGTTTCGTTTTGTGATCCAGGCGGACAGTGTTGGTCGGTGTTGGCATTGAGCAGTGTTACGCAATGCTTACACTGGTGTCGTGTCACTATAGTGACACGACCAGCACGACACGACACCAGTGCAGCATTGGTGCAAACACGACCAGCAAACGCGAGCAGCGCCGCTTGGGCGGTGCGCCTGTTGAAGTAGGGGGCTAGAGAAGCCATACGCTGGATGCGCAGAAATTTCCACGATGTCCTTGTTACAGTAAAAGCACAGTCGTGTGCTGCCACATGAGCCGCCTTGGTACCAATCAAGTTCGACTCGTGGCCGCGTATCGAGTGACACTGGTGCGGGCCAGACAAGGGATTTGCGCATGCTAGAGAATTTTCGTACATTCGGATGATTTAGCAATGACGTGTCTGTATGGCCTCGTAGTGTTCCAGGAGGACTCAGAGGCTAAGGTTCTGGCGTTCTGCATGGCGTTATGCTTCAAAGCTCGTTATGACCAGGTGTTGCGGTGACCCGGCAGAGCGACGAGTTCGGGGATCGACCATGCAAGGTCAATGTATTGAGGGGTCGCTCCGGCTTCAGTACATACGGCGGTTGCGTCGTTCTGCTGCCGCCCTTGTGTCTTCAGAATCCGTCGTCTGCGTTACTGAAGTTGGCTTTATCGAATAGGGTGCGAGTGCCGTGCGATGATGTGGAAAAATCGAATAGTTGCTAGATTGCCACAAGCATTGGAAATGTGCATGTAGTGGGAACGTTTGCGTTCATCCGTTGCTGTGAGGGAAAGCCCTTGGTGTGTTAGCGGCTGCTTGAATGACGATTTGTGTGGCCTTCTCAATTATCGTGGACGGGGACCCATTTCCCTCCACTGTGGATGGAGTTGTGTCGAGGCAACCCACTGATGTCACGCCGAATCAGGTGAAAATAAATTTTTTTGTAGCTGAATTGTTGAACCGGAAATTTCTCCTAGCTAGAAATATTTCTAGCGAAAAATAGGCAGAATGTCTAGCTAAAACTTCAGTTTCTAGCTCATTTATAGCTGAATTGAGATTTCTTTCCGGCTGGCAGTTGTTACTTCCAGCTAGCATTTGTCAGTTCAACTGGAAGAAAAACAAACCTGCAAGCTAGAGATAAACCTCTCTAGCTAGATTAAGAATTTTTCTAGTTACAAACTCTCGATTTCATCTAGAATCTATGAATCAAGTCAGAAAGTAAGCCGCAAATTGTGGTTTCTTGCTAGAAATGCTCTTTCCATTTTTACGGGGGATGACACTGTGTAGTACCTTTATTGTTTTCGTGGGATTCTTGTTGATGCCGTAATTAAGTTCCTGCAGCGTGCGTGAGGGTGCTCTCTGTGACGGGCCAGGCTAACGTCAGTGGTATCAGATGCAGGCCTCTTACAGTTAGATAATTTCATAACATACCGGTACAAAATGTCAGCTGCTCTGTGTACGTGTTGTAATTTCACCTGCATAAATGGTGAATGGAGAAGCCTTGCCACTTTCAAGGCGGCCCTCTTTGCAGGATATTGCCAAGTTGGACAATGGGTCACAAGATTGATCGTTGATGGACCATTCTATCTAGGAAATGATTTTTATGTCACTTACGCGGTCAAGAGTACATTGAATGGTAGATATTGTGCAAATGCCTTCTAACTAATATACAAATTTTCATAATATATGGTTACTAGTATACAATTGCAGCCATGGGGTATAAAGCTAGTTCGCTGAATAAAAAATGGGTAACCAAGAGACGGCAGCGGTTCGCCAGGTGGCGCAACCGGTCTTTTCTTGATTGTCCATTTCGACTGTCACAGAATAGGCCATTTACAAATTAGTCGCAACCTGTTGTATTGGTGAGCGCTGCAATGGTCGCCTCGCTGATTGGCGCAGCAAATAGCATGACAAATTTTTCAAATGTGAGCACTTGTGTGTGATACCTTTTACGGCGTGACTTGGTCACCACTGCGTCTTAGAATTTACCCCTTTGATGTCCAGCGTTGTTCAGGAGAAACAGCCCAAACAACCGCGCTTTGTGGTTCCTGGGACATTTAGCGCCATCTATTGACAGACGAAGGCACCCGGACCTTCAAAAATAGTAAAAGAGAAGGCAGCACGTAGTTCTTCGCGCTAACAAACCAGATTTCTTTACGTGTGCCGTGCCTACTGGCGTCGAGTCCGGGGGCTCGAGGGGCTAGTGACGGGAAAGCCATATTGTGCAATTTTGTTGTTACAAAAGATAAAAATACAAACTTCAGTTTTATGGTTCTGACTTGAGCGGTGCTGATAAAGGTAGCATTCTTGTTCAACTGATATGTGGAGCAGCGAGTGCCCGGTGTTGCTCAGAAGGAGCACCTCATTGTGACCGTCCTACATATTTTAGGTACGGAGCACCTTCAGGACCGCACAATGCCCGGGTCCGTGCGCAAAGAATTGAAAATCGCAAAAAATCACACAGGCACCGGCAGGATTCGAGCCTGTGTCTGGTAGGCCATACAGAGTTAGCGTCAGTCGTCCTACCCATTGTGTTACGAGCGTGCGTTAGTACCCGAGAGTCAAACGGCTTACTCCCTCGCCTGTAACGGTGCGGAGTAGCTTAGGACCTCCCAATGTCCGTCCGTGTCCATCCGTGCGCACACCCCATCAAGCGAAAATCAAACGAAATTGCCATTTGAGCCGTGAGTTGCAGTTCATTTAAAGAATTATTCAATGTGTAACTCACGGCTGAAATCGAATGACGGTCGGGGCGCAAATCAGATGTCACTCGGGGCGCAACTTGGATGTCATTTCCAGTCCCCGCACTCCGCACCCTCACATTCATCCACGGAGTGGAGGAGGAGGAGGAAGAGGAGGAAGAGGAGGATAAACATCTTTATTGTGTAGTAAATTTGTATGGTGTCTTCAGGAGGTGGAGTCCTCAGTCCAAGACCCATATGTTTTGCCAGCCGTTACAGCCCGCTCCACCAGTCGAAGCTGGTCGGACAGGCATGAGCTGGACAGGGCGCGCCTCCAGAGCTCGGGAGGGTTGTACGGATTCGGTTTGGGGAGAGGGTGGGAGGGGCATCCACCAACCATGTGGAAAGAGTACAGTCCGAAGGGGCAGCTATGGGAGCGTAATTGTTCGGAGTAGTGGCAGACTCTTTTTGGGTGGGAAAAGGTGTTTGTTTGCAAGGCGCGGTAGTGGTGTGCTTGCTCTATAGATAGGTGTCCGGTGGGGTGGGGGAAGGCTGCGTCGGGCCAGGCGTAGATGTTGGGTCATTTCTCTGTATGCCAGCAGGAGAGTAAATCTCTCCAAGGCGGCGTCTTCACTCCTCGTGCGGCGCGTCATTTGTCGCGCAAGGTCGTGGGCCGTCTCGTTCCCTCTCACTCCCAGATGGGCTGGAGTCCATACGATCTGGATCTGTCGCTGCGGAGGGTGGCGTAGTAGTATTTGCGCTGGCCGCAGCGTGCGCCGTTCCGGCCAGGAAGTGCCGGCAGTCGTGTTGGCTGTCCGTCACTACAGTAGTAGCCTTGGTTGAGGAGATGGCAAGCGCGATTGCCGCCTGTTCAGCTTCAGCTGGTGAGCGTGTTTTTATAGAGGAAGTGGATAGTCGGTCCTCCTTGGGCGGGGCTTACTGCCAGGGCTGAACGCTAGGGTAGGAGAGGTATGCCGCCTCGTCTGTGAAGACGCATCAGCATCTTGACTGTACTGCCGTGAGATGGCCTCCGCGCGAGCCTTGCGTCGTCCACTGTGGTGTTCCGGGTGCATGTTACGCGGTAACGGTCGGACTTGAATGCGTTCTTGAGTATGTCGGAGTAGGGGCTCTGGAAGTGGGCCGTTGTAGCCTGGTGTATTTATTCCCAATTCTGACAGGACACAGCGGCCAGCCTTGGTGAGAGAAAGCCGTTGGTATTGCTGTAGCAGATGTTCTTCAACTTGTTCCGACGACGTATTATGGATGCCGAGTTGAAGGAGGAGCGAGGTGGATGTGTTCGGGGGAAGGCACAGTGCGCGCTTGTATGATCTTCGGATTATTGTATTCACGCATTCTTCTTCGTGCTTGTTGAGCAGAGCATATGGGACTGCGTAAGTGATGCGGGAAATAATGAAGGCGGGAAATAATGAATAATAAATAGTGCTCCCCAAAGCCGCGCCTCTTCGTGATGATGCTGCGCAGCATATGAGACACCTGGTCCGTAGTGTGTTTTAGGGGAGTTACGAGAGTGGAGTTTCGTTTGTCGGGAAGATCATTCCAATGATCTTGATTTCAGGTGTGGGGCGAATAGTGTGGCCCTCTAGGTGTATTTCGACCGGTGGGGGTGGGTCCCGGTTGGGTCTGCCTGGTTGGACCACTAGGAGGTCCGACTTTTGCGGGGAGCAAGAGAGTCCGCAGTATTTGGCGTACTCAGGGACCACATTGGACGCTTCTTGAAAGCGAGCTTACATGTCCCCCCATGAGCCTGTGCCTGTCCAGACTGTCACATCGTCGGCATAGATTCCATGCTTAATTTTTGGAAGAGCCGCAAGGCGTTGTGGCAGTTTGATTAGGGCAATATTAAAGAGCATTGGTGAGAGTACTGCTCCTTGTGGAGTGCCTCTGCTCGCCAGGTTGATGGCGTGGGACTTTGCTTCACCGACGTGGATCACCGCTTGCCTGTCTGTGAGGACGTTTCGCACGTATGCATACGTGCGTTCCCCGCAATGCAGCTCTCGCAGGTGGGCCAAAATGACTGAGACACATTGTCAAATGCCCCCTTGAAGTCCAATGCCAGCATCGCTGTGGGGGAGTGCCGGGTGGCCGGGGTCATGACCTGTTCTTTGATCTGGGGTAGGATGTCCTGGGTGAGGTCTGAAGCCAAACATAGAGGCCGGCATGAGATCCGATCGTCTATGTGACGCTGGAGGCGAGCGAGGACGATATGCTCCATAAGTTTTCCGACACAGGATGTTAACGAGATAGGTCGGAGGTTGTGAATGGAGGGGGGCTAGTTAGGTTTTGGAATGAGGTGAACGTTGGCGAGCTTCCATTCGGCAGGAATGTTGCCCTCTCGCCACACTCTATTGAGGCACGCGGTGAGGGACACGAGGGAGTCGTCATCGAGGTTAGCATCTTGGAAACTCCATGGGACCCGGTGCCGTGTTTTTCCGTAAGCGAGCTAGTGCCGCTCGTACCTCCGAGATGAGAATGTCTTGATCCTGTGTGGGGTTTGGCTCGCCATCGTAGTGTATGTGGCGCTGTTGAGGACCAGGTGAGAAGAATTTTGCCTCAAGGTTCGTCAGAAGTGTGTCTGTTGAGTGCTTGTGCAGGAGGGCCCGTAGTTGGTTCAGTGACGTTGTCTTCGAGGTAGAGGGGTCCAGGAAGTAGCGAAGAATTTTCCAGGTTTTTGACGTGCTCACATGTTTACCCATGGCGTCACAAAGGGAGAGCCAACTCTCACGGCAAAGTTCACGTGCGTATTTTGCCGCCTTTTTCAGTGAGCTGCGCAATGCGCTTGCGGAGTTTTCTATTGTGCCGTTGCTTTTTTCCAGCGCTTTTGAAGGCTGCGTCTAGCTTCCCATATGTGTAGAAGGTGTGTGTCTACGCAGGGATTGTCGGTACTTGTATGTAGCTTAGTAGTACAAGCGGCCTGGTCCTGAATAAGTTGGGTTATCCACGCGGAATACTGGTCTTCCTCCATCGGATCTGGGATGTCCTCTGTATGCCGTGATGACCTCATTTTCCTAAAACCAACCCAGTCTGTTAAGGAGGCACGTCCCACTGTGCGGACCAGCTAAGGGCCTGAAATGACATTTTCAATAATAAAATCATCACTGTCCAGTGCCTCTTGCTTGTTTCGCCATACGCACGTCACCTGCTTGTTGCTCAGTGAAAGGTATGGCGTTGTATCACGGCAGGTGCTTGTGCCCGTGCGAGTGGGTATGTTGAGCTCGTTAAGTATCACCCACGCTTTCTCGTCTATATACT
Source organism: Haemaphysalis longicornis (assembly GCA_013339765.2). Taxonomy (NCBI): domain Eukaryota; kingdom Metazoa; phylum Arthropoda; class Arachnida; order Ixodida; family Ixodidae; genus Haemaphysalis; species Haemaphysalis longicornis. Next base: position 103,922,935 of record CM023455.1, on the reverse strand, counting down.
TGTGATCCACGGAGTGGAGATGCTGCCATTTTTTTCTGACTTCATATTTGTGATGTCTGAAGTCCTTTTAGATAACAAAATTTTTTCACAATCTTAAGCAAAATAATAAAGTTTTGGGGATCAAAGCTGTTAACATACGCGACACTACATCCGGCGCGTGACTGGCGTCTATGCACGCTAACGTTCGATGCCACCACCCGTCATTTTTCTCATCACCTTACGATTATCTGCTGTACTTGAATAAATCAGCAGTGATTTCCTTTTACTCCACCAAAGACGTGTCCTTCTGTTGAGATATCTTTTTGGTTAGTTAAATTTATCTTTTTTAGGGTGAATCGTTTGACTGACTCACATGCGGGCAGGCAGACGAAAGTTTTAACTTTTAGCCTAGCCGAAGAATCCCAATCTGGCCGGTAGTTGAAGTGTCCAGAATTTTGTCCTCAAACGTATAAGCGTTCTCGCTTATATTATGCACGGTAGTAAATTCTTCAGCTGTCGGTACGAGAAACACGGCGAAGCCGCGGTATTCCTGCAGGTTACAAAGAGAATATGCACGCTTTCTTGCAGAGGAGAGCGCCCAGAGCAATCTGCACTACATGCGCGATCCCTTCCTGGCGCTGTCGGTAGCCATCTTGGTCGCTCTCATATTGGGTGCTCTCGTCGGTATCAGCATGTACATCAGGGGCCGGCGAGCTGATGCTGGGCAGGCAAGTATTTTTCTATGGTGATTACTGCATCTGGCGGCGCGTGATCAATTCGGCAGGGGTTAACGCGCTCTTTGCCCTTAGTCGGCCTTGCGCCATAAAAACCCAATCATCATCATCATCATCATCGGTTAAGAAACTCAACCAAGTTATGCGTAGCTTGCTCGGAACGGGTAGGAAGAAATAGTAGTGTCAAATGTATCGGGTATTTTCTATAAGAAATTACTCCTGCGCGATTGTAAATACAAAGGGGACATAAAAAGAATTACTGCGCTTTTTTTAGTCAGTTGTTAGTAAAAAACTCGCAGACGCTTTGGCTGTGGAAATTTCGGAATACCGTGCAAGAGCTCTTTTCTTGCCTCAAATTAGCCATTTTCTTCACCAAAGTTTGGTATTGATGGGCTGCTGTTTGACTGCTTTTTAATGAAATGGTTAGCAGTAGTCTGGTTTCAGCGTGAACAAATGCCAATGTGGGTGTGAATCCTGCCCGCAAGGAGCAGCCAACAACGCCGACAGCCACGCATCAGACACCCCGGGTAGCGACTCACGACCACAGCTCCCGGATTCCGACTACAAGACAATCTACCCACCGCAAGCCGGGCTCCGCGTAGCTTCGAGGAGCGATCGCCAAGTATCCTCAGAGCATACAGAAGGCAAGCAACGCACCCGAATCTGCATTCTACGCTCATGTTACCATCGAAACCCACGCCGCCCCAAACCTAATCATTACGAGCGCCCCCTACGAAGCCTGCACCCTTGCACTGAACGAGATTACCTCTACACAACGTGGGACAATACAAGAAGCTACTGCCTACCTGGAGCCACTACCCGGTACGTCTCGAGGGGTAATAACGGAACTCGATCCCAACCCCACCAACGAGCAGCTTCCCTACATCCTCTCAGCTAATGGTCAACGTATACTGCACGCCCGAATGTTCCGCATCTTGACAACAGCTCTAATCACATTTGAGGGTGTTCACGTCCCCTTCTCCATTAAGCTGTATTGCCTATTAGTTGTCGCCCTTACGAACAAACCAGACAGTGTTGTAAACTCTGCGGTGAACTTGGAAAGCGACGAGATGTCTGCCCCAATCCCGACATCGCCATCTGCCAGCGACGCCACGTGCCTGACCCCCAAACAGAACCGTAGTGCAGACTCACGTGTCACCTCTGGGGGCTAGATCACCTCACGGCCAGCAGGGAGTGCAAGAAGAAACTACGGCAGCCGCCACCCAACTACGGCACGAACTCTTCAAACAGAGCGGCCATCGACCTGCACCTAATTACCACGCCAGCAAGCAACAAAGACAGACTGGCGAACCAAACTAACACCACCCACTAAGTAAGCTGGCCAGCCATTGTTGCACCACCACTCGATGCTCGTGCATCTCCCCCTTCCTCCCCACACCCGCTGCGCCTGCCATGCCAACCACCCACCACCACCGACACCCTTACCTAGATGCGTCCAAGCCTAAAATGCACTGCTGGAACAACTGCTACAACAGGGAGAACAACGCACCGCAACACTTGAAAATCGCACTGGGCAGCTTCTCGCTGAAATGGTACAAATAACTCACCAGCAACCAGTAAGCACCCCAACCCCTATAGCTTGCAGGAACCCCGAAACAGGATCCTTGACTTCAGTTGCCACAGTAGCTAGAAGAAACTGAAAACCCTTGTCCGCCATCCCACACGTAGCAGCACCCGCATCAGTCGGCCTCAGCCACTTAAAGCGCTTCGTACGCGGAATATGAGGAGGAGGAGGAACAACTTTATTTAGTCAACAATCATTGAGTTCGATTAATGATGGGCTTCTTCTTGACTCCGTGAGGTGGCCAGAAGACGTTGCTTCATGGCGACTTCCAAAGCCCAGTCCACGGACTGAATTTGGGTATCAGGCTTGGAGTTGGTCACTGCAGTCTCCCAGTCTATTTGGTTAGAGAGATGCCATTCGGCTTTAGGTTGGAGATGAGGGCATTCATATAGGATGTGGGCTAGGTGGCTTTTTCGGCCTCACACATTTTGCATTTTGAGAACACCTCGACGAACGCCTTAACACCTTGGATGAAAGGCTACATTTGCTGGAGGAAAACACGAAAGCCGAACCGCTAGGAGCCCATGAGGCAGCATTTAATTACCACCCGAAATAGACGGAGCATCATCTACCCTTCAATCCGGTTATGTCTAGTAACAGAAAACGCAAGCCCCCATCCACGCTCTCCCTGTGGCAATAGAACTCTCGGTCCTACCGCACCAAGCCACCCCCCTCACCCACTACACGCAGCAGCACAAACCCGTCATCGCATTGCGAAAAACAGACTCTGACACTGTCACCCTGCGCGGCTACAACACACAAGTCATCGGCCTTGTCTCCCGCGCCGCTATCCCTGTAGCGTATACAGTAAAAGCTCGTTAATTCGAACTCGAAGGGAACCATAAAATTGTTCCAATTAAGCGGAGTTTGAATTAGCGGGCGGGCACTAGAATGAATGGAAATCGCGCCACACAGCGTGGGCACAACATAAAGAAGCCACCTCTGGACTCGTTATCGCGAATTAGGTGCTACTACACGTTTGTGGCAGGTGATTTCTTTAAAAAATGTTCCGAAAATAATGGCATACGCCGGAGCACTGGCGCCGGTGACGCGGCGCCCTCTGTAGGCGCGAAATAAGCTGTTGCACGAGCGTAGCGCACCAACCACGCTGTTGTTTTTCTGTTTCGTTGTTTTGCATCACTGGTAAATTTGGTTTGGTTTGTATTTGCAACAGATTGTAACCACTCTGGGCCGACTTCTTCTGCCAGGATCGATGGAAACCAGGGGATCATAGCTCAAATTAACCGTTATGGATACCGACGCGTTCGAATTATCGGGAGTTTTCCCCCATTGAAATTTACAGGGCTGTGCCTGGACCACGGCGTGAGTTCGAATTAACCGGAAGTTCGAATTAACCAAATTTGAATTAAAGCGCTTTTACTGTATGCGTTTCCTAGTCAGTACAGCCAGCCGTCACCTGAGCTTGCTTATGAGGTGATATCACACCATAGACGTACCTAAAGCATACAAAACCACCCGAACTGAAATAAATAACAGCCAAAAACGGACCTGCAATGGTTGAAAACCACGGTGTAAAAAATATTCAACAGAAATAGCCGAAACCGATCTAAAAGCGGAAAACCCGCAAAAGCGCACGAGAAGCAGTAGCTGAAACTGACCAAACGCCAACGAAAATACCCAATCCCATTTATAATGCATAAAGATGTCATAAATAGATTATATGCATGATAAGAAATGTTAATAATCAAATATGGCAAACCCTTGAAAATAAAAAAATAAACAGTAACGGGATTTGAACCGGACTTGGATGTTGCTTCGCAGGAGCGGATCTACTACACTACGAGACCAAGCTGTTCTGCGCGAATAAATTAAGGGCCAAACAAACATGCCCCTAGGGCCAAACAAACAAACAAAGGGCCAAACAAACAGCTTCAAACATGCCCCTAGATGGCACAATGCGTCGAATGGCTGTGCTGACTAGGAAACGCCTATACGCATCCCGGTACAACGGACCCAGACGGCCCGATCCCACACTTTGCAAACTAAGATCGGCTAGGTATTTCTAAAATTCATACCACCGAAGAGAAATAAAGCCAGACTATTTGTACTTGTCTACAGCCCCCCAAACAAAATCCTTACCGGCATCACCAACCTCCTTAAAACCGTCCGCCAGCGCACGCGCGGACACAAATTAATCGTTCTTGAAGGCTTCAATGCCGAACATACTGGTGTGGAAATACCTAAAAGACACCAAGAAAGGCAAAACACTATACGAGGCAACACATCAAAACCTTCTGAAGTTTTGCGACCTTCCTGTTCTTCTGGCAAGAATTGTCAACAGCTTCTCCTGAGAAACCACCCCTGACTTTGCCTTCACATATAATATCTAGAGTGTGACGTGCACGTGACTTGACGAGACGCTCGGCAGCGATCACCCTACCATACTACTGAAACTTTCCCACGAAAGACACGCTAGTCAACGCATGTTACTTGACACGGCCAAGCAGCACCCGGAAGAAATTGCACTAAAAACCCAGAAACCCAAAAACACCCGCCCGCTAACGCACACCTACTCCATCTTGGATGCACGAAAGGGCCTGCTTCGAAGGTGGAAAAGGAACAAAACAAATAAACTTCGAATCCGCATTGCTCCAATCACGGCAGAGGCAGATGCGTACGTTAAGGTACTCAGCCAATAAAACTGAACTGAGTTCTGTAACCAACTCCACGGCACGCTCGGCACCCGCCGCACCTAGCACTTACTCCGATCCTTACTAGGCATCAACGAATCAAAATCCTCCACGCAACACCGGCGCCTCATACGTAACTACCAGGGTACAGAATCACATTTATTGCGGAGCTTCAGCAACCGCTCGAAACACCCTTTTCGGCTACTAATCTGCAACTTTCATCATACTCGGCCAAACCCAACATAGACGTGGACGCACCTTTTACCATGGCGGGAATTGAAGCAGCCGTTCACCAACTAACCCGCAATACAGCCCCAGGAAAAGACCAGATACCAAACTGGTCTTTTCCTGTTTGGTATCTGGTATACTGGTATATGTGTCGTAAGTAGTTATGGGATGCCGCGGCGCATCTGTTCTTTAAACGTTCCAAACGACGATTGATTAATTTTGATGTTTAACGCGCCGGCACTACACCGAGGCTATGAGGCGTGCCGCTGGAAAGGCTCACGGGTAAAGGTGAAAACATTTACTGTGGTAGAGGCTACAGAGAGGTAGCGTGCCTCGATGCCAGAGTAGCGGAGGAGCACACCAATGAGGTGAACCCCTCCACCTTTTGCAATACTAGGTGTATCCCTATTGCGGCAATCGATTGTTCTAGGCCGCTAGTTTGGCGGGCTTGACCAGAGCTTGTCACTGTTTGCGGTATTGGCATCCATGCAGGACCGGATCCTAGAGCCCTCTAGTGGGGTTGGGGTAGGGGATGAAGGATGGGTTGGCCTAAGAAGGCCACATTGTGTAGTTGGTACCTGCGACCTCCCCACAGTGCGAGCTGAGGCCAGTGAAAGACGGGTCGAAGTGTGTAAGCGCTGCCGCACACACTAACGTATTAGTGAAAAGTTGGAGAAGTCACTCCAGCGCCATCCCCAGGCCCTTTGCAGGGGGGCGTAGATATCGGCGATCGCTGTTTCGGTAATGAGAGGGGATGTCTGCGTTATGCCTAACGTCACGTTCTAAGGCGTAACATTGTCAACGGGTACCCCCAGCTTGACGTACAAATGATACAACGTTACGTGGCACGTCGTATGGCTTAATTTGATGGTTATCTTACTGTTAAGCCTAGACCCCGGAGCAAAAACAAGACTTGCTCCGGGGCCTCGACATAGGGCGTTAGGAAGTCATGCTGTTAGGCCTAGCGTCGTCTACCGCGACTATTTAGGAAAGTACTGGCTGTAGACACTTGTTGATGTAAGACCAAAACAAGCACTTGGTCTAAGCTGTAGTGCACCAGAACATGATATAATTTGCGCATGCGTTAAGGCAGTGCGGTACGGCGTGCTGTTCCTATATTTATGAGAGAAAGGGAGCGTGCTAATAGATTGATTACCTTTATCTGTTTCTCTTGATGCCGTTTAATTTCCGGTTCCTACTGCTAATTAACAGGAGGGAAAATCAGCAGCGGCGGTTGAGCGAATGGACTGCATGCTTGCGCGTCAGTGAGCGAATCTCTGCGCATTCGCAGATCACTTGCCGCACTCCCGAGTGCTATGCGGCGCGCAAGTACCTGGAAGACCTGCTGAACGACACGGCGGACAAGTGCTCCGACTTCTACGGGCACGTGTGCGAGCATTGGCAGCAGCGAGAGGAGGTGTCGAGCTTCGCGAGCGACCAAGAGGACGCCCTCATCCTGCGGCTGCACGACAGGCTGACCGCAGAAACGCGCTTGGACCACCGGTCAACCTCGCTTCTCTACCGGGCCTGTATGAACTACGTCTCGGGCGCCGACGTGTCTGAGACCCCTGGCGGCCACGACGTGGCGGTCATGTCGGCCCACATGAGAAGGCACGCGCGGGCTTTTTTAAATGTGATTTCTTATATGTCGCTCCTCTTTCTCCATCAAAAAAATAAACGAACGAAAAAAAAAACTTGAAGGTAGCGAAGCTGTACGCAACCTGCGACCGTCGCGACAATTTAAGTCCACCACTGCAGCTGATTTGCTGCTTCTTCGCTGCCGCAACGACCTTTACTCCATCTTTCTGGCTATAACGGCGATTAAGGAGCAAATAAAAGAAGCAGAACGAATGAACGGAAACCGCGCACTTAAACTAGGCGCCCCCATGTGCAATGTGTACCCAATCACGTGTTCTGTGTCGAGCAGGTGGAGTGATCCATTTCCCGAGAGTCACAGCCGAGTGAGAAGCCGTTTGACTCTAGGGTACTAACTCGCGGTCGTAGCTGAGTCAATAAAAAAGGTCGTAGCTGAGTGGGTAAGACGACTGACCCTAACTCCGTTGATCTACCAGGCAGAGGTTTGAATTCTACCGGTACCGGTGATTTCTGTATACTTTATACTGAGTTTTCTAAAACGCCGGAAGCCGGAACAAACGAATCGCTAACTATATTCAGTGTTAAAAATTCGAGCAGCTTGCACTAATGATGCAAGGCTGGAGAAGCAGCGGAGCTGGCGTTCGACCTAGCTCCGCTGTCCCAAAGACCAAGAAAGGAAACAGCTAGGTCGACCAGCAGCTCCGCCGTTTCTCCAACCTACCACCGTTAGTGCAAGCTGAGGCAATTTTTGTGAGCACACGGCCTCCCTCAAGGTCAGCATTCCTAGCTCTCTACTGGCGCCAGTCGACCTTTTTTAATGCCGCCGGTTCCCCGATTAGAGTTGAGCCCGTCTGCGAGGCTAGCTCTCGACGCTGCTGGAAGCTGGGCCTGACTACAGTTGAGCCCTGCTGGGAGGCTAGGCAGGGAGGCTGGCGTGTGCCCTCCGCTCTTGCTGGCGGGCTCTGCTTTCGCGATCTCCCTCCTCGCCAGGAGGCGCCGCGTGCGTCTTTCTTCTTGGTATTTTTTTTTTTTTTTTTGCTGATGCTACAAGACCAAGCTCAAGCTTAAACAACTCCGCTGTTAGGATGGGGAACAGCCGTTTATAGCCAGGCAAAGGCATGGATACGGAGTGCACGTTTTAGTTACGTCAATGGTGCTGAAAGCCGCCGTTCAAGGTGATCCACTGGGCAGTCAAGATGACGTCACTCTAAGTGACGTCACAAGGGGAAGGACGACCGGCAGTGGACCGAGGTATTATCATCGCGTCCTGTTTCCCTCAAAGGAGTCCCTTACGAGCATTGGGTTCTTATCCGCAGCATTACTGTAGAGCGTATTAACCACAATTGTGCATGTTTTGCCCATGTAATTATTTTAGCGCCGTTATAGAAGTCGATCATTTCAAGCCGTAAGTGCTTTTTGGGATTGTTTTGTACGTGTCACTTTGTACTTTGCCTTAACCAGGTGCTTAAGGCGGGGCGTTGTCTGCTGTTTCTATACCCAGTAATATTGCAGTTTTAATCCCCCCCCCCAACTATGAACAGTTGATTTCCAGAAGCAACTTTGCTTCCAACCGTATCAAAATGCAAGTGTGGGCAGTGATCAAGCTTGCTGTTCGTCCACCACGGTGGTTGTCAGCGTTCGTCCGTTCCACGTCACGCACGCAGAGCGAAGAGCTTCGACGCCGTGTTCGGGGTGCTGGCTCGGGTATCGCTACAACTGGGTCTGCACGCCGTGCTGGAGATACGCGTGGTCACAGCCGGAGACGACCGGCCGATGCTGCACCTATCCCCCGGAAGGTCCGTCCTGACCAAGATGGGTCTGCGCGACCACCCCGAGGAACTGCGCAGCGTTCTCCGAACGGCGTTCGCATGGCTGCCCGGGGTCTACACCGAGTAGGTGCAATGTGTCCGCACTCTGTGGCCGACAACTACGGACGAGAACTGCGCTCTAGCATCGAAAGTGCTTCCAGCTGTTTGTTTTATTATTCTGCGTTCAATGGGGTGCACATGAATGCAGTGTATTTCCAGCGAGGAAGATTCAGCTGTCCAAACTGGTTTGCTCACTTTCGCGCTGTCAAACGCATCCAGTACACATTTCAGAGTGTTGTCGGAGTTTTGATGGATGACACGCACTGAGTGCTGTGCTTTGAGGCAACAACAATTATTTTTAAGTGGACCCCTCCTCCCTTTCCTACTCTGGATCCAGAAATCGAACAAACGCTCTCCAGAAAGGGAGTGGTTATCCAGAAATGCTCGAAGGTCATCTGCAAACAAAGGAACAACAACCTGCATCCAGCAACAGTGCAGTTCCATTTTGGTTAACCTTTCCAACGAAGTTTGCCTACCTCCTTGTCCATAAGTCATCGACTGCCTCAGTGCAAGCACACGAATTCATATTTCTACTCATCGATATCAACAGCATTCTAGTGCACAACGCCCATTGGTAGGTCCTATTAGAGGCATCTTTTTTACCTGAACTGCTGCACTGGTGCAAGCAGTGCAGCTATGTTCATTTTTTTACTAATTGATATCCCCAGTAGCATCTGCACTGGTCTGCACGACACTGCACTAATCTGCACCAGTTCAGGTAAAAAAATGCCCCCTATTGTTACCCTCGAGGTACAGCTGTTGTCAGTTAGTCTCACTACATGGCCAACCCAAGTCCACTTGGATTATATTTTCTTTCCAGTTGTTTAGTAGAGCGCCAAGTTTCTGCTCCACATTTCATGACCGGTAGAACGCATTATTGAAATATTGTTCTTTTAAAGACGATAGTCTTTCTTGGTCTATTTAAACGGGAAAATTTTGGTCTGGCCGTTTGTCTGTCTGGAAAGGATAAATTCATTATCAAAAAATTCTGGTATCGGTGATACAACGTAACAACCAGAAATAATTAACAAGTACAGTGCCTGTTGCTACAAAACTAGTAGAGCGCGAGGGGTTCCAGTTAGACACAGAAACACACAAAAAGCTTCAGGTTGATTGTCGACAAAAGGTTAACATACAAACAATTTAGAGTTGCTTACAACCAAAGATTACCATGCGAGTGAAACAAGGATACAAAAACTTTCGCTTCAAGAATGCCGCAATATACAGAACAAGGTTGGTGTTAATGTACCAGCGAGTACTGTAGCGCACTAACACACAATTCTGAAACCAAAATCAATAGTTACAACGAAAATCCCTTAGTGCACAGGTCTGGAAAACTGGCATGAATAATAACCGTTTTTTTTCGAAACCTCAATAAACCGGGTAGACCAATGTCGCAGAAACTTTTCCTCACTCAACAGGGCCAACTCGCCTTCCAGAAAGGTCGCGAGGTGTTCTCTGAAAAAGGAAAGCAAGGGCCGCTACATACGTAGCCTGCGATTCTGTGCAACGCCCCTGCAGCCATTACGCCATAGTACATATTCAATAGTTACTACGAATAGTTTGCCTAGGGGACTGCCAGGGCACTGTTCTTTCAGTTAATACCGTGCAAGCCCCAAACTTGGAGCTGCACGGTGTATTAGCGCCAAAAGCAACGCGCAACAGTGCAGGTTGAGGAAGTGTGTCCCGTGTATTCTGGTTGACCGCAGTTAGGACAAGAAGGTTCTGTATTAATCCCCAGTTGACCGCAGTTGGGACAAGAAGAGTTCTGTATTAATCCCCAGCGAAATAATCTGTCTGTTGTGGGAAGAATTCGCCACGTTTTTTGCCACTGGATGTTTTTAGCGTCCTCTGGCAGCCTACCTGAAGTCAGCCGTAACCAGGGAAAATCTGGTGGATCCACACGTCTGCCCGACCTCACAGTAACTATTTTTCCCCACAGCCTGGCAGGTTGTTCATTGTCAAAATCGAATGAGCCAGCCGGCCAAAGCGAAGTATTTTCTGCGCACTAGTTTTATATACTCACAACCCAATCTAAACGTCTACGTCCGGTGTCAATGTTCATACTTGTCAACATTGTAGAACAAGAACAAGACAGTACGCAAATATAAGCCCGAAAATCAATACATGAGTAATATTGGCAGTGTTCCTAAAAATATATACATCAACTGCAGAAACGGTCGCCTGCTGTTGCCCGCGCTACCTGGCGGAATCTTAAAAATTAAACGGCAACAGCAACGCAAGGTTACCCTAGAAAAGTTCCGCTTTCCGCTTGGAACGCCCGTGGAGTGTGGCAATGTGGTTCCATAAATGTTTAGTAGGGTGCTTCATTTTCACGCGCGTCTCCGCCGTATGGCAGCGCTGGCATCGAGGCACCCGACTGGGAGCTGTAGAACGCGGTAAATTTAAATTGACTTGAGCAAACCCCTAGTGTCTTTACTTTGGGAGAAGCGCGACGTTAGAGGAACAGCATGAGAGGTGAGCTGAAAAGTGAAGGGAGGCATTTACTTGCCAGGAGCACCACTCGTCTTGTGGCGACATTTGCAACGAAAGGAGCAAATACGCGGCCAATTTTTAGGGATAGCGGTAGCTTACTTTTCGATATTTGTGTGTGCTTGCCGAGTACTCCCCAAGCCATTTTTATTCTGCGCGGGATTTCTTCCTCGCCGTTAGGATAATAGTGACAACCTGTACAAGGTAGTTATATTCGTGCTGCACTTGTTCGAGTATTTCGCCCCCTGTGCTGAAGAGCATTTCGCTTGCTGGAGTTCTTCGCCCCGTATGCTGAATTTCTGGTAATAACCACTTGCAATTGAACTGTGAGGTGACGAAACAGATCATCCAGTGTGTGTCTGGATGCTTATAGCAAGGCCCTCTGACGCTGCATAAGATTCCGCTGCATGATGCAAGCGACCCGAGTTTTCACTTTTTGTTCACAACTCCATCGCAGAGAAATCATCAGTGCAGTCGTCGAAAGCGATGCCACAATCCGGCCTTATCTCGAACCCGAGACAACGAGGGCGACCATATTCTCGCTGCCAGACGACAAAGCGATCAACACCCTAAAACACTTCGTGTACGCTCTGGTGCCCGGTGTGTACCCAACCGACTGGAGCGAGGCATTGCTCCGCGCCTTGCATCCCAACATTACCCACGCGGTCAACGTGACAGTGAGGGCCAACATTTCGGCCACTAGAGCGGCCGACTTCATCCATGCCCTTCAAAACCTGTCCTCGTCGGGCCTGGAGAGGACTAAGATGTACCTGGCGGCTAGTCTCGACGCCGAAGTCGCCTTTCTCGAGACGTCCAGGGCGAGGCTCGCGTGAGTTCTTTGGTGGAGATTGTATACACAAGAAAGTATCACAACAACTGTTTCAGAAGCATTGCCATGATAAGTTAATTCAAGGTTGCTAAACACTGAAAAGTCATCCGCTCGAAAAGTGGAGACCACGTCACCGTAAGTTACGCCAAAACGGCTCGCGACATAGCTTTTGGTCGCTCTATGGTCAAGGACGTCAGTACCAGTATGACTAGTATGACGGTTGCTGCTTTGTCCCTGTTCAAATCCTTCAGAATTGGACGCACAGCACGTCGGTAACAAAGGACAGTGCGTAACAGTTGTCGTGAGTCTTCAGAACTGCCGATGTTGGCCACATTTTCAAGAACGTAGTCATCACGTTGGACGTTATCATTGCAAGTGTTAGTGCCTTCATTGACTGTACTTTGGACTGCCGTAAGCTATCTAAGTACTATTGCATGTGGTAGCTTTCTGCACGTGCGTGTGTTTGGCGCCATAGATGTATGTGTGCTTTGACTAGTGTGGCTTCCTTGTGCTGTGCCTGTGATCTAAATAGCTTCTTATTCCTTATCTATCCTTTTGCCTTAGGTCGGCTAGAACCAGCGAAAAGGCCCGTTTCTGCCTGGACCTCTGCCAGCGCAACATGCCCCTTTCCTGGAGGCTTGTCATACGCGGCTACCTGCCTCAAGACGCCGAGCAAGCGGAGTACGTGATCCACGATATGTTCAAGGTCATTGTGGAGACGATAAAGTCGGATGCCATACTGTCCTGGCTGCCGAAACAGAGCCGGGAGCAACTGCTCCTTCGGGTACACCCCACCCACGTCGCCCTGGTTCGCCAGAAAGCCTCCAGGTGCAGCCCTGCCACGTTTTCTTGCGCCCAGGAACAAAAGTGACTCAGGTTTAAGACTTTTAAATCAAGTTATCGCGCGAGTGAAAGCAAAGACTATGCACACCGTGTACCGTGAAAGTTTGTCTTTGGTTAAGATTTCGCAGCCTGCCGTCTAGCTATATCAACTGGACGATTGGATACATCCTTTCGCTTCCGCTAAAAAGCAAGCACAGGTGACCCGGCCGGCGCCGAGCGATCAAGCGCAGGCAACATAGCCGTTTCACTCTCGCTTGGTAACGTGGGGCCGCAGCCCCGAAGCTCCAAGCGAGCGAAGCGATCAGAACGGCGCAGCTTTCGCACTGCGGTGAAAAGATATACCGTAGTAGAGCTTCCGCTCTAAATATTTACAAAAACCTCCAAGTATGAATCATCAGATCGTGCGGAAACTTCTATTTAGCCGCTGTTTTCCGCACATAACCTGTCTGCGCTACTCCGCAATTCAGTAAACTCGAGAAGTCATCATGACACTCAATCATTATGCACATCATCATGACTTGTTACTCGCATGTGAAATATTCCCAATGACTCTTCACAGCAGAGCACAATCAGAGGTAATAAAAAAATTACACCATCTTCCCCAGGCGAACCCTGAGTAGTATGCGAAGCAGCCATGGGGTCGACTGAAGTTCTCATTAGTTTTCAGTTCGTCGTTTCCGTTGACGTTCAGCTTCGCGTGCCTTCGTTGTATCAGTAGCTTCTTGACGTAGTTTGAATGAGTGAAGGACATAAGGCGCGTTCGTAGCACATGCTCCCGTCTTGGTTTGTAGCGCAGTGGGAAGAGCGCCACGTACCTCCCGTTGCGTACAGAGAGTTGTGGGATTGAAACCGGGCGCCGCCTAACTATTTCTTTTTATAGTGGACTGCGCTGAGGTGAGCACAAACGGTGACGGGCTGAAGAGACGCGCATGCGCAGTAGAGTGCGAACGGTGGACAACGACAACGAGGGAGGGGGGGGACACAGCCCCGAGAATGAGAAGCTTCGCATCTAAAATAAATCGTAATTTATGCTCATGTGGGTTATCACGGTCATAATCGTGAGCCAGTCATCATCATCATCATCCTCACCGGCCTATCTACGCCCACTGCAGGGCAAAGGCCTCTCCCAATAATCTCCAACCACCACGGTCCTGCGCCAACAGCGACAAATTTATCCCCGCAAATCTCTTGATCTCATCTTTCCATCTAACTTTCTGCCGCCCCCTGCAACGCGTGCCTTCTCTATGGATCCACTCTGTTACCCTTAATGACCAACGGTTATCTTGCCTTCGCACTACATTCCCTGCCCACGTCCACGTTCTTCTTCTTAATTTCTACTAATATGTCCTTAACACGCGTTTGTTCCCTGACCCACTCCGCTCTCTTCTTGCCAGTTGAGCCAGTACTCAACGTAGATTTCTCATATAGCCCACATGATCCCATGAATACCCCTGTATGTACCCTGTCACGTCTAACGAACCGATGCGCACGTAGATTTCGTAGGAAAACTAAAAACGCATACGCATAAAAAATAGAAAGTATGCGCATAATCTCTACATATATATTGTGCAGTCGCGTATTGTCATCAAACGGAAACAAAAAGTGCAGTTCACTTCACATCGGGATGAATAATTCTACTACATATACAACTAACTGCTTTCGGATGACTTGGCGGTAGTCCGGCGATTTCTTGTTGGCACTCGTGTACGGACGGACACAGCCTTGGGAAGAAAAAGGTAATGCAGTCACTGACCGAGAAAAAAACAAGTTAAATGACGTTCCACAGCCCATACGGGTTACGTCTTTTTTCAATGTGAACAAGAAATCCGTACGGTTTCCGAAACGTCTTTTAACATTTTTAGGGCCGAAACACTTTAGGGGCTCGGGCTGACGGCGTCTCCGGTCGTCGCATGTAGTCACGGTACTAAAACACCGAGTCACTCTATTTGCAACGCTTCACGCTAGAAAGTTTCATCTCCATGGAAAAAACGCGTACTAAAAGAACACACCGGGACACTCATTTTTCAACGCCTGTTGATACTTCCTAGATTACTTAGCACGCTCCGGCGTGTGACACGAAGAGAACTTACGGCCAGTCTGTCTCATTTGATCGCTTAAATCCGGTTCTACGCAACGGAGGGCGCCACCGCCTGAGGAAGGTCGCGCGGTTGCTCGTCCCTCCGGTGCTTCTCCGGCGCCCCAATCAGCGCGCGCCATGTGGCAAGGGAGGGGCTTACAATCCTTGAATACAGTTATACACTGCATGATTTGCTCCTCCCCAGGTTTCACGTTAGTGAAGATGGCCGTAATTTCCTTTGGATATGCTCAGTGACTGCATTGCTATTTCTTCATATAATGCCTGGCCAAACGAACTCCTGTCGAACCCTTGACGGCATCCTTTGGGAACACAGGTACTATACTATTCCTTGATTGCACCCCTTACTTTGCGGAACGCAGGTGCTACAATACCCTTCACTACGCCCACTACTTCGGGGAACACAGGTACTACATTACCCCTAGAATACACTTACTACATTGTGGAACGCAGGCACACGTTTCTGGACAGCAGCCAGGTAGACATTCAGCCGGACAATGCCTCCGCGTTCGTGCACGACTACCTGGACGTGGTCAAGGAGAACCACGAGCAGAGTCTGAGATCCCCGCCGCGTCTACAGGACCTGACCCTCGGACGCCTGGAGCCCCTGGGCACCGTCTCGTACGTGCGGAGTCTGGGGGAAGTGCTAGTCCCCAGCTTGTACCTGGCCGAGCCTTACCTGTACTCGCGGGGGGTGCCCATATACTTCAACTACGGCACCGTGGGTGTCCTCTTGGGCGCTGCCATAGTCCAGGTGGGATTATGCTTGCACCACTCTCGCAAACTTGCCACACGGCCCCGTTGCGGACTTTTGATGGGGTGCTAGTTCTGGGGTTGCTGACGAGTAGTTTCTGGAGTTGCCCGGATAGGTATGAAACACCCCGATAAAACTAGAGAAATCAAGAACTAACCGAACGCAGGATTTTGGTCTAGCTGGTTGTTGGACAAAAGACGCAAGAATCCCTATATTCAAGCTTTGAATTCCGAGGTGCTCTCGAGAAGCAGGCGAAAAAATTAGCAGTGGCTTAGCTCGGCTATGCTAGGATATACGTAGCGTGAGCTGAGGTTCAGGTGGTTATTCTTAGGTTTCCTGGTTGTCTAGGATTAGCTGATAATCATGCTTACTGCTGCTAAAACGATTTCCAATCCAGTCCAATCAAATCCAGTCCAGTCCAGTCCAGTCCAGTCACTACTCCTCGCGCGTGCGCATCACGGCTGTCCAGGAGCTACGCGAAACGGCTATCAAGCGGCTCCGGCGCAGCGTCAGATTTGGCTACTGCGCAACCGAGACGCGCAGCTAGGCACGCGCCGGCTCCAGTGCGTCTGTCGCGGATATGACGTCACTCTCGTGGAATGCGCTGACCGGCGAATGTGCAAACCAATTCTCTACACACCCGTACTCCAATTGGATTGGATTTCAATCCAACACAATTTAATCCAATCCAATTCAAGCCAAGCCAAGCTAAGCCAATCTAATCCAAGCCAAGCCAATGCGATGGGATCCGATCCAAACCAATCCAATGCTCCTCGCGCTTGCGCAGAACGGCCCTTCACGGCCCACGCGAAACTGCTCAACCTCGGCCAGTGTAGCTTATTCTACAAAATGGAACCAGTTGGGCAATTAGAAGACCTGTGAGTCACCTGCAATGTCGAGCTGTTTGAATACGGGTTCTTTTCCAGCTAAAAGCGCCGTGCCTATTCGCTGCTCTGCTGACGCACCAGTCTCTGTCGTCTCGCCCGTTACAGCTGGTGGCCGAAGGTGGAGGCAACGCGGGCACCTCTTCCTCTGCACTGCCACCCTGGTGGACAGCGGATAGCCGCCGCAGGCGAGACAAGTACCTCCAGTGCCTGGATGACCTGCGCCGGCGCATGGGTCTACCCGACACCGTCAACGGCCGCGACCACGTCGGGGCTTACGACCTGTTCGCCTTAGCGCAAGGCGTGCGGATCGCCTACCAGGCACTGCACGCGCGCTTCAGCCAGTACGCCGCGTCTCCGGTATGCGTGCGAGGAGAACCCGAGTGGCTGTCGTCGAAACCAGATGGCAGTGTTTGATTTAAACCTGGCAACTTTTATATCGAAATGCGATAGCTTGTGTGGCACGTGTCTACGGACACTCGATGTACAGCAAACCCTCGCTAAAGAAAAACAACTTGGCAGAAAACTCACTTCGTTGCAAGGGGGACTTCGTCAACTCCCTGAACTGCAACTTGGAACGTAGTAAACCTCGAACAAAGGCGATAATTAGAATAAGGCGACTACGTTATCGTGAGAGTTTACTTCAGACATCGTCGTACTGCTGTTTGGGCTGCAGAAAACCTACTGAAACGTTCCGTATATAAGGAATTACGGGAATACGGAGATTATATGGTGTACAACACCCCCAAGTGTAACTACACTAGATATTTGTTCCAGAAACAGCGGAATCATATGGGTTCGCAGATTAAAAACATTTGGCACAGTTTTCGTGTTTTTATATTCAATAGTACGCTACATCACGCTCAGTATGTTTTCCGTAAACTACGTAAATACGACATTCACACGGACTACGATGTGGCGGTTCTAGTAATCCTACAGACATAAAAACTCAGCGCCGGAACGGGTAACATGTTTGTCACTAACGTGTCTTCGGCGCCGTGCGCCCTTCTGGAGGGTGAAACACTTGGCAGCTTGGAATACATAGATCCTGGTCGTGTGATAGCCATTCCGGACCGCACTTCTCAGGTTCAGGTTGCCGGACTTGACCACTGTCCGCCTGGGGCGGAGCCTTCGACTGATGTTTTTCTTGCCTCTTTTGACGACGGTCTAGACCCTACCCAGCAAGCCCAACTTTTGGCGCTACTTCAACGATTTCAATCGTCATTCCACTTGTCCCAAAGCGCGCTTGGCCGCACATCTACAGTCGAGCACACCATCGACACTGGTACCCATGCCCCCCTCCGGCAGCGGCCTTATCGCGTTTCCCCAGCTGAGCACCGCACCTTCGAGCAGCATGTGGACGACATGCTTCAGCGTGGAGTTGTTCGACCCTCAAGCAGCCCGTGGGCATCTCCTGTCGTGCTCGTCAAAAAAAAGGATGGATCCATTCGCTTCTGCGTGGACTACCGTCGCCTCAACAATATCACGCGCAAAGACGTCTATCCGCTTCCACGCATCGATGACGCTCTGGACAGCTTGCAGGGGGCAGAGTTTTTCTCGTCTCTTGACTTGCGATCCGGATATTGGCAGGTACCTATGGCCGACGCTGATCGCTCGAAGACGGCATTTGTCACCCCTGTTGGATTATATGAATTCAATGTTATGCCGTTCGGGCTGTGTAACGCCCCGGCAACATTCGAACGCATGATGGACAATATTCTGAGGGGACTCAAGTGGAAAATTTGCTTGTGCTACTTAGACGACATTGTCATTTTTTCTGCCGATTTTCCGACGCACCTTCAGCGCCTAGAACAGGTTTTAACCTGTCTTTCTCGAGCTGGACTCCAACTGAAACCTAAAAAAGTGCCACTTCGCCGCGAGGAAGCTAACCATCTTGGGCCACGTCGTCACCAAGGACGGCGTTCTACCCGACCCAGCGAAGCTCCGTGCAGTGGCCGAGTTCCGAAAGCCCACTAATATAAAATCTCTTCGGAGCTTCATAGGCCTTTGTTCATACTTCCGACGTTCATCCGCAACTTGCCTCTATCATTGCGCCATTGACGAAACTCCTTGGTGGTGCCAGCGACTTACCTGACTGGTCCCCAGCTTGAGACCACGCGTTTGAGACTCTGCGTTGTCTACTGACCTCTCCACCTATACTTCGCCACTTCGATCCTACAGCGCCTACTGAAGTTCACACGAAAAAAACACTGCTTCGTTTTCCTCAGTCAGGAGGACAATCTCCTGACTGAGGAAAACGAAGCAGTGTTTTTTTTCGGCTCTGTGCTCGGAACGCAATTTTTAGATTCCCAGGCTACGAGATCGCCAACCACCACTACGATCCATCGCCGGAACATCTCAAGCATCGTCGGTGAGCGCACCAGTCTTCTTTTGAGGCCATGTAGTTGTTTCGCGGGACTCCGATGTGCGGTTAGGCTTAGTACACGTCCTGGCTCAGTGTACTTCGCCTAGCACGTTTTCCCCTACAAATCGGGACTCTGGACAGGACCTCTTGTCGACTATAATATGACTTCCGGGCACTCTCCTACGCTCCGCTCTACATCTCGAGGCTCACTTGTAGCCGGCGACAGCGCGCTGCTTTCTCGCGAGCAAGAATCTTTACCAAGAGACAATCCCCTTGATACTCATCATCAGCTGGAGGGGGACAATTCCCCGCGGGGACATGCCTCAGCTGGTACCAGTGGCGGTGGAAGTTCTCCGGTATCTTCAACACACCTTTTGGAGGGATTATCCACAGAAAAAGAGGACGATACCTCTCTTCTATGTGACAAAGGGAAGCTACTAATTAATATCCTCAGCGACAGCAAGCACAAAGTGCCATGTCCCTCGCGTGAAAGAATCATGGAAGTGTTCTTTGACATTCAGGCAATGTTCATGGCGCTTCGCACAAAGCTTTCTCGTGCCGAAGGAACAATTGACGAACTTCGTTCACAACTAGCTGAGTGTCGAGAGTGTGAAGCCACCCAACAACCTTCTATGCCGCGGCGGTCCTATGTGAACGCTGTTAGAGACCACCAGAATGTCTTTCCTGGCTCTCGGGGTCCCGCACCGTCGCTTGCTCCTCCTCAGCCCACGCAACAACGCCCAGATAACGCCGTCAGCTTCGCCTCGGATCCGAATCATGTACTGCACATTTCTCCGTTGCTTCCTTCTGTTCATCCCGGCCCCGAAACTATCACATTGTTAAAAGCGACTTTCGGAAATGATCCATCAGGAATTGGCGTCAAACAGGTGAAACTTATCCCCAACCGTTCAGGGCTCACAGTGATATCTGCAGACCGCGCATCCATTGACAATTTGGAAAAAGCAATTGAAGGAAATGTACAATTGAAAGCTGCAATCAAAGTCACCCGCCCTCCACGCCGCCTTCCCCAGTTTAAGATCAGTGGAGTTGACCCAAGCGTTGTTCCCGGCCTACTCCGCACAAACATCAATGCTCGAAATGGATTAGAGATCCCAGAAGAAGACTTCAAACACAGGACTTATTTCAAAGACCGCACGGGCAACAACGTACATATCGTGGAAGTTTCGCCTTCTGTGTGCAACATCTTGAAAAGGAAGGACCGTCTATTGGTTGGATGGACGTCATGTCCCATAAAGGAAAATTTTTACGTGGCAGCGTGCAGCCGCTGCTGTACTTACGGTCACGTAGCGGTACGATGCAATTCAGAAAGTGTATGCTGCACATACTGCGCCGAAGAGCACGCCACTGCAGACTGCACTTTGGCTGACAAGGAAAAGGTTGTTTGCAGGGAGTGTCGCGCAGCGGGGCGTCGTTCAGATCACGTCTTCAATGCGCCTTGCTGCTACACTGTAGAATCAAGAGTCTCACGCATGCGTCAAAAAACCATTTATGAATGCACCCAGGCACCTTGCTCTTCCCCCGTTGTCTCTGCATAACATAACATTTTGTTTCCGGCTCACTGTCACAAGAATATATCAAATGACTTTCTTAAAATTTATTCAGGCAAATTTGGATCACACCCGTGCAGCTACTTCTCACCTTGTTGATTTCATCGAAGCGGAGCACATTGATGTGGCTATTGTGTCTGACCCTTACGCTCGTGGATCAACAGTGCCCGGAGTGCCGCCCAATTGGCTCTGTTTCCTCAACTCAGCCACCCCACGTTGTATGGTTCTCATACCTAAGCGCAGATTCGACGTATTCCCCTTGGCAGTGTCTCCATACATCGTGGCTCTCCGACTTCAGCACCAGGAGTTCACCTTGCTCCTAATAGCCGTTTACGCGGCTCCATCTGTACCTCTTGACTTTACGTTGTCCGGTATTGAAGACGTTCTTCAGCGCCACCGAGTACCGAACTTGCTGCTGGCGGGCGATTTTAATGCGAGGAATCCTCTTTGGGGCGGCACCGTTCTAAACTCTCGTGGCATTCAGCTTGCTCATTTCATTCATGGGGCGCACCTCCGAATATTAAACGACCCCATGTCCATAGCCACATTTCACAATGCATATTCAGAGTCTTGGATTGATCTCACCCTCGTTTCCGGAACAATCTGGGATGGCAACCCCTTGTGGGAAGTTCGAGACACACCAACTCTATCTGATCATAAATATGTGGTATTTGGTCCCAGAATGGTGCAATTACCGCAGAAAAAACGCTTAAGCAAGGCCGCATTACAACATCTGGTTGAAGAATTAGCAAGTGATGACTGGATTGAAGGTTTCACTCATCAAGATATTGCTACACCAAGCGCCCTCAACTCGTCATTGGACAGATTTTACTCTAAGCTGGACTGTCTCAAAAGAAAGTTTGAGCGGCTTCCGAAGCAGCACAAGGGAAACATGTGGTGGAGTGACGCCATTGCGAGAGAGAGATCAGCCGTGCGAGTGTTGCGCCGCCGGTACCAGCAGTGTCGCGACCCCTTTTTACGAGCGGATTACAAATTCATTTACTATCGGCGACTTGCTGCGTACAGGGAAAATATTCAGCTTGCAAAAGACAAGGCTGTGCGACAGGCATGCTCGAGAGCGTCCGGCAAGAACCTTTTTGGACCACCTTTTAATGTGGCGTTTAACCAGCTTAGAGCGCCCTCTGTTTTGCCTTCACTACATGTGACGGACGACACTTCGACAACATCCACAATACAGTCGGCGGATCTGCTTATGCGGACTCACTTTCCTGTTGATGAACGTGATGACACCCTGGCCCACATGGCAATTAGAACCATAGTGGCTTCAACTCCATACCCCGCGGAAGAACAAGATGATGCATTCACGCTAGAAGAACTGCAATTGGCCTCTCGAAATTTAAATGCTAATGCAGCGCCAGGTCTCGACGGTGTCACAACTCCCATGGTTCGTCTTTTCGTTCATCATATTCCTAATTTTTACTGTGTCTTTTCAACTGTTGTCTCGCGAACGGTCACTTTCCCCCCCACTGGAAACAAGCACGTGTCACCTTTCTGTTAAAACCAGGACGCTCACCCACTGCACCTTCTTCGTACCGGACAATATGCATGACATCTATGATTGGCAAGCTTTTGGAAAGAATGTTAAATGGCCGCTTATATTATTTCCTACAACGATCTCGCTTACTTCATCCACAGCAATATGGTTTCACTACCGGTCAAAGCACGACGTCTGCCTTATTTGCTTTACGCAATCGACTGCAGCAGCATAAAGACAGTGGGGGACTTTCACTCGTAATCTCACTAGACTTTACAGGCGCATTTGATAGCATCTGGCATCCCCGATTATTATATTTTTTCCGATCTCATCATTGCCCCCGCAACATCTACCAGCTCCTGGAATCGTTTCTAAAGGGTCGCACCGTCTCCTTTGACACATTTTCAGGAAGCACTACCCATGCCACTTCAAAAGGCTCTCCTCAGGGCTCTCCTATCAGCCCACTTTTGTGGAACGCATATGTGTATGATATGCTTTGCCTGCCCATGCCTCAAGATGCATACATCCAAGCGTATGCGGATGACACCGTGATCATTATTCATGGTCGTACGCGTCGACAATTGGAGGCGACTGCTGACGTAGCCCTCTCTAGGATAACTGCTTGGGCCGGAGCCGCAAAATTAAAGTTGAACCCCGCTAAATGCTCCTGCCTTCTTGTCTCCAAAGGTGACCGCGGGGCTATTAGGAAACCAACCATCAAGCTCAACGGCGCAGTTATCAAGCAGGTGACGGAAATGAAACTCCTCGGAGTGATTTTCGACAGTCACCTCACATTCGTGGCGCACACAAACCACTTGAAATTCACAGTTGAAAAGATGGCAGTTTCGCTCACAAGATTTGCCCGCATGCATACCATAGTCAGTCGATCTCATCTCCGTCAGTTACATCACCTTGTGGTCCTTCCAGCAGTCTCATACGCAGCGCCTGCATGGTGGCACATCAACCAACACCATCTACTGAAAGCCCGCGTACACTCGCTGCTAAGATCTTCATTATTCGCCGTCACCGGGGCGTATACTACCACACGGACCGCCGCCCTAGAAGTCCTTGCCGATGCGCTTCCGCTTCACATCCACCTAGACATCACAGTACGCATGTTTCTATTGTTTCATCACCAGCAACCAGTGACCTTCAACACGGCATCGTTCGATCCTTCTGATGTGGACCTGCCCATCAAGGTCGACACACACCCTGCGCGACGACTTCGTGTCCGTTACGACCGTCTCACCAGAACGGAAGCAAACCGCAGGCTGTACTTCTCCACTCTGCACGCCTTCACAGACGGATCACACACGTCGAACTGCATCAGGAGCAGCCTTTGTTATTTTGAATGGGGCAGACCATGTGTATGCGGTGAGGAGGTTCCGTCTGGCGTGTCCAACCACCTCCTTTGATGCCGAGGTGATTGCCATGCAACAACTCGTACTGTTTCTCTTGGACGACAGACCTTCCTGCCCCGTCAGTATCTACTCAGACAGTCTGTCGCTTTTATTGGCTCTCAATAATCCATTTAATCAGTCCGCTACCATTCATCGCCTAAAAGAGAATATTTCCCTGCTCTCAAATTTACTGCCTGTATCTATATACCACGTGCCAGCTCACTCTGGTGTGTGGGGGAATGAGCTTGCGGATACTGTCGCCCGCAGTGCTGCCACAAGAGGAGAGGAGGTTCGTGGAAGGTGGTCGAGAACCAGAGTGCGTTCTTTGCTGATGAAGGTCGGTCGCTTGGTATGGCAGGAGACGTGGAGTACTAACAACTGCGACACTGAATTATATCGATGGACTCCCAGTGTATTGGACCTTCCTTCCTATTTCCCGCCTTCCAAGAAGCTAGCTCACCTGATAACTGGACACGGTCGATTTCCTCATTACTTTCACCGTCTACAACTCACGCCAAACTGTCAGTGCTTCTGCGGTGCGCCTGCCACTTCGGTTGGGCACTATTTAACAGAATGCCCGAAAACGGCCAGCTATATTCAGAGACTTCGTCGGCTGTCGAATTCACCGTTACAGCCACCACAGCTTCGTCACCTTTTGGACAGTTCAACAGCCGTGAAGATTCTCATGGACCTCACCGATTTTATTTCCCGATCTATGCCCGAGGTGTGACGCTTACGTGTGTTCAGTGGTTTTTTTTTTTCTCGGTGTTTCTTTTATACCTTCACCCCCGCTTGCCGCCTTTTTAGTAGAACTAACACCTAGATACGTGCCACCCATGGACTGCACCTCCGCGATATTGTGTGCCCAAGGTCCTTGTGCTACAGCGTGTGACCTGGTGTCTGTGAGAGTTGATAATGCCGCCTCAGCTCTGACTCGGGCTTTCTTTGAGGGTGCTGTACACACTTGAGAGTGGAACTGCTACGTTGTGCGATCTTTTGTGCCGAACTGACTTGAGAACGTTCTTCCCTATGCTTTGTTTGATGTTCCTTCGCGCTTAGTTAGTCTTTTAAACTTTGCTTGGTTGTCCTGCTGTTACGTACGTCGGGGTATTTTTTTTTAATCATCAAATTGGTTTTTCTTAAAAATGTTTGTTTGGCTTTTCGCCCTATTTGTTTATTTTATATTGGCTTTAAACCTGCCATAGCCTAGCTGGAGCAGGTCTTGTTCCCCACATTTTTTTTTCTTTTTTTTTCTGACGGGGAAGGGGGGGAACATGGAATTTGAATTGGAATTGGACTACGATGTGGCGGTTCTAGTAATCCTACAGACATAAAAACGGTGTCAAAGTTTCCGACAGGTGTGTATAATTTATTTTCACGTGCTTCTCGGAAAATATTTTTTTCTGTGGCGGTTTTGTGCGATGCTAGGGAAGTACTCCGTGTTCCCATAATTCCTTTGCAAGGAACGTTTCAGGAGCGGTAAAGGTTATCGTTGGAGTGTACTCGAATAGATCAAGCACTCTCTCTAAGAACGGCACATCTGTTCGCAGGACGTGTTCGACCGCTACTGGCAGTCGGCGCAGCGCACGTTCTTGCTTCGGTCCTGCCTGCTGTGGTGCGGCGGAGACCGCAAGAAGGGGCCCCTGGCGGCCAAGCAGCTCTGTACGGTGCCACTACAGAATATGCCCGAGTTCTCCGAGGCCTTTCACTGCCACGGCACTCCCCAATTCGCTCGCGGAGACTGCGAGATGTGACGTCACGACAGTGCCCCGCTGCTGTTTATCAAGCATCGGTCGCAATGCCTGTTTGAAGGGTGAATTGACTCCTTTTCCACAGGACACACGTTGCTATCAGGGACCGTCAACCACCATAAGCTATGCTGTCAGATGCAACATTCGCGTAGACAACTGTACGCCTTTTCTTTTTCTATTTGATGTATGTATTTTTTACCTGCGTTGTAGATTTGCCCCCATAATTTTTAACAATGTTGGTATGCTGATTTTGCATGATGTTTTCGCCTATCAATTATTGAACACTGCCTCCTGCGCGGTACCTGCATCCGTTGTCATAGACACTATTGACTTCGCTGGTTTGTACTTTTGAGCTATCTTGTTCTCTACTGGCCGTACAGGCTCATAGTGATATATGTGTTAATATGAGGTTATATCCGGCAAAAGAGACGTCCTTTTGTGTGTATGATGGTGCGCCTTCTGCAGTCAAAAGAACACGACCAGCCGTCATCGAAGAGTGGCATACACAGCGTGGCCAACAGCGTCGCTTGTTTCAACAGTGACATTCTCAGAGGGAATAGACGTGGGACGGAGCAGATTAAACCTTAGCAAAGTATTGCCAACATGCTTCCCGCAGAGGCGTTTTATGCGGGCTTCCGGTCGGTTTCACAAAAATATATCACTGCTGTAAGTTCAAACACCCAGGGGAAAACATTTGCAAACGGCGTAAAGGTGAAAGCACGCTTTTTGTCAAATGAGTAGGGCATTATTTCCAGGTACCATTTACTCCAGTTGGGACTTTAATTCAAGCTAAGCAATCTTCATCTGTTTCTAAAATGTATGGAGGATCAGTGGTATATATGTTGGCGAGTAATCTCCACGCCGTAAAGGGTGGATATCCGACATCGGATATGGTTCGGATATGTCGGATATGTATATGGTGGTGTCGGATATGGCGAACCATATCCGACGCCGTTGGTGTCGGATATGGTTCAAGCTGCACCGAGTACGTGCCCTTTTGCTCGCCGTACGGCATTTCTGCTTGCTTGCCTCTCGCGCCACAGTCCATCACAGTGAGACAGAAGAAAGACGTCCAGTGGTGCAATATTGTTCTCTAGACCATCGTCATGGTTCTTTTTCCACTGCGTTTTTCTATCCCGACGTTCCCTTGAGTTCATCGCAGTAAAGATAGGAGCCAATTACCCTTGTTTGACGTATACATACGCTAGTGGAGTAAATGGGCTTGGCTACTCTTTCTTGTCAGCCGTACATATGCACTATTAGCGTAGGCGCTGTTTCGTACTTGACTTACGAATCGGGCGTGGTGTAGCGGATCGGTACGGGTGTCGGATTGCCTAGGTACTGGGTTCGAATCCCTTTCATTTTCTTTCCGCCGGCTATATTTCTGGACCTAGCTATCCTCGGTCGCGCCGACGGCGGAGTTTCACATAATGGATATTTATTGGTTTGCATATATGGAGGGAAACTTTGGTCTTAGTAGGAATGCGAGGCGAGCGCGCCTCCCCAGCCCGGCGACGGGCCCATGGCTCTCTCTCGCACCGTATGCACCCCAATTCCACCACCGCATCTCACCAAGGAAGTAGAAACAATTTAACGCTGCGTATACAAACATTCTCTCAGTTCCCCACTTTAGCCAGCTTGTAACACACAACCTGCGAATACACAGGCACGTAACATGGGAATGCACATACACCCCATTCGGCCCTTCAAAACCTGCCGCAACCCTTGAGAGTGGGAAGGCACACTAACCAGCTCCCGGAGGGAGAAACACAAAACTCTGGTTTCTGGAGTCCGTATCCGGATAATACTGGCTGTCTGACTGAACGAACCTTTTGGAGAGTTTTAGTATAACGGCTAGCCTACGCTAATGCTACGGCGGCGGGTTACCGGGACCCTACTACGCATAAGCGCTGCAGACGGCGAGGAGATCGCCACTCACCCCAACGAATACTCATCTGCCCAGCCGTGTCCCGGCACCGGCACCGTAGCGTCAGCGTACGCTAGCCGCTATGCTAAAACCCTCTTTATCCTCTCCGGCAGGCGGAGTGCCTGTTGAGC
This sequence comes from Haemaphysalis longicornis, assembly GCA_013339765.2. Lineage (NCBI taxonomy): Eukaryota > Metazoa > Arthropoda > Arachnida > Ixodida > Ixodidae > Haemaphysalis > Haemaphysalis longicornis. Next base: position 103,895,759 of record CM023455.1, on the reverse strand, counting down.
AGTTATTCGCTCACATACCCACGTGGAGGATTGCCAATAACCAACACGCTGGGCACGTGTCTAGCGCCATTTACGGTGACGGACTCTGGCGTTAGTGACGCCACTGCACCACGAACGCTGAAAATGCTCTTTTACTGCGCAGCACTTAAGCACCTGCTCTTGTGGTGTCACAGCGCCGTCGTCCCTCGTCACCGAGCAAACGAAGGGGACGCCGATAGCAAACGAGATGGACGTCCATGAGTGAAACTTAAGCGCAAACTGGCACAGGGACGAGAAAGAGAACAACACTTATTTATGTTCAGCAACAAGATGTTCACCAAATAGCTCGTCTCTCCATTTTTGCTTGAGATAGAACGATCAAGATAGCGGAGGAAAGTATGGCGAAAGCGTTAAGGGTGAGCACGGTATGCCGAGACGGCTTGACAGCGGCTATTGTACGCGAGCGCGACGGCGGTGGTTTACCGGGACTCCATTGCGCATGCTGCGCGAGGGGACGAAGAGGTGGTTTTCCGTCATCCGAACGAATCAGCACTGACCTTGCCTGATCCCGGAAGCCGCCACCGTAGCGTCAGCGTACGCTAGCCGCTATGCTAAAACTCTCTACTCCGGTGGCTACGCACTACGAGATAACCGAGAAAACGAAGAGGCCAGCGAAGATAGAGCGAGCAGGGAAGCGGAGAATGAATCTATGGCTGCAGGCGCGAGACATGGATCCCCGCGGCGACGCGCTACGAGACAACGCCAGAGTATATCGCGCGCCTTCGTACGATCCGAGATCCAGCGATCACTCCGCGAGATGCTGCAGGTATGCCCGTCACCTAGAATACTGACAATCCACCCTGTGCACAAATTTCGCATTGTGTTCGGCGTAATCGTCAGCGATGTTTTTTTTTATATGGATGAAAAATACTAAGAAAATATAAAAAAATGTCCCTTTAGACCTTAGGTGTAAAATATACTACGAAATTTTAGCGCCTGTAGCCGGAGTTAAGTGATTGAGTGCCCGGACTGACAGTTTTCTAAGTCAGAAGACTCACAGCTCTCTTTATACCTCTCTCTTCTCCCTCTACTTTATCCTATCACTCCCCCTCTACTTACCTTTCCCCTGCACTGGATTGTATGCAGGTGAGCTCCCTGCCTGCCGAGCTCAAAATATCCCCAGTGCCTTTCCTTTTTTTTTTCCTGTCGCAAACCGCAACCACCACCACCTACTATGAAATTTTTACAGAATTGGAAATCTTGTCAAAACTAAACACCATAAAGATCACCAGTCACTAGGAATATTGCTAGTCTACCGTCCGGGTCATTTTTCATTACAACGGCGTGTCGCTGCAGCGATGAAAGCGCGCGAGAAACAGCACACCACTCGACTGTGGCGCCCCCTCAGTGCACCTTGCACTGAGCTCACCACGCTTGCCATTGACGCATTTTTAAGAATTGAAGGGCTGCTCTAATAAATTTTTGTAAAAAACTATTTCTTGCTTACCTCTTTGTGCCTGAATTGTTTTTGTAGTAATTAGGAGGGAAAAATTAGTGTCGTCTGCTTGCACGCTCTTTTTAGCTGTGGTCGTCTGCACTGTGCGGTGAGCAGACGGTCAGAGATAGCATTAGTGGTAATGGTTTGAAAATTTGGAAGTTTATTTGCACTCCAAAAAGGGCGCAAAAAAATTAAAGCCAGGACAAGGTATCAAAACAACCATTTGGTTTCTAGAATAACGTTTCAGTAGCAAAAAGGGCCAGTTTACTGAGTGGGCGCTGCAGTCGACCCGTGTGCTGCCCGCCCGCGGCTTTCATCGTAAAAAGGTCCCTGCCGAAGGCCTCGGACACCAGACTATCGATCAATTCCCCCATGTGTATTTGCCGCAAGTTTCTGCCACAAGAAGACGACGTAGCTGCAGCGCCCAGCAGGAGAGCACGCGCGCACGGGCTGGCAGAGTCTTAATGGGCCACGTCCACTTAATGCGCATGCGCTGGCGTCTTCTTCACCACCGCTAGCACGGATCATTCTGGAATGGAACGCCGGCGAGTCCTCAACGCAGCCTTGGCCTCCCCAGCTGCGCCTGGTCCTCGCCGATTTTTTCGGCTTTTAGTCGTCGCGTCCCCAGTGCCCAGCGTCTCCGAAGTACGAGCTAACGTCGAGCATCGGCGCCTGGTAGTCGATGGCCGCTGGCGATTCCGGAACCCGTTTTCCACCAAGTGGATCGCGGACTCCCTGCATCGAAGGCTAAGCCCCCGGCCACCCCGGGGGGAACACGCCCGGTGCGAAGGCGTCGTCACCAGCTACGGCGGACGACGCGTCGACGCGCAGCAGTCGTCCGACTCAGTGACGTCGTCTGCGGGAGACCGCTTCGCAACGCCCTATCTGCTGCGACGGATTCCGAGGTGCTGGCCCCTCTGCGGGCCATCTCACCGGAGCCACATCCCGCGGCTGTGTTTCCATCGCACTGCGGAGCCCTCCCGACGGCCAAACGTCCCTTGCGAAGATGTCGATGAGGACGCCATCCGAAAGAGACCAAGGCGACGGAGACGGCGGTTGCCCCAACGGTCGCCTACGCCTGCTTCCCGCCCGCAGCCCCTGGGATCTGGGCTCGCTTCTACATCGCGGCCTGTCGCATCAGCAGCGGCCGCGGATCATCCCAGCAGAACGCAACGCACGCAAGCTGTGCGGCGAGCGCCGGTCAGCGTCGAGACATCGGGCCAACCCCGATGCTTCATCACGCACCGCGTCCACTCGAACGCCGACGTTTTTCGCCTTTGAAGAATGTGACCTCGAGACAGGCTGGTGCTTGTACAGGTCTAGTGAGTGATTTGCCATGCTGAAATGACAGGGCATGGTTTCGACATGTGGAGCATGAGTGTTTGATTGCACCTTGTGTTTGAGCACGTGCGTGGTCACAGCTTGTGCACGCCATTCGCAAGCAGTGACTCGTCGTTTGGTCTTGACGCGGGACCTGCGTTTAGCGACAAACGATTTATATTGTTTTGTACGGTCGCATTTATTTCAGGTAATAATTTTGTATTAATATTGTATTTCTGTGTTTCATGTATCTTGAGATTATCATGTTACGGTTTATACGTGTGCTTTAATCATACGTTAAATAAATTGTGCATTGGCTTGAAAATGGACTGTCTATCCAAGAGTTATGGTAGTTTAGGTAAGGAGCTTAGAAATTCACGTTAAAGAATGCGAATTTAATCTTTTCTATCAGCCCTAAATAATTCATTGCAATAGTTTAACCGGTTTACTTGCTGCAGCAATAACCTCAGTGGTTAGCCAAATGCGGAAAAAGAGAATATCCTTAAATGAAACTGAGGTAAGCCCTGCCGAATTCTAAGCTCGCCACTTCAGGTGGTTGCTAAAGATAAAGGAGGCTTATATGTGATTGAATAAATTTAGTGAGAGAGGTGCCTTTATAAAGCTCGGGGGAGGCCCGTGACACCACCGAACGTATGCCTACTGTTAGAACCCGCGCAATCCTTATCTCTCACCTTCACGATATTTTTTTTCCGTAGTGGCATCGCAGCCGGTCTTGCTCTTCAACTTCTGATCACTGGCTGTAGCGGCCTGCTTCCGCGGTGTTTGCACCAACACAATTGCATGGACAACGTTACGGGCAGGGTCGTCATGGTGCGAGCGTTACAGACATATAGGAAGAATATGGTTGTTACGCCATAGCTTTCATAACCCTACACTCGTGGTATTGCGTGATTCCTTTTCTCCGTTGCAAAGTAGGAAAGTCCTACAACTGGCCTTCCTTCTGTAAGTTCCGTTCATCATCACCATCACAGTCGTAATCAGCACCTTTCGAAACGTACGGGCGGCCGGAGTGCCTGTTGTTTCTTTATTCCTTCTCATACCCACGTGGGGGAGTGCGAAGAAACAACCCCCTGGCCGCGTGAGGCCCCTGTGCCACGCGGGCTGACAGTGCTTTTTTAGTGCGCACCACTAAAGCGCACTAAAGAGCCCCCTCTTGTGGTTTGCAGCGCCGACGTCCCTCGTAACAGAGCGAGCGAAGGGTATACACCGAACTCAAACGAGATAGAACGATCAAGATAGCGGAGGAAAGTATGGCGAAAGCGTTAAGGGGGAGGACGGTATGCAGAAACGGCGTGAGAGCGGCTAGTGTTCGCTAACGCGACGGCGTCGGGTTACCGGGACTCGAGTGCGCATGTGTGCGCGGGGCCGGCGAGGAGGTCGCCCCACATCGGAACGAATGAGCACTGACGCTTCGGGTCCCGGCACCCGCCGCTGTAGCGCTAGCGTACGATAGCAGCTGTGCTAAAGCATTCAACTGAGAAAAACAGGGGGAATGTCATAGGCAAGGAGAGGAATTCATAGGCGGAACCCCAGGTCCAGAGTCATGGGGCCGAGTGCCCCTGTCTTCGCTCTCTCCACCAGGTTGGATTGGTACTGTAGAGAGATACTTGCCAGGGCAACGTATCCGGTGAGGTAGGCGCCTTTTCACGAGATTCCGCAGGCAGGCAGGCAGGCAGTAGTAGACTAGTGGCAAAACCATCTAATGTTACCTGCGGCACCAAGACTGCCGAACCACGGGACCTCGGAGGTTTTTTTATATAATCGGGAATATGTTTCTCGTCGATTGCACTGAAACGAGCACTCAAGAACGCTGTGGAGTGTATTGGCATGCAGTTTTTCTATGAGGATTTAAAATCTTGCGGGAAATTTGGTCACAAATGAATCGGCGGTTATTTGCGCAGATTTATTTTCGTAGAGCACCTGAAGGTAGGGCCCAGGGGGCCCTACCTTCAGGTGCTTTAAGCTTGTAGTGGCGGCAGCTTCACCCGCTAACAGCGCCACTATCATCATCACCCCTGCATCCCACAATCATCATCAGCAGCGGTGCTTGCCCGGCTGCGTCAGCAGTGCCACGCGCCACGAGACAGAACAGATGGAACACGACCGAGCGCCTGGGCGGTCGCTTGCCATCGCCGCTTTCACTCCAGTTCCGGCCGGGCCTTGTGCACCCCAATAAAATGTAGGAAGCCACAGCGCACCTCACCGAGTCCACGGCTCCGCTTCCTACAAGCTATTGCAAATGTTTTATCATACGTACTTACCGGGAAGTAGCTGACCTAGACAGATTGGACCAATATCGAGCTGACTGCACTTAGGAGGAATATACGTACATCAGACAAGTGCTCACGGCACCGTGCTCGAGAGAACGTTTTCGTGGAGGCATTGTTATGACCAAGGCGAAAACGTCGCGTGCAGATTCCCAATTAGCGAGGAGAAAATTGGTTTTGTGTACGTTCTGCACGCATTTAAACAATAATTTTTTTTATTCCTGGATACACCAAGACTTCAATGACGTCACATGCTTCGCGGAAATGACGCCAGTACAACGATGCAAGTGGCCTATAAAGGATGCACCCCTGCACACACTGGCTTCTTGCGGGGACCAGTGGGGCAACCACAGGAAATTTCCGCATAAATTGACGGCAATAATTTTATGTTGCAACAAACAGTTCTGAAATGTGACAGGTGGCGCCATGTGGTGTCTAAACATAAGATTACCATCCGTATGCAACATGGACGAAAGAGAAGGGAAGAAAACGGCTCTTCCGGTCTCAATGCGTGACTCACAAACTGCAGGAAAGAATAGGAAAGACGGCAGTTCATTATTGATTTAGCTGGGTGCAAGTTTCGGTTTCGGTTCAAGGTGTTATAAGTGTTGCCCTTTCAGTTGAGAGCCTATACTTCGCAGCAATCGGTTGGCTGTCCCTATAAACAGCGGAGCTGCGTACAAGGACGTCACCATACTCACCTGATTCATTGCCCGCCTTATGGCGGCGCGGTGGTCCTGAGGGCTCCCGGCGGCCCGGGACCCTTTCTCCCAGAGTTGTGCCAGTGCCTTTGTGCGTGGGAAGAAAACGTGCAGAAGAAGAGCGCAATCACCGGGTGAGAACTTTGTGTAACTACAGTAGGTTGCACTTCCGGGCAATTTAAAGGAACACTGCACTGCTTCCAGAACGTAGTCAACGAGAGCGATCAGTACTAAGAATATTGACTTGCTACAAAAGGAGCATGAATATCTTAATCAACGACAACCTTCTTCGCGCGTGTCTGTGTGTAGATCTTGACAATCTCTTAATCTTTATCTGTTTCTTTCTCGTCTGCATTTTTTTTCTTCGTGTGTAAATATTCCGCCACGACGAAATAAACCTTGTTGTTGCAAGTCAGTACTATGTCATGCAGGTCAATCTCTAGTCCCCTTTAAGCACTGTTGTTCCATTGTTAAGGATAAAGGGTCGCAAAGACAGACCAAAGCTACTGCTCTACGCCATAATGTAAAAACTTGCACGAAAGATATTTCTCTTCTTCTCGATGTGATTTTCTGCAAGATTTGTTGACGTTCTGGTTTGTCTGATACATAGAGTTAATAGTATACCTAAGTATGCACCGTAGTGGAAGCATAGGAGCACACCACGCCCTCAATCAAAAGATACGGTTTGACGCACACATTTTATTCAACTTCAAGACAATTGAGAAATAGTTTCGAAAAAACACATGGTCACGGCATGCATGCGCTATGAGGCGGAAGAGCGAAATTAATAGGCGATCGATTGCTTCGTGTACAGACAGACAGATCAGACAGTTAAGCGTACCCGCAGTGCCTAACTTATAGTCATCATCATCTTCACCAGCCTATCTACGCCCAATGCAGGGAAAGGCTTCTCCCATTAATTTCCAATTATCCCGCTCCTGTGCTAACCGCGACCAATTTATTCCAGAAAACTTATTCATCTCACCTGCCCATCTAACTTTCTGCCGCCCCCTGCAACGCTTGCCTTCGCTAGGGATCCACTCTGTTACCCTTAATGACCAACGGTTATCTTACCTTCGCATTACATGCCCTGCCCACGCCCATTTCCTCCTCTTAATTTCTACTAATATGTCCTTAACACGCGTTTGTTCCCTGACCCACTCCGCTCTCTTCTTGCCCCTTGTGGGAATCGTGGAGAACCGCGACCCGCGATCCCAAGCCGGCGCGTGCTTCGGGAGAGACTTGTGCGCTGAAACCGGTCCGGCGCTCCGCTGGTTGTCGGCGTCCGCCGAGAGATGGCACCACCGATCCGATCTGTGCGGGCAAGGCGCGCGGAGGCGGGTGGCGCGAACGTGTGGCGCGGGAGTCGTGAGAGTCTCGTCGGAGACCCGGTCGGGGCGAGATTCGCGGAACGCGGCGGTGATGGATGCATGCATCTTAGGTGGGAGCTTTGTTTGACGCGCGCCGTGAGTGCCTGCCTCCCGTTCGCGGTCACGACCCGGACGGCGTGATTCGTGAACGCCGTCGAGCCTTGTGCTCGCATGCTTTGGGATTCCCCAAATAAACGGCTGTGCTTCGGCACTACTGTCTACTGTGTTCTCGTATCGGCGAACCTCGCTGGACTGCCGTAGGCTTGGGAGCCCGTGTGGTTGACACGCCGGGAGCTAGCGTGGGGGCCTACCCCAGAGTGCTGGCAAGGCCTCCGAGGAACCGCTCGTATATCCCACACCCTTAACGTTACACGTATCATCTTCCGCTCTATTGCTCACGCAGTCGTCTTCGATTTAAGTTGAACCCCCTTAGTGAGCCTCCAAGTTTCTCCCCCTAGGTGAGTACCGGCAAGATGCAGCTGTCATACACTGTCTTCTTCAGGGACAATGGTAGGCTGCTATTCATCATCTGAGAATGATGCCGAATGCACTCCACCCCATTCTTATCCTTCTAATTATCTCTGCCTCATGGTTGGGATCCGGGGGTAGCTTAGAGTACACAAGCTTTAATGACAACCATGTTGTAGCGAATGCGAGAATTTATTCAGACGATTCGTCGCGTGGTGCTTCATCGTCACTTGAGTCATCGTCTCCATTGCTTGCGAATGGTTTGTTACGGTCTTTTTCAAACGCAATTTCTTCAGTCGTTTTCTCCCGTGCGTCGCTTTCGAGGAGTTCGAGGCGTACTTCGTCCAGGACGTCCGTAATGTTATCGCCCCCAACGCCGGTGAAATTCCCCTCTCTGGGTGAGGGCACTGTTTCAGGCTGAAATCAACAAAGAGTAGCAAAAGAAGTGGGTTACAATTGAGTCGCGAGAAAGTTTCGCTGGAGCCAGACAAACAGAGCTTTCGGTGTTGAAAGAAATTCTATTACGACAGAAAGGTAACAGGAATTGCATGGGTCCATAAAGATATTTTCGCAGCTATGCCCATACTCAACAAGCCCGAGTCTACGTGTTTTTAGAACTTCTTGCGAACAGATTCAATGCTTAAAAACCCTGGTGGTTCTGCGAAAGATCGTTCTTCTCATGTGCTGCAATATAAATACCATACAACGTCATTCATTCTAGCTTATAGGCAACTTCTGTAGCAATCAACACTCTCTCTCTCTATCTCTATCTCTCTCTCTCTCTCTCTATGTATATAATATATATATATATATATATATATATATATATATATATATATCATCACCACCATACTTTTGGCATCCCGTCATAAGGAGCTTCCGTCCGAAACTGCAGAAGTATAAAGGCTCTTTTGTTCGTGGACACTGTAGAAAACTTCATGCTGCTCACTGCTGTGAGTAGCCACCAGACGAAAATCACATCCTTCATCACATCCTTCATCATCCTTCATCAAACTGCAAATCACATCCGCCCTAAAAGTTGGAGAAAGCCCTATTTCTCTGTTTCAAGGATATGAGACCCAAGAACGCTCCGCTGAGTGGGAAAATGGTACAACAAAAAGCGACGTGTATTGTGCGTGTGATGGGGTGCGACGACCATATGGCTAACCTCGGCTGGCTTGTTATTTTCATCTCTGGAAGAAAATTAGGCGCATTGCTAAATTATCGGGTGGCGAGCGCATCCCACCCTGCGGGCATTTCTTCTCAAACTTTCTTTCTTTCCAAATTCTTTATCTATTTCAATGACCTACCACAGGCTGGGAACCTCTTTCCCTCTCACAGTCACCTCACCTCACATCCACCCCTTTGCTATCCGAGGTTTCTTGACTGCCAATCTTTATTTCTGTCTTTAGCGTAACGGTCATCGCACCAGACCGGTATTCTGGAGGTCGTGGGTTCTAATCCCACCCGGCGGGCATTTTTTCACCACTTTCTTTCTGACTAAAAAAATTCTTCATCTGTTTCTATGACCAACCGCATTCCCCCCTTTGCTTTCCGAGGTTTTCTTGACTGCCAACCCTTATCCTGTCTTAATTCACCGAGCCCCTCATCTCCCATTTCTGATTCGCTACATGCATAGCGAGGGCCTCTGTCCTGGCGGTCTTGGTACCAAAAGTAGCTTAAGAGGGTTCAACGCTGGTCGACCACTCTCGACATGTCGTAGACACTCGAGTCACGGCCCGGGGGTTAAAAAGAAGGTCCCCTTCACCCCGAGTAGTCCGAGTGGCGCTGCCTACCACTCCCAACTGCAGGAAACAAAAAAATACCTTAACATAAATACCCAAGAAAGTGGTGGGGGAACAGCCCCGCCGGTAGCGTAGTGATCATCGCGCCAGAGCGGTATTCTGGAGGTCGTGGGTTCGGATCCCACGCGGTGGGCATTTTTTCACCACTTTATGACTCAAAAAATTCTTCATCTGTTGGTATGACCTACCGCATTCCCCCTTTGCTTTCCGAGGTGTTCGTGACTGCCAACCCTTACTCTGTCTTAATCCACCGAGCCCTACATCTCCCAAGTCTGATTCGCTATATATATATATATATATATATATATATATATATATATATATATATATATATATATATTCTACCACAAAAGCTTTCGTAATAACCGCTTCACAGACTACACTGCACTGCGGTGCTTGCGGTGCAGAACACGTTGCTTGCGACTTCCCCGCGTGGCAGAGCAGAGAAGCTGAATACACCGATTGTCGCCGAAATGGCAGCGCTACGAAATAGCGGTCCTCCGTAGAGCGTATGCCCGTGGTTGTGGTAATTAATTACCACCACACGCCCTCATCGTTCACCGAGGGGAAGTGGGCCTGTACAGCTCGGCGTACCGTGGGGTAGGATGAGCTCGAGTCCTTGCTGGCTGCACTGGTCACGTTCAGATAGACAATCCCGGCGATCAGCACGACGAAGGTTACAAGAACAATTCCCGGCAGGTTCCGGTGGAAGCAGGGCTTTTCCGGCTCCGGAGCGGGGACGAACGACATTGCGGTCTTGGTCAAATAGCTTCGCTGCTTTCGGGCGTACCTGTGATAAGACGCATTGAGGCCCAAGTCCAGGCGGTGCCACACGCATATACTTCCGCTTGAGAACTTCGCGACTGCGGTTTCTACGGCTATCATTTTACATGAGTACCCGCAAAGTCAGGATTCCAACTGGACGTTCGTCCCAATCTGCATCCTTTGCGCGCTCCCTGTCAAGGCAGCCTGCTTCGTGCAAGAGGACTGCCCCGCGAGACGCGATTGTGGCGCCACCTGCTCATTTCTACGTCCATTGCTTAGTGTCCAAAACAGACTGTAGGGGGCCATGCTACTGAAAGCACAAAGTTGCATACTAATAATTACTAGAGGGAAATCTGGCGCCACCCTCTAGCGGAGCAGCGCTACAGCGAGCGTTCCGTCATGAACCGGGCAAGGAAATAGAGTTTCATACTAATATATACTGGAGAGAAATTTGGCGCTGCAATTGCGGGCCGCCGTTGGCGGCGCCATTGCAGCTAGCGACCTTCCTCGTTTACTTGATTTAACTAGCAATATAGATTCTTTTTTGTGTCGAAGCCACAAAGGTGACATTTTTTCTTCTGCATCGTGCATAGAACTTCTAAATAATTATTTACAAATCAATATTTCTGGAAACTCAATTTTTTATTTTACAACTAAACCAATTTCAATAATCTTTTAGAAAAATATTGTTGTTTTTTTGTAGCCATAGCCAATTTTTCAGCCTGTTCAGGAGCCATGCCTAGGACAAGTGGAACATGCCTGCCCGGTACATGGCGGAACGCTCGCTGAAGCGCGGCTCCCCTAGACAGTGGCGCCAGATTTCCCTCTAGTATATATTAGCGTGAAACTCTATAGGCAAGCACCTTCTACTTATCCTTGGCATGGCTCATGAATAGGCTGAAAAGTTGCCCCTGGCTGCAAAAAAGTAGCAATAGTACTGTAAAAGTTTATTCAATTTGGTTTTATCATAAAATTGAAGCTTCAAAAAGATCTTTTTGTCAAGGAATATTTAAAAGCTTCAGCCAAGATGAACAAGAAAAAGATGTTACCTTTTTTGTTGATTTTGGCTTCGAGACAAAAACACAGGCCTTGTGGCCAGCCAAGCCATGGAGGCGAGGAACGTCGTTTTCTGCAATGGCGGCGCCCACGGCTGCCCGCGATTGCAGCGCCACATTTCCTTCTAGTCTATAATCATCACCACCAGCTTATCTACGCCCACTGCAGGGCAAAGGCCTCTCCCATTTACCTCCAATTATCCCGGTGATGTGCCAACTGCGACCAATTTATCCCCACAAACTTCTTGATCTCATCAGACCATCTAACTTTCTGCCGCCCCATGCCACACTTGCCTTGTCTAGGGATCTGCTCTGTTGCCCTTAATGACCAACGGTTATCTTGCCTTCGTATTACATGCCCTGCCCGCGTCCATTTCTTCTTCTAAATTTCTACTAATATGTCCTTAACACGCGCTTGTTCCCTGATCCACTCCGTTCTCTTCTTGTCCCTTAATGTTACACCTATCATCTTCCGTCCCATTGCTCGCTGAGTCGTCCTCAGTTTAAGTTACATTGCCCCGAACCATGCATTGGGTTTGTTTATGTTTTGTTTTACTGCCTGGCTGTTCCGGGCTGTTATCTGTGCCCCGCGCGAAGTGCGTGTTCGCCGCACGGGTTCTCATTCTCATAAGGAGAGCGTTTCGCCCTAACGTCACTAGCCTAGAATAATCTTCTTAGATCTGCAATGTTCTGGATGCAAATCGACGGTTTGAGAAACACTCGCGCCGAAAGATAAAAGCCGGCTGAGCAGACATTGCGGTATTCGACTCACCGACGCTCGCCTGCGCACGTCACTTCGTTGACTGCGGCTTCGCCGCCTGGGTATTCTTTGAGTTGTTAGGGGAGCACAAGTTCGCTCCAATAAACTTGTTTTCCTTGAAGACCACTGCGTCGTCTTTGGCTTCGTGACAATATTAGTGTATAGTGTATATTAGTATGAAACTTTATGTCTGAAAGGGGGCTGGAGGTGACGTCTGTCGAGAACGTCCCATCATGCTAGGTTTTGTTTGGCGACATGTTCCATGCATCATGGTAAGCAAATAGGGGAAACGACGCAAGCGTCAACACCTAAGCTTACGAAACGACGCTAGCGAATGAAGAAAAGACTGGCATAGACCGACAGTCCAATATCTAGTGAATTTTTCCTTCACAGACAACAAGCTACCACACGATAATAAAATTTCGCCTGCGACTACAATAGGCCACAAGTGCGGTTAGACTTAGTGGAAACATTACAGAACTTGAACAGTTCACGCGCATCGCGCTATTGCCTGACAAATCGCTATAGGGCTTTTTTTCTCCGTGAAATCTCCGTGAAATCGTGAGAATTACCTAGGGAAATTCTCACGGCAGTTTCCATGAAAGCTGGCTGGCCTAAAATTCGCTGAATAATATTACCTCCGAACGTAACCTAACAAAATCTAACCTAACGTAACCCAGCCTAACGGAACCCAACCTAATGTATCATAACCAACTCAAATCCAGCCCAACTGCAACACTCCTAACCTAACGCAGCCAAACGACACAAAATAGAATCTATATTTAACCTATTGCAACCTATTCTACAAGTCCTGTGCGTCGATATTCTGATATATCAATAACCAGGATAAAAAAGCTTTAACAAAATCACCACGAGCGAAAACTTCCAAAATTTCGAAAGATTTAAAGAAACGTTAGGCCATGCCGTACACGAACCTAAGCCTTCTCGTTTAAAAGCGAGTGCCATAAGAGAGCACCACAGGATCATCTGTACTACTGTAGGAGGTTTTTAGGAAATATTTGTCCCATCAAATCTCCTGGGGGCTGCTTAGCCAAACACAGGCGACTGCCATGAGAAATTCCTGACGGCGTCGATCTTCTGATATGTCCATAACCAGGATAAAAAAGCATTAACAAAATCTCTATGAGCGAAAACTTCAAGAATTTCTACATCAAAAAACATTCAGCCATGCCGCACCTGATCCTTCTTGTTTAAAAGCGAGTGCTATAACAGAGTGCCACAGGATCATCTGTAGGAAGGAGTTTTTCGGAAATATTTGTCCCATAAAATCTCCTAGGGGCTTGCTTAGCCGATCAAAGGCGACTGCCGTGGGAAATTCCTGACGGTAATTCTCATGGTTGCCGGAATAATAAACGCTACCTTTTTTTTTAGGAAATATTAACAATATTAATAAATATTATTATTATTATATCATAATATAGTTGTGATTAGCACTCGTCCTGTGTTCGCTTTCTTCCTCTCACGTTTTTTTCAGTGTTGCGCTTTCTGAAGGTGTCAAAAAAAGAAAAGAAATTCGACGGGAAGATGTGGTAACAAGCGAAGGAATTCCTCAGTTCGCTTTCTCGCTTACGTGTATACCCGAAAAGATGCGTCTTGCTAGCGGAAGTGTTGGACGCACCTGTCGAGACCGTACTCGTAGACGTCACGCTCTGGCCCCTCCTCCAAGTCCACCCCGGGCTCCCTGGGCAGCTGGCCTCCGACAACCTGTCCCGCTGCAGGTATATGGCCTTGCAGCTTTACCGAGGAGGGCTTCGTGATGGGTAGCCTTTTCCCTTCTGCTGACGTACTGGGCTTGGGGAAGCCCAAGTGGGCGGCTGTCTTGCGGGGATCCACGCTGCTGCTGGGTCCGGGAGCCGCCATATTTGCTGCCTGGTTGCGGCCGGCCTCCCTGCTGCTGCTGCCTTTTGGAGCCCGATTGTCAGCTTCTGGGCTCCGTTGCTGCGTGCGGCGACCGCGCCTGTGAGACCCCATGCTCGCTGAGTGGACCGAGACTCCGGTTGCTGACACAGAATTTACGGAGACACACACCGTCTTCTTCAGCACTACTAGCACAGGGCACGCCGCTTCGTCGTCTTCATCGTTCCCTCACATTTGGTTCACACAAAAACTTTCTCGGAGTGCTTACGGTTGTGTTGTTTGACGGTGTGCTGCCACTTTTTTGGGAGGAGGGGATGTTGTGTGGTGTAATTTAGTTATGTTCATGCCACCATGTGGCGCACAGTGCTAAGGTGGCCAATTTCCATTGTCATCATCAGTAACCGCAACCCAGTTATAAATAGCGTGCCATAACAATAAATGCTTTCTTTTCCGTTGGTACGAGGTGGCGTCTGCATCTCTCTGCGACGTACGGTGACTCAGTGGGCATTCGGATACAACACTTACGTCTGCTTAGATGCTTTCAAAGCGAAAGCCTTGTTTATTTATTTATTTATTTATTTATTTATTTATTAACAGCGAAGCTGTTGTTGGTGGCCGTAATTCCCAAGTTGCAAAAAAAATCTCCCCGAGCGCATTCCCACTTTGGGAGATTGGCCAAAATTGGCCAAAAAGAAAAAAATTCCCCCGCACCTCCCCGAAGGGAATCGTGCAGAAATGCGAATTCATTGGGTGCACCGATGAGTGTGTTGCGAGTAATGGCGTAATTAATGACGAGAGTGTGAACGTAATCATTTATTCATCAGCACCTGTTTGTGTTATCGTTGTACCTGACGGCCACAATCACTGCCTTGTGATCGCTAAAGTGCACGGTCAAATGGTCCTTGAGAAGCATACGCGCGTCACAGTTTCGCGTAAAGACCAGATCAATGCAACTCCCGTGAATGGTAGTGGGGCACGTGTCGAAGCCGGCAGAGAGACAATGCATAGAGTGCCTGGTCTGCATGTACTCGACCAGCCACTCGCCACTCTTCTTGCGCACGTCAACGTTGAAGTCGCCAACCAAGACTATGGGGTCAGAGAGTTTGGAGCGCACGCGCACACTTTCCATAGCCGCGTCCAGCTTCGCGGCAACGGCGTCTCGAGCGAGGTTTGGCGCGAGGTACATGGTCACCACAAAGACTCCGCCTCCGGTGTAGGCAAGGGTGTACAAGTCCTTGTACGGAGACGTGTCTCGAACGGGAGACGTGGCAGTGGCGTGCGATATCAAGTTCCCATACACGTTAGACACGAGACTAACACCGCAGTACTGGAGGAGCGCGGAGAGATAACACCTGCGGGCGCACGCCGACGCAGCACGACAACCCCCGACTAAGAAATGCATTCGCATTTACGACGACGACGACGACCAAGGCAGAACTACGAAGCGCGCGCTCACGTGCGCTCGCGCTGGAGGAATGCAGGCGCACGCCGGCCAACGGAGCAAGACAACCCCCGGCTAATAAATGCATTCGCATTTAAAAAATTCCAGCCTTCCCCGTAATGGTGGCAACAGTATACCAAGGAACGAGAAAGATACGTCATAGCGTACGCTCCTCGTTCGCTGGTGTTCGTGTCGTTGTGCGCGTGCACTCGGCACCGCAGAACAAACCTTGCGCACGGCAGCGTCTAAAAGACACCCTGCTTGCGAGAGGTCACCGCGCCCTCAGCATTCTCTAGAAGCCAATATGGATAATTGGAGACGAGGCTACAGTGCGCTAGCCCTTCCAGAGATGACCTGCGGATCGCGCCACCGCTGCCTCGGGTTGATGACGAAGAGCTGGTGGAAGTCTACAATGCTAAAGATGACTTTGCATCCACCGCTCGCCGCGAAGAAGACGACCACCTCTTCGATGTGTATGACGACGTTTACTAGCACCGAAACTATCCAAATAAACAATGATACTGCAACCTAACTATGTGTCCGGCAATTCTCACTAAAAACAGCTCTTCCATTCAAGTCTTGCTCGTGAGTGCAAGTTTCCCTGAATATTTTTAACATTTTAACAATTTCTTTACTATTGGCACCGTCTTCCCTTTCTTCCTTCCTTTTTTTTCCTTTCTTCGCGTTACTTGGCCTTTTGGCCCAAATTACTTCGACCAGCCTCTTTGCTGCTACAATTTGTCGGCATCTCTTTCATCTGTTTCGTTTTTTTTTTTTTTTTGTCTTGCTGCGCTAAGTAAGCACGCAGACTAGCCCACGCCAGCTTCCTTAGCACCAGGGTTGTTGTACATTGCTGGTGAGCACCGGTTCTTCCCAGGTGCCATCACGTTCAGGTTAGAACATAGGTCGAGCCAGAGTATAGGTTGACTCCCGTACCTTCTGGCCATAAAATGGGAACAAAATTTGGTACACAATATGGTTTTGTTGAGCCTATGAACACTTCTCGTGTCTAAGGTGTCTGAAATCTCGTCGGACTGCTTCTGTCTGGTTGTCTTCCACACATAAAGTCGTACTCAGTGCATTTCGAGGTACTATTTATCGAGAGCACTTCTGAAGACCTTGTCATCAGGAAGCGAGCGAAAAGCAGGGGAGTGAGAGAGAGACAGAAAGCGTTTATTGTAAGAGCATTTACGGTGTTCTTGTAGGAGTGGCTCCCTCTTCACAGGAATCCATGAGCTGTCTTAGCACCGGCTGCCCTCTCGGTGAGCAGGAGCTGGTCCGAGAGGCAGGGGCTGGACAGCAGTGTCTCCCACTGCTCTTGAGGATTTGAAATGCGGGGAAGGGGTGGTGGGTGCTTGTTTTTTCTACACTCTAGGATAATATGTCGTAGTGTACCAGGTTATTGGCAGTATTTGCATTCTGCTGGATACTGGGTGGGGGATATTCGGTGGAGCCTAGTTGGATGCGGGACGGTGTTGGTTTGTAGGAGTCTAAGTGTTGTTTCTTGAGATTTCGTGAGGTTTGGGTGAAGTAGCGGGAAAGTCTGTCGATTAAGCTTGCAATGTTGTGTTATTTCGTGGTACGTTAAAAGAGGTACAGGTTTCTCCACATCCTCCGAGGCCTGGTCGGCAAGTTATCGGGCCTTTTGGTGGGCAAATTTATTGCCCTCCATCGAAGCATGCGCAGGCGTCCATACAATCCTTACTTTTCTGGCAGGAGATTTGGTTGATATCATGCGGTGCGTTTCTGGTGCCACCCAGCCCGACCTGAAGCTCCTGCACGCTTCTTGAGAGGCTGTTACGACGACCGTGGCTTCCGTCTGCGTCAGGGCCAGTGCCCCAGCTAGCTCCTCCGCTTCTTTGGTTGATGCGGTTATTACAATGGCACTGAGAAGAAGCTCTGTCTTTGTGGTGACTACCACTGTCTTTGCTCTTCTACCACGAATTGTGGCTGCATCTGTGTAGACTGTTTCCGGGAGGGTGCCGTATTTCTTGTCTAAGGCTTTCACTCTAGCTTCTTGTCGAGCGCAGTGGTGAACCGGATGCATGTTCTTTGGCAGTGGGTCGGATAAGATACTATACCGCCACCGCTCAGGAAGCTGCTTGTTCGGCTTCACGTCTGGGAAGCTCCATTTGATTCTGTTTAACAGTTTTTTGGCCAGTTTTTGTCATTGCAAGGCGCGCTTTCTGGCTGGAGAGGTGGCCCTCTATGAGCTCGTCTACCGTGTTGTGCAGGCCCATGCGTAGGACCTTATCGTTTGACGCGCTCATGGGGATCCCAGTGGTTTGCTTTGTGGCTTTACGGATGAGGGCGTTAAGTTTTTCCGTATCTGTCTTGGTTAGAGTCATGTAGGGCACTGCGTATGTTAGCCTCGATAGAACAAAGGCCTGGACACGACGGATGGTCTCGTCTTCTTTTATGCCCCGGTGTCTACTTGTGACTGTACTAGTCATGTGCACAACTTGTTCGGTCGTTCTGGTAAGGCGCTGGAGCATTATGTTCCATTTTGTATCCGCTTGCACAAAAAGCCCAAGCACCCTGATGGAGCTGCAGGGCGTAATTTTGTGTCCCTGTAAATTTATTTCGATGTTGTCCTTGTCATTTTTAGTGCGACGACGCCGGACCACCAACAGTTCTGATTTCTGTGGGGAACACTCGAGTCCACTTTCCTTTGCGTACTGCTTTACAGCATCGGCACTTTGCTGCAGGCAGTCTTGAAGTCTCCCGAGTGAGTCAGTGCCAGTCCAAATTGTTATATCATCTGCGTAGAGCGCATGCTTTAAATTTGGAGCACTCTCGAGCCTTGCCAGTAGAACCAGGAGCTTGATGTTAAATAGGAGCGGGGAGAGGACCGAGCCTTGGGGTATACCTCTACTTCCGAGGGTGATAAGATCTTAGGTGATATTGCCGATTTTGAGTGTGGCTGGACACCCATGTGCAGACCGTCACGAGAGACGGTCTTGCAGGCGCCCAGCAGGCGCCCAGGATTGCCGCCTGCCATCCATTCGTAGCGACATCCCAGAATGCTCGTGAACAACAGTTGCCACCTTATCCTTCTATTCAAGGTGCACAGCCCGGCGTCCACGAAACAAGGTCTTCAGAGCTGCCCCTTCAGCTTACGCCAGGAGTTTGCACTCTTTTCGGTGACACCGAAGTGGCACTAGTCGGACATGTTGCGTTGGCTTTGGCATACGCAGAACGTTTCTTTTAAATTATGTGGGAAACTGGCACGAAGTGGCCAAATTTATTTTGCGCAACAAAATAGCATCACACAAACTGACAGCGAGAGAAACAACAAAACAAAGATGGCGGTGCGTCTGAGTTTGATGTTGGTGGCGGTGATACCTTTGCGGTTTGCAAGGGCCTGGTGGGCTGCCTGGTTGCCAGACGACAACTAATATTAGACCGATGAGCGGTATACACGTCGATGAGTGGTTATTCGGCCAATGGTTCGGCCAATCTCGAACTATATTTCAACTTATACGGTACCGGTAGAACATTTACGTGGCCAATTCAAAGTTTTGCGAATTTTGTGAAGTAGATACATAAAGCCTCATTGCTCCCAATTCCGGCCAATGGCCCAAGAAGGCATGTTCCACAATGAAACGAGCAACAATAGCCACTTTTGTTCTTACACTCGGAACGGTCTCGGACAGCACATTGGGTAAAGCAAAAGACGCTGTACAGCGAGGCCATAGGTATCCTTTTCGAACACCCGCCATATCAATCGCGGGTAGGAAGCAAGCTGAAGTCAAACGTATTAAAACGCACAAGCAAGAACAAACAGATGGTCATCGAAGTGTTTGCTTTTCCCACACCCTGAATCACTGCAGCATATATTTTTGTTCTCAACTAATTACCCCGCCTTATTTCTGGCAATAAGTTCGTTCGGTGGTAGACATCACGTTGTATTCATCGTGGTACAGAGCGAAATGTCTCACCGTTCCTGATTATCCTGGCGATGAGGACTTTGAAACTGTACTCCTGCGTGGGCTCAGCGGGATGTGGTGATCAAGCACAGGTAGGTAACGCCATGGCGCCGGAAGGTGCTAAATCAACATTTCTGTTGAACTTTTGTTATTTCCAGCTCTTTCATGAGCAGTATAGAAAAGCAGCTTACAAGCCGTTGGCGTAGGATGAAAGCGAGGTTGTACATGCCCGAAGTATTTAAATGATTTAGAAGCAGCGCGGTTTCACGATAACACAAAGAAAAGAACCAGACAAGACGACCGTTGTTTCTAAACCATGTTGCAATGCCAACTCGCCCAAGTTTCTATCATGCTTTAATGAGTTGTACAGTATAAACGTGCAAAACAACAACTGGTGTATGCTTATTTGAATTGGTTGATTCGGTTTCAGCCCTGCAAGAATGCGCCTCCGCATTTGTGAACCAGCAACCCTCTTTTACTTTTTAAATAGCACTTACATTTAACAAAAAAATGGGCCCATCTCCCCGCGAGGGGGACTCGAATAAATGCGTCGCATAGGGGGTGGGTGTATTGCGTTAACGTTTAGTGTTTGGGGAGTTGGTGGTAGTGAATGCGTTGTATCAGCAGCTTCTTGACGTAGTTTGAATGAGTCAAGAATATAAGGCGCGTTCGTAGCCTCCCATTCTGTGTCGGCTTTGTGGCGCAGTGGGTAGAGCACCATGTACATTGCGTTCCGCCCGCAGGGTCGAGGGATCGAAACCAGGTGCCGGGTAGTATTTTTTTTTATATAGTGTAGGGGGAAGGGTGCGGACTACGACTACGGACGTCAACGCGGGTGACATCGTGAGTTACTGAAATGCTCTGCATTTAAAACAGGAGGGGAGGAAGCTTCAACAGCAAAGTGAGTTGAGCTGAGTGCCACTGTAGCCGACCAGGATTTTTGTTTAAATTGCGATAGTATGCCCTTTGGCATAACGTCCTACAGGTACAAGTTGACACCCGTTTCCCGGAGGAAGTCCAGAAGACAGCGGTGGTGGGGCCCCCACAGCCAATGTTGGAGATCGGGGAGTCTCCCAGGATGCAGGCCTATGCCTCGGCAGGAAGGAAGCTGAAGTCAGACGTATTAAAACACGCAAGCAAGAACAAACAGATGGTCATCGAAGTGTTCGCTTTGCCCACACCCTGAATCACTGCAGCTTATATTTTCGTTCTGAACTAATTAACGCGCCGCATTTCTAGAACTCATGTTCGTTCGGTATTTTAATGGGCGTTGTCAAAAAAAAACGGCTACGACGACGACGGTTTCCTCAGAAGGGGGCAACAAAAACCAGATTGTGACGATGATGAAGATGATATTACCTTTATTTGCCCCAAACTGCTTCAAAGGAAGAAGGGGGAGTGTGAGTCTTCCTGGATTCCTCTCCATCGGATGGAAGCCGGCAGCCTTTGGGCGCGAGAGGCATCTTCGGCCAATTGGACGACGTTGATCCGTGTTTCGGTGACGGAGCTAGGCAGAAAGGCCTCCCACTGCTCCGAACTGGTAATGCGTAAGTGCGCTTGTAGATCAGTAACGCTATAATTGGTGTAACATGCCTCTGAATGGAGGTTGCGCTTGGTATGCTCAAAGAGACGAACACAGGGGAAAACGCACACAGGAGAGATGGGGAAGAGAAGTCGCAAGGGTATGACTTCCGTTCCTCATCTCTCCGGAACTTGTTTCCTTCTGTTTCTTGTATATATGTTGTCGCCTTTTCAGAATAAATCAGTTGTTACTGCGCCGTCTTCTCGTGGAAGTCCACGTTTGTTCCTGCGTGCGTGTCTGTGAGCATACCAAGCGCACCTTCCCTTCAAACGCATCCTCGTAGAGTTGGTGGTTGAGCATCCCAAGCCGCATAATTACGCGCCGCTTCACTCCATAGATCCGCACGGGACCTTTAGGATGCCTGAAGGACTTTCCAAGCATGACGAAGTGGTTCTTCACCGTGTGCGGCTAAATGGCGCTTACACCAATTACTTTCGATTCAAGACGAAACAGGCCGCTTCCCCCTTGTGCACTCTTTGTGACGTGCACGAGGACTTGAACCACGTGCTATGTGAGTACGCGGTATAGAGCCGCCAGAAGGTCCCTTTTAGTGTCCTTGGGTCTTCCGCTGTCTAGAGGCCTAACTCTCAGTGACGTGCTAGGCCCTTGGACCAACTCTAAACGGCATCTCGAGCGACAAAAGCTCTACTGTCTTTCCTGCGAAGCACAGGACTTGATCAGACTCTTTAAACAGGACCGTGACCTGCGGGTTGTGCTGCGCACCCCAGAAGTCGGAGCTCCTCATCGCGCAGCCCAGAAGACGCAAGAACGATGCCGAGCCGAATGTGGTCGTTACCATCGACGGCGTAGACGTCAAGCCCACGCAGCAGCTGCGCATCCTCGGTCTCTTGCTACAACGAGACGGCAAGGCTACAGCGGCCATTGCTAAGATCAAGATGGCCTCCGAACAGGTCACCGGAATGATCCGACGCGTTGAGAACCGGAACAGAGGACTTAAAGAAGACGACGCCTTCCGCCTGGTCAGAGCGTTCATCGTGTCGCGCATCACCTACTCGGCCCCGTACCTCCAGCTAACGAAGGCGAACAGGAACACGCTAGACACGATCATAAGGAAAGCCACCAAGACGGCTATGGGCCTGCCCCAGTACTCGTCTACGCAGAAGCTGCTGGACATGGGGGCACATAATACGGTAGACGAGCTCATAGAGGCTCATCGTTCCAACCAGAGAGTGCGACTGAGCCAGACTGAGCACGGCAGAGCAGTCCTTCGGAAGATTGGTTGGCCCATCGAACCACAGATACCCAAGCACCCTCTACCTCCGCCGTGGAGGAAGCGCTCAAGACCAAGCCCCTGCCGCGCAATATGCAGGCCGGCAGAGGAACGACGAGAGGCGTGCCGCACGGGCACAGGCACTCGCCCGACAGCTGGAAGCAGACCCCCGGGTCCTCTACGTGGACGCCTCACTTCCCCAGCACAGCAGCAAAGCAGTGGCCGCCGTCACGACCATCGACAAGCTGGTGACCAGCGCGTCGCTACCGGACGACAGATGCCAGCCAAGCAGAAGAGATGGCCATCGCTCTCGCCCTCACGCACGGAGACGTGCATATGATCGTCACTGATTCCAAGACGGCTTACGGCAACTACCGCAAGGGGATCGTCTCCCACGCGGCCATGGCAATTCTCGCAAAGCGCAGCCCACCGGGACGAGACGTAGAGCTCGTGTGGGTTCCGGCACACTCGACAGTGGAAGGCAACGCCCTCGCCGACCACTACGCCCGCGATCTAGCAGACCGGGCCGAGGACGAGTCGGAGCTACCGCACCCAGTTACGAGCTACCGCGAGATTACCCACGCTGTACAGGAGCGCCAGGTGCAGGCTTCCCGTGCCGCACCAGCAACTCGACCGCAAGCAACAAAACAATAGTGCGCCGCGCACAAGCGGGGTCACTGGCGCACCCAGCTTTATTGAACAAGATGTTCCCGGCAGAACACGACCCCATCTGCCCGTTCTGCAAAAAGACGGAAGGCACCCTGCCGCACATACTGGCGGAGTGTAGCTCAAGAATCCTCTACCTTCCCTCCCCCTTCCCCTTCCCCCCCTACCCGAGCGATGGGAGATCTTGATGTCCAGCCCCGACCTGTCGACGCAGCAAGAGCTCGCGTCCAGGGGCCAGGAGCTATTGGACTCATATGGGACTCGTGACTAGGGTTCCACCCCGTCTGACGCCTGCGAGCGTCACCTGAAATGGGCTCAGCGAAGGTTGTTTCTCTCTCTCTCTTTAAACAGGACTCTCTTAATGAGCGCGTTATCTTCATCACAGTCATTATCATCATCTCTTCATCGATTTCATTTTTTTATACATCTGGTGTAGCTAGCTAGGCGCCTTGGCCAGGTTAACCTCACCAGTATCATTAAAGACTATTCTCTCTCTCCCTCTCCCAAGCCCATATCATGTGGGCCAGTGTGGCTGCCTGTGTTCACCACGTTCAGTGATCTTTGTAGAGTTCGACATATATATGGCTGAACGTTGCCGGGTTAGGGAATGCATTCAACTGTAGCTTACGCCAAAGTACAGAATGACGTCTGTCAAGCGTGGTATGGGTTGCGGGATAATTTTGGCGCTACGGGTGCTTGATGTCTCGGTAGATTACCAGCCCCCTGGTCCGAGTCAACAGCATCGACAAGTATGTCCCGGAAGTATCCCCTATTCAGGCTATGAACGTGGTTGAACTTCGAAGCCAAACCAGTGCACGACACAAAACACAATAGAGCTGCAGTGCGAACAAGTGCACGGAGGAAAACACAATTGTTTGCAATTTCGCTTCAGCATACTGAGTTATTTGACTGGGTCAAACGTGGAAGAACTGCAGCTTTAACCTTGCCGACAATCATGAGGCTGTCCATTTCACGACGGCACCGCAATAACAGCTAGCAACGCTGAAACCTTCGACATTCCGTTTTTCAGCCGTAATCCAACGTAATAAACGTTAAACGAATGGCACCTAGGAGAACAGTTTAGAGTACACAAGATTTATTAAGAACTCAGTTCGAACGAACCGGCAATCATTTATTTGGACGATTCGTCGATTGCTGCTTCACCATTGGTTGCGTACTCGTCTTCGGTTGTTCCCCACCGTGCGTCACCCGTGGAGACGTTGCGGTGTCCTTGTTGTTCCTCCAGGATGTCCTGAATGTTAACGCCTACAACGCCGGTATAATTGTCGTCTCTCGTCGAGGTCACCGTACCGCGCTGCATTAAAGAAACAAATATGAACAGAAGAAGCGGTCTTTTCCTTTTTGATCGGTTGCTGCTGGAAGCGCGAGCGTAGTGCAGGCGTACCAAACGAAATGTCATTCTCGGCAGCTTGCAGGGGATATAACTACTTTGCCATTCCCTAGCTGCGACTTTATTGGGGCAATCAGGCTGCAGGAGTGCTCCACTGCGCAACAGCGAAAGCCCACACCCGATGTGCGCAAACATTTTGCATTTCTTAATTTGTTTAAAAGGTCCGGCGCCTGCAAATTGTTAATAATCGACAAGTGTGACCGCAGGAGCTGCTCAGTGGCTAAGCCTTTTTCTGCTGACCACAAGTGGCCTCGATCTCCCTTCCCCACGACCGTTTTTGTGAATTATAGGGAAATCGAGAACGTCCGTGTATCCAGATTTTGATCCCCGTGTAATATCACCAGCTGAAGAAAATAACTCTGCCGGTTTGCAACATAAACAGCGCCTCGGAGCAGAATATAGCACGGGGCATCAAATGCGGCAGTTTTCTTTAAATGTGTTCACACGGAAAACAACAAAAAGAAAAGGCGAATCACGTTGTTTTAAAATATTACGCAAAAAGTAAGTAAAACCGAATAAGTAAAAAAAAGCACCAACACGTGGATATTGCTCTATACTTTTCTTTGCCCTGCCTTTTACAACCAATTTAAACGTGTCATCGATGCGAATGAAGTGAGTTCCGTGGTCAGTTTTTGAGGACAATACAGTGGGCAAGTTTCGTTTTTTAGATACAAATAACAACAGATATGTCAGGGAAAACTGCTAGGTGCGCACTTAATCCCTTGGCAAGAAACTGCAGCCCCCGGCCTTGTCTTGGAAGCAGAAACCGTAATAAATCAGAAGACATGTGCTGAAAGGCAGGCTGGTACATCACACTGCCCCATTCTCCCAGCGATCATCTTTTCTGCTTGTTTTGCACTATTGTCGCTTTAAGATCTGCTTTTTTTCGAGGGTGCACTTGCTACTGACTGCCCAAGTCACTACATTACTTCTACTGCTACTCGTTCCGGAGGGGAAGTACTGCTGTGGACGAAGTAAAGAGCGTTTACCCAAAAAAGTCCCACCTCATGCTCGACGCGTCAAATTTCCCTTTCATTTTCCCACAGCATAATCTGTTATAAGATTCCGCGACGTAGCACACGGAACGATGTCCGGGGGTCAGGCGGTACGATGACATACTGATTGTAATGCACACATCCGTTATAGCTATCGCAAAAGGAATTGCAGGGGTCAGGGCAATAATGCAGTGACTGAGCGTTAACTAAATCTTACTTTTAAAGTGTGGCTAACACATTCGATAAGATGACAGCTAACAAAGTATTGGTGACGAGATAATCTAATTCATTGGTACTATTTATGTGCCTGTTGTAGGATTTTCTGTTTTGTTACAAATATAAAAAATGTGCGCCATTAATATTAAGCGCTGGGATTTGAACGCGCCAGTGCGCAAGCCTAAAGTTAAGGCTTCAAGGTTAGCGTGATGGGCGATTCCATAGCTACGATTGGGATTTCAATAAAAAATTAAAGGGCAGAAAATATATCCAACCGTCATATCTATTGGCGGTGGCTTTTTTTATAGGACAACATAAAGTCTGGGCGAGAAAGTAGGTGGTAAATCGTCGCCACTTCATCTGTTTTTCTAACATCTCGTATTTGTTTATTTAAAGTTTGCTTTGCAATTGCGCCACTGCCCTTGAGGAACAGCAGCATTTTAATTTTTTGTTTGTATTTTGATTTGACTTTCGTTTTAAACTACTAAATGTTTTTGTTTTCTAATTTTAGTGATAATTAATCTCATCGAACCGGTTCGCGAACCGGTTACGTACATGATTTTGTCGAACTGGAACTGAACCGGAACGAAATGATTTCGCCGGAACCAGAACCGCAACCGAACCGGTATTTTTTCGGTTCGACACACCGAAATTATATATATATATATATATATCGTAAAGGCGCGAAGACACGAAGTAGTCCTACAACTCGACGTACCGTGAGATAGCCCAGGCGCAAATCATTGCTGGGAGCCCTGGTCACGTACAGGACGATCATCCCGGCGATCACCCCGACGAGGATCACCATAATAATTCCCGGTAGGTTTCGCTGGAAACAGGTCTTTTCGGGTTCCGGTACGGGGATGTACGATATTTCGGTCTTGCTCATGAAGCTCCCCGTCTTACGGGCGTACCTGCGAGAAAGAATAGATAGAAAACTCCAGGTGGGGCCCGTGCTCGTACTTTGAGAATTTTCGGACCGCGGTGCCTGACGTCTATCATGCCACATGCGTACGCGCTCTGTTGTGCTTGCAACAGGAATAGATTAGTCCTGGTGCGTGTCGTTTTCGCGCTCACCGTGAAATCAGTCTGTTTCCTGAACATAGCCTAGACCCCGCACGTGATTTTGGGGGAATAAAATCACACACCCCTCCGTCTAACGACGACGATGGTTGAACGCCAAGGTTTCTGGTTACAGATTCTTTGGTTCGCAAATAACATACTGCCAGTAGGGCAACGGTCTAATTAGTGTCGCAAGATGGCGGCGATGGGAGCAGTCAGCTGATTTTACCCAACCGGTCGAACCGCTTCCGCTCACTGGCTAGCCAGAGTCACTGTAATTATTAATAATAATTCTGGCTAGTCAGTGAGCGGAATTGGTTTGTCCGGTTGGGTAAAAATCAAGACTGACTGACCCGTTTGCAGTTGCGAAACGACACCAGCGAGTATTGCTGTACTGGATGGGAGCAGTCTGTCTGGATTTTTACTCAACCGGCCAAACCGCTTCCGCTCACTGACTAGCCAGAGTGATTAGAATAATTACAGTGAATCTGGCTAGTCACTGAGCGGAAGTGGTTTGGCCGGTTGGGTAAAATCAACTATGACTGCTCCCGTCGCCGCCATCATGCGACACTAATCAGACCGTTGCCGCGAGTGTGTGCCACTCTGGATGTACGCACCACTTTCCCACAGTACCCACAGCAACTCTAAGGTGCTTCCTCCGTAGGCCTAATATTTGGGTTTTGGGGTGTACGGCGCGAATCGGTACCTTCTGCTTGGCGTTCGCTTCGACCATGTCGAAACGGAGCAATCGGGTAGACGCCGGCTTCATAACGGGAGGGACCGAGCTTCGATTCCGGCCACGGGGAGCGTTTTTTTAGGGGCGAAGCAACTGAGGACCTCCCTTTGTCCGTGGCTTGTCCCTTGGCGTCCGTGTACACAGTTTGCGCATGCGCGAGGAACATTGAATTGGATAGGATTTGATTGGATTAGATTGGATAGGATTGGATTATATTGAATTGTATCGGATTGGGTTGGATTGGAATTGTATATAGTGTACACACGCGTTGCCACTCATTTACATGTGCGAGTGGGCAATGCTACGGGGGATTTACGGTAAGAACGACCTCCTGTGCTTCCCCCACTCGTCATGATTCACTTCGTGGAGATGCGTTAATTTTTTTCTTCTTTCACTTAACCCCCGACTATTCATCATAATGGTCGGAGAAATTTGGCTTTCCTGCAGGGCGTATTGTCGGCCAACGGCATCAGTAAGGACACCAAAGCTTCGCTTTAAAAATTTGTATAGCACACGGAAGGGCCGTCCCGTGAGACGCGACGGCGGCGCCCTGATTTCAGCGTTCCCTTCCTGGTGTAAAAACAGGCTGTGGGTGCTATCCCACTGAAAGGTGTTGGAGATGACGCCCGTCGAGAACGAAGCCCCATGCCACATGCAAAGCAAACTGGACACGTAATGGCGTGAGCATCGACGCCTAGTCCTGAAGGAGATAAGGGGTACGAGGGGATGAAGGGCACAAGCCGATAGAGTATACACTTGCAGAACAAGAACAAGGGATTAACTAAGGTAAGTGCAACTGCGTCTGCGCAGATAATCACCCATAGGCATGGTTATAGTTAGTGGGAGCATTTAAGGCCACGAACGATTCATGTGCGCAGCGCATTCGCCTACAGTAGTTTCCGTAAGAGTTTTTTTTTTTTGTTGTTGTTGTTACAAAACGTGATGAACAAAAAATGGCAGCACCTCCCCTCCGTGGATGATGGCGATGGTGACGGAGTACAGGGACTCGACATGACATCCAAGTTGCGCCTAGAGTGACATCGGATTTACTCCCCGACCGTCACTCAATTTGAGCCGTGAGTTGCACCTTGATTATTCCCTAAATTAAACTGCAACTCGCGGCTAAAATCGAATTTTGCTTGATTTTCTCTTGATGGTGGTGTCTCGCACGGATGGACGCGGTTGGACATTGGGAGGTCCTCCGCACCGTTACAGAGTAAGCCGCTTGACTCTCGGGTAATGAATCTCGGTTAATAACTCACGGTCGTAGCCCAAATCCGACGTGGTCTAGTGGCTAGGATACCTGGCTCTCAACGAGGAGACCTGGGTTCGGATTCCCGGCGTCGGAACCAAGAAAAGGAAGAAAAAAACGGTCGTAGCCCGATGGGTAAGACGACTGACGAACTTTGTCTGGTCTACCGGACACAGGCTCGAGTCCTGCCGGGGCCTGTGTGATTTTTTGCGATTGTAAATGCTATGTGCACGGACGCGGACGGACATTATATTATATTATATAATGTATTATAGGAGTGTGTTCGTTAGGCTTTCCCATTTTGTGTGTTAAAAAAATCATGAACTGAGTTGAAGTGTGGGACCCACCTGTCGAGAGCATAGTCATAGACGTCCTTCTCTGGCCCCACCTCAAGGTCCACCACGGACTCTCTGGGCTGCTGGCTCGCGACAACCCCACCGGCTACGTCTTGCAGCTTTGCCTGGGATTGCTTTCTGATGGGGAGCTCTTGCCCTTCTGTCGACATGCGGCGCTTGAGGGAGACCACGTTGGCGGCTGACTTGCGGGGTTCGACACTGCTGCTTGGTCCTGGAGCTCCGGTGTTTTTTGCCTGCTTGCCGCTCGCCTCCATTGCGCTGCTGCGTTTTGAAGCCTGTCTGTCGGCTGCTTGGCTCTGTTTCTTTATGAATGGCACTGCGCTTGGGAGGCCCCAAGGTCGCTGACTGGATCGAAATCCCGAGCTGCTGCTGAATTTGGTTGGTTGGTTGGTTGCCTCAGACCATGGCACATACCCACGCGGGGGATTGGCCAAGAAGCTTTGTACCTAATCAGGATGTGAGCTATATTATTTTAGATCCAAAACTTAGAAAAGGAAATAAGAACAGAATTTTTAAATATGTAAAATATGAAAGTAGCATTCAGGAAGAAAAATGCGATAATAGTGAACGTTTAGCTGGCTAGCAGGAAAACCGGCCTGTCGCCGCCACATAAAATGAAGGGCAGACACAACATCCCTGTGGCAAATTCCTAGGGCGGAAGCGCCTAGTGACAGGACCTCAGGAACTGGATAGCGGAAGGTGAAGGCGTCTAAAGGTTGACTCCAGATGCATGTGTCGCATTGGGGAGAAGCGGCGGCAGTTAAACATGAGATGTTCTATATTTTCCAGTTCGTCGCAGAAAGAGCATTGCGGAGATGGAGCCAGACGAGATTTATAAATGATAAAAATTTAGTCGGGGAATTTTGCACCCAAGTTTAGTGATTGCTACCTCGCATAGTCTTGTTTCACAAAACATCGCGTTCCATGCATGACGAAGGTGGCTATAATCTCTAGGAGATAGAATGGCGTCATGCTTATAAGCCTGGAGTAGTTGTAGACGCCTAAATCTCGCCCCCAATAAAAACTATCATTTGGACATTGCACGACCACAGGGCCACCAAAGACATGCTGGCTAATTGATCAGCCACTTCATTGTATGAGATTCCTGCATGTCCTGGAACCCACACTAGCCGAACCTCACAAAGCTGATGAGAACCAAAAAATCGGAATGTGCGGATAGTTGGAAAATCTCTTTCGGGTGTTAATGAGGAACACACAGAGAGGGAGTCAGAACGCATAACAACATGGGAAAATCTATGCTGAAGTTTTTGAAGAGCCAAAATTATTGCCAATAGTTCCGCCTGCAAATATATGTGGAATCAGGTAACCTTTGGAGACACGCACCTTCTTCTCCACAACTGATGATGATGCCCTCAAAGTTTTTCGCACGTACCCACAAAGGGGGATTGGCCAGGGCTAAATCACTTATTGAGATTCGTGAGGACCTCAAAATACTCATTTATTTCCGCAAAGAAAGAGGCCGAAATGAAAGTTTGTCATGATTAAAACACCCAATTACCAATTAATTAGTACCCTTCAGCGGCTCAAGCAGAAAGAAAAGCTTGAATACAGTATATATATATATATATATATATTGTGAGCAGCAATCTGTTACTTGATACACTGTGTGTAGATCATCTGGCACTTACCACGATCATGTGTCATACCTCATCTCCTTCTGCTAACCATCCACATCATCATTCCCTGGTTTTCGTGTTGTGGGCTGGTGCTCCGAATAAAAGTTCGGCGTCGACCGTCTCCGAGGCGTCTGCCGTGTGCCCTTGGCGTGTCCAATATATATATATATAATATATATAGAAAATTAAGGCTTGCAGTCTAGAAGCCTCGGAAAGCAAAGGGGAGGTTGTGGTGGGTCATAGAAAGAGGTGAAGAATTTTTTGAGTCGAAAAGAAAGTGGAATTTCTGTCTTATTTCACGGAGCCCCTCATTTCCCATTTTCTGATTCGCTATATATATATATATATATATATATATATATATATATATATATATATATATATATATATATATATATATATATATATATATATATATATATATATAATATGCATGCCTCAACTTTGATGATCCAATACCCAATAGATACTATAAGTGGAAAATGAGTCAACCCCAAACGCTCAAAAGGGTCCTTCAAAAGCAGTTGTCTAAAACGAGGCACGCGGCTTCTTCGTCATTCCCTAACATCTTGTCCACGTGTAAACAGAGATTATGTATGGACCGCGATGTAACTGCGGTTCAAAAACTGTAGCTAGGGCCACTAAAAAAGCTGTCCTGAATTCACGCTGTGAACGTGCTGAGTGATAACTTCTATTGTTGATTTGATTTGATTGTAGCTAGGGCCACTAAAAAAGCTGTCCTGAATTCACGCTGTGAACGTGCTGAGTGATAACTTCTATTGTTGATTTGATTTGATTGTAGCTAGGGCCACTAAAAAAGCTGTCCTGAATTCACGCTGTGAACGTGCTGAGTGATAACTTCTATTGTTGATTTGATTTGATTGTAGCTAGGGCCACTAAAAAAGCTGTCCTGAATTCACGCTGTGAACGTGCTGAGTGATAACTTCTATTGTTGATTTGATTTGATTGCGGAGGTTAATGCGCCGACGCTACACAGGCGACTGTCTGCCTGAAAAACTTTATTGCTGATATATACAGGGAAGATGTTTGAAGTGGCCCGGAGGGCACCACCTCTCACAATCACTAGGTGGGCTTCTCATTACAGAAGCTCATTGGCGATCGCCACGGCTCGGGCTCGGTCGACCAGGGCCTTCTGGCTCACTACGTCGGAGCAGCCGAGCAGGGCTGCCTCCCAGTCCTCCCGGGTGGGGTTGGGTTTTGGGGCGAGGTTCGGAGTTGATTGGCATGCCCGCACCATGTGGAAGATGTCCGATGACTTCTCCGCACAGTACGGGCATTGTCCTGTATAGGCAGGACGCGCCGTAGTGGAGGGCTCCGCATTAATTTTGGCGACCTGGCGATATTTAACGTGCGCCGAAATCTCAAACACACGGGCGTTCTCCCTTTTCGCCTCCATCAAAAGCTTCTATCGTCATCCTTGACGAGCGAAGAAACTACCTGGAGGCCACTTTTAAACGATGGTCAGGAACACGTGGGCCGTGGCGGCATTTTGTCTGCTTCACAAATTCGAATTGTGAGCTGATCACCACGACGCCTGCCATTGCTCAAGACGAGTTAAGGCAATCCCTATCTCAGAGCAGGAAGTTTCTCTACTATACCACGTGGTTGAGGACTGCGGCCGGTGTGCCGCGCCATTTGCATGGATCTGCATTTTCATGAACGGCTGCGTTGAAGACGCGGCGTTAGGAACGGAGTCTAGACAGAGGACGGGGCGCAATCAAAACCATTTACTAAAACACAACATGGATATCTACATGTGTGCTACGTGACCTTACAACAGACATCACCGGTTGAGGCGCATAGCACCACACTCGTATTTCTCCCTGATAGGAGACACCACAAGAATACCTCTCTGAGGAGTGTCTATGGCGTAAGACGTGGTTCGGGAAGGTTTGTACTCTGCGTTGATTTGAGGATTGTCGGTGACTGGAAGCGAGATGCACCAGGGCAGCTTCTAGCGACTGAAACGGTAGTGATGGCTGAGTTCGTGGTATGTGACAAGTCTGTCCCAGGGGGCGAGTCTTCCTCACAGGCTTCCCGGTAGGCCGAACCGCTGGCTGCCTCGTGTGCAGTCTCGTTCCCCGGAACGGAACATGGAGCCTGTTGAGTGGCGAAGTGTGCTAAATATAGCGTACGACACCAATCAAAATTAAACGTGCCGCCGTTTAAACGACTGCACGAACACAAATCACATGGTAATCTACGATTATCATAGTTTTCTGAAAGCGAAGCAGTTTAGCAATTCGTTGATTCCGGCGTTTCACAAAACTTAGTATAACAGTATAAAGAAAAGAAATCACCGGTATACTGGCAGGATGCGAGCCTGTGTCAGGTAGACCAACAGAGTTAGAGTCCATAGAGTCCGTCGTCTTACCCACTCGGCTACGACCACGAGTTACTACCCAATAGTCAAACGGCTACTCACTCGGCTATAACTGTGGAAGGAATCACGCCACCTGCTTGAGACAGAACACGTGATAGGGTACACGTTGGAACTGCAGGGGCCTAGTTTAAGTGTGCACGTTCCGTTCGTTCGTTCGTTCTGCCTCTTCAATTTGCTGCTTCCTCGCCATTATATAAACAAACTTGGAGTAAAGGTCCTTGCGGCCGCTAAGAATAAGAAAATCAGATGCAATCGTGGACTTAAAACACCATGATGGTCGTAAAGGTTGCGTACAGCTTCGCTATCTTGAAGGCTTACGTGTTAGTGTAAGCTTCCTTCATTTTTTAGCTCGATGCAGCTCGGAAGGCTTACAGCTTTAACTTACCAGACCAACATGAGGCTTGTCCATCTAATGGTGGCACCGGGGTCCTGCTGCAACAGCTAGTAACGGTGATATTGTAATTTCATTTGCACCCGTAATGCAACGTTGTAGATGCCTAATGAATGGCATCTGCGTGCAGAGTTTAGAGTATAAAAGATTCAATGGGAAACGCGTTCGAGCGAATCAGCAATCATTTATTCGGGCCGCTCTTCGAGTGGTGCTTCAGCATCGGCTGCGTCGTCGTCTTCGGTTGTCCCTAGCCGTGCGTCACCTGTGAAGACTTCGAGGCGCCAGTTTCGTTCCGCCGCGGCGTCCGTGGTATTAACGCCCACAACGCCGGTATAATTCTCGCCTCTCGTAGAGGGCGCTGTGCCCGGCTGCATTTGGAAAGGAGCAGCAGAAGGAGCGCGCTAGATTTGAGACGCTTTACAGAGACATATTATCACGGAGTATGCACACAAATTATCACGGAGTATGCAATAGAAGTCAGAGGTAAGATCGCTAGACAGGATACTGGTAAACTTTCCCAGGATACGAAAGATTTAATTAGGAAATGGCAAATCATGACAGTCTTCACCCCAGCTGAGAGAATAGAACTAAGCAGAGCTTTCGAAGTTTAATCAAAAAGCGCAATATAGCTGACATGCGGAAGTGTAATATGGAGAGGATTGAGCAAGTCTAAAGAAGGGATTGTGAAAGCAGTGAAGAGGCATCTAGCCATAGGAAGAATCAGATGTATGCACTTAAAGACAAGCAAGGCACTGGCATCACAAATAGGGATAAAATGGTTGTTGTAGCCGAGGAGTTCTATAGGGACCTGTACAGTATCCGGGACATCCAGAATAATGCCGAACGAGACAGTAGTTCAGAGGAGATAGACATCCCACCAGTAACGACCGAAGAAGTGAGGAAGGCTTTGAAAGAAATGAAAGGGGGCAAAGCACCTGGTGAGGATCAGATAACAGCAGACCTCTTGAAGGATGGCGGAGAAATTGTACTTGAAAAACTGGCAAACCTGTATACGCAATGCCTAATGACCCCGAGTGTACCGGACTCCTGGTAGAACGCGAACATCATCGTAATCCGTAAGAAAGGTGACATGAAGGACTTGAAAAATTACAGGCCGACCAGCTTACTCTCAGTCCTCTACAGGGTGCTTAGCAAGGTAATTGCTAATACAATTGCTCAAGTAGGGTTTCGTAAAAGCTATTAAACAATAGATCATATTCACACGATCAATCAGGTGATAGAGAAATGCCTGGAGTATACTCAACAGCTATATACAGCCTTCATAGATTATAAGAAAGCATTTTGCTCAGTCCAAACCTCAGAAGTCATTCCGGTATTGCGGAATCAGGGCGTAGACGAGCATTACGTAAGGATACTAGAGGATATCTACAGTGGGTCCACAGCCACTATCATGCTCCATAAGGAGAGCAGTAAAAATACCTATAAGGAAGGGCGTCAGACAAGACACAATATCTTCAATGTTATTAACAGCATGTTTACTAGAGGTATTAAGAACATTAGGATTGGGAACAGGTGGGAGTATGGGTTAATGAAGAATACCTCAGCAACCTCAGATTTGATGATGACGCTGCCTTGCTAAGTAACTCGGGGGAGGAATTGCAAAACATGATTACCGCACTGGACAAGCAGTAGAATCGTGGGTCTGAGAATTAATATGCAGAAAACTGAAGTAATGCTCAATAACCTCGGATGAGCACAGCGGTTTGAGATAGGCAGCGAGGACAGTGGAAGTGGTAAGCGAATATGTCTACTTAGGTAAAGTAGTGAGGCAGAGATAACTAGAAAGATAAGAAATGGTGGCGTGCATTCGGCAGGTATTCTCAGGTAATAAATGGCAGCCTACCATTGTCCCTGAAGAGGAAAGTGTAAAACAGCTGCATCTTACCGGTACTCACCTAGGGGGCAGAAACTTGCAGGCTCACTAAGAGGGTTCAACTTAAATTGAGCACGACTCAGCGAGCAATGGAACGGAGGATGATATAGGTGTAACGTTGAGGGACAAGAAGAGGGCGGAGTGGGTCAGGGAACAAACGCGTGTTAAGGACATAGTAGAAATTAAGAAGAAGAAATAGACATGGGGAGGGAATATAGTGTGAAGGCAAGATAACCGTTGGTCATTACGGGTAACAGAGTGGATCCCTAAAGAAGGCAAGCGTGGCAGGGGGCGGCAGAAAGTTAGGTGGGCAGATGAGATCAAGAAGTTTGCGGGGATAAATTGGTCGCATATAGCACAGGGCCCTGGGATAATGTGGGATCGTTAGGGAAAGGCCTTTATCCTGCAGTGGCGTAGACAGCATGATGATGATGATGATGATGACGACGACGACGACGATTATGATGATGATGATGATAACAAACTGTCGCGAGGGTGCAACTCGGGCACAGCGAACGATCGACTATCGCCGGACCACAACTGGGATTCGCAGTCGCGGCCTTGATCGGGTTTCCGATATGCGAAGCGTCAAATGAACTTGCGCGGGGATCCGACTTGCCAACAGAGCTGGTTGCAGTCAACTAAATAAAACCAAAGAGAGCGAAAATGTAAAAAAAGACGACGTCGTCGTTGGATCTATGTTGGAACCATGTCGGTTCCTCCCGGTTCCACCGAGAAAAAAAATGGCAAAAAACTGGAAGCAACCTGAAACGTGTGCCATGAAGCCAAAAGCACGTCGAGTGCCACTGACGTGTCATCGGTTGTTCTCTTAGGACATTGTGAACGATGTTATGCAAGGAGCAAAAAACTGCGACCTGGTTAGAGAGTCCGATCTATCCAAGTCGACAATTTCTACAATTTATAAAGACAGAGGGAAGATCCTGAGCTCCAAGATCAATGCCTATACCGTCGACCAAAAAGCGCAACGGCCCCAAAGACAATTCACAGGACATTTATGCATATATTATGAGCTGTTTTTTTGGCTTTTCAAACTGCTTTTCGGGCAAGGAGTTCTATTCCGGCAAGCGAGCGGTAAACTTCGCTTCACTGCTGCATCCAGCGCCCTGTTATCGACACGCGCCGTCCAGGCGATGTCCGCAGCCGTGTCAGGGCGCCAACCGTATGCTTTCCGCGTTTTCGAGCGCAGAGAACGCTTATTAAGTGCAGGGCACTTTAGGCGCTCACCCTGTCGTCGTAGCTCGCTTGCTGGACCCAAGTAGAGCAACAGGGCGTCCCGTGGTAACGCTGTAGTTCGCGGCGTACCCCAGATCGTCTTCGAAAGCCAAGCGGTTTATACAGACATAAGCGTTCGAAACTCGTGTACCGCTGGCGCTTGTCCTACACGTCCACGTTGTTTAGCACAAAGAAAACTGTAGGTACATTCAAGGCAAAATATACGTAATTAAACCTGCGGCGCCCGCGTTCAATTAGTTAGGAAGGTTCGTTGGATAGTAAGCGAAAGAAGCGGCTCCTGCAAAAAAAAAAAAAAAATAGCGCGTTCGAAATGACGCAGAAAGGCTCCAGCCACGCAAAAAAAAAATGGCGCGTTCGAATTGACGCAAAACAGCTCCAGCATATGAAATTTAAGCAAGCACAAAAAGAACAGAACTCCCGCTGGCGCAGTTTCAGGCAGGGGGCGCGCCAGCACTGCGAAGGCGGGAAACTTGAATTGCATGGGGTGGTAGCAGTGAGCGGATAACGGCGGTACAGCTCATTATGGCGAATCCCTGCTCTTCACTTCCTACAGCTTTCACATTGAGTGGAACAGATTTATTGCACTTATAACAAACTTCGGATATAACGAACAAATTCAGCGAGAAGGTTGAGTTCGTTATAAGGGGACTTGACTGTACAGCAATTATCGCCGAAATAGTAGCAGCTGTGGCAATGCGGGCATGCACACGCGCAGCGAACGCCAACGCGGCACGCCCGTATTTCCAGAAACATGGAGCAATCCTAGAACTCGGCGTACCGTGGATAGACCGGGCTGGAGTCCTTGTTGGGTGCACTAGTCGCGTCCAGAAGGATCAGCCCGGCGACAATCACGATGAAGGTCACCATAAAAATGCACTGCAGGTTGCGCTGGAACCAGCGCCTGTCCGGCTCCGGTGCGGGCATGTACGACATTTCGGCCTGTCCAAGTGGCCTACTGTCTTTCCGGCGTACCTGCAAAAAAAAAAACTGTGGTTGATTTCCGTCATAGGAATCAGTAAGCACGAAAGTGAAATGTGCAGCGAAATCGGCAGCTGACCATGATTTGCGGGTCGGCGGCCTGTCTTGTGGGTGTGCTTAGCGAGCGACGTCCTGCTGGTGGGTCGCTTCGGAAAAGGTGCACTGGCGTCATTTCCGTGACGGATGTGACGTCAGTGAAATCATGATGTATCCCGGTATAAAACACTTTCGCGTTAAAATATAAAACTCGAAAACGAACAAGCCTAAGTATAACGACTCTTTGGTTCGAAAGGTTACTTCCCCGCATGAATACCCTGTGTGCCGCGGTGCACCCTTTACAGGCCGCTTTCTTCGTTATACTGGCGTCACTTCCGTGACGGATATGACGTCACTCAAATATTTGTGTATCCCGGAATAAAACACTTTCGTGGTAAAAGGGCAGGCAGGCCCAGTCGAGGCGACGCCACACGCTCATTTATATCTCGACTTTGAGAATTTTGTGACCGCGTTGCCTGATATCTAACATGCCGCAAGAATACGCGCTCAGTCAGGCTTGCAACTGGTAAACGTTACTTCCGGTGCGTGCCGCTTGGGCGCTCACCGTCTAAAAAATTTGTTTTCCACTACATGGTCTATGTTAGTGTCACTAGATAAGGTTTCACGGTATCGGCACTCTTCCTCTAATATAGTTTTGTGCCACCGCCGTGATCATTGGTCGGTTCGCATCACGTCACATCTGTTTACACTGCGACAGTTCAGGGGCACCGCCATTTGTTGTTTATGCGTTTAGTCGCTCAATGTGGTTAGCATAGCTTGCGCTTCCCCAGCTCTGCGGCTGCGTGCGACTGACGTCGTTCCCAACGCGAATCAAAGATACAGCGACTCGCTGCATTTTCGCTGCAGAAGTGTGTCCGAAGGTGCCGTTTTGTTGCGTCTTCGGCAGTGTTGTTTACAAGCGACCCGGTCAAAAGCAGCAGCGAGGCCGTAGACGCGGCAGTCTGGCAACACTGAATAAACACCATAATGGCCGCCGTTTCTCACTTGCTTGTCTCAATACCAGTTCCTCTGAAAGATTATTTCGTGACTCTAGCCTATGTTTCCGCTCGTTATCTTCGAAACCAATAAAAAACTGTGATTCGATTCCTCTGTCATAGGAATCGGTAAAACACGAGAGTGACATGTGCAGCGAAATCTGCAGCTGAACATTAGCGGGTCAGCGGCTGTCTTGTGGGTGTGCTTGGCGAACAACGCCCTGCTGGCGGCTAGCTTCGGCAAAGGTCTACTGGCGTCATTTCCGTGACGGATGTGACGTCAGTGAAATCCTGGGTGTATCACGGCATAAAACCTTATTTCCGTCGTTAAAATATTAAAACCCGCGAAAACGAACAACCCGAAGTATAACCTACTCTTAGTACTAAAGGTTGCTTCCCCGCAAAAAGACCCTGTTTGCAGGGGTGCACCCTTTACAGGCCGCTTGCCTCGTTCTACTGGCGTCACTTCCGTGACGGATAAGACGTGAGTGATATCTTTGTAAATCCCGGAATACAACACTTCCTTGTTAAAATTTTGGTATCACCTGAGAGGCCAGCACCGCCTCTTGTTTACCAAATAGGCCGCGGGGTGCAATACCACTCTAAAGTGGCAAGAACAAGTGACGTCAGGAGGGAACGTCACGTCCTTCTAGCACTGGTTTGGCGAAGGTCCCATACCACACGCTAAGCAAACCAAGGAGTAATGACGTGAGTCTACGCCTCGTCCTGAGGGAAGGACAGATGGACATCAGCCCAGCTAGTTTATATGCTTACAGAATTCCCCGTTATTAATTTGTCGTCGTTTGCGGGGTTTAACGCGCCGAAGCAACGCGGTCAATGAGGCGCGCCGTAGTGGAGGGCTCAGGATTAATTTTGACCACACTGCGTATACACGGGCGTTTTTGCTTTTCGCCGCATCGGAAAAGCGGGCGCCGCAGCCGGGAATTGAGCCCACGACCTCGCGCCCCCGTTGTTGAGAAAAATAGTTAGCACAGAAAAATAAGATTGCGCCTGCCGCCTACAATCATCCTAGGACAGGGTTACAGTTATTGGAATAATTTCGGCCTACAAATGATTCAAGTGTGCCGCACTGTTTCCTGAGGATCCGCCGTAGAGTTTGAGCTCTACGGCTCTTTCTTTTTCTTACTCTTGTAGTCCGTCTTTTGCGCTAGTAAAATGCACCCAGTATCGTCTAACCAACTAGCCCAACTTTCCGTCCTTAATTGTTTTGATTATCTTTTCCCCTTCCGTATGTTTTGAAAAGCATCAACCGAGCAGAAGTGCGGAAGCGCTGGGCTCACTTGTCGATATTGTACTCATAGACTTTAATCTCTGGCCCATCCTCTGCGTCCGCCGTGGACTGTCCTAGCAGCTGGCCAGCGACAATTCCTCCGGCTGCGGCTTGTAGCTTTGCCACGGTGGGCTCCTTGATGGGCAGCCGTTTCCCCTCTGTCGATGCACTGGGCTTGAGGAAGGCCACATTGGCGGCGGACTTGCCAGGATTCACGGTGTTGGCTGGGTCCTGGAGCCCCCGTGTTTGCTGCCTGGTTGCGGCCGGCCTCACGTGTGCTGCTGCGTTTTGAAGCCCCGCGTGTAGCTAGCTGCTCCGCTCCATTGCTTCGTGCTGCGACCGCGCTTGCTAGACCCCATGTTGGCCGGCTGGACCAAGACACCAGGCTGCTGCTGAATTTGCGGAGGCACACACTCGCCTACTAAAGCGATGATGATGATGGTGATTCCCATAATGTTTTGGGCACGTGCCCGCCAGGGAGGGTAGGCCAGGGATAATTCACTGATAGCACTGCGATACGACTTTAAACAATGAATTGATTTCCAGAAAAAGCTATGGTTGATTCCTCTGCAATAGAAATTGGCAAAACACGAAAGTGAACTGCAGCCTCTTGAAAAGGAGCATGATTTGCGGGTCGGCAGCTGTCTTTGGGTGTGCTTGGCACGCGACGTCCTGCTGGCGGGTCGCTTTGGCAAAGGTGCGACCATTTTCTGCTCCGTGGCGTGTGCGGCAACGCTTGCGTTGAGGCGAGTTAGCTAGTAAAACGCGAGTCACAGTTCGTGGTTTGGACCGTGAACTCGTGAACGCGCTCCGCTTCCCGCTGGCGTCTCTCTCATCGCACCAAGGCAGTCACGAACGACATTCATCAGACAGTCATTGCCTTTCAGAGGCACTTTATGCCAGTTTTTATGCAAGGGGCCATCACCCAAACCAGCCAAAGCCGTAAGCAGGGGAGGACCCATCAATTCACGCGCGTCCCCGCTACACGAAGGTGCTGGCATCGAGGCGCCAACTGTCGGCGCTCATTAGCGTCATGATGCGCTAATTAGACGGCAGCACCGTCTGAATGAGTCATAGGGAAGGATATTAGGCGCGTTCGTAGCGCTGTTTACGTGTGAGTTCATAGTTGCCAGAGCACGTTGTGCCTCCCGTTGCGGCAAGAGAGTTCGTGGACTCAAATCCTGGCGCTGCCGCGTCATTGGCACTTTTTCTGGCGACGTCATTTTCCTGACGGATATCTCATGAGTGAGACGTTGGTGTACCCGGGCATAAAACACTTTCGTGTTAAAAGGAGGCCGTGAAAAGAAAATCCGCTGACTGAGACCCCAATTACCCATTATTTTGTATCCTTTAGCAATTCAAGCGACCTGTGGCAGAAAGGATAGCTTGAATGCAATTATATTGCCGCGTAGCAAGAATGAGGATGAATAGTCGGGGTGAGTGAAGGTAATTTAATAAGGCGAACTTGTGCCTCCTAGCAACTCAGCGAAGCAGTCCCTTGCTCCCGCACACCACGCGCTAGACTGGCGTTCTTGTCGCCCCTCTCGCTGCACGTGCTCTCAGACACTCTCCTGGTTGTCGCCATCGTTAGTTGTTGTTGTTG
Organism: Haemaphysalis longicornis; assembly: GCA_013339765.2. Lineage (NCBI taxonomy): Eukaryota > Metazoa > Arthropoda > Arachnida > Ixodida > Ixodidae > Haemaphysalis > Haemaphysalis longicornis. Next base: position 103,854,512 of record CM023455.1, on the reverse strand, counting down.
TTGTAAACTTTATTAGAAAGGAAGGCCAAAGGCCAGGTGGGGGGAAGAAGGGAATGGGGAGGGCGGAGCACAGTCCTTATGACGCCGTCTTCGAGGGCTCTCTTCCGAAGTCGTGCAGACCACGGCTAAATTGCCCGTACTAGACCGCTTTCTGTGGCATAAATGGTGATTTCGGAGAGTGTCGTGTGAGAGGGATGTTGGGTGGATGTAAGTTAAGGTGCCGTGGTGAGGGGGAGTGAATGTGCGAAAGCGAGAAAACTTGGGGCAGTGCCAGATGAGGTGGTGGAGATCAGCTGCGATGGAGTGGTGGCAGTAGGGACATCGGCGGGCGCGTTGGGGATAATACCATTGTCGAATGGTCTCTGGTGTCGTACAGGTGTTGGTAAGGAACTTGTTCAAGAAGAATTTGCGTCAGCACGCGCTGAAGAGAGGTGGCTGGAGGCGTTCCCTTCGTTGACGTCGTCTTCAAACTTCCTGTGTAGAGAAGAGGCGTCCGCCACTAGGGGCGCTGCATGTCGCCAGTTCTGTGTTGTCGATGTGTGCGGACGTACAGAGCGCGGCGGAGACATCGACGACGAAAACGGATAAGTGTTTGAAATTTCATATTCCTTTTTTAGATTGACCAGGTTTTATAGAGAGATGTAGTTTTAGACAATAGGGTTAGTTGAAGGAGCGGTAGTTGTTAGCGCAGGGAAGTGACCGAATCAGATGTGTCGCGCGGTTGTTGCACGGGGCGGTTGGAAAGCGTGTTAGTTGGTGATTCTAGTGGGTAATTAGTGCAAGAATAATTGATGCTGATAGGCAAAGAATCGCTCGTTGCGGCTTACTGTTAGATTGGAGGGGAGCGCGCGAGAACCGCGGCAGTGAATTAAGTCAGGGTTTTGCAAGACTTGTACGGGCAGTACCATGCCTCAGAAGAGGAAGCCGGGTGTGGTGTGCACGGGGTGCGAGCACGAATACCCGCTCGAGGAGACGAGGTTCGAGTCGGTCGAGGACGCGGAAGGGCAGGACTTCAGGTGCAGAGTGTGTGTGCTAGCGTCGCGCCTCGACCGGCTCGAGGAAGAAAAGGAGCAACTCAGGATTCAGGTAGGCGAGCTACAGGAGGAGCTCAAAGATGAACAAAGGCAGAGAAAGGCAGTCGAAGCAAGGTTGGCACAAATGGAGGTCAAACTGGCGACGAAGGGTGACATCCCGAGAAAGAAGGACGTAGGTCACGAGGCAGGTGTGTCGACAGGGCTTGACCCCGAGAAGGGAAAGGAGGAGGACAAAGACGACACGCCGGAAAACGATCCCGGACTGGCGCTGACTCAGCCGGTGCGGGAGCAGGTGGCCGCGCCGGTGGGCAGCCAGGAAAAGGAAGAAAGACGCATGGTGATTGTGGCGGGGGACTCCAACATGCGCTACTCAGAGATGGAGATTAGAGGACGGGTGAGAGAGGACGAGAGAGTGCAGGTTGGCGTGTTCCCGGGGCAGACGGTCAGAGTAGTGTTAGAAAAGGCAAAGGATAAAATGTGGGAAAATATGCAGGGGCAGAACCTAGTGATTATCGCAGGAGGAACCAATGACGTTCTGCAGGGAAGGGGCGCGGGAGTGCGCAAGCAACTGGAAAAGGGGGTGAAGGAGCTTCGGACGCTGTGCCCACATGTGCAGGTCGTCGTTAGCACAGTACCAGAGATCATTGGGAGAGGGGTGCATGTGGAAAGGGAAGTTGTAGCGGTAAACCAAGACATACGGGAGCTGGGCAAGGAGCTGAGTTTCGCTGTCGTAGACATCAACAGGGATGTCCGATGGGTTGGCCGGAAAAGGGCGTTCCAGCGTGACGGAGTGCATTTCAGCGGGCAGGTGGGAGCAGCCATCGGAAGACGACACGCGGCGCGAACTGTGGCTTTTTTAGGGGGGCCACAGGCCTTTGCGAAGATGGTGTAGACAAATGCAAGGAGCACAGTGAGATAGCGGGGTCGGTGCAGTTAGTGCAGGCAAACGAAAGGGACGACGACGGCGGGTAAAGAAGAGAGGAAGGAAACTGAAGATCGCATACATAAACATGCAGGGCGGCAGGAAAAGAGAGAAGTGGATGGAGATTAGTGAGCAGCTAGAACAGGAAGATATCCAGGTATACGCTGTGACCGAGACGCACCTACGAGACTTGGAAGAACCTCCGGTAATCGGAGAGTATGTATGGGAAGGTTGTAATAGGACGGCTGGATTGAGAAAAGGCGGAGGAGTAGGTATGCTTATACGGCAGGGGGCTAATTGGAAGAGAGTGAAAGAAGACTGTAAAGAACATGTGTGGGTGAAAGGGATAGTGGAGGGTAGGGAGATGGCTTTAGGGGTGGCGTATCTATGGACGGGTAAGGATAGCAAAGAACAAAACGAAAAACTGGTGGCGTGTCTAAAAAAGGACATCGAGGATTTGAAACGTTCCGGGGAGGTGCTATTGGTAGGGGACATGAACGCCCACATTGAAGATCTAGACGGGTACACAGACTTCAACGGAAATCTAATGCTAGATATGTGTGAGTACCAAAAGCTGATCATAGTAAATAGGGAACAAAAATGCGAGGGTCAAATTACATGGGAGTGTGGTAGGAGACAGTCCAGTATTGACTACTGCCTTATTTCAGAGGGACTCTATGAATGGTTGGATGGCATGACCATAGATGAGGAAGGGGGCCACAGTCTGGGCAGTGACCACAAGCGCATAAACCTGGGTTTTGGGAAACTGGGGGGCGACAAAACGGGTCGACCGGGGCAGCGCACAATGTTAAACAGCAAACAAATTGCGGTTATAGCCAAAAGCATAGAGGCTGACATAGAAAGAAATCCTGGAGAAGAGTGGGGATATGACAGGCTCATCAAAACTATGCAGGAAAAAATAGTCAAAGCAGAGGGGGCCAATCGATGGAGAGGAAAGAAAACACCCAAAAGCTGGTGGAACAAAGAAATCAAGGAGGCGATAGAGAGGCGTAAACAGGCGCCTAGAGATCACAGACAGGCCAAGAAGGCAGGGAGACAGCAGGAAGAGGTGGACCTAAAATGGGAGCAATATAAGCAAATGAAACAGGAAGTGCAGCGCTTAGTGCAGGCGAAAATAAAGGGGGACAGCGAGCGATGGGTAGCGCAAATACGAGGGAGAGGTAGAGACGCGCCGAAAAGGTTTTGGAATCATGGGCAGGCATTAGGGAAACGCACGAGTCCCACAGAAGGCGGTACTATAGAAAACGAGCAGGGACAGATGCTCAAGGGAGAGGAAGCATTGTCATACCTACACAAAATCATCACGGAGAAGTTCGGTAAGATGGATGAAGAAGCCCCGCAGCGACACAGAGATGTCGCGACGGGTAGGCCGGAATGTCTGGAGATAGATGGGGACAAGCTGAGATGGAAAAGAGCTGAGGAAAAGGTCCCCAAAAATACCGCGGTAGGCACAGATGGGATACCGATGGAGTTTATTAACCAATTAGGACCAAAGAGCAAGGGAAAGCTACTACAAGTCATCAGAACAAGGATAGAAGAAAAGGCAATACCGGCCGCGTGGCAAATGAGCAGGATGAACTTGGTGTACAAGGGCAAAGGAGTCAAGACAAGCCCGAGTTCGTATAGGCCCGTAACCGTCACGTCAGTGCTGTACAGGTTAGCAATGCAGGCAGTGAAGTTCGAACTAGAGCAGTGGGTGGAAGAAAATAGGATATTAGGAGAACTTCAAATGGGTTTCGAAAGGACAGAAGACTCGACGACAACTTATTTGTGGTGAGCCAATGCATAGAGGTGGCGAAGATGCAAAACCGACCTTTGTGGTTAGCCTTTCTGGACATTAAAGCGGCGTATGATAATGTAGACATGGAGAGGCTGTGGAGTATTCTGGAGAACGAGGGAATTGGGGCAGAATTCATTAGCTTACTCAAGGAGCTATACCGGTAGAATCAAGTTCAAATAGTGTGGGAGGGGATAACATACAATAGGCCTGTATACACCTACAAGGGTTTGAAACAAGGATGTCCTCTCTCTCCGCTGCTGTTCATGATCTACATGGCGGGGTTAGAAAGGAAGCTAGAAGTCAGTACGCTGGGGTTCGACTTATCATACATGAAAAACAAGCAGGTGGTGGAACAACGGGTTCCGGGAGTAATGTATGCAGACGACATATTATTGATGGCGGATAACCGGATTAGTATGCAGGGCTTGATGGATATATGCGGTGAAGAAGCGACGCACCTAGGGCTATCCTTTAGCAGAGAAAAATCGGGGATCATGGTCTTTTAACGACGGCGCGGAGCACAAAACAGTATCAGTGCAGCAAGTAGAAATACCATTGGTGAAAGAGTATAAATATTTAGGAGTATGGCTGAACGACAGCGAAGATTACACGCAGGCGCATGAGGCGCACCTTAAAGGGACCCAGAAAAGCCTTCTGTAAAAGTTACAAAAGGCCTGTATTGTCGCGTAGCACTAATATAGCGATGCAATGCCTTGGAATTATTGATCTACATTCAGTATTAGCTGCGCCAGAAGCAATTAAATGCACCTCTCCCCACTTGCCGCTCGACTCCTCCTCCCTCTCTGCTTCCTTCAAAGCAGCTGGAAACACTGGGAATAGCCATGTGACATCGCGACGCTCGACTTCCGTTCTGCGCTAGATACATTCCTGCGCCTATAGGCACGCGTCAATCGCTGCGGACCCGCCTTTGCCTCGGGATCGCGCAGGAAGGAGGGAGAGCAGCCGGAAGCCAATAACAGTGACGCCACCGGCGGCCGACCTCGCCGGTGATTGGGCGAATCAGGGGGGCGCCTCACCGTTGCGTCAGCCGCGGTCGCCGTTGCGTCAGCCGCGGTCGGCTCGCTGCGGCGTCGCGCTCATCGGCTAAAAAAGGCGATCTTCAAAAATTGTTTACAAATTATCCGTGCAACGTATGGGGCTCGAAAATCCCCCGTTATGTGTTCTACCACCTGAATGCATTTGATTGCCACCTTCACAAAGCTTTTCGGGGTCCCTTTAAGACGAAAGGAAGACGAAACGCGGCCATAATGAAGCATAGAGCCCTCTGGGGATACAGCAAATACGAGGTGGTAAGGGGAGTCTGGAAAGGGGTCATGGTACCAGGATTAACTTTCGCAAATTCGGTTCTGTGCATGAAGCCAGAGACCCAAGCCGCCCTGGTGGTAAATCAGATGGCGGTAGGCAGATTGGCCCTATGGGCCCACAGCAAAACTACAAATGAAGCGGTACAAGGGGATATGGGCTGGTCGTCTTTCGAGGCGAGGGAAGCGCAGAGCAAGATAAAGTTTGAGGAGCGACTTCGTGACATGGAGGACGATAAATGGGCCGCGAGGGTGTTTAAGTACCTGTATATGAGAAGCGTGGAGACGGAGAACCAGACAGCTGACCAAGCGGTACGGAAATTCGGTAGGGGAAAGTGGTGTGTACAACAACAGTTAAAAAGCAGGTAAAGGCAGCAGAGACGATGAGTGGGCACAGAGCATGGCAGCGAAAAAAAAACGTGGAGACTTTATGGCAGAGAAACTGGAATTAAGAAGGGAGGGATTCGATGACAATAACGAGAGGCAGTACTTTGCTCTTCGAGGCACGGGAAAAGTGCCTGAGAACCCGGGAATAGGCAGCAGGATGAAACATGTGCGTGCTGCGGCAGTGAACGGGAAACTATAGACCATATTGTCAGGAACTGCACAGAGATACGACCACCGCGGGGTGAGGGGGAAACGACGCTGGTGAAAGCTTTGGGATTTGGGCGATGAGTTTTTAAACAGGGAAGAGAGGGGAGATGGGAGGGAGGATGCAAATCTATTAGGTTAGCTGGGAGTAGGGCGAGTAGGCGTAATAAAGCTGGCAGTCGGTTGCTGACAACCGACGCCCGATTCAAAGGGAAAGCCACTAATCATCATCATCAGTCATCCACTCCATCGCAGGAGGCCTATAGGGGCGTACGGCTGGGCCAGGTGGCGCGCCGGAGCGATACTAGCAGCGCTGCGCGCGGCGTACAACCGCCCTAGATTGCCGTACGCGCACCGAGCTGCCGTGCGGCCGCTGCTGGTTTTCACTGGCGACTAACACGTTGGCATTCTACTGCGGCTTCCTTCCTCTCGAAAACCGAAAACTGTGAGCTATTTTTTAGGGAGGGCGACCCTGAAGAAAGAAAGCTACTCGTGAAACATGTGTTCGCGGTGGAGGAGATAATACAAGCAGACGAGCATCAGCTGAACGCCAAGTGCGTTTCACAAGTGCAAGACAACGTCGTCTACGATGTGCGTCTGAAGGTAAACGCTCTTTCTCTTTTTTGTGTTCTTTCTACCGCTCTTGTCGAATGTATTCGCGCTCAGAGGCTAAGTACACAAAGGTGGTGATACTAAATTGACTTTTCGCATGCAGATCTGCGCCCACACACGGTCCGTAGCCTCCGGGACGTGCTCTTGCAAGGCGGGAATAACCGGCCGCTGTAAGCATGCCGCGGCTGTGTGCGCCTACGTGAATGAGGCAACTGACGATACCTGCACAAGCAGACCCCAGCAGTGGGGAAAACCGTCGAAAAAACCCAAGCGGGACGTGAACAAGACCATCGCGGACCTGTTCCCAGGTATTTTGATTAGGAATGCATTCGCTCAATTCCTCTTTTCACCGTGGTTTCGTGATATTGATTATGAGGTTTAACGCGGCGACGCTACACAGACGACGAGGCGCGCCGTAGTGCAGGGTTCCGGATTAATTTTGACCACCTGAGGATCTTTAACGTGTGCCGAAATCTCGAACACACGGGCGTTTTTGCGTACAAATTTATTATTTTAACAGGTGCACAATTTAATTGTAGATTTATTTTTTTAGTTACCCCATCGAAGGAGTTGAAAGTATGTTGCTTTGAGTGCAAAAAAAAATCACCTTGTGTGCTTGAGCAACGTGAGTGACTTGTGTGGACCCATGGGTTCCATCGGTTGCAGACAGCATGAGCTGCAAAGGACCCTTGCAGCACACAGGATCTGTCTGCGTTTCCTGTGTAGTTCGAAGAAAAACAATTATACATGGTGAGCTACATGCCACCGGTCACACAGCCTGCGATCTGCACGTTGTAAGACAACTAACCGCGACGCAAGTCAATGTAAACTGCTGAGCGTCGACTTCCACCTCCGTCAAGAGCAGCGAGCCCTGCTCCAAGGCTTTTGATTGCGCATCCGCTTCTGGCGAGCAGTCGGCCTCCAACGCGTTCGACAGCACGTCCACGGGTGAGGATTCCTCGGGCGGATGAGGCGACGTCACATTTCTAGCAGCTGATCGATTCCGCTTTGCCCACCTGCGGTAAAAGCAGAGCGAGTATAAGTCAGTGCGAAATCTGGCTGATTCTACCCTTCATCTTACCTTTCGTGTCTCTCACCGCTTACCCGCCGCTTTTTGTAAACATCCGGAAACAGAGTAGGCAGGTAGGCTGGGTTGGCCTGGCTCTCGCTCTTTGCATTGTTTACGAAGTGCCTGCTGCATATTCGTGTGTTTTTTTGGGGGAGCCACGGGGAGCCATCAGAGCTATTGGAAAGTAAGGTAATTTAGTGCAGTTCAGCTACTGAATGACAGGAGAAAGGCAGAGAAACGGTCACTCACTTTTTCCGCCGCACAGCCCTAATCCACGCTTCTCGGCGGTCTCTCTCGTACCACTTGCCGGGAAACGAATAGAACTTGACGATGGGCTCTTTTCCCTTCGTGTTTGCGACGCTGTTGTGGCACCCAACTACACAACAATACTTAGAGCCCTGTCTTTTCCTCTTAGGCGCGCTAGTTTTCATCACGGCGAAGCAGCAAGCAGCGTACTCCAAGCGAATCTGCGGAAGAGCGCACCCCGTCACAGAACAGGGACCCCTGGGGACCCCGTGTGCGGCAATGAAATGGGAGCAAAGGCCGCCAGGGAAGGAAACGGCGCTGCATGCGCGCGGCGAAACGACCAGTTACTTACTTGCGGTGCGATGATACGTTACTTCTCAACTGTCATTCGTGCAGCAAAGCGCATACGGGCGAGTGCCTCCCGCATTTTTTTCAGCGGGCGACGTATTTTCGCACCGAGCACGCTCACGCGCTGCGTCATTTATATTTAGAATGCCTGCCTTTCCGAACTAAAACGCAAGAAAGGACTTGTTCAACGTGGGGCGCTAGTTGAAGTGACTCTAGCTGAATCTGGCCGTTCTAGCCATAGAGTTGTATGAAACTCCTTGACTCTAGCCATTGAGTTTCATATAATGAGACTCTGGACACTTATGAATCTAGCAATAGAGTTTCATACTATGAATCCAGCACGGGAATTTTATACAACCTTGCGTATTAACTCTATGCAACCTTGGCATTGTTTGCGTCCTGAAGGCGGCTTTTTAAGTTTGAAAAGCCCGCAATCACAGCTCACTGCCAACTAATGCTAAATTACAACAGTGATACCTCATATGAATTGTTGTGCTTATTACCAGCTCACAAATCATAATCTTTCCCGAGCTAAAACAACCCACCTTCGGGAAGCAGACAAGGTCGAGGATATCGCAGTCGCACCAACATGGCCATCAAAACGGTGATAGCCAGCGCCCTCGCTGGTTAACGCGTAGTTTGTTGCGTTTCGGGCAGGTATAACAATATTTCTGTATATTGAACAGGCTCTGGTTTCAGGCGAGTGGGCGCAAACTCTGGAGGCATGAAGGAATGTCTGGAGGCGACGCTCTGGTTTGCTGCATGAAAAGTGCCGAAGAATACTCGACAAGCGGTCGACGTGCCGGTGAAACATTTACGCTGAGTAACTTCTGGTAGTTTTGTTTGATGGCTCTGACAAAGCGATAACTGCGAACTGGCGCGTGAGCACCACTTTCGGTTGTCATGTGCTACAAACGCGTGGTTTTATCGAAGTAACGCTGTATCTTGAACAGTGCTTTTTTTTTTTTTTTTGCCTACTCTGAGCAGCTTCAAGCAGCCCAAAACTTCTCCCGCCATAGACGTTCCTGCTTGGAACTGCTGAGAGCTACTCTGAGCAGGCAGAAAAGCAAGTATTTTTCGTATTTACTTCTTGTTTACGCTTGTTTCCAATTGTACGGTAGTTGCTCGGGCCAAACATCACGCTGAAGACGGTAAGCGCACGAGGCCCGGTATCTCATCACGGCGCACTGCAAAATAATGTACATATCGGTGAAAACAGCGCAGGTACGGGTGCAAAATAAAGAGGGAGCAATACATACCTAAATCTGGTGAACCTTTAAATGTTGATGTAAATTCATATAAATTTTATGATCAGGCTATTGTTAAAAAGCTGGTTAAAAATGCCACTTAATGCTGGTTAAAAATGTCACAATGTTAAAAATGCCGCTTAAAGCGCTAACCACATGGAGCGATTTTTCCAGCGACGCGACGAGCGACGCGACTAGGATCCGCAGTCGCCGAACCGAAGTCGCTCGCCGAGGCAACCACATGGCAGCGACGGCTCGAGCGACTCAGCATGCGACTGAGGATGGCGATTTCAATGCTTCCGCACTGTGCATAGTAACGCGCTTGGTACGCTGGATGTTTGCAAACATTTTTTTTGTTCATTTGTCATAAAAAGCATGACTAAAAAGTATTACGCCTTTCTACCTTGCTTTTTGCACTTCATCGCATCTCTAAAACTGGTTTGGGTTAGCGATAGCGCACGCTTTTCCTTCTGCACCTCGTTTCTCGGCTCCAACATGAACGCCGTGAAGAATCCGCTTTCTTGACGTCGTTTTTCCCACACGGGTCTCACCCAGTGTGAGCGGGAGCCTTCTTGCTTCTGCTTCAGCGTGTACACAAGCTTTGCCACGCAAAGCTTTCTTTGCCGCTGCACCGCAAACATTGTCTGCGTGGATTTGCAAAATCTTCCCCCCGTTCTCTTTGAAAACCGGAGGTTGCGTGCTTACGTAGGGGCTCTCCTATTGGCTAGTCGCTGAGGCCACTTCCGGGAGGCGAGCGACTGTTTCTGGCGACCCAGAACCGGGCGATTCGATGAGCGACTTGGTGCGCGGCGAAAAGTAGTTCGTCGCTATTCGCGTTGCGCCCCAAGTCGCTCGCAAAATCGCTCCATGTGGTTGGGGCTTAAGAATGTCTTTACAAGTGTAATTCGAATGATATTGAAAGCTTCCTTCATCCATATATGCTCCAGAAGTTCTAAACAGTTGAAAAGTACATCCATTTTCATTTAGTGAATTCTCGCAAACCCTGCATAATCCAGCTGCCCGTTTCGCAACCACTACATGTATTGCCAAAACACAGCAACCTTTATTGCTCTTCAAGCAAGCAGCTGAAATGACTTTGATGTCCATGAGAAAGCCACCACCATCGAATATATTTTGTGTTGCTAAAACCTAGCCTAACACAGTGACGCTATATTAAGCTAGGTTTCCATAATCAAAACTTCAAAGGTGCCACGTGTCTTTGAAGTGCAAGGTGTTCCGTAGCACAAGACATCCAATGGCGCACACTTTAACTCTGCAGTAACGAAAAAGAACGAGCTGCAAGGCAGCAGAGCAAAGCAATTCGAAAGCGTGAGGTGGAGGCAGATCACCGAGCAAATTGTGTCAACTGGCAAGAAGATGAAGCTTTTCGAGAATGCGGGGTGAAAGGAAAGCGTCTCTGGCATAGTTCGACATCAGTGCTTACGCATTAGATTGTCTTGAACTGTCCTCGAGACCTTGGGTTAGTTGCAATGACACTGCCCCTATAATTGGAGTCAGTCATTCCAATGTGGATATGTCGGAACCAAAAAGAGTGGTTGACGCATTTTATATTACAACCTTCGCGCCACATCAATCGTATGTAGTAATAGCGTCAGCGAAGCTATTGCGACCTTCATTACAAAGTGGGAATGACTTCACAGCGCTGCTGGTGATCCACATTTGTAGGGTGGTATGGCGTATTTTTTTTGAGGGGGAGGGCTTTTGTTTGCAAGGTAAAGTGGTGATGTGCAGGTTTTTCTTTTTCTTTTTTAATCTTTCAACACAGGTGGTCAATCACCACGCACGAGAGAACGCGTACGAGGGAGTCTGCAGGCTCTGCCCGGCACGCTTCTCAAGGCTCTGTGACCTGCAGGACCACATCAGGGTCCACACCAAGGAGAAACCCCACCTGCGTCGTCTGGTGTTCCGGAGGCGATCGGACATGTTGCGGCACCGACAGCTGCACGCCGCCAATTCAGCACCGTATGCGTGTCCGGAGTGTAAAAAGTGCCTCGCCCGAAAGTCTAACCTCAGAACTCACCGCGTGAGGGTCCACAAGGGAGCGAGTGAACAGAACAGAAGGCCCTGCATTGTAGTACCAAGAAGGCAGCCTGATGCAACCTAACAAAAAGTAAGAATAAGTTGTTTTTTTGTTGTTTGTTGAGGGATGAGAAAACAGCTGCATGGATTAGGCAACAGGCTCGTGTGGAAGACATTCGAGCTCAAATTAGGCGAAGAAAATGGGCATGGGCGAGTCACGTCGTACGCATGAAGAACAGCAGGTGGATCATCTATTTAACGGAACTGCTGCCGTTAATGAAATAGGGGTCGGCCAAGGATTCGGTGGAGGGATGAGCTACAGAAATTTCGGTGGATTTGGCTAGCACTCGGCAGGCGTGGCCAGAGATCTTTGGGAGAGGCCTTCGTCCTGCAGTAGACACAACCGGGCTGATGATGATGATGAACACGTGGATTTTTGAGCATGTAAGGTACAAACGCATGTGATATATGTGTAGTGCAACATACCTACCAACACCTTCAAGAGTGTGCTTTGATACTTTCGTTGCTTCAAAAGAAATAAGAAGCTATTACCCCCGGTGACCAGCAAAGATGTTTCATAAACTTGTGGTTATAGATTCATCATGCATTTACTGTTTTCATTATTCAATAATGGCAGCAATTCTGGCTTTGTGATTACTAGATAAAACTTGCAAGGACTAGACGTTTATCTTAACGGAAAAATATGGGGCTGTCTATTTCCATCTTGTAGAAGCCCATGTGTCGATGGATGGGAATTCCACGTCATTCACAGCTTCGCTTTGAAGTAACTGACTGTGAAAAGAAAATAAAATGTTTTAATATTAGAGTCGTCTCAAAGGTGAATTGTCGCATACTTTGTTGCGGGATAGTTTCGATGAAACAAGAAATGCAGCTGTGTCCTGTAAGCCTCTCACTCCTCTCACAGATGCCAGCACAGTTAAACCTGGATGTAAAGAACGTCTATGTTGCAAATCCCTGGATTTAACGAAGTTTTTCAATTCCCCATTTCCAGCCCCACTGAAATACAAGTATTTGTGACCTCTATCTGTAAATAAGGTGCTGCGACAGTTCACCTGGATGCAATGAATCTGCTACTCTGACGAGCCATTGTTTCTTGCACTTTTTCTTAAAAATCGGCTGGAGGAATGCACTGACTTAGAAAACTTCGCCCGCGTAGCAAACTACCGTGCGCTTCCACCCCGTGTGAGTGCGGTGTCGGTTATGTGCTAGGCCCGCCTGTCGTGTCGTAGTCGCGCTTCTCCACTGACATCTGTGCTGTCGGTTCGGTACTGATGAGTTCTACTATCGAAAAACTTCAAAGCGCACAAAAAACGGGGACAAAGGGGAGCGACACACACACGCACTTACTCGCAACTACCGGTTTTATTGTGTTTTGTGTTCATGTATAAATTTGTGTTTTTTCAATTCAACCGGTAGTTGCGAGTAAGCGCGTGTGTGTGTCGTTCCTCTTTGTCCCCGTTTTTTGTGCGCTTTGAAGTTTTTCGATATCGTGCACCAACTAGCCCAACATGCAGTATTGCGTGAGTTCTACTGCCAGAAAACGAAAAGTTTTGTCTTTTCAAGACAAGCTCGCAATTTTAATTTTTAAATGGCGCCTCCGCTGCCGAGAACGAATAACATCTAAAGTATTCCAACTAGCACCGTCTCAAAATTTTGAGGGAGGCAGCAAGCGTCAAGTTCGCAAAAAGGCACCTTTTCAGTGTAAGTTGGGCCCTTCAAACGGGCTAAATTAAGGCACCAAAAAGTTTCAGTAGGCAAAAGTGATACTTAATCTACGCTTGTTCATACAGGGGGTAAGTGGCCTTGCTTCTTTTGGAGTGGCGTGTAGTCACTAAGTTCGTGGGAAAGCAGCAGATGCGAATCACACAGTTTTTCACTGCAAAGTAAATCAGTTAAGGGTGAGTTCACCGTCGCTTATGTATAGTATCTTGGTTTCATTTCTGCTTCGTTCACGCGAGCCCTTAACTTGAAAGCTGCATGTAACGAAAAATTTGGAATTTTTGTCAACTTCGTTATATCCAGGTTTACCTGTACATGTATCGACTGCAGACAGGAATTTCGTAGCGTATACCACTTCACTGTAAACTACCTAAACAAGCCTGAAAAAATTCACAGAGGCTCGCAAAAAGTTCTGCACTGCAAAGGCTTGAACCCAGGTCATTGGCGTTCTGTTGGAGCTCTTTTCACAGTTGCTCGAAACAATAGAAGGAGGGCTCAAAGCGAAACAGTGGGTAGCACTGGTTGCACAAAGGAAGTGGATGGCTGGTATTTGTGAGGTAACGAAATCTCACGAGCAAAAATCAGCGAAACTAGGTGCATTATGCTATTGCTTCAATGTGTGGAGTATTTATCATCCCTTGACAAAAAGACCAGCATTGTGTGCTGCAGTGTTTTGTTTATGTACTTGCGGTCTGTTTGCACTTGCTGCATTGAAAAGTGTTTATCAAATTGCCCTTTTGCTGCTATCTTGCACTGGTACGGTGGTTTAACAGGTGGCAGTGCATGGAGCATTAAATTGCCAAGCCCTCTACACACCTCACTGTTCCCTCGTCGGGAACACTTATGCAACATTGATATCCTCACATAAGGTCCTTCGATATGGCTGACTGATGTTCAAACATCGCGTATCACCATCTGTCTATATTACCACTTCAAAATGATTGAAGTAAATGACTGTTTTACTGAGGTAAATCTGGTAAACCTGGTAGACAACAAAACGGGAACAATGTTTTTATCGCCCACCACTCCCTGCAGTCAGATTGTTCACCTTCTAATTGTTTTAAAAATAATGTTCAAAAGACGCCTAGCCCATTGAAGTAGAAACAGCTAATTATGTGGGAGCTATCATGTCATCTGTTCTTTGTGACGTATGTCAACACCTCACTGCTAACACCTTACTGCTAGACTTGTACTGTATTTTCGCGCGTGTAACCTGCGCCATAAATGCGAAAATTTCGGGGGTGAAGTAGAGGTGCGGATTATATGTGGGGTATTTTCTTTGGTGCAGCTTCGCCACAATGCATGTTGGGCCGTGATGCCCCTACAGCAGTGATAGCAACTAAGCCCCTGTTGTCCCATTGACGGCGCTTATTTTGCACACACAGCTCAACAGTATACCGACTGAAAAAATGTACGTGGCAAGTCATCTAGTTACGTAGTCAGCTTGGTAAGTTCTTTTGCATAAACAAATGCTTTAGTAGTAGCTTTGGTCCATCCTTTCACGTATAAAATATGCGGGCAATATGCGGGGATAAATTTTTTTTATTCGTCGAGGAAAAGTTGGGGGTGCAGGTTATATGCGGGGGCGGGTTATACGCGCAAAAATATGGCACGCACTGCAATTCGTTGTGGCTCTTGTGGAACATAGTTTTAGAAGTCAAATGGCTTGTTTTCTAGAAAGTGATTATATTAAAATTACAAAATAGTACTACTTCACTGCTGGCGTAAGTGATATGTTTGGCGTGTCTTGTGAATCGTTGTTGGTAACTGCATCTGCTATGACCTCTCACTGTCCTTATTGTCTCATTAATTGTACTATGGCCTCACAGAAGTGTGGTTTTGAGAAATTACGTGTTCAGTGCTTTATGGTGGTGCCGCTACATTATCGAGGAAACTTGTCTTTGACATTGCCTCCAGAATTGAACAAACGTCTTCTATTTCTGGACTATCAATGCGGGTGTGTTTAGAAAAACTGGCATCGGATAGCAAGTATTGTTTGAGGGTTTTCACGTATTGTTTGGTACTCGTAAGGTTGGGAAGGAGACAGGCATTTTCTGGATGACATTAGCTACTGCAGCGGCAAAGTCGTGTTTCTTACCCCCGCTGTCGTTTGTCGGTGATCTATCACCAATTTCACGCTGTCTTACTTTTAGGCACGTTTTTTTTTTAAAGACATGCTTTAGTGTCATAATCCGTACAAAAATTAAAGCAATATGCGGTGCCACTTCATAGGTCACGCTGCATTTATGCGTCTGTGCTGACAGACACCAGAGAAAACGTCTGAAATCTCTTTGGGTGTTCATCTTCGCTGTGCCGTGTGCTGTTTCTGTTGCGTCTATTTTTCTATCCAGTGTGCGCCTGCATTACCTGGCTAGCGATGGCGTAACTAAAAGCCTGATCTGTCCTTGATTGGCAGGAGTGGAGTTTAGCTATAGAGAGAGAGAAAAAAAACTTTGTTTCGGAGTAAAGACTCCCAGTTGGAATTCGTAAAGTAATGACAACGGGAACCAACGGCCCGTAACATCCAAAGTTATGGATGTCAATGTGCTTCCAATAGCAGATGCTTTGAACCTTCTCCACCCTAGGTTTCAGGCTAGTGGGAGCTTGATAAGCAAGCTAACAAAGTGTCTTCTTCTTCTAAAATAGAAATGTGTTTTGCCAGGTACGCGGTGTCATGTCTTTTATGTCTGCGTGGTACAATCAAGATAGTTATTTTTTTTAATTTTCACAAGTAAACTTGCCTGCGTCTTCTTAAAGGGTTGCGGTAAAATCGCGCAACTGTGGTAATCGATAGCCCTCCCCTTGCCACAGCTTTGACACGTAAAACGTTGATTTGAAGTTGTGCTTTCTCCGTCTAGAACGGTGCGGCTCACCACATTTCTGTTTTCTTTTTCAGGTCAGCGTTGGAATGCAAGTGGAGAAAACCTTTTGTCGTTTTACTTACTCGAGTTTTAAGAAAGTATGATCTATGGGAGTGTGGAACAAGATCAACGAGGAGTAACTGTTGTTCAGCATTCCCTTGTCAGCTTGCGTCACTGTGAAATACAAAAATGTGTGTCTGTTTTAGCGCAGCCTTACAATGCGAGCTCAGAAATGGTTTTCGTGATTCTAAGGTTTCTGTGCATTACGTCAAAGAATGTTGTATCTTTAAATGTGATGTAGCAGTAGTCAAAGGTACACAATCATACTGACTCCAGATTTGGCATAATTTTTGTCATCGTCAAAATTTCAAATGCATCTTTGCAAAACTGCGATTCCTGTTAACTGTGGATCCACTAATTGTCATCCACTGCTGCCCTTTTAGGGGCTGAAGTATCATCAGTCAGCTTTCAGAAATAATCATGATTTGATTTATATACTTGGGTGTGTTGCGCATTGATGTTTTATGCTATGCTGGTGAGAGAATGTGTTCGTCTAGTTTCGAATGTTTTGGAAGGACAGCCAAGACTGTTGTCTGTGTTACTATGCACAACGTAGTCTTGCAACATTTAGTCCCACTGTTTTCTGTCGCTTGTGCGAAATGTTGACTGGACTTTTGCTTTTTGGTAACCTCCCTAAATTGTCCTTTCGTGTACAAAATATTGTTTCCCATGTCCTTGCTGCCTCGCCTTCTGCCCATTCCATAATGGGCCAAGTATATTGTCTAACAAACATAGTAACAATTGAATATGATTATCTTCAGATTTTTCTTAAAAATCCAGGTGTGCGCTGTGTGTCACCTACCATGATACATGCACTCAAATTATGGTAGAGGTGAAAAATTAGTTTGTCTGTGTCTTGGGACCTCTTGGTGCACCTTACACCACTGGTTCTTCAACTCTCTTTTTTGAGTTTCTGAGCTGACTTCTTGTTGCCTACCCTTGTGGCTATTCTCAAATGGAGCTTACTTGGAACACTTCTTGCGTCGCTCCTTAAGTTGATAGGTGGTCTAAATTGATCTAAATACATTAGGAGAGTGTGGATATTGGAAAATTTAGAATATCGGAGTGAACAATGCAATATTCTCTTCAGCTTTGAGTCAAATAGCATGGTGCTATTTGAAAATTTAAACAGCAACGTTTCGAAGCATTTTGAAGCTCACTCGCTCACTGTTATGGGGGCTTTCCTGCACTGCTCCGATGACGTGCGGCGAAACATAGCGGGAAAGTGCTTTTAGGCAGAGGCTTCTAATCCAGAGGCTCCAAAAGCCAAGCGGTTTATACAGGGTGTCCCAGCTATCATGCACCAAGATTTAAAAAAAGAGAAATTGCGTAACTCGAAGAAAACCTAGTGCATAATGTTTGCAGTACTGTGAAGAAGCGGAGAGTGATTTTTTTGTTAATGAGACTTAATTAATTATTTGTAATTAATTATTTACTCGAGAAATACTGTCCTAATCACTAAAGTGTCAATGAGGTACTTGCAGGTAACCGCGAGGGGCATCTAACTGCGCTATTTTCAGCGATGAACTAATTGCGTACTCATTTATTTTGACTGATAAAGGAAACCCGCGAAATATGAAAAATACCACGTGACGACGCTTACGCGCGCATTGTAAAGCAGCGTCCCCAAACAAAGCTGATTGAAAGCAACTGCTTCGCGTGTTACCCGCCCGAAGAGACAGCGCATCACCTTGATAATAGAATGCACGGAAGGAGCAGCAGCAGCAAGATTCGCGGGACGCGTGTGCAGATAAGGAACAAACTCGGTCGCGATTTCTTCTTTTTTTCTTTTGTCTATTTCATTCTGGCTAACTCAGAGGCAGCCTGTTTGAGGGCGTTGCTTTACGGTGCGCGCGGAGGCGCCGTCACGTGGTATTTTTCATATTTCGCGGGTTTCCTTTATCAGTCAGAATAAATGCGTACGCAATTAGTTCATTGCTGAAAATACCGCAGTTAGATGCCCCTCGTGGTTACCTTCAAGTGCCTCATTGACACTTTAGTGATTAGTAGAGTATTTCTCGAGTTAGATAATTAATTACAATTAGCTAATTAAGTCTCATTAAAGAAAAAAATACTGTCCGCTTCTTCACAGTACTGCAAACATTATGCACCTGGTTTCTTTCGGGTTACGCCTTTACTCTTTTTTTAAATCTTGGTGCATGATAGCTGGGACACCCTGTATAGTCATGAGCGTTCGAAACTCATGAACCACTGGTGCTTGTCATACATCTCTCTATTGTTTAGCGCAAAGAAAACTTCGGTTACATTTGAGGCAAAATATGCGTGATTAACCGGCAGCGCCCGCGTTCATTTAGTTAGGAACCCTCGTTGGGTTGGTTTTTACGATAGTAAGTGAAAAAAAGTGGCAGTGCAACGCCGGCACGTGCGGGAGCAAAAGCAACCTCAAAAAGAACAAAACTCCGGCTGGCGCAGTTTCAGGCAGGGAGTGCGCGAGCACTGCGAAGGCGGGAAATTTGAATTACTTTGGGTGGTAGCAGTGAGCGGATAACGGCGCTACAGCCCATTATGGCGAATCACGACTCTGCACTTCCGACAGCTTTCACGTTGAGTGAAACGGCTTCAATTTTTTTTCCAAGTCCACTGCTACCTTAAATACCCCTCACCCAAATCATCCCCTCCGTCATGTGTTCAAGCTCACTGGGCTTGTCCGCCATTTTTTAAGCTTCCTAGTTTTAAAAAAGAGCCCGTTTTTGATACCTCTACAGCAAGCAATTATGTTGACATTTTAATACTCGATGGAATCTAAAGATTTTATTTAATTCAAGTGCTGGCTAAGGCATTCATAATGCTAGTGAACATTACACTCATCAAAGATAAAAAAAGGACAAAACACTGCTGTCTTGTTTTGTGTACAGTCTTTGTCAAAATTTTCTAGGCTAAGCCAGAAGCGCGTAGGCTGCAAAAAATTCAGTGTACAATGTTACGTCCTGAGCGAGGCTGAAACTTTTTATGCCGGAAAGCTTGCCAAGACACCTTTATTTTTTGCTGTGAGAAAATATTTTGGTCACATTTAAAGTTAAAGGTTGTTATTCGAATTCTTTGTGGTTGAGATGGCTTAGGATTGGCCTAGAAAATTTTGACAAAGGATGTGCATATATGTGTGTTTCTTTGTTGCTTTTTGGCATAGGGGGGGACATGGCTCTTAAAACAATTTCTTTTAATTATTAAGTGAACTCTGTGAAACTTGTCAGCCTTGCTGCTCTTTCCAGACTGATTTCAAATATGCCATTATTTTTTGCATCTCAATTAGTTATCAAGATAATTAGAGATTAGTAGTCAATTTTGGAGGAACAGTAGACAAAACAGTGTAGGTCATAAAACTGTAATCTTCGTATTTTCTAATACTACGAACCCTGGTGAATGCAATACAGGAAGCAGTTTTTTGATGCACTGCTTGGAACTAGTTTTACAGCTTGGTAAACTTTGGTGTTTGAAATGGGCACTCAAAATAATTAGTTGCCACTGGTGCCACCAAGGTTTAATGAGCTGTAAAATTAGTTTCAAGCTGTAAAATTTGTTCACTAACGTCTGTTTCGTTTTTTTCTTTAGCTTCGTCCTGTGTGATGTTCGCTCACACCAGGAATTTCTTAGCAACTAACTTGCACAAGTTTTTGCTTCACGCGTTGACAATCTGTCTTTGTTGTGTTTCGTTTTGTTTGAAGATGCAGGGAGTGACGTCAGTCGCGAGTCGACCGTTCCAGCCTCTGATCTCTGTGGCGAGGATTTCGTGGCACAAGAGAAGTTGCAGACGCACCGCAGGGAGCGAGTGGAAGGAAAATTCCGGTGCATCTACTGCCCATTCACTAGCTACCGGAGGAGGTGAGAGATTGTGACATTGCCCCCCATTCTTGGTTCATCATCATCATCATCATCATCATCATCATCATCAGGTTATCTATGCCCTCTTACAGTGCAAAGGCCTCTCTCATAGATCTCCACTTATCCTGGTCCTGTGCTTACTGCGACCAATTGATCCTCGCAAACTTCTTGATCTCACCTGCCCACCTATCTATCTGCCGCCCCCTGCCATGTTTGCCATCTCTTGGGATTCACTCTGTTAACCGCCTTCGCATTACATGCCCTGCCCATGTCCATTTCTTCTTCTTCATTTCTACTAATATGTCCTTAACATGCGGCGTTTGTTCCCTGACCCACTCCGCCCTCTTCTTCTCCCTTAACGTTACACCTATCATCTTCCGCTCATTGCCTGCTGAGTCGTCCTCAGTTTAAGTTGAACCCTCTTAGTGAGCCTCCAAGTTTCTGCCTCGTAGATGAGTGCCGGTGATTCTTGGTTATTCACTTGCTAATTTTTCACGTGGTTTGCTAACGGGGGGACACGACTCTTAAAACAGCTTCCTTTAATTGTGAAGTAAACTCTGTGAAACTTGTCGGTATAGGTGTTTTTTCCCCACTGATTTCAAATATGCCACTATTTTCTGAGTAAGTCAATTAGTTCCTAAAATAATTAGAGATAATTAGTCATTTTTGGAGAAACAATAGACAAAACAGCGTCGGCCATGAAGCTGTAATCTTCATATCTTCCAATACTATGAATTCTGGTGAGTGCAACAAGAGATTTAGTTTTTTGATGCAACTGCTTGGAACCAATTTTACAGCTCATTAAACCTTGGTGGCACCAGTGACAAGGAACCATTTCGAGTGCCCCTTTCAAACACCAAAGTTTAATGAGTTGCAAAATTAGTTCCAAGGGATGCGTCAAAAAAACTATTCTCTTATTGCACTCACCAGGTTCATAGTATTCGATAAAATATAAATATTACAGTTTTATGGTTAACACTAATTTGTCTATTCTTGCTCCAAAAAAGGCTAATCATCTCTAATTATCTTGGGAACTCATTGACCGACTCCATAAATAACAGCATATTTGAAATCAATGGGGCAAAAGCAGCAAGGCTGACAAGTTTCACAGAGTTTACTCAACAATTAAAGGGAGCTGTTAAGAGCAGTGTCCCCCCCCTTAAAGAGGCCATGCAGACAAAATACAAGTTCGTTTAATTCGAAAGATTTCGTGTCTTATAGTGCCCCCAGCGCTTGTTCAGCAGCAAATCATGGCGTAGTTACTGGGAAATTTATCAATTTAGGTTAAAATTTTGATTCTCCCGTCAAATCGTGTGTTTTTACAACGCCAGCAATGAAGTCAGAAGTGCGCGTATTCAAACAAACTTCCACTGCGTCATTCGGCTCTGCAGCCTTGCTTGCCATCAGTCCTCCCAGATGGCGCTACCATACGCATCCACGGACTGTTGTCCGCCGTTGCCTTGTTTTTTGACCGTATTTGCACCTGGCTTGTTTTGTTACTGTAGAAAGTGATCGTTTCGGGAAACATGGGGTATCCTTGAAAAACAGGGTCACATAAGACAACGTCACTTACACCAAAGCGGCACACTGCTTTGCAGCTAAAAGAAAAGCATGTGCGCCCAGTACCAACAGCAGTGCGCATCGGTACTTCTATGCTTATGTCTATTTTCGTAACTTTCATTGTTTGCCGCACTTTCTTGCTGCTGTAAAATGAATATGCATTACATTTAAGCGCTAATAGCTCGTTTGGCAAGCTTATAAGCCATGCCTAATTTGCGTTTGCTTTTGCCGGCCTCAGCCAATCGCACCGCTGGGCAGATGACATGATATGTTATGTTGCGGGAAATGAGCTAGTGGGTCGCATGGCCGTTCCCTTTTTTCCTAATTATGTGGCTTATTTTAGCAAAGTGTGTCTTAAAATTGGTGTCAATATGATTCTAACGAGGCAATCTTTCGAATGAACCTAACTCGTGTTTTGTCTGTGTGGCCCCTTTAAAAAGGACACGGTTTTTAAAACGATTTCTTTTAATTGTTCAGTAAACTCTGTGAAACTTGTCAGTCTTCGTGTTCTTTTCCCGTCGATTTCAAATATGGCATTATTTCAGTCAGTTAATTAGTTACCGAGGTAATTGCAGATAATTCGCCATTTTTGGCGGAACAATAGACAAAAACGGTGTTGGTTATGAATACGTAATCTTTGTGTTTTCCAATACAACGAACCCTGGTGAATGCAATATAGGAAGCATGTTTTTTTGAGGCACCGCTTGGAACTAATAGTTGTACAACTGCCGAGTCTAAGGATGCGGGTTTGATACTAACTGCGGCGGGTGGTTTCCAGGTGGAGGCAAAAAGCGAAAGCAGCCGTGTGTTGAGATTTCACCGCAGATTAGAGATCCCCAACTAGTCAAAATAGTAAATCCAGAGCCCTCAACTGTGGGGCTCTCAACTGTGCTTTAAGCCAACCCCAATATTTTTTTGTAGTACTGACCCCTTGTTCATGCACTGTTCAAACAGGTGAAACGTGCGCGCAGTTAATTAAATTTTGCCGGTTAAAAGGCCGAGTTCAATGAATGGCGCACAGCAGGTCATCTAGTGGGAGGGTAATACGGTTGAACCTCGTTATAATGAAGTAGTATCGGAGCAGTAAATTACTTCATTATATCCGATATTCGTTGTAACAGCAGAGGCAAAAATCGGCTCTAACAAATCGGCAATGTGGCTCGCGCGAAAATCTCAGATAATAAACGCGATATTGTAGGCTTCGAACCCGCTATACACAAGGTAATCCTTAGCTGTCTGCTTTTGGCATTTCAAACTAAATGGACCGGAACATGGCAACGTGAAATTGCAACAGAACAAAGTACGTTTGACAAAACAGGCCTGCGTTCTAATTGATTCGAAGAAGAATGTGATCTTTGCCTGGCGGCTATTCGCAGCACTGCCGGATGACGTTTTCAACAGTGCCCATGTACGAATGGGCCTTTTCTACTTTTGTAATTTACTAATTGTTACCTTCTATATTATATATTTTGCTTCTTTAAACTGGCTACCGAGTTTAAAGCTCTGCGTGAACAAACTATTTATTCGTTATAGCCGATATCGCGCGCAGCTCTGGTGGTTTTCGTTTCATTATAAAAAGATTAAGTGTCACTGAAATAAAGCGTGGCCAAACCAAAGTTGGTATTTACTTCACTATAGCCGATAATTCGCTATATCAGTGTTCGTTATAACGCGGTTCGACTGTATGAGCCCAACGGCAAGTTTCTGTTCTTCAGTAGTTTGTCTGCAAACTCTGTCCGGCATGCTTGCCTATGCTTTGCAGCGTCCAAGACCACATGAGGACCCACACGAACGAGAAGCCGTTCGAGTGCGACGTGTGTCGTCTGGCCTTCAGGCGGAGGTGCGACATGCTGCGGCACCGAAACCTCCACGCGGCCGTCGCGAAGCCGTACGAATGTCCCGAGTGTAAAAAGTGCTTCGCCCGAAAGATGAACCTCGGATACCACCGCATGAGGATGCATTCGGACACGAATAAGCAAAAGAAATCTTAGCATTCTAACATGAACTGAGCAGCCTAAATGCAACCTAGAAAAATGTAAAACAAGAAGTGTTTTTGTAAGTCACTAACACGGTTTCTTCTGGGTTTTTTATCTGATTTTGCTCAAGAAACAAGAACAAGCATACACACATGTCTGACCAAGTGCCGTGAACAGTTTTGTTGGGTCAAAAAAGGGCGGGCAGAGCCCAGGTGAAAAATAAAAATAGTGCAAAACAGTGGAGGGAAAATTACTTTTCAGGGTATAACACATACACAACGCTGTTGACTCCGTGCCACAAATAGCTTTGTCGAAACACTTCATGTGAAAGATGGGAGTAACTAAATAAAGTCTTTTTATACAAAGCAAACTCCTCACTGGTTGAATAAATGTGGATGAATTGAACAAATTTGTGACATTGACCTCCTTGCTCAGTGATTCGAAAACTTCCGTCCTTCAATTGCATTGAGGGACTCTAGCAGTAGCTAACAACTCACAAACTTTGCTTCTAAAACGCACTTGCGCAGGCGAGCATGCACCCACAAGAATATGGGTTCCAACTACGGCATGCCGTACCTGCTGTGATGAAACTAAAATATGGGCGATTGCGATAACAGTTACGTGAGTGCTAAGGACAAATGTGCTGGGCAGACCAGCTCTGCGAGTGCCACAGTGTCAACGCCTGCTTGTCAAGCCTTATTTCGGTGTCTAGGAGCGTGAAGCTACCGTATTTTTGCGCGTATAACCCGCACCAAAAATGCAAACATTTCAGTGGCAAAGTAGGGGCGTGGATAATACGCGGGGTTTTTCTTTTAGTGCAGCCTCACGGCAGTGCGCATTGTGCCGTGAAGCTCCTATGCAGTAACACTGACTAAGCCTTCCATGGCAGCGATTGCGCAACCAAACATGCAAGGACAAGGAAGAAAAAACAAGGACAGGCGCACTCTAACAACTGGATTTTGTGACTTTTGCCTTGCAGTCAGTGCATTCTACATGCTAAATACTATACGCTTTTTCTGTCTACATAGTGTGTGCTGTGTTGCTTGAGCAGTAGTAGCTTTGGTGCGGCCTTTCCCGCATCAAATGTGCGCGTAATACGCGAGGATTTTTTTTCCTTTCCAGCAGGCTGAAAGTGGGGGTGAGGGTTATATGCAGGGGCGGGTTATACGTGTGAAAATACGGTATATACGATTTCATCTTGTTTCTTGTATATTTACGGACCGCACAGGAAAAAAAAATGTGCATCATTTGATCAGAAAACCGGCGAATATGACAATACGAAGCTGGGCTTTCTCATCTAAAGAACGTCGACTGGGGGAGCTTGACCGCGACCACGTTATGAGGACGCGAAAAGAGCAGCGCTAGGGCGGAGCTGGCCCGCCGCAAAGAGGTGCTGCCCAAATGCACCTCCTTCGTACCGTTTAGCCGCACGTCACCGGAGCTGTGCGGGAAAGCACGTCGCCGGCAGTGGAGGGCGCCGGTGTACGTTTTCGGACTTCGAAATACTCCGAAAATTCATTATAAAAGTTTGAATTGGCGGTGAGATGTTTGAGTGGCGCCCCCTGGCTATGACGTCGGCTTAGGGACTCGCGCCGCTGTCGTCTGCTACACTCCGCTTGTGAGGGGCAGCAGTGCCTGTGCTAGAAATCGCCCGCTTTGTTGCTGTAGTGCGTTGAAAAGAGTATTTCTAGTGACTCAGTTATTTTGCAAGCTTCAGACGCATCTGAATAATATCAAGCTGTATCCCCCCCAAGTTTGCAACACACGAGGAGATAGAGAACAACTTTCTTCAGAGCATCGGCCAGAAGATCGTGTGTAACTCGTCCTTTCTAGCTTATTCGCGAGGATCAGCGATCAGAGCTCCTCGATAAGTATTCAAAATGCGTAGGCTTCCCTGCAGTATTTTTGAGATGCTCTTATGAAGACTCAACAGTCTAATGCTACGTGCCAAGCAGCGGCCCCTACACGCGCATCGCACAGCAGGAAATAAAGCGGCTTTCTTCTATTTCTTTCGTTGTTGTTGTCTTGTATCAGATTAATGTTTCTTGCTTTTTTTTCTGCCCAACGCATTAATTTTTCTGCGCCGTCACAAATGTCTTATTAGGAGGTTTTGGGATGTTTGGGAGGCTCACAAAGATCGTGTGGATATTTCCTTCATGTTGTATGGCATACATTCCCTTCTTCACAAATTGGCCTTCATTACGGCTGCGTGCAAGAAGGCGCTTAAAGCGTGCTTTGTTTATTCACATGCAAATACAATGAGAAGGTTTGTGCTACGCCACCGCGATCGCGCCCTAAACAACGTTGTTCACAGTACTCGAAAGCGGCTTTTGTGATCCGCATTTCTATCGTGATCATATCGTTATCATAACGAACTGACTCTCAACCCGAACAATGGTGACATGATTACGGTGTTGAAGGCATGATATACTCGCTAACTAACGCAATAAATAGTATACCTGCATATATTACAAGAATAGAAACCAAGGAATAATAATTCCAAGTAGCTCTTTATTGTTTTCCAACCCTTCCAGGCGCAAAGAACAAATCCTATTCTACTCGGGATGGCGTTCTATGAATTGAAGGAAATTATTTTTACTCTCTTGTCCTGGACTGAGGACCGAGCCCACTAACCAGCTCAATTTAATTGTTAAATAAAGTTTTTTCCTCCTCCTCCTACTCCTCCTCCTCTTGAGTGCAGTTTTCCTATAACGCATATCCGAATATCGGGAAGATATGGTTGTGGAAAATGTACCGAAATATCCCTCTAGGTCTGAACAAACATAGTGCTACTGTATATTTAACGTAGACGTGACTCGTTTTGCTCAATAAACGTACATACTGGTTAGATGCCTGGTATAAAATCAGCACGCGCCTGTATACACAGTGGGTTATTTGGAACTCAACCTACAGTTTTTGCAGCCCATAGTGCATGTCGGCAAACTTTCATGCTTTGACAACTTAAAGTGATGTGACACAACACGTTCGAGCATTCGGCATGGTTGCAAAAACTGTTTTACCTTACATATTGTTACGAGGAATGATCATCCGGAATCGTAATGCGTTTTGCTAAAGCCAACAGCCTTCAAGGCCTAGAATTTGTTTTGGGCTTCCATTTTCGCTGTTGTCGGTTATTAGCAGCTGGCTGTTTCTTTTGTTCGAAATATTGCTTAATTGAGAAGCTAACGCCTAGCTCCGACTCTTCGCGCTCCGGACAGGACCGGCTTCGCAAGGAATGGGGCGACGCCGGCAATGTTTCTTCCGTAGCGGTATCCAAAACTATACTTTAATTGACACCAGGAGCTAGTGTATGCGATTTTAAGCCTATTACTATGATAAAAAGTTACCCGCACGCCAATTCTGGTGCGGACAAGCATCAGACGTCAATTGACTGAGCGCAAAGAAACAGCAGGGAGAGCGAGCCTGAGAGAAGCAGACAACAAATGCGAGAATCCCTAAGCCGACGTCACGGAGGCGCGCTTCGCAGCGCCACCTGTGTTCGCGCTCACCGCCAATAGTGGTATTCTATTCGAAGCCGAATCGAATATTGAGTTATTCGCTTTGATATTGGAAAGTTTTGAATGTTTTCACACCCCTGTCTCAATCTAATACGGGTATTTTGGGAAAAAACCGTGCTGAAATTGGCAGAATAATTTCGCGTGGTTTGTGTTCTCGCCAAGTCGTCGTTCATCTGCCCACAACGAAGTAGCGTCTTTGCAGCCTGCTTTTATTTGTAGTAGACTATCAGAACCGCACACAAGCTTGCCTAGAAGCAGTGCTTGAGTGTTGTATGCAATCGTCGTTCTCAGCCAGCACTCCCGCGTTAGTGCCGTCTCCTTCATAACTTTGGCGGAAGAAACTACAACGCAACAAAACGAGGTAAGTTGGGCAAAGCAGTATTTTATTTTCTGCACAAAACTTGGAAGAGGTATGTGCAACAAGAAAGTCAGGACCAAGCCGCTTTTGTGCTTGTGACGGAAATCAAGCGAATCATATTGCGTGCGCTTAAAAAACTCACCCAGCTCAAGGCAGAAAATGCTCAGCCTTAGGCCTGATTTGCTTATTTGCTTTGACAGTCCAGCGCTCTCCTAATATTTTAAGACTCCTATTGATGGAGATCATCTGTGCATCAGAGGATAACACCCCCTTTCCAAGCAGAAAAAGTGCAGAAAACCCAGTAAACGAATTGCATAAAAATTCTGATGACCTTGAGGCCAAGAAAACCTGAAAATACCTACGCTTGCCACCCTTGTGGAAACGTTTACTAAACAACGCACAAACCTGAACTCCACGGTCCCTAAGGAATGCTTGCACCCTCTCAAGGCAGACATCCAGGGTAGGTACCCGTACAGCAAAACTTGATCGCAGGATACCAGTAGGAAACGGAATACAAAAAGCAGGTCCTCCCAGTGGTCATCATGGGGGGGAGTAATAGTAGACAGTGTAGCACAAAATTGTGGGCTTCAATGCAAGTGGGGTAGACAATACCTGAATACCTTCAGTCAGGAAGAACTGTCCAGTATTTTAAAGGCATTAGTACATGCTCCATAATGTCAAAATCCGGCCATAGTGTACCTATATAAGTGATAATTAAAAAAAATGGCCAATTTTGAAACGACAATAAAAAAAGAGCAGGTGAATTTGGGCCTGCGATTCAACACCAGCTCCCCTACACCTTGACATATTCTTAGCAGTACCAAAGGTGGACCTAAAGAATGTGTTGGGGCCTTTGACTAAATTTGTGCAAGAGACAAGTACCAAGTTCAACACGAGTAATTTGGGCATGGTTTGTTCATTTTGTTTTAACTACAGGTTTGTTTGTTTGTTACACTGATTTGTCTTAATTACAGGAGTAGCAATTCGGCAGGTTACAAAACGTCCGATTATTGTTGACTTTGCTCGGCATGAAACAATAGCCCCCACACACGGCATCCTTCTCTTATGCCTTAGGGCAATCTCTCGAAGAAAAAAGAAATACTGCAATGCCCCAACATATAAGGAAAGGATGATGACAAAAAAATTGGCCGCGTATCTGCTCCTTTTGTTGCAAATGACGTCAAAAGACGATAGTCTTTGTGGACATTTGCCAAGGAAATGGCCCCCTTTGCTTTCCCGCTCACCTTTCATGCTGTTCCTGTACCGTTGCGCTCATCACAAGGTAAACACACTAAAGGTTTGCGCAAGGCGATTTGAATTTACCGCATTCCACTGCTACAGGCCAGGTTCCTCGATGCCAGCGCTGCAGTACGGCGGAGACGCGTGTGAATGGAGGCGGCCGACTACAAGGTTTTTAGAACCGCGTGGCTGTGCTTTGTGCGTTCCAAGCAGAACGCGGAACCTAGCTAGTGGAACCTTTCGTTGCTGTTGCCGCGTGATTTTTCATATGCCGTCGGGAGGCGGTGGTTTTCTGCAGTAGATGTAGAATATCATTTTTTATCTAAAAACCAAGCATCCATGAATTTTTTAATAAAGGAACACTGTAAATATCCCTTGTGTGTTCAAGAAAGTTGACAAGAATGACTATATAAACCGGGCTCAGACGTTTACATTTGGCTGTGAGTATATAAGACTATTGCGCAGTAAGCATTTTACTTTGGCTGGGTGGCTGAATCGAGTTACAGACAGACAGACAGACAGACACCAAAATTTCTGGGTTTAAGTAGCCCAAGAAAGACTATCATCTTTAATAATAAAACTCGCTTAGAACTTGGACACGTGAAGACACTCATGATTTTTTCTGCTCCTTCTTAGCTTCCTTGCGCTCTCGTATCCACCACACACTGTGGTTTTGTCGCACCACTCCTGTGGAACAGTGTTCAGATGTCTTCGTAATTTTTTTTCATCCAGGCTGCGAACCCACTTATTTTTTGTTCGATAAAACTGTTTGCAAACCACCCTGGTTGTATCCCGAAACAACCGACAATCGTGTGGTTGCAACAGCATTAACTTACAAAACGAGCTTTTTTACGGTGAAGCGGTATGTAGCTGCCCTCCAGCAGTGGTTGATAGCTGTCCATCTACGCATCGACATAAAAACATTTTCCTCTCCAATTTCTCACAAATGCTCTCTCGCTCTCAATCTGATACGGGTATCTTGAAAAACAAAAATCATTCTGAAATTGGCCTTTAGTACGACTCCATCACTATGTAGAGTTTCATTTACTTGTCATGATTAGTTCGCGCTGAAGTTGAAAATGTTACAGAACTCCCCAGCTGCCATGAATGCAGGCCATCTACGAAGGGCATACGGTTACAGAATGGCTGTAGCTCTTGCGTTATCGAAACTATCACTAAACAAATGATGGGACAATCGTCATAAAAACAACGGTGCACAAACGAGACAAAACAGGAACACAAGAAGACAAAACACCACCACCACACAGCGCTTGTTGCGTCTTCCCGTGTTCCCATCCTGTCTAGTTTGTGCGCTGTTGTTTTAACGAATGAATCGCATCCAACTAGCCCAACTTTCAACCCTCTTATTGGACAATCAGCCGCTAAGATCACTGTAATATTATGCCAGCTTCACCGACTTTTTATAATTACGTAGTTCACGGTGAAGTCATAAATGCTACACAATTCCCGTCTTCTCCCAATACACGGGCTTTTACGGCAGAGAAATGGGTAGCCCCATATTTGAGTGCTAGGATAAAGCTCTAGTCCTTCCAACTTCCGCTAGGAAGCATGCTCAATTGCAAATTGATTTATTGTACAGTTTAACGTGCCAACGTAACGCAAGCGATGAGGCGTGCCGTAGCGGAAAGCTCCGGATTAATTTTGACCACCTGGTGATATTTAAAGGAGACATGAAGAGAAAATACAACTTCGTGTAATTTGAAAGAACTAGGATTCAGTAACTCAAACAGCTCCATTACAGCCACGAAAGATGTTTTTTTAACGAAAAAAAAAGCAAGAAGTACTTAAAAACATTCAAATTGTGCGCCACAGTGACGTGTTATGAGCAAAAACGACGTCATACGGGCCAACAATAAAACATAATTTTCAGTGCGCTAACTGCACGTTAGCATTCAAGTGATGCGGTCAAATGCAACTAGAGGCCCCATTACAGACGTCCAATCATGTGTTGTCACGACAGGTCAGTTAGGCACCCGCCAATAACACGAACAAGGTTCCGTGACGTCATAGAAAAGTTGCGGGAAATTGGCTACGGGGTCGCGACTGCTTCACACGTTTTCGTTAATATCTCCGTTATTTGTTCGAAGATTGCGATGATATTGGTATCATTGTTATCGGGACTAAGCAGTCTTTCTAACAAAGCCAACTTGTATCTTGTCTTCATGGCTCCTTTAACTTTCGCCGAAATCTCGTACACACAGGCGTTTTTGCTTTTCGCCTCCATCAGAAAAGCGGCCGCCGCGGCCGGGAATCGAACCCACATCCTCGTGCTCAGCAGCACAACGCCTTAGCCACTGAGCCACCGCGGCGGGTTCAACTGCAAATTACAGATGTGTCCCATTTCATAGATTGACTGAGGTAAAACAAACATGCTGCAGCTTCCTTGCTCGTCCTTCTTCATAGAGTGGAAGGGTGCTGAATTTCTCAAACGTTTTATTAGGTTGCACGAAGCTGCTTGCTTGGTAACACAATCCTAGGAGTCCTTCCGATTATCCACCACCACGTGCATCGCCAATCGGTGCTTCCGTAGGTGGCACTTTTGGGTGAAGCTCCTGTCACAATCCGGACACTCGTACGGCCTCGCATTCTCGTGTAGCTGTCGGTGGCGCACCATGTACGATCTCCTCCGGAACGTCAGGTGACACACGTCGCACTCGAACGGCCTCTCATTGGTGTGCGTCCTCATGTGGTCTTTGAGGTGGGTGGATTCCAGGAAGCCCACCTGACAGATTTCGCAGACGTGTGGACGCTCGCCCGTGTGACTCCGCTCGTGCTTCAACACGGACGCCCTGCGTCGAAAGTTGAACGGAAAAGCTGAGAAACAGGAACGCCTGCAGATCACCGCATTATCTTGTCATTAAAAAAAAAAAAGAAACGTGAGCCAATATTCCGCTCCGTGAAGGTCAGCGAAGCATTCCAGCACACGGCATAGAGGTTAGAAAATTCTGGTGAAAGGTAAGAATGAATTACAGTTCTCTTCAGCATTTACGGCGGTATGTCCTCACTTGCAGAAATCCTCCTCATCATCATCATCACCAACCTATCTACGCCCACTGCAGGGCAAAGGCCTCTCCCATTAATCTCCAAGTACCCCGGTTTTGAGCTAACTGTGATCAATTTATCCCCGCAAATCGACCTCATCTGCCCATTTAACTTTCTGCCGCCCCCTGCTACGCTTGCCTTCTCAGGGATGCACTCTGTTACCCTTAATGACCAACAGTTACCGTATTTATTCGAATGTAGGCCGGCCCCGATTCTAAGCCGACCCCAAAAGTCCGAAGGCGCGAAAAAAAAAAAAAAATTACCTCGAATGTAGGCCGAACAAAAAGGCGAGGTCAGCGTTCACAAAAAGAAAACACGTTTATTGAACATGAAGATGCGGTGCTGGAACTCAATCAGTTTCTCTTCAAAATCACCGGGCAACTTCTGGACGATTGAGTTTCGACGACGGAGCCGAAGTGCTTCATTAATTTCTGTAGCCAGCCCCGACTGGCTTTAAAGTGTGCCCGTGATAAAGCCACCTTACCCGCGATAAGCCTCGTTCCCTTAAGAGCTCCCTTGCTTTTGCCTGGAGCACTTCCGTCGTTACTGGAAGGGCAGCTGCTCGCTGCGTCTGAACGAAGTCAGCCAATGCCATCTCCATTTCATGGTGACAGCATTCTCGTGGTCCGGTGATTGCCAACCTCGTTGCGGCGCACGCAAATATCCTCTCCCGTTGCGTCATGGAGGAAAGAATGCATGCGTTGCGTCCTCCAACGACGGACATTTTTTTCATCCACGCCGAAGTCCCGCCCGGCTTGAACGTTCGACGACAACTGCGCGGCTAAAACAACTTTTCTTATAAAAGCGGCACTATAATGGCACCGCTTCTTTTTGCGCTGTCAAAACTCTAGTCAAAACCAAACGCCACACCGCACGCAGGCCACTATCTGCCACTATCCGCACAATTCAAAATGGCGGCCTATGGCCCTTAAGTGGCTACTGGCTCGTCTAGTAATGGCTACAATACTTTATTTTCTGGGTGGTGCTAGCTGCGCGCTACTTCACTTGGAAATTGGCGCGTATTTCAAAATCCTCGAATCCAAGCCGACCCTGGAGTTTGAAAAAAACTATCGGCTTAGATTCAAATAAATACTGTATCTTTCCTTCACATTAGATGCCCTGCCCACGCCCATTTCTTCTTCTTAATTTCTACTAATACGTCCTTAGCACGCGTTTGTTCCCTGACCAACTCCGCTCTCTTTTTGTCCCTTAATGTTACACCTATCATCTTCCATTCCATTGCTCGCTGAGTCGTCCTCAGTTTAAGTCGAACCATCTCAGTGAGCCTCCAAGTTTCTGCCCCATAGGTGAGTACCGGTAAGATGCAGCTGTCATACACTTTCCTCTTCAGGGACAATGGTAGGCTGCCACTCATTATCTGAGAATGCCTGCCGAATGCACTCCACCCCATTCTTATCCTTCTAATTATCTCTGCCTCATGGCTTGGATCCGGGGTCCCAACTTGGCCGAAGTAAGAACTTGGCCTTGCAGAAATAAGCGCGCACAATTCTGCGCACTTCACCCTTTCACTGTCGGGTGTTTCTGGCTGTGACACACCCCCCAGTGACGCACCCCCTTGGTCTCCAGAATACGAGGGAAGGAACATTGCGATTTATTCGACTATGACAGCGTCCGGAACGTAACGCGTCGAAAGGAAAGAGCATGGATGAGAAATCTCGTTTCTTGCAGATATTTCCAGTTTGCCACGCACATTTCTGGGACGATGACCCTACCGTTTCAACATCAGAATCTGACCCACTGGAACACGCACCCCTTCCTCGGGTGAGAAACTCTCAGAATGCGAATCCAAGGTCGGCTCGTATTCGGATCAGAATTGAAGAACCATCACTCCTGTCCGCAGCCGAAGGCCCCGCACGGTCAGCCATCCAAAAGTAACTGCACGCATAGAGAGCGCACTTGCAGCAGCCCGCACAACGCACAGAAATGGGCGAGCGAAAGCCGCGATTGAGTCGTTTCGGTCGATTGGAAAGACACTAGTTGCAGGGCTAACCTGGCGTGCCAAAGCAGACGCGGGAACAGAATTAAAAAAATCGGCCGCGTATCTGTCCCTTTCGTTGCAAATGTCGTCAAAAGACGATAGTCTTTATCGACTTTTGCCGAGTAAACGCCTCCCTTCGCTTTCCCGCTCACCTCTCATGTTGTTCCTTTTGCGTCACGCTCCTTTCAAGGTAAAGACGCCAAAGGTTTGCTTAAATCGTTTTAAATTTCCCGCGTTCCACTGCTCCAAACCGGGTGCCTCGATGCCAATGCTGCCGTACAGCGAAGACGCGCGTGAATCATGGCGCCCTACTTCAACGTTTATAGAACCGCGTTTCCCTACTCCACGTGCGTTGCAAGCAGAACATGGAACCTATCTAGTGGAACCTTTCGTAACTGTTGCCGGTTGATTTCTTAAAATGGCACCAGAAGCTATAGTGGCACGGACGACAGCAGGCGACAGCGGAGTGAATTCTTTTTCTGCAGTTGATGAAGTGTTTAATTTCGCAAAAGTCAAGCATGTTTGAATTTTTATAAAGGAACACTGCAAATATCACTTCTGTATTGATTTGTTGTCTCATATTTGCGTAATGTCTTGTTCTTCTTCCACAATGTTGACAAGTATGAACATTACACCGGACATAGACGGGTAGATTTAACTGTGACTATATAACACTATTGCGCGGGCATTGTTTTGCTTTGGCCAGGTGGCTGAATCAAGTCACAGACAGACAGACAGACAGACACAGACAGACAGACCAGAATTTCTGGGTTTAAGTAGCCCAAGAAAGACTATCGTCTTTAAAAACCTAGAAACCCGTTGCGGATGGCACAACAACCCTTGCACCCATAATCGCACATGTGTCCCATGGTCACTCATCCCAACAGAGTACAGCGCGCAAAGCAACCAAGCCCCCCCCCAGCAACGAAGGGTGGGTGCAGTTGCTCCGTACTCTTCAATAAACCGTCGAGGAGAGCTAGAGAGTGAAAATACGAGCTACTAGAAAGATTCGACAGATGGTGCCAACAGTCCATGCACGCCCGCTTTGCGCTATGGTGCTATTTTTTGAATGCACAATGGAGAACGTACCGGTACGTCGGTGATACTGCGGAGGGGAAATGCGAAAACGTACCGGTACATCACCGAAGTGAAAGGGTTAAAAACACGTGCCACACCACTGAACATTTGCGGTAGCGGAGAGCACCGCGCAACCGTTACTTCTCACTCTCTCGCGAAATGTCTCGGGGGCACGTGAGAATTCCCCCGCATCTCGACCGCTGCTCCACCCTGTCTAGTCAACAGAACGTTACATGTTTGGTCCCTTCGTGCAAAATGACCGGTGATGACAATTTGTTGCCGCATCGTGCATAACCGTTCTCGCTGCTATTATGACATTGCCATGTGCAAAAGACAAGGGAACAGCATGTGTGGGCCCACCCGTGAATGCTTCAAGGGCCCAGTGCGCAGTTTGCACTTTGCGGTGGAGTATCCCTGCAGTTTGTTTTGACATGCATGTCTCTATATTCAGAGTGGGACTTATCGTAAATGAAAGGAAACACTCGTAACAGTCTTGACAAATCCCTTCACTATATTGGTGAGGCTTATGTTGGCAGTGCACAAACGATGGCCCCCCCTAAAAACTCTACGTGTTTGGCCTGCTGCTTGAGAGTTTGAATGGAGAGCATGCGAGAGCTTCGACCTCGGTGTGCACATCGCGTGCAGCACCTCTGATTGGGCTCGCTCGGATCTGTAGAAAGTGACGTCAGCACTGTACCACCAAAAATGGGTTTGAGACCCATTCTTGCACGCCAGAGAAATGTTGCCGCAAAAGCGTACTTTTTGAAGCATAGTTTAAGGGTGCAGCATCGCATGTGCCTTTTTTCCACATGTGAGGACACACTGTAAGAAAGGTACATACACACACGCTCTTATTTTGACTTTCCTGATCTACATGTGAGGACACACTGTAAGAAAGATACATACACACACGCTTTTATTTTGACTTTCCTGATCTCGAAAATGGTGCCAATTACTTAAAGGGGCACTGACACAAAAATTTTGCATCTTGGTACATACACACACGCTCTTATTTTGACTTTCCTGATCTACATGTGAGGACACAACACTGTAAGAAAGATACATACACACACGCTTTTATTTTGACTTTCCTGATCTCGAAAATGGTGCCAATTACTTAAAGGGGCACTGACACAAAAATTTTGCATCTTGTTTTTTTTGTTGCGATAAGTAGCTAGTGACCTACTTATAACCTGTAGAGACCTCATTTGCTTCAGCGTGCGACGGTTGTTTAATTAGAGGCATTTTCAATGCGGCCAGTCGCAGTTTCGGTTTCAGCGAGTGCCGCGAAACGATGGATGTTGTGGATTTTGTGTGAACAAAGCTGACCACGTGCCCGTCGGAGGGATATCACAGAGCAGAGCTGCCGTAGCACTGTCGAATTCCGCATCGACGGCAGTTTCTGCGAATGCCCCCACGTACTGATCTCGTGAGGCGCTTAATTAAAAAGCGGCCGTGGATGTGACGCAGGCGCTGCGAGTGCAAATGCTACCCGCGGCTAAAGAACGACGCGCGACCGCTCGAGACGGTGGGTGGCAAGACGCGCGCTGGGAGCAGCCGCCCGGTCTGCCTACAGGTCCGCCTACAGATGTGTTCGGCTCAGCACTGCGGCGGATATTCGAGTGCCGCTCTCGTAAGCGGTGCAGATGACATTTTTAATGCAACCCGCCATCGCATCATTAACTCCTTTCTCATGTAAGCCACCATGGTCGGGACTTGGGGACAATTTCGTGCAGCTGGTAACAAGCTATCACTCGAGCTACCTGTGCCGGCCTGGGCCACTTCGCGCCGTGGCCGCCGCCTGCACAGCGACCGTGCGGCTAGCTCAGTGGGCTTTTCGTGCCTCCGGCGCGTTTTCGCATCCAATGGTAATAAACAGTAATAGAAACAGAGTGCCTGGAATCGCTGTAGAACTTTGTCGCGGCCAGCTGCCCGATGAGCTGACGAAATCACGGCGCCTCCGCCGCCAACGATCGGGTCGTTCGTTCTCGAGAGCAGAAGCTCCGCCCTCCGGCCCTCCGATTGGAGCGGCGAGCCGGGCGAGCCGGCGAAAAACGCCGGCAGTGCGGAAGCTGCAACACAAACTCGTGACGTGTTTGGATGTTGTTTATTTACACAATATCCTCGGGATGTCGATTGCGCGTGGTCCTCTGCTGGCTGCTCGGTTGCGTTTCGCACACTTTAAAATTGATTTTAAATATGTTCTAGGCTGTATTCGCTGCTGATATTTTGCAGATGATGTATATGTGTTCCCACCAATCTATATCCGAAGTTATCTCACCTTCAAAATTTTGTGTCAGTGCCCCTTTAACTCCGGATGCCTATTAGTACTCAATCACGATTACTCAAGTTGCCTATCCAAGTGGAGAAAAAGTGCATAAGCTCAAGGTCGCAATCATGATTTGAATGGCGTTCGACTTTCACGGTGACGGCATGCTAAAAGCACACACAGCGCGACATTCTTTTTCTAACGACTCGTGCTTGAAAGTGGCGTAGAGCCTCAGGAGTCAGGAGTGTTCGTGTACATAAAAAATACAAGGCATACAAGCTTCCCTATAAAGCATTCCAGTCACTGAAGCGACAACTGGGCTATGGGGAACATAATATGGAGGAGCTACAAATTAATCTAGACCCCCATTAGGATCTCTGTGGGGCTGCAATTTCAATACAGGCATTTTTCTGTTTCACACGGTGACCAGACAAACAGCCCCCAGGGCTTGGAATCGAACCCACAATTTTCAGCTTAGAGCAGGGGTCTCAAACACGCGGCCCGAGGCCCTCTCATGAGTGTCTTGGTTCATTTATTATTGTCTTTTAAGCGAATGCGTGAGTGCGCGCCATGCTTGTGTAGCCAAGGACACAAGTGGCCACAGACTGCTCGAAAACGTGCGGATATCGTCTTTCACGGCTTCGGGTTACCAGAGCGGACACCCCTCTTTTCCGGAGGCCCCTCGATTCGGGCGCCGTTAAGTCGGGTGCACAATGGTCACAAGCAACTGCGACTTGTGGATCGAGCACTCTACAGTGCACACAGGGCTGGGCGAGCACAGGCCGCGGAGAAACTGCCCGCAGCGTTTTATGACCCTGCGAACGGGGCTGCACGTCACTAATGAGAAGACGGCGGCTTGTCTGGAGTTTTCCAGGCTTCCGCGAAAGCGCGAAGGTTTCCGGGCGTTGTATGGTGTTTGTGGATATTTGCTTTCCTGTTCGTCTTTGTGTCAAACACTTTTACTGCGCTGCAGCTGTAGCGAAAAGGGCGCAGCCGCTTGTCGGACTCCAGGTTCGGGCGCTAAAATACAACCACGTGCGTGTAGGGGCGTGTCACAGTGTTATTTATGGCGTGGGAGAGAGTGGCATCTCGCTGCTGAGGAAAAGACTGCACATTGCCCTTCGAAACTGTCCACTTCCAGACATCAAACGCCACATATCTGTTTGCGTGTGCTAAATTGAGACGCCAGACCAAGCGCCTATCCTCCGACTCGCAAGCTGTTGACAGCACTGTAGATGGTAGCGGCGCCCCAAGTCAATCATGATAGAGCGCACTATATAATTGTGCTCCTCCTGTCGCCTCTGTAAATGTGACAGGTGTCTTTTTGACTTTTTTTTTTGACGATCTGCAAACAGCGAAGCTTTCTGCTGTGGAAGTCTAGCGAGCCACAATGTCGTTGTCCAAGCAGTCTGCAAAACCCAAAGTGGAAGACGAGAAGAGGTGCTTTCAGGAGCGATGGGAACTTTCTTATTTCTTCACGGAACCAAGAGACAAGGTGTTGTGCTTAGTCTGCCATCAGACTGTGGCTGTGCCGAAGGAGTACAATGTTCGACGCCACTTCATGTCTTGTGATCACGGGAAGTATTGTCGCGAAGCGGAGGCCTGTTGATGTTTTCTGGTTGTGTTGAATTCTGTTCCCGCCGCCGGGGCTCTTCCTCCCAAGTGTTTTGTATGAAAGCGGTTCGGACGCGGCGATGCCCTGGCCCCCTTTTTTCTAAGAAGCGCATGCGGAGTGTGTCTCTGCGCGCTGCCGACCGTGACACGCGGCTGTTGAGGCGAGCGAGCCGTCGTCTCAGCTTGTGTTACCGTGCCGCAGTGGCATTCCATTCCCCCCGTGGCGTGTGCGCTGGTCGCGTTTGGGCTCCGTGTCCTCAGTGTTCTTCAGACGACCTTCCTTTTCTTTCCCCTGTTTACTTTAGTGCGTTTTGTCTAAACTACTTTCTTTACGCCCGTGGTTCTCCAAATGCGTGTTTTCGGCTTCGGCCTTATGTCTGTGTTTGATTTTTCATTTTCACTTTGGCGGGAACATAGCTGATTGGAGCTAAGAAGCGTCTCGCAGATTGGCTGCAGAAAGCCTTGTTCCACTAGGTCCGCATGCTCCAGGATGCACTTTTTCCCCCAATACGTCCCCCACCGGACCGCTTGAAGCGAATATAACGCGGCTCCGCTGGCTATTGAGCGGGCGCGGCAGCTGCACCAGGGGAGCCACTCGCTGCCGGTCGTCGGGTCCAGACGCCGGGAGCCCTTCGCCGCCAACTATGTTTCGTTAAGTACTCTTGATTGCCTGTTTTCTCCTATTTTTATGTATCAGTTGTAACGTTTTGCCTCTATGTTTTAAATCGAAGTGTCAATAATTAAACAAGTTTACCCTTTGAACCTCTAAAACCTTCGAGTGCTTCATCGCCGGACTCATCCTTCAACAGTAGCGGTGCTGGACCAAATTACGCCGTTACAGTATGGTGCTCTAACTGGCAACGTTCGCGCGCACACCATGACTCAACTGAAGGCGGCGTTGGGAAAGCAGCAAAACCTGTTCAAAAAGGCGGCCAAAGCAAGCGACGAAACGGTAAGGGCAAGCTTCGTAATTTCTGAGCTTATTGCCAAATCTTCGAAGCCCTTACTGAAGGCCTGTTCGTGAAGCAGTGCCTGCTCGGAGTCGCTGATGCTACCTACCTGTCCCAGCATGAAAAAGACATTCGAGAAAATAAGCCTTTCTCCAAACACAGTCGCCGAGAGAATTAACGAGATCAGTGGAGACATTGAAAAAAGATTAATCTACCGATGCCACGAGTTTGAAGCATTCTCTATTGCAGTTGATGAAAGCACTGAAATTGCAGACAACGCACACTGTGCTATTTTTGTGAGGGGTGTCGACAAAAACCTGAACGTCACTGAGGAACTCCTGGACTTAATCCAAATGAAAGGCACGACCACAGGGGCGGATATTCTTTCTGTTCTCGAAAGAGTGGTCGAACACGCTGGACTACCGTGGGAAAAGTTGGTTTGTTTGGCTACAGACGGTGCACCTTCAATGGTGGGATGCAAGAACGGTCTTGTTGGTCGATTGCTGACGAAACTCGCTGCACTCGGGATCACCAATCAATTTGCCGTGGTTCACTGCATTTTGCACCAAGAAGCGCCGTGCGGCAAGTCTCTGCAAATGAAGAGCGTCATGGAAATCGTGCTCAGCGCAGTGAACTTCATCCGTTCAAGAGCTCTTAACCACCGCCAATTTGTGTCTCTTTTAGAAGCGGTTGGCAGCGAATATGGTGAAATTTTGTACCATACAGAGGTGTGATGGCTGAGTCGTGGAAGAGTGCTGAAACGATTTTTTGATCTCCAAGACGAAATTGACGCCTTCATGAAGAGCAAGAACGGGGCCATTGTTCAGCTGTCAGATGAAATGTGGCTTCTCTTTCATGCGTTCCTCACTGATATCACTGATCATTTGAACTGCCTCAACGTTAAACTTCAGGTAAAAAACAAACTGATCCCAAAAATGCATGACGACATTCAGGCCTTTCCATCCACATTGCAGCTTTGGGAGAGACAGATGAGAATTCAGAAGTTTGATCATTTTCTAACCCTGAAGTCGCTAGAGAACGTGGATAAACAATCTTGTGATAACTTCGCTGACCTCCTCCATGATCTCCAAAGAGAATTGTACGGACGCTTCGAAGACATCACCAGCCTCGCTGATGATTTCCGATTTTTTTTCTTTGCCGTTTTCGGTGCCGGTGGATGACGCAGCGACCGAGTTACAGATGGAACTTCTTGAGCTGCAAGCTAACATTCCGTTGAAGCAGACCTTTCAAGACGTGGCTGTACCAGACTCCTACAAGTTTCTTGACGATGAGAGTTTCCCGGCACTTCGTCAACAGTCTGCAAGGATCATTGCCATGTTCGGAAGCACCTACTTGTGCGAACACCTGTTTCCCTTGTTGAAGGTGAACAAGTCAGCTCTCCAGTAGAGGATGACTGATGAGCATCTGTGATCGACCATGAGTATCGTTTCCGCGCAAGATGTTCATGCGGACATTTCTTCTGTAGTTATAGCCAAGCGTTGCCAGGCATCAAGCCAGCATGTTTAGAACAATAACAGCTACATTGAGGTTCCCAAGGAATAAAATTTTGTGACTTTCATAAATGAAACTGGCAATATTTTCTCGTCAATTACTATCAATACCGTTTATTATAGTACGATACAGAGGCGCAGCTGCCCTGAAGCCTCTTTTTGTGAGGCCCCCAGTGCAGTCACCACATGTTGAAGCATAATCGTGGAACAAATATTTAATATTTCAGAATCGGCGTCCACATTTTAGTCATTCTGGAGATTGGTATCAATATGTGTCTCGAATCCTGACACCCAGTTCCATTCAGGAATGGCAGGGTTATCTGACATTTTCTTAATCATCCCCTCCCCTCCGCCCCCCCCTTTTCGTTTTAACCTTCTTCGCTCTCCCGGCCCTTGCGGGACTAAAATTCGTGACTGCGGCCCGCTCACTGATGTGAGTTTGAGACCCCTGGCTTAGAGCCACACAGCCCCTGCAGCGGGTACAAAGTACCAATGTACAGCTGCTGTTCATGTTGATCATGAGAACTGGATGAGGTGCCTTTGCTCGATGAACCCAAAAGATATGTTGACTGCTACCCTTTTCAGCTCCCCACCTTCCTCACTAGCAAGATGCACGTCCATTGGTGAAAAGACACTTTAGCCAAAAAGAGAAATTCCAAAAGCACCAGCTTCTGAAACCACCACTTTACGACTTTATCGTAAACCACTTGAATGGTGCAGATGTAGCGAACAACAAAGCAATGTTGTTATAGTCTGACACTATCTGAGCCACTTTGAAGTTGCACGTGACACCACTTTTTTCTGTGAACCAGAAGACCCGCAAAGAATTCTCAAAGACGAGAGCCCCAAATCTCTCTCTGGGTTCTCATTTGGCTCGAATGCCGTTTGAGCCGAATGGTATTTCAAAACCCAGCGGAGCAGCACAACTTCGCATTTGGGTCAAATGACATTTGGGTCAAATGACATTCGGATGCCAGTGTAGCAGGGGTATTAGGTACGTTTAGGGGCATGGCGTGGTGTATCAACACATTTAATTAACGTTCTGTACTGCACCGGAAGTGCTTCACTTTTACCCATCTCAAAACAGCATATTGTCAAAGAGTATCTGCTGATTACAGGCACATTTAAAAGGGGGTAGACAGGTCTAAATAAAGCTGTTTTTTATTTACTAACAAATTTTAATGAAACCGCAAGGCTCATGAATTTTTTGTGCTGATTTCAAATCTGCAATTACATTTTTTGCAGGTTCATTATTT
Organism: Haemaphysalis longicornis; assembly: GCA_013339765.2. Classification (NCBI taxonomy): domain Eukaryota; kingdom Metazoa; phylum Arthropoda; class Arachnida; order Ixodida; family Ixodidae; genus Haemaphysalis; species Haemaphysalis longicornis. The sequence continues at coordinate 103,812,389 of CM023455.1, read as the reverse complement.
TTTGAGATAATTAATGGTTAATTTCCATTCTTTTGGGTCACACTTACAAAATAACCACTCCATACAGAATGGTGATTATCCCGTGGCTAGGCAGACAAATGACTAAAGAATACAACGTTGGAAGAATTTTTTGATTTAGCTATTTTGGTCATTTTACAATGCACTGAACTTCACCCCTCACGCGCTCTGCCAGAAATGGCTCACAGGGAGTGTGAGTTGAGTGCAATAATAATTTTCCAACGCCTACATTTGAAAAATTTGTTTCCAACTTTGTATTCTCCACACATTTAGGTATCAAAAGCAAAAAAATAAAAAAATCACAGTTGTACCTGCTCTGGGTGCCGAGATATCCGAGGGCAAAATGCTAGCATAGCGTTGCAAGAAAAGTGCTGTTTCACCATCGAATTCTGCGCGAACTGACCTGTACAGTGCACTTTAAAATGCTAATTACAGTAAAATATAGTGCCTTATGACGAGGAAATTTGCAGACTGATAGAGAAATCGCCGTGAATGCTGCAAATGCCACTTTCGAGAAAACGATTTTTTGACCGTTTTTCGGCCTAAAAGGCCCACCTGCCCCCTTAAACGAGCACCGACACCAATTTTTGGTGTTAATATTATTGCACAGTTCGCTTCCTTCACTCAACAGAATACCCTGGCTGAAATATGGGCAGCCTGCGCGCGAAGAACATAGTCAAATTGCATCTCATTTATCGTGTCGACGGAGCAGCGAGCAGAGCGGCACTCAGCAAATGGACATCAGCGTGACATCACCCCCGTGAAGCCAAAGAAGTGATGCGACAGCACTCGTCAAAAACTCGTGACGTTACTACATGCGCGCGGCCCCACGAGCGGCGGGCAGGCGCAACACCCTCTCAAGTGGGCACCGCTGACGTCCGCACAAAGCGGGGAGGTCAGGCCGGGAGTCTGTCATATGCGCCGTTCGGGATGAAAGCGCGGGAATTTTAAACAAACGATTTTCAGGCGGTTCAATGTAATTAACTATCGCGCGCTGAAGTATTTGAAGTGCTGTATCGATAAAAGCAATAAAAGTGTAACAAAATTTTCATGTCAGTGCTCCTGTAAGTAAATAAGTAGACTGATCAACTAGCAGATGGACAACCGACAATGGAGGGGAAGCGTGTCCCCACTACTTACTTCCAGTCGTGGGTGAAGGGGCAGTAGGAACACTGGTAATTCCCCTTTGGCCGTATTCCGTGCTCCTGCCGCTGATGCTTCTCCAGGTAATCGTGCGCCACAAAGCACTGGCCACACAGCTCACAGGCCAGGACGGCAAGCCCACGAGTGATGTCACCCCCTGCATCTTCAACGACACGAAACACAAACCCGACGAGACGTCAATAAACTACAGTAGCCTAGAAATCTGGGCTCCTGGGTTCGCAACTTTCAAATTGCAGTGCACAAGCCCTATCTTCGTTCCCAGTCTTTCCCGCTAGTTTGAAAACAGCAACGCTTGACTGACAATAAAATGGTCAATGTGTAGAAGTGCGAATGCATGTCGTATAAATATGTCGTACAGCGTGAAAGTCAAACAGCCTATCGTTTAAAATTTCGTGGCCTGGAAAATGGCCAGTGGGCTAGAATGCACGGCGGACAGCATGGAGAATGAGGGACACTAAGCTAACAGCATATTTGGAAAGATGGGGAGCAAACACTCCCTATTCCAATTGGTTAACTCTAACAGCCTCTCACTTGTAGCATGCACATTGATTTTCCTTTTTAGTTGGAAGATAGTCGTGGTCAACTTTCACTTCGTTACGCTACAGCAGGGCAACAAAAACATATGCAACAATGTAAAGTATTCGAAAGGACAAGCGAGGTTAGACTAAAAAAACAGAAAACAACAGAAGTACCGTCTGCATGCCAAAGTAGCGACAGAAAGCATTACAGTTACACTTTGTCACAAGAGACACTTGGTTATAGAGACGTTGAATGAAAGTGGTTTGGTTGGTTTTCCTATGTTTGCCACGTTATCAGCATTGCATACGAAAGACTTTGGTTACAAGAGACACATTTTCTGGGTCCCCTGAGTCTCCTTCTAATGAGGTTTTACTGTAGTATTAAAAGGACTATGAAGACAGAATACACCTCTGTTCACTTTGAAAGAGTAACTCACTTGGCTCCATTGAAGCTGTGAAAGAAGTATTTGTCAAAAAAAAAAAAAAAAAGCACGAGAAATATTGCAAACTTTCAAATTTCGTTCTGCAGTGATGGGCAGGTGTGGGACGGGGTGATGCAATAATGAGCCATCAATAAAGGCATAATTATCGGTGCATTAACTGCACGTTAGCATTGAAGTGATACGATCAAACGGAACTAGAGGCCCTACTACAATCGTCCACTCATGTTTCTCGGTGGTGGCCTTAAAGGAGCCATGAAGACAATATAGAAGTTGCGTTTATCAGAAAGACTGCTTAGTCCCGATAACAATGATACCAATATCATCACAATCTTCGAACAAATCACGGAGATATGAAAGAAAACGTGTGAAGCAGACGCGACCCCCTAGCCAATTTCCCGCAACTTTTCTATGACGTCACAGAACCTTGTTTGTGCGATTGGCGGCCGCCTAACTGACCTGTCACGACGACACATGACTGGACGTCTGTAATGGGGCCTCTAGTTCCATTGACCGCATCACTTGAATGCTAACGTGCAGTTAACGCACTGAAAATTATGTTTTATTGTTGGCCCATATGACGTCATTCTTGCTCATAACACGTCACTGTGGCGCAAAATTTGAAAGTTTTTAAATACCTCTTGCTTTTTTTTCGTTAAAAGAACATCTTTTGTGGCTGTAATGGAGCTGAGTGAGATACTGAATCCTAGTTCTTTCAAATTAAACGAAGTTGTATTTTCTCTTTGTGGCTCCTTAATTGGCAGCCTTCCATTGCACAAACAAGATTGTGTGATGTCACTGAGATATCACCAGAAAGTAGGTACCTGGGGTATCATCGCTGTGTCATCTGTTTTCCCTGATATTGCCGCAATTTGTTCAGTTTGCGATAAAATTTTTATCATTTTTATCAAGAGAAGAAGGCAATCTTGTTATAAACCAAACTTGTATTTTGTCTTCAAAGCCACCTTCGCATGTCACCAGACGGTTTGTGCATGAAAGGGCAGACCACAACCCTCGCTGGCCTTCACAAAACGCTTGAATCGCTGCTGAGTAAACGCAAGAGGAACACATTCAAAGAGACAGCACATCACGTTAATGTAGAACATGCCCAGATATACCCAAATCAAAGCAATGTCACTCTTTAAAGCATATCAGAATATTATACTGCTAGCAATGTTACGATTATAAAACTTTCCAGTGAATGTCAGACAGGAAGAAGCATTTAATTAGGGGACCCACAGTTAGTTTGATTCCAAACCCTTCTGCAAAGACACATTTTACATTAGGCAATGATGAGAAAATGCCAAATTACTACTCAGAAATGGTTACTTCTCATAATGTAAGACTACCACACTGAAACAGATGACTCCTTTTACATTAAAGCAAGACAACCTTGGAACCACACAAAGCTTTTGACTTGCATATTATAAGGAGCAAAGAGTTTCAAAATTTTATGACAAAAAATGCCAAGGTACGATTTACTGTGTGGTTTCACGTGCCGACACAACGCAGGCGATGAGGCGCGCCATAGTGCAGGGCTCCGGATTAATTTGACCATCTGGGGATCTTTAACGTGCGCTGAAATCTCGTACACACGGACGTTATTGCTCTTGCCCTCCATCAGAAAAGCGAAAACAAAAAAAGCCAAGGTAAAAGTTGGACAACAGGTACTTATACTCATTAGTACTGTACCACGTTTAAACAAATTTTCACAACAGATATTTTCAGAACCGAAGCAAAGAGAACTGGGGCAGAACCACGAAAGCTTTTCTTGATTTGCATTCCAACGGTGACCTGAAAAATACAACAGAAAACTGGTCACAAGTGCACAAATTTCGTCCTAAAAAGTAAAACGTTCAAGTAAATGTGTTGCTGTCAAAGCTGTAGCAATGAGCTCTAATTTAAACAACCTGAAGCTCTTGGATGTCCGCCAAAATCTTGCACTCGAGAAATTTGTTCAAGGAAATTTTCTATTACTGAAAAAAAGCTGTTGTGATGACAGGAGTTCAAACCCTGGGCTTCGTACAGTGTTTAGCAATTTGGCCTGTGCCCAGCACTGAAAAAGCAAGTAGCAAGTTTTGCCACAGCAGCTACACAGAAAAAAAAGCACTACAGTCGAGCCTCATTATACCAAACACTGATATAGCGAATTATCGGATATCGGAAAGTTCGTTCGGTCATGCTTCATTTAAATGACACCTATTCTTTTCATAACGAAACTGAAACCCCGAGAGCCGCGCAATATCGGCTGTAACGAAGAAATATCCGGTTTCCACGAGGCTCAAAACTCGACAGCGAGCATATTAAAAGCAGCAAACTTAAAAAGAAAGTTGGACAAAACAACCATTTTTTAGTAGCTTGAAAAACTGCACAAGTAGAAAAGGCCCCTTTATTGCGTGGACACTGTGAAAAACTTAACTCCGCTCAGACTGTGAAAAGCCACCAGGCAAAGGCCACACGTCCTCCTTCAAGTAAATACGAACGCAGGCCTGTTTTCCCGAACGAACTTTGTCCTGTTGCAATTTCATGATCTCACGTTCCGGTCTGTTTAGTTTGAAATGCCACAAAGAGACAGATAAGGATTGATTACCTTGTTTATAGTGGGTTCGAAGCCTAGAACAATGAGTTTTTTTTTTTATCTAGGCTTGTCGCGCGAGCCAGACTGCCAATTTATTAGAGCAGATTTTTACATTTACGGTTACAACGAATATCGGATATAATGAACTCAATTACTGCTCCCGATACTACTTCATTAAAACGAGGTTCGACTGTACATAGCGTAGCTTTATCGTACATCAGAAATCTGCCACAAACCTGTGTAAAAGCTGTGCCAAAAGGTTAGAAACGCACTCGCAAACATTCAAATTTTAACGCTTCACACACCAAACCCACATTTGGACCATGAGGTGCACTACAGTGAACTGGAGGGCGACAGATTAATTTAGACCACCTAGGAATCATTAACGTGCCCAACAATTTCGACACACTGTCATCAAAAGAAGGGCTCTTAGGGACCAAGATCGAACTCGTGTCCTCATGTCCGACAACGCAATGCCTTTGCCCCCGAGCGATTGGGGGGTGGACACGCACCATTTCGTTTCCCTGTGGGAGCGAGCTCGAAACTTCTTGAGAGCACCAAGCGCCATCTACTATACACCGTGACAACTTAAGAACGGCACCGGAAGTTGCCGCTCTGCCTTATCACCGTAGCCAGATGTTTCTCCGCGCGGCGCAAGTAAGGCGTTATACTGGGAATATTTTGAACATGGCGTGAGCTGTTCCTGTGAATTTTTTGGACTTAATATGCTTATAAACGACTCCAGCGACGACAAAGAAACTGCGTGAGACAAGGCAGACGATATCACGCACTCATAGCAAACCCCTTTCAAAACGCGCGCGCACCGACGTCACGGGTCCGGCGCTTTGGCAGAGTGATACACTACATGAGGTGGTGCCGTTCTCGAGTTGTAACCGAGTATAGATTGCTTCAAACACTCCATTGTTTTGAGCACCTGTAAAAGACCCAGCTTTCGGCGCTTCAGTAGTCTAATGGCTAGAACCACAGGTTTGGGCACAAACTGCCTGGGTTCGAGCCCTTGCAGAGTAGAAATTTTTTTTGAGGCCCGCGATTTCTTTTTTATAAAATTTTCTCTTGCTTCTGTTACACTTTGTAATTAAGGGCGGTTTAGTATATTTTAGGTCGGTTTAGGGGTGGGACGCGGCATACCAACATGTTTAATAAATGTTCTGCAGCGTGTCGGCAAGTGCCTGGCCTGTACCTATATCAGAACAAAATATCGCATGGACAAGACATGTGCACTAGTCCACAGTTTGTATCACTTCCGACAAACAACAAGCTACTATTAAAATTAAACAGCAAATGAATCAACGCACGGTTCTTCCTCCGTAACTTCACCTGGTACAATTGCACCATCAGACGGTTTCCAAGCTCTACTTCTACCAACGGGAAAACATGTTTCGCTTACATCATTGCTAGCTAGGTAATTTAGGTGAATATTTAGATGTAAAAAAGTGATGCAATACACGACAGATATAAAGTATTTTTCTCTCTTCGTGGTTGCAACACATTTTCACGCCTTAAGAAGTTGCTGAGCAAACGGTCCTACTTTCGCACTGGCCACTCGACCGCACGGCAGCGCTACACGTGCAGTGGTGCCGACTCCATCTGTATGGTTGGACAGGTGTGCGGCAGCGGTGCGGCAAAATGCAGTCTACTTTGTGCTAGGTTGGTGTCATCCCTGCACGCTGATTTTCTTATTTTAGGGGCTGGGGCTGTTGGCATCTCTGTCATCGTAATCGTCGTTTCATGTAGTCACGGTACTAAAACAACAGAAAACACATAGTAAAAAAACACCGGGACACTTGTTCACGCCTCGCGCTGGAACGCTTTGTAACGCGTACTAAAAAAACACCAGGACACTCGGTTACTGGAGAGCTAGGGAGCTTCGTGCTTCAAAGATGCGAGACTTTTACAGCAAAGCTGTCTACCTCTACCCTCCAAAGGTTTCATCTCCGTTGGCAAAAATGCCAAGGCACCAAGAATACAACTATACACTGCATGCTTTGCCCCTCCCCAAGTTTCGCATTAGTGGAGATGGCCGGGGATTTTTTACATTGCTTCAATGACCACGGCCAGAGTTACAAAAATTTCTCCACCCAAACCTGCGGCGATATTTTACACGGTGGCGGCGTGCGAGACAAGCCGCTGGTGTTTTTCCGCCACACCCAGGCCTGCTGCTTCCTGCCAGAGAGTTGCTCTGGCAACCGTGTTCTGAACACGTGGCCATACTCAACCTGAGCTCTCACTGAACTTCAGCTATTATGTTAAGGGACTGAGTGGAAATGGTCGCGAGGTATGCAAGTGTTAAAAATTGGGTGCGGTGGCGACGGCATTCAATTAGTGCAACCAAGATTCCCTTGATGATTTCCAAGCGTTTTTTGTTGAAGAGCAGAGATGTTTCAAGGAGCCATGAAGACAAAATACAAGTTGGGTTTATTAGAAAGACTGCTTAGTCCCGATAACAATGATACTAATATCATCACAATCTTCAAACAAATAACGGAGATATTAAAGAAAACGTGTGAAGCAGTCGCGACCCCCTAGCCAATTTCCCGCAACTTTTCTATGATGCCACGGAACCTTGTTTGTGCCATTGGTGGCCACCTAACTGACCTGTCGCCACGACACATGACTGGACGTCTCTAATGGGGCCCCTAGTTCCATTTGACCGCATCACTTGAATGCTAACATGTAGTTAACGCACCGAAAATTGTGTTTCATTGTTGGCCCTTGTGACGTCATTCTTGCTCATAACACGTCACTGTGGCGCAAAATTTCAAAGTTTTTAAATACGTCTTGCTTTTTTTTTTTCGTTAAAAAAACATCTTTTGGGGCTGTAATGGAGCTGAGTGAGGTACTGAATCCTAGTTCTTTCAAATTACACGAAGTTATATTTTCTCTTCATGGCTCCTTTCCAGCGTTACCAGAAAAAAATACCAAGAAAAAACACCGAGCGCATGTCAGCGTGTGCCTCACGAGGAGCGCTCGGTGTCGGCCAGCTCAACCTTTGCGAACACTCCGCCCAGCGTTCGTGGCGTGATCTCCCGCGTTCTGTTCTCCTTGCCAGTTCACGTGCATTCGCACCTAAAGTGGGAAGCACAGACGCTAAGTTCACATAGCCGGTTGTCACGGGTTCTAGTGCATGCCAACTTTGGGAGAAATGTGAAAGGCTGCAGACAAAACAATCCCAGCCTACCAATCATTGATTACGAGGTCTAATGGGCCGATACAACGCAGGAGATGAGGCGCGCCGTAGTGGAGGGCTCCGGATTAATTTTGACCACCTGGGGATCTTTAACGTGCGCCGAAATCTCGTACACATTTTCGCCTCCATCAGAAAAGCGGCCGCCCGGCCGGCAGTCGAAACCGCGTCCTTCGGCACAGCAGCACAACGCCTTAGCCACTGTGGCAGGTGGCCTGCCAATCATGGAGAACTTTCAGCGGCAAGTTCGAAAATCTATGTGAGGTGCAATAGCCGAGTCTCTGAATAAGGGAGAGGGGCCGCCGGTTATGCTGTTTCTCTATCCTTGCATCATTTGTACAAGCTGAAGTTTTTTTTTGTTAGTGTGTTTTTACAGTTGACGAAGTGGAAATCATAAACAGGACAACCTCACAGAACACGCTTGGCCATTAGGGAACAGTCGAAGGCGAAGAAACGGTTGGAGGGAGACATTAGAGAGTTTTAGCAGACGGGAAAAACGGTACACGGTACCCGTTACCGGACTGTACCGGGAAGCCTCGTTTTAAGAGTTATAGCAGACCGTAACTACCGGCATAGCCTCCTGCTACCGGCCACGCTACTGTCACTGGGAGTGACTTGTGTTGTACGTCGTTTGGCAATAGTATTTCGCAAGTCTGTGGCGTTTCCTGTGCTGAAATATTAGTTTTCAGTTCTCAAAAGCGCCAAAGACAGTATTAGAAGAAAAAAAAAAAAATCCAACGGAGATCGAACTGCGGCTGCGTGAACATGAAGCGGGCATTTTACCTCGACGCCATTTCAATAGATGGCGCCAGCAGGTCAGGCTGAGCTCTCAGTACATACGGCTGGCTGTTTCTAGTTTTTCGTCGTATTTGCGAGTCCCTTGCACTGATACCGCCTGTTCCTCACTCGCCGATTTGTAGAGGTCCGGATAATGTCCGGAGAGGTCCGGTAGAGGTCCGGATTTTATAATGCGCCGGATCAGAGGTCCGGCGCATTATAAAACTATATAATTTCTCTCAACCATGAGGTAAAACATGTGGGACTTGAAACAGTTTGATGGCATAGCTATTCCAGTCATCAAAGCGTGCAAGAAATGCCAGATATGTTTCTCCTACCAGCAATAATTCACTTCGTACTTCCGTTTATCATTTTCTAGCAGGCAAACACCTTGACGTCTACAACACACTACACATTGCGTTGTAGACTACAACCACACACTCGGTGGGGAAACTGCGGTGGCCGAGTCACTCCCGACTGTCTGTTTGTGGAAGGGAGAACTTATTCAACAAACACGACCACTGAGCATGTAAACACCGACGGCGCGCGGCCACACCTCCCCTCACATAAGCACACTCGTCTACGTGCAGCCTAAAGGGATCACGTCAGCACCACCCAATTTTCTTCTCGTAGCTTTCCTCGTCGACATCGGTTGGCGCCCGGCTCTGCCTATAGGACACAAGACCTGCGAATCACGTCAACACACCAGTGCATGGACGGATGGCAAGATGACGGTTTAACCACAATCATAGCACCACGTCGTCATTGCTCGTACACGCTGTAACGCAACACCGAGAATCCTGCGATAGCTTCCCAGGCAGCCGGCTTCTTTGGCGAGGCTCACAGCAGCGTGCTTCAGACTCGCGCCCTGCGTGCCAAATACACGGAATAACACCTTACTCCGTGCACGGAATATCTGGACAATGAATCTGCAACACAGTTCGGCGCGGCGCCACACCCCCATAGTGTTTCATGAAGCTTTATGCTCGCTGTAGAGTTTCATCACAGAACAGGGAGGATTTTGTTTCATACTAATAGTGCACACTGGTGCACACTAATAACCAATGGACGATGCCAATAACCAATAGTAAGAAACCCTATGATCACAGAACAGGGCTATGATGCGCACCGGCGCACCGATGCACAGCACATGTAAATACCGCACTGTTTCCGATTCCACCGTGCAGGTGGCGCCAGCGGACAAGCTCGCGATGGCGCTGGGCTTTCGCGGACCGTGGAGGGACTAGGCAGTACCACGGCCGCTGGATGAGAGCGCACATCCAGCGGCCGTGGCAGTACAGCGGACAGTGAAGGGGCTAGGCAGGAAACACCAGAGGTCGGGCTCCCGAAATTAAAGGCCAACTGCACTCACAATTTCGACCTCTTGAAAACCCCATTTCCGTATAGTCTGCTTAAAAAGAAACCAACATGCAAAATACAACACCTGAAATACGCGCGTGGACGCCGCAAGCGGCCAGCAAAAATCGATGATTTTGAAACCGAAACCGAGGAGAGCGCGGCCATTAAAATGACGTTAGAACCTTTCTAGCGAGCGGCCGGACGGTCGGCAGCTCGGGAGCAAGTCTGCGCGCAACCTCTGCGCGCGCACGCGGCAGCACGTGGGTGAAGCGTGCGCGGCGGCAGGGCTCGACCGGTTCTCCAGCTGCGTGACTGGCCAGAGGAAGAAGCCCCCGTCGTCTGGGACGTCACACGCGCGTCATGGCGGTTTACGCGATCCGCCGGCAGGTGCAGCGTGGTCTGCGGCGAAGCTTTTTTAAACGCTTCTGACTGATTAACAAGGCGTTTTACGGGGCTACCACTTGTGTCCCAGCTGATTTGGGGGTACACACAACACATTAAAAATAAATTTGGTCGAGGTGAAATTTGAGTGCAGTTGGCCTTTAAGCGAGAAACAGATGGCAGACATCGTCAACAGCATCGAAGGAGAATTCGAGGCCCAGCCCACGAAATTGTGGGAATATGACGCGGTTGTGGAAAAAAAAAGTTAGGAAGGAAAAAAAAAACGCTGGAGGGGTAAAAGAAAATCACAAAACTGGTGGGACAAGGAAGTTAAATTGGCTATTGAAGTGCGACAACGGGCTTCTAGATTGCACAGAAAGGCAAAACAAATGGGATATCAGGATGAAGAGGTGCAGTTACGGTGGAGCCGGTCCCGATAAAAGAAATTAGAGGTTCAAAAACTAGTACAAGCGAAGATTAAAAGTGCGAGTAAAATATATGGGTGTCAGATAAGGACAAGAGCGCCCACCAAAAATTCTGGAATCATTTAAAAACATTGGGAACGACAACTAAAGAGGTGGCAGAATCAGATACAGGACGACCTACATGGAGTCATTGCAAATACTTTGCAAAGTAAAATACGTTTACGGACTCTATACCTGCAGGTAGAGTCCTGCAGGTAGAGGCCTCATTGCAAAGTAAAATACGTTTTGAGGAGCGGCTTAGACATTTAGGTGAGAAGAACTGGGCAGCCAGAATGCACAGGTACCTGTACCTTAAAAGTGTGGACAACCAATGGCGGAAGAGGACGCGAAAGCTGGCGACTAAATATAACTTGACTCGCGGTAAATAAACAATGGGGGGTAGTTAAAAAACAAGTGAAGGAAACAGAGACGCTCATGTGGTCGGTGAGAATGGAAAATAAAGGATATCACTGTGAATCTATAAAGCAAGCAAACAAGAGATCCCGAAAGAGAACTTTTATGACAATAAAGGCTGTGCGTTAACTGCTCTTTGAGGCGCGGGCTGGCTGCTTGAGAACTCGAACTTACATGGGCAGATATTCGTCCCAGGAGGCCACATGTGTGGGATGTGGCAGGGATAAAGAAACAATAGGCCACGTAGTAATAAAATGCCAAAATATTCAGCCGGCTAGAATTGGGGGGAAAGTCCTACTTCCTGAGGCACTGGGCTTCGCAGTTGATGGAAGCGTTAACTGGTCAGCAGAAGGTATTACTATGCAGCGGCAAGAGTATTGGTGGAAAAAAATCAGGGAAGTCGATAAAGTGTCATCCCAGCCAGGAGTAGCGGCAGGGCAGAAATAAAAAGAAATACGAGTGAGGGTTAACTTAATTTAAATTACTAAGATAGGCTAGATGGCGAATGCCGTCACCCCGATTCAAAGGGGGGCCTTTGATCATCATCATCATCACCGAAGCAGCACAATACCCAGTCAGAGACCTCTGACCCAGAGTGCAAACCGAATGTACCCAAGTCAATATTCAGCCGGATGCAAATTCTGCCAGCAGCCAGGGACACTCAGGCACATTATTGTAGAATGTAAAGTTACGCCAGGGCTGCCACCCCTAGTATTCCCTTCCCCCCACCCCAAAGAGCAGTGGGAGACGCTGCTCTCTAGCCCCTCCCTCCCTGATCAGCTCATACTCGTCGAGAGGGCAGCCGTGGTCAAGACGGCCAATGTCTTCCCGTGAATAGGGAACCATTCCCACATGATCTTCTGATCAATGCTCCTAATTATTATTATTATAATTGTTTATTCGGAAGGGGAGACTCAAGGTCTAGTCAGGGATGGGGAAGGCAGTAAAGAAGGTGAGAGCGTCTACATTCTCTTGTGTATCCCCGTGGTACAAGCGAAAGTCCACAGGGACATAACAGTCGCTCTTGGGTGAGCCCGGCCCAGAGGAGGCGTCGCCCACTCCTGGAGGGTCTTGATGTATGGCGCATAGATGGGCTCTTCTCTCCGCCGCGAGCCCCGATCACTCCCACAGCATGTGCTGCATTGTGGGCCTTGTTGGCGCGTGACACGAGGAGCAGGTCACGATGGTAGTCTCCCTGGAGTTCTCGAGGGGGTTCTCTCAGGTGTCGTGAGCGTCGGGGAACGTATGCCCGCCACTTTGCGAGCAGGTAAGAGCAGCAAAATAAAAGTCGTTCTCTCTCTCTCTCAAGACCGCGAAGATAAGAATATAGCACTGGTGGCGAAATCATATCGCGGAGTGTGCGTGAGAGAAAATGCCAACAGCTAAGACTGCCTTAGGAGTCTTGACGCCATATCGAGGTTATCTATTGATGACCCGTGAAAAGGGAACGGAAACTAATAATCATTGGGCGTCCTCGATTATCAGTCGCGGATCGTCCGCGGACTTCCCGAAAGGTGACCCAGCACTCGATTTTCCCGTGTATTCATATGGGACTTCCGGTCTCTAGGCAGTCCTCGGACTGCCCGCGGAAGCGTCCAGGACTGGTAAATCGAGGAGTCCCACTTATTGCCAGCTCAGGCAAGTTTGATGGCTGCAAAAGGATTGGCTTGCGAAAAGGAGGTTTTTTAAACCTCTTTGGTTTGCGAGCATAGAGTTAACACTAGTTTGCGCGTATCCTCCATGTTTTCGAGACAACTATCGTTGGGTGAGACTATAGTCGGTTTGCGATTGACTTCGCAACAAATTCGTGCAGGGCGGGGCCGCGCCTCGATGACGTAGTCACCATTTTTTAGGGGCGAAGCCCCCTAGGGCTGGGGCTGTGGCGTCCCCTGTCGCCGTCGCCGTAATCGTCGCCTCATATATATGTATTCACGTACGGTACTAATACACCGGGTAGCTCGTTTACGCCTCGCACTAGACACCTGTACCAAATTCATAAGGAAGGAAATTGCGCGTAAGCATGGCATGAACATTTATTATTAAGCATGGAAATTTATTAAGTATAAGGATCCTTTTCCTGGATTCTTGAAAGCGAAGCCGTGCTTGCCTGTGACTGCTTCACGCCCCCGGAATCTTTGCCACGCGTTTGAATTCTATGTGGTGTCTATAGTGCTCACTGTGTCTTCATTGCCACATGTATGGATCTTTTATCTTTGCATTTCGTACTAACTTTTGCATATCGTGTTTCCTTCGCGCATCTTTCCCTTCTCTTCCGTTGGTATATTTCGCAGCCCGCTAAAGAAATCACCAGGTGCTAGACCACGCTGGGCATTGGGTTTGTCCCGTTTGTGAACACTGCCTTGGTTTCAGTTGAATACACGCACACAAGACAAAATCGACGTATTAATTTAATCGACGAAGCCCTCTCCGACGAACCGTCTCAAGGCAGCATGACGGTCAAGTGTCTTTGGGAGTTGCACCCTTTCGGACAACAAGAAGCTAGGAGCAGACTTGAAACTCTTTAATCCGTGACAAGACAAAGAGCATAACAATGTTAACGCAAACAATGTTTCGACAAAGGTTGCAGCAGGGGTACCCTCTCTGACAGCATAACAGCCCTCATAGGCGTGCGCAGAGTTCTCGATTAGGGGGGGCAAAGTCTTACCGCGGGGCCCCCCCCCCCTCCCCCCCCTTACAGCAACTCCCGACCTCTTCCCACTGAAGGCCTAGCGGTCCGAACGCAGGGCAAAGAGGGATGGTTAAAAATTTTTATTTCAATGCCGTGAATTGCAACACATACAAAATATTTCTGAGCAGAAACTTTACTTTAATGTTACATTGGCAAAGGAGGCAAATTTGGCGCCCCTTAGATATTAGGGGGGACGCAGCAACCCCCCCTTCCCCCGTGCGCACGCCTATGACAGCCCTCGAACACTGTCCAGAGCACACTAAGGACATAGCGTGCCCGTATTTACATGGGCTGCCCTAACGGTCGCGAACCATCAAAGCGTTTAACCAAAGCACCTAGTACCACCAGCAGCAGTTCGTGATGGCTTATGAGCCGATAACACGTGTGAGTTGCACTCGGCAGAGTTCTTCATTATGCACCAGTTACGAAACTCCGCGCCAGAGTCGTGGCCCTTCGAGCACCCCTGCCTCGTTGACGCCAGTTGATGATGAAAGGCGCAGCGCGTAGTGTGAAAAACTGAACTTTGCTAAATATTTACTTGTTAACGCAAGTAATAAAGTAACGCTTACTTCCAAATTCAAAACGCTATAGTTAGGTAATGTTTACTTATGTTTGCACGATTTCTCCTTTATGACTCACGGCAGCAGCTGCAAGGACTTGAGTACTACAAATTTCTGTCGACAGATGGGCAGGCTACTTCAGGCAGGTTTTGGTGGTGGAACCTGCTCAAAGGGGCTGCTTGAGAGGAGAAATCACGCTTATGCAGACGTGATTAAAGCTATTCATGTTAACGCCGAAAGAAAACACACTCTAGCTTCTAGCGCCACAAATCGTCACCACTCATCATTCTTAAGCCACCACATTCAAAACACCTCAGAAGCCTCTGCACCTCCCCTTATGCGATCAAGTTCGTCACCCCTAACACTTTCTGGGTCCTGTCGTCTGCTACTTGCAGAATCTTTTTTAAGCGAAGCGAAGTTGGGGTCACCAGAGATGTGAGCAGTGAGTGCATAGGCCGCATTGAAAGAATGTGGTTTTAAGTGAAAGTTTATTCGCAGCTGATCGAAGTTCATCAATGCTGACAGCTTGCAAGGTGCGAGTTACAGAATATAATTCCTGCAGCTGTATCGTCGATTGTTCTTAAATAATGTTGATTGAAACGAACATTTAATTAGCACACACATACACCCGCACATACACACACCCGTAAACAAGCACAATGTACAAGTAATTATAGAACACTAGTTCTTCGGCACGTAACGTTGAAGCCTCCCGATCGTAATCTCCTTCACAAGAAGGTTCAGTCTTATTGGCGTCGGTTAGCACTTTCTTGACAAAAGCATTTCATAAATAGGTTATGCCGCTTCTTTACCAACACTTTAAATTAGCGATTATTCTGTTGCTAGAAATTTATCTTGACAGTGCTATAACCGGTCTAAGCAGCCCATTAGTGGTTTGGTACACAAGCCCACCACCTCCGATGTCACGAGGAATGATGTCGCTTGCAGATGTCTTTTGATTGGCTGATGCCAAAGCTTGCGATACTATTCTGAAGAAACCAGTAGCTCCTCTTGCTCTCTGAAAGCAATATCAAATGTCAAGTACTGTGGGAGTTTGGAAGATGTCCATGCTGCCAACAGTTAAAGGAGTAGTGATGAGAAATTTCAAACTACGTAAAATGCTTCCTTTTTATCAGGAGATATCTCCCAGCAAGTTTCATCAGTAACAATTCATTATATAACAAATTTTAAATCCATTTTAATCTTTGCCAGCACGAGAAAGCCCAAAGCGGGCCAGCATGACATCAACTGCTCCTCGCCCCAAACTGCCGACGTCGGGGCTCTCGTGACGTAGCCATCGCGCTGGCTGCGGTTGGCGCACGCTGCTACGCCGTGTGTACACGTCATGGTTTTGGGACTGACGTCATGTTACCCGGGCGCGTGGGGATGGTGAAGACCTCGGCCGGTCTGGGTGCGCACGTGCGCTCGCTCGCGCGCTCATCCAGACCGGCAGCGGTGCGACAAGAATGGTGACGTCACGGGTGCCCTCCTGTCATGGTAGCCGCTCGGCGCTCGTTTTGTCGAACCCGAAAGTTACACGAATAAACGCCGCCGCAAAATGAATGTTTACGCTGCGATCGACCGTCTAATGTGCCATTCTATGATTAGTGCGCTGGTAGGCACGCATAGCAGCGAAAAAAAAAAACTTACAACACGAAAATTTCGTGTCAGTACTCCTTTAAGCTAGAGAAACTTTTTTTTCCAACAAGGGTCAAAAACATAAACAGTACAGATGAAAGTTGGAGAGGTACCTGCAGTGTTCACGCGCGTTCTTGTCACACATACAAAATATGCTCACTTGTCTAGCTTTGCACTTGAAATATTATGTTGACAATGCATAAGAGTTCATGTAGGTATTAAGCAGATAAAATGGATGTAACAGTTTAAAGCGTTCAACACAGAGTGCCCAATCATCCGACAAAATATAGTTGCCGAGTGTTAACGTTTGTTTGCGTAGACATTTAAATTCAGCATGGCATATATGAAGGCGGCAGGTGCTGTTAAGCGACTTTAGGGCTCTCTCATTAACATGCAATTCTAGTGCTGGGCTAGCGTTTCGGGTATCTTGCTTTCGCCGCAATAAAAAAACGTAGATTTCGTAATTCATATACTTGTACTTACATCCGGCTAATGTGGTGCTTGTATATTATGTACAAGACGAGAAAAACGAAGGCAAACACCGGAATCACAATCATGAGGGTCACAGAAGTCACCGTTAGCCACTGTGACGGAAACCTTTCCTGGAAAAAAGAAAAACAATGTATGGGTAAATTTCATTTTTAATAAAAATACCAGCTTCCTTTAGCATAAGAAACACCATTCACCAAGGCAGTTAGTTTGGACGAATACATCTTGCCCCAAACTAAGAAATTAGCGGTGGCTTAGCTCGGCTATGCCAGGATATCCGTAGCGTGAGCTAAGGTTCAGCTGGTTATTCTTAGCTTTCCTGGTTGTCTTAGGATTAGCTTGATTATCATGCTTACTGCTGCTTGAATGACACACACACGGTATACGCATTATGTGACACATGTATATTTATCAAGCGGCTCCGGCGCAGCGTCACCAATCGTCCCAGAGCTACGCTGGTTCCACAGGCGCACGCCGGTGTTGCTGCGAAGCACGAGCCGTCGGTTCCACACCCGGCCAGCCCTCGCATGATCATCAAGTGGACCGGCTCGCCACGTGCGGAACGGAGGTCGGCGAAGACGCTGGGCGCGTGGGGCGTGTGAGAGACGCCAGGCAGCGAGCAGCGTTCTGTGGGCCATGTGACGTCACTGCTCCTCGCGCATGCGCAGCCCAGCTCTCCAGGAGCCACGCGAAACTGCTCAACCTCGGCCATGCGTAGCTCACGCTACAAAATCGACTGTGCACTGCATTCACCGTAGTTCACTTTTCAGTTATGACTGAGGTAATAAGGTGAATAAACTGAGGAGAATAAACATTAAGTTTATGCGGACAGCCGTCATTAGACATAAATAATCGGTTTTAATGTTGCTTCTTGTCTCTGTTGTTACGCCTGCGTTGCAGCGTTTGGTGTGTGCATGTTTTTTTCGCATTTTTTTCTATGTATTTTGAACTTATTACAGCGATATTTCCCGCGTTTTCCTCATTTGTTTCGGCGTTTTTTAAAACGGAAATGAGGTGGGCAGGAATCATACAAGGGGTGAAAACTGAAATCAGAATCCTCACCATCATACAAGGAAGAGTATAAGAAACGCCTTTGATGTTTCCACAGTGTCAGGGCAATTCCTTATGTCCTCACGGATGTGGAGAAGGCCAGCGTATGACCTTTATAGTTACCCAGTATACCCAGGATCGTTCAGAAGAGAGGAGGGGCTGTTTCCCTCCCCGCCCCGTCTGAGGTCGGAGACGCTTTTTCTTGATTTTTGTATCTTAGTAGTTTAAATATTAGAGAGCGCAATTTATTCGTAAACCTTACTGTCAACTCGCAAAGCTTTTTCGCTTTGCTTTTTACATAGAATAGTTTCGTATGTGTACACAAGCAACGGCTCGCCTTCGATTAAAACTGCTTAGGAAATTACTTTCCTTGGGAAATCCCGTACACTCGTGCCGGCACGCGAGAAGGCATGCATGCAGTTTGCTAACCAAATGGAATTCTGTGCTTTATGCTCAGAAGGTGCTGCTCTTAATGGCCGATTTACGAAATGCCGTCTGCACTTACCTGGTTGCAGTGTATTGACGCTGATCTCAACAGCGGGTCCTTCTTTCGTACCATGAGCACCAGTGTTGAAGGCTGCCACAGTAATCTTGTAGTGGCAACTGGAGGCTAGATTTCCCACGCTAAGCTTCGTAGACTTCGTGATAATTTGAAAACTGGAGGACCTGTTTGACAGCGTGACCATGTATCCATCCAATGGTCCTTCGGCCAGCTCGGGACGTTTCCACGTGATCGTAACGCTGTGCAGCGAGACCTTTGTGTAGTTTAGGCTCTGTGGTTCCGTGGGTGCTGCAACGAGAGGAAACAGAAAAGATGTAAGGCCAAACTGTACGGGTTTCGGCGTTTGGTTTACTGATCTTTAAAGGAAGCAGTCTGGAAGATATTTTTAAATAGCTTAGTAAATTGTATTTATAGATAGTCTACAGATCAGCAGCGTTCAAGTGAGAGGCTCACACGCGAAAGCCTTATGGAAGCCTTATTGAATGTACAGAAAGAATGAGTTTGAATAAAGAAAATATACCGGGTTTTAAACAAACCCATGCTCAAGGATCTCGAGTTGCATGGTTGTGAGGTATATCCGCGATAATTACTACCGAAGTACTTGTTACCGGACTTTTGTGTCAGGACGACCTCGGCTACCACGCAATAAGCAGGGATTTTGTGGTTTTCCAGAGTATGCTGAATTATTTATATGGAGCTATAGCGGAATAAACGGAAGTGTGACCTGGGAGCGAGTATTAGCGGTTTGATCTCTTTGCTGTAGCACGAGGATTAATAATTATCCTTGGATTTATGGGGGAGAAAATCAAGTCATTAGACGCTAGTTAGAGATCTGTGGAATGAATGAATGAATGATGACCATTCGGTGTCGAGCACAACTTGGTCGGTACTATTATTAGTTGTAATGTAGTTTAGAAGGGCTACTGACGCACCGAAATTTTGGCGGGTTATCAGCAAGCATTTTGGAGATGGCTGGCTTAGGCCTGTTTTGATGAAGAAATAAACAGTGTTTTTTTTGCAGGCAACAACACCAGTAGTAGAACACTAAGGTTTTTCTGGTTAATACAGTAAAACCGCTGTTTACAGCTTCAGAAAAGTTTCCAACGAGTTTTCCACGATAGCAGTTATAAAACATTGTCAGTTCATTAGTTAAAGCGCAGTCAAGTCTTTCTTGAATTCTGAACACCTTGATATGTCTTGCTTCGCGTTTAATGCAGAATGCCACATAGCGCGCCTTTCATACACCTCCCACATACATAAAGAGTTTTTTCCTTCAACTCTATCTTTCACACAACTGGGAACGCCTTACGTAGACAGTTGACCGCTTTGTTGTTTTACAATGTTTATCATTTTTGTCATAACCTTCGAAATCTTCCTAAAGGCTAGCTACATTTACCATACAACTGAGAACGGCGTTATGTAGACAGTTTATTGCCTTTGTTGCTTAACAATGCCCCTTAATGCTGTGATAACCTTCGGAACCTTCGTAAAGGGTAGCTTAACCCTCTCTATCCCGTTGACAGCTATATACGTCATGAGATCCTGTACCAAAATGACCGATGACGACTATAGTCGTCAGCAGTCATTTTGGAGCCCTGACGGCGCTTGTTTCTCAAAACACTGCGGCCATGCAGTGAAGCCATCTTCGAGCAATCTTTTTTACACAATAAAGGAGCCATTAAGACAAAACACAAGTTTGGTTCATTCGAAAGATTGCCTCGTTAAAATCATACTGACACTACTTTTAACACACACTTCGCTCAAATAAGCTATATAATTAGGAAAAAAGGGATTGGCCATGCGACTTACTAGCTCATTTCCCGCAACAGAACCTATGATGCCATACCAGCCAGCTCTGCGATTGGCGGAGGCCGGCGAAAGCAAACGCAAATTAAGCAGAGCTTATAAGTTTGCTGAACGAGCTATTTGCGCCTAAATTTAGGGCACATTCTTTTTATAGCAGTAAGAATGGGGGGGGGGGGGGTGGATAAACAGTGGAAGGTACGAACGCGCACGTAAACATTGAAGTACCGATGCGTACTGTTGTTGGTACTGCGCGCACTAAGCTTGTTTTAGCTGCACAGCAGTGCGCCGCTTTCGAGTTGTCTAACACTTACTGGCCGATTGGCTTAAGCGACTTTGTCTTACGGGATTCTGTTTGTTGAGGATATTCCATGTTTCACGAAACGATTACTTTCTACAGTAACAAAAACAAGCCAGGTGCAAATACGGTCAAAAAACAAGGCAACGGCAGGCAATGGTCCCCGCATGAGTATGGTAGCGCCATCTGGGAAGACTGACGGAAAGCAGCGCTGCACCCGAATCACGCAGTGCAAGCGCTTATGACTTCATTGCTGACGTCCCGAAAACGCACGATTTGGCAAGAGAATAGAAATTTTAACCTAGATTGATTAATTTCTCAGTGAACGCGGCATCATTGCCTGCCGGAGAAGCGCTAGGAGCACTATAAAACACGAAATATTTCTAATAAAACACAAACTTGTATTTTGTCCTCAAGGCTCCTTTAAAGAACTGAAGGAACGTTATTTTATCGAAATAATGGTGCCTTGTGAAGCTATCCCAGAAAAATCTTTTTTACAAAATTAGGAAATTAAATGAACGTTATTTCATCGAAATAATGGTGCCGTTTTATTCAGAAAAAAAGCTCTACATTCAGCGAAAAACATTTTTTGGTGAATTTGGTATATATTCCTCTTTTTTTTCATGGTACGGAAGGGGTTAATTTACCGCCACAGCGATCCTACAATGCCTCATTCTTCCACAAATTTACGAACGATGCTAAGGGCTCGTTTGCAACGTATCTGCCTCGCAACGCCACAAGTAGCGATGTTTGTTGTTGATAATGTACATTAGAAAGCTTACAATGGTTTTTAGCTTAGAATCTCATTTTTCAGTATACAGTAAATGTGCGATATCCATTTCATGTTAACTGCCGGTAGCAATGGGCGATTGTTCAAATCAAGAGCTTGCCTTTTTTGAGTGCTATTGTGTTATCTCTATTCGCAGTGGTGCCAAGCTTTTCGGTTTAATGGTGGCGGAAGAAATTACGACACCGGTGGAAAAAAGCAGGAGAAAGATGTATGATAGATTGAAGATTGTAGGGTTTAACGCGCCGATGCAACGCAGGCGATGAGGCGCGCTGTAGTGGAGGGCTCCAGATTAGTTTTGACCACCTGGGGATCTTTAACGTGCGCCGAAATCTCGTACACACGGACGTTTTTGCTTATCGCCTCCAATAGAAAAGCGGCCGCTGCGGCCGGGAATCGAACCCGCGACCTCGTGCTCAGCAGCGCAACGCCTTAGCCACTGAGCCACCGCGGCGGGTAGGAGAAAGATGTAACGTAACATCCATACCACGTTCGACCAACAAGATCTAATTTATATTCCTGAGATTAACAGCGCGAAAGAACGGGACAACAGAGGAGTAGACAAACACAGCGCTGACTAACAACTGAAGTTTTATTATCGCTGGACCGCAATAAATAGGAAAAAGGAGGGTGACATGTGATGCTAGACTTAACAAAACATTTTTTACAATCCGTATTGCATCTAGTTTATGTATTTCAGTGCCGTATTTGTATTTGATGTTGGGGCAAGATGGCACATGGCTTCACCTCGGTACGAATATACATTATCAATCAATCAATCAATCAATCAATCAATCAATCAATCAATCAATCAATCAATCAATCAATCAATCAATCAATCAATCAATCAATCAATCAATCAATCAATCAATCAATCAATCAATCAATCAATCAATCAATCAATCAATCAATCAATCGGCTACCGCGGACGGCCACCGACTTTGATGGTAAACGAAACACGAAAATAGCTTTCGTGTAAATTTCAGTGCAAACGAGCAAAGCTTTTCTTAAGAAAAAAAACTTGAAAGTTTAAACTTTCTTGTAACACTGTGCTTACAAAATGAACGTGAAACATTTTTGAATAAAGATTCACTGAAAGGAGAACTTCAGTACTATAAATCTGAGAATGACTATACCATGTACTCACTTCCGACGTCTGTTCGAAATTCCACTTTTTTAGGCGGCCCACACGTGTAGGCTGTGCACGATGAAACTGATGCTGTGTAATGGTGCCACGTTTTGAGGCATTCGAGCCAGATGCTAGAAGTCTGCGGTAGTCATGTTGACGTGAGACGTGTCCAGGCGGATGACGTAGTGGCGCAGCTGATATCGAGCGTCTATCGGTTTGGTCCAGTTCAGAACGACCTCATGCTCAGAAATATCGGCAATTTGCGGAATCGGTGGTACGGGACCTGCAAAAAGATGACAGTAATCAAACGACGATCGTTTGGTGCCCATGCACGTGAATTAAATTTTCGAGGCATTCATTTCACTAGTAGAAAATTCATTGCCGTCAGTCTATTTGTGGTCGGTGTAATACATTTTCGGTCAGTTTAATACATTTACGGTGGGACTCAGAATAAACAATTAATCGCGAAAGTGGAACGAGCCCTTTGTTCAGCCAATTCCAAGATACCGTTCCGGTACGCGTATACGTATGTATACACATAGACGAAATATAATTTTTGGTTGTAGATTGCAATTAAGAAGGTGAAAACGTAGTCATTTTTTTCCGCAAGTTTTCTACATAGTAAGAGATCAACGTTAGGGTCTCCATGATGGAGCGAATGCAGTCGCTCGAAAGGCACGGGCTCCGCAAAGGGCTAGTGCTTCTCTGGTCCGTTATTGTTACACCGATCATCTTCCGTTCCATTGCTCGCTTAGTCGCCTCAAAGTAAAGCCTACATCAAAACTTACTTTATAAGAATGCACAAATGACATCACCACTGTGTCCCCATTGCGGTGTACGAGAGGACACTGAACACGTGTTTTGTGCTTCTACACGCTTCTCCTCGGTGCGAACAACGGCGCGAAGTTCACTGCGAGCGAAAAATGTCACAATGAAGAATTTTTTTGGCCTCTGGAACAGTAAACACACCGCGGGTGCGGGGTTTTAAAGCTCTTGCGCGTTTCTTTAGAGTCTTTTAAGTCTCTGTACTAGACGACAGCGGGTGACTGCCTCTCTCGCTAATTTTTTTCCGGTATAATTTGTGCGCGCGTGTTTTTTCTTTATTTTTTTCTTTCTTTGTTATTATTACTATTCGTTTTAGCTTTAACCCGTAATACATATTCAGCAGCCATCTGAAATAGCAAGCCCAGCATTATGCGGAGCTGACCCCTTCGGTATCATTAAAGAATTCTCTCTGTCTTGGATCCTGCACCGGCGCTCTTGCTATCGAAACTATCAGACCGTAGTAATAGGGAAGTAAGGCCCGTGAAGGCATCCCGGTACCCGGAAATTATAAGCCTTTGATTATTTCCACCAAACTAACATTTTCGAGTGTGGGCGGGTATCAACCGAGGGCGAATTGCCATACGCATTTTTGTCGACGTCATCACCTTCAATTTGCCTAAAAACCTACTTGAGCTTATTTTCTACCGAAGCTTGGTATGAGTGCTTGTTAAAACATTTAACGTTCCCGGCAGCCTGCTCCCTTACCTTGGATACCCACCCTGCTGTACTCATCTACAACGATATTCTGACGTTTTACAAGCTTTCTGAGAGCGCCGTACCTTCCCTAGTCGCCACTCCTCTATTAAACTGGCTGATGTAATTACCTTCCGTCAACTTCAAACCCGCAGTTTAACTCAGAACACACCTTGGCACTTCACCTACCGTACCTGTTACCGTAAGCAAATTCTGCCCCCAACAAGGTACTCTCTACCTCATCGTATGGGTATTCTTCCACACATAGGACTACCACCCAATCCTTGACCATCCTCTTCACTTTGGCTGGCTCCGCTGCTCAGCTCTGAACCCGGCTGCCAGCTTGACCTGGTGAGATGGGCTCGGAAGTCCAGCCACAACCAGGGAACCCTGGAATAAGGACTACCTCCAGTGGTCCTCCTCCTGGCATAGACGGACTGGGCCTCGATCAAAATTTCTTTAAGTTCCCATCGACATTTTTATACATTTCTGGGCTATCAGACTTATATATGCGAGTTTATTGCATTATTCTTGTAGAGTGAGAAAGCACAGCCAAAAAAATAACTGAAAATGATCTGGACACACGCTTCACCGTAAAAGCCGGCTAAGAGGACACAAAATGTCTTAGAAAAAAGGAAAAATTGTGCCTGGAAATAAACGTGCTGGAAAATAGGGGAAAATACGAAAAGCGAGACACATTTGTGTGATTTCCTGGTGCAACAACACTAGATAAAAACACTCCCTACCTTCGCCAAGACTCTTGAAATTAACGCGCGCTGCTGGGCCGGCTTTCTTGAGGCCGTAAGGCTTGATGGTATTGTAGGCTTGCACGTTGACCCTGTACTCCGTGTACTGAACAGTAATTTGCGTGTACTGCGTCGTATTGCCGGGTACCTCCGTGATGACCACTTTATTGTTCTCGAGGTTCATAGTAGAAACGATGTAACCGTCCACTGGGCCACGGGGTATGTACGGCTTCTCCCAACTGTACGTGACCTCTCCGGGTTTCGTCTGCGTGACGCTGAGACTCCTGACAGCGGAAGGCGCTGTAAACAAATATGTTCTGTTATGATAAAGACTGCTTAGTAATACATCAATTTCGCGAATTTCCTCGAATCATCACCACCACCACCAGCAGCAGCAGCAGCACCACAGCCATCATCATCATCAGCATAATCAGGTCCACCACAGGACGAAGGCCTCTCCCACAGACCTTCAACCACTAATGTCCCGCGCTGCTCGAATCCACACTTTACCCCCAAATTTCTCTATTTGATCCCTCCACCGGGTTAATGGCCTTCACTACGTTACCCTAACGGTCCACCGGTTGTCGGTTAGTCTCACTACATGGCCAGCCCAAGACCATTTCTTTTTCTTTATTTGAACAGTAATTTATTTTGTTCTAGTTTTTTCTCTGGCCCAGATAGCTCGTGTCCTGTCCCTGAGTGTTATTTCTAGCATTATTCGTTCATGACCCGTTGAGGGGACCTAAGTTTTTTTTCTAGTTGTTTAGCAAGGTGCCAAGTTTCAGCTTCGTATGTGATCCCCAGCAGTATGCACTGGTTGTAGATTTTTCTTTTGAGTGACAGAGGTAGCTAACTTTTGATTATTTGGGAGGGCTCTTCGAGGGCTCCCCAACCCATAGCTATTCGGCGCCGGATTTCTCTTTCGAGGTTGGGGTCAGCACTAACCATCTGTTCGAGGTACTTATATTCTTTTACTTCTTCTAGCATTCGTTTCCTATGCTGAAGAGGACGTTTTTGGCATGCTCATTACTCATAACTTTATATTTATTAATATTTATTTTTAGCCCCAGGGCCGTGCTTTCTATTGTAGTTCCTCCAGCATTGTTTGCATGTGTTCTGCAGTCTCAATCAGCAAGACTATGTCGTCCGCAAACCTCTAATGGCTCAGGAATTCCCCGTTTATCCTTGATCCTATGTCTTCCCGGTCAAGCAGTCTAAACTTCCTGTCCAGCCATGCTGTGAATAGTTTTGGCAAGATGGTATCTCCAACTCTTACTCTTTCTGGGATCGGAAATTTGTTGCTTTGCTTATGGAGGGTTATCTTCCTTGTGCATTCTTTATAAATGTCTTTTACAAGTTTCATGCAGGTTACCTCTATTTCCTGGTTTTGTAGTGATTATAGCACGGCTGCGGCGAGCACGGAATCAAACGCTTTCTCGTAATCTATAAAGGTCGTGTAAAGGGGTTTAGTGCACTTTGCCCTTTCTTCTATCACTTGAGTGACGACATGGATGTATCCATGGTTGCGTACCCTTTCCTTAACCGAGCGTGCTCTCTGCGTTGAAGGAAATCCAGGCTGTCACATATACGGCTAACTATAACTTTGGTAGTAATTTTCTCTAAAAAAGGCGAAAATGGCTCTCAGGCACCTTCATTGTTCAAACCTCGTTTGTGAAAGTTTCAGGCGAGACAAATACCGGCTACTGGCTCATAATGGTTAACGGGGTTGAGTATTTTACTCAGTGCACTTCGCTCAGCGCACACCGCTGTGCTAAATGATTAAACGACAGAATTTTCAAACGGAACCGGTTGAATTCGCACAGACGCAATCATAACTATACACCGACAGACACCGGCAGTGGTATGGACGCTGTGAACCAGCACTGCGAACCAGCTTACGACGTGAAAAAGCAATACGATAACAATCACTTTACTTACAGCCAACTTTAGCCTGGACGTGGAGGCTCGCTTCAACTTCGCAGCGACCGCTGCAGTTTTTCACGGTCACTTCGTAATGCGACGCAGGATCGATGTCCGTGATGTTCAGTGTTACAGGAGCGTCTTTCACTTGCGCGTCGAGTTTTTCCACAGTTTTGGTGGTCGAATTAGCGGTAACTTTGTCCATCGTAACTGTGTAGTTAGAGCTGACGGGCGCCTGCTTTATAGATATTGTAATTGATGGCTTGCTGGCATCAGGTATGTCCAAAATTTTTGGTTGACCTGTAAAACAAGGAAACAAGGGCACATATTTTTTAATAACTGCATTACAGCAGGAGAATAAGTAGGCATGGTCAAGATTTTTTTGTTGACCTGTAAAAAAGACGCATATTTTGTTCTAGTTGAGTTCAAGCAGCACATCGAGCTCGTTTGAAGGATGCTAGTGTATTTGACATGTCGGGCAGCCCAGTCATTGTGTTGCTTACTTAATCCAATAGCAACTTAAAGAGGGCGTCCCATTCTCATAGTACTGATTGATTGATTTTCAGTTGTCCTTGGGAATACTTTTTTATTGTTACCCTTCTGGAAACACATTAGGCCTATCAGCTTGTCCTCAACACGGCGATAACATGAAGGCTAAGAAACACGCCGAGTACCACTTGAAAACTCGATGACTTCTGTCTACCGGGCACACTGGAAACGAGCCACCCTTCTCTTAACGTGTCTTCTTTTCGTTGGGCACGAAGGGTCAATACATGGCTTCTGTACCATGACCCGCACCAAAGCAGCTGAACCACTGAGATCTCAATAGTACTGCAGTTGTTGACAAGTGAAGGTACCAAGCACTGCAGACGTCGTATCGCGCCTAGATAAGTACACTCGGATGCTCGCGCGCCTTCGGCCGTGCTTCTGCCTGAGACGATATGGCGCGGCATGCAATGCCGTATCGTATTCCGTCTGAAGGGGCTCGACTGTAACTTGTCTTCCAGACACCGATTGCTCAGATTTCCCGTCCCGCCCGCAGCGAGTTCGAGTTTCCCCTATTCATGGCAATGAGCTTGACAGAAAGAGTAAACCGCATGGGGAAGGAGGGGCTGCTTTTGAACCAAATGATGAACCAAAGATACGTACAAACCGATTTGCCTAACTACATTAAAGGGACCCTGCAACACTTTCGATAACCGCTTTCACTCTTTCCTTCGCGTCTGGGACTACTGCGAAAGCTACAGTTATCGCCAGCACGGAGCGGCACGACGTGATTTGTGCGTCGCACCAAGTACGCCTTCCATTTCTGCTTGGTTTTTGTGGCCTTTTTAAAAGTTGCTATCCAAAAGCGTTTACTGCTGCAATTGAAGGAAAACCGGCCAATAGCAACTACATGGCCTTGGTGACGTAATTCGAGCCGTCAAAGAACGTCAAGACCGGGAAAGAGAGAAAAATAGTTTAAACGAGTTTATAAGGTATCTGATGAGCATTGAGCAGTAATTTTTGGCTGAGGTACTTTGCGGCCACTTAAACTAAGTACTGGATGTGTTGGGTGACTACGTTATGCAAGCATTTAAGATTAAAAAAAAACCTAAAAAGGTGTTGCAGGGTCGCTTTAAAACCCACCAACCAAAGATTGGTTTGTCGCTCTAACAGGCCATTCGTTCTCCACAGCAGTGACTTAATTGTGCGAGAATTTTACAAAGACGCACCCGAGATACGCAACTGGCAGACTTGGTTGCGGGCATCGAGCGCAATAGTGAGCCTCCGTGCAATGAACCTACCGGGATAAGCTTAGGCCATGACTGCAAAACATCTCGCCGACAAGAATTCGTTATTTTACTGGCTCTGAAAATGCCAGTACCGTTTCACACATTCAAACTGTAAATCCAGTTTCCTTCATCTAGATATTTTCCCGTCCGCAGCAACGTCTGTGTTCAACATGTACACTGCCGCGTACTAAAGGGAGATCCGAAAGCAAACCGAAACTATCAAAAAGGTTTCACTGAATTAATTTCCAAAAGTATATTTTTGCTCAGCCTTGCTTTACTTTTAAAGCGGGATTTAACATTCCCCCCTACTTCCCGGTGACAGGCCGCATACATTTTTTGTGTTGCGCTCGTCCCTAGTAACAATGTTTGGGGGAAAAAATGGCAACAAGTTTAAGACTGTTTCCTTAAGATTACACCTGTTTAAAAATTACCTGACTAATAAGTTGTACGTAGTCTTAAGTTGTTTTCAAACAATTTCATTTCCAACGGGATTTAAAAAATATAGCTTAGGAGCAAGCCAACTATATAGTGTACTGAACGCCATCGAGAGTAATTTAAATCTCGGGAGGGCTTTGAGGTGAAATAAGACAGTGGTTTCCGTCTGTTAGCGCAGACGCTAATACAAGCTTATTTCCCGGGCGTTTACTTGCGAAACTTTTTTCGTGCACTGTTGTAAGAAGGCGCGCTGTAGCGTTACTAAAGCACCTCCCGAGCTATAAAAAATACCAGCGGCACCTTTACAACTGCAATTTTTTAATTAACACAATACATACTCACAACTCACCGCTAGTTTGCGTGGTTACGCCAACGTCCAGAGATCTTCCATAATAGATCGCAGATGAGTCGGCAAGAAAGGCCGTAAGAACAACCGTGTAGGTGGTGTTGGCACTAAGGTCGTCCACGCGCACCTGGTACTCGCGCGGTGCAAAAGAGACTGTCTTGTTGACCAAGCATCTGTCCAGGTCTGAAGGATCGCATATCGCCAACAGGTAGCCTGAAGGCTGGATACCATCACCACTGTCCGAATTATTCCATGAGATGGTCATGCTGTGAGCACCCACGCTCGTCACAATCAATCCCGTGGCTTCCTCGGGTTCTGAAAACACGAGAACAACACAGACACCTTCACTTGTGCCAGTGATTTGACCTAATCCTCACTTACTACGTTTTGGGTCGTAACTGGCTTTTATGTACCACATAAGTTCATGTGTTCATTATAAATAAGCTGTTATAAATTTAATATACCCGGGTATTAAATACTCTCACCGAATTTTAGGTTCGAGTCATATGAAGTTTAAACACGTGTTGCGTAAGATAATTTCGTACTTTTAAACAAGTAATAGAATGAAACGATTCAGCAAGCGTTCACCAAATATTTTGCCGCAGGCACAAATATCAAAGCATAATGCATCTACTAGTTTCTCTTGTTTTACGCACGTATCATTTCCACACCCTGTTCGCGGTACAATATACTTCTTGCCAGACGAGATGGCTATTCATGAGTTGGTACCAAGCAACAAGAATCCTAATGAAGTGAGTTATGCCCCCATATTTCAAGTATTTTTACACACAACCTATGCCTTTCCCAGTAAGGGTTTTGTATTCAAAACCGCCGCCACTAGGGAAGGATAGTTCTACTTTCAGTGAATGCTGAACAAACGCAGAAAGGATGCAGTGTAAAAGAAGAAAAACTTAAACTCCATCTATGTCAGGTGATTAGCGAGAAAACATCGCTGGTGCCAAGGTTCTCACCTTCGAGGCTGCCGTTGTACGACGCTCCCATGTCGTCGTTGCTTAGGCACCGGTTGGCGTCGGTGCACGAGCCGTGTATACTCACAGAAAAGCTCTTCCAGGGGTTGAGGGGCGCTAGGAGGGCGAAAGTTTCGTTCAACGTCGTCAGTGCACATCCTTCGTTGCAGACTACAACTTTGTGGCAGAGAATCACGTTTTCGGGGATTTCGTTGCTGCTCCACGTCACATTTAGGGCGTGGTGTTCTCCGTGGGGAACGATGACGACGCTAACATTTTCAGGGGCGAAGCAGGATGTGTCTGTAAAAGGACACGCTGGTAAAACGAGGACGCGTGGCGAATGGCATCAACAAACAACAAGGGGGGAAGTTTCCAGTGTACGTAGAAAAAAAAGTAAGCAAAAGATTGGGTAACGAACGGGAAACTCAGTTCTCAGGTGAATAACGGTCTGCCTTCTTCAGAGACAAGTATAGCTTTTGTATACTAATATCGGGAGTGCAAAGAGCCTTGAGAGCATGTAGTTTGTTGTAAAATCATTTAAAAATAGCCGGGCCGCTAAAAATTGTTATTCAACATCGCTTAGCGCAGGAACATACCAGCACAAGATTGGATCAACGGAAAAGGTGTTAATCGACCAAATTCAGGGGAAATCCCAAGGTGAAATCTCCACCTTAGGGATTTTTCCTAAATCTGTTCGATTAACACCTGTCCATCACTTTGAGTTGTTGATCAATTCGCTCTCGCGCTACGAACTACTGGCCTCCTGGTTAGCTCAGTTGGTAGAGCGACTGCTCCGGTTAGCGGTGGTCCCGGATTCGAATCCTGGACCAGGACGAATTTTTCAGCTGCGAAGTTTCTGATAAAGCTGTATAGATTGCCTTCGTAGCCGTTTGGCTGCATTCAGGGGGATGTCAAACTTTTCTTCATAGACAACGGCAAAGGTATTCGATGCCACAGGTGCATCCGATGGTTCCTAAGCCATGCAAGCTTCTTTTGGACTTCTGGCAGTGTTGAAAACAAGGGGCGTACTAAGGCATTACACGCCGCATTCTGCGGAAATCCGACGTCAGGTTGGTTGGCGTGACTACGATGGTACAAAAAAGAGCGATTGGCTGAGATAACACGGTTACCCAACAATTCTCATCGCATTAGCTGCCAATGCAGGTATGCTCCAGCGGGACTTGTCTCCACTCACTCACTCACTCACTCACTCACTCACTCACTCACTCACTCACTCACTCACTCACTCACTCACTCACTCACTCACTCACTCACTCACTCACTCACTCACTCACTCACTCACTCACTCACATCACTCACTCACTCACTCACTCACTCACTCACTCACTCACTCACTCACTCACTCACTCACTCACTCACTCACTCACTCACTCACTCACTCACTCACTCACTCACTCACTCACTCACTCACTCACTCACTCACTCACTCACTCACTCACTCACTCACTCTTTTTGTGTACGACCAACAAATCAACAAAAACTGTAGTGGGAAGAAAGGAGCCAGCTCGGGTGGTCGCGGCGGGAAACAGTGGCCCTAGAAGCTGCCAAGTAAGTCAGCTAAAGAACAAGCTGTCAGTACCCGGTTTTAGTGAGCATACTTTAGCAGAGGTCAACTACCACACGGAAGCTAACGTAGATCGTTTAAGCTTTGCTTTAAAATAACTTTGTCATTACTAGGCTTTCTATATGTGTCAAATACCTACTGTTTTTGTGGTTCCCTGTTTGAATCATTGTTTTCACTTGTTTGCTCCACTGAAGTTTGAAAATTCAAGATTTCGTTATATGACGAACGTGCCTTCTCCCTCCTTGCACTGCATTTTGCAACTTCATAGAAAGCTTGGGCTATGGTTAAACTTGACACGTGACTTCTCTCATCAACAGTAATGATGAGATTATATGGAAACTTTGTTTTTCACCGCCTCCTCTGAGCAGAGACAATGCAGGAGGGTGGATGAAGCCAGGAATTAATGTAATTTGTAGGTATGGGAAGTAAAGCGTAAAGTCCGGGCAACACCACCGGACAGCCTGCAAAGGATGCATTGCTTAACCTACTCATTCGTAGTGACCGACTGCCATGTCTCAGTAGCTAATAGCGCTGCGCTGGTGAGCGCGAGGAGGTGGTTTTAGTTCTGGTTTCAGCGGCCGTTTGTCTGATGCAGGCGAAAAACTTACTCTCTTTAGGAGTACGTTAAACATTTTCAGGTGGTCTCAATAATTTCGTAGCACTCTAGTGCGGCCTACCTCATAGCCCAGAGAAATATTAGTAACCATAGTACTAGAGCTGGGCGTCGGTTAAAAATTTTAATCCGCTTAATCAGCTTGCTTTCGTCGGTTAATTAATCTATCAATCGGTTGCGCTCATTCAGAAAGAACGACACAAATAAAATTTGTCATTATTATTCATAATTTTATAGTTTTATAATAAGATCAATATGCTCATTGGCCTGTTCACAGACTTTCCAAGTGAGGTAAACAGGTCATCATCATGGCGATGATGCAGGCGAGCCGCTTTTCACCGCGTTGGTCACCGACACCTTTCCCGAATCACGGACATATACACTCGAAGTAATTGTAGGGGCACAGAGTACTCGCGGTTTATATGCGACAGAGTTAGTTTATACAATGGCAAAACGGTGCGAGTGCCAGCTCCGCAATTTTTGTAACGTGTAAACTTGTATTAAGAGTAGCCATTTTCTTGTCTGCCTGGGCTGTAATCTTTCGCTTTTAATCGCTACCATCACTAAGCATACTTGTATCGTTTTCTGTTGTGACGTAAGGCCGGTTATTTTTGAACACGAATATGATACTCGACCCACTGGCGCACAATTTTAATATGGAAGTCTTGTTAAATATTGCTCACATGACTTACAACCGATTAACCGGTTAAAAAAATTATTCGCGACTAAAGCATTAATCGCTTAATCGGGTGTTTAATCGGTCAGTCGCCCACCCCTACATGGTACCAACATAAATGAGGTGGAAAAGCTAGAAATTTCTGTAGCAACGTAAACGTGCTGCACTCTGTTCAATACATGGGGACGGGAGATTGAAGGTTTGCCTAAGAGCTCATTATGATAACAAGCAGGGATAACCGCGCGCTGCATTGTTCACTTCTACGAAAACACAGATAAGCGTTTTCCGCGAAGCATGTGTGTATTGCTACCGTTCGTTTCGATGAGATAGGAACTCCTCAGTCTGTAAGTCTGTGGATTCCGTGGTCATGAGTCACACGATAGACGCAAGTGAGTACATCGAAAACAATGGTTTGGTATTTTCTGAGTGACCGGATGGCTACCGGCTGCGTAGTAATAACGGCTCTGTAGTAATTTGTGTGTGAGGAGAACATGGTATAAAGGCTAGGGCTTTATAATTTCAGCATGGCGTTTGTCGTGTAATACAAGAGGAGTAAAGAGCAGCACGGGATTCCGGGAAGTGCATGTTTGCTTTACGCGATGCATACTGGATGCCCACGAAAAGGATGAATTTGATTATTGCAGAATAAAGTCGGCACCAAACGTGTAGTTTCACGCAAACGTCCGGGCATACCGGGCCGCATTACCATGGACAACTGCGTTATTTTTGTCTATGTTTCCATTTTCTTCCATCTTTTTCTATGTATATCTTTTCCGCAGTCATCTATTGAACCACTGCAACACCGAACCTACTTAATAAAATCGTTCCTTGGAGTGTAAACCATAGCAACCTAGTGAAAAGTTAAGGTCTGTAATAGGGTGTGACCATCCGCTGGATGCTGGCTATAAGGATCACGCATGAATTCTGAAGCATAAATTTATATTTACATTCACCAATGCGTATATATAAACACCCTTGAGCACACCAATACATGTATGCACAAGGGGTTTTGCCTCGTTTCTTTCTTCCATGAATTTATTGCGGCTTCTTATTTCAGTTACACTAACTAAATTGTAGGAGATATTATTCAGAATAGCGACGAAATGGTGCACTTGCATCCGCGAAGGAATTATAGCTTCACACTCTGTAGGTCAACATCAAAGGGAAGCAACACAGGAACAATAGAAAATATAAAAGAAATAATCTCATGAGGAATTTTCATTAGCTGCATCAGCTCACCGTTTTTGGTGCATCAGTCTGCCGTCGAAAACAAAACTAACCTAATTCGGTTACCAAAAAAGCTCGGGTTTACTAATCGAGTTAAGTACAAAATAAGAAGAAACTAGAACCAAGGAAGCAAACATCTCAGACACACAAAACCGGATTATCTACTCGGCGTCTCTAACGACAGCGTGTAAAAATTGGCAAACGTCACAGTTATGGCTAAGCTCTAACATATTCATATGAAGACTTTGCTTACCTACCGTGCGAACCCGGTACTCCGGCGCCGAAAGGGTAGACGCAGCGTGTAGAGTGACAGCGAACAGGAGTGCGGCCACTACAGCACCCTGGAAATCCATCGCCGACACCGACACACGCGCGAGAACTTTCCCGTCAACGTTATAGTTTCGCTTTTCCCGTCGGCTCGGAGCAGTGCTCCTTACCCTACTTAACACTGGGCGGCGGCGGCGGGCGAAAATTGATGACTCCGTCGCCAAAACGGGCCGCTAAAGCCATATCTCAGAGCAGGCACCGCATCGCGGCACGGCCCACCGTCCGGTCGGTCGGTCGTCCGAGCCACATCGCTCTCCCTTTCCCGATCCTC
Organism: Haemaphysalis longicornis; assembly: GCA_013339765.2. Classification (NCBI taxonomy): domain Eukaryota; kingdom Metazoa; phylum Arthropoda; class Arachnida; order Ixodida; family Ixodidae; genus Haemaphysalis; species Haemaphysalis longicornis. The sequence continues at coordinate 103,777,719 of CM023455.1, read as the reverse complement.
CTCACTTCGGTAGGAAGGGCGATAATGCTACGCGTGCGTGGGCTTGTTTTCTGTCATTCTCCCCACGTTTACGGTTTCGCGACCGATGGAGTACCTCGGAAGTCGACTCTTGGATCTCGCGTGCGGCGATGCTTTAAATGCCGCAGTGCTGTCGTTGTGAAGTGAAATGATAGAGTAGTGCAGCTTCAGTATCGCAGTACAGTTCAACGAAGGCTTGAATGACGCCAAAGCCGGTCGCCATGGTAGAAATAACCGTTACGTTTGTGGAGAATGGTTCCATAGGGGTCATAAAAAATTCTGTGCTGTGCTGCATTCTTATGGCATGGGTATGTACTGCTGGGGGGAGTGTCCAGACTGGGTGAATACAGCCCACTACAGGATGATGTATAGAGCCAATATAGTTCAATTAGTATCTAATGAAGGAAACAACTACAAAATAAAATATTTATACCGCATAAATAGGAGAACGGCAGAATTTTGCAGGTATATAAGAAGGTGTATTTTAAAGACTGCTGTTCAGCTATATTTTCTGCACAAGATAAATTCTCTGCCCAAGATCTGCCACCGCTACTCAAATGAACCCATATTGTAGAAAGTTCGACAATCCCAAACATTTGGCAAACCACCGACTTATTGGTTCATGGGGCACATAATATCAATTCAGAGAACATACTATAAGCTCGGCGACAGCTGTCTAACTACATCTCGAACTTGCACCCGTAACAAAATTGAAGAGCGCGTAGTCGCCTGTCCCAAGTACAACCGTTTCCAGACTGACAATTGATTTTTCTGCCCAACATGGCTTCAGGAAAGGATTTTCTCCGTACGCGCAGTTGCTTAAAATAATGAGTGATGTACTTTATTGTAGATTGCAACTGTCAAGGCGATTGTTATTTTTTACTTGTATAAATATTGTGACCGTGTGCCCCATTACCACATGATTTATAAATTATTTGCTTGGAATATTTCATAAATTACTAATTAATTTATAAATTTAAATAATCTGTTAATAAATTAGCAGATTTATAAATTATTGGCGCAAAGGCTTGAGAGAAACCTCTTAAGTCCTAACTGTAAAGGTAAAGTTAATTCCGGCATTCTTGGTAACATAAATACCCTCCTTGTTTTTGCGCGTCATTATACACACGTCTAAGACTTTATTCGGCTCCTTAAGCTCCCGTGCCTCTCTCCCCATCTCCAATCTTCCTAGCGCAACTCCTCCTGTTACAGTCTATTATATCTCCCTTCTCAGTCTTCACATTCCCCTGGTTGTCTCAACCCCTTGTCTTGCTTACCTTCCCCCTCCCCTATTTGTCCTGCCTTCTCGAACCCGTCTCCCCCTATTTAATCTTCACCTCCCCTCATATACCCCTTTCTTAATTCCCTCACTCGAGTTTTTTTTCCCCCGCCACCTAAAAACTGATGGCACATTTCTTCGCTAAGTGTTTGGAACACGCGTTTGACATCCCATATAACGTGTGTATCGCCTCTTCGATTGGAATGTTTCTCAACCTACCTTCCCTTACTCTCACCCTGCCCCCATTCCCTGACCATTTTTCATTAATATAGTAGAGTTATGCTCGGTGAACATTTTGCAGTGAAAAATCGCAGGTCTTTGCAAATACTATTTGGAATGCTGGCGCTTTAATCCAGACTATTAACGCCAAAACCCGCGTCTACTCCCACTCCACTGAGGCCAAACAACGTAGCCGTATTAGAGTTGCTCAAGAGGATCTAACAACTGTTTCAAGCTAACCCGGGGATGGCGCTAGTGCGTAAGTCACGTGGGAATGCTTCCAGATGGACACGTTTGTCGAACACGTATTCAACCTAACTCAGCTTCGGTCACCGCCCTCGGTGAGGGTCCAGCGGTTATCTACATAGACTCTTCTCAACGTCGAGGGCAGTCGCATGCTATCATGGCTGCCACCAGAACCAGTCTCCTTTCGTGTGCCTCACTCAAGATGCAAGACGGGGTGGCAGCAGATGAAGCAGCCATCGCCTTGGCTCTCAATCAGTGAAGGGTTGGGAAGGCAGTTACCGATTCTCAACAAGCCTACAGGGATTACCAGTCGGAGTGGGTGTCCCGAGCTGCACTGCATGTGTTAAAAAAACCACTCCCCGACCGGTTCCATACAGTTCATCTGGACGTGCGCTCAAGCCTCCATGAAGGGCAACGAATACGCCCACCAACATGTCTGCGCTTTTAGCCCTCAGGCTATGGAGCTGCACGAAGGAAGTCAACCACTTGTCACGTCTAAGAACATAGCCCAACGTCATCGCCTTCACGGGCAGACTCTACCACCGCCCCACCCTGACCTTTCCCGGAACAACAAAAATGACTGCGGCTTAGCTTAGATAATCCTGGATGTTGAAAACAAAAGCTTGGCTTAGCCTGGTTAAGTCTTAGTTTCACTTGGTTAAACTCAGATTTAACTGTAACTATTATACCATTCGCCCAAAGCCTGCCTTTGTCTACGGTTGTAGTCCCGCTTTTGGCGTTTTCTGAGCGGAACGGCTCCCCGGGCGATATTCGCGGGGTGGTCATACCTCGCTTGCCGATGACAGATCAAAGCCTCTCGCTCCCGCGCAACGCTCAGATTAGACGCCCCTGCCTCGCTCTCATCCATGACCAAGCACGCATGCACGCGGCCGGTCATGTCGTCAGGCGCACATCAGCTGCAGAGAGCACATGCGACAAGCCGGCAGCGGCTAGCGAACGTCCCCGTCGGCAGAGCACGGCCCGGTGAGTCACGTAATGTGTTGCCAAGGGTACGGCGCAGCTGGGGTCAAATGAAGGGAAAATTTACCGCGACGGCGAAACGAAACATTAGTAAAGCTGGGAAGATTAGTAAAGCTAGTAAAGTGGCTCTACGACTTATACAATCCGGCTCCTTCCCACACCCAACGCGTCTTCACCTAACGCACCCGAGTCGCTACGACGCGGAATCTACATTTCGCTCAGAAGTAAGTACACTTCGCCACCTAATCGGGGTGTGAGACCTTAGCTCTGAGCACCCTCCTCTCTTCCCGCCACCTTCCAAACAAGAGAAATGGGAGATCTTGTCCAGCCCCTCTCTGCCTACCCAGTTTCAGCGGGTGGCCAAAGCAGAGGTGACGCCGACTGCATCATAGAGTTTCATACTAATGTATACTAGAGGGTTATCTGTCGCCACTGTCCAGAGGGCAGCCCTTCAGCGAGCGTTCCATCATGTACCGGGCAGGTACGTTCCACTTGTCCATGGCATGGCTCATGAACAGGCTGCCAAAAAGCTACAATATTACTGTAGAATGTTCTTCAAATTTGTTTTGTGATTATAAAATTGAACCTCCAAAAGGATTAATTTGACAGGGAGTATGTAGAAGCTTCAGGCACGATGAACAAAAAAATGTTAAGCTTTTTTGTTGATTTTGACTTCGAGACAAAAAAAGAAGCCATATGGCTAGCTAAGCCAAGTAGGCAAGGAACGTCGCTAGCGGCAATGGCGCCGCCCACGGCGGCCCGCGGCTGCAGCGACAGATTTCCCTCTAGCATATGTTAGTATGAAACTCCATGGACTGTATATGGGCTCTAATGAAGATGGAACCACTCCCCTGGGCCCGCTGGCCCGTTTAAAATGCCCAATAAAGGTATTTCATTTTCCTCCCCGGTCACTTAGTTTGAGCCAGGATACCATTCACCCGAATTTTGCTCCCTAATCCAAGGCGCTCGCTTTCCCATGTCTAAGCGTTGCTCCCATAATCCTTGTTTCCATGGCTGGAGGCTCCTTCACGTTTAAGGAAAGACAAATATCGTCTTAAAGGGACAGACAACTGATTTTTGTCGAGTATAATTTCTCTATCCCAAATGAAAGGGCATCACTTGAAACCCCTTCACCAGAAAAGGTTTTGCTCATAGCGGCCTTGAACTTTTGAAATCGAAATTTTTAGATTTACCAGCCAATACGTGGTCCCCCTAAAGGAATGCTGGCAACCATGGCAGTGAGCCGTGCGGCAACAATTCTTTGAACTGCACGTGAGATAGAAAAAAATGGTATTTAAAAACTTCTCCCCGATCTAAAACGACAATAATGTGCAACCTTTCCCATTCGTTCATGCGGTTTTTGAATCAGGGCGTTGAAATCGACGGAGTTTTTTTGGTAATGTAACGTAGTGTCACGTTTAGACGCTACGTGTCGCCACCTTTCAGTCTGCGGAAATTTTCGTGCAAACTTAAAATTATTTCCGCCAGTTTATTTAGAAATTACTTGCGGTTACCCCAGTATATAAAACGCTGGCTTTATATAAGCTAGAGCGACATGCACTCCACAAAAATCGGTTGTCTGTCCCTTGGGAGTTGGGAAGATTTTAGGCAGGCGCTACTACGCAATGTAAAGAAAAAACAACCACAAAGAAACACCTGAAAGCTCTCATTAGTGTAAAGAAATTCTAGGCATCAAGCATGAAGCATCTCAAAAATGCCTGACTTCGTGGCTGGAAACTTGAGGGCGGCAAGAATACTTACAAAAAAGGAGCAGCTGACTATAAATTATGTCTTCATTTTCTTTTTCATGATTCGGCGGCGTTTTCCTTGTCCTTTTTTTTACCGCGCCATTCGATAAATTACGACGGAAATTACCTTGAGGGGCAAATAAATACAAAATGGCGGGGGTAACAACGAACTCTACCGTAATTATTATGCGACAGGCACCATGCCCTAATACATTGACTTCGCCTCAGTGGAACGGGAAAGCAGTGCTGGATTAATATTGCGTGACAATTTTACCGCAGTGAAGAAAATCTAGAGCCGAAACGAAGACATTTTTCTGCAATAACAATGCTCGACGAACGGAACAAGCGAACTGAGACGGGCTACACAAGCAACTTCCACAATCAAATTTCTTTTCTCTGTTTTTGTTCTGATTTTTTTTCTATCTTCGTTTCTTATTCTAATATATATTCGTTGTTCATCTAAATAAAACTAAGTTGGCAGTTCAGCGCGGTGATTGTCTTTCCTTGCTTCGTATCCTTTCTAGCTCTGTTTCAGGGGCGAATCCCCTTAGTGGCTGGGGCTGTTGGCATCTTTTGTCGTCGTCGTCGTCGTCGTCGTAATTGTCGTTTCATGTAGTCACGGTACTAAAATGCCGGGACACTCGTTTATGCCTCGCGCTTGAGAGCTTCGCGCTTCAAAGACAAGAGAATTTCACAGCAAAGCTGTATACCTTTACCCCCAACGGTTTCATCTCCGTTGGCAAAAACACCAAGGCGCCAAGAATGCACTTATACACTGCATGCGTTGCCCCTTCCCACGTTTCACGTTAGTGGAGATGGCCCGGGATTTCAGAGAGGCATTCGCAGTGGCAATTATGGGATGATTGATTGATTGATTGATTGTTGAGGATTTAGCGCCGAAGCTATGAGCCCGCCGATGTGGAGGGCTCCGATTTCTAAGTAGATCATGCTCGACGACTTCTCATGAACTTATTTCGTTATGAATTGGAAATAACGTGCATCAAATGGTGGTCATTTCTGGCTGTTGGTTCGCATCTTGGACGATTACCGCTGTCTGGAAACAAATCCCGTCAGCTGAAATGCATGTAACCTCGGTGCCGCCTGCTGATAATTTAATGCGCTAATATGATCCAGGCTTCGGTTGAAAATATCAATACGACTAATTTCTTCCGTGAGGTTCTAAAATAATTAAAACAATTCACTGAGTGAAAATGCCTATGATTTTCGTTTCGGCTTCGTAAGCGGGTCATTTTCAAGCATTGGCGGCCTTTCATAATTGAGCCAACAGGAAAACGCCTCCATGCGCGTTTCTCTAAGCTTCGGTCCGCCTCGATAATTTGGCATCGATAAATGTCCACAGTGAATACATAAAACTAGGTTTCTTGGGGAAAAGACCTTCCGGTGAAAATGCCTATGCAGTTTGCCTGGTCGTCAGCTTTTAGACTTGGTGCGGCCTGTTAAATCGAAACCGTTGAACGCTCCTTCGTTTTTCTTAGCCTCGTCGAGCGTGATAAGTAATTGCCGCCATACTTTTCTAGCGCACAATACTTCACTAGTTACACTGGGCTGTTTAGATTCTACCTCTGGTAGGCTCGTGAAACAAACCGACGTTTCTCGCTTTAAAACTTTCGAGTGACGTAACCGGCATGCTAGGCAATAATATCATTATTGCACTGGACTGTTCAGTTTTCGTAGCTCGAAAAAGAAATTGCGTATTGTTCCTTTTTGGGAAAACTGTCTGGAATTCTACGAAAACTTCGTAAATCGCCCTTTTTGAACTGCTGTTTCTGAATACTTCGTTAATTCGGAGTGGTCGCTGAACAACTACGTTAGTCGAGTCAGTAAAGGCATCTGCAGATAGGACCTCGGGAAATCCGAATTTGTTCGTTAGATCGGGAAATTCGTAAGTTCGGTTTCTCTAGATCGAGTTTTGACTGTATGCCTACAGAGTTATTGCAATATACTGGAGAAAAATGGATACATCCCACCGTCGAAAGGGATTCCAGAGCTTTTGGAACCACTACACATGCTGATGGGGATTAAATGTTTCCGCTGTCTCGTGGTCTTGTCGCTGACTCGGCTTCTCTGGCGCCAAATGCTTGATCCTGAAGCTATGGTCTCGGCGTCTTGGACGAGAATGCTGGTTCTTCCTAGCCTGAGCATGCGCTAGCCCTCGCATGACGTCAGCCCCCCTTTCCTTTCTAAAGCACCTGAAGCTAATTTACAGAACCATGGGGAGGGGGGGTCTCATTTTTAGCGCCCACCTCATCATCCGTCATGCTGTTCGATGCTTTCATTCTTCTTCTTTACAACTGTGAAAATACGGAAGTTGACGCTATAGAAGCGCCGGCATCCTTCTCGCGTAAGCTGCTGTTTGTAACTGGACAATTCACGCTATGCTCTCAAATATGCAGTCGCAGCAGCTCTTGCGGGAGGAGTTCTGCAAGTTCATGGAGCAATGCACACAATCACTGCTATCACAAATTTGTCCCTGGTGTCACCTCTAATGCGAAGTTCAGCCTATGGTAGACGACGTTTGATGCGTGGTTGGTGGACGACCAACAGGATCACAAACCACATCCACTGCTTGTTGTGTTTTCTTTAAACCTACTGAGCTCTATGCAGCACGCCCGACGAACTGACGCATGCCTGGCATTCGGACGAAACTGGGTCCTGCCTGGGTTTTTTTTTTACGACGCGAAATTTTCCGACAAGGAGAGGGCTAACAGCTTCGCTCGTTGATGGTCGTTCACTCCCTGGGGGGTGCCAGCAAAGCTCTTCCGAGACATCGAGCTCGCAGAATTCGGCGAAATATAGCAAATTTTAGTTTTATTGAGCCTGACGGTGGTCAGCCCTAAGAATGACACATGCGGTTACCATTGCTTTTCGGTTAGCATCAACGAATAAAGTTGGCTTTGCCGCAACGTGTTTTTGCACACGCAATACAAAAATACACGAAACCTTATCTGTCCCGCAATCGAACCACTTCGTCATGTTTCAGTAGCATCGATGAAACGAATGCTTTCTGGACGCGTTCGGGGTGTGTGCCTCTCTCGAGCCCAAGTCGCGAGCTCCCTCCGCGTAGGAGACGAACAACCTGGTGTGTACTATAACTGCGGGGTCACCATCGAAACCATAGGCCATTTGAAATAATACAAGGGGAAACCTCGCGCAATAGAGAGCCTCGCGCTAGAAGACACCTCGCCCTTCGAAGGCACGTGCAACTTCGGAGTTCTTGTTCGCACACGCAAACAATACACGGAATCCTAGCCATATAGGCTTCGATGAAAAAAGATTGAATTAGTAGCCTAAATATTACTAGTTCATATTATAACATCTTGTTCGCACACGGAAAAAATACACGGAACCCTAGCCATATAAGCTTCGCTCAAAAGGATTATATTAGTAGCGTAAATATGGCTAGTTCATATTATGCTATGCCATTCAATTGTTAATAAGGAACTGACTTTACATAAACTTATCTCTTCCTTTGTTCCTATTGTGACAGAAAGTATATTTGGGCGTTTGGCAGTTGCTTCAGCGTAGAGACATTTCCTCGGTCGAGGTTCGCCCTTTGCAACCTTATTTGTCGACTTTTGCCTTGCGGTCGCAGTCAATTGCTACCCGAATTTGTCCTTCAGGTCCTGAATTCTCACAATGGAGGGAAGAGCAGTGAAATCGCGTGCACGCTTACAGTAAAACAATTGACACATTTGCGAAGGAGGCTATTGTGGCCATAATATCAGTCGTAACTTGAAACTAGAGATTTGAAAATATCTCTGTGATATGGCGGAGAACGCAGAATCTCGACGTTGGTCGCCATCAAGGTTTTGAAGGACAGAGGATTTAATCGTGCCAAACTACAGCCGCTGCTAGTTAGAAACCGGTCTTTAATGGTCTAACAAAAGAACTATAAGGAGACGGAAAAACAAATGATGTGTCTCAGATTCGAGGAAAATGCATTTGGGTCTTGCATACGTGCCTGATAATGCGGGAACGCAAGGGCCGTCCAGCGTCTAAAAGCTGCATGATTTTTTATTATGGTTCTGGGTACAGACAGCAAGCAAAAAAGCCTCGCGTGAACGGCACGTAATGTCCTGCATTTCAATGTCTTAAGGTATAAAGAGCACAGCACGACTACCTCGGGGCAGCGTGGAACCCGCAGTGAATTTTAATGCGTCCGCATTTGAAGGAAGCGCAGTCCGAGGCATATCTACACGACGGCTTTATACATGCACTGCGGTTGATACTGTGGCGCCAGGGGCGATGGTGGAATAATAATGCATTCCACGGGATTCTGAACATCCACAGCAGAATGGGTATGGACGTGAAAGCTTGGCGTCAATTTTGTTAGAGGAAATATGCAGCACAGAATCTGCTGGTAGGACAGAGAAGTAAAAGTATCAAACCTAGTGCTCATGTGAGCGGATTAATTTCCACTTCTGCGATCTCTTGGTAATCACGAACGTTAATTAAATCGTATTTAATCGGGGTGCTTACGCTGTTGAAACCAAGCAATTTTCGGTGAAGTCGCTTTCTATATATCGTCACTTTTTCGATGTCTGTCTGAGTGCACCGGAGCCACACGATTGCAAAAAAAAAAAAAAACACCTGAACAACAATAGGAGTTTAACACGCACGGAGGCGGAGGATGACAAGTAGGGAGGGAAAGGTTGATGAATGACGGTCGAAATCTCGAACGAAGTCTACGACGTTGATTGGTTAACTTCGGTTTTGGAAGTTTCTGGAATTATCAGTAGTATCACCTCAGCGTTAGCAGTGAGATAGAGAAAGCCGAAAATTGTTTTGGCTTTAGACAATACTGTAACACGGAGGGTATATGGAGCGGGTAAAGCAAGCTCAGGGAGATCGCGAAGTACGTGCGTGCGTGCGTACGCACGTAAGGACATTTTTTTGCTGAAAGAAGCATAAAAGCCGTTTTGCGACGAAAAATTTCCGTTGTAACTGGCAAACCAGTGTAGGCCCAAAGCGTACCTTACTTAGGTCTTCGTATTGTGAAGCAGTGAATTCGTTTACGCATCCATGAAGTTTAGCAGTCTCTCCAAAAGGCGACATTTCATGTTGGCGGTCATTGCGGCGTCATTATGCAGCGGCCACAAAGCTACGTCTCCTTTCTGATCATGTAAGCAAGAACCAGGACGTTTTGCATTCGTCCCTTCATGTACAAGTGGTGGAAAGACGAGTTCGTCATTCGTCACGTTGAGGTGTGTAGTCCATCCAGTAGGAAGCGAGGAGCCGCTACTTCAGCACAGAGTGGCAGTTCACCTTGCTTCAGCAGCGCACTGCAGTTTAACTAAAAAACGATCGTCTGTGAATAAGGGTACCTGCCTTGGTGCGATTCTCATGGCATCAGTGATGCTACACAGGGCACGTCACTGCTAAGGGTTGCTGATGGCCGAGTTTGAGGAAATGGTTCGGATGCATAAGGTGGGGGTTTGTAACAAGCTGTCTCCCTGCTCGGCCTTCCAGGGCATCTAAATTTACTTCACTGTTGTCGGCCGCTGCATAGACTGCAGCACGGACATACCGGTATGATTTCAGCGCTGATGAAGGAACTGCTGGGGAGTTCCGGATTTAGAAATATTGGATTAACAGTTACTACTTTCTCCGCGGAAAGCGAGTAAATACGGTTTTGTAAATTACAATATAGCTTATTTGCTTCATTAGTTTGTCTCCGAGCAGCCTCAGCTTTGAAGGACAGAAATTATACGGCGAAGTCACCACAAAGCCGCGGCACGACTTCCGGGTTCAAGTGTTAGTTGAAGTGAGACGGCGGCTACCACTGCTCAACGAAAGGCGTGACGTCATAACCGGAAGTGACGTACCTTTGGGCAGTAACGTGATTTATTGGCTAGCATGGCTGGAATTGATGTGTAATGACGTCTAAGAATTGATTTAGGTCGGCATAAATTCAAAGCGTGACCGAAATAGTACGAAAACGCATTGCGTCCAAATCAAGGCCGAAAGATGCTCGAATCACGGGTTATGGCTGCAAAGCAGAACGAAACGCTGCATCTTCAAAAGAAAAATACTGAAGAGGGGGGGGGACAAATTAACGGTGCAGTATTCTCAAGCCACAGGCTGGAGGCTTTCCACGCAAGAATTTGTAAAATGTAAGCAAGATGCTTTGGGAATGTGACGGTGCCGGTGACATTTCAGCTTGTGAATTTTTCACGTCACGAATAGGGCTGTATCAAATCTGCAATAATTGCCTAATTTTCTAAAGCAGTGCAAACAGCGTCAACGCATAGGATACGTGGAACAGTTTGTTACCGTGTTCATCACTTCCCCGCTAAGAGCAGACCATAACTGGGGTTTGTTGGATGCCTATACAAGCGTGAACCATGGGCACACACTTATGCGGGTAAATCGTCTTAAGTAATGCCGCCTTTTAATAAGCAACGATGGGTTAGCTAGCTTGCTACTAATCAGATACAAACGTAGCGTGAGCACATATTTCTTTTCAATTAATTTATTGGGTGGAGTTGGTGTCTGCTGATCTCTATTCACAGTTGCGTTCCTATTTCCCTCACCTTTTAGCGCTTGAAATGTTTGTAATAAGAATTTCCATTTACATCTTACTTGTTTAGCGAAAATCCAGTTTATGACAACCGCTACACCTCCTCTTTCTAGGCGGTATCATTGCTAAATTGTTCCGGAGGTATGCAGGAATTAGCGCGGAAAGTACTCTGCTCTTCTGTAAGCAGAGGCGCCCATAAAACCTTTTTAGCCAAACTTTGCTTTTGTCATTTTCTACCATCCGTTCAGACTCACATTGAACTAATATTCCCTATCAGCGAGGCATCATTTCTAAGATAGAAACAACAGAAATAGTGCGAAATTTATTTAACAGGTCATTTATCGCTTCAAAGATGGATTTTATGCCTTTGCTTCCTCTTCACGATCTTGCGTTGGCACGACGTTGTACGCGTCGGCATCCTTTGCTTGAGCCTTTTCTTCTTCGACAACCTGCACAAAACGGGGGGAAAAGAGTGCGAGGTTTGACACGTAGAAGGAGTGCGGGATAGGTGATGGGTAGAAAAGTTGAGACATCTGTAATTCCAGAATGTCTTCTTCGGTTTTCTAGGAAGCAGTGTTAGGCTGTGTTGATTCGCGCCATGGAATATCGAAATTAAACGCGTTGGCCGTTTGTTGCGCGTGCTTTGAGGAACTAATCGGAATCGTTCAATATAAAGTAAGTGGTATCTGGAGCAAGGAGGTTAAAAAAATTCCGCCACCTTCCCACGAGGGGAACCCTGGGGTGATGCAAGGCATCTCACGGGGTTCAATTCGCATTTCCGTTATGTTGGTTACCCAAATGTGGTTGAAGTGTAGTGAACCTTAAATGATGCTCAATCACACGTAGAGTTCCAAGTACGTAAAGACCGTCTTCATCGGAAGATTCAACGGAGTCGTCGTCGTCAAGCGAAGCACGAGCAAAGTCAAGTGGAGTCGAGCAACTGTGTCAAGCGAAAGCACGTGCTTAACTGAACGGGCGCCGAGCGCTCACCGCTTTATATGCGCACTTGTAGGAGAGGAGACAGAGGAGGAAAGTTGCGCATGCGCACACATGCGCGCTCAAGCGCGCCGGAGCACATGCGAACGTAGGCGAAGCGCGCCAGGCTGTTGTTATGATAATGAGCCGGAGAGAGCGCATAACGCACGGCTGTCGGAGAGAAGAACAGAGGAGAGTTTGCGCATGCATAATGAGGAGTGCGGACTACGCCGGTCAACGCGGGACAGGCCGAGTGTAAGATATGCCTTGCATCTAAAAAAATTGCTGAAGTGGAAGTCTCCTATACCAACCAATGGGCCCGGCTGAAGCCGGCGGCGGCAATCTTGCTGGGGGCACAAAACCACATGTCAAGTGCTTTGCAGCGGTCTTTGCGGACTTTCCCAGCGGTTTTAAATTACGCAACGGATTCTCAAGCTATAATTAAACACTGCGTACTATGAGGCGAGCCATGTCGGACGTCTCCGTATTGATTTTTACCAAAGGAATTTCGTTAAATCTCAGATGTCCGAGTACACGGACATTGTTTTTTTTTCACCTTATAGTGTCGGATATGCTGGTTCCACAAAGTAAAAACAAATACATAGGAACTCGCAAAGTCATTAACACTTATGTTCTTTATTGTAAACTGTTAAAATGCAGAAATTTATCATGAAAGTCGTGAGAACAAAACGCAATTGAGAGTTGCCACTGTAGAGTGAAAAACAGCAGTTATGCAACAAACTAAGTGACCATAAAATGCAGCATTTTCAGAAAAAACAACAAGAAACACCCATATTCCAGTATTGTGATAATAGACATAATGGAGTGACAAAAAACCGACACAGAAAACTTTCATGAGTATGACAGTAACCGATGCTATTACGTTTATTGCATTGCTGCGCAACATAACACACAAACTGCAAAAAAGAACCAACAACGTTTCTGGTAAATTACACCATGAGATTACATTGCCAGTGACATGAAATACCGAAAAAGGATGAACTAGTTTGTAATTTGGAAAACAAAGTGTTTATTGTTTGAAATAAGACAGACTTATGATCCAAGACATCCAATTGATAAAACATACTATCAAATGGCAAAGAAAAGACACTGACAAAAGACACTGACTCAGCATCGTTCGTAATCCTAGCAGCAAAGAAATTAAACGTTGAAGGCGCAAATACTGCGCGACACAATGCAACGAGCATGACCAGTTTGGAATAAACTTGCACGCGTGCAGCTTACGTGGGAAATTTGACTCCCGCCGCCGCTTTCACACTGTTTGCACAACCGTAAGCCACGCACGAACCAATCATACTTGTTTTGATGGCGTTACACGGCGCGCACGCGAATCAACAACACTTTTCCGCGCACACACCGAACGCGCGCTGCAACAACTACGCGTCTTCTCCCCTAGCAAGAGGGCGTCACAGCGGCTTCACTTTACGGGCGCCCCCTCCACTCCAACAATTTTTTAACCTCCTTGATGTGGAGTGACGCAGTCACGGAGTCAAGCATGTGTTGCGATATGATAGAACTCAATCCAGGAAGCCTTTGTTGACATCGGTTGCAAAAGCTTCGAAATTGTTTTGATGCAGAAGCGCAACACCTCATTGAATATTGTGGAGAGTAAATCATTTAGCTTCATGAAGTTAGCAGCCTTTTAGATAGGAATAATAAGAACGCAACGGTGACAACTTTCAAACATTTATAAACAGGATAAATCGGTGGTACATGCACCGATTTATTATTATAGCTGTCAATAAACCGATGAAGTGATGTCGAACTGAATCGGCTTTGATTCCCACTGCGTGCCACATTTCTTTCTAAAGCTCACCTGGAATTGCGTAAACTCTCCGTTGCTAGATCTCATAGCTACTTTAGAACGCAAGCATTCTTTGGAAAGAAGGGGTTTTTAAGGAAACTTGTAATACGGATATTTGGTTACACGGCCCACCTACCCACCTATTGGCTCGGGAATACATTAGTGCGGTAGGACGGGGAATGCAGTAGATATTTTAACGTAAACGAGAGCTTTTGCTGACCTCCTTGCGCAACTACTGGGAAGGACAGATACATCGAGAGCAAAGGTTGCTGTAAGGTGTGACCGCGGAGGTCGTTGTGCTGCTTGCACTCCTCACGACGCAAGTGCAGAGACGTCGTCACGTGCCAAAGGGGCAGCCGACAATTAAGTCACCACGGGACTCAAGGCGGCCACAGAAACAAGCAGGGCCGCCTCCAGCCTGTCACAAAAGACGCGCCCCCCTTTCACTGTCTTGGGCGGCGTATACAACCCGAACGTTAAGTTCTCCGAAAGCCCTTTGCTCGTCTAGCGCGCAATGCATGCCTCCCTGTTCCTTGTTTCTCGGTTATTTTTCCCCTTCCCTGACCGAGGGCATATATGTTTCACCTGCTCTTTTTGCTGTACATATTGCTGTACGGCTTGGGAAAACCCTCCGCGACGACGGTTGGACCGCGACAAGCATCTTCTAAGGCCCACGGTGGGCTGTTCCAGTTGTGCTGCATATAATCCCGTAAATACTTTTGTACATAAAGCGTACATAGTTTGGACTAGGAGTTTGCCTCGGCCCTTACGGCGACACGAGACACGGCGGTGCCTACCGGAAAGAGGAGAATAACTGAAATTTACTGTTGCCAGTTAACGTCCTTTTGTAATGAAACCTCGTACTGACTAGAGGAAATTCACGTAGGCGAAGTATTAAATCAGGATTTAAGCTTGTGGCCACGTTTTAGAAGGACATTGTTTCGCATCAGTAAGGTTGATAATAAAAAATGTACTGCTACTAAGTAGTCCCTTTAAATTTTGAGATTACGTAAATTAAATATGGCATGTAAAACAGGCTCGATGCCTGACTTTGCTTCAATGCACAATTGTGCTGCACGAGTTGTTCTGTTTTCTACTTGGAGCAAATGCTTTCGCGTGTGTACTTGGTGGGCAGCCGCCTGTACTAAAATTACCTATTCATATACTAGGAGTCCAAGCTTACTTAGCCGTTATCTGCTATGAAAGATTAACTTAATATTATTGTATAATCAGTTATACAATTGCGAATCACCGCACTACACCTTGCTTAAGTCAGGTATGGTGATTAATGAATATGCAGGCTTTACTTTTTATAACCTTTCATTTTAGCGCCAACTCCGGTAAAATTAGAAGTATACAGATTCCGCTTGAATTCTATCGGGTATGATGGGGATTTCTGGAAATGGTGGGTGACCTAGACAAGGTTTGGCAAATTACGTTGAGTTTTGGTAGGGGCCACAGGATACTGTCGCCTACCACATAATTTATGTTGTTATAATTTATTATCCGTGTGTTTTTCTTTTTAATGTGTCCTAATGATGAAAAAGCAGACGAAGCACATTTCGTTCTTACTTGAGCGCAGAGTAGAGTTCGCCTTCTTCGAGGGTGTCGGGCAGGGGACTGCCAAATGTCTCTGGCAGCAACATCATCGCGGCAGATATGAACAAAAGCATTGCGGAGTACAGGATGAGCACGTTTCTTTCACCCCATGCCATCATCTGAAACCACGTAAAAAACAGCAGCATCAAGGTGGTCACACTTCGTAGGAGTAAAACACACTTGAATTATGCAGTTTGTAGCAAGTTTCGACATTTTATTTTATATTTCAGACAGGAAGCTTATTAGCAATGCATGAAATGACGTCAAGTGGCAGTCGTACTGATAAAAATAGTGAAAGCCATTAGAGCTGTGTTGTACACGAGGCGCGCAGTATTCAGGGTCATTAACAATGTCGTGCTGTTGGTATTCCCGTAGCGTTGTTGACAAAAGGAGCACGAGCAGCTGTAAACTCTTTTGCATCGATTTAAATGAGCAACAGACATTCGTAAAATATATTAGTTCTATAGTTTTTATAATTTTTACTGTCTTTGAAGCTTTGATGCACGAGGATTATAATGATAATGTTCCAATTTAATGGTCATAAATTTTAATTTTTCGAAGCGGGCAGCAGCCGAAGTTTCCGATATTTGATTCTGCTTCCTAGTGCTATTCATCGTAAATTATAAATTTTATCTTGTTATACTCACTCATCCGCATGCTTCCCTATGGAACTAGCGGAGTTCGCCCACCTTGCATGGATTGGTGGCAACGCCTGCGGGAACTTACGGTTTGCCCGTTATTGTCATTTTACATTAATGACGTTTATAACTACAAAATTTCATTTCTTTTTTGTTTCTAGTGACAGTACAATGATTCAAAAGTTGCGTTGGTAGTGGTCACATAGGAAAGAAGTTGCTTCAAGTAAAGCCCCTTACGAAGACGTTGATCCAGGGCTCGACGGTGGCGCCCAAGCGGCCGACGGTGGTGCACAGTCCGAACCCACCGCTGCGTGCCACGGTTGGGAACATTTCGTTGATGAAGATGAACTGAGTTGTGTAGCCGAGGGTGTAAGTGAACCAGCCAGCCATTCGGATGGTCGTGCGCAGAGCCAGGTACTCTGCGTGTACAATAAGGGCGTCACTAGTGACACGTCAGCGTAAAAAAGCTTAGCACATGATACTGACGTTGTTACAAAGCTTGACACACTAGCTTGAAGCGTTGCCGCACAGCGGTTCTAAATGCCCTGCTAGGCCAGCCTCCTAATCCACCAATAAAGTGTCCCCTGGCGGACCCCTAGCACACCGCCGAAACATGACAGCTTCAAATGATGCTGGTTCGAGGAGAACGATGATGATGCATTCCATGCACGAAGATGAAAGGTAACAACTTCGGGGGTCCAGGCCGCGTGATTCCAAGCGCTTCGCTGCACAGAGAACCCACGTGACATGTGTGATGTCACTGCGCGCGCTATTCTTTTGAGCGCCTGCTAAAACGAGCCCTCAGTTCGGGCTCTGTGGCCTTGATGTGAAGTGCTGAGTACTGGTACTGAAGGCTTGGGTTCGAGCCCCAGCAGGTCTGTCTCTTAGTTTTCTTTTCATTGCCTGACTTCTTTTTCTAAATTTAATTTTTTTCGAAACTCAAATGTACGGGTTGTTTTTGTTAATATAGTGATTTCGTATGTTTTACGTCGCTTTAGGCTTAGGGCGCTGTCAATGACGACGTTTAATTACCGTTCTCCATCGCACAGACATGTCACGTGGGTGCTCTGTGCAGCGAAGCGTTTGGAAATACGCGGCCAGGCCACAATATATTTGTTATACCTTTATTTTTCGTAAACGTGACGGTTCATAGGCGGGCACAAGCATAACCCCGCCCTTCTAACTATCGTCTAAGTTTGACAGAAAAGCTTAATCACTTGTGTTTTGCAAAAGATTTCCTGCGTACTGTCAGGAGAGGAATGCGAATGCAATGGGAACCACCAGTGGCATGTATTTCGGGACAGTCGGTCACAAAAACAGCTGGGATTAACATGCACTCGTTCCGTTTCTGTCAACTAAACAATCAGGTGATTTACATTACATTCGTTTAAATTGTGAGTTGCTATGCTCGAGGAGTTTTACCTGATGGAACCTCAGCAACGCACATGCGGTGCAAATTATGCGTACATATTCATCAGTGTGTACAGAGACACCACGCATGATGATTGATACAAAAGGCTTTCCACGTAGTGCGATTGAATCCGTATTTATACATAAAATTCTAGTTGACACCCAGGCCCAAACGTTGGGCAATTGTTACACGGACAATTAAATTTCAAAGTGGTGGTGTTCTTCCTAACTACGTTGGCTGCAAAGAAACCGCCTCGGTCAAAGTCTTGAGAAATTGGGCTTGTTGGTCGTAAAAAAGAAAGCTGCTTTCGGTTTTTCTTTCGAAACATTCGTAAGAACTAAAGATAGACCAAATTCCTATTTCCTAGTGATCGATGCTTAATACCGCAAGTCAGCATACTTGTTGAAATGAGAAATTCGAGCAACATCCTGATGACATGACAGTTACGCCCGCAGGGTCTGGGATCCCAAACCAGGCGGCCGGTAAGTATTATTTTTTTATATAGGTTAGGGGAGGGGATGCGGAACTGTTGTTGGAGACCAGAGGAAGGGTTAGCGTGATGCGGCTGAGAGAGGAGGATGTGGGGAAGAGTGGCGCACCTGGAACGGCTGTTGCGGATGACCGAGGCACGCCGACTAACGCCTGGTGACATTCGTACTGAGTCTAAAGAAATGTTCTGCAGTTAATAATATACGCCTGTATATTACAGACAGTCTGTATATATACATACAGACATGTCTGCGCATGCAGACATGTTACTGACTCCGTCCGGCGCTTAGCAAGTGTGGTCGCCGTAGGGGACTTCTAAAGTAAGGTCGTCACTTGTGCGGCCATAACTGCGCTTACGCGATTGCATCTTGTTAAATGAGCGTATTAACGTGGAGGAGCTGCCTCTACGTGCTTCGATGTGTGCATGTGCACAGCTACCAATAACCACTTCGGTGCCGTTAACATCAAGAAAATAGAGATTGAATTATCCAGCTGGATAAAAAGATTACAGGACTTATTTATTCCTGCTCACCTGCTTTGAATGCGAAAGCATAGTCTCAATAAAAATAACGTGAAATGGTCGTCAGCCTCTCGCGGCAGATGTCATCGTCATTGGCCGCTCCAATTGAGCGGGTATGGGGCCACTCCGATGACCATTCGAAGCTTTGTGCTCAGAAGCTTGAAGTCTGTATTGCAGTGGCGTTATACATCCAGAAGGCGTACACGTGATGCAGCAGTGAAATACCGTCAGGAGAAGCTATGATACTATAGTATCGCACAGAGCAGATTTTTGTGTTCTTCGAATGTGGCGTTTCGTGTGTCCTAGATGTATTGAAGTACAGATGTTACTTGATTCTTACCATGCGTACGTGGGTTTGATGCCCGTTTCTGCCATGTTATTTTAGTTTAAGGCACGTGTAAATTTTGGGCAATCCTCTGCTCACAAAGCTTGGATTTCAGCCTCATGAGAGGCATGACACTGTCGCGTTATAAGGGTTAGTGTACTCCATTTAGTGTTTTAAAACATTGAACCTGAGCGCGTCCAGACAACTACAATTAATTTTTAAACGACCTAAAATATGCTGCTGCGTACCCAAAATAGTTATCAACACTGGTGAATAACCGAAGTCAACACGTTCATTCCATTTGCCTCACGCGCTCAAGTTCTGCGGACTGAGAATGCAGCGGAGATATTTACGAGGCATCGGTAGAGGCACTGCACTGGTTATGCGGGAAAACGAAACAGCGGTAAGACAAGTGACAAATGGGTTGTACTCCTTACGTAACTAATGCTGATGCTACCCTGCAGGCGTCAACAGCTGTCATCCTTTTCTTTCAGTCTTTTAACACTGTTGTATGGTTTAGAAACTTCACATATGACTGACTTTAGCTCCATAATGATAGTTCAAATGACATAATATCACATCACCATTTTTTACCCGGGCCTGACTATTAAAACGCACCAAGCTTGCGTTCGCTTTCATGACACTACAGACGTATGTACATCCATCCTACAGAATTTTGTGGTTTCACAAGCTGAACCTCGGCAAAAATGTCCACTTGCCTCGAGGCGTGAATGCAGTAATGAGGAGAGATGCACTGAAGATTCCGTAACTTGAGATCATGACGGGGATGCGCTTGAGGTACTTTGTGGTCGCCATGGAGACCGTGTATCCCACGCATTCCAAGACGGCGGCGATGGCGAAGTTGAAGTACGGGTTGCCCCCTAGGGTTGTGGCGGTCCTTGCGAAGCCGTAGTACACAATGTAGGACAGGAAGCTGAAAGCAGGAAGCCAAACCGTAAAGTGGCCATGCAGGCAAAATGCAAGCCTGGTTCATTAAAAATACTTCTTGATCTTACAACAACGACACCAATTTTATCGCAAATTTCAAAGAAACAATGGAGATATAAAGGAAACATACGACACAGAGGCGACTGCGTAGCCACTTTAGGGGATATATGTATGACATCACAGAATATTGTGTGTTTGATTAGCAGCCTCCGTCTTAAGCTATGGACAAGAAACACGACTGGGAAATTGCAGCGGGGCCTGTATATTTGAATGCCACCGTGCAACAAATGTACTAATAAATATGCTTTTTTGCTTGCCCATGATGCGTAACTCCTGCCCGTATTACGTTCCCTGAGTACGAAATAAAGTTTTTCAATATTTGTTTTCATTTTATTGGTTAAACACGTCTTCCGAGGCCAGAATGGAGCTGCGTGAGTTGGTGAAGGTTGGTTCTCTTTAACTGAATCAGGTTGCATTTTGCCTTCATGGCTCCTATAGCAAACAGAATTAGCCAGCGTATCACTCAATTTGCTGTGAAAGACAGATTTTCTTGTCTATGAATACTCCTGTATTGAGTCGGGCATTGAGGGTACAGGAGTCTCAAAAATGAGGGTGACTATGTTGAGATTGTTCTATCCATATGGTTACTTGCTGATGTGCGAACTATTCAAGGAACAAAAGCATGTAAACATTGTTGCACCAGTATACTTTTGTATCATCGCCTCTTTCAGTATATAGCTATGCACAAGACTTTCCTCTTTCACATTGAGTGCTTTTTTCGTAGTGGCAACAAAAATAAAGAAATTGGAAAACGGGTGCTTGCTTAAGCACGTAACCCATAGATGTTAGACGCTTTAAATATGCTGTGTTGAATCACGAAGTTATCCACTCTGACAAACGTAATTAAGATTACTTAACCTATAAAGTCACGCTCAGAAGACGCAATGTATGTCTTAGGTCATCAAGAAAGGTCCTTGGAAAGTATTTGGAGAACAGCGTCTTTAATCAATGGAGACGAAAAAGTACAGCAAGCACTTTCACTTAAGCATTAACATGAGCTGTATATATTTTGAATTTTGAGATTTCCCATTTGGTAAGGTTCTACTTAGAGCGGTGGAGTTTGGCACACATATAACGTAGCGTGATTTCCCCACGAAACAAAGGAAACACGTTCGCGTACAGTAACGTAACAAGCAGGTTGATGGATACTAAAAGGATTCGAAGTACTGAAGCAACTACAAATTTAGCACATCTGCTTTGTCAAACAAGTTACTGAAAGATAAGGGTAAAAAGACAAGAGGTGCAGCCGACGGTTTACAACGAAAGATGAAAGTTGTATCTATGCTTGCCCTTAGAGCAGCGTCCCCTATCTGCATTCTTACTGCTATACATGATGTAACATTGTTGTTGATCACGTGAGACTAGCTGTTCGCAGTACTTTTGCCATAAAAGGCATTACTAAACAGAAATTATGGCAAGGCGGTTTTATTATCAGTAACGTTAGTAAAAATGCAAGAATTGACTTAGCGATTGGTGTAGTAAAGATAAAAGCTGCTCGCTGCATTTTGTACCGATTTTGGTGGCACTGTGTGGACTAGCTGCTTTAACAAGTTGGGGACTTCCACAAGGTGAACGCAAGCATATTGGGCGGTTGTATAATTGTTCGAATACGTGCCCCAACTTACGAGCAGGCGATCAACACAATCGAGTTTCTTCGTAGATACTTCGTCTTGAAAAGGCCGAATACCGACACTTGGCTGTGGTGAGTATGTCCCGCCTGGTAAACAAAAAAGACAGAAGCTGAGTTTTCTCCAACTAGTGCGGTACGATACATAGGAAGCACACTTACAATATTCTCATCTACTGCTTTTGAAGCTAGCCTTTATTTTTGCCACAAATTTGCAGACGTGCAGCTCCTACAGTTACCAAAAAAAATATTGAACTAAAAGGGACACTGAAGTGAATTTGCCAAGCTCCCGGTTGTGCTTGCAGTGCGTAGGCTGGCTCAAATTGCCAAACTTTTCATCGTTTATCCGGTTGATGAGTCGGTAATTATTTTATAAAGCGGGAAAGAAAAAAAACTACCATGCCCGGTCTGTGGCGGCCGCACCAACTAAAGGCTGTGACGACAGGAGGAGATGCACCTTGATTGGACGATGTCCAAGGTTAGCATTGAAACAAGTTTCGGTTTTGGTTCTGTAAAACAACATGCATGACATCCGTCGGCATCGTTGGATGGACATTCTCGATATCTCAGTAATCGTCATACCACGCTTCTGCCATGTTCTTGGCTGTAAAATTCCCAAGATAAGCCTCCCAGGACGGCTTGGAATCGTAAAAATCACTAGCCGAGGCCTACGCAGTGGCTGAACGTCCTCCACGTCACCGCATACGCTCAAATGCCATGCGCTTTTCCCGCATATTCGGAGCTTGCCTCACTCATGCCTGTATCGTAAAAAGGGTGTTCGCACCAGGCCAAGGGTCTGCTGATTCTGGCCTGTGCCCACTGCCCGCAAGTAGTAGGTGCTTGTGTGTGGCAACAGCACGCCAACGAGAACTCGCTAGTGCATCAGTGTCAGTTTGGCGCGGGTTCAGCGAACTCGCTCGTGGAGCAGGGAACATTACGGCCCCAAAATGGTGAACTCAGTTTAGAAAACATGGCCGCAAACGAAAAAATCAACTTACAAAAAAAGCATGTACCATCGGGGTTTCGAATTTGCGACTTGTAAAACGATAATCCTAGCGCTTCAGACCACTCGGCTGCGTGCCAGCGCGGCCGAGGTTGGATATATAAGGTATATAATGTACACCCAGTTTACAATTTTATGTAGGTTTAGCATTTCAAGTGCCTTAGGTGACTATTTGTTCAATAGCGCTCGTGCAGTAAGTGTCCCCCATACTTCCACAATATCTCACGTCTAGCAATTGCATTTCTTATACGGAAAAACGTTCGCAGATGTGTGGTCGTGCTGCTGACCGCTGTGCTTGTTCACCCATCACAAAAAAGTGCTTCCTGCTCCCTAGTTTTGCGCTGTGCGGTAAAAGTTTCAGTTGATTTTATTTCCTTAGTACACTATATTGACTTCGCTGACTCTTCTCCCGCCTTCAAGTGCCCTTAGATTTTCCTACTAGCGTAGCAATCAGTGAAGCGTCGCATGTGCACTTGTGCAGCGCTTGTGTGGAGCGACGCGCACTCGGAGCTTGATACAGTGTACAAACTAACAAAGTAAAGAAAGGCACATACTTCCATTCACAAATGTGTTGTGGCTTAGTTTCAACTCAGCGAACGAATTGCGACGACTCGTCGGCGGCCGGCGAACTAAACGCTGGACCGACTGACTCAGTCGGAAGGTCGGCGAGCCGTGCAGTAGCGCAGCCAATTGCCAGCTCTTCTCATCCTGATGACACACGAAAACGCCGCAGAAAATGGGCGAGGTGGCAGAGAGGTTGGCGGCTTTTTCGAATTGATTTTTCTACTAAATAAATTGGCGTAAACGCGCCTAGAGTGGTCGAAACATGGCCTATGGACTCCGGACTATAATTTGCGCTAGTAATCCCGTATTGCTTACAAATCACTTCAGTGTCCCTTTAAAATCGTCTGCTCCATCTCTGTGAATTGCTTGACACTTCAGCGCTGATATACGAAGTGTAGCTATTCCACCGTGACTCCTCGGGACCACATCAGAATTACGTGCTCCGCTATTGCTTAATTTGTGAACGGCTCAAGCGAGGGGGATGCTGTGAGCGCCATGATTTTGCAAGCCACTGTGAGAAGAAGGAAACAAATTACTGAATATGGGTAAACTGCTGCTAACGCTATCTGGCAACTGATAAATTCTCCTTCTAAAATTCAAGTTACAAGAAACGTGAAACATACTTTCGGCGGTTTCGCTTCTCGAAATTTTGCAACGGCAGCCTGGTAGAGCAGCAGTGCGCCCATGGCATTATTAATATTTACCCTTATTGGTAATACTGCTCCGAAGGTTTTTTGGCAGTGGCAGACACACTACGTACACTTTGAATAAAAAAATAAAAAGGCTACTAACATTACGGAATGGATTTACGGAATATGGAATCTTACATAACAGTATGTTGGCTGACATATATGTTCCAAGGCGAAAAGCAAAACGTCCGTGTGTTCGAGATTTCGGTGCATGTTAAACATCCCCATGTGGTCAAAATTAACCTGGGGCCATCCATTACGGCGCACCTCATCGCCTGTCTAACTTCGGGGCGTTCACCTCGTAAGCAGCACGCCAACGGGATAGTTTACCACACAACATGGTGCTTACCCACATTTACCAAACGAACAAACTACACCACAATGAAATTTTTATCATGGTGAAAACAGCGCATCTAAGACGACGACAGAGAAGGGAAAACACAAACACGGCGCTTCGTCTTGGATGCGCTGTTTTCACCATGAACTTTCACCAACTTGCCCAGTTCGCAGCACTCGGAAATTTTCATCCCTGCAAAGTTTTATCTCTAGTAAAAAAGCGACTTTCGTTATTCCTGAAATTTGAAATAAGTTTTGAATACCCTCTCAAAAGCACATGATTGTTTACGTTGACAGGAAGAATGCAGTTCTAAGTACTGTTATCAGTTAGAACCAAAGCAGGAGAAATGCCTTGTTATCTTTATACACGGTCAAAGACCTGTAACAGCCATCTCTGCCTCTAAGCTGATAAATGGCGTGGATTACTAGAACAAATACGATTTACTTGGGTGAGGCTCTGCTGTCGGAGCACTTTGCTTGTCAGGTAGCCGGTCAGGTTGTTTTAATGCGAAGAGGGTCCGAAAATGACGAACGATTAACGTCGTAACTGCTCATGCCGAATCTCATGCACGGGCATTGAAGCTAGTCATTCAAGTTATTTGTTATAGCAGAGTAACCTACTTTCTAATATTTACAACCTTTGGTCGCAAGTCTAGCCCTTTTGGAGTGGCCTGACGTCACTAAAAAACAGCACTTCTAGAACAGATATATATTGGCGCATTTGAGTGCCATAATCTCCTGTGTAATGACCTTAATAAACAATTCCCAGATATGAGTGAATACATGTCAAAATGAACTGCAACTGCAGCCCACGCTCCTGGAAATATTTTGAAAAGATAACTTTGTAGAAAGCACAGGTACGTAGCTGCGCGTTCAATCATTCCACACCAACATCACCTGGCGTGAGGCGATAAGAACTAAAGATTTTCTGCTTGCCCCTTGGGGACAACCTCCACTCCGTCAGAAGCAAAGTGCTGTTACTGCGTGTACGATAATAAAAAAGTGCCCTTGAAGGCGCGGAAAAGAAACACGAAACTTTTTGAGGTGTTAAGCGCTGAAACTATACTTGTGCTATTAGGCACGCCGTAGTGGAGGGACCAAAATAAATTTGACCACCTGAAGATTTTTAACGTGTGCCGAAATCCACCCCTGGGTGTTTTCAATTTTCACCTCCATGTAAAAAGCAGCCACCGCGGCCGCAATCGAACCCGCGTCGTTGGGCTTAGCAGCTCAAGTTCTTAGCCGCTTAGCCAGCGCCGTGGGATAAACATGGGATGTTAATGTGCGTCATACTGAACGGTTAGAAATGAATCTGCCCCATTCAATTCTGCGTCCAGCGCGCAACAAAATATCTCGTGTGCCGGCATCGTAGGCTTTTGCATCCACTGGAATTAGAAGCCCTGCAGCATTGTTCAAGAAGCAAGAATTCACATCCGGCAAGACCATGCTCAGAAAGAATGTCTGGTGCATTGTGTATATACTCACGTTTTGCTTCCGTTTCATCATAGCGTCCACTTCCTTCTCGACATTTTTGACGTCGAGCTTGTTGAAACTCGCAATCTTACGGATAGCTTCGCACGCTTCCGCCTGCTTTCCCATCGTGAGGAGCCACCTTGGCGACTCGTACAGCCACCTGTGCATTCGGGACGAATCCAGGAAGAACACAGTGAGAGGCTGGGATAACAACTCCGCAAAAAATGATTGGCCGGGGCTTAACTGGGGCAATTAAACTGCCCCTCTGTTAGATCTATGCACTAGCAACAAAGTCGAATACCAGTAGACGTTTTACAAGCTTGTGATGCGCCCGGGCTACGAGACGTACCGCAGTGGATGGAAGTGTGTTTATTTACAAATTATACATTCGGGATTTCCCTGCAAAGTAGATAATGTATGACTTTACGCAATGGTTTTTTGGGTTTTAGATATATGAGACCATTTATTTACACTTTACTTCAGCCTTCCAGTTTTTGATGTGAGCGCCATAATAACCGGTTGCCGAACAGGAACCAAACCGAACCAAAAACCGAAACACTACCGGTATTTTTGCCGGGACTGAACGCGATCCCGAACAGTTTTTTTTTGTGAGCACGCTGAACCTTAACCAGAATTGAAGTGAAGAAATGGATAATGGTTACCAGTTCAGAACAAAACGGTTCGACAATCCGCTGTTAATAATGCGCAGTCAGCGCCATTTGGGGTATTCGTCTTTCACCCACCAACTTTGCAACTTTTCACGCAGTCTCCCTTTCCGATAAACCATAACATCAACGCTCTCTTCATGGTCGCAGTATAAGGCAAGGAATGCGCACCAATGTTGCTGCTAGCAGCGCGAGGAAAATGCAGGCCTGAGGAAAGCAAATGTCACACTCTCCGCAGCTTTCAGGCAATAGAAACATCGACTTTGTCTTCGCCTTGCTGTGACTTGTTACAGTTACTTGTTACATTTACTTGTTACTTGTTAAACGTGCAGACTTGTGAGACTTCATAATGTTCTTTAAAGGGTCCTACACCTAAAAAGTGTAAATTCCTGACAATCCGAGCACACAAGAGTTGCTCACTGGCTACGCCGTTTCTTACTGGCCATTAGGAAGCGGGTTGCATTGCCGCATCTGAAAGCCGATTTTCTGATCTGGCCAAGAAAGGAAGACGAGATCTCGACGCACGTTAAAGTTCCCCAGGTCGTCCAACTTATTCTGCCTGCCTTTATTATACGATATGCCTCGTAGCGCAAGAGTAGTTTCGGCAATCAAACGCGCCAATATTTTTTGACAACTGTGTTTCAACGGGCAAACAAAAAGGAAAAATAGCCCATGAAGTGGTTTCAATTATACCGCACACAGTTCATACACAAATAATTTGTGCTATGTTTTGCTCCCTTCAGCCATCGATGCCCGAAACATCACAAGGTATGTTTCCCTCTAGGAATCCGTTACTCTGTGCGACCTTTCACATATCCAAACATGTCATCTTTGCAGAGGCCGTGAGCGCCGTCGTTCCGTGGTTCCCGGTATAACCGTCGCTTTTCAGGTGGCGTTCCTTTAGCGGATTGATACTAATATAGTACATAGAGAAGAGAAAACTATTAGCATGTGGCACACACTTTATTATCCTTCTGCAAGAAACTGTATGCCCGACCTTACAGTCACTACGTATTTCATACTGGAATAGAGCGCTGAAGTACATGACACATGCGGAAAGACAGTCCTGTTCCGCACTGTCCCAATTGCCTAGCGCTCACCCTTTCTCAATTTTTCTGCTGTTTGTCGCTTTCCCACTGCTGTGTTTACGGAGATGCACTTTCACTAACTAGTTTCCTTCGGCACTCTGCTGCTACTGCTAATCGTCCTTGAGGAGGAGTAATGCTGTCAACAAATTAAAGAGCGCCTCCTAGAAAGAGTTCGATTCTGCGCATCACGTCGCCAATCCCCCTTTCAGTTTGTAATACTATAATATGTTATAAAACCCGCAATATAGCACAAGGAATTATGCTGGTGTTCAGGCGAAGCGGAGACGCACTCATGGTGATGCACACATCCACGATAGCTGTCTCAAATTTCGTTAGATTGATCTGATCAATAATACAGTGACTGAGCTTTAGCGAAAGCTTGCATTCAACAAAATTTTGGCTTACACCCTCTAGAAGGGGACGGCTAAAAATTCTCCATGGTGACCAAACAATTGAATTCAGGTATGTATAACATGGACGTGACTCTTGCGGGAATATTCTTATCCCAACTGTGAGAAAAAAAACACACCAATGATATTTGAACATGCCCCGTGCTGATATACGAAGGTTAACCAATGGTACGCAGTACTCTAGGGGTTTATTGGCCAGCCTGGTGGGTATTTATATGCAGAGAATTGCGGCTTTATCAACACAAAGGAAACGGGAAAAATATACCCCTATGCTACCTCAGCGGTGGCGCGTGATATAGTCTATCGGACAACATATAGGGTTTGAATTGCATGGTGTGGTAGCAGTGAGTGGATAACGGCGGTGCAGCCCATTATGGCGAATTACTGCTATGTACTTCCGACACTTTTCAGATTGAGTGGGATGGCTTTCATTTTTTCGGGATTAGACTGTGCCCTCTTTTAGATGCCTGAATGGTGACCTCATTATGTGCGTAATCCGTTCTGACGTTTCATTATGTAACGTGCAGTCCAAAGAAACCCACAGCACGAACCCCTATTCATGTGACTTAGTGCATTATCTTTACACTGGGCCATTATAAGGAACGTTTACTTTATCTAATACACGTGTAGGCAGCGCGGTTTTCTTCCGTCCCGCCAGAACCTTGAGTGTACATAGAATGTCTTGTGTCCTTATCCCACGAATAACTTAAAGAGTGACCTGTGTTGTGCAATCTCTAGGATGTGCAATCAAGATTGTTCAGGATAAGGTTTATCTTTATGGCGTCCAAACGCTACACTATCCCCTTATTCGCGTCGTGAAAAGGCCGCTTGGAGAGGCTATCGTGTTATGAGAGCTGACCGGCTGTTCTGCGTCTTGAAGATATACTGTGCAGTGTGCTCTCAGGTGTGGTTGCATCTTGAAGTATTTGAGTTCGTAGGGTGGAAACAGTCAGGAACGATGTAGGAAGGCTCACTATGTGAACGGTCGTGCGCTTTAGGTTTCGATTTGCAGCGAAGCTGTTTATATGTAGGGTACTCGGGATTGTGTCTATCAACAAATATGGGTGTGCAAAAACCCAGCTCCCAAATAAGCACCAGGTGTCCGCTAGTGCAAAATGTTTGTGTGTGTGCTTTTGTTTGTTTGCGTGCTTCCATGCTTCTGTTTGGCTTCGCACTTGATTTAACTCGGAAAGTTGCCGATCTTCACTAGTCCGTACTCGCAGGCACCGGGAAAGTCGAAACTTTCGAATTGCGTGGAACGTGTAAAAACTCTATGCTTAAACGTCCCGTGCCCTGATCCTCCACTATAAATGCCCTGATCCTCCACACCCGATACCTGACGATCTACTGAGATTGAATGACGTCGAGGAACGTCTAGTCGCAAAACCACTGGGGAGACGGTCCAACCGTGCATGCCTTTCAGCTAACATTTATTGGTGCTGGATGTAAGCAGATGTCAATTAGCCCCTAACTGGCTGTAATCACTTATTATATCTCTTATCTTTCATGTTGTTCATACAGTTTTAAACCTGATTAACATTTTATTCTTTTGTGGCTTACGAACTTAACAGTGGTATCACTTCTTCCTGTTCTTGGGTCTTATCGTATCGTTTATTTGGAAAGTTGCAACGTAACATATGCCTATGCATAACCCAAAACTCCTTCTATCGCACCCCCAAACTGCTGATACATCTTTCACGGTTTGTGTGCGCACTCATCCTAAAAGACATACTCGCATCCCAAAAGGCATACTCACATGAACAATCAAAGACCATTATGTGAAACAGAAAATTGCACAGAACCCTGCTATCCGCCCATTGAAGAATTACTTAGTACGCATTCTATTATAAAATATGCCTGCTGGATTAAGATAACCGTTTGCAATGAAGGTAAAGCAAGGAAATTAGATAAAGCGAGTCTGCAGTAACATAATGAAACGGGCGGTATATTTACACCTACGTGCTATCCATGAACGTACCAGTTTGTATGAACTAAAGACCCACATGCATGACGTGTGCTGGTACGCCCATTCTGCATCAGAATGAGGAGGGACACATGAATTCAGTTGACATTAGAAGTGAACAAGGAGGCAAAGCCAGTTTCTGAATAAATGAAGCACGCACTCACACACATACACACACACGCGTGCACACATGGACGGAATATTAGCGTAATAGACACTTTATTGCGACCACTGTCTATTTAAAAGCACGTTTCTTCTCACGTAGGCAACCGTCCACAGTCCCCCGGTTTTGAATTTGTTTTGGAGCACTTAGCGGTATTCATTTGGGCAAAGTTGCGTGGGCGGGGCATGTATTGAGAAGGCAAGATAACCGTTGGTCATTAAGGGTAACAGAGTGGATCCGTAGAGAAGGCAAGCGTAGCAGAGGGCGGCAGAAAGTCAACGGGCAGATGAGATCAGGAAGTTTGCGGGGATAAATTGGTCGCAGTTAGCACACGACCGGGGTAATTGGAGATTTCTGGGAGAGGCCTTTGCCTGGCAGTGGGCGTAGATAGGCTGGTGTCTTATCTACGCCCATCATCATCATGATGATGATGATGATGAAAAATAAAATTTTTCATATGCGTGCGCAGCATGAAAGCATGGCAACAGGGACCTGTGCTGGTGGCATTGTTTGCTAAGGTGTCCCATGGGGAAAAGTTTGACGCAGTTGTCATTGACAGGTACAGATAATTTACGGCGGTATGAAATAACTTGAGATCGACATCATGTTGAATAAGTGTTTGTTTTTCTCCCGACTGTTTTTAGATTGCTTTATGCAAGTTGTGAGTACTCACGGAAGCGCCAGTAGGAGAGGTGCGGCAAAACAGGCTTGTACAATGACCAGCTTTCTCCAGTCTTGGGCGAGCCACACAACACCAGGAAGAAGAAGCACGCCGAGTATCCAGCCGTACCCATAGCAGACGTTTAGGGCAATCCTAAACTTTGGCCCGATCGTTTCAGCAACTGGCCGTACGGAATGTAATAAAGAAGTGTTATTCGTTTTCGAAGTGTATGGTGAAGCTTGAGCCGCTTCTTTCGGAACAGCGACAAATAAATGCAAGACAAAAACAGCACAAGAGAGATAGAATTGCCTGCACCGGGCGATGGTTTTTGGTATAGGCTATTAATGGAGAATTTTTATTGCAAAATGATGAAGGTCATGTGAGTTTGATTGTGACCGGTTTGCACAGATATTTTACGATGAAGTATTGATCTGTAGAAATTCAGGCCTGCATACTATTTTTCGTAAATATTATTCTCCGTTTGGGTTCTGTCAAAGCTTGCGTGAACATGTGGCTGAAAATGTTGTTTTGCTGTACCATGTGCTGTTGCTGAGAAGACACACGATATTTTTAATGCCCCTTACGAACGTAGACATTTATTCCTTTTTACTTGAAAATTCAGTTTAGAGAGGTGTCGTACCCTTCCAAATAATAGCTAAAGCTACTTCTAATTCTTGCCATTCGACAATGCAACGTTCGTATACAGCCGAATATATCTGCTCAACTTAAACATTCCCGCGGTCCAGATGAAATAGGACAAAAGGTGACAACATAAGTTAGACTTTACCACATCAGCAAATCAACTTTCTTTGCAACGTAGGTGATCAGCTGTGTCTGTCGACGTTATCCTGGATCCTCTTTGTAAACATTAGGTTGGAACTGTACTTGTTTACATTTTCGGCGAGCGCAGTTAGCTCAAGAGCTAACAAAAATGAGAGGGATTTTCCCGGTTTGAGAGCAGTTGTTAAAATTTCAAAATGCTGGCTACGGCAGAAGGCGTCGATATTCATAAACCTCCCTCTCGTGTCATTTAACACCTACATGTCTCGGGTTGAAGCTCTCTAGGCTGTCCTATTGACACAAAGTTGTAAGGGGGTGTGCCTCCTATCACCTTTGAATTTATCCCAATGATAGACAAAAGGGTTTTCTTCTATTGTCAACACCAAGCTTTCATGTCTCCAAGTATGCAATCGTCGGGACACAAGTAGCCACTGCCTAGCGATTGTGCAAGATTTTTAATGAACCTAAAACGAGTTTATAATTTATTCTCTGAAAAGTTATGAATTTTGAGGTGGCAGTGGTTGTATTGCAATAATTTATTTATGTATATGCTTTTTAGTCAATGGTGAGGAATGGTATTCGACGTGAGAGACAATTGAATATAGCGTGTTATTCGGGTAAAGGATGGGTAACGTGTAAATTGTTGTTTACCGTATTTGTTACGAAATTATGTATTGATAGCAGCACATGCGAACATTACTTTCACGGTACATTTTCTTAGCAAGGCGGTGATTGTTAAGGAGAATTGGCTGTTTGGAACCTTTAAGCGTTAGAGATTAGCGCCAAGTCAATGTATCTGCGTGAACGTAGTGACAGACAAATGAAGCGTGTACCCGTATGTATTCACCCTGACAAGTAAAACTAAATCATACGGTTTGCAGAGGACAAATATAGATGTGCTTGGGTTATATGGATAGAGCGATGCCAATCTCACTTTTTGAATGTAGCTTCGGGACAGTTCGACTTGAAAAAAATATGCTGTTTGTGGTTACTTTTAAAGGTTTATTTGCACGTGTTTCATTTGAATAATTATCGTTCATTTGTATAGTTCCTCGAGCAGGCTGTAAAAAAAGCAAACACGCAGCCTCCACACATTGCGTGCCGTGACATATGTTGTTGTTGTGCGCTCTCCGCACTACATGTGGTAGTACATAGTAAAATTGGCTACAAATATCGGCTCATCACAGTGCACGTCACATTAGATGTATACCATTGTTCAAAATTTCGCAGGCCACTGCAAGTATGGGTACAAAATAAAATTTTTGCGCCTGCAAAGTTAGCGTAGTAATAAAGAAAGTCGCAGAACTGTTGCTAAGAGACGAAAAGTTACTCTGCCCTTCGCCACGATTCATGTTATCACATCCACAAGCGTAAACTGTAAGCAGGGCGTTAGCACAGCTAGTATTGAAAGAGGGCTTTTTTGTGTGTAGAGTGTGCGGTTGTTTGTTGAAGTCCTATCGTGCACTGGACAACTAGTGATTTGTTGAACCCATGCTTTTACAAAACTGTACATTGCCTAGGTTCAGCATTTCTTCTTTACACGGCTCCAGCGAAAGGGCCGTTTACACAGCCCTCCCATGCCCAGACGTGTTTGCTGACCTGAACCTATTACCCCTTACTGCTCGCAATAAAATTCTTAGAGGGACTATACCCAGAAACGGCTTTTAGTGTTCTTGGATTTTGTAGCATTTGGTGTACAAATAATATTCGATTATACTCACGAAGACTAAAACAGGCTACTTGCAGGGCCGATATCGACACAGCCACTCCAACTCTCGCCGCGAGAAAGTAGTTGAGGCTATTACTGAACGTTATTATGAAGGCTGATGCACACAAGCAAAATGTACCGCCAACTGCAGCAAGTCTCCGACCGAACCTGTAAGCATAGGTTTTTTTAAATGTATTAATAGAATAAAGAGCTCCGCATGCGGTTCAGTCAGATACAAAAGAAAGTCTGCAAGCAAGAAAGACCATAACCGGAATATTTTTATAACTACGTCTAGCAAACAACAAAACAAACATGGGTGTCAGCCTTATCGGGTGGGTCGGCTATCTAGAAACCGTTCATTCTGGCGAGGTTATAGCTCCGCTTTCGAATTAAAATCTTTGTTTTGCAGCCACATTTTTATGAATCTCAGAAATGATAATATTTTCAATGCTCGGTTGTGTGGCTACGAATAAGTTTTGCTTCAAACTTGGGGGTGCGTTCTACAAGTGCCATTATTTAGCCTCTACGTCTGATTGCAAATCGTTTCCAAAGGCGTATTACACGCAAATTATGGACAAAAGCGATACCCAAACAAAGCAAAAGTGTTATCTTAGGCCTTTGCTGAGCACGACCAAACATACCTGTCAGATACTGCTCCTATGATAAGAATGCCCAGCATCAAACAAGCCATGTACGTGCTTTGAATCAAAGAGCGTTTCCAGCTGTTGTCACAAACGAGGTCCCACTGAAAAAGTTCAATGGATGTCATCAAACGCCGGATGCCTTTGTGTCTAGGACAACTCCACAGTCAAGCTGTTTTGCGCCCGTGAGACGCTTCCCTTTGCAAGAAAATCAATTGTTAGAGTAGAGTTTCCTCATGGGCTAAGAAAAATAATATTGGGCGAACATTTTTGTCAGTAGTGCACTAACAGAGCAAAGCGGGCAAGAATGACAGACTTTACCTTATATAATAGTAACCGCTGTAATTACGGTCCGGGTTTAGTGCTTCTTCAAGGCCAATGTTTCACCGGAGTGAAAGACTACGATGCAGGTTTGACTGTGTGTAGCTCTTTGAGGCGCACAAATGTTTTACGCACAAAGATTTGTGCAGTCTTGCCCTTTTTACTCCATAGGCAAAAAAAAACAGCGAGAAGGAGGTCCGAGCTTGAGTTTGTAGTGAGAAACCTAGTGGCTATCAGTTTTGTAAGCATCACAGCCTTGTGCGCGTCGCCAGTTAACGGAAACTGAGTGTCACCCGTGCATGCAGTTCTCCTACAGGTTTCATTTATTTGCACCGACTTTTTGCATTGAAACATTTTTTTTAGTAGGCAGTAGACAGTCAAGATATCAGTAGACAGTTAGAATGACATTTATTCTAAATACGTAACACCTGTCTGCTGGGCTGCATTACCTTTTTTACACCAAATTGAACTGACACTCAAAAGTGGGCAAGCACGATTGTTAAATATAAAAAATCGGCAATTTCGACCGGTAGAAGATACACGTCGCACGGCACAGAAGCACTTTTGAGAGTAAAGTTATTTGACTGTCTTGCTTATGCGCTTACTATTTTAAAAGGATATGCAAATGAAGTAATGCATCTTGACGGCGCGTCGTGCAGAGTTTGCAATAACGATATCGTGTATACCGGGGGAATTCGGGATTCAATTTATGTACGAAGGAAGAGCTTGACGATTTAAAAGAAATCATTTGGCGCGCACCACCACTGACACTAATCTCGAAAGTGGGGCGTAGTTTTCGTGTGACACGGAGTAATAGTTACGAAGGTTTCAGCGCTCCATTAGTGGCAGGAGAAAGGTGGGAGGACAACAGCAAGTGGTTGTTGAACACGTTTATTTCACATTTTTATGCAAGATAAGGCTGATGTAAAAAAAATTCAAAATATGTAATCAATATACAAACAGGTAAATGTTCTGGTTTCGGTGAGAGGAGTGGCGCGTGCGTGCACCTGAGGTGCCGATCTCACGGATACAGGCAGCAAGTCCACCGTGGAGGAGGGCGGCGCCGCGGGCCATTTAAAAAGTACTTTACGGCAACTACGTTAGTGCTAATATTCCGCGGCGCAGTGACTTTAGCTCTAAGTTACGCTTCAAGTGGGCGTTAAGAAACGTGGTACGTGGTTTGATGAGACTACTACGCGGTTCCACTGCTGCCGCTATGCGGTGCTTAGGCCATTGTGTATGAGACACTTTTAGGTATTTTATTTTCAATGTTGCTTGATTCTAATTACTAGCATATGTTAAACCATTCCTTAAATTCGTGTCCTATCTTTGCCTGGTTAGCTACACATTGGTTTAGCATTGTTTCTCATAGTGTATCATTTAGAAGTTTCTAATTTTATTTTCCTATAAAAAACATAGTGAATGTAGATTTCTCTAATAAAGCTGGCCAAATTCAGACGTGCAGGGGCTGAAGAGGGGCAGGGCCGCTGCAATAAAGGCGCTAGTTCTGAATACAGGCCCAATGTTAAAAATAATCTGGACAATGATTTAAAAATTTCAGCAACTTATGTACTGATGACCCTATTAACTGTTTTTTAAGGAAACCATAGCGCAGTGCACCAATGCGACACCTTGTTGCATCAGATGCGCGTACGATATTTGTCCTTGTAGTACTCATTTTTCTTAATGTTTTCTTTGCATTTTCTCTGATTCGTAGGTGCAAGTAGTTTATGGGTTTATACGTGACTTAAGTATTTCTACGTTGGAGAAAAACGATGATTTCGCTCTTCTACTCCGCGTACCCCAAACCTCGCGAAGCTTTTAAAAGGGTTTCTATCTGTGTCGTGCAATATAAGAAAAGGTGACATAAAACTGCACAAAGGCAGAGGTATTTGGTTCATGAACAACATTTGTTAAATTAGGACCTCTAAGATGGTGTTTCTCTCATGAGTAAGCAAGGTCTACTTGCATCAGCATAGTGCACTTTACAGTTAGTAGTACCTCGTCCTCTCCAGCACCAAGGTAAACAAAGTAACAGGCAGGTATGGTTGTCAGAGTAGCATTGACAAACGTACTTACCTCATCAGTGGCTGTGTGGCCGAACACGTGCTCGTCGTACATCCATGACTCGCACTTCAAGAGCGAGGTGTTGTCAGGAATAGCTTCACCACTGGGAGTTGTACCGCACATCGTACATGTAGCACTGGTTGTGGGAGTTGGCCTTCGGGTCGTACGGAATGAATCGTTCTTTCCATTCGGGTTCTGTGAGGTTCGTGAGCTGGGCGGCATGGGAAGCAGGTCGGGCACACCAGTGCTCGTTGTCGGTAACGAGGAACACGTAGGCGAGGTTGTTGAGTCCCGTGAGTATCCCACGGTACGTTACGTATACCACGAAGCACGCCTGCCACGGCCCGAAGTGGCCAATCAGGTCTACTACTTCGGTCATTTTGATGTCGCCTGTAAGAAACAAGACGGCGGTGGTTATTTCGGCGGACAAATTTCCCCAAGTAAAGGAGCATGTTATTTTGATCGTACAGGCTTACAAGGTATGCCATGCGCCGAGCCAAAATTTTGGTGAGTACGTAAGGTCCAAAAAATCCTCAGAATAATCACGGGCAGCTTCTAACTAAACAGGAAATAAACCGTTCTTTATGTTCGAGACAAGTTCAATCACCATTCCTCTCCTCGTAAGAAAGAATTGCGATTCATCTGCGTCCTCACAAAGGCAAGAATGCGATGAAGAATGCCGTCCCATTTTTTTTATGCGCAGCTGAGCCTGATTTGTCGCGGAATATTTTTAAGGTAGTGGAGATTTTACGCCGAAGGTACTCCTGGACTAGTATTGTGATCTTAGAGGAGGGCTATAGATAATGTAAACAACTTCAGGATACGGTGCCGCGAAAGTACGACAAACGGGTGTTGTCATTTTTTGCCTACATCACAAATATGGCGTAGTGACCGAGATTGACAGTAGAGTAAAATTACACTCCACTGTTTTCCTATAGGAAAGGGATCATTGTCATTTTTTTATGTGTGACTAATATATTTTATTTGATGGAATGAAGAGTCGAATCATGGCCCCCTCATTAGGAAACACAACAGCATGCCATCCGCTTCTCCCAACAGAAAAGATAGGGTTGAGGTCAGATGTGTGTGTGAATTCGTTTGTGGGAAAACAGTACGACATTTCATCATACTCTTCGTTCGTACCGATTTCTTCAAACGAGTTTCAAGTGTGCTCGGTGTTCTTGAAACCCCGAGCACACAAACAGAAGAAAGCTGCAACTGAAACCACCACCGACACCACTATGTCTCTAAAGGAATGCCGTGCAAGTTTACAGCGCACACGGCGGCAAGCAAATGAAGCCCTCAGACAACGCAGGTTAAAAGCAACGCGTCCAAACGTGAACAGGATAGGGAATACTTTTCGCCATACTTCCCTGACTACACGAAAACAACGCCTCAGTAGACCTTAATCCACCACCGACAGCTACCCTGTAAGTATTACGACACGAAATTTGCATGCCAGGCATATACCCTGTGATGGCGAAGATGTTGTCGCAACAGAAAATGACTTAATCAGTATAGGTCTACCTTTGAACATGGAAGGTCGAAGTGCAAAAAGTAAACGCAACGACTTCGCATTCCCAGACGCAAGCAGACCTTCCTGTCTCCCAGAATTTTTTTATTTGTAGAAGGCGAAATAAATAGAGCGCATTAAAGTGTCTTCGCGAAACGTAGCATAGTAGCATAGTAGCATACCTGTAGCATAGTTTTTATGCCAACGGGCATACTATCGCAATTAAAAAAAATAATAAAAGGACAGTGCTCAGCTTTGGTGAAAAAATAAAGCGTGTTAGAAAATCATCGTTTTAGCCACTCTAAATGCGATTTTTGTTGTTTCTTTATCAATGACTCAAGGAAATTAGGTTTTCATAAAAAAATTGCTGTGCTTGATAAAGTTCACAAGAATCACCCCTGTGCACAATGGATGTAGCTAAGACCATTGTTAAAGGAAAATGCCACGAACCTTGATTTTATAAGATGTCAGCGAGAAATACCTAATAAATTTAGGTTTCCAGTTAACCAGTTGAAAAAGACCTCGCGGCGCTAAGTCTGCTTACGCGCTTTAAAGCGTCAGACTAGCGATTTTTACGGAGCGCATATCATCTAGCTCACATAAACTCCACCGTTTTGTATAGTGGGGCAATCGCATGGAATTTCCAAACAAACATGGGGGAACATTTTTTATTTGTTCTGAACTTTCCGTTGCCTGTAAGGTGGTGCCATGTAGTGTCAAAACAGGACACTACCGTACGTGCTCAAACAACTGCGTCGATTTTAATGGATGATTCGAAAAACGCATGAAAGGCTGCACATTATTGTTGTTTTGGCCGGAGATAAAGTTTTATTACGTCTTTTTATATCGCGTATCGTTAAAATCAGTTAAAAGTATGTTGCCGCACGGCTCACTGCCATGGTTGCCAACATTTCTTTTGTCAGGCCACGTATGGCTGGTACATCTAAAAATTCAGATTTCAAAAGCTCTGAGGCGCTATAAGCGATACCGTACAGGGTTAAAATGTATTACGTGATGCCCTTTAATTTACAATAGGGAAAATGTACTCGACAGAAATCAGTTGTCCGTCCCTTTAAAGAATCATAGTCTTCTCTACCGCTGCATGTTATTTGCACCTTTTTCTTAGCTTTTGTTTCGTCGTCCTTTGGGGCGAATTATCTGGACAGGCTTCTTTACTGCTGCATGGTGTTTGCCTCTCTTTCTTCGTTATCGTTTCTTGGTCTTATGGGGTGCATTAAGGCATCACGCAGACCAGGGACACTTCACACCACAACTTCTCCGACATCCAAGTTTTGTGTGGAGGGGATTCGCACGTTTTACACACGTGCCGCCACGCTCGCCTGCCACATGGCACGCAGAAGGCTAACGTTTGTTACACCGCTGGCCAAATAAGATTTCACGGATATTTTGGGGGAACAGATACCAAGCGAAGCAAGTTCCGTGGCGTAAAACATCGCATATACGTATAGATATATCCTCTGTCGGTCATCCAGTATTGTAATGGCAGTAGGGCTGAATAAATGTCTGCTTGATATTTTGACATGAAGCATGCTGGCGGAAATAACAAGGTGAAATAACGGCAGGATGGGCTTGAAAGTTGTAGTGAACATATTTGAACGAATATTTTGGCCATTTATTAAAAGCCGTACTTGTGGATTAAGAAACAGGTTTTGGAATAAGAAAACAGGGTACATGCTGAGGGTGCAGCATTCGCACTGGGACCCACACTGTACTTTTATGTGCGTGCTGTTATGTGATCAAGTTTTGTGAAGGCTAATCTTGTGTATAAAAAGTCTGATTCGAAAAAAATCCCTTCAGGATAATCAGAACCACCAGAAGTCAATATTTTGGTGAAAAATAACAGCACACACGAAAGACAACGCGTATTGGGTAATTGGGTGAAGAGTTGGACCAATGGGCAAAAATAGTTTTGGTTCTCTTGTAATGAGTTTTTACACAAATTCACAGCATCAACTGGGGGTTTAATGCCCTCATTCTCGTCAGAATAGAATTTCGGCCCACTTCTGTTACAGTTTAGGTGTGACTCTAAAAGAATATTTCATCGCCGCTAGGCAGCCAGTAGTAATCAAACATTCTATTCAGTGCAGCGATTTAAGTAATATATGAAAAATTAGTCTTTCCTCTTGTTAAATCGAATGACCCCTGAAGCACCAACTAGAAAATGAGAAACAGCGACAAAGACGTCTCCCTTACCTCACAGAGGCCAGAAGCTGAAGTGAATCTAACCCGGACATTCACGACAGGAGGCAGATAAGCGGAGTATCATAAACGACAAATTACTTTACAAGGGCTATTAGGTGAGAGTCCCTTGGCTTTTCTCAGAAGCTAAAGACAAGGTTCTCAATAATATAAGCATATACATTTTAATACAATCTGTCGGATAGCGCGTAATATCTTCCAATAGTGGTTAGCAATGATGGAGGAAAAAAGCCTAGAGGGGGAGCTTATCTCAAGAGAAAAAAAGATGTTCAGACAGATTACTTTTTGATGAGCCTACTGACACACTATAAATTATAAAGCATTTCTTATGCTTTCTAAAAGGCAGAACTCTGAATACCACCCTGTAAGGATGGAGAGAGAGAGAGAGAGAGAGAGAGAGAGAGAGAGAGAGAGAGAGAGAGAGAGAGAGAGAGAGAGAGAGAGAGAGAGAGAGAGAGAGAGAGAGAGAGAGAGAGAGAGAGAGAGAGAGAGAGAGAGAGAGAGAGAGAGAGAATAAACGTTTATTTAAATCAACAGGGGGGATTGTAGTGAAGCTTGAAGGAGGCGTCCTCAGTCCAGAATGCTTTGAGCGCGGGCAGCATCCACAGCCCTTTCAGCCAGCCGAAGCTGGTCGTCCAGGCCGGTGCTCGCTAAGGCGCTCTCCCAAAGCTCGTCAGTAGAAAGTTGCAGGTTGGGAGCAATCAGCGGGGATCGGCAACACCTTCCGACCATATAGCGTAGCGTTCCGGGTTCTCCGCAAAATCGGCAAAGCGGGGAGTTCTGTCGGTTGAAAAGGTGAAGCCGGAGAGGACGGGGGAATGTATTTGTCTGGAGAGCGCGCTAAATGACGTTTTTGCTCTCGGGGTAGAGATTTGTGGGGGGAGCGAGTGTCTGACGCGACAGCCTGTAGTGCTGCGTGATCTCGGCTTAAGAGGTCAAGAGCTGCATGCGTTCGGGTTCGTCAACGCTGCTCTCAGCGCCCGCTCGGTGGGTCAATTCTCGAACGATGGCGTCCGCCGCCTCGTTTCCAGGGATACCGTGATGCTCCGGAGCCCATACAATCCTGATTAGCCTCTTCAGGGGCTGCTGCTGGATGATGCGTAGAGTTGTTGTGTGAAGGCGTCCCCTAGCGAAATTCCGACAAGCCTGCTGCGAGTCAGTGACAATGACCGCTGCAGTAGTTTTTGCGATGGCGAGGGCGATTGCCACTTCCTCTGCTTGTGTAGTATTGTCGCCGGCGAGCGAGAGGTTGCAACGGTGCTCGTTTGCGACGACTACGGTGTACACCGTTGCGGACCTACCCGGATAAGACGCCGCGTCCGTATACGCCATTGTTGGTTGATTGCCATAGACCTTGCATATGGCTTTTGTTCTGGCCTCCCTCCTGTTGACGTGGCACACGGGGTGCATATTACGGGGCAGGGGGTTTACCGTGATGTTTTTAAGGACTTCGTGCGGTAGGTTTCCCGTGAGTGCAGGCGGGTGGTCTAGTGGATCCGAGATCCTCAGGCGTGAGAGGATCGCCCTCCCCGTTTCCGTAACCCCCAGCCTCGCTCTTTGGTTGATTAGATGAGCGTCAATTAGCTGCTCAGCAGTGTTATGAATGCCGATCCGAAGAAGTCTTTCGGTGGAGGTGGAGACCGGAACTCCGAGTGCGTGTTTATATGCCTTGCGGATAATCGTGTTGACCTTCTGTGTCTCGGTGATGTTGAGCAGAGCTTATGGTAACACGTATATAATCCTTGACACGACAAAGGCCTGGACAAGCCGAAGCAGGTCCACCGCTCCCATGCCACGGGTTTTTCGTGGCAATCCTGCGTGTCATGGAAGTCACCTGATCGGTCATTGTCCTAAGTTCGGCAATGAGCAGTGAGTTGGTCTTGTTTGCTTGGAAGGTCATTCCAAAAATCTTTATATGCGGAGATGGAGTGATGGTGTGGCCATCCAACTTGAGGCAGATGGAGGGTGTGCCTGGGACATGTTTCTGGCGTGGCGAAACGACTAGCAACTCTGATTTTTGCGGAGCTCAGCAGAGGCCGCACGACTTCGCATACTCGCTTACCACATCCGCTGCTTCTTGCAAGCG
The DNA here is from genome assembly GCA_013339765.2 of Haemaphysalis longicornis. Classification (NCBI taxonomy): domain Eukaryota; kingdom Metazoa; phylum Arthropoda; class Arachnida; order Ixodida; family Ixodidae; genus Haemaphysalis; species Haemaphysalis longicornis. The sequence goes on along the minus strand of CM023455.1, from coordinate 103,735,919 downwards.
ACCCTGCATTGCCCCAATTGACCCTGTGGACGTCCAGATGGTAATGTCATCCGAGTATAGGCGATGCCTGATCCGCGGGATGTTGTTGAGGAGAGGCGGAAGCCCAACGAGGGCAATGTTAAACAGCAGGGGAGAAAGCACTGCTCCCTGAGGCGTACCGCGACCTCCCAGGAGGAATGGTTTTGTGGAGGTATCACCCATTTTTATGATAGCTTTCCTGCCGGAAAGGAAGTCCCTCACGTATCTGTATGTGCGCGCGCCGCATCCAAGTGCGTTGAGGTTCTGCAGGATCTTTGTGTGTCGCATATTGTCAAAAGCACCCTTGAGGTCAAGTCCCAGGATGGCCGTTGGGGCATGCGGGTAGCTGGTATCATGATTTCTTCCTTAAGCTGGAGGAGGATATCTCGGGCTGAGAGGTGAGGACGAAACCCCACCATCGTTGTTGGAAATAGGCCCGAGTCTTCAAGGTAGGGTTGCAAACGGTTAAGAATTACATGCTCGAGTACCTTGCCGACGCACGACGTGAGGGATATTGGCCTTAAATTCTCAGTAGATAGTTGTTTCCCCGGTTTCGGTATACAGCGAACCTCCGCAGTTTTCCATTCCTCTGGTAGTATACCTTCCCGCCACACGTTGTTGAGGAATGCTGTAAGTTCAATTATTGAATTGCCGTATAGGTTAATGAGCTCCTTGTTGGTAACCTGGTCAATGCCAGGTGCAGTGTGGCACCTAATAGCGTGAATGGCCGCGGTTACCTCGTGAATATGGATGTCTTGATCTAGTAACTTGTTGGGTTCACCGGTGTAAGGTGTAAGTGCTTCGTTGGGTTGATCGAGGAAATACCGGGTCTTTAAGGCAGTAAGGAGTTGCTTGTCGCCACCGGGGAATGCGTAAATTATTCGAGCCATCTTCTTGTGAGACTCCGTCTTACAGGCCACCGGATTAATGAGGTATCGAAACAATTTCCATCTCTTGGAAGTGCTGAGCGTGCCCCTCAACCCGCCGCAAAGCGTTATCCAGTTATCGCGACTTAACTAGCTGGCGTATTCAGCAGCTTGCTTCGTAAGCTCTGCTATGTGGTTCTCGAGTTTCTTATTGAGACGTTGGCGCTTCCATCGTTTCAAGAGGCCTCGCTGGGCTTCCCACATGTGCAGGAGGCGCGCGTCCACGCTGGGAGTCGAGGAAGTGGTACGAATGTTTTGGGTGTGTAATTTAACGTCCTGGTTCAGTTGCTGGATCCATTCTTGCACTGTCAAAATGGTATTCTCAGATCTCTGTCAGCGTTCTTTAAATTTGGCCAATTCGTGAACTTTGCAGTGCCAGTAGTAGTTTTGTAATCTGTGTCTTGGAGGGTGGTCGCCAGGACTGCGTGGTCACTTCCGTGATTTTCTTGTAAGTTGGTCCAGGAGGCCTTTGGGATATTCATGGTAAAGGTCAGGTCAGGGTCGGTATCCCTCGCGATGCTCGTACCCAATCTGGTAGAGCCCTTGGGGTTCGTGAGGATCGTAAGTTCTAGGTCCTCTATGACTTTATACAGTATGTTGCCTAGAAGATTGGAGTAGATGCAGCCCCATAGCTGATGGGCCGCGTTGAAGTCACCGGTGATGAGAAGAGGATTAGCAGGCGCTTTGGAGGCAACCGGATCCGTAACCTGTTTGAGGGTTGCTTGAGGACATCTTGGCCGGCAGTGGATATTCAGATGGAACAGAGGTCGTCTTTTCCGCTTGGGGCCTCTTGGTATGATTTCAAGTAGAATACCATTCGGTTCTGCTTGTTGGAGAGGGTGCTGTATGGCAGTAGGTTTTTTGTCTACGAGAGTATGGAGGCTCATGCCCACGTCGGTGCTGTATGTGGTATAACCTGGGAGGTGTGCCCTTGTGTTTGTTTCTTGTATTGCTACAATGTCAGGAGGGTTGGTGGATGAGGCAATACTTTGTGCAAGGGAACCGTACTTGAGTTTGAACCCACGACAATTCCATTGGCAAATTGTGATCGTGTTGTCAAGGTGGCGAGTGTTACATTGCGGAAGTTGGAAAGCCAACTTGGTTACAGCCATTGTAAGGAGGTAGATCTTGTAACATGTAGGGAACTGGATCCTCGGTGGGGACGACTGCTGTCTTCTTGGTGCTTTTGCGCTGCTTAGCCTCGAACGCAGTTAGTCTTGCCTCTATTTTAACCCATTGATCGGCAAAATTCGCCGAAAACTGATGCTGCTGACTATTAGCCTGTGTAGCAAACTGCCCTTGCTCGAGCGCAGTTAGCCTTGCTTCTAATTTAACGCAGTGATCTGCAAACTGCTGCTTTTGACTATTAGTTTGTGCAGCAAACTGCCCTTGCTGGGCTTCTATACGGGAAACGAACTGCTCGAATTGCCGCAGCACTTGGGGTTTGCATGGCCTCAAATTGTTGCTGCATAGACTGTTGAAGCGTTTGAATTGCGGTCTTGAAAGTGTCTTCTACCTGTTGTACGGTAGCATACTGCGAGGGGTGAGCGTTTTGTTCGGATTTAGATACGGGTGCTGCAGCAGCGCCATTCAGTGCAGTGTCAGTCGTGGATGCATCTGGTCTTTTCCTTTTGATCACAGGTGGTGCTTCCAGGCTTGTATTAGGTGTCTGGCCTGCTTTTCGCATTTCTTCTTTGAATGATGTGAGGTCAGCCCTCATGCAAGTAATTTCTGCCATAAGAGAGGCATTTTCCCCTTTATTCGCGGCCAGGTCGTTCTCAGCGCGTAACCTAAGCGCACGCTCTTGTGCTAATTGAGGGGATACCGGGGGGTTCCGAGCTCCGGGAGAGACCACCTTTGCCCAGCGCACCTGCAGAGTTCCATCCTTGATGCCGCGCCCGGCAGCTGGGGATCGCGCTCTCACTGGTGTACCGCTTCGCGAGGTCGAACTCTGACGCCTGGACCCAGACCGGTTTCTGGAACTGATCCGGCCTCAGAACAAGCTTCTCTTCCTCTCCGACGACCTTGATTGGTGGCCATCTGGGTGCTGTCCATGTGAACCGGAAAGTTGAGACCCGGCTTTCCGAGTTCAATCAGCAGTTAGTGACTGCTTGCGTCGGTTGACAGGCGGCAGAAATCTCTTCGGGCATGGCGTAGCGGCCGTTGGGCGCTCGCCAGCGCAGAGCGCGCAGCGTGACCTACATTCGTGCTCTTCCGATGTTAGAGAAACGCCGCATGCTCGACACTTGGGTGTGTCTGGAGGTTGGGGACATACATCCTCCCTGTGTCCCGTCTGGTTACACTTTCGGCAGTGTGGTACGGTACTATTGTAAAGGTAGCATCGAAGAGTCCGCCCGTACGCATTGACGAAGAATGGGACACGCTTGGCGCAAAAGGTGATCACGATTGCTTGTAATTCTCCAAGGCCCCTGCAAGCCAAGACTTCGTAGCCCGGGGCTTCAATTTCGTTCAGAAGCTCTTCTTGTGTGGTGTCATGTCCTATTCCATAGAGTACCCCTTTGCATGAATTATCGGGTGCGACCCCGTATGATGCGATGCCGTAAGCTGTTGCATTTAGTGTAATTTTGGACATCTTGCTAAATGCGATGGCGATTTTTTCCGATGAGGTGCTTAGAGTGAGCACGTTTTGCTTTTCTTCTACACGGAGCTGAATTTCAGGCGTCTCATCTGTTATCTGCGTTTCCTACATCACGGCGACAAGTAGTGTCCTTGGGCTCACTTTGCTGAGTTTTAATCCGCCGCGCGGCCGTATTGCAACCTTGTAATCATCAGCAGGGAGAGGGGGAAGCCTTGGCTGGCACACCGTAGGCCGGTTCTGGCGTAGGGTAGGCTTTGTTGGTGTTGCGATTAACTGCTGCTGCGGTTTGACAGCTTGCGAAGATCTCTTCCGGCGCTTGTTTGCTCGATTGGTAACGAGTGATCCATGGCTGTTGGTTCTGCGCTTCGCACCCAAGTGCCGAAGCGTCTTGGTCGATGTGGCTTTCCATCTCGATGTGGGTTTCCATCTCGTCATCCTCCGTGGCGTCGGGGGCCGATAGGTGCGGGTCGTCAGCGTTTCCGCTCGCTGACTGGCTCTCCATGATTCCCGGTGTGGTGCTAAGTCTCGGCTCGGACTCGTCGCTAGTGCTAGCAAAGCGGTCCCCGCCTTGGAACTTCCGATGGGCGTAAGATGCTTAACAATTCACTTACAAGCAAAAGTCCAGTATCAACGTGACCGCTATGATGTTGAAATGACGTTGGTGACATTGGATAACGTCGCAAAGAAAAACTTTCAGCTGGTTTGGCACTTTAAACCGGAGCTGAAGTGAAACACATCAGCACAGCATGTTGATGATGATGATTCCTCCCCTGTAAGGATGGAACCAACGTTTCAAATTCTGAGAAAACGTTTCTGAACCAAACTTTAAGAGGGACATCATCACTTGGTGGGTCCTTTAGTGTACAATCTCGCCGTATTAGGTGAATATGTGGGCTTAAATGTTTAGCGCTTCAATGAAAATTTCGTGTTTATTCTCTCTATGGAATCGGCAAGGAGACGCATGCCATCAACGCCTCGCGTCATGGCAAAGATGTGTGGTGAGGAGCCGTTTTGCGATTACAGAGGCCGAAGCCGGCTTTTTGCTCTATGGGCCACTTATTGCTTTCGACTTATTAAACAAGTGATGGGGAAGCTACACGACGCCGTTTTGACTCCAGCAGCTCCTTATTGTAGGTGGTGGTCGCTTGCGACGCCCCATCACGGCTTTGACAGAGAGGCGGCTGTGCGGCTTAGGTATTTGGCTTCTTATCAAGCCAGACGTATCTCAGAAAGCAGAAGTAGAAAGAAGCATACTTAGTGTTTCTTGCAACGTGTAGTTTTTTTCGTTGTGAAGCCGGCAGTGGTACGTTCGTCGGGATCTTTCCTTGGCAATTTGTAAGAGTGTGGGCGTGGAACGCATTGCAGCCATCAGGCACAGGCATCATGCAGGCGATATGGCGTCACATGTAAGCGACAAAATAGTGTCACCACGATTTGCTAAACTGCAGCTCAGTTCTGTGGCGCCAAAAAGAGGAACGCGTGCGGTTTAGCAAAGCATCATGGCCCAGCCTCACCTCGGCTACGTGTGATGCTTTTGCGTCCACATGACGTCAACGCCAGGCGGTTGCTAGGAATTGGTAGAGGTGCTATGCAACCTGCTGCAAGCGGCAATAGACGCCATACACTCCCCCGTACCATGCCCAAGACTTCAGAGGTGGCCATAAAGAAGACTTTGTTTTCAAATAGATCAGTCCAATTGAAATTTTAAATGTCTCATTTTTGGAAGGCGACGGGCTGTTCCCGGGACATGCGGTGCTTCTAGCCCCCAGAGACATGCCGTCAGAGGCGGTCGCTGTGCTGTGATATAGCCGCTACAAAAAACTGAAAGTGGTTCCACGGAAGCGGTGCACTTCGAATGCCGCTGTCTGCAGCGTCAATCCTTGGTGCTGCCTTGAAGCGCGCCTTCTTAATTGTGCGGCATTCTTTCCCTCTGTGAACTTGAATGACAGGCTTCATTCCGACAGTCGCAATTTTATGAGGTGTTATCTGAGCTCCCTCGCTAAAAGAAGTCCGCATTAAGCTTGTTACTATTCGTGAGGGCCCTGAGGACGCCCATATGCGTAAGGAACCTAAGCCGTTAACAAAACTGGGTATGCGTTGTCTGAAAGTGAAGGGTTGCTGGGAAGTTTTGCGTGGACCTTCAAAGGCTGTGCTGCGCAAGCTCGAGGAGCTAAGGATTAGAATGGATTGTATTAGATTGGATTGGATTAAATTGGATTCTATTCTATTGGATTTGAAATCCAATCCAATTGGTGTACGGGTGTAGAGAATGGGGTCTGCACATTCGAGGGTCTGCGCATTCCAGTGGAGTGACGTCATAGCCGCGGCCGACGCACTGGCGCCGGCGCGTGCCCAGCTGTGCGCCTCCGTTCCGCAGTAGCCAAGTCTGACGCTGCGCCGGAGCCGTTTGATAGCCGTTTCGCGTGGCTCCTGGAGAGGCGTGCTGCGTATGCGCGAGGGGAAGTGACTGGATAGAACTGGACCGGACTGGACTGGAGGGTACTGGAGTATATTGAATTGGATTAGAAATCGTTGTAGCAGTAGTAAGCATGATAATCAGGTAATCCTAGACAACCAGAAAACCTAAGAATAACCAGCTGAACCTTAGCTTATGCTACGTATATCCTGGTGTAGCTGAGCTAAGCCAGTGCTAATTTTTGCATTAAAATTGTGTCGACCTTGCCCTAGTAGTAACACTTGTAGTAACGTGTTTGTTGCCGTTTTGGGGGCAATCCTAGTGGGGGGTAATCCTAGTACTTGCCGCGGTACGGCAAGCCTACAAGGTTTGCTGTATCGCGGTGTTCAGTTTGTTTTGTTGAGGGGGTTTTAGGACTAGGTACGGAGCACTGTAAGTAATCCGGCTGATAAGGATGGCTTGGATTTTGCGCAGAGCATCTCATTCTTGGAGGCCAAATCTTCGGTGAGAAACTCGATGGATAAGGTGCATTAATTGTGAGAGAGTACGTTGGAGTGGCAGAATTGTTTGGGCAACGGACCCTTCTTTCGGAATAGTGAGCCCCAGAATTCAGAGGTGGGGGACGTTAGGACCGGGTTGATAATTGATGCTGAGTTCAGGATCCGGTATACATTTGGGGCCTCTTTAGGTGTTTGTTTACACAGTGTACGTAAGGCGGATTTTTCGGGGGCACATTCCAGCCCCCGGGCTTGCAGGTATTGTTGTGCTACTTGGATGGTACTTTGGAGGGCGTCTTGTTGGTCAGCTATGGAGCCCGTAGGAGTCCAGAGTTTGAGGCCATCGGCGTATACGGCGTGTCGTAGGTTGGGGATAGTTTTGAACAGAGGAAGTAGATCTTTCATGCTGATGTTGAACAGTAGTCGAGATATCACTGAGCATTGGGGGTTTCTTTAGGCATACTTTGGAAAGCGTCGGAACGGAGGTGCCAGATTCCCACTGTTGCAGTGCGACTTGTCAGGAATGAGGAAATGTAGTCGTAGAGACGTTGGCGCCGTTAGTGGAGGCGAGACATTGGAGGATTGCTTGATGAGTGATGTTGTCAAATGCTCCTTTGATGTCTAGAGCCAGGATCGATAATTTGGGGTGATTTGTAGGTTTGTAAATGATATCTTCTTTCAGTTGAAGTAGAACATCTGGAAGTGAGAGATGTCAGCGCAATCCATACATTCTATCCGGGAAGTAACCGTTGTCCTCGATGTGGGGGGAAAGTCGGTTGTGGACCATGTGTTCTACGAGTTTTCTAACGCATGAGGGTAAGGAGATGGGTCGTAAATTTTTTGTATGCAGAGGTTTTCCAGGTTTAGGTATGAGGGTTCTATCCGCGTGTTTCCATTGTGGTGGTAGGGAGCCAGATGTCCGTTGATTGTTGATGTACTGTAGTAGGTTTCCAAGGGCTATTGGGTCGAGGTTGCGAAGTAGTTTGTTCGGAATTTTGTCTTTTCCTGTGGTGGTGTTCCTTGTCAGGTTACGCACTGCGGCTTCCATTTTGGCTATTGAGAAAGGTTCATTTAACTCTGGATTGGGGTACCGGTGTATGGTGGGATAAGTTGCTTTTGGTTTGCCGATGTTGCTTTGCGGGGTTTCTCTAGTTCTTGTATGAGGTCTTACTCAGTGCCTGGATGATTGTGTATCAGTCTTCGTAGTTAATGCTCCGTAGTCGATTGGATTCTTTTGTTCCCATGAGGGAGCGGAGAAAATGCCAGGTGCGACGGTTTCTCAGGGTTCTTTGAAGTTTATTGCAAAACCCAGACCAGTTTTGTTGACTTAATTGACGAGCATACGTTTCTGCTTCGACCGTAAGTTTGGCGATGCGAATCCGCAGCTTACGGTTTGTTTTGCGTTTTCTCCATCGTTTTACGGTTTGTTTTGCGTTTTCTCCATAACCGCTTCTCCATCGTGGAGAAGGGGTTATCTTCCGTTAGCGCTAACTGTTTGTTATGTTTGAAGGCTGCTGTTAAGAGCTCTGCGGTTCATTCTTCTATATCCTCGATAGGATCGGTGGGAAAGTTTTCACAATTTTTTTTTGCAGTCAGTTAGTCTGGCCGTGCCGATACGCTGCTGATTGCGTTTGCGGTGTGGGATTTGAAGTTGGATGATGAAGTGATCACTGCCTAAGGTTTCTTCCAGGAAGGATCACATACCATCGTTGATGTTATAGGTGAACATGAGGTCAGGGAAAGTGTCTCTTGAAACACTGTGGCGGATGCGGGGGGGTGGGGGGTGCCGTAAGTATTGCACAGGTGGAGATTATTTTGTTGAACGGCTTCTTGAAGCGGAGTTCCTCTCCGGTTATTTCTCAAATAACCCCAAGCTGTATGCGGAGCATTGAAGTCTCCGAGGACAACGAGTTTATGTCCTTTGGTGCGTTGGTGTACGTGTTTTAGTAGTCAGTAAATTCCAGAAAGAAATGAGGTGGGTGAGCTGTATATATTTAGTATGTAAAGGGTGGTACGGGATTCCTTCGGGGCAGCAGTTAGATTAATGTGTAGTCTACTGTGGCGAGAAGTTCAGAGAAAAACATGTCCTACGCGGGTATCCAGCGACGCATCCTCATCGCCATCGTCATTACCCAATGCTATACCTTTGCTGAATAACACGTGACAAGGGATTTGAGACAGTTAACCACAAATGAAGAGAATACAAGTTATGTTGACTTTCCCCACTAACTGCCACCGATATCACTGAGTTCATTGTCATCAGTGCTATGTATATAATTAACATACACAAAATAAAAAAAATTGGTCAAAAGAATCTGCACCCAGTGCCATGGCCTAAAAGAACCAGACACCTGCCGTCTTGTTTAAGCCCTACTGATGAGCCGCATTACATATGGTACTCCTTTCGTCAACCTCGAACGAAAGGAGCATGCCAAATTAGACGTCCTTATCAGGAAATCGTACAAAATCGCCCTCGGACTCCCTGCCTTCACGCCTACTGCCAGCCTTGTGCAATTAGGTATCCACAATTCCCTTTCTGAGCTCCTCGAAGCACAGCGGGTCCAGCAACTCACTCGCCTTGCCCTCACCCCTACGGGCCGCACGGTACTGCATAAACTAGGCTACCCCACTCCTCTGCCTTAAGACACCCCCAGCGAATACCTCCGTCACTCCGCGCTCATATCTTCGTGTCTCCCATCCCCAAACACTAGCACCCTTCCGTCAATTAAGGCAGAAGACAGGCCCGCATCACCCGCCTACGAGCCGAATACCACAACAAGCCGGACACCGGATACACGGACGTCGCGCCATATACATCCCGCCCTGCTCACGCACTGGTTGTAGTCGACTCCAAATCGGTCAATATTACCTCCCTCAGCCTTCTCCACGCAAGCACCACAACGGCTGAAGAGACAGCCATCGCTCTAGCAGCGACCACAGCTTCCTCTAACTACGTGGCAATCCTCACAGATTCACAACAGGCTTGCCGCAACTACTGTACAGGCCGCATCTCTCCCTCAGCGCTGAAGATACTATCCTCAATCAAGGACCCCCCCCACCCAGATTGTGTGGACACCAGGCCATTCTTCCCTCGAAAAAAACGAGGCGTCACATGCCGTTGCCCGCGCACTTACATTCCGGGCGTTTTCGTCGATGGAAGAGCACCTTTCCGAACCCTACATCTATCCCCCGGACCCTCCCCAATAAACTGAAATTTTATATCATTATCGCCCACAACGGCTCCAATACCCACCTTCTGACCCATCCCTCAGCACACAGGCGGCTCGCATTTGGCGTCGACTGCAGACCAACACATTCTACAACACCTCGATACTTCACTACATCTCTCCCTCCACTTACCCCTACAACTGCCCCTCTTGCTGTATCCCGAAAACTACCTACCACCTGGTCTGGGAATTCTCCTACGCGCCAAACCCCCTTCCTTCCCATCCCCTGAGCAGTGGGAGCGCGAGCTGGGCAGCTCACCGTGCGAGGACCAAGAGTGCCTCATCGCTCGAGCCCAAGCAGCTGCGCTAGCTCGCTGCTACTGGACTAAGAAAGCCACCCAATAAACGTTTTCCAATTCAATAAAAAAACAGCAGCGGAAGCGTTTAGTCGACGGTTCGCATGGACAACGCCCGAAACGTGGAAGCAACCCCTCCGTTGCAGTAATCGATGGTTCTGTAAGTTTTTATTATCACTCTCGGCCCTCTCGCCACCCCGCCATTATATGTATATGCTTATGTTTGTTCGTTTGTTTGTGTGCGTAGGCCTGTGCGCAGTTGTGTAGACATTAAGCAACATGCATTGTACCTCCTTGTCTGTGAAACAACAAAATTTTACTTGCTGATTGTGTCATCCCATCTTACTTTCTCCACCACTCCACAACCAGCATCATCATCATCATCGTCGTCCTCGTCTTCATAGCCACCACAACCATCATCATTACCATAATCATCCTTATCATCATGACAACACTAATTTAGGTAATAATTACCTCCATCATCTTCGTAGTTTATGCGCATCACCATAAGCTAATCGCCATGGGAGTGAGCGCCGATGATATTATCTGCTCCCCCACAACTCAACAGAAAACTATAAGTAGGGCCTTTATGCCGAGAACAGTGTGTCTACCAAGGCTCATTTGGCAGAGCCAAAGTCCGAGAACTGTTCGGAGGGTGCCAGTTCTCGTTGGCTGACCAGCATGCAAAGGTCGGTGACTGACGGCAGTCGCTGGCTGGCGCATCGCCAGGCCGGGCATGGGGACACACACCCTTACAAGCCGTGATACCATGACTGGCTTCGGCCATACACGGCCCCGTTTTTTTGCAGCGTTTATATTGCAAAAAGCTTCTAGAAACACTTCCGCCACCAAAACGTCCTACGGTCGGTGTTGATACGTTTCGTAATTGATATACTTCCTTGATACACTACCCAATTGCGCTGCCATTCAAGGCGAAAATAATTAAGGTATGGCTGCCGCCCACAAAATCTCTCCTGCGGGGAAGGGCTGTGGTTTTTCAATCAAGATGGAACCCGCAAAGGATGGAGTGACATTTTTTAACAGCAAAGCCGTTGTTGCTGGCCGCAGTGTGTGCGGTGAGCGCCGTCACAAGAAATCTATAAGTCAGTTATTTCCGCCGGTTACGAACACACGTAAGTCCTGCGTCTTACGAAGAGCGCTTGGCGTCGTCCAGGCTTGCGCGTGGCGCTCGCAACAAATACAAAGAAAAACCATTCACGTTTGTCCGCGCCTCAAAGGGGGACCATAAGACAGCTGGCCCTACAGACGCCCAGTTCGCGAAGCCGGTGGCCGCCGGTTCGGGCACGTGCTGACGCATTCCACTTTGCGAGAAATGTAAAAGCGTGCGGACAAGACGATCCGGACCGCGTATTGCCAAACGCTTCGCTGCACAGAGCACCCACGTGATATGTCTGTTTGTGCGAAGCAGAACTGTAGTTAAACGTCGTCATTGGCTGCACCCCAAACTTAACGCAACCTAAAACGTACAAAATCACCATTATTAGAAAAAACAACCCGTACATGTGAGTTTAGAAAAAAAATGAAGTGAGGCAATGAACAATAAAAACAAAGAGATAGACCTGCTGGGGCTCAAACCCATGCATTCAGTGCCAGTTCTCGGTTCTCTACATCAAGGCCACAGAGCTTTTTGTTTTCTTTAAAGCATGAAAATTTTGGAAAACTTCAGAAGACAAGACACTTAACGCACAATATAAACACTAACAGACAGCAAAGGGCAAGAACATCAGTCGAACAAAGATGAAAACTCAGGCAAGCAAACGCACGCATCCAAAAGAGGCAGCCACTCTGGTGGATCACTCTGTGTAGCATAAACGCTCCGCACCAACGCCGCCTGTTCCCGAAAAATGCACTTGGTCGGCCTAGGGGGTTCGGCATGCCGATCAGTCATGCGGCGCTTCCACAAGCTAAACAATCCTAGGAGAGGGAGAGATAGAGAGATAACGTTATTACGCAATAATGCGAGAGTGGTTCCTCAGTCCAGGAGCCTAGGAGAGCAAAAACGTCATATGGCACCCGATTAACATCTTCATATGGCAGGAAGCGAGTGGTGTACGGGGTGATGTCAATGTCCTTTTTTAGTGTCCGCTGCAAAACGTCCCAGAAGAACACAGCGTCCCGGCACAACACAAAACAATGGTCAATTGTCTCTGGTTGATTACAGAGGCTACAATTGTCCGACCAAGGAATAGACATTCCCTTTTCGCGCAGGCTTGTCTTAACTGGGAGTCTGGAAGAATGAAGCTTGAAGAAAAATGTTTTTGCATTTGGCGCCATACATATGCTCATTACGCATTTTAAAACATTGCTTTTCTGGTGGCCTAAGTAAGGCTGGCGATAAACAGGCACCGGACATAGACTTTCAATAAGAGTGTTCGTCATAGTTTTCATTGACATGGTGAACAGATATTCCAAGGAAAACGGCGCGGTAAGAAAGTTAAATGACTCCACGACCTCTTTGAGAAATCCCCATGGAGGCTTCGTATTGACTTCGCCCGTACACACAAGCAAAAAAGGCAAATAGAAACTTATGCGCTGCTGAAGTACAGTTAGTAAAAGTGGGTGATCATCCAATTTGTAGATGAAAAAACGAGACACAAGTTGGTGCACTAACAAATGCATGAGCCCAAGACCTCCTGCCTTTAAAGGAAGAAACAAGTTGTCCCTGCGCATAGGTTCCCATTGAGAACCCCACACAAATGTTGCAAAAACTCTATGTAGGTCCTGAACATTTGCTCGCGCACAGTGAAGCACTTGAAGCACTAAAGGAGCTTTGTGGCAAGTAAGACGTTACACACTCTTGCACGTGCAAACACAGAGAGGTCTCGCCCACTCCATGCCTGCGATGCGCGCTTAACTTGCGTGAGCGCTGATGACCAATGAGGCCTTGTGTTCCGTATTTGATGTACGGCACGCGAGGTACTGAAGTGGGGCGCTATCCCAAATAATACCAGCGAATCTGGATGGTTTCGTTCCCCATTGTCTGATCCCAAATCCCTTAGTTTTTTCCATATTAACACCCGCTCCAGACACATCGCAGAACTGCTTAGTCACTGTAAGGGCTTCTGGACACTGCTTTTGTCAGCGCAAAAATACGCTATATCATGTGCATAAGCAAGCACCTTAACTTCGCACGATTGTAAGCAAAAACCTTTCACTCTTCGACTCTGCTGAATGCTGAGACAAAGAGGGTCGAGGTACAATGCGAACAGCGACGGTGACAGGGGGCAGCCTTGTTTGACAGACGACTTGATCGCAATACGAATACGATTAGACAGAATACGATTGACGATAAGCTGTGTACTGCACCGATCATAGCACAGCTTGATGCCCTTATATAACACATCACCTAAGTTTACTGCTGCCAGAAGTACGTATGAGAAATCGTGAGAAACCCGATCAAACGCTTTTGCAAAGGTCAATTTGTATTAGGCGGCCACCTGATCTACCGGATCGGACACGCACACCAAGACAGAACGAGCGATATGAATATTTGTGTGAATACTCCTGCCCCGAATACCGCAAGTTTGGTGGGACCCCACTAAACTAGTGATTACAAATACAAGGCGCCTAGATAAAATTTTTGCAAAAATTTTTCAGTCAACGTTGCAGAGGGAGATTGGTCGGCTAACCCTCTACATACCTTAGTTTCTCTGCATCCGCACGTATTATACTCGGCATTTAAAGTTCCATTCCTTCATTGACTTACTTCCCAGGCTTACAGAGGACGAGTGCATGATGGTGACAAGGCCTGTTACACTGGAGGAAGTTAAGGATGCCATCTCCGCGCTTAAGACTAACAAGACCCTGGGTCCATATGGCCTTGGTGGGAAGTTCTATCAAAAGATTTCTGATGTCCTTGCTTCGGTTCTCCTGGACGTATTTACGGCTGCCTATGATCATAATATCTTGCCGCCAACCTTTTATTCAGGACACACGGTGGTAATCCCCAAGGCCACAGAACCTGAATGCAGGCGTTGTTTTAGCAGGCGCTCAAAAGAATAGCGCGCGCAGTGACATCACACATGCCCCGTGGGTGCTCTGTGCAGCGAAGCGTTTGGAATCACGCATCCTGTCCCGCCAGTCATGCGTGAGAAAGGCGATGATATAGATGGATATGACGATGACTGCTGCTGCCACAGTGACAAGCGATGACGGAACATGTAAATAAACAATTTCAAACCTAATGCATACCTGGTGGTGCGTCATTTAGTCCTTACATAGAAGGAAATCCTGCAACTTCGCTTTGGCTCAAGCCTTGCACGATTTAGTGCAAATTTCGCCGTTTTTTTCAGAGCTTGATCTCACCTGCCCATCTAACTTTCTGCCACCCCCTGCCACGCTTGCCTTTTCTAGGGATCCACTTTGTTACCCGTAATGACCAACGGTTATCTCTCCTTCGCATTACATGCCCTGCCCACGTCCATTTCTTCTTCTCAATTTCTACTAATAGGTCTTTAAACACGCTCTGTTACTGGATGCCAACGGATAGGTATCTACTTTTAAGTTGTGAGCGGGTGAATTAGCCCCTTTTTTGCTCGATTCTTGGCCGATTGTAACCGGCCGGCCTCATTGTAACCGAAAGAACAAAAAACGTCACCGATGATACAGCGAGCAGGAAAGAGGTGGAGGCAAGTATGGCAGAAGTGTGAGGGGGAGGGTGGTAGGCCGAGGGTGCCCTGCAAGGCGTGCTCCACGGCGACCACGCGCTACGAGATAACGCCAGAGTATCACGCACCGTCGTGCGTTCGGGGATGAAGCGATCACTTCCCGAGACAAATGAAGCTTTGCCCGAACAGAGGTTTAGCGCCACCGGTGCCATAAGCTAGAGGTTCGCGCCACCGTAGCAGCAGCTATGCGCCGTATACTAGAAAATTCTACAGTTCGCGCTGCGCTCAAACGTCGCATTAGAGAATAGCGTAATCATCAGCCAATTTTTTGGAAGTTTTAGATGCAACGCATCTCATGCTCGCCCTCTGTCTTTCCTGCGTCTGTCCGGCGTTGTCCGCGCAGCTGCGCCTCTCTTCCTCTCCTCTCTTCCGATAGCGAACACTCTCTCCCAAACAGCTGCGGGTTGGCGCAGCGCGCTCTCAACTCCGTGCTAGGGCGCCGGTGGGCGGCGCTGCGCATGTGCAGTACTCTCTCTCTCCGCGCTGTCCTCTCCTTCGGGCGCTGTGAATATAAAGCGGAATGCCGCGCTCCGGCGGTCTCAGTCGACGGTCGTCCGCCCACCTCCCCTTCGCGTGAGAATCCCTGCTGTAAGCGTAATCAATACGATGGAAAATGCCAATGGAACCCCCCATGAGATGCGTTGCATCACACCAGGGTTCCGGCGAGGGGAGGTGGGCGTAATTTTCTTTTTGGGAACAAATTTAGCGATACGAGGGCGCGCTTTCCCGTACATAACCTTTGACAAGGGGGCATTTTAGCACACCAATATTGATGGTTTTTTGTTAGTAAGAGGAGGCGAATGCTGTGGGACGAAAACAGGGGCGAAAAGAGGGGAGACAGAGACAGGGGTGGCGGAATGACATTGGAATAATAAAAATAAAAACAATAACAAGCAGAATTCAACGTCATTTTTCACGAACGGCACACATACTTCTGAACTAAAAACGTCCGTTTTTTCCGATGACTTTGCCAAAATCTAAGGTTCCACGGCCTAAGGCTCATCTAAGGTTCTTTTGGAGAGCCAAAGAGCCTTAGCTTCTTGGCTAGTCCAACGAGCCTTAGATGAGCCCACGGTAGTCCGCGGAACAAGCTAGTGCGGGGGAGAAATGTGTCCCGATTAAGATCGGGATAGAGCCGTGCACATACAACTCTGGAGCGACCATTCTCGGGGTTATGCTGTTGGGCCTGTACGCTATATGGCGAGCTGGAATTTCTGTGAGGCACCCCGACGCGAGTGCGATGACAGGGTCTCACTATGTCGTGATATCGCGAAAAATGTCATGTTGCTCCGTAAAATGTATGATGCAATGTAGCGATGCCGATTCGGTGCACAATCTTGATATCCTGCAACTTTTGGCTTTTTTAGCAGTTTTCAACATAAAAAATTTGGCCGATGGTTTTTGCAGCAATAGTACTGATATGATGGCAGTAGACGAGCAAAGTATATTTAGAATATTTACAACGGAATAATTGCACCGTGACCGTAGGCACCGCACCGGCACAGCTGAAACCACTGTTCCAAAAGTGTGCTTCTTCCCACTCATTTCCTGGGATCATGTGGATGTCCATCATTGTGGACATTGACAGTACGACCCATTTCAATATCATGTGACTTATTAAAATGAAGGCAATAAAGAAAAAAAACAGGTCGAGCCGCTCAAGCTGTTACAGAGGCAGTAAGAGGGGCAAAGAGAACGGAGCCGCCAGGGGTTAGTTATGCGTAAGGGGGGGGGGGGGGGTTCTGCCCTGCACTGGGGGAGTGTCTTTCAGGAAATCAAGAGAAGGGCAGGAGAAAAAAATTGAAGGAAGCTCACACTTACGCGTAAGGCTTGAAGGTAGTGAAGCTGTAGCCTACCTTCACGACCACCACAAAAATTTAAGTGCACGATTGCAGCCGATTTGCCAGTTGCTCTCGGCCTCTACGATCTCTACTCCATCAATGTTGCTATTATTGTGAGCTTCTTTCGTTTTTCTGAAGTGATATCATTGGACATCAGCTTGGCGAGGCGTTCGCTATATGCCGTGTCATTCTCGTTCCGTGCAAGTGTTGGCACGTTTACGGGGAACGTTGGAGTTTTTTTGGCTATCTTGGAAAATCTCCCTAAGTGGGTATGCTTGTCTTGACATATGGGCGCATGGGACGCTGGGCGGTCGCCGCGAGTGAGTGAGTGCGTGAGTGAGTGAGTGTAGACTTTATTAAAATCGCCTGCAGGCGGCCTCCGTTACCGAAGTGCCGTGACGCGGCCCTACGTCTTTCCGGCTGGGCTCTTTACTAGGCAGCTCCCTCGCTACTAGCGTCGAGGTCCTCCGGCCTGCCCGCGCTGGGCGGCCGGGCCCTCTCGGCTTTCGCTCGGGCGATGCTGTTCAAGTGCCGCCAGGATCTGCTGGACGGCCTGTAGTTGTACGTCCTTGTCACTTGCTCCGCGCCGCGGTCAGGTACCACGGCGGGATCTTTGTCTCCATTGACGCTTCTGTAGGTCTTGCCGAGCAGTCCCACAGGATGTGAGCCATCGTAGCCCGCGCACTGCGGCACACTTTGCACGTATCGTCCTCGTATTGCTCGGGGCACACATGCTTCATGATGACCGGGGTCAGTAAGGAACCGTCTGCAATTGTCTTAGTACCAACCGCTTGCTCCCTGGCCAGGCCGGGGTGCGGCGGCACCATTTCTCTTCTTCTCATCCTATAGTATGTCGTGATTTCATTATATGTCCCCATCCTGTCTTTGGTTTCCCCCCACAGTTCTGCACACGGGTTCGCTCCAGCCGCGCGGCCAGTTAACACTCGCGCGGTAGAGTTCGCCGTCTCATTGTGGTTCAACATATTGTTCTGACACTTCGTTCCCCGCGTGTGCGTGGAACCACTTCACTGCCACGTGCCTGTTCGCGAAGTCCAGAGAGGCGAGCAACCTCACTGCTCTACTACCACTCTCCCTCTGGCGAAGTTCCGCACGGCCCCTTTAGAGTCGCACAGAATGGTCCTGGTGTGTGGTCCGCGATGGCTAAGGCTATAGCCACCTCTTCGGCACATCTCGCCTCACGTGCCCGGACACTTGCCGCGGTGACTGTTGAGGCCGGTCTTGGCGTCCGATGACCACCGCCGCGTACGTCTTCTTGCCTCGATACTCTGCCGCGTCCACGTACCCTCGTGCCCGGCATCTCAGCGTGCAATCTCGACCATGGCCTTGGCTCGAGCCTTCCGCCGTTCTCCGCTGTGTTCGGGGTCCATGTTCTTTGGAACGGGGTAGACCCACATCCTCTCCTGATGTTTTCGGGTACGTTTCTTGTTCGCATAGCTCTTCCTCGCTCGTACCCGGGGTCTAGACCCAGTCTAGCGAGGATGGCCCTGCCCGTCTTGGTTTCCTTGAGCCTCTCGATTTGGGCGGCTCGCTGTGCTTCTCCGATCTCCTCGAGCGTGTTGTGCACGCCGAGGGCCAGCAACTTCTCGGTGCTCGTGCAGTCGAGAAGTCCGAGTGCGGCCTTGTGGGCTTTCCGTATCATCGCGTTGATCTTGTTTCGTTCGAGTGACGCACACACGAGCGCTAGGCATTTTCTTGGTTTAGCTAACCGCGGGGAGGTCGCTGCAAGGGCCGTTCTCAGGTGGCGCGCTCGGCAATTTCTTCGTATTTTTAACGGCGGACACGACAAATTAAGATTTGATAAACAGCTTCGCTGTTAAAAAAGGAGATAGAAGCGGGAAGATGGGAGGTAAAATCAAGGTCTTCAAAGATGGGAGAGGGAGAGAGTCGTCTTGAGAGGCCCTATCAGGCAAAGTGTTGAGCGTTGGTGAGGTGAAGCCATTTTATAGATGTGCGGGGCGAGATGGCTGTGTTTCCTTGTATATGTAGTACTTGAATGTTCGGACGAGGCTATACTTAGCTAGATCCAGAACTATGTAGCCGGGATAAATAGTGGAAGCAAGACAAACCTTTCGTGTTTGGCGGCCCGCTACGTTGTGGGGGAAGGGCGCTGCGCGCGGTTGTCAATTTTATAGGTGCTAGAATGACACTCTCGCGCTGCACATGGGCAGCCTAGTAGCCCCCATCCGAAAGCGTGGTACGCGGAACCCACGCCAAGCGGTTACCTGAACGTAATACAGACTTTCTTGCTTTCATATCTAGAAACGGAGATAAGCACGCTATTATAGTAACCAGTTTTACGATTTGCATTGCAGTACGAATCTCTCCCAGATGCGCTTACTGCCGGCCACTTTCCATCCCTATTGTTCGGTTGCTTTTGAGTTATTAGTAGGGTGTCCCTACAGAATTATTTAGATGTCCCGTCCAACAGCTGTCGGTTGCGAGACACTTAAAGATCGTTCGTGGCGACAATTTGCGTCAGCGAAGTTAAAACTACGTTAAAAGCCTGCAATTTTCAGTTGCGAACGGCACCGTGGCAAATTTAGCACGCTTTTTTGTCAGGGACTTCGGGTCACTTCGAGTCTTACCGCTTCCAGAATTGACGACGTCTTCTCTGCAGATTGTCCAGGTCTCTCGGCGCTATGCATCCGCACAGGTGGTGTTCCGAATAGCCCAACGAACCTGTTTCTAAAGGTAGAACACATGGTAATGTCAGGTTCGTGGTCACGAACAACGTCAGTTGGGGGTGCTTACTCGCTCGTACGACGAGAGCCCGTCCGTGACGTCGTTTTTCCTCCTGCTGAAGGGCGGGGTCACGTGGATGGCGTAAACACCAGACTGATGTAGGACGGTGGTTGTAATGGGGCCATGTATGAGTCCGATGTCAAGCGGTAGGGCGGAAA
The DNA here is from genome assembly GCA_013339765.2 of Haemaphysalis longicornis. Taxonomy (NCBI): domain Eukaryota; kingdom Metazoa; phylum Arthropoda; class Arachnida; order Ixodida; family Ixodidae; genus Haemaphysalis; species Haemaphysalis longicornis. The sequence continues at coordinate 103,716,490 of CM023455.1, read as the reverse complement.
GCAGCCCTTTCTTTACCATCCCAAGAAGTGGTACCTGGCCCCCCGGCGGCTCCGGTGGTTGATATGAGGGTAGCCGTTAGCTATGGGTCACAGCCGTGGTAAAGCTGAGGATGCCAAGGACGGAGCGAGCTCTGCCAGGCACAGCACTCTGTAATTGAGACGAATGTTAATCGTTTATTGTGGCTGTCTTCGGACAGAAATGTGCGCTTAATATCCGGAGTTTGGCTTGATAGAGCCGTCATCAGAAATCACTTGAGTCCAATGTAAAACCTTTAGTGTATAAAGAGAGATACAGAGTGCGACAGCTACGTCTTCACTGAGCAATCTTGACATGAACTGTGGCACCAGTGGCAATAGTTTAAGAACATGTTGCCCATACATATCTGTCTTTACGTGCCAGGGCGCTATTACGTGCCAGGCAAATTAGGAAGCACAAAATCCACGATAAATATTGCCCCCCCCCCCCTCCACGGGATCCGAAGCTTAGCAGCCCAAGAATGTTATGTCTTACAAAATTCTCATTGCTTTCAACTTTTATCACCACTGGGAAGCAAATGAATAAATAAAGACAAAAATTAGCCCCTGATACCCCATGCCTGTGCTTGCATATTCATTCACCAAATTTGCTATATTGGCGGAAGGAGAAAGCGGCCCAAACAATCTCTTGCTTCACATATCGAAAAATCGCCGCGCCCTAACACCATATACGGCAGAATGCGACGCATCCGTCTTGATCATTGTAGTACACAGCAAATTGCCTGAATAAAGTACCGCCTCTCAGTATGCCAGGGATTAAATATTTCCACCAATTATGTTTCCATCTAACGGCTGAACTGTAAAGAAGTACAAGCTAACAAAAACACAGCAAACAACAAATACAGTAACAACCACCACGTCAGCTTAACGGTCGCATCACGGCTTTGAGGATCAATACTTTTACTGGGAAAAAAAGACTCAAGCCACGATTGGAAGGGGAAGGTTGTGGATTTCGTGCGGGTTTCAGTAATGCGTGACGTGAAGAGAGCCCGGTAAGGGCAAGGAGGTGCTCATACAAATGTTGATTTCTTGATTTTTATTTCTTGGCAGAACCAAGGTGATGCTGAGACTAATGGCGAATGTGGCCTGACAGAGGCCTCAGCCACCCTATTTATAGTGTGCATAATAACAGTAATGTTCACAAATTTAAACATAATAGCACAATCGTAACAGAAAAATAGCACAAAAGCAGAGTCATTGATAAATTTCCTATGCATTATACAAAGCATAGGCCTGAAATTCACAGAAGGACCACAGCGTACACACTAACGCAGTAATTCGTACGCATTAACTTTAAAAAATCACACTACTACGTCACAATTACGCATTAAGCTATTTTAGTTTCCAATTGTTCTTAACTTCTATATTTAGGGGAACATATAGACATATAGTTCAAACACTTAATTATATATCAGTATTGCAAGCGTTTTGCTTAAGTAACATTTCTTTCATCTGTTTTTTAAACGTGGTTTACTGGCGCAGGAGTTTAATTTTTCTCCCAATTTATTTATTATTTCAGTTGACTGGTGCAGGAAAGATTGCTCAACATAGTTCGTTCTTACTTTTGGAGTGTGCCGTATTGTATGCCTGAGATGGTTGCCAGAAGATTTATTGATGACTTGGTTGTGGGTCTTTTGCTTATAAATGGTGTGCAGAACCTCATGTAATAGATTTGGTTCTCTCCAAGCATTAAATATTCAGCAAATAAACGACTTGTCTTCAAATCTGTGTAACTGCCATGATAATCTAAATATATATGCAAAATGTTAATAATGCCCACCTAATTTCTGTTGTATGCTGAGTTCCTCGATCCTGAGGGATTACGTTTCGCCTTCAGTGAATGCAAATTCGAAGTAGACTAACATTTATTCCAACGCTTAGCGGATGTGCGTTCCAGCCAATTATCATCATCATCATCATCATCATCATCATCATCAGCCCACTCAGGCCCACTGAATGGGGAAGGGCTGTCCCATTGTCTTCCAACAGCTCCTATCCTGCGCCGCTGAAGTCCACTGTTGGCCACCGAATTTCCGTATTTCATCCCTCCATCTCGTTATTTGCCTTCCCCTTCTTCTAGACCCATCTCTTGGCATCCACACTGTCACCCTAATCGCCCACTAATCGTCGGTTCGTCTCACTACATGGAGAGTCCAATTCCATTTCTTTGTCTTTACTTGACCTATGAGATCATCTACTCGAGTTTGTTCCCTGATACATGAAGCTCTTTTCCTGCCCCTAAGTGTTGCTCCTATCGTTATTGATTCCCTGGCCCAATGAGACCATCTAAGTTTGCTTTCCAGTTGTTTGGTTAGGCGCCACGTTTATGCTCCGTATGCCAGCGGTATGCACTGGTTGTAGATTGTTCTTTTGAGTGATAGAGGTCGCTTACTTTTCATTGTTTGGGGGCGCTTGCTGACTGTTCCCCAACCCATAGCTATTCTGCACCGGATTTCTTTGTCGTGGTTGGGGCAAGCACTAACCATCTGTCCGAGGTAATTGTATTCTTGTACTTCTCCTAGCGCTTCGTTTCCTATGCTGAAGGGGACGTTTTTGGCATATTCCTCCTTATTACTTTTGATTTATTCTTATTTATGTTTAGCCCTACGGCCGTGCTTTCAGATTGTAGTTCCTTCAGCATTTTTTGCAGGTGTTCTGCAGTTTCACTCAGCAATACTATGTCGTCTGCAAACATCAAATGACCCAAGTATTCTCCGTTTATTCTTAATCCTGTGTTTTCCCAGTCAAGCTTTCTGAATACCCCCTCCAGACACGCTGTGAACAGTGTTAGCGAGGTAGGGTCTCCGGGTCCTACTCCCTTTCGGATGGGGAATTCATCGCTTTGCCTGTGAAGTGTTATCCGGCCCGCGCATTCCTTATTAGAAGTTTATTATCATCATCGCTGCACGGATGAAATTGTCATCATTGGTGCCTGTCATCTCGCGGCAGCAGCTCACGCTCGAGCTGCTTCGTCTTTCTCTAATCGCCATCTTGTAAAATAGAACCACCGTCGCATCACCGGGACGTCTCGGTCCTTGGTCCTCTTATTGTACATCCCTTATATATCTCGTCGGGAAGTGTCATGTACGTCTCTTCTATTACCTTACCTTTGAATTTCTTTAGGACGGTCGTGCTTTGTACTGAGTCAAACGCTTTATTATAGTCAGTTTATAAATGCCATTTGAAGAGGTTCAGTGTATTCTGCGGATTTTTCTCACTTCATTGACGTTATGGATGTGATCCATGGTTGAGTACCCTTTCCTAAACCCAGTGTGCTCTCTGGGTTGTTGGGAATCCAGGCTATTCTCAATGCAGTTAACTTGGTTAATGTGAATTTCCGGTTCATTCGAACTCACACTCTGGTCCCTGCCCAGCCCTGTATTTTTCAATATGGGAAAACTCCCGATAATTCAAACGTGTCAGTATCCGCAGCGGATAATTCTAGCTAACTATGATTCCCTAGTTTCCATTGCTCGTCACAGAAAAAGTCGGCCCATAGTGATAACAGTGTGTTGCATATCCAAACCATACCAAATTTACCAGAGATGCTAAACAACGAAACAGAAAAGAACAGCCTGGCGCGCGCTACGCTCCTCCAACAGCTTGTTTCGGTTCTACAGAGGGCGCCACGCCACCGGCGCGAGTACTCCAGCCCATGCCATTATTATTTTACGAAACATTATTACAAAATCTCCTGCCACAAACCTGTACTAGCGCCTAATTCGCGGTGATATGTGCAGAGGTGCCGTTGTTGTGTTATGCCCCCGCAGTGCGGCGCGATTTTCATTCATTCTAGCGCCCGCCCGCTAATTCGAACTCAGCTTAATTCGAACAATTTTATGGTCCCCTTCAAATTCGAAGTAACGAGCTTTTACTGTTAAACTTAAAGTAGGCTGGTGGTTCTGCCATTCTTAAAGTCCTAGGTGTCTCCCTTTTTATGAATCAGAAAAATGTTCGGGTTTTTCCAGTCTATAGGCACCTTCTGAGTCCTTGAGCATTTCGGAAATAATTCAGCAAGCTTTTCCAGCATGTTCTTTGCCCTCCTTCGAAACATCCACGGTTAAGCCGTTGTCACCTGCAGCTTTTCCTCTATTAATTTCCCTTACAATTTTTCCTACTTCCTATTTAGTAACTAGTGGGACACCGGCAGTTCAGCTTGTACTCTGAGTAGTTTCACCTGATATAACGTGGCTGGCATACAGTGTGGTGTAGCATCGTTCGGATACCTTTATTATGTCATCCATGTTGCTTGTAATCTTACCCGGCCCGTCTCTGAGTGCGTTCATTGTTCTTAGTTGCTTTCGAACCTTCCCTTGTCTGAGGCGTCTGCCCGATCACTGCCATGTTATGTGCACGAATGTAGTTTGTTTTACTATTGTTAATCAAATTAGACAGCTCTGCTAACTCAATTTGTTTCACCGCACTTGACATCTTCATGTTCTTACGTTTCGCAAATAGTTCAGTCGGTTTCTGAGTTTTCCAGTTTCTTTCCTACATGCTGCTTTTCGCACAGCTGCTGCAGATTCTGTGATTGCCGTTGTTAGGTCATCATACAGCCTGCCTACGTTTTCGTCGTTCTCCTCGTTTAAAATCGCAAATTTGTTTTGGTGAGTTATTTTAAACTCCCCCGTTCTGTCTTTGACTGACTCTGTGCTGGGTTTCCTACTTTTCGTGAGTTCCCTTCGTTCTCTTTTGATATTCAGACTTATCTTCTATGTAACCGTCCTAATATCGCGTCTCCGAACCTTGCTTCGAACCTCTACGTCGTGCACAATACATGGAATGCCACTTAAAAGGAAAACAATTTCGTTTTTTGTTGTACCATGTGTTTTGTAGTTTTAGTTTTTTGTTGCACCATTTTGTTTTACACGTCCACTTCCCATGGTTTCGTTTGTAGAACAATGCGTTCATCAACCGCTGGGTATTTCTCTGCGCAAATACCACCAGCGAATCACCCGCCGCGGTGGCTCAGAGGATAAGGCGTTGTGCTGCTGAGCACGAGGACGTGGGTTCGATTCCCGGACGTGGCAGCCGCTTCCTGATGGAGGCGAAATACACAAGCGCCCGTGTGTTCAAGATTCCTGTGCCCAATAAAGATCTCCACGTAGTCAAACCTAATCCGGAGCGTCCACTACGGCGCACCTCATCGCCTGCGTTGCGTCGGCACGTTAAATCCTACAATCAACCACCAGTGAATCTCCTCACCTGTTCCAAATGTCTGTTCCAAAATTTTAAATTGACCCTTCTCCTATGTGCTTCTTACCGACTTTTGCGTTAAAGCCTCCTGTCACAATCGGGAACTGTGTTCCCTTCTTAACTGCCGATTCCAGTTGTTGGCGCATATGCCTGTGCTATCTATAACCTGTAACACTTATTTAGTTTGATCGCCACAGCTGCGACTGTTTCGTCAATGATAAAGAATTCGTCCATGTTGCCTTCTAATTCTTTATGGATTAATAATCCCACTGAGTGTTCCTTCTTCTCATGAAATCCTCTGTAGCACAAAATAGGACCGCTATTCAGCTCCAGGAAGCCATTTCTTGTTCTAACTTTGCTTAACCTTATGATATCTCATGTAATGTCTCAAACCTTCTCTAGTAGTACAGCTAAGATTCCCTCGCTAGACAGGGCTCGCGCGTTGAACGTTACCAGGGTTAAGTTCCAAAGGCGGCTTGCCCGGAACCAGATTTTTTTAGCACCCTCTGCTGTAGTGCTGGCCTGACCGCCACCGTGGTCGGCTGCTCTACAGCAGCTGGGGACTAAAGGCGAACTTTGCTTTGGCAAGTCATAAGAGGTGTCGACCAACTACTACACCAGGGTGGCCAGAACCGTTACTGGTGAGGGAGTGCTGTACGTGTACCAAAGAGCTTTGCCAGCATCGGTGGATCTACGTGTAACCGCGATGATGGTTACTTCCGGTGCAGGCGGCACTCCATACCTGCGTTGGTTGTGCTCAGACAGCCAGACGATGGCAAAGCTACACCTGCAAAAAACTGCATCCCCATACTGCGGTAGCGGTTGCTTGGGAAGGAATACGTGGCGCCCTGTTGTCTGCGTTGTAGCCACTGTCTGGACACCGGCCACAGTCTTGGCCACTGTCTGCTATTAGGAGCCGACGACTGCTCTTTTTCAGGCTAGTGTTACGTTCACGACAGTGCATGCAATGAGCACTCGCCAGAACGCAAAAACAAAGAAATGCAATATGCAAAGCCTTCCGTGCAAGAACTTGGATCCCCTTCCCGCGGAAGCGGTTGATTGGGAAGATATACGTGGCACCCGGCTGTCTGCGTTTTGAAGCGCTGACTCCACGACGTTCTCGCCACTTCGTAGAATGTGACATCTACAACAGCGGCATCACAATTAAGGCTTTTACGCACCCGGACTGTCAAGCGCCGTAGTCAAGGTCTCCGCCATATTTTTGAACACCCCGGGATCTCCATCATGAGCTAGGAAACCTCCTTTTACTCATTAAGGAAATAGTAATGTACTTTTACGTCCTTTAAAATTCAGAAGAATGACACTGCCTAAGCGTGGGTGACAAACGAAAAATGTCTGATTCTTTGGTATGCTGCAAGGTTAGTTAGAATGTTAATAAGCCTCTGGAGACTTGTTATGACAGTGATTTTTTAAAACAGCTAGTGCAACTAGTTGTGGACTAAAGAAGTTGAATTTCGAAGTGACAGTGCGCCTTCATTTTTCTGAAAAAGAGTATCACTTGTGAAAAAATGAAAAACATGCATACGTTGGCGAAATTTAGAATGATCAACAAGTTTGTGATTTAAGGACTATATTGCCCCTTAATCTCATAATGAATATATTGCTCGTACAGAAGAGACATTTTTAATCTTCCAGATATATTGGTTTCAGACATCATTTTCAATCGCTGTAGGCGATGCAATAATTTCAAGACGCAGGTGACGGTGATCCTTGTAAACTGGTTTATTAGCTCACGCAAAACGAATTTAAACATTTGTATTTTCTCCCCGAAACTTAGAGGGCAAACAGAAATGTGATTTATTTTTCCCACGTGCCATTGATTGAAACTGGGAAATCAGTGTTTAAAGCGAATATTTTTTCAAGTCAGTTGAACTTGTGAGTCCTCCCTTTTTGCTGCTGTTCTTCATAGCCGTTCGATGAGCGCCTTAAGGGGGGTCTCCAGCTTTTCTAGTCTGTCTTCGAGCTCCTGAAAAAAATAAAGGGGGGGGGTGTAAGGTTAGCAGCCAATATAAATTTGCGTATTATGCCTTTTGTTGCCCTACGCGCCGAACTCGCACCGTGGCTTTAAGAGATATCATTCGTTGTGAATATCGCAAGATGCTCTGTGTTGTAAAACCTGTCGCCAAATTTTCTAATTTTACCCAGCTACCTTTGCAAAATGCTTTACTTTAAGGATGCACATGGCCACACGTTAACTGTGAAAGCTTATTTCATTCTTGTTGATGTACTTATCACAGTTCTACCAAAACGACATTCAAAAGCACTTGCTAGGAAACGATTGAAGATTCACAGACACTTCTCAAGGAGATGATTGGCCTTCGATGCCGAGTAAACGATAGAGCCAGAGCAATCAAGAGCTGGTCTTTGCTCAAATAATCATTCGGTAAACCAAAAGATGATATCGGGCTGAAACATGTGTAAAAGTATGTTCACATTTATACTAAACGACAAGAAATCTCAGCTGTAATAAATTTTCTCCTCTCCTTGTCGATTTGGTAAACAGCGCAAATGGAGACGGTAATACGGTCATGAGCTAAAAAAATGCATGCCACGGATACGAACTAACCACACTCGACACCCCCAAAATACGAACGTTACGTCAGTTACATTTGCTTAGTCCCTATTCCTAACCGCTTCTGCTAAATACTTCAGGCAGGCTACGGTTTGTAGGTTTCGCCACATATATAAATTGAAATATTGGAGCTTTTCAGTTTGACGTCTTGCGGATCAGCATAAAACAAACACACAAAGCACCTTTTGGACAGTTCCCATGTTGGTACATACATACATATGCACGCCTACATGTAAATACGAACAGAGGATGTTGTATAAACTAACGAATCCTTCGCACTGAGAACTGAAATTTTGGATGGTATCACTTTATGGTTTATTTTTCTGAAAATTGCTGATGTAGCACTAGTTCTCTGTTTAGAACGATTATTCAATTTAAAACCAGTTTTTGCCTCTGGCAGAAAAGATGGTTGGGAAAATATTTTTCTGTTCCGGCATACGCAAGAAACGCCTAAAGGCTTCGCATGGGCCTACGGTGAAAGTTTTTTTTGACAACTAAAAGAAGTCCAGTCAGCACGGTTGCCCGTATTTCCACAGAAGAAAACAGATCACGAAATGGGACCATCGTAAAAATTGAATTGCAGGGGCTTCAGCCCCAAACGAGCTGCCTTAAAGGGCACTGACACAGAAATTTCGCATCTTGTTTTTTTTTTTTTGTTTCGATAAGTAGCTAGTGACCTACTTATCACGTGTGGAAACCTCATTGGCTTCAGCTTGCGACGGTTGTTTAATTAGAGGCATTTATGCGGCCAGTCGCAGTTTCGGTTTCAGCGGGTGCCGCGAAACCCAATATTTTGTGTGAACAAAGCTGAACACGTGACGGCCGGACGGATATCACAGAGCATAGCTGCCGTAGCACTGTCGAAACCGCGTCGCCGGCAGTTTCTGCGAATGCGCTCACGTACTAATCTCGTGAGCCACTTAAATAAAAAAATTCCCGCGCCTTCCCGCGAGGGGAACACGAGTAAATGCAGAGCATTGGGGCCTCAGTCTTGGTTGAAGGCAGTGTTGCTTCCATCGCTTCTTCCGTGATGCTGGAGTAGCAGACACGAGTAAACGTGGGAGCGAGCGTCAACCAAGGAAGGAAGGAGCAACGCAGTGACTGAAGCACGAGCGACCGCTAGCCGCTTTATATTTGCAGCGCGCGCAGTAGAGGGAGAGCAGTACGGGGGGGAGAGCGCGCATGCTCAAGCAGCGCGCGCTCTTCTACGCCCCACCGCGCTGCTATCACGCACCTGTTACGCCGAGACACGGCCGGACTGGAGGAGCGGCGAGCACGCACTTTCATATGAAAGTGCGCGCCCGCCGCTCCTCCAGCCCGGCCGTGGCCGAGACCGCGACGGAGCGTTCCCGGGGTGACGAGCGAATGGGCTGACTACGACGCATGCGCGCACCTGCTGCGGACGCGGGGCTGTGGACGCCGTCCGACGCAGGAAGAGGCGAGGCTAAGAAATGCTCTGCATTTAAAAGCGACCGTGGACGTGACGCTGGCGCTGCGAGTGCAAATTGCTGCCGCGGCTAGAGAACGACGGGCGACGCTCGAGACAGTGGGTGGGAAGACGCGCGCTGGGAGCAGCCGGCCGGTCGGCCTACAGGTCCGCCTACAGATGTGTTCGGCTTAGCACTGCAGCGGATCTTCGATTGACGCTCTCGTAAGCGGTGCAGATGACTGTTTTAATGCAACCCGTCATCGTATCGTTAACTTTCTCATATAAGCTGCCATCTTTAGGACTTGGTCCCTATATCGTGTAGCGGTAACAAGCTATCTCTCGAGCTACCTGCTCCACCCTGCGCCACTTCGCGGCCGTGGCAGCCGCCTGCACAGCGACCGTGTGGCGCGCTCAGTGCGCTTTTCGAGACCCCGGTGCGTTTTCGCGTTCAGTATATTAAAAAGCAATAAAAACAGAGTGCCTGGAATCGCTGGAGAACTTAGATCGCGGCCATCTGCCCGATGAGCCAACGAAAACACGGCGCCTCCGCCGCCAACGATCTGGTAGTTCGTTGCTCGAGAGCAGAAGCTCCGACCCCCGCTTGGGGCGGTGAGCCGGTGAAAAATGCCGGCAGTGCAGAAGCAGCCAACACAAACTCGTGACGTGTTTGGATGTTGTTTATTTACAAAATATCCAGGGATGTCGAATGCGCGAGGTCTTTCACTGGCTGCTCGGTTGCGTTTCGCACACTCTAAAATTGATTTTAAATATGGTATGGACTGCATTTGCCGCTGATATTTTGCAGATGATGTATGTGTGTTCCCACCAATCTATCTCCGAAGTTATTTCGCCTTCAAAAGTTTTTGTCAGTACCTCTTTAAAGACCCTGAACTCCAGCCTACCTTCTCTCCCGTGGTCATTGTACTTGCTCCATATAACACGCCCTGACCCCATTTGTTTTTCACAGGAGATTGCAATGTTAAGCTTCGAAAAGCGGTAAACTGGCAGTTATCGGTCTCAATGGAAGACGACTATGGTGTGCGTCTTCTTAGCTATCACCCTTCCCACTCCCGACTACGTTGCACTTGGGGCGGTTTTTCTTGGTAGAAATGCGATTATGCTTAGTAAAGTTGCTACACTAAGGATTGCCACAGGACGCAGGTTGCATTTCTGGGGCTTTTCCTTCATATGATTTGAGATATGCTCAAGGAAGCTGCTGCGGACGGTGTGACAAACGACATTTTCAGATATGTTCCAGACATCACGAAGTCACCTTTCTTACGTGTGCTTCATCAATATTGAGAAGCAGAAGCTAGACTATTCACAATAAGAGATCAAACGTAATCTGCGAAAACAGCAATCTGTGAGCGCGGTCACGCGCACGCTCACGGGGTGTGGACGCTGCACAACGGCGCCCACACAGCGGCGGAGGGAACAGGCGCCACCATAAGCTGCTTCGCATCTAAAATTTACGTCAATTACAAAGGCTGCATGAGCGACCTGCGAGCGGCTCTACCATTCGGTCAGCACTGCATCCTTCGAGCGCAACAAATTTATTACTTTAGACTACTGCAAATTATCCATAAAAATAAGGCACAGCCCGTATACAGCAAACCAGACGGAACGTCCTATTTCTTAAGGCATTGAAATCGGCATTCTCCCAGGGCCAGAACCAATTATGGAAAACAAGTGTTATGATATCAAACCAAGGTAGTCGTAAACACACTATCCGATCTTCATTTTACATTAGCGTTTACTTGTATGGTGTTTTTCTCTTTCATTTTTTCATTTCATTTCATTTCTTTCATTTCATTTTTTTCTATTCTTTTCCGAAATTCTTTAAATAAAACAATTGAGAAATCATTTGTCTGCACCAGCTATGCAAGTAAGTTGTGACCTGGATCCTTTCGTATGCCAGTGAAAGCTTTTAAAATACAATCCCTGCTGCTCGTAGACCCTTTAGTAAACCGTGCGCCCTTTTTTTTTATGTCATGTTGAAGATCTTGCTCTCGCACTTTGTTGCGTGCTATTGGGACAGTTTTTCTACTGTAGAGCATATGAGTGTTCTTTGTAGTATAACAGTTGCTTGCACATGTTTACAATGAGCTGTACAGCTGTTAACGTGGGGTCATGGGGCTCCACCAAGCTGTTTTAACACGAAAGTGTTTTATTCCGCGATATACAAAGATGTCACTGACGTCATATCCGTCACGGAAATTCCACCAGTACAACGAAGAAGCGGCCTGTAGAGTGTGCACCCCTGCACACAGGGTCTTCTAGCAGGAAAGCAACGTTTAGTACTGAATCTACGTTACACTTACGGTTGTTCGTTTTCGGGTTTCATATTTCAACACGAAAGCGTTCTATGCCCAGATACACCAAGATTTCACTGTCATATCCATAACGGCCATGACGCCAGTGTACCGTTGCCGAAGCGACCCACCAGCAGGTCGTCGCTCGCCAAGCACACCCACAAGACAGCCGCCGACCCGCAAATCACGCTCAGCTGCAGATTGCGTTGCGCATTTTACTTTCGTGTTTTACCAATTCCTATGGAATCATGCATGGAATCCCATGGATTCATAGGAATCAACATTTTTTCCCTCAGCTTTTCCCGCAGGCCTCCAGCATCAAGCTCCCTCTGACGCTAAATAAACAATTCTATTTTAATACCTGATACGTGTAATACGGGCCTCCAGAAAGGCAATCTAGAGGACTCTGAGGAAATTTACCCCCAAATACCGCCAAATACGGAGTACCCTGTGGCTACTTTACAATGTGTGTATGACGGCATAAACTCAGAAAATCCCGCTCGATATTTTAGCAGGCCTGCGAGGTAATAAGAAATTTGACAAAAGAGAATATCTGATTTGACTGAGGGATTGATTTTGGCAATTAACGCGCCAACACTACACAGACCATGAGGCGCGCCGTAGTGGAAGGCTCCGGATTAATTTTGATCACCTGGAGATCTTTAACGGGCGCCGAAATCTCGAACACACGGCTTCTGATGGAGGCTAAAAACAAAAACAGCCAAGCAAACGCCTACGCTTCTACCGTGAAAACACTGATGTAAAAGTTCATAGTCCTGCGGCTTTCAAAATTTGCTCCGTGTGCAACAGAGAACACGGCACAGACAGGTTTTAACGCCTCTACACTCTTTTTGCTCTGATTTTATAAAATTATTTCTTAGTAAGCCCGTACTCTATTGCAGACGTAGTGTAGTCATAAAAGTTGGTCTCTAGGAGGTGTGGCCATAGTAAAGCAAGGGTGTATTATCTGTGTTTTATCTCGGAAGGTATTACCTTGTTCAAGAAATACGCATTGGTACGCAAAACCTTTCACATGAGCTTTAATTAAACAAGACTTGTTCACTTGACACCACTGATGCATACTTTGCATTTTCGAAGGCCTTTATCGAACAGCGTTAATTTATTTTCGTGATAATCAATTTAGAGCTCGTGTGCACTGCAGACTTGCCTACAGTGATTATTTTCATGTTACTCACCTTTATTCGTTTTTTTAGTGCAATAACCTCCCTCCTTTTCTTCATTTCTTCATCCTCATCTTGTTGCTGAAAGAGAAGTCGTAACTGTTGCTGAGCAAGTGGATCAGCCATAAGTGGAATAGAAAACAGTGGCACTTTTTCTGAGGGGCTAGAGGCGCCTTAGTAGCCTCTAGAAAGCAACGACTTAGATTTTGTGTCTCAACAATCCACAAAACTAAGCCGACCATCCTGAACTGAGCTGGGCGACTGTTTTAGTGAGTGATGTGCTTACTTTAAGATTGGGTCATTTATTAGTTTATAGACATCCCTACCTTATACAGCACAAACCAATTAACGCAGAAGAGGAAAATCACAGAATAAGATGATGATGCGAGATTAATATCACGTGGTGTAACAAAAGTTAGACATTTAAAGACAAGTTGAATTCTTGTGCTCCTTTGTCGCTTTGGTCGCGGCAACTTCTCAATCGCCGGAAAGGGTTTGCAACACTACATACCATTAAACTGCCACCATCAAACTATCCACATGACGCCTTATGTGGCCAAAGAACACCTGAGCTTTGCGGTGCACCGTAGTGGAGGGCTCTGGATTAATTTTGACTACCAGAAGATCTTCAACATGCGCTGAATTTCCCACACACGGGTGTTCCTGTTTTTCGCATCCAACGGAATAACATCCGCCAGGGCCTGGATCAAACCATTGTCCCTGGAATCCCCAGCACAACACCATACCACTGAGCTTTTACAATGTTATACCACTGCCTTATAAATCAAGACAAATCAAATCGGAGCGGGAAGAGCAAATACAGAAACCCTCAGTGGACATACAGCTAAATATTTTGTTTTGTCAGAGCTCTTCCAAAAAAGCAGTAGTAAGAAAAAAAAATGGGGGTCGACAAGGCAAGTATATATTGCCGGTGTACAGGCAAGTATATATGGCCGGTGTACAGTTGAACAAAGGTACTACGGCAAGACCCGAGAAAAGTGCATGCAAGTCACAGATTCCCCCAATTATGCATTTTCTAAGCATTACTCATGTATTCGCTAGCCTGACGTTTTATGTGGGCTAATCGGTCTTATGCAGGATCGGACTTGAGCTCAATCTCCAAGTTAGAGCAACTGCTTTGTATAGCACAACATATTCGACAATTGCGACTTAAGGAGAACGAGCGCTTGTGTTTCGAATAATTATGTATTTGGATACAGGTAATTTTTTCTCTAGCTGCTATTTTACTGTGCATCTTCGTGGTTGAATCGCGGAAGATCGAAATAAAATGCAAATTTGAAAGTTCTGCGCCAACTTCTCGAGTGGGCCATGTGTTTCAAGTGTTGATAGTTGCTGAAACATCTATGAGAGCAAAGGAGGCACAAGTATAAAAGCACCACATTTTCACCCAATGCTCGATTAACTATTTGAAACTAGGCTGCTGGAATTAGGCTTTTCTGTTTATTGGCTATGAGGTTTAACGCACCGGCGATGAGGCGCGCCATGGCGGAAGATTCCGGATTAGGTTTGACCACTTGAGGATCTTTTACGTCAGCCGAAATCTCGAACGCACGGCGCTTTCGCTTTTCGCCTCCATCATTAAAGCGACTGCCATGTCAGGGAATCGAACACGCGTCCTTGAGCTCAGCAGTTACCTTTGTTTTTGATTTGTAAATATCTTGAATGTATTTTTTGCACAGCTTTGTTTTTATTTAAAAAATCCTGCAACGAAAAATGTACTGTAGAAAAATTCATAGCGCATGGGGACGAGGACAAGGAAAGAGAACAGAGACCACGTAGCGCTACTTTCAACTAGTTTTTATTGGAAAGAAACATCAATATATATCCACACTTTTCGCCCTCTCACCGTCATGCCCCACCTGTTGCAGCCATGCTAAGAAAAGCCGACTCCTTATCTGTTAAACGTAACGACGGCACGCTCACACACGTCGACCCCGCTCTCAAAATCATTCCTGCCTCGATAATCTCTGGTACCGACTGCTCTGTGTTTTAGAAGTATGTGTTTTAGACATGCCCTTCAAAAATCGCGCCATCATGCTATGCAATCTAGCTTTGCAAGGCAATAAGAACGGCTTCTTGCAGCTGGGTACCCTGAGGGTGTTCTTGTTTCTGTAGCACAGGGCACTACCAACAGCATAAAGGCTGAAACGTGCCAGTCAGAGAAAACTGACAACTAGCAGTGATCTCATATTAGCATTATACGTCCCACCGTCGAAAAAAGATTGCAAGTCGAATAAATGTAAAAGTAGTTCGGTCTGCCCTCAACAAAATGAACCAGCTCATCAAAATGACCAATACCTGCCGCAAAAAGCCTGTAGTATGTGAAAACAGCTTCAGACGCCCTTGGTAAATTCGCGGTAGGAGTGGTATATGAAGTTACGCTGTCATGCGGAAAGCAATATATCGGGCAGACCGGCCGATGTCTTAATGACCGCTTGAGAGAGCACAGACGAAACGTGAGCAATCACAGGGATGGCCATTTGTCTGTCCACTGCCGCGACTGCGGCTGCGTGCCACTCTGAGTCATGCGTGGTCCGAGCGTGGTCCGAGATTATGGGGGTAGAAATGATTGTGAGAGCGTTGTGGATGTGTGGGAGCGATCAGTCGTTAAGTTACAGATACGGAGTCTGCTTTTCTTCGAATGGCTGCAACACGTTGGCAACGGCGGTGAGAGAGGGAAAAGTGTGGATATATATTGATGTGTCTTCCCAATAAAAACTAGTTGAAAGTAGCGCTCCGTTGTGTCTGTGCTCTCTCTCTTTGTACTCGTCCGCATGCGCTATGAATGTTTCTGCATCAACACCAACTCGCCAGGAACCCGTACTCGTGAAAAATGTACGCTTGGACTGGTACAGTGTTCATTCATAAAACGTTTTTTTAATGTCCACCAAGATAAAATTATATCACGTTTATCATTTTTGATGACATCGATCAAGGTAGGGGGCATTTACTGTACTTACATGATTGGTTGGGTCCATAGTAATAGCTCGGTAGCTACAGGCTAGTTATAAGATTGGGTCAAAAAGCATGGCAAATTCAATGGCCACGTCTTGAAGTGTTAATTTACATAGAGGCTGCCAGTATGGTTGAAGCCGGGACCATAATGCGTTTCGTGTGGTGATTACGATCGAAATGAGTAGCCAGAAGAAAACTGAGGTGCATGTACATGGCTCTGAAGAATTAGGTCTTAGGTATCAGCGCGGTTCGCTCTCATGGTTGAAGGGAAAAAAGTTGTACACATGCGAGCACTTACTGAATATTCGCAATGTCACTCACCTCTGCGTTTGGCACCGGTGCTTCAGGGGGTGCATATTTATAATTTGTTCCACTGCTATGTGGATCGCCTTTTCCCTAGAAATTGGGATACAATAGTTTTGGTGCGCACGACAAGCAATATCGAATTGCCAGCTGGCCTTAGTGAGTGCACTGCACAGGCGGCGAAAGAGATTGCATATTTTTATATTCTTTTTGAACAACACAAAAACATCAGACACGTACCTGCGGTTTGCTATCTGCGGACTTTACGAGTCTCTTGATTTAACTTGTGCTTTCAAAGAAAATTCCACGTGTTTTGCCATTTTACACTGCTCCGAACAGTTCCAGAGCAGCTGCGTATTTTACTTGCCCGTAAAGTTTATGTTGCGAGAGTGGTATTGGACAGCCCAGGAACTGCTCATTCCCGGCAAATGAAAGAGCCCAGTTAAAAATTAAGCCGTGATGTTAAGGGGTGAACCTACCTCCAGGTAAGAGGAGCTCCGTGTGTAGGCCTGACGGGTAACGACGCAGGTATTATGAACGAGAGGTGAAATTTGATAATGATGATGACGATGATGCTCTCAAAAGTTTTTGGAAAGTACCCACAAAGCGGGAGTGGCCAGGGTTACATACTTTACTGTAATTCGTGAGGACCCCAAATTACTAATTTATCTCTGGAAAGACAGAGGCCGTAAAATGAAAGTTCGTTATGATTAAAACCCCAGCTACCCATTAATTAGTACACTTCAGCAATTCAAGTGACCTGAAGCAGTTAAAAAGTGAATGCAATTATATGTATCCTTGTTTTCATACCACAAATTTGTTGGCCCAATCGATAATATGAGTGGAACAGATAGAGTAAACGCCAAACGCTCAATACGGGCTCTCAAAAGCAGTTATCTACCCGCCGCGGTTGCTCATTGGCTAAGGCGTTGTGCTCAGCACGAAGACGCAGGTTCAATTCCCGGCCACGGCGGCCGCTTTTCTGATGGAGGCGAAAAGCAAGAACTCCCGTGTGTACGAGATTTCGGCGTACAATAAAGATCCCCAGGTGATCAAAATAATTCCGGAACCCTCCACGACGGCGCACTTCATCGCCTGCGTTGCGTCGGCGCGTTACACCCCCACAATCAACCAAAAGCAGTTGTCTAGCTGCTTAGAAGCGGCGAGTTCTACAGAGGGGTATTTTTTGTCGTCTGCACCACGAAAACAATGGCAGGAATTACACCCCTGACCTTGTGTTCATCAGCAAAGTGCCTTAGATTCTAAACCAAAGTAGCGACTAAACCGCAAATAACAAAACGGCGAGGAAATAGCCAAGGAACGCGAATTAGGTTGTTCATAATTGCGAAGCCAAGAGTACCGAATTTTGTTGTCATAAACCGCAGCTCCCTCCACAGTAGTCCAATAGAATTCAAAGCGGCAGCATGTAATGTAGAATTGTTTTAACTAGGCAACAAAACAACACAACAAGGACATTTGTATCACACGATCAGATAGCCGTAAGAAGCGAGGCTGCAGAAACAGAAGCGGAAGAAAGCGATAAAAACATGCTGCGCATCGATACGCATCCAAAACACACCTCTGGTTCTGGCATAGGCCTTGTCGGGGGTTCATCCTCCTTTTTGATTCCTCTCGTGCCTGGATTCTCCTTCTGCAAAATGCGCAGTTATTCATGTTTATTATGTGCCGCCTCAAAAGGACAAATCTGTAAATAATAACATTGTGTGGGGCGAAAAATGTACTCGTTTTTGGAAACAGGTCACAGAGTAACAGAGTCATAGAGTAACAATTGCACGTTTTTAATACATCGATATAATGGGTGGAATATTTTTCAGACAAATCTTTGGAATGTAAACTGGAATTATGCTCACCGAAGCTCCACATATAAGAAGTCGTAGTGTAGGGCTACACAGCTGGGGACATTTATTGTGTGACGAAACTGCCGTTGCTGGATAGTACAGCGATAAAACTGTATGGAACAGAATTTATTCTCCACATATTTTAAATGTACAATACTCCGTTTTAGTATGCAGAACTTAAGCGTCCGTTTCCGTGGTTTGGCGGCTTCGTCGGCCTCGTAACCGAGCGAACGAAGGAAACACCAAAGACAAAAGGAAAACGGAGAGGGAAAGTGTGGCGAAAGTGCGAGGGGGACAGCGGTATGGCGAGACGGCTCCACAGAAGTCCAGCACGCGCTGCATGATGCACGTACATGGGTCCTTCGGCGTCCTCCTCGTTGCTGTTTTCTCTTTCAATACATGAACTCTCTCTTTTCCTCGTTGCGTGGCTCATCCGAACCACGTGACATTAGCGCGGAAAGTTCAAACACGATTTCATACAACATACTCGCCGGCGCTGACGTGCTACGAGATAACGGAAGAGTATACCGCGCGGCGCTGTGCATTCGGTGATCACGCGATCAATTCCTGAGGCACAGCAGCTATGCGTCGTGATCGAGAAGACTAAGTTCCTGCTGCGCACAAATTTCGCATTAAGAACGTTGGTAATCGGCGGCCATTTTTTACCAACGGTATATAGCGTAGCCTTTACCCGAAAAATGACACATCTTGCATCGTTTTAGCTCGCTAACAATTACACAGAGTTTGGTGTGAGGCGACTGATTTTTATTGGTGTAGGAGGGGTGGTGTGCCACTTGCTTCGCAGGTGAGGGTAGTAAAAAGCAAAAAAGCGTATCTATTCTGAACATGAACATGAATGAACATCAGAAAATGAACATCATAAAATTCCGCTTCCCAAATATCCGTGAAGTGATACGGGACGTGTTTATGTTGGTTCCCGCCACTGATCAGTAATGGTAAAGTTTCAATCAGTTCCTGGCGGGCCCTAATAGTGAAATAAACGTTTTGTAATCAGGCATTTGTAATTGGCATAGATCGTATACGTGGAAATTCTTGCTCCTGATATCCCACAAAAGACTGAAACCGATGACATACAAACATGCCTACGTTGCCAGTGCAGTCGAAACTGCATGAAGGTTCGTAGACCGCCGTTCCATTTTTAGCTACCTGTGCCTTGAAACCGATACTTTGCCTCCTTCCTCAAGAGTGACTGCTGACCAGGCAGAGACGTAGCTAGGCGACCAAGCTATAGCAATGGCCTGACCTTTCGTACGTAACGGTGACAGCTTGAGCAAAATGTGAATGAGAAGCCGGTTAAGGGGCGAAAGGTTAATCGAAATACATTAAGCATCTCGTCCGTATCAACATGCTCTCAAACAGTGCGAACAGTGCGTGGCTTGTTTAGCTTCAAGCAAGCCTAGTAGGTGCTTACTCGCCAATGGTATGTATGACCACACCCCAGAATGGGGGATTGCCATGTGCGGGTGCACGACCATGTGTCTCTGGTACAAACTGCATGCATTTTTGACGTTGCGGGACACTGCTGCGGTGAAATGCCATTTCTGCGACCCCTTTTCCGCGCTACAGTGACAAACAGATGTAACGGAAACACCCTTGTTTCACTTTTTGACAATAAAGAATTTGACTGAGCCGTTGATTTTGGGCATGCGGAACCGTGGGGCTTGGATTCGACTGCAAGAATTTGCCTCGTGGGGAATAAGTTTTGTTCAAATCATTGAGGAAAGTGTCCATGCACCCCGAACGCACACACGCACGCACAAAACTTTCAAGATTTGTTGTGTAGGAATGAATCTTTTTTCGTGATACAACAATAAAAATCGGGAATCCCATATGCGTGTGCTATTACTAACCGAGACATCCCTGTGTCAAAAAGACAAGCGCTAAACTCGGATTATGTTTTTTGTCTAGAAAGTTGATATTTTTTCTCGGAAGTGGATTACGTGCATGCCATAAAAAACTTTCTTAGCATTGTGCCGCCTTAAAGGGATACTGAAGTGAATTTGTCAAGCTCCCGTTTTTGCTTGCACTGCGTAGACTGGCTCAAATTATCACACTTTTCATCGTTTATCCGGTTGACAAATCGGTAATTATTTTACAAAGCGCGAAAGAAGAAAAACTACCATGCGCGGTTTGCGGCGGCCGCACCAACTAAAGCTGTGGCGTTGGGAGGAGCGGGCACCGTGATTGGACGATGCCCAAGGTGAGCAACCAAACAAGTTTCGGTTCTGTAAAACACAACCGGTGGCGCTGTTGGATGGGCCTTCTCAATAACTTAGTAATCATCGTACCGCGCTTCTGCCATGTTGTCAGTTGTAAAAAAGCATAAAGATAAGCCTCCCAGGACGGCTTAGAATCGTAGCATTCACTAGCCGAGGCCTACGCAGTGCATGGACGCCCTCCGCGTCCCCGCAAACGCTCAAATGCCATGCGCTTTTTCCCCCATATCTGGAGCTTGCCTCACTCATGCCTGTATCGTAAAAAGTGTGTTCGCACCAGGCCAAGGGTCTGTTTATTCTGGCCTGTGCCCACTGCCCGCAAGCAGTCGGTGCTTATGGCAACAGCACGCCAACGAGAACTCGCTAGCGCGCCAGTGCTAGCCTGCGCGCGTTCTGTGAACTAGTTCGTGAAGCAATGAACGTAGAGGCCCAAAAAAAGGTGAACTCAGTACAGAAAACATCGGCGGAAAACAAAAAAGTTAACTTATATAAAAAAAAGCATGTAACCACGGGGATTCGAACTTGAGACTTGCAAAAGTCACATGCGGTAACCTACCTAGCGCTCCAAAACACTCGGCCACAGGCGACCGCGGCGGACCTTGAAAATATAAGGTATATAATGTATAACCAAGTTACACTTTTATTTAGTTTTAGCATTCCAAGCAGCTTAGGTGACTATTTGTTCTATTGCGCTCGTGCAGTAAGCGTCCCCCGAGTTTGCACAATCGCTCACGTCTAGAAATTGCATTTCTTAATCGGAAAAGCGTTCGCAGATGCGTAGTCGGGCTGCTGGCCGCTGCGCTTGTTCGCCCAGCGTAAAAAAGGGCTTCCGGCACCCTAGTTTTACGCTGTACGATAAAAATATCAGTTGATTTTATTTCCTTAGTACCTATATTGATTTCGCTAACTCTTCTCCCGCCTTCAAGATGCCTTATAATATCCCACTGGCGTACCAGTCAGCGAAGCGTCGCATGTGCGCTTGTGCAGCGCTTGTGTGAAGCGACCTTGACTTGGAGCAGTGTACAAACTAACCAAGTAAAGAAAGGCACATTCTTCCATTCACAAACGTGTCCTGGCTTCGCATCAACTGAGCGAACGAAGTGCGACGACCCGTCGGCGGTCGGCGGACGAAACGCTGGGCTGACTGACTCTGTCTGAAGGCCGGAGAGCCGTGTAGTAGCGCAGCCAATTGCGAGCTCGGCTCCTCCCGACGTCACACGAAAACGCCACAGAAAATGGGCGAGCGTAAAGACAGGAGGACAGCATTTCCGAAATAAATTTTCTACTACATAAAATCGCGTAAACGCGCCCACAGTGGTCGAAACATGGCCTGGGGATTCCGGACTACATTTGCACTAGTAATCCCGCAATGTTTACATATCACTTCAGTGTCCCTTTAAGGGGTTTCGCACTGCATATTTTATTTAAAAATTTCCGCACAAAATTAAGGCACTTCACAAAGTGAACTACACAGGTTTTTGTGAGAAAAACATTATCTTATAATATCCGCTTTTGATGGTGTCGAAGATCAGTTGTCGATCAGTTGACAATCAGTTGTCGAAGATATTTTGCGATATAAATTTGAGTATAAAATTTTATTTCATGTTGGTATATGTAGCGGCAGTATTGAAACTCTGCCTTATTTTGGGTAAGTAACGGCAGCAACAAAAGTCACAACAATTAAGTGCGAATGCACTTCTTAAGCGAGCCTGAATCGTCCGCCGCCGTCGTCCGCATAGCAACAGCTGCGGGTGCGCGCGCTCCTCGCCTTCCCTAGCAACGGGGGGAGATGGGCGCGCGCTACTCTCCTCCTCCTCTCTCCGCTCAGTGACTGCGGGTGTTGGGCGCCTCCTCTCCACTTCGGGCGGGAGAGCTCTCGCTCGCGTAGCGGGCGCTCCGCATTCCGACGCGTGAGGGCGCTCGTGTAGCCCTCGCCGTAACGGTGGGCGCTACTCTACTCCTCCTCTCTCCGCTCAGTGACTGCGGGTGTTGGGCGCCTCCTCTCCACTTCGGGCGGGAGAGCGGGAGGGCATTCGCACTTATACACTCTCCCCCTCGGGGAAGTGCGAGGGAATTTTTCATCACTGCGATACAAATATCTTACCTTTGTTATTGCAGTCGCTGAATGAATTGCCGCTGGCAGTTCATTACGTTTGTTTCTATCGTTGCTTTCCTGCGCATTTTAGGAAACAGCCAATGAGAACAAACAAATAACTCATGGGTGTTTAGACTTAAATACGCAATGCCACGTAACTTTTAACTCACCAGAAAACCATTTAACTTTTAATTTTGGAGGTGTTACACTTGAAGCTATCCCTGGCAATGAGGCGCGCCATGCTGTACGGCCCAGGAATAATTTAGGCATCCTGGGGACCTATAGGGTGCGCTGAAACCTTTACTCACAGGCGTTTTCTGGTGACCGCCTCCATCTGAAAAGCGGCCGCCGTGGTTGCGAATCGAAACCGCTTACTTGGGTTCAAGGGCGCAACGCCGTAGCCACTGAGCCAAGTGGACAGGGGACAAATTGGACAAACCGGCCTGATATAGTGGGTTGCTGGAAATGCTAACCAGTGCGACCAGTGCAAGGATACTAAAAAAATTTACTTGAACAATGCAATGGCTGGAAAAAAAATACTCCAGGATATCACAAACACATTTAATGGACAATTTTAGTATAGCCGGATGTGTACACTACTCTAGCGGTGTCTGGTACGGGGACCCGAACGAATGTGCGTGTGCGCATTTGTTCCGGCATGGTCGGAACGCGTCCGGAGGGAGTACTCGCAGGCACAGTCGGTTCCAGGTACCCGCCACCGTTAGCGTAGCGTACGCCACCCGCTATGGTAAAACGTTTATTACCTGTGTGGCGTCATCCTGGTTGTTGGTGTGTGCATGGGGTTTTCGCCCGGATGTACAGAGGAACTTTTGAAGGATATGCAAATGATAATCAAGTCCGGGTACCCGCCACCGCTAGAGTAGCGTACACTTCCCGCTATGCTAAAACTTTGAATACCTGCGTGGCGTCGTCGTGGTTGTTGGTGTGTGCATGTGGTTTTCGCCCAGGTGTACAGGGCACTTTTGAACAATGCTCAAATGATGATCAAATTGAATAACCTTCAAAATGCAGCTACAAATAACAATTCAACAAATTCACTTCCCTGCGTTTGAAGAAACCATAAAGACAGTTTCAATTCTGCCTTATGCGAAAGAATTGGTACCTCATAACTCACTGAAACTGTGTGGTGGAAACTTTTTGGCATCAAGAATGACTGGGTTGGACGTGGAACTACTAGCTTAGTGCCCTTATTTGGGGAAACAGAGGCCCTTTGGCGTACTTGAGGCCACAGCCAAAATCGGGCCGTCATTATATTGGCTCGGCACTGTAGAAAAAAACGGCAGTTACGAGTCTCTGATAAAACGAAGTATACTAAAATGCAGGTCATTTCAGCGTGAACTATACGTCGCGTAACGTTACGGCGAATTCATAGACTTTTATCTTGATTCGGACAATGGAAGTGGCTAGATTTAAAGACGAGCTTACCTCAATCAAGAGGTGCAAAAGCAGGGGTGCCAGTTAGTAATTTTGTCGACTTCCAAACTTACCACGCTTAGGTTTAAAGTAGGTTTAGGAAGTAGGTTTAAAAGTTAGCATCTGAGAAATGCTTAAAAACACTTTTGACAGAAACCATGGCATCATCACCCAAAAATAACGATGGGTGGTGTGGAATTTGTTGTCCATAGAGATAAGTAAACTGTTTCTTGCGTGTTGTGTCGAGTGCATTGCACGTCATCAGGATGTGGACGACAGATAGGCCTTCCCCACACCTTACACAAGGATGTAAATGGTCCAGTGAGCAGGTATGAGTGTCAGATGTGTGTGGCCCACCCATAGCCTATTAAAGGCTACTTCTGTGTATGTGTTGTGTGCGTTGGTAGTGTATGGTACCAAGTGTGCTTTAATTAGGTGTAGTGTGTTGTCTGTTTACTCCAGTCTGCTTGCCAATTTTTAAGAAGTTGTTGTATAATGTGTGGCTTGGCGTCAGTGTATGGTAGCGTTGTTATGTCAACTGTGTTTTCAAGTGCAGCACCAGCAGCCGGTTCGTCCGCGTCCTCATTCCCGACAATACCAGAGAAGCCTGGATCCCAGTATAAACATATTCGTAGGTTTGAGGTATATCCGGTTATAGTCTTAAAAGCTAGACTAACTGCATAGTTTCTGGATCGTTTTGTAGATGGTAGTGCAAGCACAACGCTAAACCAGTCCGTGTACAAGATGGACTTAAGAATTTGATTTTGGACAATGTGATATAAAACAATAATGATGCTTTATGCTTCCGGCGTGAAAATGCTGTTATGGACGTTGATCTTTTTACTGATACGAAAAATTTCTCCGTGAGCAGCACAAGACGGAGCGGTAGCAATCTTTGATGCGTCGCTGTAAAATTCTGCGCACCGGCACTTGTGCTGCAGAAAACTGAAATGCTGCAGAACCGCAATTTTTGGTGTAAAGTTGTGTAAAAGGCAGGTCGCACGAAAAGGGGCGGAGATGCCATTGCCGTATAAGTTTAGTGATGGGCGTCTTGTGTATGTCCGAAAGGTGACCTTCAGTTCAGAACTTTCCTCTCTCACCCAAGTGAGAAATGAATGGACGACTTAAAAACGTTGTAGTGAGGATTTCTCATTAATGATGGAATTAAAATGCTGATTACTCACATACATTTTTTTATGCGTACAAGTTCCTGTATATTCTCTGGTGATGTACAGAGCATTTATCACACTCGACATAGATACTCTGGATTGGGATAGTGCGGAATGCACCCAAAGGAAGGCGAAGCCCCATATGCAGCACTGGGTCGAGCATTTTTAGAGCCATTTTTGTTGCAGACCCATATACCACGCTGCCATAGTCCAGTCGAGACCCTAAGATGCTGGTAAAGATACGTAACAGAGTTGCTTGTCCGTTCCATGGGACTGGTGTGACAGGATTTTGATAATGCTCATAGCTTTGGGGCAGTTATGTTTCACTTTAATGTGAGGGATAAATTTAAGTTTTTCATCCGACACTACACCTAAAAGCTTGTGTTCCTTTCTGATACGAATTGAAACGCCATTACGAGTGATGTCTGATTTTGGGTGGATCCCGCGCTTCCTGGACAACACAACACAAGTACTTTTTCTTCTCGCTCTTCTGATCTTCTCGATGTCACTATCCGTGAAGGTGTTCATGCGCGCACTGATATCGAAAGCACAGTTCTGCGTGGGGGCTTTTATGGCTGCATATATTGTTGGCCATTACTTGGCGGGGCTGTGTCAACTGGCCGAGTGGCCAAAATTGAACCAGCCATGACGTAAAAACGTGCAAACGGAGTCGTAACTGCGCTTTGGTACAAAATATTTTGAATTTTCTAGAACCGTTAGGCGCCAAAACGTAGTTTTTTATGCACAATAACTAAACTTCCTGATGCAATCTTTTCAACGCTCACATTTTCGCAGTACATGAACAAACTATGCTTGGATCCTACGAAGTTAAAGTGGGAAGCATGGGCATAAACAATCATGTAACCTGTACAGCTCACCTTTTGTCTTTCCTGAAGTTCTGCAATGAGCTTTTCTGTGTCTTCAACCGACATTGAGGGGTTGTCACCTAATTGCTACAAAATAAAATTATTTAATCGTTATTGCGGTTTAGGTGCAGCGTTGCTGAAAACAATGCTGCGAAACTGTACAACATTCTGCATCAATACTACGGCCAGCAGTTCCGAGCTAGCGATACATAAAGCGTGCAGAGCACGGACTTTTCCCGACACTGTCGTTTGCATTCAACGTATATCGCTATTCAAGGGTTTCAGGCACACATTTTGATCCATTAATTTAAGGGCTCGGCTATAAAATTCTGGCGAATGCAAATAGTCGTACAGGGTACTTATACATAGGCTGTACTGAACTCACCTTTTTGTGCCTCAAAATATTCTCAATATATTTTTTGGCGTCCTCCCTCGATTGCGGGGCACCATTGACAGCCTCCTGCACCTGAAAACGAAATAAATGTGATGTGTACACTTCATTCATTCCTTCATTCTGCTCACAGAAGAAACCCTGGTTCAAACTCCCGGTGGTCATCTATAATTGCAGCCCCAAATGTTTTGAAGCAACAACACGACAGTGGGAGTGGAAACTACGTCGAGTACAACCCTGCAAGGGTTACTCCTGCAAGGGTTTACTGCAAGGAAACACATTTACGGCGCCGGCTTTAGCTACGACTTTGTTGCTCAGATTTGATAGCCTAGTCCTTGCCCATAAGGCAGGAGCTCTTCATCCTCCTGAATTACACAGAGTTTGCCTAAGAGAATGAAGTTTAAAAAAAGGGCCTGTTTGGTAACTCACAATTAGTGCGTCAGGCTGGGGCCTATGCCCCTGCACTATGCGGCCGGCCCCCGGTGCTCGAAGTAAAACGCCGATGTCACCATCATCAGCCTATTTAGGTCCACTGCAGGACAAAGCCCTTCCCCATTGGCTTCCGACCGCTCCTAACCTGTGCTGTCCTTTGCCTCCGAATTTTCCTTTTTCATCCCTACATTCATCTAAGGGCCTTTTCCTTCTCTTAGAAGCGTCTCTCGGTATCCACTCTATTACCCTAATTGGTGAAATGATGATGATGGTTGGTGTTTAATGGCGCAAGGCCAACCAAGGCAACATTTTATTCATGTGCTACACGGCGACTTTCAATTGATAATTGAACTCTGGACCACAACTGCGGCCTATGTATTTATGATAGAGCACTCGATAGACAATTGAATCAATTGCCTCCGGACGGCCTTTCAAAGGCCGTGTAGCACAGGCATTAATATGACTTCAAATATTCATCGGTGACTTCCAATAGCACTCGCCTCTCGCAGACCATAACTACGAAAGGAAGAAAATCCTGAGGTCACGTAAGCACTTATTCATCATCATCAACCTACCCAGGCCCACTTCATGGCGAAGGCCTCTCCAACTGATTTCCAACAGCTCCTGTCCTGCGCCGCTCGAGTCCACTGTTGGCCAACAAATTTTCCTATTTCACCCCTCGATCGTGTTAATGGCCTTTCCCTTCTAGACACATGCCTTGGTATCCATTATGTAACTCCAGTTGTCCACCTGTTATCACTTCGTCTCACTACATGGCCAGCCCACGTCCATTTCTATTTCTTTATTTGAGCTATGATATCTTCTACTCGAATTTGTTCCCCTATCCAGGTAGCTCGTTTGCCGTCCCGGAGTGTTCCACTTAACATTATTCGTTCCATGGTCCGTTGAGCCGACATAAGTTTTTAACTATACAGTTCAATTATTTGCCCTTCCACACTATAAAGAACGACCAGCGAAGGCGCGCCTTCCGTGGCCAGCCACATGCCGGGCAGATGCGCGGTGGCCTTGTCGACTTCCCGACCCAACCCGGCCATTCAGCGGGCGGGTTGGCGTCGTGTTGGTCGCCCTAAAGACTTCCCGGCGCCACCCACGCTTCAGTGGGTGGGCCGGCATGTGCTTAGTGGGAACGTCACATTTGTTCTTGGAATGACTCATGAACAGGCTGAAAAATTGTCTTGCTGCAAAAAAAAAAAAAAAAACAATTTAATAGGAATTCATGAAGTTGTTTATCAAAAAAACTCTAGAGATCCGAAAAAGGTATTTGTCAGGAATTATTTGCGTGAACACGAGCAAGACGAAATGTTGCCCTTTTATGTTTATTTGGGCTTCGAAAGACAAAAGTAGCCATGTGGCTGGCCAAGACAAGCAAGAGAGGGACGTTGCTACCTTGTAAGGCTGTGACCGTGACAGCACGCGATTGCAGCGACAGATTTCCCTTTAGTACATATTGGTATACAAAATGGCGGCGGTTTATCTCAGCTAGCCCTGAATATGCAAAGCGTAACCTTGGTTTAGGCTGGTTAAGCGTGGGTTTACTTGGTGAGCTAGTGATTAATCTGCAATGTTTAGACTTAGGTGTACACTCATCGTTAAGCGAGGTATGAGGGCTGTGCCTAGGTCGGTGGCTAGACATGACTGATTAGTCTTGGGAAGACAAGCATCGTTAGACACACGGACATTGGGGCTGTCGCAGATTCGTTCAAAGCTTGCGTTTTTCTACTGCTGCCGTCTCGCTTCCGGCGTTTTTCGAGCCGTACGTCTCGCTGTTCCTCAGTTTATGACGCGAGCGTTCCGCGCTTGTCATTCCGGACCCTCTCCAGTGAAGCACCTCGCCGTGTGATATCCGCGGGGTGGTCAGACGCCACATGCTCAGAACATCCCGCTCCCCCAGCAACGCTCAGAGAAGACAGCCCGATCTTGCTCTCATCCATGGTCAAGCTCGCACTGACTAAACAAGCGCGGCGCTGCCTTTAGCCAGGTGCAAGGCGAGTCACGTGGACAGGCGGCGACCCAACTGCGGAGAGCGCATGCTCCAGGCCGACGGAGCTCGGGGTGGCAAGTCAGGAGATGCGTTGCCCAGGCAATGGTGCTGCTGCGGCCAAATGAAGGTCAAATTTCTGGCGATGGCAAGACTCAGCTCGACTGAAGCTTTGCTTTAAAAGCGCTATGGCCATGCCCAATACACCGAGACGCTCGCCATTCGCCACGCGCGAGCTGGCGTCGTACTTTTGCGTAGTGCGAGCATCCACTCTTTCGCCCGCGCACTGGTGCTGCGATGGTGACAGCGTGCTCCGCAACTACGCAGGCGTGGTGGGCAAACGTATAATTAGTGTTACATCATGGCCGCCATGGGAGCAGTTATAGCTGGTTTCACCCAATCGGCTCGACCGCTTCCGCTCACTGACTAACCAGAGTCAATTTTAATTATTGATAGCGACGCTGGCTAGTTAGTGAGCGGAAGCGGTTTGGCTGGTTGGGTAAAATCAAGACGGACGGCTCCCATCCAGTACAACACTCCTCGCTGGTATCATTTCGCAACTGCAAGTGATCAGTCTGTCTTTATTTTACCCAACCGGACCAACCGCTTCCGCTCACTGACTAGCCAGCGTAACTATCAATAATTAACAGTGAGTGGCTAGTCAGTGAGTGGAGCGGTTGGTCCGGTTGCATGACCTCAACTACGACTGCTTCCATGGCGGCCATGATGGAACACTAATTAGACCGTTGCCGGTGTGGTAGCCCTTCGTCCGGCTTAACGGCTCTGAACCACAACCACCGGCGCTAAGTCGACTGCGTCACGCCCCCTCCCTTCACCACAAGTGCACTACGCAGGTGCACTACGGGGGCTTCCTTTCTGGGAACCAGCTCGTCTGGTTTGAGACTCCTTTCGAGGGTATCTTAGGACTAACGCCGTTTAAGACTGCAATGAGAACTACGGGTTCTCTGATTGTCATTGTGGATTGACTGGGGACTGTCGGAGAACAATTTATTTGTTCACTGTGAGTCTAAGAATGTACATCGAAGAGCGCTATTTGTGATAGCTGCGGCACGAAAGAGACAGAGTAGAACTGTAACAATTACACAAAGCTGAGTTATTTACAGCAAAGCATTAAGCGGGCTATAAAGCAGGAAAGCCGCTGTGCGACGCCTGAAGAATACCAATGACTCCTACAGTTCCCGAGGGGGACTATAGGATAAATATAGTGTGACAGAACCGAAAAACGTACTCACTGGATGAGAATTCAACCTCGGGGTTCTGGAATGCTTTTTGAGCGCGAATCCCTGACAAAGCAAAGACTGCGCTCTATCTAAACCAAGCTGGACTCTCGCAATGCGTTGTTGCCAGCGTCTGTACCACTCCCATCGGAAAGCGGCGGACGCAAAAGGCATTTTTTAACAGGCGGCGATGGCCGAGCAATCACTCACCGCAGCTCCTTCGCACCTCGTCTGGTCTGCTCGGTAGTGCGTCTCCATGTGCTCGTCGTAATTCTTCGCAGTTATAACTTTCTCGCACATATGACAGTTTACCTCTTTCGAGGAGCAGTTTTCCTCGTGTTCCTGCGGAAAGCGCGAAGCAAAAAACGTGTCCTTTTCGGCGACTGCGTAGACAACTACGGCCACTTGAAACTGCGTTAGAACAACCAAAATACCCCCCCCCCTTCCAACACCCACACAGACACGCACTCAAACCACGTAAGACAAAAAAAAATGCAAGAAACTAGCTCATCTGCGTATAAAATTCGTTACATGAGCGTTATCCGTCTCAACGCCTTCGTCACATGGGAAAGAAATCACAAGAACATGGGTTTCAATGGGGCTGCAATGAAGAATTGAGAAACTTCTTAAAATATATATATATATATATATAACACACAAATAAGAGTTTGGCAGTCAAGAAAACCTCGCAAAGCAAAGGGAAGGATGTGGTAGGTCATTGAAAGAGATAAAGAATTTGGAAATAAAGAAAGAAAGTGGAGAAAAAATGCCCGCCAGGTGGGATCCGAACCTACGACCCTCCAGAATACCGGTCTTTTCTCCAGAATACCGGTCTTCAGAACACCATTTTTTCTCCACTTTCTTTCTTTCCAAATTCTTTATCTCTCAATGACCTACCACATCCTCCCCTTTGCTTTCCGAGGTTTTCTTGACTGCCAAACTCTTATTTCTTGGTTATTTTCAACGAGGCCCTCATTTCCTATTCTGGTTCGCTACATGCATAGCGAGGGCCTCTGTTCTGGCAGTCTTGGTGACATAGGAAGCTTAAGAGGGTTTAACGCTGGTCGACCACTCTGGACATGTCGTAGACACTCGAGTCACGGCCCGGGGGTTAAAAAGAAGGTGCCCTTCACCCCGAGTAGTCCGAGTGGCGCTGGCTACCACCCCCAAGCACAGGAAACAAATACCTAAACATAAATACCCTAGAAAGTGGAGGGGAAAAAATAGCCCCGCCGGTAGCGTAGTCGTTATCGCACCAAACAGGTATTCTGGAGGTCGTGGGTTCGGATCCCACCTGGTGGCATTTGGGCATTTTTTCTACCCTTTCTATCTTTCTTTTCAAATTCTTTATCTCTTTCAATGACCTACCAGAACCTCCCCTTTGCTTTCCGAGGTTTTCTTGACTGCCATACTCTTCTTTTTGTGTTATTTTCAACGAGCCCCTCATTTCCTATTCTGACTCGCTACATGCATAGCGAGGGCCTCTGTTCTGGCAGTCTTGGTGACATAGGAAACTTAAGAGGGTTCACACCTGGTCGACCACTCTGGACATGTCGTATACACTCGAGTCGCGGCCCGGGGGTTAAAAAGAAGGTGCCCTTTACCCCGAGTAGTCCGAGTGGCGCTGGCTACCACCCCCAAGCACAGGAAACAAATACCTAAACATAAATACCCTAGAAAGTGGAGGGGAAAATCGCCCCGCCGGTAGCGTAGTGGTTATCGCACCAGACCGGTATTCTGGAGGTCGTGTGTTCGGATCCCACGTGGTGGGCATTTTTTCTCCCCTTTCTTTCTTTCTTTCAAAATTCTTTATCTCTTTCAATGACCTACCGCATCCTCCCCTTTGCTTTCCGAGGTTTTCTTGACTGCCAAACTCTTATTCATGTGCAGCTTTCCCGCTCATTGCAGTCCTTTCAACAGCGATTGCTCTCTAGTTATTTAGCGTAACGTAAAGTTCTTTTGCGCTGCTAATATTGGGGGTGAAAACTTGTGCGCTGAATGCGGTCCGGCGCTCCGCTGGTTCGTCGGCGCCCCCCGAGAGATGGCATAACCGGTCCGTGCGGGCTAGGGTGTCTCGATGCGCGCCCGCTCTGCGGAGGGTGGCGCCAGTCTTTGAAGGGGTCGCCGCCGCTAAGACCGGTTCTAGGGAGGCGCCGCCGCCATTTTCTTGCATCCCGCCCCCGCCGCCCCCGCCGACTCCCGCGCTAGGCGCGCGAAAAGCGGCGCTCTTCACAAAATCTCTTTGCAGAATGTTTGGGTGCTGCGTTCTCTTGTGTTCTAGCAGCGATAAAAATCTCTGGAGCATGTTTCGTTCCTAGAGACCCAAAAAGGCGGCTTCTGTGGACGGTGAAGATCAAGCGGACAAGTGGCAAGCCGACGAAGCACTCCTGCATATGCAGTGCAAGTACCCGGCTTCCAAGCAGTGCAAAATCTATTTGGGGCTATTGTAAGCTTGTCTGTGTGGCTGTTTCTCGATACCAGACGCACGGTTTTACGTGTTTATGTTGGAGGTTCATCATGCTTTTGCGGCCTTTTTATATTTTGATCGATACAAACGGACGTGGCCTCTTAAAGCGGGGGCCCGATATAAAACGTGTGGCGCTTTGCATCTTTAGTCATTTCACTTTGTATCACGAAATAAGGCGCTCGTTGTAAAAAGGTGTGCGACCTTTCTCAGTCCCGAAGCGTCACCCCGGCGCATCACGCTTACTTCCCCAAAAGCCCATTTTTTGGCAGTGTGAATGATATATCCCAAAGCGTAAAACTACATGCGACGCGTTATGCTCGTGTTTCTCCGTGTTGTCTCAACTTAAGGTCTGTTATAAATCTTGTTGTGCGCAAAAATTATAATATTTAAGACATTATTGTCGCTTATCATGCCATGAAAGTAGGGCATGGAGGTGAAAAGAAATATGTTAATTACACCTCTATTATGTGAATCATGTGGGGATATGAGCCGATACGCGTGGACGCCGGTTTGTTTGATTGGCTTGATTTCACGTCATTTATTCTTATTTCTCGGGAGCAAAAGGCACCTATATTGACAATTTATCGTGCACGTTCACTTTGAAGGATCCTATTTTGAACAAATCCGTGCAGATGGATGGAAGGAGCTGAAGCCAAATGCTGTGCTAACGCCTTTCCCAATCAGAGGTCGGCATTTACCATTTCATTCACGTGCGTGTTTTCGTATAAGTGCGTACATTACTTAAAAATCGGTCGAAAGCAGCGAAAGCCACCCCGGAGACCGAACGCAAGCCTGAGCCCACATCCAACAATGAGAGGTGGACAACCCCGCTGAAGACTTCACGCATCATCAGACAGCGGAAATCCTCCCAGAGTCAACTCACAAGAGACGCCATCGGTATCACAAGAGACAGTATCACAAGAAATCGACGTCATCGGAAAACCTCCAACTCACAGCCCAGGTGTCGAAGCTTTGAATGGTCGAAATTCCAAACTCGACAAATGAAACTCTCACAGCTAGTGAGACACAAAGGGATTGTGCTGAGTTGAAAAAGCAGTTGGCAGACCTGGAAAGAAGATACACCGCACTTCAAGAACATCACACACATGCTGAGAACGCAATTCAAAACCTCAAAGAGCAAGTTCGAAAAAATTCGAGCGTAATCATCATTACCTGTATTATAACTGCAGTGAAGTGTGTTTGTATCATTTTGTACATAATGTATTATGTATCAGCAGTGGAGGATGTCGTTCATCACTTTGTGCATAGTGTATTTTTGCTTCAAGGTATTAAATGATTTTCCTACATCCGTACGTGTAAGCCTTTATGTTTAGATTGCAGCCCAAGGACGCTGGTTCGATTCTCGACCACGGCGGCCGCTTTCTGATGGAGACGAAAATACAAAACGCCCGTTTGTTCGAGATTTCGGCGCATGTTAAAGATTCCTAGGAGGTCAAAATTAATCCGTAGCCCTCCACTACGGCGCCTCATCACCTATGTAGCGTAGGCGCTTTAAACCTCACCAATCAGTCAATCACGTTCAGATTGCACAGTGCATGCATGACACACTTTGCCGCCAGGCAATCCTATATATGTAAGTACCGAATAATAGTTTCAGTGGCTGTAAGCGTGCCGGATATTCGCACTTGAATATGCAGCAGTTCCCTTCCTTCGTGTACTCCGCCTACTTTCTGCTATGTTTATATATAAACGCAACGACAGCAAGTTCACGGCGCCGGTATGACACGACGGCGTAAAGTTTTCCGCCGTATCACCTATCGTAAAAAAAGAAAGGCATTCACCATACCTTCGCTTATCACCTCAAAATAGAGAATCCTTCACCAAAACCTTACTCTTCTGTTCATCTACGCTAGAAAAAGAATGTATATCAAAAGTAAAGCCAAATCAAGCCCACACTGTTAGCGAGACCAGCACTATCAAGGCGCGTCACGCAGCAAACGCGCGCTCCGCGCCTAGCTGCCTAGCGGATGCAAGAAAATGGCGGTCGCGCTAGCAGACGACGCGGTTGTCCTCACTCTCAGCGGAGCGGGCGCGAATCGAGGTACCCTAGTGCGGGCATAGGCTTAGGCGCGCGGGCGTGGGCGGCGAGAACGTGTGCGCGCGGGAAACGAGGAGAGTCCCGTCGGAGACCCGGTCGGGGCTGGTTCGGCGGGGATGGAAACATGTATCTCAGGTGGGAACTTTGTCGCGCGCTGTGAGTGCCTGCCTCCCGTTCGCGGTCACGACCCGGACGGCGTGATTCGTGAACGCCGTCGACCCTTGTGCTCGCTTGATTTGGAATTCCCCAAATAAACGGCTGTGCTTCGGCACTACTGTCTACTGTGTTCCCGTATCGGCGAACCTCGCTGGGCTGTCATAGGCATGGGAGCCCACGAGGTTGAAACGCCTGGAGCTAGCGTGGGGGCCTACCCCAGAGTGCTGGCAAGGCCCCCGAGGACCCCCACATATCCCACAATACAGAGAGAGAGAGTGTGTGTGGAAACATAAAACCTCCCAAAGAGCGCGAGAAAATAAGGCAAGTAAAGGCTCGAGAAAAACATTGAAGAAATAAACATTTACTGGCGTTTGAGAAAGAGGACTTCCTTTAACGTCAGTAAACTGTATTTTTAATGTTTTTCTTGTGCGTCTGTGTCTTTACTTACCTTTATATATAACATTAAGACATGATATATACACCGAAATAAGGGTTGGTAGTCAAGATTTACTCTGAAAGCAAAGAGGAAAATGCGGTAGGTCATTTATTGTAGTTGAAACATATGAAGTTTGAAATACTGAGAGAAAGTGTAGAAAACATGCCCGCCTGGTGGGATTTCCACCCGGCGGGCATTTCTTCTCCACTTTCTGTGTTAATTCAACGTTCCAATATACATACACACACACACCACACAGATATTATATATATATATATATATATATATATATATATATATATATAGATATATATATATATATATATATATTTTATATATATTATATATATATATATATATATATATATATATATTATGCACAAACTAAAAGTAACTTGATTGTAATGTTTCGACCTGAGATAGAAGACCTGTCTCAGGTCGAACGTTGAGTCTCTGAAGAGCGTACTTTTACTTTGTTCATGCAATATCTACACACACACACACACACACACACACACACACAATATATATATATATATATATATATATATATATATATATTATATATATATATATATATATATATATATATATATATATCAACGGTGCAGTCGTCATTGCCAGTGCTATTCGGCTGGTTCTGAAATATTTATTGTGCCGAATGACGTGTGTTTGTCATGTTTCTTGATTCAGTGATAAATAAGCGAAAATATTGGTCGAGAAAAATCCGCCATTTTTTTCTGGAGCGGGAGTCGAACCCACATCTCCGTATAACGCGTGGGGTGCACTGACCAATTATGATATCCCGCAGCGGCTCCTCTCTCGAATTTACAGGGGGGTTTATATTTGCAAGTGCTCTGAGGACGGTCAACTAGTGCCGCCCCTCGACCACCGCGGGAGACGTGAACGTCTTTTTTCCCAGCGGCCGCCACGTAAGACGGAAAGAACGGCGGATTTTTTCTCGACTTATATTTTCGTTAATTTATCCCTGCATCAAAAAAACATGACAAACACACGTCATTCGGCACTATTAAATATTTCGGAAACAGCCGAATAGCACTAGCAATGACGACTGCAACCTTGATGTGTGACCTTACCGAGTCCCTTGTCCCGTATCTTTCTCTTCGGCTCTCTCTCTCCCTCTCTCTCTCTCTCTTTTCTATATATATATATATATATATATATATATATATATATATATATATATATATAAATCTAGAGAAAGATAAACTCACAAAGCGCGCAGAAATAGTATAAGTAAAGAGTCGGATACACAGCAAGAACAATAACAAACAATGTTTACTTACGTCGCCGCAATGGGACTTGCCTTCATCAGAGTAAAGTTACATGATTATGGTGTCGCAAACATTGAACACATTTCTTATATAGGTTTGCATAAAACTGTAAGAAGGAATGGAAAATGTTTCGCAAATGGAGAGTGTGCATACAGTCAGGCTACGCCTACGTTACAACATCAACAACAACAACAACAAAAAAAAAAAAAAAAAAAAAAAAAGGGGGGGGGGGGCAAGAAGAGAAAAAGGGTTTGTGTTAACAATGCAGCGTTCAAGGTTGCACCATGACGGGTCAACGTATGCCGCGCGGGCTGCAAGTTCAGACAATGGGGGAAAATGGTCAACCGCGGTTTGTAAAGAAAGGGAAGAGTATACAGCAAGGTATTCAGTGGCTGGGGAGACTGGTTCTAGGGAAGCGAAGATGGGTGTGCCCCCCGCGGATGAAAGAATAGATAGGGGGCACAAAAGAGCATTTCACAGAAGCTAGCAACGAACAGGAAATAGGTAGGGTCACAAAAGGTTAAACATGAATAGATCACAAAGAGTTAAACATTCTTAAGTGGTGGTGGGAACGAGGGCCTCCTTCTCCCGGACAAATGGCATTGTTGAGCCGCATTAAGCTAACAAAGCTGCTGTATTAGGAGAGTTTCTGCGAATTCTGATGGCAAACTCGAGGGTAGGAATAATGAACATAGTTATAAAAATTATGAAGCCGCTAAGTTTATTCGAGGGATAAGCACGTTAGTTTTCCGTAACTTTCATTAATTCCAAGTGTGGCTGACCCAAACTTATAAATGAGATAAGATTCCCGAACCTCGCGGTCGTGGTGCGTTTTGAAGGCGGATTCTAAAATCGTTGCTTTAAGATGATCAAATGCATGCCCGGGACTGTTCACATGTCTTGACAGGGGCAAATAAGGGCAGCTTTTTGCATGAGAGCGGTGATTATTGAACCGTATTCGGAAGGGCGTTTCAGTTTGGCCGATATATTGTTGCCTACAAACAGTGCACTCTAGAAGATATACGACATTAGCGGAGTCACAGTTAAAGTTACCTTTTATATTTACGTAGTAGTCTGAAGCCGTGCTGGTGGCGCGCTGTGTAGTGGTCATGTGTGGGCATACTTTACATCGGGGTTTATTGCAGGGCATGCAGCCAGTAGTTGCCGGTCGGTTGATACGAGAGTTAGTAAGAAAGTCCCTAAATTCTTATTACGCCGGTAGACAACGCGTGGTGGTTCGGGGAATATGCTTTTTAAGCGGTCACTTTGCATTAGGATATTGTGATGTTTTTTTAGCACGGTTGACACTCTTGGAGCGGAGGATGAGTGGGTTAAAACTAAGTTAGTTTGCGGGTTCCCGTTCGGGGCTTTTTTCTTACAGATTTCGTTACGGTCTAATTGGTTGGCTCGCACAATAGCGTCGTCGATAACTTTTTCCGGGTATTTTTTATTCAGGAGGGAGGTCTTGAGTTCTCGACAGTTTGAGTCAAAGTCGGCTTGGTTTGAGCAGATTCTCCTAAATCGGTGGGCTTGGCTGTAAGGTATTGCTGTCTTGCAGTGTCGGACATGGCTACTTCGGAAGTGCGTATGAGCAGTCATCGTGCGACAAACCTATCGATTCTTCTGCTCTCCAAACATTCCTTAGGCTTATTCTTGAACTTAACAATTTTGAGTTCGACGGAGTTCATTACGTGCAAGTCAGCGGAACGTCAATGGGAACTCGAATCGGACCTAACTACGCTAATATCTTTATGGCTCACCTCGAATCAAACTTTCTTGACACCCAAAATTTAAAGCCAATGTACTATAAAAGGTATATTGATGACATATTCATGATCTGGCAACACGGTGAGGCGGAACTCCTCACCTTCATTGAGGCATTTAATCTAGCCCATCCTAGTATTTCCCTTGCTCATTCCTATTCGGAACACAGTGTAAACTTTCTGGACGTCACCGTTACTACCTTCCAAGGTCGGCTTCAAACTAAACTGTATAGAAAACCGACAGACACGCGGCAGTATTTGCACTTCCGAAGTAGCCATGTCCGACACTGCAAGACAGCAATACCTTACAGCCAAGCCCACCGATTTAGGAAAATTTTGCTCAAACCAAGCCGACTTTGACTCAAACTGTCGAGAACTCAAGACCTCCCTCCTGAATAAAAAATACCCGGAAAAAGTTATCGACGACGCTATTGTGCGAGCCAACCAATTAGACCGTAACGAAATCTGTAAGAAAAAAGCCCCGAACGGGAACCCGCAAACTAACTTAGTTTTAACCCACTCATCCTCCGCTCCAAGAGTGTCAACCGTGCTAAAAAAACATCACAATATCCTAATGCAAAGTGACCGCTTAAAAAGCATATTCCCCGAACCACCACGCGTTGTCTACCGGCGTAATAAGAATTTAGGGGACTTTCTTACTAACTCTCGTATCAACCGACCGGCAACTACTGGCTGCATGCCCTGCAATAAACCCCGATGTAAAGTATGCCCACACATGACCACTACACAGCGCGCCACCAGCACGGCTTCAGACTACTACGTAAATATAAAAGGTAACTTTAACTGTGACTCCGCTAATGTCGTATATCTTCTAGAGTGCACTGTTTGTAGGCAACAATATATCGGCCAAACTGAAACGCCCTTCCGAATACGGTTCAATAATCACCGCTCTCATGCAAAAAGCTGCCCTTATTTGCCCCTGTCAAGACATGTGAACAGTCCCGGGCATGCATTTGATCATCTTAAAGCAACGATTTTAGAATCCGCCTTCAAAACGCACCACGACCGCGAGGTTCGGGAATCTTATCTCATTTATAAGTTTGGGTCAGCCACACTTGGAATTAATGAAAGTTACGGAAAACTAACGTGCTTATCCCTCGAATAAACTTAGCGGCTTCATAATTTTTATAACTATGTTCATTATTCCTACCCTCGAGTTTGCCATCAGAATTCGCAGAAACTCTCCTAATACAGCAGCTTTGTTAGCTTAATGCGGCTCAACAATGCCATTTGTCCGGGAGAAGGAGGCCTCGTTCCCACCACCACTTAAGAATGTTTAACTCTTTGTGATCTATTCATGTTTAACCTTTTGTGACCCTACCTATTTCCTGTTCGATTGCTAGCTTCTGTGAAATGCTCTTTTGTGCCCCCTATCCATTCTCTTCATCCGCTGGGGGCACACCCATCTTCGCTTCCCCTAGAACCAGTCTCCCCAGCCACTGAATACCTTGCTGTATACTCTTCCCTTTCTTTACAAACCGCGGTTGACCATTTTCCCCCATTGTCTGAACTTGCAGCCCGCGCGGCATACGTTGACCCGTCATGGTGCAACCTTGAACGCTGCATTGTTAACACAACCCCTTTTTCTCTCTCTTGCTCCCCCCCCCCCTTTTTTTTTTTTTTTTTTTTTTGTTGTTGTTTGTTGGTTGATGTTGTAACGTAGGCGTAGCCTGACTGTATGCACACTCTCCATTTGCGAAACATTTTCCATTCCTTCTTACAGTTTTATGCAAACCTATATAAGAAATGTGTTCAATGTTTGCGACACCATAATCATGTAACTTTACTCTGATGAAGGCAAGTCCCATTGCCGCTACGTAAGTAAACATTGTTTGTTATTGTTCTTGCTGTGTATCCGACTCTTTACTTATACTATATATATATATATATATATATATATATATATATATATATATATATATATATATATATATATATATATATATATATACATATCACGGTTGCAGTCGTCATTGCCAGTGCTATTCGGCTTTTTTCGAAATATTTAATAGGGCCGAATGACGTGTTCTTGTCACGTTTCTTTGATTCATTGATAAATAAGCGAAAATACAAGTCGAGAAAAAATCCGCCGTTTTTCCGGGAGCGGGACTCGAACCCACATCTCCGCATAACCGGTGCGGTGCGTTCGCCATTACGCTATCCCCACAGCGGCTTCTCTCTCGACTTTAAAGCGGGGGTTTATATTTACAAGAGCTCTGAGGCCGGTCAACTAGCGCCGCCCCTCGACTACCGCGGGAGACGTAGAACGTCTTCTTTCCCAGCGGCCGCCACGTAGAACGTGGTCGGAGGTCGGGGTTAGCAATTGGCATATCCGAACTGCTGGAGCCAGTGCCTCGTAATGCATGTATTTATACGGGACGAGGGACTCGGTAAAGATACATATCAAGGTTGCAGTCGTCATTGCCAGTGCTATTCGGCTTTCTCAACTTATATTTTCGCTTATTTATCAATGAATCAAAGAAACATGACAAGAACACGTCATTCGGCCCTATTAAATATTTCGAAAAAAGCCGAATAGCACTGGCAATGACGACTGCAACCTTGATATGTATCTTTACCGAGTCCCTCGTCCCGTATCTCTCTGTTCTGCTACATATATAAAATATATATATATATATATAATATATATATATATATATATATATATATATATATATATATATATATATATATATATATATATATATATATACCCTCAAGCGTCAGATACACTTCTAGTAAATATAAATAGCCCAGAAAGTGAAGGAGAACACAGTCGCCCAGATAGCCGAATTGGTAAGGCATTCGACATGTAATCGAAAGGCGTGGGTTCGGTCCCCACTCTGGGCGCGTGTTTTTCTTTCTTTCTTCTGTGTATTAAAAAAAATGTCTACTTAATTAACCGTACTGAAAAAGAAAAAGAGCCTAACCACACCCCTATGCCTCCTTTGGCGTTGTAGACTGCTGACCTATCTTTCTGTATATATATATATATATATATATATATATATATATATATATATATATATATATATATATATTATATATATGGAGCAGTTCAACTTTTGAAGATGGTAGAGAACACAAGAAAAGAAAACTTTCAACAAGGTAAAAGCACGATTGTCGCCAACGTTTCAGCAAAGAGACTTGCTTTCGTCAGGACGAAAGCAAGTCTCTGCTCAAACGTTGGCAAGAATCGTGCTATTACCTTGTTGAAAGTTTTCTTTTCTTGTATATATATATATATATATATATATATATATATATATATATATATATATATATTGGTGGTCAACCAGGGTTCAACGCTGGTTGACCGCTCTCGACATGTCGTAGACACTCGAGTCACGGCGCGGGGATTAAAAAGAAGGTCCCCTTCACCCCGAGAAGTCAGAGTGGCACTGGCTACCACCCACAAGCACAGTAAAACATTACATAGATATAAATACCCCAGAAAGTGGGGGGGGGAATCGCCCCGCCGGTAGCGTAGTGGTTATCGCACCAGACCGGTATTCTGGAGGTCGTGGGTTCGGATCCCACCTGGCGGGCATTTTTTGTCCACTTTCTTTCTTTCTTTCCAAATTCTTTATCTGTTTGAATGACCTACCACAACCTCCCCTTTGCTTTCCGAGGTTTTCTTGACTGCCAACCCTTATTTCTGTGTTATTTCTACGAGCCCCTCATTTCCTATTCTGATTCGCTACATGCATAGCGAGGGCCTCTGTTCTGGCAGTCTTGGTGCCATAGGGAGCTTAAGAGGGTCCAACGCTTGTTGACCACTCTCGACATGTCGTAGACACTCGAGTCACGGCGCGGGGATTAAAAAGAAGGTCCCCTTCACCCCAAGAAGTCAGAGTGGCACTGGCTACCACCCACAAGCACAGGAAAAAATTACATAGATATAAATGCCCCAGAAAGCAGGGGGGAAAATCGCCCCGCCGGTAGCGTAGTGGCTATCGCACCAGACCGGTATTCTCGAGGTCGTGGGTTCGGATCCCACCTGGCGGGCATTTTTTCTCCGCTTTCTTTATTTCCAAATTCCTTATCTGTTTCAATGACCTACCACAACCTCCCCTTTGCTTTCCCAGGTTTTCTTGACGGCCAACCCTTATTTCTGTGTTAATATATATATATATATATATATATATATATATATATATATATACGATAAACGGTTAGGCTAGTGAAGGTTAAATAGTAAAAAGGGGCGCAATAAAAAACATAACAAGTGTACTTCGAAAACATAACTTTACATCGACGTTTCGGACGGGGACCGTCCTTTATAAAGAACGGTCCCCGTCCGAAACGTCGATGTAAAGTTATGTTTTCGAGGTAAACTTGTTATGTTTTTGTTGCGCCCCTTTTTACTATGTATATATATATATATATATATATATATATATATATATATATATATATATATATATATATATATATATATATATATATATATATATATATAACGTTGCGTGGCGGTAGAGCGGTTGACATGAACCATAGTTGAAGATGAATCGATGTATTTACAAGATGGAGTGACATATTTTCGGTATTTACATGGCAGCTATTACAGAGCCCGCGCAAGGTCTGTCAGCCTCCGTGACGTCATCGCCATCGTCTGAATTCGGTCGTGGCGCTTTGAGGCATTGTCCCCCTATTAGTACCGGAAGACGACACTCTCTCCCCCGGTCGAGGGAGGGGGGGATCATGTATAAACGTTTTCCATAAACGCTGTAAATGTTTCCAATATCAACCCCGAAGTAGGAAATGGTACCGCTTCTAAAGAGACTTGTTTGCGTCATCGCCATCTGTGTACGCAAAGAAGTTTTATTTCTCAACCAAAAAGAGTGAAAATATTTTTTATTACGTGGCAGACTCACCACGGTGTCTATCTATATGACGGCATCGCAGACGTGCGAATGAATGCGGGAAGAACGAAATGAATTGAGGTTGGGCAAGACGCTGGGGAGCAAGAAATGGTTTGCGAGCATTTGGTACCGCAAACAAAGATTGCTCGTAGGCATGACATTGCTGGGAGCGACAGCTTTTCAGCGGAAGAGACCCTTGCGATTTGTGAGGCTGTATTCATATTGAACGTCTTGTATTTTTCATATTTTTGCGTGAAAACCGTTGCATGGATAAAGTTCCTATGGAAGTTCCTTACCTCTAGTTCAGAAGCTGCACAGGCGGTAATGCAGTGCGGACATGTCACAATTTCTTCAGATTTTTCCTCTTTGATGCCGTATTCCTTGTCCCTTTCTCCGAGGGGTGTATCCGAAGAGTCGTCGTCAGTCAACTGTGAAATTGTAAACGCTTTGTACGTACTCCATGGTTATACATTGCAAGTGTTTGCTTTCAAGTTGCAATTACACACGGTTAGAATGGTAGCAATAAAGGAACTAGTCTCTAAAGTGTAATAATTAATCAAAAAGAAAAACTAACATGCCAGCAGTATTCAGCACATGAGTGGTGAAAGCGCTGATGAAATGAACTGTTACTTTTTGCACATAGATACAAAAGCACTTAAGGTTTACCCGAATTTATGAGCGCATAAAATATTCGGTGCACTCAATATACTTTTCACTGATGGTAGTCGCAAAGCAATTTTGAACAGCAAACAGCCAAATTAAAGCGAAAAGAAGGCACATGGGTGACAATATTTTACTTTTGAACCGAACCAAGTCCCTGGAAGGTGTAAGGTGCCTAGGGTCAGATTGGACATTCGCGAAATTACAATTTGTCCGGTTTTGGCCGTGCTGGTCCATGCGCACATGTTCACACTTTACAGCGAAGCTGTTTTTCTCTAGGTGCCCGTATCCACCCCCTTCAGAAGTTCTTAGGGAGGGAACTTTTTTCCGAGTACGGAAGTGCGCGCGAACAGAATTTTGTGCAGGGAGAGAGGTCGCGGCAGCAGCCAATGAGCTGGACTGAATGGGAGAGAATGTGGCACCGGTGCTCCGTTATAGTCGCGGAAAGCGTGCGCAAGCGCACATTCGTTTCGGGGACGTTCCGGCCGTTCTGGAACGAATGCGCATTTATCCCGCGGACTGGAGGTCCACTGCGCCGTGTCCGCGCGCGTTGCGCAGTCGCGTCCTGGTGCCTGCCTACGCTAGCGTAGCGTACGCTACCCGCGATGCTAAAAGTCTATTGCGGCGTCCAACACCAAACAGCCGCTCACTCCGCCAATCACACGGACATCGGCGGCCGGAAAAACATAAATTTATGCACTCCCTTGGACTGTGCCCTATTTAACCACGGTTTGTTTAGTGTGAATCGTTGCGCGAGTGTAA
Source organism: Haemaphysalis longicornis (assembly GCA_013339765.2). Lineage (NCBI taxonomy): Eukaryota > Metazoa > Arthropoda > Arachnida > Ixodida > Ixodidae > Haemaphysalis > Haemaphysalis longicornis. Next base: position 103,672,260 of record CM023455.1, on the reverse strand, counting down.
CTACGTCAGCTAAATCTTTCCCCTTACTTCTGACTCCTCTCCAACGTAGATTTTTTCGCGAATGCACATTAGGTCTGGGACCGCCGGATTTACGTTCCCCTGAATATACACGGCTTCGCTTTAAAAAGTGTGCACAAAATTTGCAGCTTTCGCTGTTTAAGTGGGTTCACGGATGCAAAATGACGCATTTTGAACAAGGCTTAAAATATTTCGTGTCAGTACCAACTCAGTGTCAGGGTCTTCCATTGTTTCCCTTCCACAGGCTTGGGACCGGTGAGAATATGAAGCATCGCCTTGGTAGCCCACCGGCGTCGTGTGTAGTTGCCATTTGTCTTCTCCCTTTACACGAAGAAAAACAGTTTTTGTTTTCAAGACGGGAGATCTCTCCGACACCGCAAAGTCACCATGCAATGCTACGCGTTAAAAGTACAGTAAAAGAGCACGAGATGTTGCATGAAAGTTATTTGAAAACTGAACTTTGAAAAGACTTTCTGAATGACCAGTTAGATTTAATGCTTTATTGCGTGTTTAGCAAGATCAGTAATAGCCTGCTGGAGGTTCTTCTGACGTAACAATAGCAATAGTCTTAGTCTGACCACAAACGAAGTCTTTCTCTCACTCTCTCTAGAAAATGTACTGTGAAAGTGACATTTCGTGGTTAAGATTAATGCAATATAAAAAACAAATATTCTATCACAGTACCATAGCATATTGCAAACTTTGTTGGAAGCTATAGCATTAAGCGAAGGAAGAACCTGCAATGGATCCTTAAGCAAATTTTTACTAGTTGAAAAAGCGAGAGCGTTTCCTTTGGCTAGCTCCGTCGACGACTCTTCTGTTTATGTCGGTGCTAAGTCAATAGTCCCGAAATTGGACTTACTGATGCCACTACCCGTTGCAGAATCGTTATCCACTAAGCACGCGATGCCGGTTCACGGGGCATCGCATGGTTTGTTCTGGATACTCCAAGTGGCGCCGCTGTAAGTAGGCGGCTTGACCAGCGGAAAATGGCGTCGAAAGAGGAAAAAAGAAGTCGTATGGAACCGGAGGTTGTGACAGGAAAATGGGATATCTACCGTGTAAAATACTACAACTGCAGGTAACGGTGCAAGCAAAGCTGAAGCAAAAAGGTGAACAATAGATGGCAGAATTATGGAAGAAGGACAAAAGCGCATCGAAGAAGTTTTGGAACCAAGTAAAATCACTATGCTCAAAAAACGATATTCATCGAAAATTCTTGATTGATGAGGGGCGGGGGATCTAGAAGGATAGCAGCCTAGGCGTTGGCGCATATTCATGGAGTGATAATTGAGAAGTTTAGGGAATCAGAGGTAGGGAAGCCTGCACCGATAACATCAGCTTCACAGAAGGCTGCGCAAAGGGAAATAAGTTTGAGCACTCTTGAGCTGATAAACCTGCTTTGTCCAAAAAGTAAGGCATCGTTTATGAGGGCAATAGATAAGGTGATACATGGACACCTGGACCCCAACCTAGCCTGCAAAGCACGGGGACTTATTCTGCGCTCATTGCACCTGAACAGGCCTTTACCTACCAGGTTTGGTTATAGCATCGTCGCAAAGGCGGAGAGAATGCTGCTAAAGGCGAGAATACTGGACTTCTGTGACGCAATAAAAAGCTAGAAAACAAAGCGTTTTGTGCGACGCCGCCTGGAGAACCATTTCCCGGACCATTTTGCAAGCATCCATACACGCCAACTTTCAAGGCAATGCACGCTCGTCGCTCTGAGTTGGTGCATAGTGCCAAGCTTGGCAGACGTTCAGAAAAAGCCAGGTCTCACCGTCCTCAAAGCAACTACGATGTACAACCTTTCCTCGCACAAAGATGGCTCTACTGAGGCCTCTCTCCTGGAACTAGGGCTGAACGTCAATGTTGCGCCCGCCCCTGATGTCATAAAGGTGGTGTGTAGCTGGAGTGTGCGGTTAACGAAGTTCATCTGCCCCGCCGTGAACAGGCGCGCACCCGCGCTATCGGTGTACTTTCTGGAATGCCCCGGCGGAAGTTCATCTCGCCCCTTTCTACGGAGGAACGGAAGGCTGTCAAGCGACTTCAGGCGAACAGCAAAATCGTGGTTCTTCCGGCTGACAATTGGAATGCGACGGTACTAAATGGCACGGCCGTCTACAAAAGCAAGATGCTGGGTCTGCTTGGTGACCAGGACACTTACGTCCTGCTCGCTCGGGACCCGAACTTGAAAGTACAGAGGGGCTTACAGGCTCTCCTTGCGGACGTGTTTCGCTTCGTACCTCCCAAGCGAAAGTCTGTATTATACGCTTCTTTGGCATAATGGCGCTGCACCTGCACTCTATGGCTTACCGAAGTTTCACAAGCCTAAGGTCCCCCTGCGTAAAATCGTTGACTACACCAGGTCCACTCTCTAATATTTGTACGGATACCTGCACAAAATTCTGTCTCCTCTCGTCGGAAAGAGCTCCACGCATGTGAGCAACTCCCGCGAGTACATTGAAAAAGTTCGTGACGTGGCAATAGACGACGACGAAGTCACGGTCTCTTCCGATGTGGTGTCGCTATTTACCTCGATTCCGACTGACACGGCTGTGGGAGCATGCACTACTGCACTAGAATCCGACCGGTCTTTTCCAGACAGGTCGCCGATTGACGTTCCTGATCTCAAGAAGCGCCTCTGCTTGCAAACACGTACTTCTGCTTCGACAAGGTCTTCTACAGGCAAGTCCACGGTACGGCAATGGGTGCCTCCGTCTCTGTAACTGCTGCCAATCTTACGATGGAATGACTAGAAAATCGCGCACTCGCTTCCTTCAGTCCTAGCCCAAGAATTTTTCTGCACTGTGTGGACGACTGTTTTTGCTTGATTCGGCGCAGCGCTTTGGCTTTGTTCACTGCGCATCTGAACAGTCACGAAAGGGCCATCCCATTCACAGTAGAGACGGAGGTCGACAATAGACTCCAATTGTTTGACGTGCTTTTCCGCAGTAACGATGGAGTGCTTTCGTTTAACCTGTACCGAAAGGACACGCACACTGGCAGATACCTAAACTTTCGGTCCGTTCATCCGGACGCTCACGAAATGTCTGTTGCTGCCTCTCTGTCCAACCGTGCGAACCGCATTTGTACAAAAGCAGAAGACCGTTTCACCGACCTAAACAGGGTACCAAACGGTCTCTCGGCAAGCGGCTATCCCACGGCGTTCTTGAATGGAGTGGAACGCCACCTGTCATATCCTGTTAGACCGGCTGATCCCGACCAAGGAAGCGTGCTGCCATTCCCGACGTCCCTGGTGTAAGCGAAACCTTGTGCCGCGTACTGCGAAGTTATGACGTTGAGGTAGCACACGTGCCTGCGTGTAAGTTGAGGAACACACTCGTGGGCGGTAAGGACGCGCTGCCTAGAGAATCGTTCCAGCGTGGTAGTGTCGAGTAGTGTCGAATGCTCTTACCGAGCACGTGGATGCAACGGGCCATCCCGAGCAATGCATACTGACTGGGAAGCCAGATGGTTCAGGATGCGTCGGAAGCTGTGCGCTCCATTGTTCGCATTTCTTTTAATCCCCGTGTACTTCTTATGGGGCCCGCTTATTGCACTACGATTATGCTCTCGAGTTGTTCAATCTCACGGGAGTTCCATGGCTTTTCCTGTCGTTCTACCATTGTCGTCGTTAGACGGAAGGGTGCATTTTCCGTCTAACTGTGCACGTTTATGCACCGCTCTCCAAATTGCTTTTACCGTGCCGGAATGAGGCAATTTGATATTCGTCGGCTTCATAACTACAAGGACCCAGGTTTGATTACGACCAAGGGAAGCATTTTAATTTTTTAACACGAACATGTTTTATTCCGTGATCCACTATTATGTGACTGACGTCATAACTATCACGCAAATGATATCGCCAGGAAAAGTTGCATTCACGCGGTGGCGCCAGGATTTGGGCCGGGGTCTCTGTCGCCGAAACGGCAGGAGATAGACGCTTTACCCACTGCGCTATTAGCTGAAGGGCAGACAAAGGTTTGAACGCGCCTGATATCCATTCTGTAACCTGCTACATTTAGGTGGGGCTGCCGTCTAAGAGAGGTGGAGCGAAGTTGCTTAATCAGGAGTCATTTATTACTATGGTGCGCTTAATAGCACCGGCGTAGCTTCTGCGCGGTAAACCGTTATAATTTGATGACTTCCGCAAGGACCCATAGGGCACTGCCAATCAGTTTTTCCAGGCACGTCTTGAGACCTACGGCCTTTGCATGTTGACTTGGCATGTCGGTCTGGTACGGACGGCGTATCCGTGGTTAAAAATTTTATTTCGAGCTTTGGACCAGGTGCTCATCCGGCTGGGTATTCGATTTTGGCGACATTTCCTATGCGAAACGTTTTTAGCTAGCAAAATGTTCCCATGCACTGCCCACTTCAAGTTTTGTTTTATACTAGGAAGTATTGCAATTCTTATCCCTTATTTAGTCTTAAATACTGATTAAAAAAAAGTACTGACACAAAAACTACCCTGGTACACCCCACAGTACTGGCGATGTTTATTTTTTCTCGGCCAGTAGGAAGTTCCTCTTTTTACTTCCTTGACAACTATGAAGCACATGTGAATACACAGGGGTGCACGATATTGTCCAGTAAAGCTATCCCCGCATGCGTACTCACTTGTTTGGGAGTAGCTTCGCTTTGTCTCGTGAAAGAGGATTCGGGTGCTGCCTGTTGCGATACACATTTTCCTCGGGTACAAGCTGCAGATTCTTCACTAACAGATGTCGAAAGATGTGCTTTGGGAACCTGAGAGCCGTCAGAACGAATGTGGTTTGGTGACACACGAGCACACACAACTACAAATGTATCGGCGCTCGTGACTGTAACTTCGCATCGCCGTTATAGCTTTCTTATTGCTTGGAACCGCATTCAGTAAAATGTATCTTTCTGTAAACTTGTTGCATAACAAAGTACTCCCACCGCCGAAATTATTTGGATGATTCAGTTTTGAAAAATTCTCATAACATCTGCCCAGGACGGCAATGGTCAGTGCACACGAAATACTAAAAGAGTAACCATTTTGCTCACCTTATACTTAATATAGTCATTTATACCGTGAGTAATGATAATGCCAATAAATTTTTCCAGCCTTGTTGTCAGTTGCTTTGTCTTAAGATATTATATTCTCATTTTATAAATAATGGCACTGCATGCAGGCATTAGACAAATGTAACGCGGACTGGGGGCGTAGGTAAAAAAAAACGGTTTGGTAGAGGGATTTTAATTTAAAATTGAATAACTATGGCGCATGCTCAAACCCTCTATTAAGGAGTCATCATCATAATCATAATCATCATCGTAATTATCATCATCATAGTAATCATCATCATCATCAGCCTATCTACGTCCACATCATGGCAAAGTCCTCTCCCATAGACCTCCAGTTATACCATTCCTGTGCTAACTGCGACCAATTTATTCACGCAAACTCCTTGATCTCATCTGCTCATCTAACTTTCTACCACCCCCTGCCATGCTTGCCTTCTCTAGGGATCCACTATGTTACCCTTAATGACGAACGGTTACCTTGCCTTCGATTACATGGCCTGCCCACACCCATTTCTTGTTCCTAATTTCTACTAATATGTCCCTAACAGCATTTGTTCTTGTCCTTTATTATTGAATCCATCATCTCCCGCTCCGTTGCTCGCTGTGGCGTCCTCAATTTAAGTTGAGCCCTTTTAGTGAGCTTCCAAGTTTCTGCCCCATAAGTGAGTATCACTAAGATGCAGCTGTGATACACTTTCTTCTTCAGGGAGAATGGTAGGCTGCCATTCATTATCTGATAATGCCTGCCGAATGCACTCCACCCCATTCTTATCCTTCTAATTATCTCTGCCTCATGGTTGGCACCCGGGGTCACAACTTGGCTTAAGTAGATATATTCGTTTACCACTTCCACTACCTCGCCACCTATCTCAATCCGCTGTGCTCTCCCAGGGTTATGGATCATTACTTTAGTTTTCTGCAAATTAATTTTCAGGCACACGATTGAAGTCTGCTTGTCCAGTGCGGTAAGCATACTTTAAAATTCGGGTGGAGATTGTCATGCTTTGCCGTTTCCTAATTAGATCTTTTGTCTCGTGGGGAAGTTCACCAGTATCCTGTCTAGCTATCGTACCTCTGACTCCTACTGAAGACTCCGCGATAATGCGTGCAAGATTGTCGCTGGCCTTCCGGTGTCGCAAACTCTGCTTCCTCCGTTTGAGCTGAATATCGGTTCTGCAGCACGATCCTGAATTCTTCAATTTTCCGCCTTACGATTAGCTCATTGATCGGCTTCTTTTGTACTAGCTTGTTACGGTACCTCCTCAAATCTTGTCTAATTCGAGATCTTTCCACATGGCGGTCACTACACCTCATTCTTTCGAGCACTTCCACATCCTGCACGACGCCACGGTTATCGCATAGTAGGAAGTCTATTTCATTTTATGCTCCCCATTCGGCTCCTGCAGGTCCACTTCCATTTGCCCCGTTTGCAGGAGGAGGTACTCATGTTGGCAGCTGAGACTGCCTGATGGCCATGCTTGATCGAAGCCGTGGATGGCATCATTGCAGCATGCGATGTAATAGAGATAATGATCCTAGAGCGACGTCAAGTACATAAAGCTATTATGAATCTTGTAGCTTGCATGAATTTGTACTGAAAATATGTTTAGGCTCTCATGAAAGCTATGGGCCAGTGTACGATATTATTAGCATTAGATTTATGAACTCTTGTTGTACGACAACCGACATCACCTCTCTTTTCAGAAGATGATGTTGTTGTTCCAGCCATTCCATATGCGACGTCTCGATGTGCTCCTAGAAAACAGGAGACAAAATTGAGCATGAATACAAGCCGCTGGCATCACTAGAAGATTTCTTCTGTTTTTGAAAACATGCGCAGTGCGCCGCCAAGATTACAGTACTTCTATAATGAAGAAATGTAATAGCTGCCAATACTCATGGCAGTTTCGGTGCTTCGTACATCGCAGACACTGGTAGAATGCTAGCAGCTAACACAGTCATCGGATAGGATGAGAATCTGCGTGTTACTCTAAGAAAAGGAATGGCTTCAGTGTGAGCTGTAATTGTCGGTTAACGCCTACTTTAATCTACAACTTTTAGCTTGTTCCGGAAAATGTGCGCATAATAATAATGCAAACTTATGCATTGCACACAAATTAATCCTATGGATCGGTTCGAAAGGTCTTCTTCATTGATGACTATGTCAGCCAGACGTGCTGTACAAAATACGAACATTATAAGTCACACAACCGCGGTTATATTGTATCAAGCGCGTTCTATGCTTTTAATTTATGAGAAACTTTAGTTACTAGGTGCTAACGGGAGGCGATGCCTTGTTGGGTCAGTTTTTAACCCTTGGAGGCATGCTGAATAAGGAATATATCTTGGGAGCAACACTCGTCTGGTGCTCGCTATATCTAGGAGTATGTATTTGGGCGGCTTGGTAAAATGTGGGAGTGAAAAGTGCCCCACCGACGTCAATTGCAAACGTGGCTGGCGTTGCTTGCAATGTTTATGGGCGTTTTGAAACATTTTTAAATGAGGAATAACACACTGTATATTTAAGACCTCCATGTCATGAATCGACTGACGGAGGGCTACGTGACATAAAACCGTACATATCCAAGAAGGTATTCTGTAACTTCGGAGTATATAATGCATGAAGATTTATTTTTTTTGAGAAATATGGAGAAGGTATGTTAACGGAGCATGTGTATTCACATACCGGGTGCTTAAGTCATCAATAAGAGGTTTTACTGCTGGTTGTTACCCAGTCGCTGAATCAGTATTTGCGCACATCACAAGATATCACAGCGATACGGCTGTTAAGCCGTCATTTCTTGAACCTTAGATTAGATACGGCTTTACACTTCACTCGAACAACTGTTAGGCGTATGCACATTATGACGTATACAAAGGTATTTTTCCTAATTAAACATTGAATGTATAAAGCTCATGCCTTCTCACAGATCTATGCGTTTTCATTGCATGACCACTTTTGCCAACCGAAGTTCGCTATGAAGAATTTATGTTTAAGATGAAGACATTTTAAAACGGGGCGCAGCACGAGAAATCAGAGATGGAGTCATAGCAAGGCTTGTTTTTGTAGGTATATTGTTCTCGCAAGAGAAGAATATCTTAGCAATCCCTGAAATGCGAGATATGGAGGGGTCAATGTGCATTTTTCTGCGCATACAAAAGGCACCAGTAATTACATTTACGTGATATAATTTTTGAAGATTTTTGAAGCTCCTGTGTGGTGAGCCAGATTAAACATATAAATGCTGTCGCGACGGATATTTTTCATGCGCCAAGTTCTCGAGCAAAACCAATGTTTCAGTTTGGGTAATTCTAGCAACCGATTATTCGAAATTGCCTTCAGACGGATGTAATCGCTTCCAGGATTTAAACTGCAGAACCCGGCTTGGTCGAACTGTGAGCGTATCTTTCAATTTTTTACTGGAAGTTGGGCGCCAGAAGAAGGCATGTAAAGAACGGCAAGGGTATTTTTACGCAGGAATGCTCGAATTAATTAAACTAGCTCCGTTCCTTTCGGGAAATGTAATGAGGGTTTCTTTTCTCACCTTGATTTTTCTGTACAATAGAGGGTCACAGCAATATGGACAATTCAGGACAATGTTTTGCAGAGGGAGATATAAGGAAGAATGGGTGGCATCACGTTTCTGCATTTTTCAAAAGAAGAAGCAACATTTGAATAAACCCGAGGCAAAAACATCTTCCTGCATTTTTCAAAACAAGAAGCAACATTTGATTACACCCGAGGCAAACAGTAGGTGCCACCCCTTCTGTCGGATTTGCAAGATGTGTCATATGCAGCACATTGGTTGTTTCTTCTGGAGATTAATGCATGATCCGTAAGTAGAATATTTATTGATGCAAAGCCCCCTCTCTAGCACATTCTTTAAAGCTTGCAATTCATATAATGTCGATATCTTGGTGAAAATCGGAATCATCTGTCCGCTAGTACGACTTTCTCATCACGTCCAGTTTCAGCTATTTGTTATCAGTTAGATACTCCTTCGCGGGGTTGCAAGAAATCCAGAACTTAGGTATGCTGTCAATTCACGGGCTTTACGGTGAGTCTAAGGGAAGCCGCCATTGCTCTGGTTTTAATGGAACTATCGCGATAGAACTTGTATTACTTAGGAAGGCTGAAGCGACCATATAACCCACCCAAGTTATATCTTGGTGCAACGGCGCGGCTACAAATACACAAGAGGAAGGAAACAGCCATTGTTCCGTCTGTTTCATCGCTCATGTGTATTCGTGTAGGCCTGCTGTTTCGCTAATATGTTAACCCACCAACTCGACCGACGGTCCATACTTCTGAAGTTTTATATTAGTAGGTGTAATAAACAACTATTTGCACTAGTGTTTCTAAAAAATATGCGAAGCCACAGCTCCTAAGCCATTCTAGGTGGACCACGAAGCTGCCGTGGAACGGGAATTCGCATGCATGTCTGCTACGATAGAGCTCTAGTCCTTCCAGATTTAGCATTAGAAAAAGTTAAGTAACGGATTAAAAACAATTGCGGTTTGTTATTTGCACTCGCGTTTACTGCGTTCCGGTGAATACTCGCCAGAATGAATTATTGCCAAATCGAAACTGAAAACACTTGTTATTTACTTTAGCCCGAAACTTTATGAAACGGGGAGTCTGGTAGTGGTCGCAAATAATACTACGCTCCTCTTAGTGAGGACCGTGCAAGAATTTAACCATCCCGGTGTGTCCAGAATTATGCACGCACTCACGTGCGGCTCATTTTCGATTAGAGACAAAGAAATGTCGTAATGTAGGACTTAAAAATGGCATACAAAACGGCCGTACCTTGGTCACCGTCTTGTCCACCTTGCAGGAATACTGATTTCGTGCTTGAAAGCACTGCTCACAAAGTACGTGACGACAGAAAAGGAAGTAAAGCTCTTCGGGGAAGTAGCCACACTCCACGCATTGCCCAAGCCGAGCTGTGTTCCCGCGAAAAATCGCGCATAAAACCGGGCGGCCATTTGAGAGGGTGATCTTGACCAAATTCCTGCAAACGCAAGTAAGTGTTAGTACTTCTCTCGTACACTTGCTTGGTAGTCATGCTGTTGACGTATTTTTGTGATTTGTAAATTATAATCGTGTTGCGAGGACACTTTGTGACCGTAAGCTTTATCTTTCAAGTGCGAGTGATACCAGCATGGTTCCGGCTGCCACGTTTGTATGCACCGGACTGGACATGAATAAAAGCCGCTGCAAAACCATTTGCTGCGGCCTAACATCTGATAAGATATTCCCAATGAAAAGTGACGAAGTTACCCTATAAGTCCAGTGAGATTAGTAGCGACTATCCCTTTGCGGCAAAACGTTCTTTGCTGTTCAAAACGATTATCGGATGGTTCACGCTCCATGCTAGGGGTTCAGCCTGAAAAAGCCTACCATCACAATGCGATGTGCTGCAGAGGTGACCCGCTAGGTGTGTGAACCATCTGACGGGGCTGTGGCGCAGACACAAATTTACCGTTTCATGAGTGGGGTCGGGTCAAAGTTTGAAAAGTTGAATTTAATTTGAGGATGTAGCCGTTGCTTTGTGTCTGCACAAATGTGCACAAGATGGAAGACGCAGTAAAAATGTTTGGCCATTCCACTCTAAGAAGCTGTGGTTTCGAAAATGTGGCATTATATTACGACTACATGTACATCGCATTTCACATTACTTTTGCTGGCCACACCAGGGGCCAGCAACTTTTGCATATGTGGCTTTATATTTTCAACATACGCAGCAATAAAGTAAAGCGATTCCATTATGTGTAGTAATAAAATGCATTCTTGGCTGTTTCCTTTTTTGGCACGCTATTTATTTATTTAGTCACTTCATTCGTTGCGCCGACGGGCGGCGCTTTCGCTCCTATCTCTTCTGCTGCCATCCTGCCCGTCTGCTCCTGCCGCTTTCACAGTGTGCACGTGTAGAAGTTTTGTAGTATGCCTTGAAGGTGAAAATTTTGGTGACTGCTAGTGCGAACGGACTCAAAACGTCAGAGAAACTGAGAAAAAGATACAAGGCGTGCTTCGATGTTGTGCGGTGCGACAACTCGGGAAGGAATAGCACAGCGAAATTTTTCCGCTTCTGAGGGGACGCCAGGTCAGCACACTTTTATTTCAGTCAGAGATATAAATAAGCAAGCGCTATCCTTATCAAAAAAGCTGTAGGGCGAACCGACACATCTTCTACTGTTGCTGTACAGGGAATTTATTTTTGTTTGGTACAATGCATTTGTCAGTAATGTTCTAAGCATGTGAAGCAACTTGTCGACAGTTTCTCATCAGCCGATTGATGGCAGCGGACACGCAGATGGAAATTTCGCATCTGAACCGGCTTGGTGAGCGGTTGCTCTTCATTTTCTTTCCACCAGAGGAAAGCTTATAATATATGTTCCCCTAATGTTCATAAACGTTTCTTCGACTAACTGGTTTGGCTTTAGAGTGTTCCGACAATGAGTTTCTTATAGTGACATCACCACCTTTGAATGCTTATTAACACGATAGAAGCCACAAATTACGCGGCAGCTGACCGCTTGCATTCCGTGTTACGAGAAGTTCGAGTTACCTGCGTGACGGCTGAGCTGCTCTTCGCTTTTCAACCTGTGCTAGGACACATTTGTTGTACCTTGTTTGCACTGTCAATATTTGTTTCGCTTTTACGTGTTATTTAATATTCTCCATGGTGGTATTTCTTCCATTTACTCGGTGTGACATTTGGCGAAATTACGTAGAAAATTCCCTACCTATAAAAAGTTTTTTTGGGCTAGCAGGTTTACAAGAATAAGAATATAGAATGGTTGTTAATGGTGGCGAAATGAGCTGGTCATTTCACTTCCTAATTATTTTATTGTTCACAAACGCGTGTTTTTATGAAACATCGTTTCTGTATAATTGTATGGTGTACAGCAAATGAACGTGGTGACGTCTGCAGTAATTTTCTGTATACGATGAATTGTACGAAGATGTCGCATGTTTGCGTAACCGACACAGAATGCGGGCATTTGCACTTACTGTACGAGATACATAGCTCTGGGCTATTTTGGCATGTAGTGAACTTCGTTTGCGATACGTTGCCAATAAAATCAGTGAATAAATTACATTTACTGCCTGCTACTTTTTCTGCCCCAAACAAAATCGCCACGCTTCAGAGCGTGCTGGCTCGCGCGTATTCAACTAAGAAAGATACCCAAACATATGTTTTGTGCACGTGCTGAGAGTCCAAGCAAATTAGCAACTGAAAGCTGTCGAAAACAAGATGTGCAGCTGCAACACAATCTGAAAAGCCGAATGCAAGCGGTGTTTGTTCATGTTTGCGGCACACAAAGACAGTCGCGCTCGTCCAGCCCGCAGCAGACGATAAGCGGCACGGTGTTTCCTCCTCGCGCATCAACGAAAGCGTTGCCATAGCAGCATCAGTGATTTTTTTTTTGTTTTTTGGTTGGACAGTTTGGCCTACCAAGCACCAGGGGACAAATTGGAGCTAGTGGCGCAATTATCGGTTATATGGTGGGTATACGAGCTGACCTAGCCGTGACCACACCGTCCTCGCCGTTTCGGGGGTGTCTCTTGCGCTCGGCGTCGGGGGCCCGCTCTTCCCTTCGCGCCGTCACAGCGGCATGACGTTGACGCTTGTGCTTTGCGTAGCGGCATGTTCTGGTTCCCGGGGCACCGGATGGCACGGGCGCACTTTTGTTTTCTCGCCACCGGTGCTCGCGCCGCCGTTCCTTGTACCCACGCGTGATTTGCTCCGGGACTCTTCTTTACGTCTTTATGACTCGGAAACCACGTCACAAACGCGTGGCCACCATGCACTTTGCGGCGAGAAACAGGGACATTCTCTTTCCCTTTGTGGCTTGGCGACTTTCCCAGGCAGTTACGTTTGGCATGCGCAGACGGAGGGTTTTCTTGTTTCCTAGTATTTGCTAACAGCGGATGGTGTGCCCCAGCGATAGCCGGCTTCACACAAAACGGGAGGAACGCAGCACGGCGCTGAGTAGAAACTACAGGGTTCCCGCCGCGGGGACTCAGTGTCTAAGGTTGTGTTCTCAGCCAATGAATGCGGGTGCAATTCCGGCTGCGACGGCCGTGTTTCTGACTCAGGTGAAAAAAAAAATAAATAAAACGCCGGTGTGTCGATATTGGTTACAAGTTAAAGATATCCAGGCTGCTTGAATCATTTCGTAGCCATCCAATAGCGCGCGCCTGATAGCCCAGCTGTAGGTTCGTCGTGTGAGGCAGGAAAATGTAAAAAAAATGGAATCGTGACAGTTTTACTTAACAGGAAATGTACTTACACTTGTACGTCTCGGAAAATGAGACATAAAAGCAGGAAGCAGAAAATACTGCATAAAATAATGTGTTATATGCGACAGAGAAGGCCACACGGGCTGTGTTGATACGCATCCCATAAAGAGAACAGCACGACAGGAGAAAACTAATTCCCGTATCTAGTTGTTTGCTCAAACATTAGCTTCGATGACCTCCGGTGTGTGTTTATCAAGGTTATTAACAGCGGAGCTGTTGTACAAGCCGTAAGATCGGTGTTACAGGAAAAGATTCCAGAATAATACGTAGCGCTCGGGAACGCGTGCCTCGCGTCGACCGCCGAATCCCTGGTTCGCGCGGTGGCTTTAGCAAAAAAAAAAAAAAAAAAACACTCCAGCGCTGTTGAAAAGCGCTGCCGTACATGCAATGCTTGGCATGAAGAACACGACGATATCGATGCAGATGACGATCACTACTACAAGCACAGTGCAAAGCAACGACAGAACATATACATAAACAATTTTAAACTTGTACAAATGCGTAGATGTGTCCTTCAGTGCTCAGGGATTAAGAAATCTTGCACCTTCGCTGTCGTTCAAGCCTTGCGCAACACAGTGCAAGCTTCGCCAGTTGAGCTTGTGGAAGTCTACAATGCTGCGGATGACTTTGCATCCAGCCCTCTCCGCGAAGAAGATGATGACATCTTCGATGTGTATGGGGAGGATTACTAGCACAGCAGCTATGAAAATAAACAAAGATACTGAAACTTAACCACGTTTGCGGCAATGCTCACCTGCAACAGCTTCGCCATTGCCATTCAAGTCTTGCGGGTGAGCGTAATCTTCCCTGAACTTTAACTACAATTGCTATTAAAACCCGGAATCCAACTCAAACGTGCTTGTACGGCCAGCAATGCGCGTCAATTAAGTGATCGTTTTTCGCACGTGTGTTGTGTTTTCTTAACCAAACATTCGTACAAATCTGCCTGCCCCGGGATTAGTGCATCAGAGGAAAAAGAAAATGATGCACCATCTCTGCTGGACATGGTACGAACTTTGACGCGTCTTTGATGCCAGAGCCATTTCTGGGCGTTTTCTCCAAAGGATCAACCGTTTTCTTCATTGCGGGGGAAATGCTTCCGATTTGTCTGGCAGTGCTGGAAACGGCTTTATCACTTTACTGAAACGCCACTTTTCTTAGCTCGTCGACATTTCATGTAAGATGTTTACGATACGCCCACGGATGCTAGTTTGGATGATGTCTAGGAGGGCCCTGCGTAGGCTTATTTGCACAAGATATTTTGCTTCAAACAAATCAAGACATTATCCAGCTCATCACTATGAGGAGCAATAACAAATCTATTTTAGCCCTTGATGTCAACGGTGATTTTTGGTAATGTCAAACAGAGCAGTATCCTTCACAATTAAAGCTAAAAAAAATTTCGGTTCCAAAGCTTTTAATTATATATAAGACTCTCCAAATTGATTGATTGTAGGGTTTAACGTGGCCGACGCAACGCTGGCGATGAGGCGCGCCATAGTGTAGGGCTCCGGATTAATTTTTACGACCAGGGGATCTTCAACGTGCGCCGAAATCTCGTACACACGGGCGTTTTTGCTTTTCGCCTCCACCAGAAAAGCGGCGCCGCGGCTCTCTCCACACTTAAGGCCATCCTTAAAGTTGAAAACAAGTAGCATGGACCCTTTTACATAGGTACACGAGGAACGTCAAAGGTTGCTGCTCTCTCCCGGCTCCTTTTTAACATTCCTATCATGAATCTTCCAAAATTCTGCCTCAATTTTGTCATATACATCACGCTATTTATGCTGATCATATAACGTCATGTACATCAACTGGCAACCTGGGGATATATCATCTAAATTAAATGAAGCTCCTTCTGTTGTCTTTAATTACGCAGCAAGCGGAGGCCTAGTTTTTTCTCAACTAAATCTGAACTTCTCATTAAGGCTAATGCTAAAGAATACGAGAAACATATGCTCCCAGGAACTCCACTCAACACCGTTAAACAGATCTACATTCTTGGCCTCTACGTTAACGACAAATAAATCCGGTATCTACGGCAACCCCATTGAGAAGTCTAGGAGAACAAGTTGGACGTATAATCCCTAGTCTCAAAAAAATATGAACGCTATACTAGACGGGTTTCCATAGGCTTGCACATGCCTTCATTAACAACCACCTTCGTTACTGTTGCCCCTCCCTGTACGCATAACTGAGACACCAGTTGTATAGGCGAAAAAACTAGATCTATAATAAAAATAAAAGAGGTTCCCCACTTCCTAATCTCTACTTTGTGGTGATCGCGACTTTCACGCGAACCCCTTTCTGGCTAGCTTCCCATCGCGGCAGGAGTGCAGACGCGCCTCGCTCACGCGACGGGAACCATACGGGAGGGCGCCAGCGACCGGACGGTTTGTTGTCGCCCTGGTGGAGGCGTTGACCCTTTTCCCCTCTGCCTTACCCGAGAACCAGTTCTTCCTCGATACTAGCGCCACCAAAAGGCGAGGTTGTGGTGGGTTGTCGGATGGACGGGAGGGCGCTCTCTTGTCTTGGGGATGCGGTAGCGCGCGTACGTTTCGGCGCGCTGGTCCTGACCTGGGGAACTCGCCACAATGAGACGCGTCCGGGCGAGCTGGGAGACTGCAACCGCGCTCGCACTGCGCAGCGCTCCGCTACTCCGGTATGCCATCGGTGAGTCGAACCATCTCGATCTCTAGCGTTGTTTAATGCCTCGCTTCCAGTGTTACCGTTATGGCCTACGATTAGTCTGTATGCAGTGTACTTGATTTGCATTTTGCAATTTGCAATAAATGCTGCCAATAATGTTTTGCCCTCGCCGCCTCCTGCCTTTGTCCGTCTCCGCGGACAACGGACCCGCCTGCCGCCGGCGCTCGCAAGGCATGTTTGCTGAGCGCGGATGGCTGCGGGGTGGGAAATAACTAGTGAGTGAAATGTAGAATCCCACAACTGATAACAATAAACTTAGAGCCTTTAGTATGCATAATTCCTTCTCCAAACTCGAAGACGCGCACAATGACCAACTAATACTCCAGGCTTGCGCCATCCAAATTCGTGAGACGACCACGAGAACGTCCTTCACATTGCCTTCAGTTGCACATAAGAACCAACTCTCGAGCTTCCTAAATATTGGAGACATAGCATCAGCGCTTTCCATCTTTCCCCGTAACATGGACTCACCATGACGTTAAAACAAAGTGCCTGCATTTTTGCAGTGGCCCCCTTTCCATAGGGGCGATTTCCCGCGCAAGCCGGGTGAACTTCCCAAGCGTTGTAGTCCCACAGAAGGGCCCAAGCGCCAGGCCGGGGAGTCGCTTGTACCTATTTTACCGGTAGGTGCCCGGCGCCACGAAGGCACACGAATGCACAGGGTGCCTTCCACAAGCACGGTGGACGCTCAACTCGCAACGCCTGTGGCAGAACATGTCGCCAGACTCTTTCACCTCCCGGAAATGGCGTGCCGCGGCACGATAGCCGGGGGCCCCGCCAGATGGACAAGGGTCAGGGGCCCCTCGCAAGGGTAAAGGCAGCTTTCCATACGTGGATTCCCCTTTCAAGGGTCCGCACTCGACCAGGGACGCCTGTACCCATTAAAGAAACCGGTGGGTGCCCGGCGGGTACCAGGATTCGAACCCAGTAACTACCGCATACGAGGCGAGTGCTGTACCTCTGAGCCATCGCTGCGGTTCATTCTAAAACGCTAGTGAAGATGCGGCTCTAAATTCCGAGTTTTGTGCACGAATGTTGCCGGACCTTCGCCCACCGGGCTGTTTACGGCCATCGATCGTCCGACGTGAATCTCCTATATTACAGAGCCTCTGCCCTGACAAAGTGGAGGAAATAACCATAGCGCTGTCTCTCCACAACCCGAATCAAAGAATGGTCACTACTCACTCGCGCAAAGCGCGCAATTCTTTTACTCTTTGGGAAGGCCACAACTATTTCATTCCCACTGCTCAAATATGAACCAAGGTCTCTGACCCCCCACCAAGTGCCTGGACTCCTGGGAATCAAGGTATCGAAGCAAATGAGACTTGATGGCAGCAGCCCTAGCTCTTCATTACCGGAATCCCCCCCCCCCTCGGTCACCCCCCTCTCCCTCTTTGATCCAGGATCCAGAGGACCTCTTTTTAAAGCAAAGCTTTGTACTTCTGCCAGCCAACGGTTCTTTAGCGGCGTGCGGGACATTAAACTCCCAACGCGACGAAGGCGGCGGGTGGGGGGAGAGGGAGGAGGCGAAGGGTTTTTAAATTCACCGAGCACACTGTAGATGGCGCGGCGAATTCGCCCAGTCTTCCCCACGCGGAGGTGCCTGATCGCTGGCGGCGGCGTCGGCGGTACGGCTTTGTCGTCTGGTTTAGTGATGGTTGGTTTGGGCCTGTTTTGGTGCAGCTTCGCTTCGATTGCGCGCTTCCTTCGCACGGCTTGATTAACTTGTTCGACAGCACCCCCAGGGTAACCCGCACCCGACGGAATTAAGTGGTCGTACGGCAAACATACGTTAGGATTGGTTTGCTGGGCGGGAAAACAAGATGTACAAACCACATACATACATCTGGCCGCTAGAGAAACGCTACTTTTTACGTTCCGGGCCATCACTGGTGGCACGAGCGCGCAGGTTACAGTCCCGGCAGTGCTTCTACGCACCGGGGCCACTCACGAGGCTTTCGAACGAGAAGCTGCAAGGACGTTCTTCCCGCAGCCATCCTCTACGCCACCCCAAAACATTTACTTCTCGGAGCCGGTAGACGAAAACGACTCCCTTGAGGCGCCCTCCACTATTACTGAACTTATAACTGCCCTGGAACAGGTCAACGTGCGCAGTGTGCCTGGCAAAAATTGCGTGACTTGGTCAATGCTGCGAAATCTAGATGAACAAACTAGATGCGACATACTGGAACTGTTGAATTCCATTTGGGTCTCAGGAGATCTGCCAGAATCTCTCAACCACGCAGTCATTAGACCCATTCCTAAGGCTGGGAAAGATCCATCTACATGGCTAATCTACGGACCATCTCCCTGACGTCGACACTATGCAAATTACTTGAACGAATGGCCGCTACCCGACTAATCCACTACTTGGAAGAAGAGGCTTTTTTTTCCCACCCCACGCAGACTGGTTTCTCAAGCAATATCGCAACCCATGACAGCATCCACCCACTTCGGCGGGTACTCCGGCGTACACGACATCATAAGCCACACATCTTGGTGGCTGTAGACCTTCGCAAGGCTTTCGACACAGTCTCCCACCACGCGGTACTACAAGCCCTTTGCGAAGCTTACCCGGGTAAAAGAATGAGGAATTTCGTGCGAGCCTTCCTGGCCGACAGGACGTTTGAAATACGCTCGGGACGTGTGAATACCCTACATTTCAAGAACACCTGCGGGGTGCCACAAGGCGCCATAATGTCCCCGATATTATTCAATATCGTAATGGCAAAGCTAATCAATGGTGTTGCTGCCGTCACAGGGGTTAATGTCACGGCTTACGTTGACGACGTCACCTGGACAGGAGGCCAACGATCATCCTACGACTGATGCCGCTGTACAGCGCCTGCAACATGCTTTGGACACATTCACGACCCACTAGCATGGAGGTGTCAGCAACAAAAATTACTTAGCTGTGCGCGGCAAAGCCACGAATCGTGAGCGCATTCGTTTAACTATCGGAGGGCAAACCCCCCCCCCCCCCCCCCCAGCCAGCTCCAGATGGTTGGATCCGCATACTATGTGTTCCGTTTCATGAAAACGGGGGAGCTAAAGAGTGGCTGAGACAGCTCAAACCATTGTGGCGACGTCTCCTACACATAATACGTCGCATCTCTGGCACTTTCGGTGGTGCTTCGCAAGATATCGCTCGACGCTTAGTACAGGCAGTGCTCGTCTCTAGAGCGGTCTACGGCGTCATGTGATACGATCTCACGAAGTACCAAATTCACCAGCTAGAGGTCTTGTATCGGGAGGCGCTGCGGGCTATTCCTGGCCTGCCCCGTCACACTCGCGTCGAAGAGCTGTACCGTTATGCTGGTTTGCCCACGCTTGGGGATACCCTCTCTGCGCGCATAGCAGGCGCAAACGACCGTCGCCACTTGACACTGCAGGGACGCCGCCTGCTACGTCACGACGGTGAGCGACTACTAGATGAGCCGCCCATCCCTCCACACGTTCGCCCATGGGAGGATGTGCTGATCACAGAACGGCGACCAGCACCCTGGAAAACTGCTCGGGCTACTTATGCGGCGCAACGTGCCACACTGGTGCAGACCACCGCAGCCACCGATGCTACGGATCCGCGGACATTACGTGTGTACGTGGACGCCTCCTGGCAACCTCGCACGGCTGCTGTGGCACTTGCAGCTGTAGGGGCAGACAGCAATGAACGCAGCGTTACAGCCCACATCGTTGACTCCATTCCGAACACCACCACCCTTGAGCTGCGTGCTATTCAACATGGCGTACGCCTAGCACGTTCTGTTCTGCAGGCATGCAATCAGTGCGCGTACCACCGTGTGCACATTTTCACGGACTTTGCCGAGGCCTTACGTTACCTTATAGGAATTCCACGGAAACAATCTGCAGCGCACTGCATTAAACGATCATGCAGCTCTGTGCACAACACCTTCCACACGCCTCTAACAGTACGGAGGATCCCTGACCATGGGGGGCATCCCGGTAATGGAAGCGCCCACAGGCTGGCGAGCGAGGCATCTTCGTCGTACCGCTGTCAGCCCGGAGAGACCAGAGCCAGCGGAGCCCACTTTGAACCTGACGAGGAGCGCCAGCGTCGCCGACATGCCCGGCGCCTTCACCTCCAGTCATCAGTACCCCAGAACCCGCATCCTCTGCCTCCTGGCTTATCTCGCGGCGCCCACGGTTTTCTCAACCGGGCCCGTTCCGGCTTCGCCATACCCGCTGACATCATCGCACGGTGGCGAGGACGGCAAAATCACTTTGACCCTTCGGGCAATGAATCCCAACAAAGCAACAACATACCGCTGGCAGGTTCTCCGACGTCAACCTCGGTGGGAAACTCCCATTCTGTAGACCTCGCAGGACCTCCACAGACCGGATCTGCTCCCAGTTACTCCCCTTCTCTCTTGGACCCCCAATGAGCTCTGCTACGCATGCATGGCACAACGAAGCCTGACCTTCCGCACATCGTCTGGTCTTGCCCGGGCCTTGCCGTGCTTCGCGCCCAACACCGCCCGGCGTGGGTTCACTCCTACGAAGAGTGGATTCCGCCCTCTTGGCGCGTCAACGACACCTTGACAGCACTCTGGAGCTTTGTCTGTGCGGCGTCGATGGCTGGACATTACTAGCGTCCTTCCTGCCCTCCCCCTTCCCCTGCGGCTTCAGGCCATCCTTTCTTAATAAAGTTTTCTTCCTTCCTTCTACGCACTGCTTGCCACGAATGGGACTCCTCCATTTTCTAAATTGGTGAATACCAATCCGGTTTTTTTAGGAGGTATTACAAAAGGTGAAAGTAGCAAATGGTTCTGATAAATAGCGCTTTTAAAAATTTTCTGAGCTTTGTCGCAATTTTCAAACTTACTAATCAAGCTAGTTTAAATCAGTATAAATGGGTCGCTAAGCTCACATGCCGAATTGTTTCGGTGTCAGCGCTTGTGTCCCGCGGTGGTGTAGCCACGAGCTAGCACATCAGGATGGCTAGGTTCCGCGGTCTCACCCGCCGTAAGACGCTCCTCTCCATTTTCTACCGATGTATGGCTGGGCTACAGCGGCGGCGTCCGCCGCTCGAATCCGGCCGTAGCCGACGCTGCTGCGTTCGGGACGGCGCCTCCGCAGTTTTCGATAACGGCAGGCAGAATCTCTGGTTTCACTCTGTGTAGAGCCACGTCTGTGAAATCAGGTGACGTCGCATGGGCAATCGTTGTGGGTGTCGTTTAAAGCTTTGTTTTCAAACAACCTTCAGAGCGTGGATTTGAGCCAATTTGTTTAGGTCTCGAAGAAAATGAGACTGCTGATGAGCCCCCCCCCCCCCTCCTCCCCTACCAGAATCCAGAGGACCTCTCTTGATGCTTCAAGAAATACTAGACAATTCTTAAGAAATTCATCGGCCCTACCTTGCCACTGATGAAGGGCTAAACAGAGAAGAACGAATTTCACGCAGGTCGGAAATCAACACCTAAATATTTCCCGCCATTTTAAAATGTTTTGGTCCAAGAACGGACGGACGATGCCTTTCTGTGGAGATAGCTTCGATAATTTCAGCGTGGTTTAGGCTTGTCCAAAGAACCCTTCTTTACCCCTGCCATCCCTTCCCCAACCATTGACGCCTGAGAGATAGTCTTTCTCAATTGCTGTGGACGTGAGTACCAAAGGTCTCTTGTTCACAGAGCTATAGAGAAGCGCATGGTAGTGCGGTATCCCGGAACACGCAAGCCCCCAACCGTTAAGATTGTAGTCTCCTGACTAAATAAAGTGTCGCTCCTCCTCCTCACCAGAGACGCATTTACGCTGGCCTGCTAGAGCGTCATTTACAAAAAATGAGGATTATAAATCTGTGTTTGGTTAATGTCATCGACAGGATGTAATATCAAATTAGTAATGGACTGGCTATAAATTGCCAGTTCATTGCTAACCTGATAATTCATCGCGTCGATGTACTTAGATCCGCACAACGGGCTGTAGTAAGGAGAATGCTAGGGGTCGCGCTAAGGGACAGGAACCAGCCGCGTGTATTAGGGAACAGACTAGGGTGGAGGACATTCTCGTTCACATTAAGCGAAGGAAATGGGAATGGGCGGGTCACATAATGCGTATTACGGACAACAGATGGTCCATCCGTTTAACAGATTGGCTTCCAGTTGATCCCAAACGCACTGGCAGGGTCGGCCAAGGGACAAGATAGCGAGACGAGTTGGGAAAATTCGGAGGGAAAGTAGACTCAACTCGCCCTCGATAAACGGGGTTGGAGATCTTTGGGGAGAGGCTCTCGTCCTGCCGTGGACACAACCAGGCTGATGAGGATGATGAATGAACTGGACAGGTACACACTCTGCATTTGATACCAGGTAGTAGCTAATTCCGACTGATCAGAAAACGACTGCTTGCCTCCAACAGGCCTAATAATCCAAGCATGCCTCTTTCGAGGTGTTATAAATGGTTTCTTCGGGCAACACGCCTTCCTAAAGCAACTCGATGCGGATTCAAAGTTGGTTTCGAAGCTTCCTGGCGTTAAGAAAGGCGTTATTCGAGATGGCTGAAAGGACTACTATGTTGTCTACACGGTTTCGCTTCTCGTTGCCTCGGAGCCGCGGCATGACATCCGATGCTGCCTTCTAACTTGAGTAATTCAATTAACTAAATGAATGTTGAGTTCAAGATGCCGGGCCTGGGCGGCGGCCGGGCGATGGATTGGTGCAATGCGCCTCTTCTTGGCAAATAACGTGTATCCTGATATCGAGTGGAATCCGTGGCGGCGTTTTTGCCGGCAAATGACCGCTCACCTTAGATCCACCGTGCCTTATAAAGGCAACGCGAACATTGTTTGGACTGGAAAATTTATCATCCGCGGTTTCTGCATCTCAATTGGCTTGGTAGACTAGCTCTGCTTAACCATGTTTTCATACGGAAATATTTGGCGTGCGTCGGTCCTTGCTGACCTGATGCCGGTTACGTCAACGCGCGTTGGAGTGCAAGAAAGAATGTAACTCTGTTTCAAAAATTCTGGCGCGACAACTTTGGCCACACAACCGATGCAAATGGGCAGAGCTACGCGGTCCTATTATGCTGCCCCAAGAGGGAGGGGTGAACTTAATTCAGACCAGCAGTTATTAAATTGTCAGACCCATGTCTGCTGGAGGTGTCTTTATTCCATGTGTCTGCGTGTTCCCGCTAAGTAGCGGCTCCTTTTGTAATGTTGAAGCTGATCGCTGAGGTACGGCTGGCTAGCATGCCTTGCATGGTTCACGGCTAGTGGAGGGAGGTATGCTGATAAGAGATGGCCTGTGGGAGAACTCCCAAGTCATCTGGTAGAGTGTATACCCTCGCAAATTTTATAATAATATCACGGGAGCGACGACTAATCGGCATGTGGGCGTATTATCAAGGGGTCCAGCGACAATATATGCGAGAGAACGCGCACGACGCAAAAGGCCATGTCTTTGTGAGCACCGTCCTGCTACGTTGCTTCCTTGAGAGCAGTATACTGCCGCCACGTTATTGGTATGGCTCTTTTCCGAGAAACCGGGGTTATTTGAAGCACATGCTCAACTCCAATTGGCGTTTCGGTTTCGTAGCGTGAGCTAAAGTGGCCGAGGTTGAGCAGTTTCGCATGGCTGCTGGAGAGCCGTGCTGCGCATGCGTGAGGACTACTGACGTCACACGGCGCACACAACGTCGCTCTCTGCCCGGCGTCTCTCACACACTCCACGCGCCCAGCGTCTTCGCCGACCTCCGTTCCGGACGTGGCGGACCTGGTTCACTCGATGATCATGCGAGGTTTGGCAGGGTGTGGAACCGATTGCTCGTGCGTCGCAGCAACACCGGTGTGTGCCTGTGGAACCAGCTTCGCTCTGGGGCGATTGGTGACACTGCGCCGGAGCCGCTTGATAAATATACATGTGTTACATATTGCATATACGGTTTGTGTGTCATTGAAGCACCAGCAAGCATGATAATCAAGCTAATCCTAGAGAACCAGGAAAGCTAAGAATAATCAGCTGAACCTTAGCTCACGCTACGTATATCCTGGCATAGATGACCTAAGCCACTGCTAATTTTTTATTCCGTATCACTTTCCCCGAAAGTTCTTCACGCATGTTTATGCTGCTTCGCTACCTTTGGCGGCTGGCGAAACGGCCTCCGCACATAAGAGCAACAGGGTGTTGCTCTAACCAGAACAGCGTAGCAGACGACACTCGTACAGCAGATCGTTCAAAGCGCGTGCGCGGCCAATTTAGCCGCCGGACGCCGCGATAAGGGGCTGGCATGCAGATAGGTCGCCTCTCCCGTGATATTAAAAATTTAGGAGTGTGTACTAGGGTAGGGACGCAATTTGCAGGTGGGCTGTAGGCGTGGTAGATGGCGTGGACGTATGTGTTTCGTTTCACAAATGATTAAAGTAGTCCCGATGACGAATCATCGCTTGAGCTTCCTACGTTTTCAATAAATCATATGTTATATTGGCCGTGCCAGGCCCACGTTCCACATTTTAAATTGCAAAGTCTATTTCCCAACGCCACATCATGACGTCCCTTGCTACCAGCGAAGTATAATGTGCCGTTATGAGGGAAGGTTGGTGTCGAACCTCGCCCCCCTGCCCCCAACCAAAAAAGCAAGAAAAAATAAAACAAGGAAGTGTCCCGAATTCCCGAATAACCTTTGGCATATTTAGCTGCTGCAGTCGCATCTTCTAATATCGTTCACCACGCCAACGTATATAAGCTGGTTGTGCTACCTGCATCGAATGCCAATCGTTCACGAGTTAACGGTAACAGTTTATACTGCAAACGAAAAATTCGGCATCCTATTAAAATGCAGCGTCCTGGTGAAGGCCAAATTTTTCACTTCCTGCAAAGTTTCTGAGAAACCCGTATAGCTTCCTTCTGTAGTGTTGAGGCTACATTGCCGGTTTGATGTCAAATTTTAATCGCACAAAACGGGCTACTTGGGTTACAATCATGGCGAAAAGAGCGCACAGAAGCGGTATGAAGGCGGAAGACAGAAAAGAAACGGAAAGAGCGCCTGTGTTTGTATTTTTCTTGTCTTCCGTTTCCATTACGTTTCTGTGCGTTCTTTTTTCGCCATGATTGTAACCCAACTAGCCCGCCTTCACGCCTCAGTCAAATTTTTCCTTCGCAGAAACTCACCCCCCTTAGCGATTTACCGTAAACTAGGCTATTAACAGTTTTTACCTTTGTATATGTGACACTCGTCATTCCGGAAAGCACACCAAGGTGCCACGAAGTGTAAGGCACTGTACAGGGGGATCAAAAGAAATGGGAAGAACGGAGCGCACAGCGTCTCGAGCATGCCGCACCATCTGGTTTGAAAGAAAGGCAGTAAACTGCGCACTTTTTGAGAGTGTGGCCTACATTTGTGGTAAATGCTTGATCAAGAAGCGACCCCGATCGTATATTCTGAGGCGCCTAATCATGCTGCGTCGGCACTGAGCAGGATTATCGTTGAAGGGCATCATGCTATCTGCAATCAGCCTGCTGCGAGATTGGCTCAAGAATGTATTTGATAACACGACGTTCTCTGGCGACAGAGCATAAAAAAGACGCCCCAAAATAAATGACCTCTAACAGTAGGCCACACTCCCAAACGCCCTGAAACAACCCCACATGCGCGCAGTTAATGACCGTACAGCCGGACTGTTCGACATGCATCGGAGGCTGTGTGCTCGGTTGTTACTATTTCTTTTAATCCCATATAGAGTCGAAAGCTTTATGACGGTATACACGGGAGGTTGTTCGTATTTCTTTTAATCCCCTATGTACAGTCGAAAGCTTTATGACGGTATACACGGGTGTGCGCGTGTCGCTCAGTACAGCAGAGTTGTTTTAGCGATGGGATGGCGACTGTTGTAGTTCGTACATTTGCGGATGCACGCCCTGACAACGGTTGATTGCGCTGTTTGTCTGCCGCGGTAGCTACGTTTCATATCTGGAAACGATTCCAATACTTGAGAAGAATGCATGTGCTGATGAGGGGCTGTGTATCAAGCGCCGATACGGAGCGCACGCCTTTAACTGTTTGCTTTTCGCTGCCCCATTGGGTGATAAAAATGTCTTATCCTCCATGACGTACCTAATGCAGAAGGCAGCCGCGCGATAAAGCGGTTTCAGGGAGTGGGCCCGCCAACTGCACAAACTGCGAGAGCACGCCAGCCTCTGCCCAGAGCGCTCTGCATGTATTGAGCGGCATTCGCTCCCGTTTTTACTGTCATAAAATTTTCGACTGTACAGGCGAGATTAAAATTCCCCCGCATTTCCCCGAGGCGGAGAATGTGAAAGTGCGAATGCACGGTTGTCGGCCCGCTTGCGGCGCTTGCGCTCGGCCCCCGCAGCCCACCGCCTCGCCGCCTTCTCTTCCATCTCTTCCATCGGGTTTGTAGTATCACGTGTACACCACGCAGTTATCAAGCCGCTATAACGCCGCTGAGTCGCCAACGCACGCCGCTGACGACGTAGTTTGAATGCGTTAAAGATATAAGGCGCGTCACTAACACTGATATCAGCGTCGTGTCCGTGGCTTGGTCGGTAGAGCGTCGCGCTGCGGCCGCAAAGTCCTCGGATCGAAACCTGGCGCCGGATGCTGCTTCTTTTTTAAATATAGAGGAGCACTGCGGACGCCGACGCCGCCGCCGCCGCCGCCGGCGGTGGATGGTTTGGGGTCGCTTATAAAGTGCATTCGCACTTAAAAGAATACGAACTACGGAGCGCACAGCCTCCGATGCATGCACCACCATCTGGCTGCTTTGCCAGGAACGCTGCGCGCATGCGTAGTTCTTTTTCAGCGTTTGGAGAGTGTGGCCCCTGTTAGGGGAAATGGGTAGATAAAAAAGCGACGCCGGTCTTTTTTTAGCCTCTTATTATGCTGTGTCGCACTGAGCAGCCCCTGTTATCTGCTACATTTGGGAGCCAACGGCGCTGCGGGGACTGAGTGCAGCTAGCATGAGGCCCTTCAACAATCGTCCTTCTCAGTGGGTGACGCAGCGTGAAAAGGTGCCTCTAACTAAAACGATCGGGGTCGCTTCTTGATCAAGCCTTTCCGTAAATGTAGGCCACACTCTCAAACGCTCCAGAAGTGCGCATGCGTGCCCTTTACTGACTTTGCAGCCAGATGGTGCGGCATGCTTCAGAGTCTGTGCGCTCCGTTGTTCGTATTTCTTTGAATCCCCCCTGTACTATTATGAGCAATATGAAAGGGAACACAGGAACGCGTGGCAAACAGACTCGCAGCGATACGTGGATGGCGCGATGAAAATCAAAGGGGGAAAGGAGGGCGCTCTTCCGCTAACTGTTGGCACTCCCACTGCTCCCACCACGCTGGCATTTCTATGCAAAGCAGCAGCTTACGTCATTTCGCCGAAAAAATGGTATCGTCGGACAGCCGATAAAGACGCACGGCGGGAATGGGAACAGTTGTTAGAACAGAATCCCCCTTTCGACTTTGTTTCCGACGGCGGCCGCTGCGTATCACGCATAGCTGGGTCTGAGGGTGTTTTCTATACGTTCCTGTGTTCCCTTTCATATTGTTCATAATAGTACACAGTAAAGTTAGCCGACCACAACAATCGCGCTGGTCATTTCGAACTTGGTTCAGTGCAGAAACCGTTCGGCAATACAATTAGGCACTGGTGACATCAAAGGATGGTTGGCGTATGTTTGGCGTGAACGGTTCAGTTAGCGGGCGCATGCTACTCCGCATTCGGCTTCATTGTAGATTATCATTTAAAAACAAACTGTAAATGTACGGCTTTCCCTCGTCACTAGTACTTCGTTCTGTTAATACGAATAAAGAAGGTTTCGGAATATTTTCACAGCTTCGCTGCATGCTTCCTGTGCTCGACTGAGGACACATACGTGAGCGAACAATTTGCACCGAGGCCTGACTATCACGGTCACACAGAGATTACACAGAAACACTTTGGAAAAAAAAGAAACGCGCACGGAACACTTGTTGAAGGTCCTACGGTGGACAGACAGAATTACGATATTGAATTACGTCTAATCGGTGTATGGCAGCTGTAAAAATAATCAAGTTGGGATCGGAATGGCCAGAATAAACCATTTCTTTACGTGAACAAATGCTTCCCGACAGGGCGATGTGCCGACATTCGTGTCAAAATCGTTTAAAATATTATGCCAGCATTGCTTGTGCCTTACAACTCCAGAAACGAAATTTTCGCCTTCAAGCATGTAAGCGAAAGCTTGGCAATATTTTGCCCCGTTCGCCAGTTAGCGCAGCTCGACCATATTCGTTTGTTATCTTTTTTGCTCGGCGTTGCTTTCTGGAGGCTTAGTCTTCGGTGAACCGAATTTCTATCGCCCCGTCCTACGTCGCCAGTTACCACGCCACCGTACATTGCTCAGATATTGTTTATACCGTCATGCGAATGGGATGGGCTACGTGGCTATAACACTAATTTCAGGGAAATACCTAACGCAAAATGGTGCCGTTAAACGCCAGAAGTTGAAACAGCAACGACGTAATGATCCTGGGAGGTTGAAAACACAGCGCTCGCTTCCAGCCGAAATGTAAGAGGCGCTGTAAAACTTCCAATAAGATCGGGTGCCTATTCAAGAAGAAAGCAGTAAGAAAAATTAACTTACCCGTCTTGTTGTCTTCCGCGCCCAGCGCCGGCCATCTTGGTCACTATTCAAAGCAAGCGCACACTCCAACGCTATCTACTTCGGCAGGAAATGGGCTTGCCGGCGGGCCGTGCGGAAAGCAACGATAGGGGGAGCTTTTTACTTCTCTTTTATGTCTCTGGAAACCTTCGCGGCACCGTATGCGCCAGCAGTCGCGATTCACACACGCCGGGTGATTTCTTTCCAAACCCTATCCAAAGTCGACTGACCGAGCAGTTCGCGATATCGGTTCGGTTAAAGATGTGCCCCCATTATCTCGTGTTTTTCAAATGTAGCTCTCCTTTCAAGCCATTTGTTGTGTGATGCGCTTGGCGGATTTTTGAATACGTGACTGGGAATATAAAAGAGAGTTAACAAGTGCAGGTATAATAGGCAAGGACATTTTCACAATGAAAATGCACGATAGTTTGAACTCGTGGAATACCGGAAAGTATAGTGTGTCAGAGACACTCAGAGTGCAACCGATATCAGCAGTGTTATCAGTTTCACTTCATGTTGAAACTACGAAGCACAGCGCTGGCGTGATGCGGTATTTGAAGCGAGAAAGACACAGATACGGATGTCACTTGTAAACGAGGAACTAGTTGCATTTACAGGATTCGTATGAGCGATCCCCCGAAGCAGTCTACACGAAAGATAGCAACGCACTGTCGTGCGGTGTACGCGAGGCGACGTTGACTGGGAGCAAAAGATAACTATTCGTGGTCTTCATCAAACCCTTCATTAAAGAAGTTATGACAAAGTTAGACGGATTAGACTTGCGAACTTTTTGAGTGTGGCGAGATTTGGAATGAAGTGGGGAAGTGATCCGAATCATACTGCGCAGCACGAGGCAAAAAATGGCAGTCTAGAGAATTTTTTTATCAATTTCATTTATCAATTTCATTCATTTATCAATTTATCAAAAACGCAGTAAATTATATAAACTGTGCTTCAATTGGTATTCCCAGTGGATAGGTGGGCACACGGATGTAATCACGTAGAAAATGGTAGACGTAGATTTTGTAGCGCAAGCTACACAGGCCGAGGTTGAGCGGCTCCGCGTGTGCCGTGAAGGGCCGTTATGCGCAAGCGCGAGAAGCATTGGATTGGTTTGGATCGGATCGAATTCGGCTTGTATTGGATTGGATTGAATTCGAGTTGATTTGATTTGGATTGGATTGGATTATATTGGAATGTGTTGGATTGAAATACAATCCAATTGGAGTACGGGTGTGTAGAGAATTGGGTTTGCACATTCGCCGGTCTGCGCATTCCAGAGGAGTGACGTCAGTGGCCGCGGAAGACGCACTGGCGCCGGCGCGTGCCTTGCTCTGCGCCTCCGTTGCGCAGTTGTCAAGTGTGACGCTGCGCCAAACCGCTTGATGGCCGTTTCGCGTGGGTCCTGGAGAGCCTCGCTGTGCGTGCTCGAGGAGCAGTGACTGGACTGGACTGGACCGGACCTGGACTGGATTGAATTGGATTTGATTAGATTGGAAATCGTTTTAGCAGAAGTAAGCATGATAATCAGCTAATCCTAGACAATCAGAAAATGTAAGAATAACCAGCTGAACCTTAGCTCACGCTACGTATATCCTGGCATATCCGAGCTAACCCACTGCTATTTTTTCCCCCGCGCTTTGAACGAAACGTAAAAAAAAAATTGAAGAAGCTTTCACTGACGCGGATGACTTGAATGGCGAAGCCGTTGTACTCGTAGGTGATCATTGCGGGAAACATGGCTAAGTTGCCGTATCATAGTTTCTTTGTATAGTTGCGGTGCTAGGAATCGTCGTCAAATGCATTGAAGAGGTCGTCGTCTTTTTCGCGGCGAGTGGTGGAAGCCAAATCATTCTCGGCATTGTAGATTTCCACCAGCTGAACTGGCGAAGCTTGCGCAAAGTCGCGCAAGGCTTGAACCATAACGAAGCTCCAGGATTTCTCTATGCGTGAGTACTAAGGACACATCACCATGCATTTGTGGAAGTTTGAAATTGTTTATGTACATGTTCGTCGTGGTTTGCGCGGTGCTAGTAGTAGTCAACGTCATATGCATCGATATCGTCGTTTTCTTTATTCCAAGTATTACATGCGCGGTAGCGCTTGACGGCAGCGTTGGAGTATTTGTTTTTTTTTTTTGCTATTAAACAGTACTTTTAATGCTGACACTTTTCCACCTGTTGTTCCACCCTGGGAGCGACCCGCCCTGGGCCACCTCAGGCGCCGACCCATTTATCGCCGTAACCGCGCCGTACGGGGACAATATGTCCGCACTCTCGCCAACGACAAAGATCCCGATGAAATAGACATTTTTACCGACGCATCCATGAACGGAACAACAGCAGCGGTGGCCTGGAACTGCCCTGACATCCCCCAGCTTAATGGCTCTCGCAATATAACAAACACATACGGTCTCACTAATGAAGCCGAACTTTTCGGAATCCTCGGCGCCATTCAGGCCATACAAAGTGCGACCTCATTTATCACCACCAACAAGTTCCGTGTCATCACTGACTCTCATGTCGCTCTACGGGAACTGAACAGGTCCTTCTCGCCCAATTCTACGGCCACCAACATTCTTTACAAAATTCGCGCCCTCACTCACGAAGGGTTCAAGATACGCGTGGTCTGGACTCCTCCTCACACATATGAAGCGGACGGAAACCATTCGGCGCATAATGCTGCCCGGGAGTGTTTACGCAATCCTCCCATGGTTGCCGTGTCCATCCAAGAAAGACCTGAGCCCCAACAGGCATGCGAAATGGACTGGCAGCAAAAATACCGTCGAATTAAGAACCTCAGCCGGCAACGGCTTGCCGACACCTCACCACCTGGTTTTCTTGCTCCTCTGCAGTCCCTGCCAAGAACAGGAGAAATTTTCGCTAATAAAGTCTACGCTGACTCGGCCTACAGTCCGGACGTCATCTCCAAATGGACAACGCATAGGCACCTTGCTAGTCCTCGGTGCCCCTACTGTGGCAGGAACAATACACCGAACCTTTTCCACCTCATCTGGGCTTGTTCAGCTTACTCGACTGACCGGGACCAGTTCCTCACAACGCAAGTGCGCCCAGACGACTTCTGAAGAACATGTCCAACACGTCAGAAACAACCCCCAAATTTTACAGAAAATTACAGAATTCGGTCTCAAAACAGGTCTCTATAAAGTAGTATGATGGTGGATCGTCCACCCACTCTCTAAATGTACCCTCAAACACACCCTTTGTGGCTCCTGAACGGCTCCTTTTGGATACCCCAATCATGGTCGTATTGGAGTGTCCTCGTCACAACTTCACCTGTGCATATCGTGCTAAGTGAACGCTCACAGTGCAGTGCAGACTTTATGTGAACAATCTTACCCTCCCCTTTTCCCCGTGTCCCACAACAGGGCCTATTGGCCTCCTCCTGTAATAAATTCATCAATTCCATTCCATTTGCTAAAGAAAAAAAGAAAAGGAAGAGGAAGGGGCAGCGCGCTACATAAGAGTTGGAAGAAGAATAGAAGGAAGCATTCCCTTACATCAGCGGTAGCTCATTGCTTGTGGGCACAAGTTCTCGTTGTAAATAGACTAATCATCTCTCACTCGTAAGAATTATATACGGGTCATTTGTTGCAGAAGCTCCGGTCCTTGCAACTGAGTGACGCGCATTTAATTTGAAATTCAATGCAGTAGCAAAGTATTTTGAATCGTCGAACCCCGAAACATGCAAGGCTCTGAGCATTGGTGCGCACGATTTGTTCTACACGATCCCTAACGAATAAATAATGAAATCGTAACACTGTATATCACTGAAGACAATGACGAAGTAAGTTTCATTCGAAAGTACGGCGTGTCAGTCAACAGTTTTATGGAAATCTTAGAATTCTATCTGAAATCAACATGTGTCGAATGGCAAAATGAATTTTTTGTCCAAAAACGAAGGCTAAGGCGGCTCCTATGCTTAGTAATATATTTCTAGGCACTGCTGACAAAAATATCGAAAGAAACGTCTACGTCTTGGCAAAAATATTTTTGGTTATGTAGATGATTTTCTAGTAACTGTTGACAATGGGGCACTGAATGTAGAAGACCTTTTAAATCTGTTCGATGAGTGTGGCCTCGGATAGCAGTTCACATTTAGGCTGAAAAATTGAAGAAACTGCAGTTTTCGGATTTACAGTTACTTTAAATAAAGGTCACGTATGCTGGTGTTACCGTTCAAGATCCAAAAACCCGTCCTAAACTTCAAATCGGTTCATTCCATGGAAATAAAAAATGGGATCGTTTTTTCTTCACTACGGTCAGCAGTTTCTGATGGGACCATCAGTTGAAGGACAGCTTCTCGAATCAGATAAGTAGAATGTGGACGGCAGGCTACCCTGTGAATGTTATCATCATGGTTGTGCAAAAGCTAGTTAAATGGATGCAAGGCAAAGATGCGGCATGTTCCGCGACGCAGCCGCCAATGCAAAGAAAAAAAACCCGTTGTTCTACCGTATAAGCACCGACTCTCTCATAACTTAAAAAAAAAAAAAAAACATGGCGAAGAGGTATACACTCTGTCGGCGTGGAGTTCTCGGCCCCAAATAAATAGGGAAAACTGTGCAGTGCGTTCCGCCAAATATTACCTTACCGGAATACAAGGACAATAATTGTGTGCCCGATAAATCATTCCGAGCCGTGTGTAAAATGTTGAACGCGTGTCGTATGTGTTTCCACTTCGGTGTGGACATGTATAGGTGGGACAAACCGGGCGGTACCTTAACACCAGGTTGTCGTAGCACCAGCGTTCATTAAAAGGGAATCTGCATAGACATCTGGAAAAACACTGCAGCTCACATTGCTGTGTACCGGTTTTTGTAGGAACCACTCTGTTGTCGAAACACAGATAAAATAACAAGAGAAATAATCAAGGCCTTTCAAATAAGACGATCTGCTGACCGATGTATCAGTATGCCCTCAGTAATGCTGCATGGCCGTGAATACGCCTTATCTGAGTGACAGCCTTCCATGGCCACGTAGAGCAATAGATTACACTTGTCTAGATGGATGAGTGATTGTGTTTTTGCTTCTGTATATTCGTTGCAATAGTTTACCGGTACGTGGGAGACCGATATATGCATATTACCACTGTTTTCTTAAAAATGAACTAGTCGTGAGTGCAGCGCTGTCCTGTGTACTTTGAGTTTGAGTTTTAGTTTGAGTGTTATTTATTTAAACCAAAACAGATACACATAACATGTACACAGGGGACCCAACAATGTTGTCAAAGGGTTCCAACCAAATAATAATACACTTTTATAACAAGTTGGAACTGGCAATTGCAGCAACAAAAAAGGATAAAATGAAGAACAAAAATCGTAAACAAAAAACACAGACAAAAAGGAACTTCTCGTTCCTTTTTGTTCTGTGTTTTCTCCGCGCTGACTTTCAATCATTAACATCCACCAACTCGCCCAATCACAGTCTCTTGTCGCTAGGACATCGCTGCTAGCTAGGGAACCACTCAGCTCAGGTGCGGCCACCGGTCACAGCAAAACTGGCGATAATGCAGCCATTGTAGCTCTCGCTACAACTAGCTCGTAACATATGTTTGATAGTGCGGGATATAGGTGCTAATGATGGAAAACGGAAGCACACCTACAGCAAAAAACGGAGACAGCGCAGAAACGAGGCCAGCGAAAAACTACGCTACATCATACAAAACACGCTTGTAAGACGAAACAAAAAAAGGCATGCGCATGAGCGATTCGAAGATTTATTTGCGTTGTGCGAAAAGCACATAGCAGCGAACAAAAATAGCCCGGGTTATGATAGCGTTTGCAAGAGTATGAGAAAGTCGATCCTGTTCAGAACGACAGGGAAGCGCTCGGCAAAGGTGCAACCGCATCCAAACGCGATTCCATGACCGTTCGCTCCTCCACCTGTGTTCAGGGGGAGAGCAGACGAGACCTGGACGGACTGGCTACATTTATACCAGCGCTACGGGAGGTCCTTGGCTTGGACCGACGAACAAAAAGCGGACAACTTGGTGTTCGCCTTAGAGGACGTCGCCCGCGAATGGTACGTCACCGCCCTCCGGGTGAAAATGGGCGAGACCTGGAACGTCTGGTGGAAGGCGCTCCAGAACACGTTCGCGGGTGACCACGCGCAGGACTGGATGCACATCAGGCTACAGGAGAGGCATCAGAAATCCGGAAAGACACCGCACCAGTACGCCTCCGGCATGCTCCAGCTCTGCGCACGGGTCAACGCGAGTAAGCCAGACGGGGAAAAACTCCGCTACCTGGTGCGGGGTTTGCGCCCTGTAATTATGGAGAGGGTGGCCCTCTCAAACCCGCGTGCCACCCAGGAGTTCCTGCAACGCATAGAGCGTCTCCCACACATCGGGGCCAAGGCAGGGCATGGTCTCACGGCGAAGCCAACACATCTGCTGCCGGGCGTCTACGCGGGGAATCCGGACGCGATGCTTGGTCGTGACCTGGGAGCGGCAGCCGGGACTGCTGGGGCGGTGAGCAATCTTGACCGAGGTACCGTACGCACCGGGCCGTCAAGAGGTCCCCGACAGAAACACGGCGGCAATTCTCGGTGCCATACCGGAGACTCTGCGGGCGTTGGCGGCTTCTGTATATCGACTTGGCCAGTGGGACTGTCGAACATTTGCGCCATAAGGTCCGGGAACCACCGGGGGGCAAGTTATCTGCCATCGGTGCCGTCAGGCTGAGCACGGAATGCACCAGTGCCCGGAACCTGCAACATATGAGGCTCCTATTTCAGGCCATCCGGGAAACCGGTAGGCCTTGGCTCAACCCGCCGCACCAAAATTGGTCTCTATGCCACTTTCAACCAGAACGTGCAGCTCATCAGCCTCCGAGCCGGTATAGATGGACAAAATGTGCAAGCGATAATAGAAACGGTCGCGATGATGAACGTGATATCGGAAAACCTGACTACCAAACTGGGCAGGACCGTGCGGCCGTCTTACGGGCGGGTGCGCGCTGTGAATGGTAATGTGGTGACTTCGTGCAGGGAAGTGGACCTGAGTGTTTAGGCGGGCCGAAAGTGAGTACGCGTACGGTTTTCCTAGTGCTGCCTGGGTTTCCGTACTAAGGTTTGAGGCACCCTTCTGCAAGGCAACGAAAAGGGTGCCGGAGGTTCCAGAAAAGAAGATAACACTACAAGGAACCCAGCTACCTTTGCACGATAAGAAGAGAACTCAGCGAACTCCCCTGACACGGTAACAGTAGAATGCCTCGAAGAACTGAATTTACCTCATAGAACTGTGGTCCTCATCGCTGTCTGGATAGCCGCCTCGGGCACGTATTTAGTCGAGCCACTTGACCAACCAAGAGAGGCGTCATGCCTAGTGTGGCCCGCACCTTTACAGTTGTAAAACACCAGTGGGGCTACATACGAGTTGTCAACACGGAGAGCACACCATTGCTAGTACCCAAAGAACACCACAATTGGAAGAGCAACTACAATGGTGAAAACAGCCTTGAGCATGGCTTTACCAAGTGTAGTTGGGGATGTGGCGCAGGACGTGAAACTGGGTGATCAGTTGGCTTTCAGAAAGAAGACACAATTTCAGAGTCTATTGAATGAGTACGGGCATATCTTCGCCAAATCTGCCGCATCGGGCGAACGACCGTCGCTGAACATGCAATCAACACCGAAGCGCCACGGCCTGTCTAGCATAACCCGCACCACAGATCTCTACGAACACAAAGTTGTCGAAGCGCAGATTACGAAGCAGCGCTAACCTGTGCCTCCATAACCATATTGTCAATGTGTTTCGTGTTATTTTTCTGTGTTGTTTTTTATACGTATCCAGTTAACCATTGCGTCCTTGTGAATGTAAATTGTATTCTCACTTCTGCCTAAGGCCTGACACTCAGGCTGGCAGGATTAAATAAATAAATAAAAATAAATAAATAAATAAAAATAAATAAATAAATAAATAAATAAATAAATAAATAAATAACTAATAAATAAATAAATAAATAAATAAATAAATAATAAATAAATAAATAATAATAAATAAAATAAAATAAATAAATAATATAAATATAAATAAATTAATAAATAATAAATAATACATAAATAAAAAATAAATACAGTTATCGGTTACTCAGAAAGCACGTAAGCGTAGATCTTTTTCTCAAAGGCCGAAAAGGGGGCAAGAATTTATTCACGGCGGTGGACAGTAAGCTTGAACACAATGCAATCATGGAACAGAAATCCTGCTTCCAAATTCTCTAAATCAGTAAGCGAGATGACTCGTGAGAAGCCGAACATCGGGTTAAGAGCTCCTCGCTTTGGTTTTTCAACCAATCGCCGTCAGCATCACCTGAGCCGAACTCCAGAAGTTTACTTTTGTCTTCGTCCAAATGGTTGAGCAGCAGCAGTGAAATCTGGAAAAAAAAAGAAGTGACACCGGCTAATTGGTGATTGCGGTGGTGACATACCCGCAGCGGTGGCTCAGTGGCTAAGGCGTTGCGCTACTGAGCACGAGGTCGCGGGTTCAATTCCCGGCCGCGGCGGCCGCTTTTCTGATGGAGGCGAAAAGCAAAAACGTCCGTGTGTACGAGATTTCGGCGCACGATAAAGAGCCCCAGGTGGTCAAAATTAATCCGGAGCCCTCCACTACGCCGCGCCTAATCGCCTGCGTTGCGTCGGCGCGTTAAACCCCCACAATCAATCAATCAGCGGTGGTGACATAACAGCGATCCGTTACACATTTGAGTGGAAGTGTATGGCAGGAGCGAGCAGAAACAGTGGAACGAGGGTAATGAAAGTGTAAAAAATGAAAAAGAGAAAAGATAAAAAAGAAACAGAACTGCGCGTGTCTGTTGGCATGAGGGAAGCGACTGTGAGCATGCTCAGCGCCCATGTGCGTTGCCTAGCAATGTAGGTCGACGTGCCCTACTCTATTTTGTCAGCCGGCTCTGGCATTCCTTCACCGGGAGACTTCAGAATCGCGACTTTTCGGAAAACAACGGATCTAGTGTTTTCATACTGGTAGGGTCACCAAAACACCTTTTTTGATAAAGAAAAAGGGGCGACCAGACATCGCTAGTGTTTGATTTTGTAGCCACGAAACGCTATCTAACGTTGAGGTCGCGACATAGACGAGTGCATAGTGTGTGTGTGCGGGGAGGGGGGGGGGGGTATCTGTCGGCAACAGCGAACATTCTCAATTTCGCTTAGGGGCGACCAGGACACTCTTGCCACCAGATGCAGTATCGGAGATAGAACACGTATACGCTTGGCGGCGTACTTTGGAGAGGCATTTCTTGAACCAACCGCCACCTCCGAAAGTTTTATAAAACTGGGTAGATACAATAAGTACTAAGGTATACTAACAAGCTTAACCTGCGTGTCCGTATTAGTATTCAAGAAGGCAATTTTAGATATTTTCGTAAACACTCATGGGCATTCTTCAGCACGCTAAACAGTCCTTTAAAAATGCATTTGAGCTGGTGAGGTAGCTTTGTTTCGGAACCTTACGTAGGGTGATTTGATTGATTATATATTGATTGATTGATTGTATGGTTTAACGCGCCGACGCAACGCAGGCGATGAGGCGCGCCGTAGTGGAGGGCTCCGGATTAATTTTGACCACCTGGGGATCTTTATCGTGCGCCGAAATCTCGTACACACGGGCGTTTTTGCTTTTCGCCTCCATCAGAAAAGCGGCCGCCGCAGCCGGGAATAGAACCCACGACCTCGTGCTCAGCAGCGCAACGCCTTTGCCACTGAGCCACCGCGGCGGGTGATTGATTATAGGGTTTAACTTGCCGACACAATGCAGGCGATGAGGAGCGCCATAGTGGAGGGTTCAGGAATAAATTTGATCACCTGGGCTTACGTCGGGTGCATGGTTTTCTGTCTGTTTTTATATACAGTGTGATCAAAATTAGGTCGACAGGTTTTTTTTAAAATTAGATGCTCAGGTTTACGTGATTACCACCTCTACAGTGAGGTTTTGCACCCAAGGAGACACAAAATTAGGTAGTAATTAATGATGTCGGTGGCCTAATTAACTAAAAGTGATTAATTGAAATTTTAGTGGCTGCAGTAAGCAGGCATATTTGTCTTGAAAAGTTGGACGCAGGCGTGTTTCCGCGCAGTTTCATTTGGCAGAATTCTTCTAGCGCATCCGTACTCCGAGATATCGAACTGCGAAGTTTAATTGCCGTTCGCATGATTACGCATGCTAGATAGTGAGGACCGGCGCAAAGCTCCTCCCTCTTGTTCTGTGTTTCGATAGTCGTTCTGCCTACAGCAGATTGCGATAACGCCAGCCAAGACTGAAAGGGCGCCACTTACCACTCGTTCCTATGCCTCCACCCCGTTGTCAAGCTGAACACCCTACAAAGCGGGCACGTCACAAATGGGAGGAGCTTTTCGCCGGTCTCCTCCAACTGGATTCTCTAGTGTGGCTATGATTAAAAAAGGTGGGGAAAATTTCTGTGCTTCAAGCCAGTTATGTCTTCTGGCTGATTAGTATGCTAACCAAAAGAAAAAAATCTGGTCAATAAAAGAAGCAACATCATCGAGCAGTTTTTGACACAGTGAAGTGCAGATTCAGCACCGCAACACACCAGGATAGCACCCTGGAAGAGCATAGCGGATAGAGAAGTAATGTTCCCCTTTCCGACATTCTCAACTCCAAATTCTAAATTACCGGCCTGTGCCTATTTTCTCTCGCCCTTACATTCCTGTTTGGTGGAATATGCGTATATTTTCAACATTTCCAAACATATGCAGGGCAGGTTCTGCTTATAAACACTGATGGATATCTTTGATGCGGTTAAAATGTGTGTGCTACACACTTCACTTAATGATTGTCTCCCCAGATATCTTGTTGCTATACGGGTGCATAAATGACATAAAACCAATTGTATGTATGTATGTATGTTTGTGGTTTATTGGCGCAAGGGTTTCTAAGACCAAAGAGCGCCAGAACTATGTTATGTGGTCTTTCAATAGTCATGTTTGTGCTTAAAATATGTATGAAATGAGTATGATACATCTTAAAATACTGTATATATGGGTGTAGAGGGCCCGTCCACTAAAGCATGAAGATGTTCATAATGGTGGCTGAAATGGATTATGGGTGCAACGTGATGCACCTCGAGCCAAAGAGCATGCGACGAGAGTGGGCCTCCCGTGCGGACAAAGGGAGCATGAGGGCCTCAC
This sequence comes from Haemaphysalis longicornis, assembly GCA_013339765.2. Taxonomy (NCBI): domain Eukaryota; kingdom Metazoa; phylum Arthropoda; class Arachnida; order Ixodida; family Ixodidae; genus Haemaphysalis; species Haemaphysalis longicornis. The sequence continues at coordinate 103,632,367 of CM023455.1, read as the reverse complement.
TCACTGCTCGTAGGCTCTGAGGTCACGCACTGTACGAGATGAGTTTTAAAAACTTGATGTCTGCAAGATAACTTAAAAGACTTTTGTTTGTAAACATAGGTTCATCTCCTAAAAACAGTGAAGGATGTAGTGGAATGTTGTAGGTATATATTTTCGGGAAATGCCGTTTTCTGGCTTCATTGCAGAATGTGCACTCAATTAATACATGGAGGACGGTGAGCCGTTCCCCACACTTGTTACAAACAGGTGGGAGTGTTCCATTCAAAAGATATGCGTGTGTAGCGTAAGTGTGGCCTATTCGCAGTCTGCAAATGGATACTTCAATGAATCTGTTTTGTTTTTCTGTTGTGTATCTTCCTAGGTTTGGTTTTACTGAGTGGAGCTTGTTGTCTGTGTGTGTGTCCCACATGTGCTGCCAGCATTTACGGATTCCCCTCCGGATTACTGGTTTCAGATCGAGGTGAGGGACCTGCGCTACATCAACACCACTACGTAGGGCCGCCAAAGTGGCGTTCTGGTCAGCAATTTCATTGCCCAGAATGCCACTGTGTCCAGGGATCCAGCAAACAAGTATTTTTAGCTTTGACTTATAGGCAGTTATAAGAGCTTTAAAAAGGCGGTTTAGAATAACGTTTTTTGTGGGCTTAAAGGAATCCAATGCAGTTACTACGCTTAGGGAGTCTGTGTAGATGACTGATTGTTGTATTTTGTTCTGTGTAATGTGTTCCACTGTGATTAGAATACCATAGGCTTCTGCTGTAAAGATGCTACAATTTCTGTTCAATGTCCTTGTGCTGGCAAAGTCCGGGCCATGTGCAGCACAGGACACAGAAGAAGAAGACTTGGAAGCATCTGTGTAAAAAGAGGCGCATGGATATCTGTGTTGTAAACTTAAGAAATGCTGTAAAATCAATTCGCGGGGTGCACGACGCTTGTCAATTTGTTTAAAGGATGTGTCACAATGAATAGTTGACATGTCCCAAGGTGGGACTATATCGGCGATACAGGTTTTTATGCCATCATCTAAAGACACCCCTATCTCCTCTGCAAGGCCTTTGACACGCAAGGCTACAGGGGCAGGGATCGACGGGCGCGCTAAATACAAATGGGCGGATGAGATGTCATTCACAATAGAATTGCATGGGTGATTCGTCATAGACATTGTCCTAATAGCATAGAGGAGTGCTGTATAAGCACGCTGGTGCTCTAGGCACCAGTGGTCGCATTCTACATAAAGACTCTGGATTGGACTTGTCCTGAAGGCTCCAGAGGCAAGGCGAAGGCCCAAATGTAGTACTGGGTCTAACATTTTTAAGGCAGTTTTAGACGCGGACCCGTATGTTACACTTCCATAGTCTATACGTGACCTAACTAAACTCACAAAGAGACGTAGAAGGCAGTCTTTATCAGCACCATAAGACTGATGTGACAACACTTTTAAAATGTTAATGGTTTTTAGGCATTTTTGTTTGAGTTTCTTTAAGTGCTGTACGTACGTTAGTTTTCCGTCAAGTACAACACCTAAAAACTTGTGTTCTTTCTTGACAGCAATCCGTTCTCCGTTCAGTGTGACATCGGGTTCTCGACGAATTCCACGCTGTCTTGTGAATAACACACATGTACTTTTGTGAGGATTCAATTTAAAACCATTTTCTTCCGTCCATTTTGCAAGCCTGTTCACACCTAACTGTATCTGCCTTTCACATATGGACTGATTGCATGACCTAAAGCTTATTTGGACGTCGTCAACATACATTGAGTAGGAGATTGAGGGTGGCAACGATTTCCCAAGTGAATTCATTTTAATTATAAACAGAGTACAGCTTAATACTCCACCCTGGGGAACCCCATTTTCTTGTATGTATGTTCTTGATACCACTGTCCCTACTCTTACCCTAAATGTCCGCTCCGACAAATAACTTTCAATAGTGTTTAGCATATGTCCAGACACACCGAATGCCTTGAGATCAAGCAGTATGCCGTAACGCCAAGTTGTATCGTATGCTTTTTCTAAGTCAAAGAAAACAGAAAGACAGTGCTGTTTGTGGATAAAAGCATCTTTGACATACGACTCAAAGGCAACTAGCTGGTCAGTTGTGCTTCGACCTGATCGGAAACCAGCCTGACAACTGTCCAGGATGCCGTTATATTCAAGAAAATGGATTAGCCTCTTATTTACCATTTTTTCAAAAACCTTTCCTAAGCAACTTGTCAGAGCTATTGGTCGGTAACTGGCAGGTAGTGAGGCATCTTTCCCCTGTTTTAATACGGCAACTACAACTGCTTCTCTCCAAGCTCTCGGAAAGTATCCCGCCGCCCATATTTTGTTGAACAAGTGCAAGAGTGTTCGGAGAGTTTCTGGGTGCAGATGTTGTATCATTGTGTATGATATACTATCTGCCCCAGGCGCTGAAGCCTTACATGTTCCCAAGGCGACCAAAAGCTCTGTTATGGAAAATTCCGTGTTGTATGGTTCGTCAGATCTTTTGTTATCACGAATCGGTTTCTTCTCCATAGATGTTTTGTGTCGTAAGAAAGCATTCGTGTAATGAGCAGAACTCGATACATATGAAAAGTATTTCGCAAGTGTGTTTGCCTGGTCCTCTAGGGTATCGCCTGTACTGTTGACCAAAGGTAGGGTGTGTGTTTTCCGTCCATTAAACTTTTTAATTCTGTTCCATACTTTGCCTGCATCTGTGTACGAGTTGATAGAAGTCACGAAAGAGCGCCAGCTATCTCTTTTTGCTTGCTGGCGAATGCGTCTTCCTTGTGCTTTTGCACGTTTGAAGGAAATCAAGTTTTGCGTAGTGGGGTACCTGCGAAGGACACCCCACGCCTTATTTTGAGCCTGCCGTGCAAGCCTACACTCTTCATTCCACCACGGCCTCCTAGTGTTAGGTGTGGCACCAGATGTTTGCGGAATTGAGCCCTCGGCAGCATGAAGAATGTGTGCAGTCACCAGTTCACAGGCTTCGTCAATGCCCAAATAGCTTAAGGACGTGTATGAAAGCTGAGATAATTGTTTAAATTTTAACCAATCAGCACCAGATTCCTTAAACTTTTTATGGCAGATGGAACTGTTACGGGCTTTATCAATGCCTTTCAAGATGACAGGGAAGTGGTCGCTCCCATAGGGGTTGTCGTCCACTTCCCATTCAACAGCCGGAAAGAGGACAGAAGAGCCGATCGCCAAGTCTATGTGTGAGTATGTATTGTGTGTAGTGTTGTAGTATGTCGGCTCTTTTTTGTTAAAGAGACAAGCTCCGGATGAGAAGAGGAATTTTTCTATCAAGCGGCCCCGGGAATCTGTGCGTTCAGATCCCCATAGTGGGCTGTGTGCATTCAGGTCACCTACGAGTAGGAACGGTTCCGGCAGCTCATCTATGAGAGACTCAAATTCAGAGCTAGATAAACGATATTCAGGGGGAATGTATAGTGAGCAAATTGTTGTTAATCTGTTGAAAATAATTGCCCGGATTGCAACCGCTTCTAGGGCGGTACGCAATTGAAGAGATTGGCAAGGGATAGATTTTTGCGTAACTATAGCTACGCCACCAGAGCAGTGCGTGCAGCTATCTCTGTCTCTCCTAAATACTGAGTATTGGTTCAGGAAATTGGTGTGCTTAGGTTTCAAGTGTGTCTCCTGTAAACATAGGATGGCTGATTGCGTTTTGTGTAGGATTTCATATATATCATCTAGGTTTTTAATAAGGCCCCGGCAGTTCCACTGTGTAATTATTTGTGCTACCATAAATGTTTAGGGAGGAGATTTTACCTGGTGTAGATGAGGACTCGGGCTGGATGTATACTATCTATCAGTTCTGACTTGGGCCTGTGACACGGGTGGCTGGTGGCTTTTTGCCTCGCCCCGCCATGGTGCGCTGTTCTCTTTCCGCCTTTGGCACTGGCAGAGACGGTGTTACCTCCATGTCATCATCTGAGTGGTGTGACAGTGACGAGATGGAGTCCTTGCGGGCTCCGCCTCGGGATATGTTCGAAGTGGAGGCAGGAGCCCCTGCCGTCCCCGACTGTTTGTTGGACACAGAAGTGGTCGTGGGACCGACCACATCTACGTCCATGGCCGCCTGCAGTCTGGCAGCCGGAAGAGGAGGATTGACGGCAGAGCCGTCACTCCTCACACTCGCAGCTAACACAACACTTGCGGGCGCCACAGGTGTCGTGTCGGATGGTTGGGCTGCCTTGGGCAGCACCTGGGGGGGCTGGGACGGCACCAAGTCTGCTTCGCAGTACTGGGTGGCCGCCGTGACTAGACGCCGCTCCGCCCCCCGGCGAGCTGCATCGGCATACCTTTGCGAAAACATTGAGTGTTTCTGTCGTGCTTCTTGATAGGTAATGTTCTGGGTGACCTTCATGTTTATGATTTCTTTCTCGGCTTTGAATTTAGCACATGACCGAGAGTATGCAGCGTGGGGTTGTTCACAGTTGGCACATTTCAATACGTTAGAAGCACAGTTCTCTGAAGGGTCATGATGTCCTGCGCACTTGGCACATGTCAGTTTTCCGCGGCAGGTGGTAGTACTGTGCCCATACCGCTGGCACTTGAAGCAGCGGCGTGGGTTGGGTATGTAAGGTCGTACGTTGCAATGAAGGAAGCCTGCAGTGACAGACTCCGGTAGGACACTTCGGTCAAAAGTTAGGATCACATGTTTCGTTTTTACTTCTTTGCCATCGCGTCTGATCATTATTCTTCTTACCGCAGTAACGCCCTGGTCACGCATGCCCTCGAGGAGGTCAGACTCACTTTCATTGAGCAGGTCCATCTCAGATATGACGCCCTGCGAGCTGTTAAGGCTCCGGTGTGGCGTTACAGCTACTTCAAGGCCAAGTAGGTCGGTCTGGTTCAAGAGACTATCAGATTGTTTTTTAGTAGATAGTTCTACAAGCACGTCCCCCGATGTCAGCTTCTTTGCCTTGTAGTTCGCGCCAACTACACTCTCAATGAACTTGGCAATTAAGAAGACCGACTTGCAGGTAACTGGAGATTCCTTGTTCTTAGATTGTATCACTAAGAAGCGAGGAAAGTTGTCCGGGGTGTTAAATTTCATGTTGGGCAGAGGTTTGAAAATTACATCGGTGCGGGCCCTTTTTGGGGCCCGATCATTTGGAAGAGAGGATTTAGAAAGTACCATGCGGCATAGTATAAAGCAGGGAACTGGGGTACTTTCTTCTTTGACGTTACCCTGATGGTCAAAGAGGTCCCGGAGCTCCCAGCCTGATAGACAGACAGGGAGCCCATCGGCCGGAGCTTGACCAGGGCTCCGACGGCCACCGTTCACGGCTTCTAACCCTTCACCTTTCAACTTCTCGCCACGGTAGGTAACAGCTTAAGTATGGGGGGCTCGGGGTACGCGGTGTCGCCACTCACCGTCACCAAGATTACTCAAGGTGCCCCGTGCGGGGATAAAACCAATTGCGCAATGACCAACACTGTCGGCGCCAGTGGTCACCTGCCCACTCGCACAACTCGGAAGGTAGAAAGACCACCCGCCTGTCGCGTCACCTGTGTGCGTGGCTACTTCTCTCAAGAACTGATGCGTAGGTCTAAGGGGCATTCACCTTATTCTTGAAGGGCCAGGCGAGCAAGTCGTCATCTTCCCCGTGGTGTATCCTGAACATCGCATCCAAGTGGGGTGCCGGCACTGTGCAGTTGGACTCATCTTTGAGCAACTGACGTCGCCACTCACGGTAGTCACCTTTGATGCTAATCATCAGTTCAATTTTGTAGCCAGGACTGTTCACAGAAAGCACGCCCGTCGAGAGCGTGGCGTTATTGAATAGAAGGCTTTTTCTCAGGGCCGAGTATGGCTGTAGCTTCCAAATATGCTCGAACACCGGAAGGAGCTGTGGCAAAAAAAAGAATAAACACATTTGTTACGTAAATAAATGTATGTTCTATTTCCCTGCTAATATAAACCGGCTTTATTAAAGATCCTTCTCTCTTTCGCCAAAGATTTGGTTTCAGGTAACTAGCTACTCGGTATTATTCGTTAGCAGCAATGAGTACTGCACGGTGTGATATACAGGGTGTTGCAGCTAACTTTTGCCAGACTTCGAAACTATGCCGATGCACTCTAAAACGATGCGACCAAATGAATGCCGCTCACTTTTGTAGGTTGTGTGTCACGAATTTTTTTATTTTGCCTGATTAGTTAATTATTCCCGATAATTTGGCCATCTTCTGAACCAACGAAGCTGGGGAAAAAATACAAATAGAAAGTTGCGCAGCGAATTGCGAAACGACCGAATAAACAGTTTTGTCTTTCAATCTATTAAGTAGTAGTGTTATTGAGATTACTGTTGATGCCCGCGAAATACACGAAAACAGCACATGACATGCCCGCTGGGCATCGTGATCGCAGTACTCCCAAACATTCCGCGCTCTAACAGCCACAGGCGTGCTGCCGCTGTGGCTGTCAGTGCAGCGACAAGAGAGCAACGTAGGCGTTGCCTGTGCCATTTACGCCAGCAATTTGTCCCCTCACCACAGTTCGTTGTGGCGATAAGCAGGCGGATTAGTTATCGCTTGTGCTGCCAGAAGCAACCGGTGCGTCATCTTCCCTGTCGCTTTTTACACGGCAGCGCGCCCATGACTGTTTGTGGGGGGAACGTTTGCGAGCACTGCAATCACACGACGTGCAAGTGGGCATGTTACGTGGTGCTTTTATGTATTTCGTGGGCATCGTCAGAAAGCTGAAAAACAACTAATACATAGTGTATAGAAAAACAAACTGTTTATTTGGATGCTTTGAAAACCCATGTGCATCTTTGTAATTTTATTTTTCATAGCTTCGTTGGTTCACAAGTTGTTTAATTAATCTTCTATAATTCTATAATTAGGCGAAATGCAAAAATACTGTGACACGCTACTTACAAATGTGAGCAACCTGCATTTGGTCGCATCGTCTTGGAGTGCACCGGCATATTTTTTTAACACTGGCTAAACTGAAACATCCTGAAACATCCATAACTGAAACATCCTGCGCACCATTTTCACCAAGATTAATGTTAAGGCACTAGACCAACGAGGATAGCAATGAACTGTGCCAAAAAAGACTTGTAAAATAATCAAGGTAGGGAATTAAGACGTCTTTGGGCTCTGGTGAATCAAATGGGCCATTCCGATAGCAGATAGAACCACCTAGACAGAGCCAAAATAGTTTTGTTTTATTGACAAGAGCAGAGATTTCACAAGACGCAATGTAGGAAAACGTACCCTGTCCATGCGAAGTTCAACCCTCAGCTTTTGCACACAAGTTTCACTTTCCTGTAACAACAAAAAGCACTTATTGAGTGGAAATGGCATGCTGCTACTCAAAAATGTTATCTGGCACAATAAGGCTTGACTTTAGCCTGGCCAGGTAAACATTTCTTGCAAAACAGTGCGGGAAACTTGGACGAAGTATACGGCAAACACAAACTCTCCCGCTTTCGCCTCTCTAGGGTTCTTTTCTTTGTACCACCGTAAGATAACGTTCGTGTGTTACTGTGTGTTTTCAAAGAAAAAAAAATGGTTCAGATAATTCACAAAGGTGATGCATACAGAAGAGATGCAAGACTACCTGTCAAAATGTTGTTCTGATAGATTAGGAACATGTACCACGGAAGTCTCTTTACATGACAAAATCTTTTTGCTCAACTATCCGCTACTCAAATAGCACGCCAAATGGCTACCGTGTCAGAGCCTGTCGCAGGGGTTTCGTTGTTTAGACCGACGCTGTTTGCCTTGACAGACTGAGCACGCAAGACTATTGCATGCTTCCCAAAAAATGCACCAGGAACATTTTATAGACGACACTTTTCGCGATGAAAACTTACGCAATATGTATTAGTTTATAAATGGGAATCTGCGGATATTTCGGAGTTTTGAGTAATTATTCTTCCAAAGCAGCTACCAATAAAGTAATGGTGAATGGCTTCTAGCTTTCTGGAACTTGGCGGAACCACGCAATAAGCATAAAAAGTATGCACCCCTCCGTCTAACGGTGACAATGTTTGAACGCGAAGCTTTCTCTGGAGAGATTCGTTGTCGGTCGTCTGAGTTTGAAGTTCGACTCGCAGACGGTTCGAAGTTTTACCCGTTCGGCTTTGATTTTGTCCCACACGCAGTTTTGATTCTTTATCGCAGCAGCCTTGACTGTGACCCTTAGCCATTCCATTTCGCATGATGAAATCAACCATGGTCGTCCTTAGACAGAGGTGTGCATAATTTTTCCCTCTAATTTTTCCCGGCCATGCACCCCTCTCCAAGTCCAAACTGCTCCGACAATGTGAGGATGGCGCAATTGAATAGACGTCGGCTTTATAACGCGAGGTATGGAAGTTAGATTCTGACCACGACAATGTTTTTATTTGACTTCACCCATCGTAATCATCGTCGTCAGAACATGATTAGTTTCCTGCAGCGCGTTTTGTTGTGCAAACAAACGCCATGAATGACAAATCAAAAGCTACGCTCTAAATAGAAAGGTTACATGTACAGTGCTAGCTGTGAAGGCAAACCGCCTGGAAGGCCCAAAATATTTGCCGCTGCAAGCCACGAAAGTGATGGGATATAGCGAATTGTTGAATTTTGTGGATCGTGCTAACTATAATGTCGTATGTGCGGCTCGGCCCTGCGCTGCTACAAGTGAACATTTCCTCACAGCCACATTGATTAGGGAGTAGTGACATCAATGAAAATTTATAGCAGACTCAGTAGAAAACTGCGAGTGGCAGCGCCTTTCGGAGTGAGTTCATTTTGACAATGAAAAGTGCAGAACTAAGTAGTCCAATGTGTGTTCTAGAAAGTGATTCTCCGACCCTTAAGCGAAAAGTTAGCTCAGACAGATATCTTTATACTGCTGAGCATGTTTGCAAATACACCGTAAGCTTCGAGGTCACATAGGATGCCATAGCGCCATGCAGTATCGTACGTCTTCTCCAAGTCGAAGAAAATAGACATACAGTGCTGCCTGTGGACAAAAGCATCTTTAATGTACGATTCCAAGGTCACAAGCTGGTCGATAGTAGATATTCCCGAACAGAAACCTCCCTGGCAGCTATCTAGAATACCGTGGTATTCTAAAAAGTACATGAGCCTTCTATTGACCATCTTCTCAAACAGTTTACTCAAACAACTGGTAAGTGCATTGGCCCATAGCTAGAAAGAGAAGAGGCATCTTTCCCTTGTTTTAGCAATGGTACCACAATTGCCTTTTTCCTAGCCGGTGCAAAATGTCCTGCACTCAACATCTGGTTAAACAAATAAAGGAGTGTTTCGAGGGTGTCTGCGTGGAAGTATTGAATAATTGTGTTTGTGATCTGGCCTGCACCTGGCGCTGATGTCTTACAAGTCACCGAGGCAACCTTAAGATCGTAGGTGGAAACTGGACAGTTGTAAGAGTCTTGTGACAATTTCTTGATGTCCTTAATGGATTTGCGTTCGGCAGATGTTTTGTACCTCATAATTATGTCTGTGTAATGTGAAGAGCTTGATATAAGTTTTAAGTCTTTGGCTAGGGTGTTTCTTTGGTTTTCTAATGTGTTACCAGTGGTGCTAACAAGGGGTAAGGTTGTTTTGTGCCCTTTGAATTATCTTATTCGGTTTCACACCTTGCTTGCACCAGTGTAAGGTTTAATCGAACACACAAAAGCTCTAAAGCTGTTGGTTTTGTCTTCTCGCGAATACGCTTTCCAACTGCCTTAGTACGCTCGAAAGCAATAAGATTCTTTGCCGCTGGTTACCTTCTAAGAGTACCCCAGCCTTGTTTTGTGCTTTTCGTCCGTTTTGACACTCTTCATTCCACGAGGGCCTTCTGGGATTTTGAGGAGTACCGGAGGTTTCAGGGATCGAACGCTTGGCAGCCTTGATAATGTGGGCGGTAATAATACTACAAGCTTCATCGATCTGTAAGTGTTTTTGAATGTGTAGAAGAGCTGTGACCTTTGCTTAAAAGGCACCCAGTCTGCACGGTTTTTTTTACTTTTTATAGTATATGGAACTGTTAGAGAGTGTATCTAAGCACTTAACAGTGACAGGGAAGTGGTCATTCCCATAAGGGTTGGAGTTCACGTTCCACTCGAACGAAGGGAAGAGAACGCACGAACCAAATGCTAAATCGATGTGTGAGTAGGTGTTGTGTGTTGTACTGTATTATGTTGGTGTCTTTTGAATAAATATACAGGCACCAGATGGCAGTAAGAATCTTTCAAATAAACATGTCCAGCCATTTTCGTGTTCAGATCCCCAGAGTTCACTGTGGGTAATAAAGTCGCCCAGCAGTAGGAATGGGTCCGGTAGCTGATTAATTAAGGATTCAAATTCTCAACTACAAAGGCGAAAGTGCGGGGGAATATATTGAAGCTATCGTTATTAACCTGTTGGCGATTATTGCACGTACAGCAAGCACTTCAAGGATTGTGGGCAAAGGAACAAATTGACAGGGAATAGAATGTTGCATTACTATCGCTACACCACCAGAGGAGTGAGAAAACTTGTACCTATCTTTCGTAAACACAGAATAGTGCTTCAGAAAGTTTGTTTCTGTTGTAAGTTTGTTTCCTGAAGACATAAAATGGTTGATTGGTGTTTATGAAGACTTTCGTGTATATCCTAAGTTTTTTATTAAGCCCGTGAAGTTCTATTGTGGAATGCATTGTACTACCATAAGTGTTTAAAGAGAGATTGCAGCGTGTATCTATGGATTGCAGATGGGTAGTGTTATCAATGTTATTGAGCCTGCGTGAGGGCGAGTTATGCACGGAGCTGGGTTTTTGCCGCGGCCAATGTTGCCCCACTGCCCGTTTGGCTGAAGAGCTGAACGAGCTGGCCTGGGTGTTACGTCCATTTCCTCATCCGATGGGAAAGGAGTAAATGCAGGATCTCCCTCCTTTTACCGTAGACCCCGGTGAGGGCCAATATGTTTGCCACGCGAGCCAATAGCGTCTGTAGCAGCGCTGTGCACGTGGATGTGGATGCCGGGCTCTCCACTTCGCTGCCTACTGTGCCCACAGGCGACAGCGCAGCAGGAGATGAAGGCAGGCAGTCTCCACCTACGGTGTTCGTTGCAACCTCAGCCGCAGTGGAATGCACAGGCTGTGGTACAACACTTTGGGCAGCCGAAGCCAACCCACTGGAGGGGTGGGGGGACCAGGTCAGCGTTGCTGCACTGGGGCGCCACCGAAATCTGACGCGTCCTCATCCCCGGTGAGCAGCGGCAGCGTAACTTCCTGAGGGAAGCATTGAATTTTTTTCCGAGCTTCTGGGAAAGACAGGTTATAGGTCACTTTGAGGTTTACGATTTCGTTCTAATTTTTGAAGTTTTTGCAAGAACGGGAATGCGAGGGGTTGGGTCGGTCACAGTTAGAACCGTCAAATTGTGTTACATTACACTCATCTGTCTGGTGGTCCTGCTTCGAGCATTTTCAACATGTGCTTTGCCCTCGACAGGTGTTGCTATTGTGCTCGTACCTTTTACATTTGAAGCAACGTCGCGGGTTTTGGGATGTACGTCCTTATCTGGCTGTGGAGAAACCCTGCTTTGACAGATTCGGGGAGCGTACTACAATAAAAGTCAAGACAATATCTCATTCCATTGCGCCTCACTGTCATGCGTCTAACAGCAGTCACTCCTTGCTCACGCAAGCCCCCAAGAATATCTTTCTCAGTTTCATTTATGAGCTCAGTTTGCGAGAGATTGTTTTCAGAGCTATTGAGGGTACAGGGAGGTGTTGCAGTGGTCTGTAAGTCACTTATGCTTGTTTGTTTCAGAAGGTTAGCAGATTGTTCCTTAGTTCTAACCTCGATAATTGTGCCATCATATGCAACTTTCCTTGCGTCATAGTTTTCCCGACTACACTTTCAATGAACTTGGCGATCAGAAACACAGCTTTCGAAGTTATTGGGGTGGCTGTGTCGATAGTCTGCATGACTAGGAAGCGAGGAAAGCTGTCAGGGTTATTGAACACAAGGTTGGGTAGGGGTTTAAAGATTGCTTCAGTGCGGGCCCTTTTCGGGACCCGTTCATTTGAAAGAAGGGGTTTAGATAATACCATGCGGCACAGTATAAATCAGGGGACGGTGGTGCTTTTTCCTTTGACTTTACCCTGATGGTCAAAGAGGTCTCGGAGCTCCCTGCCAGGTAGACAGACAGGGAGCCCATCCGCCGGAGCTTAAACCACGGCTCCGACGGCCACCGTTTGTGGTTTCAACCCTTAACCTTACAACTCATTACCACGGTTGGTTACAGCGTGAGTCAAGGGGGCTCGGGGTCCGCGGTGTCGCCAATATCATCACCAAGAGTACTCAAGGTGCCCTGTGCGGGGTTAATCTGGAGGGAGAGGAACTCGATCTTACGAGACCACTGCGTCCTCTTTCGGGTGCCTGGAAAACGGGTTTTTGCGAGGCCGCTGACTGGGATGCTATTGCGCCCTCCATTGGTGAGTCGGGCAATCGGTTTCTCCTAGGCCACTTGCTTGATGCATGACCTACAACATTCTTATGAAAACGCTCGGCCAACAATGGCTTGCTCATAAATTGTCTACTTCGAACGCCGTCAACTGATTCATGCTATAAAAAAGCGTCACCGAAACCTCCCACAGGTGGTGCGCACTATCCATATGCAGTTCGTAGTGTAAAAGTGCATCGCTGTTGTAGTTCCTAGAATGTAATTGAAGCTTTGGATCTTAAAGCATTTTCCTCAGAACTACGGAGTTCTTGGTTCTTTTTAGGGAGAAAGAAGTTGTCTCTGAAGAAAGTCTTTTTATAGATACCTTGAACATTTGGTACTTTAGTGCATTTTCTAATGGCGCCGAAGCTCAACGGCAATTTGCTCGCCTGCTTCTCAATAAAGTTCTTGAACTTCAAACGAGGAGGCGTGACACTCCTAATTTAATCTATTTGTCACATTTGGTTAGCAACCAAGCAGAAAACGAAAGGAGAGTACTACTAAGTATACCGAAAAGAACAAAATTTCCCCGCATTTCCCCGAGGGGAAGAATGTGAAAGTGCGAATGCACGAGTTGAATTTGCGCGGTTCGGTAATGTTCGCGAAAGAGAGATCACACACACCACACAACAACTGCAAAGAAGAAAGATGCATTTATTCACAGACCCTATTTGTGTTGTCGTTGTACTTGATTGCTAGAGCAGATCTCAGCTTTGAAATTTCGTGTCAGTACTCCTTTAAGCGGGTGCATTAACCCTTCTCACGCCCGATTCCTGGCCAATCCCCCACGTGGGTATGTGCCATGCACAGACACCTATTTGTGTTGTCGTTGTACTTGATTGCTAGAGCGTATCTCAGCTTTGAAAATTTGTGTCAGTACTCCTTTAACCGGGTGCATTAGGCCTTCTCACGCCCGATTCCTGGCCAATCCCCCACGTGGGTATGTGCCATGTCAGCGGCCAGGCAGCGCGCGCCCATCTCCCCCCGTTGCCAAGGAAGACGAGGAGATTCCTGGCCAATCCCCCACGTGGGTATGTGCCATGTCAGCGGCCAGGCAGCGCGCGCCCATCTCCCCCCGTTGCCAAGGAAGACGAGGAGCGCGCGCACCCGCAGCTGTTGCTATGTGGACGGACGGCGGTCGCCGGAATTCAGGGTCGCTTATAAAGTGCATTCGCACTTAAAACAAAACCAATAAAAATGAATGATCCAATGGACGAACTTCTAGGGGACACTGCGAAGCTTTAAAGAATTCTGAAGGAGCTATGTTATGCTCCCCCAAACGAATGTTCGCACTTCATCTATCCAGGTTCTTGCGAAATTTTATTTTGGAGAAAATTCTGAGAACATTCAAGAAAACACAAGAAGTCTTGAGTGATTAAACGAGTCTTGAATTACCGTCTCGACTGAGGCCAGTTGGTTCATTCTGATCTTAAACAACAGCGCAAAAGACAGACAAGTTGTTTGTCAGCGCTTGTCTGTGCTTCTTTCTTAGTCATTGTCTTTTGCGCTGTTGTTTAAGATTAAACGAGTCTCCCGAGAGCAGCAATATTTCGCGTTGGCAGGCAATAATAAAAAATGAATGCTTACGGTAATGTTTAGAAAAAATGAGGATATTTTGGGAGAGAACTTTTATAACTGGGAGTCAAAAACTCACTTGAGAGTTGCTCTCTTGTTTCTGGATTAGCTCCTCTAACTTCAAGCGGTGTGTGCTGGCGCTCTTCTGCTCGTCTTCCAACTTAGCCTATAATTAGGAGAGACAAAACTGCTCGTTGTCACCATTTTCAGGATGCAAAGGGCAGCAAACGGTACGAAACACAAACACTTGCCATGCTCTTGACATTCTTCTCTTCAGAGGACAGAAGTTTCTGAACAGTTGCTTGAAGATTGTCGACAGTCGTTTGAAGGCTCTGAGCAGTCGTTTGAAGGTCCTGAACACTTGTTTGAAGGTTCTGAAAAATCAATGATCGCATAATGGCAAGCTTTCGAATAAAAAGTGATTTCAAACCATTTGAAGTATCTACAGCCGTAATCTAAGCTTTGTATGCCTAAATAGATTGTTTCGCGCCTCAAAGAAGTTCGCAGTATACCATGGGGAGCTTTACGCAGTTGTGGCCGCGCACCACTTGGGGAAAACCTCACGATTGGGGATGCTAGTATTTCGACAAGGCGCTGCAATTAGGTGCCTCTTCGTAGATTTTGATTGATTGATTGGGGGGTTTAACGCGCCGACGCAACGCAGGCGATGAGGCGCGCCGTAGTGGAGGGCTCCGGATTAATTTTGACCACCTGGGGATCTTTATCGTGCGCCGAAATCTCGTACACACGGGCGTTTTTGCTTTTCGCCTCCATCAGAAAAGCGGCCGCCGCGGCCTGGAATCGAACCCGCGACCTCGTGCTCAGCAGCGCAACGCCTTAGCCACTGAGCCACCGCGGCGGGTTTCGTAGATTTTCAAAACCCCCCGTCCTTACAGATTTTGTAGCACACATTTCATCATGGTGCGATCATGCGAGGTTTATTTTGTTGAAATGTTCCGTGGCACTGCTGTTTTTAGACAGCTGCCTAAAAATTGATGACTTACAAGTGTTCTTTTAAATGTATTTTGGGATACAATGATGCTATACATGAAGGCATAGGAAGGGAACTTGGGAGAAACGTTGGTCAAAAATAAACCTGAGCGATTGGGTGTGTTCTTTCGGAATAAAAACTATAAGACGAAGCAGAGCATCTACAATATCAAGAATTGATTCTGGAGACTGAAAGGCAAATATTTTTGAAGCAGCATGGCAAAACGCACATGTAGCATTGAAAAAGCAGCTTCAACATTTTTTTCATTTCGAGCACAAAAAACTCTTATCCGCACTGGGGCCTCGCAATGTCTTTCTGTCGTTTGTTTAGAAACCTCTGAAAAAGCTTGGTTTCGGCAGAAGCCCATGTCGCGCACAGTGTGCACAATCATTACTTTCGAGAAATGTTGAAGTCGCTCTTGCCCAACTTCGCGTAATGTGGTTTTTGTAATGCCCCTGATGATGTTGTTGCTTTGGTGAAACAGATTTTCATGGTTGCTTTTTGTTACAAGTACCTTCAGAAGCCAACTTACGTTCTCGTAATTGGTATCACCACGACAAAATAAAGCACAAGACGCCCCTCTAAACAACCTTACATGGCTTTTCTACCAACTCGCCCTGTACTCTTCCGTCAGTAGGTTTATCTGATCTTGAAGCAGCACAGTCTCCTATCAGACCAGTTTATGACTCGTAATATGTACCGGCTGCACAACTCAGTCATAATTTCTAACAAACGGCAATGCAGGTTAGCACCAAATCAATACAAGTATAGTATTTAATTCAACAAGGGCGCCCTCAATATACCATTCATAACGCCGGGAATCATATATGTAAAGCTTGGAATTAGAGGTGTTTATATAACTAGACTTCAGCGGGTATGGGTTAGCATGATTAAAAATATATCGAGATTCTTACAGCTATACATAAAAGCTTGTACGCTTTCCATAGCTTATACAACCACTCTAGTGTACAAATTATTGTCGCCTTGTTACAACTCCTGGTATCAAGTTAGGCAACAGCGTGGTTTATTGAACGAGAAAGAAAGAACCTTGTCAACAGGTATCTTAAGAAGACGTGTCAAAACATATATTTATTTTATCATTCACCTGTGTGGACCTGTGGTTACTTCCCTTTGCTGGTATCCACGATATTTAAGGCCCCAGGAGGGCGACGTTGTGAAGATAAGGAGTTACCTTTCCGACGAAGCTTTTCGTTCATCTTTTTCTTTCCTCTTTATATGCAGCAATGACAAAAATAGAAATGCTAGTAAGGTGATTCTCCCGGTGATTCTTGCAAGCACTACTTCTTAGCCTACTGAATAATAAACGGGAAAGTTAGGAAAAAGGCCGAGTAGAGCTAATTAGAAATTGATTGTATTTTAGCCATCCAGTGGAACATTCACAGTATTCGAATGCATTTTGAGTAATAATTTATATATTTAACTGAAACCAATTACCACCGATGGAATAACCATGCACGTCCGACAAGGCGTCCCGAGATAGCTATTGACGCATTATAAATAGGATTTCTTGAAATTATTAGCTTGGCCCACTCGTAACTTTTATGAAGGAGCAACATCTCAGAGATAAAAGTCGGCAGTTTAGGGGCCATAAACGTCAGTACTTGATAAAAAAAGGCATTCAGACGTTTACCTGGCACATCTGCTTCTTTGTTGCAAAAATACCGGCATGCTTTGTTTGCCATATTGTTTCTTGGTTTTGAAAATTCTCAAATTTTGCCAAATATTGCAGATTACGTCAAATGCGAGTAGAAGATAGGCCGTAATTAGGTGCAGTCGTAAATGTTAAGCTACGGTTTATGACATCTGCCTATATTGTGCGGGTGATCAAGAATTAAGCTAGAAAAAATTACCTGGGCTGAATAGTACCACCACAGCCAATAACATTTTCTACTTGAGAATAAATCTGCTTGTATTGAAACATACAGGAAAGTCGTAAAGCAGCAAATGATATCAAAATATTCCGGCATAACATTTCAGTCACCTCTAGACCGTGCCTTGCATGCACATGATGCACTGTTCCGGAACTGTTTGGAGCAGCGACTGCCTTTGAATTTTAATTGTAGCAGCCTCCACAAAAACTATTTCAGTGCTATTGCTCAAATTTTAAGCCATTAATTAGGCGTACTGCAGAATGGGGGCCTTGTAATGAGAACAAAAGTGAAAGTGCTGAAACTTTCGCGAAAGGTTTAGTTACATTCATATTTTTGCTATGGCGAAATTTCGAAGCAGCAGAGTGAGAAAAAGGCAGTTCGATAGAAGATTTCGGCAGTGTTTGAGAAACAGTGTAGTTATTTATGTCAACGCGACAAAAGACTTCGTATTTTTTATGGATTTAGGAGCTTTATCCTGGTGTAAACGTGTAACATTAGCTTGTAGAAGACCGTAAGACAGTTTTTTGCGAACTTCAGACGAGAGTACTCAGCCCGGTCGTGTTTCCTGGGTAATAGGACCCTGAATCAGATGAATGTTTGAGTGGAGCTCGCCAGGTTACAAATGATGGCTGCTGAGTCACACTTTTGTAGCCTACCTTCTGACAACACTGTTAGCGCTCCGCCGTGTTCATGCGAGCAATTCTATCTACAGGGTCAATAATATATTCCATTGCCAGGTTAAAATGACACTCCCAGGGCTTCCGAGTTAGTAGGGAGAATCCAGCGATGCGCAAAAACAAAGACGCAGAAACAGAACAGCTGTTTAATGGGAATCCTGCGATGCATAAAAACAAAGCGGAATTAGTCTGCACAGCAGAGCGGTTATTGCTTTTAGTTCCCCCGAGCAGCGTTACCGGAATACTTAGCCCAGCTGAGTGCAGGTGAGCGTGCGCCTCGTGAAAAGCACGCGGCGGCGTGCAGGGTTGCGCTCGGGCTTGTTCCATGTCAGGAACTTGCAAAAACTACCAATAAAAATACCGAGCGCGCGTGAGTGTGCACCTTGTAAGGAGCACCCGGCGTCGGCCAGCTCGACCTTCGGGAACACTCTGCCCGGCGTTCGTGCCGTGATCCCTCGCGGGCTGTTCTCCTCGCCAGTTCACGTGTGTCCGCCCGGTAGTGGGGAGAACAGACTCCAAGTTAGCGAAGGTGGTTGCCGAGGTCTATAAGGTGTGCTAACGCTGTTCGCTTCGGGAGAATTGTGAAAGGCTGCGGGAATAATGATCCGGGCCTCCAGTCATGGAGAAATTTCAGCCACAAGTTCTGAAGTCAATGTGAAGTTGAACAGCCGGAGCTGCGACGAAGGGAAAGCTTTCGCCAGCTCTGCTGTTTCTGCATCCTTGTGACAGTAGCGCAAGCTGGGCACTTCCGTTTTGGTTCTTAGAGTAGTTTACACGATGGCCGAGCTCGCACAGAATTGTTGTCATTGCGCCACCTCTGCGGACGGTCTTGTTCAAGGAAGCATTCACACGAAGAATAAAGTGAAGAGGCGACAGCGATGAGAAAAATTGCACCCCTCCTCTACCCGGAACAGGGGTCCAATCCTGTTTGTTTGTCCAATCCTGTGAAACCGTGAAGTAATCCCCTGTTACATCCCTGTAAACCAAATACCCAACCCCCGCTTGCCGAACAATTTCAGCGGCCCACCGTTGCCGTTCCCCTTGGCTTTCTAATTTCCATAACTGCGAACTTCCGAGTCCGCATTGCGCTCATGAGCACGCTCACGCGTAGGACCATAAGTGCGTGCCCGCACAACAGCCTGTTCTTTAGCCGAACGTATCATCTGTGGCCTAACCAAAGACCCGAGAACGTGAATTCGCCTTCACCTTCATCTGATCTCCTCAAAGGGGGCTTTACTCTATGGTGTTGAGCACCGACACGTTGCACATTCAAATTCGTTATTTCAAGCTTTTCTTGAAGACGGATACCCTGGACGCATAGACCGGGTATGCTGCAAAAGTGGAACAGGTTCGATGGTCGACCCCAATACAAGGGGCATAGGCAAGCTCCCTTACATGGTTCCCTTAAATTAGGAGCATGCACCCTAAGGTACACTAAATGGAAAGAATCAAACAAATGGGCATCAAGCATCAACAAATACAGTAGCGAGGGAGCTCTTGGAAGCGTTTCATATTAAGCAGAAAGGGGACAAGTGCGTGAGCGACACATCTGTGCGTTTGCGTGCCAGCGAATTTGAGTTTTTGAAAACGTCCCTTTGATCGTATCCATTTGTTTGATCCTTTCCTTTGAGTGTACCCTAGGGCGCATGCTCCTAATGATACATGTATAATTATGAGACGATGCTTCAATAAATGTTAGTTGCAAGTGAGCGCTTGTCCCATCGTTCTTCTTTAGTGTGGTTGTCCAAGTCGCCCCCTTTTTTAGATGCAAGGCATCTCTTACACTCGGCCTGTCCTTCCAACCGGCGTGCATGCGTCCGCAACCCTCCTCCTTTTCCCTCGCCTACCATATGCGGTAGCACGGTCTCCTCGCCATGCCAGCTGTGCGTCAGCGCGCCGTTAGCGCGCGTATGCTACACTCTCTCTCGTTCTCCTCGCCGTGCCAGAAGTGCGTTAGCGCGCATGCGCGTCTCTCTCTCATCACTCTCTCTCGTGGAGCTGCTATATAACCGCGGTATCTGCGGCCCGCTCCTCAGTCGCTCCGTCAGTCGCTCTAGCGGCTACTGCTCCGACTGCTGCTCCACCTGCTGCCCCGATGAGTAGAAATGGACACTAACATGATGTTCTTTACGTAATTAGAAATCTACGTGTGATTGAGCATCATTTAAGGTTCGCTACACTTCAACCACATTACGGTAACCGACATAACGGAAACGCGAATTGAACCCCGCGCCTTGCATCACCCCAGGGTTCCCCTCACGGGAAGATGGAGATAATTTTTTTCTATCACATGCACCAACTTGCCTAACATGTATGTTTAATAAAGCTCCTCTACTTTATCCGGTGAGTGCTGGCACTCCTCTGCTTTTCTTGTAACTTGGCCTGTAATTAGTAGTGACAAAAGTGGCCGTTCAAATCATTTTCATGATGAAAAAGCAAGTAAGCGGTAGGAAAGTCGACAACTTGCAATATCCTTTATGTTCTTTTCTTCTGAGATCTCAAGTTTATAACAGTTGTTCGAAGGTTGCAAACAGTCTCTTTAAGGTCCTCAACAGTTACTACAAGGTTCTGAGAAATTAATAGACGCGTAGTGGCCAGCTTTTAAAAAAATAAATTGTGAGGACAAAAAATAGAGATGTGTATAGCCATAGTCACAGCTTTAGAAGCACAAATAGATAATTTTGCTCAAAGAATCGCGGGCGGTATACCGGGTAACTTTATCCAGTTGCGTCCAAAGAGTACTGTGAAAACTTTGAGAAAATCTCGCCTTTAGCCATGCTATTTTTCCACATGGATGAGTGCATATCGGCCACTTTTGTAGCCTCGATGTATGGCCTCTGCAGAATAATGAAAGCAAACTGCAAGTTGAAACAAATCTAGCAAACGCCTCGTCCTCACAGATTTTGTAGCAATAATTTCGGCATGGCCCCGATCAGGTGGTGTTAACGTTGCAGAAATGTTTCCTTACACTGCTCTCTTGAGACACCTCGCTAAAATTGAAAATGTAATTCTTAATAAAAATTGTTCACCCTCTAAAAGTAATCTTTTGATCCAAGGGGGTCTATATATTAAGGTACAATAAGTGCACACGGAAGAGGTGTTGGTTAAAGGGAAACCTCAGTGATTATTGCGTGCCGTCCAGGACGACAAATATAAAACAAACCACAACATATAAAATACACAGAAAATCTGGTCATCCCGATACAAAAGTAAGGTTTGGTAAAGCATCTTTACCAAACCTCCCAGCGCATCGTACAATGCAGCCGCTCAGAGGAAATTTAAATTTGGAGCACAGATGCATTTATACGCGAAGCTTCTCAAAAGCAGACAGTCGTTTGTGAACCTTTCAAAAATTTTAATTCATGCAAAAGCCCAGCTCCAAACCCTCACTTTGGATAAATGTTGAACTCACCTTTGTCCGAATTTCTGCAATATACAGTTTCTTTAATACCCAGTATAATTATCTTGCAATGATAATAGACATTTCATGGTATGTTATTATTGCTGGAAGTATTGTAGCAAGACGCCTTATACTCCCGAAATTGACGTCACCATTAAAAGCGCGTGCGAATCACGCCAGATAAAGGTACCAAAAATTATTATTCCAGCAACTTACCCCCCTTTCTTCCTTCAGTAGGCGTATCTCATCTTGAAGCAGCTCAATATGCTTTCGGCAGAGTTCGTGACTCGTAGTACCATGTCGTGGTGGCTGCAGAGTACCGATGCAAATTTATCGCGAAAGCCAACTCAGACAAGCACCAAATGAATAGAAGTATGGTGTTTAAAACAACACGAGCTCTCTAGATGCACGGTTATAGAAACAACTATTTATGTAAAGGTCCAATTGCACTGTGTCGAAATAACTGTGATTTAGTAGGTATTGCGCCGTATGATTACAAAAAAGAGAATAACATACCCCTTTCCTCCAGAAACAGGGGTGCACACGAAACTCGTGGTCAGTAAAAACGCAGAGACCCAAAAAAAGGGAACGCGACCAGTTCTGCCAAAATCAAAACACAATGACCAAAACGAAAACGCCTAACCATCGATCGACGAAAATGACACCCTTTAATTTGGCTAAACTTCACCCGAACTCAGATATTTGGTACACGTTAATTTTCCTTCAATTATCGGGAACTTTTATGATCTTCAATACCTGCCCGCTTTTTGGAGGAGGGAGCCATCCCGCAGCCTACCCATGCCGCTCTAGAGGGTGAACTGTCCGACGAGAGCGAGCGACCGGAAACGGGGGCGTGCGGTGTGGCATGATGCGAGAGCCACGCCACATCACTCCACGCCGCGCCTCTGCGGTGAGGCGTGACACGAGCGATGTCGCTGATTGGCTCCGGTTTGGGGTAGATATAGCGCGGCGCTTGTGCGTCCGCGCCAGCTGCGATCGACAAGTGAGAGGTACACTCGAAAAGCACGTAGATAAGGTTGGCAAAGTCTTCACTTTATTTCTGGCCAATCCCGGAGGGCGTAAGTTCCAAAAACTTAGAAGGTATCATCATCAGAATCATAATCATCATTTGTTATTATCACCACAGTCATCACTGGAGCACGGGGATAAACTTGGCTTTGCTGCAAGGCGTTTTGGTGACTGCCATCACAGAAGGTGAAAGTCAGCCAATACAAGCTTCGCTCGAATTAAATCAAGAGGTAATTTGGGGACTCAACCAGACAAATAGAAGGCATTTACTGCCGCAGGAGTCAAGCGATGGGCATCTCACATGACATTTCTACATGGCTATCGGTGCATTAGCGAGCACATTCTTAAACACTAGTATACCGCCTTTTATTTAGACTATGGCAAATCTCACCCAGATAAAGATGGGCCAGTTTAAAGCCACTAATTGTTTAAGCTTCACTACGTGATCAAAGAATTTGATGGGGACTTCTATGTGGCATATCTGGGTATTGTTCGAAAGAATGTCTGCATGGTTTGTCGTTTTGGTATTTTTGCGTGTTTCGATGCTCTAAAATGACGAATAACTGCGAACTACGAAAAAATGGCGCAGAGAATCGAAGTAGCAGAAGTTTAATACATCCATTAATTGCCATGGGCGGTTTATGACACTTTTAGAAGCGGTGTATGCGATCATGGGTTGACCTATTACAAACATTCACGTCTGCCAAATAGTGCAACAGCGCACAGAAAAATCTTCTACTTGTTATTAGGAAAACTTGAAATTAAGCGCACAGGAAAGCTGTAAAGCAGCAAACCAAAACAAAACATTTACGGGAAAAATTGCAGCCAGCTGAAGATTGTGCCTTAGACGCTAAAACGTAATAAATAAAAGATACAAGCTAGTTAATTTGGAGCAGCGATGTGCCTCTGGTTTTTTCTTACGGAAGCAATCTCCTCCAAAAGCTGTTCGAGAACAATTGCTCAATATTAGAGCACAAACTCTCGAGCGCCCGCTCCTGACGTTTGGCGTCGCCGTCGTTCATTGATGTAACCGAGCGAATGAAGAGGACGCCGAAGATTGACGAGATATAGCGAGCACAAAAGCGGAGAAGGAAAGTATGACGAAACTGTTGGGGACGGCGGTATGCCAAGGCCGCGCAAGACGTGTGTGGGAGAATCGCGCCTTGGCGTGTAGTGGCACCCGAGAAAGCAGACGCCAAACCAGGCTTCCATGAAAGGAAGCGTCTCCTCCTTTAGAGTTCACAACAAGCACAGAATCCCAGCCCGCGCTGCGTGCTGCACGTACGTGAATGCCTACATTGGTTCTTCGTGGTCCACTTCGTTGCAAGGCTCATTTGAACGACGTGACATTTGCGGGGAGGTTCAAACACCGTCGACAACAACATGCTGAGCGGCGGCGCTGCGCTGCGAGATAACGGCAGGCTAAAACGCACCGTGGTGCGTTTTCAGATGCTGTGATCACTTCCTGAGGCGCAGCGGCTCTACGCCGTGGCCTAGAATACTCCAGTTTGTACTGCGACCACATTTTGCATTAGGGAGTATCGAAATCGGTTGGCAGTTTTAAGCAATTATTTTAGTGAACTACCTAATGGGGGGCTTTGTTATTGACGACAGAATTATTGATTATGATGTGATGTTTAACAGGCTGAAGCTACACAGGCGATGAGGCACCTCGTAGTAAAGGGCTCTGGATTATTTTAACCACCTCGAAATGTTTGACGTGCGCTGAAGTCTCGAACGCACGGGCGTTTTCGCTGTTAGCTTCCATCCGAAAAGGGGCCACCGCGGCAAGGCGCTAAAATATTCTCCTAATATTCAGTTCTCGTTATACTTTGCTACGACCGGTTTTCAAGGCAGAAACGCTTAAAAGACACTGCTTTGTTCTAACGAACAGATACAATAATATCAATGAGTGTTTTAAATTAATGACAGTTATTCTGCTATCGCATGGGGTGACTTCACACTTTTTTATTAATTTATGAGCTTGATGTTCGGGTTAAACATGTCAATTTGGCGTGCAGAAAACCAAAGGAGATTGTTGAAGTGTTGACGAGGGTACTGATAACGGTTTTGTTCCTCCAGTAAAACGGCACAAATAAGAAAAATATTTTGACGGATTCCCTCGGACACAAATATGGCGGCGGAGTCATACATTTTATTCTAGCTTCCGACAACACTGTTAGCCCTCTGCCTTCCTCGGGTGGCCTATTTTATATACAGGGCCACAGAAATACATAACGAAGTGAAAAGGATGCTCCCGGCCCTTACAGAGTTAGCGGAGAGATCCCGGCAATGTGCAAGAACAAAGACGCAGAAATATTTCATTTTATCTGTGGGTATACGAAACTAGCTGAATAATCACGTAGGCGGTAGGCCTTCAATAGTTCTTCTTCTGTATGCCGGAAGCCAATGCTGACAACCACAGTAACGTTTCGCCCTGAAATTTCATAGTGACCGTCACACAAAAAAATCGCATTCAGTTTGTCACTCACCTTAACAACGGTCCACTCTTCATTGTGCGGCAATTCTTTAGGATTCGCGGAGGCCGCTGCAACGGGTGTTTTATTTCCTACCTCCGGCATGAGTGCCTCGCCGCGGTTGCGTTCCTTCACATAGAAAACAAACAAGTATGCCGGCTTTAAAGATATGTCAGTTCTGGAGTATGAAGGATCGGCTTAAGTGAAGCTCAGAGATCAAATGTAGCAAATGCTTCTCAATACTAATACAACGTGATTTATCCGGCAAATCAGTAGGCTGAAAAGTACAAAAAATTAGTGAGTAAAATTTAATTTCCAGAGACTCGAACACCCCGAAATTACAAGGTGTTATTGTGGTTTCATGCCCCGAGGCCGCGAGTAAGAGTGTAAAGTTGCATTTCGTATGTACCGTAAACTTCCAAAACGAAATATATTGCGGCGCCTCCAGGATACCGCTCTTCGGTCCCGTATTAGTGCCATGGCAGTTTGAGAACCGTGATCGACGTCATTTTTATTTCGCCCAAAGTTCTCTCTACAATGAGCTGGACAACGGGTACCGAATTTTACCGTAGTGGACACGTACCGACTTACGTTTCAGTGGAACCTCGTCCATAACTACCGCATTCGTTCCAAATATACTACGAGACAGTGAGAGCTACGACTGAGAAGGCCAAGCAGGCGGTGAGCTCGTATGAGGGATTCATGGGCAATATGTCAAGGGCTAGAAAGTGGAGGAACCAAGTACGTCTGCCGCCTGAATACACCGCCATCGATTCCAAGTTATACAGGCTTCTCACACTGCTTAAAGGAAAGGACGAGCTAGCCCAACGCAAGCCTATAAAGACATCCGACTATTGAGGCGTGCGCAGAAGGCGATTGGGAGGCACATGAACAACTTATCAACGTGAGTGAGAGTCCTGCTTCAAGTTGTGCCCACGGAAGCCTCTTTCTGGACTATGGCGCTTGCTCCGACGTTTTCGTCCAGCAGAAACTGATTCTTTGAACCGCACTTTACTGAGCAGGAACGCTAGTGTCCTGCAAGCGTCCAAAGCCTTTTGTACAAAAATAACTGATATGACAACAGCTGTTTCACCACCACGGTACCCCTTGAGCGAGGTATACCCAAAGGCCATGTCTTCAACAGATGAGCCATTCTGTACGGCAGAGGTGTTCCCTGCACTGCCTCCATTAAGAAGTCTAGATGCGCAGGCCATGTAGACATCACTTAGAGTTCCCTCTCGCATCTAGACGAAAAGGTAAAAATAATACTTCTATACATTTCCAGCTCAAATGGGGTTTACATGCGACGCTCCACATGAGCTATAACTAGAACTGCCTTGGAGAGTTTTGGAATAATTTTTCAACCTGGAAAACTTTTAGGTTCGCCGAAATCTCGCCAATAGGGCGTTTTGTTTTTCCCCTTTTCAGGAAAATGGCCGCTGCGCGCGAGATCAACCCGGCGTCCTTGGCTTAGCGGCACAATGCCTTAGGCTCTGAGCAACCATGGCGGGGGCTATAACCAACTGACCTAATAATGATGTGAAGGTATTCTTTGCCAGCCTTGTACGCTACTTTATCGCCTAGGTATTACAGAATATCTCTTTCAACAAAAGTACTAATATATAAAAAGCTACATAAAAGTGGCCTGCAAGTTTGGTGCCAACATATAAAGACGTACGCATAACGAGATTTCTGGAGTTAAAGAAATTGCTTGCAGCACATGCAAGCAGCTTCACCAAATCAACTCCCCCCTTACTTGCAGAAATTAGCTGATGCTTTCGTAGGACTGAGCTTAGTCCAGGTGGGAGAAATACAGTTTAATGTTGAGAATGAACGGGAGTTGGCATGGCCTGCTTATGTGGAGGACAGACTAGCAGCAGAACGCAAACAACACGATTGCGACCGGAGATCGATGGGGGAGTAGTAAAATAATTAACGTTGATGGTAAAATATTAGTAGTAAAATATTTAACGTCCCACACAGATAAAATGTGTGTGGGACGAGTGAAATAAGATGGCAAACGATCAGAGTGGCTCAAACGGAGAGATCTGCCCCAGCGGCTCACATGAACATGGTGCATCTGCTGACACAAAAATGATACACACGTTACGAACCACGACAATGCCCAGCTGCCGTCATATTTATGGGCTGTCGTGAAAGCTGCGGCTAACGTGAAACAAGGTCTTCGGCGTTTCCAGGGTAAACTGGCGGGCTGTTGGAACAAATATTACCAGATTTTCTCCAGGAGAATGCTGTGCTTCTTGCCCAGAAAAGTCAGGATGCATCTTTTCGATGTGTGTCTAGGAAAATAGAAAATAAAATTGAGCACCAAAAAGCATCTGGCATGAAGCAGAAATTTCTAATGTTTCTTGCGCCGTAGCACACTGAAAAGTTAAAAAGACTCTTACAATAAGGAGATTGGCTCTTTTAAAACTTATGTTGCAACACTACAAACAAAATGGAGTTCCTGCAGCTACTCATAGAATGTTAGACTTGTTTTGTAACATCTCAATTTGTGTTAGTAGATGTAATTAATACCACGATAATATAAATCAAGGGGAAACAAATGCTTCCGTATAAGGGGGGATGGTACGCTGGGTTGGGCATCAGGGTTTCACTATTAGATTCTTCCTGAATTACTGTGTATAATTAGCTGAACTGGTGCTAGGCAAAGTAATTTACTGAAAATTCCGTGTACAATAGTACTCCATCATTTATGACTAATTCAAGTGCAGTAAACCTTCGTTAACTCGAACTTGCACACCTAAAATATTGGTTCAGTCGAAACGTCTTCTCGCCGTGCCCATACATCCCATAGGGGCTATTGGTTGGCCTCCATCGATCTCGAAACATTTTTTCCGGGGGACAACAGATATCTCGAGATGTTGAGAGAGAGAACAGAAGACGAAGTCCGCTACAGGCAGCTAATAAGGTCTCCGTTCGAACGCTTTGCTCCAACGGCGCTCCAAACGTAGTCGTGAACCGCAAGTTTATCGCGGAGTAGGCGCAGTACGGGGCCGATGTCCCCGTTACAGGAATGCTATCCTACGCATCGTTGAGATAACTGTAGACGACGCAGCTGGTCATGCGGACTAGGGGGAGCATGGAGAAGTGCACACTACGGGAGAAACAAGAAACATGCTGCGCCTGCTTCGCAACAAGGTAGAATGTAGCCGTGGCGACGAACAATTGATGCGATGCGTTGAGAAGCCCGAGAACGCGTTTCTCGGACCAGATTCGAACGCAGAACTGAAGAGCATCACGCAGTGCTTTCCTCCACACTAATAAAAAGTTGTTTTTCCTGCAGATAGTTTTCTCTTTATTACGAAAGCTCCCCTGTGCAGTTGAGCTTTTGTTAACAGCGCTAGCTCTTGTTTAAGTCATTTGGCAACAGATTTTTTTCAGCTCTTTGCTAAGTTCAAAGCTCTGCTTACTTCAAAAATTTCAGCGCATAGTACAACTTCGAGTTAAGCAGGGATTACTGTATGTACAACATAAGACATTGTAACAGCTTTTTGGTGATCTATAACACCCCATTTCTCATGAAAGCGAAAATCGACTGTTTGTACAGTGAAAAAGCAGTAAAAACGTATTGTTTTCAATTTCAATTTGTTTTCTCTAGTTTTTCCAAAGAAATCTTCGGTGCACACGCGTCAGCATTGTAAGGAACAGTGTCCTGTGAGACCTATTTTTAGGCTCACAGACACCCTGGATCAGCAAAAGGCCTGTAGTGTGTGGGGATCGCGGCTTTCACGCGATCCCCTTTCTGGCTAGCTTCCCATCGCGGTCGGCGTTGCCCAATGCTCCTCGCTCGCGCTACGGGAGCCATACGGGAGGGTTGCCAGCGGCCGGAGGGTTCATTGTCGCCAGGGTGGAGGCGTTGACCATTTTCCCCTCTGCCTTACCCGAGAACCAGTTCTTCTTCCGCACTAGCGCCACCAAATGGTGAGGTCTGGTGGATTGTCGCATGACGAGAGGATGGTCTCTTGCCTAGGAGATTTCGGTAGCGCGTGGACATTTTGGTGCGCTGGTTCGGACCGTGCGAATGCGCCACAAATGGACGCGTCCGGACGAGCTGGGAGACTGCACCCACGCTCGCACGCGCGGTGCCCCGCTGCTCCAGTATTCCATCGGTGAGTCGAACCAACTCGATCTCTAGCGTTGTTCAATGCGTCGCTCCCAGTGTAACCTTTATGGCCTACGATCAGTCTGAATGCAGTGTATTTGATTTGCACATTGCAATAAAAGCTGCCATTAGAGTTTTGCCCTTGTCGCCCCTGCCTTTGTCGGTCTCCGCAAACAACGGACCCGTCCGCAGCCGGCGCTCGCAAGGCATGCTTTTTTAGTGCGATGGCTGCGGGGTGGGGAATAACTAGTGTGTGAAATGTTGAACCCCACAAGTGCGAGTCGTATTTAGGAGTAGGTATTATGAAACATCTCTATAGCCCCAGTAACTGGGTCAGTGAAGTGTATTTACAAAGTGGAATTGGTTACAAAAGTAATAGGTGTGACTGAGGCTGCGTGGTAGAACTTTAAGAAGTGTCTGTGAAGTCTCTTTCAATATACCGGATGGCTTGGTACGCTTGCCACTTGTATTTCAGTTTATTGTTAGCAAAGATGCATTAAAGCAAACATATCGAGTAAAGAATTTTATAGCATCAAAGCATACAGTGCCCTGCAATTTCTCTCTCCTAGAGTCGAGTAGCATAGAGGAATAAACGGCAGGATGCAGATGTGGGCGAAGTGTCTTAAAGTATTTACGAATAAGAAAAGCCTTCATTCGCCCTGTTTCGATTGGCTGCCTCATTGATAGGCCTTTAACAGTTTGTCGATATCCAGTCACAGGCTCAGCACTTACTGACATCGCAGTTTAGTGTAGCCATCAGGCTATTATAAAAAAAAAGTTGGTCAAGTTGATACTGGGATAATGTAAGCACTCTTCCTTGCGCAAAATAAGCCA
The DNA here is from genome assembly GCA_013339765.2 of Haemaphysalis longicornis. Lineage (NCBI taxonomy): Eukaryota > Metazoa > Arthropoda > Arachnida > Ixodida > Ixodidae > Haemaphysalis > Haemaphysalis longicornis. Next base: position 103,602,920 of record CM023455.1, on the reverse strand, counting down.
CAACACAGAAGAAGGCCGATGGTACAGGCGCTAGTACCGTCCGCATTATTCTTCTCTGTTCTCTTTTAGTTTGCGCCAGAAAATATGTATAGACTATTACCCGCTTATATAAGCCACATAGCATTTTGAGTTTGGTACTGTTGGGGAAAGTTATACAATGTCTTGCACCAAGCTGAAGTTTTTTGTAACTTCACATTAGAAGATAATATTTAAGCCAAGCTCGCTCACGAATGATCTGCATTTGCTTGCCAAGAAGATTTGCCTTCTTTATCTTGATATGAATAATGTTAACTCATATATGTTGGCGTTTCAAATTGGAACACTATAATTGACGTAAAGTGGGACAAGGGGGGTACGTACAGAGAAGAAATAGACCAGATTGCAAATAAAACTAAGGTTGATGGTATTGTTAAAAGGCAACCTCGTTAACCAGTACCTGAAGGAAACGCGAATAAAGTGCGTAGTAACCGGCACTGAGGTTTATCCGGATGCATTAGGTTAAAGTGTAACCGAGTCGGGAATTTGGCTTAACGACGTATAAAAGGAAACTACGGCTTATGCAGGTTTAACGAGATTCCACGGTATTTTGCTACTACGAGTAGAGTTACTTGGTAACCACTAGAAAGGAAGTCACAAAGATGACATTGCCCATTCTTCTGCTGACACACAACGGAAACATCACCAACTATTAAGACTGAAGTCCTTTTTCCGAGAGAATTTATTCGAGCCTTTATTGTTTGTGCACACTCTAGAAATTGTGTTCTAAGCGAGGTTGGAGCAGTCATAAAAAGTTAACTACAAGTAACCACCGTTCATTAGGTTACCTCAAGAAAACTTTTGTATATATTTAGTTTGATTTGGCGCTGCTTTAAATGACTCTTCGGTGATTCCGCATTTTGAACTGCATCGGCCGACTTGTGCAATAGCAAATGTTTTTCAAATTTTACCCGTATTTCAATGCCAGAAAACGACCTTTATAGCGTAGAGTTTATCAGGGCAAATATTTGTACTGGTATTATTTCAGCCTCTTTGTATGCCGTAACTAACAGCGCTACGTCATAACGATTACACGCTGAAAGTGTTAAAGGACACGGATCACACGTGCTTTCTTACCTCGATGTCGTCGTACTGTACTGCTTCATGGCATACAGGACAATCCAGGATTATTTTTTTGAGGCCAAAATTCCTAGTGAAATTGATTTTTATTACCTGCATTTAAAAAAATAGAGACGGTTTCATCACGCAGAACAGAAAAGTGTGTAATCTAGGGATGGCATCGTCTAGTGCAAATGTCAGGGAATACACGCATACTTGCACCTATATGCTCAATTTCCTCAGTTAGAACAACATGCTCCTCGCCGTAAAGGCTTTCTTTTGTCATCATCATTCGCAAAGGTACTAGCCCAGCGACTATCATCGTAACCATGGAAGAAAATCCCCGAGGGGGAACAGGGAAGCGCTGCATAATAGTCCCACCTGCAGGTGATTTCGTATTCATGCATAGTTCCACGAGGTCCTTACAGGTGGTGAACCACCTATCCAGGCTGTTTCCCGAGGACCCTTCATCGCTATACTACCTTGTTAAGAGTCGCAGGTGTTAAAAACGTGCAACACAACAGCGTTTGGAGGAAGACCCGAGCGGCCGCAGTCCATTGCCAGTGATTAGAAAGTCAATGTGTTTGCACTAGTTTCCGGGTATTGGGCACTCAAACGTATATTAGGAGAAAGATTGATTGAACGACAAGAAAAACACATTTTGGAGATTAATTAGTTTACATTAGCTTTTGAGCGTTCACTCACAGAACAGCGCCTTAGCTGAAAAAGTGCTGGATACTCAATCGGTTACATTGGCTTTTGCTTATCTCCATGTCCACCTGGTCAAAAGTGAGGAATAGGTCGCCAGACGGTCCCAGTCCATGGTGACCAAGGCACCACCAACCTAACCCAACAGGATGTCAAGGGGGGGGGGGGGGACCGACAGTAAAGATCGTTTCCCTGAAGTCCGGTGTCGATCAGGAACCCAATCGCCCGGGCTCCGGTTGATTTGGCAGGAGGCTGGCAGGGCGATGGTGTTGAAGTTCTTGGAGATGGCGGTCGAATTGACGAACTCGAGGCGTTGAGGTTGATTAAACGAAACGAAGGGTTTATATACAGCTATTTACAGTAGGAAAACTGGGTACATGAGTAATGAAAAGAAAAACTTCAGCTACACGCTAGCTCCAAGTGCGCACAAATCACTTGAGCTTCTCAAATTCGTCTAACTCTCTTATCATCGGAGCGTATACAAACCGCTCGAGAAACGACGGCCGAGACTCTCTCTCGCCGCAAGATCCGTCTAGTTGCCCGGTACGACGCTGCACCCTAAACCTCCGACGCGATCTTAACCTCGACTAGGGGGCTCACAAATCCCAACCTAGCTTTAACGGTCGAGACTCCTTGCCCCGCCGGGAACTGCCCAGCTCGGCGCTCAGAGAAGAACGATTTCCAACCGCCAAGTTCGGCCTTATAAAACCTCGAGATCACACTCTCTCGGGAACGCCCCTGTAGTGTTCGTACACGCGTAAGGGAGTGCCCAAATTCACGTAGACAGCTGCCACTCAGCACGCCGCGCAATATTCACTGAGGCGCAGCCATCTTGGGGTCAGCGGCACGCTCGCAGACGAGCAGGTGCGCGTGACCCGGGGGGTGAGAGCGAAAGACAGCGACAGTGCGTCATACTGTCCAGGGTGCGTTAACAATGGAGGCTCGCGCGGCACTCGATATCCCACCACCTCCGTGCGTCAAGCAGACCATTCGCGGAATCCGGCGGTGCCGTCAGCTTTCTCAATGGGGGATTATCCCTGTGGTATGCAGTGGGCCAGACAATCCGTCTCCCGTGCGCGCCGTGACGAATTGGCGACGACTGCAGCGTGGAGTCTACAGTGCTGGGCCACCAGACAGAGCGGCGGGTTCTCACGCGCAGCCCGGGTGCCTAGCCACTAATCTCATAAGTTGACCTTACACCAGCCTTCACTTCCTTTACCACCAGCACCAGCCCATTGATCCCGTTTCCTCAGCTAATGAACTTTTACCAGCGGAGCTGTTTAGGGGTTCGCAATTTCTGTTGATGATCGTCGCACCACGTGAAGGCACTCCACTGTGTCGACAGATGACACCATGATGATTAAAAAAAACGTTAAGAAAACAGCGATTCCTTCCCACTCAGCTTTCTTTAGGGCCCCTACAAACGCTTCCTGTTTCCACATATGTCTAACTTATGGCTCTCGAATAATGACGCCAATATCTGTCTGATTAGGCCATTCCGGCACAGACGTAAAGTAAAGTTCTCTTAGCCTCACTGATAGCCAGTGCCGCCCGGAAATGCACTGCAGTAAGGCAATTTGTTAATGATGATGAAAATTAAAAATGTGTTGAGGATATGATTCTTGTCCAATCAACCTTCCTTTCGGGGCTCAAAGAAAGAGCCAGCCAATGTGTCGCAGGTGGTGGGCGGAAAGGGGTATGTAAGAGAGAGTGATGTCGTCCCTCTGCCTTTCTCGCCATAAACACCGAATGCCCACGAGGTCCAGTGCGCTCGCCGGTGGATGGCAGCGGCATCGAAGTACGAAGAAATCCTATAGCTTTTCTCAACACCCGGTTACTTTAGAAACATAGAAAAGACGTCATACATGATATAGTTCTCTCTAATGTTACAATAATTTGCTTCACGTAAACGTGGAATATCTGAACACCGCAAATCAATGGGTTTCACGGACTTCTTACCTGCAATTCAGAGAGACCGGCCGGATGGGTTGGAGTTGTTCTTGAAGAATAATAAATCGGCCTCCCGATTAGAACTTCCGATAGTGGGGTATTTCGTAAATGGTGATCACGCGGCTATACAATTAGATAGCACCATCGTCATGGTTGCATAAATGATTTCAAGTTTGTTTTAAAAGGAGAAGTGACTACATGCAATACGCTCTGCAAGGATATCAGTGCGAATGCCATAAGAATAAGCCGTCCGTTCTTGTAAGCTATTTGAATGTCGATATAATTTAACAGCACAGGTTGATGGAGTCCACGCTAAACCACTACAATTAAAGGTGCATGTCTGTGGACTGGAAACAACCAACGATGATACGAGGAAGCTGCATCGACTTGGAATTTGTGGACTCTTCACTGGACCCCATCGGACAATCTCCGGCTACGCGCTTCGCCGATCACAAAGCGGTCACCGTAAAAAGGAAGAGAAAACCAGAACTCTCGATCAGATACGACGAGGAAGACGTGCCCATATGGAGACGAAATAGAGCCTAACTGTGACGAGAATTGTGAAAGGAAAGTGACCTTGTACAGTTCTTGTGTGTACGTGTACAAGTGTCGTCAATAGATAAAAATGAAGCCAAAAGATCATATAAATAAATGTATACATGCCTTATACCTTACATTTTTTGCGCTCGTCTCAGAAAATAAATGGTAAGCCACGGGCCCGGTTTGTATTCTAAATATAGAACAGCTGCGCTGTTGCGCTGGTTCATCACATTTCACAAAAGCGTAGAACTTACTTTAAATTTATGCTGCCTGGGACATTCATTATCCCTGGTAGGCTTAAAATATCACCAATGTTCTGCTACGCTACGCCTTGCAGCCAGCATGTAAAGAGGCAGCCGATATTGAATTGTTCGGGAAAAGTAAATATGTGGGTTGCGCCACGCAGCTTTCGCAGAAGAAATTGCGAAAGCGTGATACTGTTGCACGTGACCGGAAATTCGGGGATTCGTTGCAGGCATAACATTCTTAATGTGCAAAAAGAAAAAGCAAATAGTGCAGTTGCACAAGAAATGTTAGCGGGTAAATGTTGTTCTTCGTATTTTCCACCACGACAAAAAAGACGCAGATTACAAGTTTGGCGATAAAACAGGCTGCATAAATTTTAACTAGATGTCTGAGTGAACAAAACATCACACATTAATGCAGTACAAGTCACAGCTTTCTTATTAGGCCGTGTAATATGTACTGTACCCGAATATATTTGTATTGGTCAGTCCTTTGATACTGAGGAATGAAGTACTTGTGTAAACAAAACAAGTTCTACCTTATCGCGTCTCTAATCCACTACAAGTGTAACCTTTTCCCTAACACCGTGACTTATTCTCTTTAACTGAAAATTAAAGCCCACCTCCAGAGAATATAACTATCGAAAGCCCCATCATCGTGCCATCGCATCGTCTGGTAACTGCACATCACTGTCACTTGCAGTGGCGAGCACCTCCGGGGGAACTGGATGGACACACCCAATCAAGGACGCCAGACCCTGTGAATTTTATGTGGCTTAACTAGCTGCGTGAACGGCAATTATCTTACCACTGTCGTAGGCGACGTTCTTGAGCCTACGGAAGTGTGGTTACACATTGCACTCTCTTCATTCAAACTTGTCAAGGCTATGCCACACGTTAACGCTCCAAGCCGTCCCTTTGACGTCCAAATATTTCAATTTCTATGTAAAACTTTTGGTTCAAACTGCGGAACAATTTGTGAAGAAAACAGAGTATCATTAGAAGATAGAGGGGCCTACACCCACACACATGAACGCCCACAGACGCACGCACACACGCATGCATGTATGCAAACACACGCATACAGAGATGGCTTGCTCAGCATAGTATTCCTTTCACTGATCATAATGGAATGACAAGCCATTCTATCTCTTTAAATATATATGATGGTATTCCTGGATCCAATGGCCAAAAAGCGAGTCGCGGGATACCCTACCACTTTATTACATTTGGAGATGGAGAGTATTCATACTTTTCTCTTCGCCCTTCATGTTAGATAGAAGTGGGCATGGGCTAACGATTAATTGGTTGATTATAGGTTTTAACACGCCGACACTACAGTGGTGATGAGGCGCTCCGTAGTGGAGGGCTCCTGATTAATTTTTACCACCTGGGGATCTTTAACGTGCGCCGAAACCACGAACATACGGGCGTTTTCGCCTCTTGCCTTCAGGAAACGATTACTAAATGTGTTGCCTTGCACGCGAACGAACACAAGTCGTAGTAGCCTGAGAATAAAATGGGCATACAAACCTGTGGCTTCTTCGGTTTGCGATCACCATCCATGAGCGCGTCTGAGCACCGTGAACAATAGGTGCCACAACTGCCATGGACCACGATCGGGTAAGGGAAGCATTGGCACTTTAAGCAGCGCGTAAGACCAGCCGTGTCCCCACGGCGAATGTGGCATAACACAGGGACGCCATTTGGCAGTGTGATCTTGAGACATTTCCTGGAAGAGCGAGTAAATACGAATTGTTTTGCATACCTCTCTTGACCCTGATCTGTAGGGGTACTTCCGTGCTGCGAGACCTGGCGTTCTGCTGCCGAGAGGCTCAGTAATAATAAAGCTTTAACCCTCATCTGACACTGATACCATCGTCCTTCCTGAAGCGAAATGCAGATCCGTTTGAGTGTCTTTAGGAGAATTTTCTTTGCGAGTATTTAGACCAGCGAGAATAGACAAAAATGTAGTCAGAATAACATAAACACTACAAAACCAAGGGCATGCAGAAAAAACACTAATCCCCTGTGAGGGAAAAACTGCGGAAATCAAAACGACATAATAGTTCACGAACAAGGCTGTGACCTTATTAGGTTTGAAGGTCGCGACGGGAGGGGAGTTTGGCGTGATAAAGAAGAGGAATACAGCCTGCTCATAAAGTGAAGTTTGCCTTCAATTGACGAGCGTGTATGTTGAGGTCTACATTCAGAAAAACGGATAACTAGATTTGGAAGATGCAGGTGTTTTTTTTATAACTGCACCTTCTTGTTCTTGGAAATTCTTTTCCATAGTAACACTGAGAGAAATTGCTGCGCAGGTGAAATGATTGTGCAGCAAAGTGCGCCAATTAATGGGTTAACCAGCGAGCATCGTGCTTCTAGCCAATTGCTCACACAGCAGCAAAAAAGAAACATCAGATAGCACTAAAACTGGAGGTTTCTGAAACACAGAAGCGGCGTAAGAATCCTTAAAATAATTGTATTGTGTTCTAAAAATTTCTGCAGAGACCTTCCGTTTTTTTGCCTTGTTTTAGCTGATGGCGCGTGGGTAGTGCACTTAACACAGTTTTATGAACCGACAAATAGGCAAATATCTATTATTTTCCCAATAACGTGTCTTAAATACATAGACAGATAAATAGAGAAAGAAAAACAAATAAATGGAAGATTCATTGAGTGAGTTTTAGAAAGGTGGGAGACTCTCATCACTTTCGTCACATTCTCGAAACTCGGTGCGACGCCGACGCCGTGCTACTGCTTAATTAAAATGCCCGCTACTCGGTGTTTATGGCACGCCCCTTGCACCCACTCTGAACCGTGCGTTGCGTTGTAAGCACCGAAGCGGTTACGTTCATATGCATTAGCAGCGGGATGGGCCGACTGCCGCTCTCTTCGTTGTCCACCAATATCGGCAACCGGGTCAGCTGTCAGCGCTTCAACTTCACGTTTGCCTAACAACGGAACAGCTGCAAAGAGCTGCCTCTTTCTGTGCAAAAAGCCGGCAGTGGTAGGATGTTGTCGCTGACAGCTTGACTTGACGTCCCTTCCCCCCCTCTGCGCCCGCGCCCTGTTCTCTTTTTCAAAAGCAAGTCTTTCTTGGGCTACTTAAACACAGAAATTTCAGCATGTCTGTTTGTCTGTTTGTCTGTTTGTCTGCCTGTGTCTGTCACTCAATTCAGCAAACCGGCTAAAGTGAACCTGAAGCTGCGCAATAGTCTTACATACCCACAGCCAAATCTAAACGTCCAAGACCGGTCGCAATGTTCATACTTGTCAACATTGTTGGACAAGAACAAAGCAATACGCAAATATGAGGCGGAAAATGAACACATAAGTGACATTTGTAGTGTTTCTTTATTAATTAAAATTTGAGCGCCCGATCTTTACGATAGCAAATGCAGCATTACATTCATTGCAAAAAAAATTACTTCATCTCCTGCTGTTGCCCGTGCCACTATAGCCCCTAACGGCATCTTAAAAAATCAAATGGCCACAGTAACGAAAGGTTCCACTAGGTAGGTCCCACGTTCCACCTGGAACACACGTGGAGGTGGGCAACGTGGTTCTATAAATGTTGGAGTAGAGTGCCTCGATTCACGCGCGTCTCCACCGTACGGCAGCGATGACATCGAGGCACCCTGCCTGGAGCAGTGAAACGCGGTAAATTTAAGTTGACTTGAGCAAACATCTAGCGTGTTTATCTCGGAAGAAGCGAGATATGAGTCCGGAAGAGAAGGGAAGCATTTACTTTCCAGAGGCGGCAGTCGACTGCCGTGTCTTTCGTCGAAATTTGCAACGGAAGGAGCAGATGTGCGGCCAATTTTTTTTGTCCTTATCGTACAGTGATGCACTGTTGACAGATCGACGCTGAAAATTTCCTCCAACTCTAGGCCTTTATTCCTCAGGCGAAATTAAACGCTTTAGGGATTCAGATAGGCACAGGGTGGGAATTGTTAAATTTAAAAAGCTGGGGGATGTATCGCTGGGATGTGCAAGAAAGGTAACTATTGCGACTATACTAATGTTCAGCACTACCAGAGGCATCACTTGTTGACCAGTTACCTTCAAAAACTCACGGCTTCTGACCATGCAACGCCAACTCCGACTGGGTAGAAAAAGGTCATGCCAGTATGTTGCAGAATTATCCGCGTGGATGACGCGTATATCAAATTTTCAATACTAAAGTATTTTAGTGATGTTATTTAATAGAGATGTGAGGCTTGCTGCGTCATCCCAAATTGGATGACAGCGAAGGAGGTGATTGTGTACTCCTTCCAAGCACAATTTTTGTGCATGAATTATTGCGAGCTATAGTGATGTTTCTCATTGCTGATATAATTCTGGTTACATAAACGTATGTTGGCGCAAAAGCAAGAATGCGATTGTCTACTGCTCATGCGTGCGATTTCGTCGCAAAACGTTCTACCAGCTACTGTAAAAGATACGCAGAGTGGCGAAGCTTTGCGTTGAAAATTTGATGGATCAAATAAAAGAACGTAATTGAAGTCGTCGCATTCCTAATACTTCCTCTTTTTCAGTAAATCACTGCTAATCAGCCCTACCTCAGCAACATTTATCTTTTTCACATATCAGAGCCACAGAAAATGCGAAACGATAACATTCCTGGTCATGAGCGAAATGCAAATTAAGGTAGGCGTGGCCCGCTATTGTGGTGACGTGTTGTTGGTGTTCAAACGTGCTCCCCAAATATGGAAGCATCGGTATAAGCTATCGCATGCCGAGCTGCCGCATCACCGTCACCTAATCTCCAGGGGTACGCTGATAGTTTTCGGTGCACGTATCCAACTTCGCCAATTCGCGCATTCTTGTATGCTGGCAGTGAAGATACGCCAGACTATCGCAACAATGTTAGATTACTTTAAACTAAATTCAACACGCAATTTCAAAGATATGGGCGTACTTAGGGTCACTATATGACCTACAGAGTACCACCACTGAGGCATGCAAGGGAGCAACGGCGGCCATTTTGGTGTTTTTCAGTGTTGCCAGAGTGCCGCTTTTGCGGCCTCACCGCGCACTGTGACGAGGGCATTTGTAAACAACACTGCCGAAGACGGAGCAACAGGGATAATTCGGACACATTATAGCAGCAGAAATGCTGTGAAGCGCGTTACCTCGGATTTACGTTCAAAACGAAAGTCAGCCACGCGCAGCCGCAGAGCAGGGAGGACAAACTGAGACTACCACAAGTGACCAACAGAACACGCATAAGCAACAAAATGGCGGCGCCCCTGAACCGTCGCAGTGTAAACAACTGTCACGTGGTGCAAACTGACCAATGATCATGGCGGCAGCACGGAACAATTGGAGAAAAGAGTGCCGATACTCTGTAACCTTATCTAGTGGCACTAGCCGTACTGGACAAATATACATGCGCATGAAATATCAAACGGTTAATATGTTTGACTTCGTCTGCTGCCTAAAAGGGGCCTACTATTGCGTATTCGGCTCCGTTGCAGACTATATTTTATAAAGCAAGACATTGCAAACGACGGCTTTCCCTGGCATCTAGATCAGCATTTAGAAACGTTACCAGACAAGGAACGCCTTAAAAAATGAAATCAATACTAGACTCGACAAAGAAAATACGCATAGACACAGCGTTTTCCCTGTTTATATTGTCTTTCGTGGGTTTTGCGGGTTGCTCTGTTTATTCCTTTAAAACGATCCACACTCCCAACGTTCCGTTTCCGCAGAAAATGCAAGTACCGTATTAATTTCATATTCACGCTGACGTTGCCGTTGCATATCTGCAGTGCAGTCCACATGAATCGGAAAGAATAGCTGCCCGCGTATCTAGTTGCTACGCTATAAATGTCGTCGAACAGCGACAGCCTTCGGCCACCCCTCCCTTATAAAACTCTTTCTCCCTCTCTCAAGCTGTGGTCCTCTCCAATCTCTCCATCCATCAACTGATGTAATCGAACTTTGTTATATTCGGTTCAATTTTCCTGCGCTCGGACCGATGCTCGCCATCTGTTTGGGTGTTTTGTTTTTATTTTTCTTGACACATCCCAAAGCGCATCTTTTCTTAGTTTTGACTAATCTAGACTGCCTTTCACACCGGTTCTACCGCATGTTTTTACTGGCTTTCGCGAGAACCAATCGCCTGACTAACATCCAAAAGACATACAGAAGGATAGACCGACAGATAGACAGACCAAACGTTTTGCGTTTAGCTAGAGCGAGGAAAACAATCGCCTTTAAAGATTTAAGTTCTCGCAGGGCACTACAGTGTGATTATCGCGGACACAATTGCAGCTTGCACACGTTTTGGTGATAACCGAAGCTTGCCGTTTAGATTATTTGTTTTAGGTCTGTTGGTCGTCATCCAGAAATCGCGATGGTGCTCGGCCTAGAAATTTCCGCGGGTAAACGAGAAATTAAAATGATCCCACATCGATGCAATTAAAAGAAGAATCATTTATGCAGGGGGAAATTTAGGGTTGGTCGGAAGTTCCTGGGGTCAGAAAAGTGCATGACAACAATTAAAAACAGAATCCACAAATGGAAGTTTATCAACGCGGAACGTAGTTGTTTTTTTAAACTTTCGTGGTCGGACTTCTGCTTTTAACTGTTGCCATTTATGGAGGGTAAAAATACGCTTTGGAAGTGTAGACCTGCGCGCTCACACGTAAGAACTTTTATAAGCTAGCTAAGTATTGCTGGCGCTATAAACACTTTGAAAACGGAGTGGACGCTTTCGAACATGAGACCGACAGCTTGCCAACTTTTCCCTCTTTAGAACGTTAACGCAGCTGGCAACAATTATTGGGAACGTTGCAGTTGTGGCACAAAAAGTTTTGGGGTGTTCCTCTTCCAGAGGTTGCTTTAGTCCAGCTTTTTCATCGCTGGACGGTGTTTTTATGCCCCTTTTCTCTGTCACCAAACGTTAACCCGCATCACTGGTAATGTAAACGTTCCACATTACGTTGCTCAGGTATTGTTTACAGCGGACTACGAAAGCGAGAACACAGCGCTTCGTAACAAAAAAAAGTAATTTCAGCAAAAAACCTGACGTAACTGGTGTTAAACACGCCCCAAGGTAGAAATATACCAAAACTCCCTAGCCGCGGGAGCATAAAAAAACCAGTTTTTTCTTTCAGCTGAAATGACAGCATCCACTATACAATTGGCAAGAACATCGCGTTTATTCCTAACAGAAAGATTCAAGAAGAAAGCGGCGAGAAAATAAACTAACCCGTCTGGTCTTCCGCCGTTTGCGCCGGCCATCTTGGCACCGTTCAAAGCAAGCGGACACTCGACGCTATCGGGTTCGAGCACGAAGTTGGCTTGCCGGCGTACAGTGCGCAAATCGGTGATAACGGAGTCATTTTTTCTTTTCGTTTATTGCACCCGACGCTCAGTCTGTGCCGCCAGTCGCCAGTCAAGAATGCCCTTGCAGTTGTTTTTTTCGAAAGCACAGGCTAACCAGATCGCGATGTCGGTTGCAGCACAGATATGTCCGCGCTACCGCATGCTTTCTTGTGTGTCTATCTTTTTTAACAGCATTGATTTTAGAAAGCGCTTGGGTGTCTTTTTGTAGACCGGTTTGACAACATGCAAAGAAATAGAGGCAATAAAGCCCAAAAGAATATGAGGCAACGACATGTTACGTCAACAGAAATGCCTGACACTTTAGACTGGTTGAATACTGGACAGTATTGTGCGTGAGAGACCCTGAGAGAGCAACCGGTATGAGCAGTGTTGTCAGTTTTACTTCGTGTGGTAACTACGAAGCTCACTGCGGGCATAAAGGGGCAGCCGAGGCAATAAAGAGAGAAAGATGCGGATAACACTTTTACACAAGTATCTGCCCTTCAAAAATTCAATGAACATTCCCCTGATGTGGTCTACACAAAAACTAGCAACACACTGAATCTTACGGTTTATAAAACAGCTCCGATTTTAAAACATGGCGAAACATCACAGCGTATGTTGTGTGGTACATACACGCTTCTTTTTCTTATACACATATATTTTTTAATCCGCAGGCTGATGCATATATGTTCTAGTGGGGCCATTTGAATTACTTTTACGTAACGCAGCAGAAAAGCATTCGAGGGTGGCAGATCAGGCTAAAATATAGCGTGCAACACTGGCGGCAAAACCTGCGCCTGGACCGGGCACACAGAGTCGAAAGTAAACGCAATGCATGATCAAGCCAGCCATTCATAGGCGTGACTAATGCCTTATGAACTGCAATATATATCAGCCCAATAGTTTCTGAGCTGTTTAATGTCAGCGCAGGCCTGTTGGCGGATGTTGAGTGCTGTAATGTGTCGAACCAACCACGTTTTCAAGATGGCGTGCCAATAATTGAGCAGTACAATTATATCTATGAAAAACTGAGTGAGATTTTTTTACTTCAATGGTCATTATTCAGTGCATTATTTCCGATGGTTGCATTCGATCCACCTTCCTTCACCGAGACAAATATTTTTTACCCTACACGCCCTATCTCTATCATTTGAATTTCAACACAATCAATGACTAGCCGTGACTGTATCACGATCAAAAGGAGGACGGATTTCTTTATTCCACGCGCTTTCCTTCGTCGAGACCTTTAACTTGATACCCAACGAGGCCTTGTGGCGTCACTTTGAATTTTCACTCCATCCATGACTCACCACGACTATTTCATAACTATAAGCAGAAAGCATTTTTATATTTGTCCCACGTGATTCCCCTTAACGAGACTTTTAATTTGAGACTACACACACCCTAGCAGGATCATTTGGAATTTTAATCAAATCTGACTAACCATGACCTCATGACTGGAAGCAGGACGCATTATTTATACACCCCAGTGATTCCAGTAATTGAAACCTTCAATTTGATACCCCACATGCTTTAGCGGCCTCACCTTGAATTTTAACCCAATCAATTACTTACAATGACTATATCACGATGAGAACCACGAAGCCTTTTATTTATTTGCCCCACGTGATTCCCGTCATCAAGACCGTAAATGTGATACCCCACAAGGTCTAGCGGGGTTACATGGAATTTTAACCCAATATAGGACTCACCATGACTATCTCATGACTATAACCAGGAGGCATTTTTATATTTGTCCCACGTAATTCCCCTCATCGAGACCATTATTGTGATACCCAACACATCCTAGTGGCATAAACTTGAACGTGAACCCAAACAATGACTAACCATTAATATTTCAAGATATAGCCATAGCGCATTTTTATCGCACGTGATTTCCCTCATCGCAACCTTCAATTTCATGCCCCGCACACCCTAGTGGAGTCATTTTGAAATTTAGCCCAATTTATGACCCACCATGACTATGTCATGGTGTCATGGAAGGTCAGGAAGCATTTTTGCATTTCAGGAAATATTTGCATTTCAGGAAGCATTTTTGCATTTGTCCCACGTGATTCACCTCATCGAGGCATTTAATTTCATACGCCACACGCCCTAGCGTTACGAATTTGAATTTTAACCAAATCCATGACTAACAATGACTAGGTCATGATACAACCACAACGCATTTTTAACACGTCTTTCCTCATCAAGAACTTGAATATGATTCCCCATATGCCCTCGCGGCATAATTTTGAATTTTAACCCAATCTATGACTTATTATGACTGCCTGATGACTTTACACAGGAAGCATTTTTTTAATTTACTTCGCGACGTTCCGTTAATCGGGTCCTTTAATTTGATACCTTACACGCCTTACCGACATAAGTCTGAATTTTCACCCCGATCTATCTTATAATGCGGTAATTATGCTTTCTAAATGGGCGTCGCCCAGTCAATTCAGTTGGCAAGTCATCTGAAACAGCGGAGGGCACAGCCGCTGCCCCTTTCCCCCGGTGCTCACTTCTTCCTTTTTGACCCTAGCAAATCAAACCGTTAACCGAAGCAGGCGAACAACCAGCAAGCAAGCGCCGCCGTGTGCTTTCTACCACCCTCTACCACCTTCTTAGAAGATCGATGAAGACGAAAAGGTGAGGTAACCCTTTTTTATGACCACACCAGTCGATTATCAGTCACACGCCCAGCCGCTAAATCAACCCCCCCCCCCTCCCACCAACCGATCATGCGCATCGCGAATGCTGCTGTACCCACTGGTAAAATTGCGAGCCCAAAGTGACGCATTAAATTTAACAGCCAACCATAGCTGCCTCCTAGGCTACTCATATGAACTCAGAAATCACACTGGACTCAAAGCTCATATGTACTGACAACTCAAAATGTACTCAGAACTCAACATGGACTCAAACTCAAAATGAACTCAAAACTCAAAATGTTCTAAAACTCAAAATGTACTGAGAACTCAAAATGTACTCAGAACTGAAAATATACACAAACTCAAAATGGACTCACAACTCACTCGGTCTCAGGCGTACTCAAACTCAGTCGGGCTCAAACTCGCTCAAGCTCAAACTCACCATGCCACACTAGCCTCGTACTCACTAAAACCCAAACTTACACGTGAGTTTGAGTCCAAATGAATCTGAGTGAGGGTACTCATGTGTGAGCCCGCCGACCTCTGGGTTTAACGCACCGACGCTATATAGGCGATGAGGCACGCCGTAGTGGCGTGCTCCGGATTACTTTTGACCACCTGGTTATCTATAAATTGCTCCGAAATATCCAACACACGGTTTTCGCTTTTCGCCTGCACCAGAAAAGCGGCCGCCGCGTCCAGGAATCGAACCCACGTCCTTGGGCTCAGCAGTGCAAGTCCTTAGTCACTAAGCCGCAGCGGCGGGTGAGTTCAGGAGTCGAATGGAACGGAGAACCAAGGCATCTTACACCTGAACCTGCAACGCATTAAGACGTGATGCACTCAATGTTGGTAGGTTGCAAAAGTAAACGTACGCTGGTGGCATTACCGGCAGTGATAGCTGCCTTTGTAATGCAGGCAAAAAGCAAAAACGATCGTGTGTCGAGATTTCGATGCCCTGTAAAGACCCCGGCTTTGAAATATAATATGGACACCTGCACTACGAGGCGCCTGAGAGCCCAGGTGCAACTTCACTGCATTAAACCCCACAATAAGCAAATGCAAGCTTCCCAGGGTCTTTTTTTTCTTTCTTTACTGCATGGAAAACTGCCCTTAATACAGCCTACAAAAGTTAGGAGTCATCCAAGAAGATGCACATCACTGCAGCTAAAATAAGCCGTCCGTTAAATCTCTGGCAAGCAGACGCACGCGTCCAACAGATGCAGCCATTCTGGTGGGTCACTTTGCGCCGCATAAATGCTCCGCACCAACGCAGTTTGCTCCCGAAAAATGGACTTCGTTGGGCGAGGGGGTTCCGCGTGCCTGTCCATCATGCGGCACTTCCACAAGCTATACAATCCGATCACAACAAACATATCATAGGGCACTCCAGTAACATCTCTAAAAGGCAAGAACCGAATTGTATAAGGGGTAATGTCCATGTCCTTTTTAAGAGTTCGTTGCAACACATCCCAGAAAAACACCGCATCCCGGCACAAAACAAAACAATTATCAATGGTTTCAGGTTGATTGCATAAACGGCAATTGTCAGACCAAGGAATAGACATTCCTTTCTCGCGCAACCATGTTTTCACTGGGAGTGTTGATGTATGCAGCTTAAAGAAAAACGTTTTTGCATTTGGAGGAAGACACATACGTGTGACCCGCTTCAAAACACTGTCCTTATGGTGGCCAATGTAAGGCTGGCGATAAACCGGCACTGGGAACAGACTCTCTAATAAAGTGTTCGTCAAAGCCTTCCTGGAAAGGGTAAACAGATATTGCAGGGAAAACCTCGCAGTAAAGGAAATTGAAGGTGTCGACCACCTCCTTTAAAAACCCCATGGCGGCTTCGTACTGGACTTCACCAGTGGAGACAAGCAAAAACGGTAAATGAAAACTTATGCGCTGTTGAATAACGTTGAGCAGAAGTGGATGATGCGTCACCTTATAGAAGAAAAAACCGAGATACAAGCTGGTGTACAAACAAATGTATCAGCCCCAGCCCCCCAGACACTAATGGAAAAAACAAATTGGTCCCTACGCATAGGTTCCCATTGGGACCCCCCCACACAAATGTTGCAAAAACTCTATGTAGAGCTTGTACTTTAGAACGCGCACAGTGGAGTACTTTCAGCACATAAACAAGCTTTGCGACAAGGAAGACATTACAAAATGTGCGCACGCGCAAACACAGAAAGTTCTCGCCCCATCCATGCCTGAGAGGCTCGCTTGGCTTTTTGGAGTGCCAATGACCAATGAGGCCCGGTGTTTCGTATTTGGTGGGCAAAGGTACACCTAGGTATTGAAATGCGTCCTTATCCCAAGTAATGCCACCAAATAAGGACGGTTTCGCACCCCATTCACCAAACCAAATCCCTTTGTTTTTTTCCATATTCACAGCTGCTCCAGACGCGCCACAAAACTGGCCTGGTTAGATTAAGGGCTTCTGAACGATTTTTTTTATCAGCACAAAAATAGGCAATGTCATCCGCGTAAGCAAGGACCTAACCTCACAGGATAGCGATGAAAAGCACCGTACTCTTCACTTTGCTGAATAGTAAGGCACAGAGGTTCGAGGTATAGGCAAACAACAAGGGTGAAAGGGGGCAGCCCTGTCTAACAGACGACTTAATCGAAACTGGCTTAGACAGAACGCAGTTGACGACCAGTTGTGTGGTGCACTGTTTGTAACAAGCTGAATGGCTTTTTAACACACATCCCCTAAATTTACCGCTGCCAATAGTGCGAATAGAAAATCATGAGAACGCGATAACTGAAAAATTCTTTGATAGTTAACCCACTCGTCGTTCACTAAATGATGAGCGGGATGTCAGCACTTGCAAAGGAAGTAATCGAAATCAACATAACGGTATAATGCACTGAAGCAGCTGAAATGCTAGTGCTTTCCATGACCACTACAGCACGCTATTTGTGGGGGTCAAGTATATTAGCTCGGGGGCAAGAATTTAGTTCCCTCATTGATTTACTGCCAAGCTGGACAGACGATGAGTGCGCTCTGGTTTCTGGGCCTATACACTCGAAGAAGTTAAGGCCTGCCATCTCTGACCTCAAGACAAGCAAGACCCCGGGGCCGATGGTTTGAGCGGAGAGTTTTATCAAAAGTTCTCTGCTATCCTTGCTCCCGTTCTGTTAGACATATTCACAGCAGCATACGACCATAAGGTTTTGCCGCCAACCTTTTATTTAGGACACACAGTTTTAATTCCGAAAAAGCAAGATGAACAAAAGCTGAAATCGGTTGACGGCTATCGGCCAATATTTCTCTGCAATGTAGATTATAAAATATTCGCAAAAATTTTATCTAGGCGCCTTCAACTTGTCATCACTAGTTTAGTAGGACCTCACCAAACTTGAGGTATTAGAGGTAGGAGCATTCAAACAAACATACATGTTGCCCGTTCAATATTGGAGCGTGTCTCTGATTCTGCAGAGCAGGTGGCCCTTATCCAAATTGACCTTTCAAAGGCAAGCTTCCCAGGGTCGTATTCGAACTTTTGATTAAAGTACTTATGACGCTTTTAGACGAATTAGAACTGCTCAACATGTTCCGTCTTAGCAGTCTCAAAGTGTCGGTATCAAGTTATTGGAAGCCTACTGCCCCGTTTGAGAAAAAATAAAAGATGGTAGCCCAGTCTGATTTTTAAGACCGGTGAAGTTTATTTCACCGAAAACACCGCAAAGTACGTATTCTTTGCTTCTACGGGCAGCCCAACTGGATGGGCGCACACACATGGATATATCCAGCTAGAAATGAAAAACAGGAATTATTTTGATACCACGTTTTGAGAGAAAAACAGCCGACACTTTTTGTTTTTTTATTTTTAAAAGATTCTTTTGTTTTTAGTTTATAATTTTGTGCCACCAAATCCTGTTCTCCATTCATGTTGTCCAGCAAAAACATGATCGTTGTGAAAGTTACGGGCAAGTTGCAAGAGGAAAAAGTCTTTGTGACCTTGTCCGAAGGTGTTCTATCGCCTGCATTGGTGCCAGGTTCCTGGAGTTGTCTCTTATCCACACAATTGAAACGCCGCTGAAATAAGCTTTGCGGGTTTGTCATAAATTTTTCCCTTCACCCTTTTATGATTTCATCATAAATTCACCTTCTATGCCTGCACTGCTTTTCTGGTCTTTTCAATCTAAGGGACTGTATTGGAAATAAATCTCCACAGCACTACTTACACGTCGCCAGATTATAGCCGCAGGAGATGCGCAACAAGACCATGCAGCATTCATGAACTCTAGAGAAAACTTAAAAGCATTTCGACTTAATTTTAAAGTTGTCGGAAGTGCAGAGCAGTGATTCGCCATAATGGGCTGCAGCGCCGCTATCATCTCACTGCTTCCACCCTATGCAGTTCAAATTTCACGCCTTCGCAGTGCTCGCGCGCCCCCTGCCTGAAACTGCGCCAGCGGGAGTTTTGTTCTCTTTGTGCTTGCTTTAATTTCGTATGCTGGAGCTGTATTCTGTGATTTCGAACGCGTAATTTTTTTCTTGCGCGGCTCGAGCCATTCTGCGCATTTCGAACGCGCCATTTTGTTCTTGCGCGGCCGCTTTTTTTGCTTACTATAGTGAAAACGAACCCAACGAGCGTTCCTGCCTAAAGGAACGCCGGGGTTGGCGGTTATATACACAGATTTTGCGTTAAATGTACCTGCAGTTTTCTTTGCGCTAAACATTGGGGAGATCTATGACAAGCGCCAGCGGTTCACCAGGGTCGAACGGTTGTGACTATTTAAACAGCGTGGTTTTCGAAGCCTCAGCCTGACTCCCTGACTACGGTATATCAGGATCTACGTAGGTTTGCTATCTCGCTGCGCCACCTGATTCCGGCAGTCTTATCGACCCTTAGAGATCTACGACGACAAGGCAAGCCCACAGAGAGCTTTGCACTTAAAAAAAGAAACTCTAGAGGCTCTGACATTAGAAACTCGGAGGTAATTCAAAAAGTACGCGCAACACGCCAGGGCCTTAAATCGCATCATTGGTCCTCATTTTCAACAGAGCTCATTGCGCGTGCACCAAGTAGAAGAAAGGACGAGTAAAAGGAACAATCTAGTTTTCAGTCTTGAGTTTTACTTTTTTTATTACGTACAGCGGTGTTGAAGGTAATCGTCTGAATATAAAGAGAAGGGTCTCCAAGTAAAAAAAAACTGCAACGGGATACCCGAATAATTATTACAAAGTACGGAAATCTAGCAAACGCTGCAAAAATCAAAGTAAATTAAAACACTGAACGCAGCTTAAGTATCAAACAATCGTCAAAAGAAAAAAAGAACTCCATTAAAGCAAGCATGTGGTAAAAATAATGAGTGTCACATTACTGGCGGAATAATAATTCAACAGTATAAACAGGCCCATACAGCGGTATAAAGAGATATATCAATGGTATACAATGGTATAAAATGGTAAGGGGCACAAAAAAAAACATGAATGGGACACTTGCACTATAATTACAATCTGGCGCTATACACACCGAGAAGCAAAGAATAATGTTGTTTTTAAATTTCTAGATGGACTATTCCAAAATGAAATAGCTTGAAAGCAAGATGTCATTTGACCACCGTTAGTGCGTGCGCCTCTTGCAGCTAATAGTAGTGCGTCGCCGTTACTGAGAGGTTTCCTTCATGCAACCTCGCGGTGTCGAGATCGTTGTCTGTGCTAAGAAAGTTTGTTCGCAAAATTAACTGGTATCTGGTCACATCCGTCTCACGCGGTTGCGGCTTATTTGTCCTTAATTCCTGAGCTCCACATAGGAATTCACGCACTGTTACACACATCCGCTTGTGTAAGACTATAGGGTGACGCGCTCTCAGTTATTTCCATTTTTAATTAACGTTTGGGTTTGGGCTAGTTGGTTCATAATAAACTTATAAACAGAGCTTCAAACGAAGGCAGTGAGAGAAGAAGACCAGACACGAGCGCTGATTATCAACTAAGCAATATTTATTGCTTGCGGAAATATAACGGAAAAATAAAATGACGTCACTCCCGTGCGTGAAAAAGAAAAAGAAACACAAACAAGTGTAAAACTTCATGCGCATCTGCTATGCCATGATAACTCAAATTAAATGTTCAAATACACAAGTTCTTTCTGATACAAGGATACGGAAGGGGTGCTCACGCAATCTTCGCCACGCTGGGTTATCTCCCATGCCTCGTAGATTTCGCGTGCGCGTGTGTCATGAAACCTCTTGAGCCCATGAGTGTTTTCCAAAAGCGGCATCAGCGTGGACACGTTCCTGGACACCTTGGTGTTCTACCTGGACTCCACGTTCGTGGCCTACAATGATCGACTGTACCTGCAAAAGACCGGCGTCTGCATTGGCTCCTCCTTGGCAACGGTCCTCAGTGATCTGCTCCTCGCCGCGTTTGACAGGACACTTGAGGCATCTCCACGTGACTTGGGTGGGGTGCAAGTGTTCCGGTACGTGGATGATGTTCTTTTCCTTTTTGAAGTTACGCCAGATACTACGTCCGAACGTGTGAATGAACTTTTTTTAGTGTGTTTGTGTCCACCCTCAAGCCCCTGGAGCTCAGCAACGAGATTCCCGAAGAAGGCTCTATGCATTTTCTTCACCTACTGCTGTCGTTCCAAGTTCGTCACATATGCTGGAGGTACGCCCGTAGAAGCAAAAAAGGGATGAGGCCATAATCTCCGGCCCATTTCAAGCTTACGAAGCGGGGAATCGCCCAATCCGCACTGTTGAACGCCGTGGTTCGGCCATGTCCTCACGGAATGGACTGCAGCCTGGACACGCAAGTGGAGCGGTTGCGGTCGGCAGGCTACCCACAGGCTTTGGTCCTTGAAATTGATTAAGTACTCCTGAAGAACGCCCACTCGACCCACGAGACACAAGAAGACAAGTGGAAAAGTCCTTAAGCGTCATACCATACATCCACAAGATATCCCACCGTATCAAAAAGGTCGCTGAAAAAGCAGGTGTGCGGACCGGGTTCTCGGCCCCAAACAAACTTGGAAGTTTGTGTACAAAGGTGAACTCGCCTGGGCGCTGAAAGGTGCGATGCATGACAAAGCACGCGAAGCGCTTTGCGGCTTGCCTCGACAGCGTCGTGTACGAGGTGCCCTCGCATGTGGTCGTGTGTATGTGGGGCAGACCGGGGTTGCCTGAACGAGCGCCTAAGGGAGCATGCGTACTCCCTTAAACCGGCACAGGAAGCAATCTTTGCAAAGCACTGCAAGGCCTGTAAGTGCTCCCGCATTTTGGAAAAACACTAAGGTGCTGATAGAGGTTCGTTGACATGGCATAGGTCTTACGAAATATTGAGCACAAGCAGTTCTAAAACCTTAATAATTAGTGCAATTGATAGGCTGTCGACCTTAAAGCGAATTTTGTGAAATTCTGAACGTTTATTTCCTGTGCCCTTGCGCGTTTAAAAACAATTCAAAGCGAAAGTTCTGATACGCCAGGTTTCTCAAGGTAACTGTTCGCGTCGTAATGACCTTGATACTTTAGAGCTGAAGTGTAACAGGTGTTCGTAGCTTCTCTCGCTATGATACTCACCCCTGCAGTACTACGTGACTAGGATAGAAATAACGGGTGCTTCGGAGGCGCTTGGTCGCTTAATCTTGCCACAGAGTGCTCACCGGTGTCTGTGAGAACGTTTAAGAGCAAGTGACATGCCTAATACAATCACCCAGAAGCCTAACTTTTAAGAAACACTGTGTACGTACTCCTTGCGAAAACCAAGCCAAAGAGGCTTTTTCTTGCGATGACTAGGCTTGCAAGTTTGCCTATGGCCAATTTTGTATGGGACAGCATATGCTACAAAAAAATGGCCGTGGCAATTTGACTGGCTGTCACATGATTTTCGGTGGCATAAATTGATCTCTTTGTACGTTATCTGCGTACGGAACAGCAGTCGTGGGTACACGGCGTGATCGAAGAGGTTATGTTAATTCACCGCCGTAAGTCGGTACACGAGACTGTAACTCAACATAGGACTAGCATAATTCTACACATTCATGTGTTTATGCATTGTTGCTGGTAAAAAACATACATTGTCTGCGATAAAAATTATCTTACGGCGGTGCAGCTGCAAATGCAGTTTGGGCGCTGCGCAGTTATTTGTGTGCGTGTGTTCTGGCGGAGGGTTTATCACGTGCACTTTTATCGGGCATTGTCTATTTCGTCAATCCTGTTTCAATTCATGTATATCATAGTAGACAGGCAGCACAACGCTTATTGTACAGCGCATTCACGTAGGCTATCAGCCAACATAAGTCATAGAGCAGATGAAAAGCTCCACTTGTTTCAAAAACGTAATCGTGATATGGGATATACAAACTGTACTTAGGACAGAATGGTTTCAATATTCGTCGGTTATGAATTCTGGTACCAATGACCAACTTTTTTGCGAAGCCCGCGTGAAACCGAAAGAAAAGTTTATTCGCGGCGGTGAACAGTAAACTTGAACACAATGCAGTCTTGGAACAGAAATCCTGCATCTGCGTTTTCCAACTCCACGAGTGAGATGACTCGTGGGAAACCAAACAGAGGGTTGAGTGCTCCTCGCTTTGGTTTCTTCAACCAATCGGCTTCACCGTCACCTGAGCCGAGTTCCAGGAGTTTGCTTTTGTCTTTGTCCAAGTGGTTAACTAGACACAATGACATCTGGAAAGAAATTGACACAGTTTAAATAGTAATGGTAACACAACAGCTATTGGTTAGAAGTCCTGGCGCAAGTGCCCAACAGCAGCGAGCACAGGCAGGGGAATTAGGCGAATGAGAGTAGAACACCCAAAAAAGAAAGAAAAGGACCAGAAGAAAGACAACGGCTCGCATCCATTGGTATCAGGCGAGCCGCTGTGAGCGTGCTCGGTGCATCTGGGCAACGCCTAGCAACGGAGGTCGGCATGCCCGCCTCTACCTTCCCGCTTTGGCATTACTTTTTCGGCCATTCCTTACCACAGCAGACTTAAGAATACCAACTTTTTTAAGATTGGTGCAATAAGGCTTTCGCTCTAAAGAGTTTATTATGACACCTCTTAATTATGTGGAGAGCTATTACATTTTTGTAGCAAGCAACTGCCACCTAAAATGAAGTTCACAAGCTGGCTGAGTTGCTGCGGAAGGTAATGGGGTTATGCTTCGGACACTCCTATAGCATGTAGGTGGCTCGAACACTTGCACTTACGACCACTTGCGATATATGTATATATCATAAGAGGATAATGCAATTCACGGCTCACTTTGACGACTCACGTCTCCAACCCCCCGCAAGTAGCGAAATTTTTATAGGAACGCTGTGGATCAGAAAGCAGTACTTTGACAATTTTTCTGCGTGTCTTATATATAACGAGTATTCAGGAAGACAATTTCCGAATTTTTTGTAATCATTCCCGTAGAAGTTGCATATTGTATCACGTATGGCGCTTTCTTTAGCCGCGAAACAAGCTTTCAAATGGGCATGTGGGCTGCTGAAGTTGCTTTCTTTTGAAACCTTGAGTCTGGCTTGGTGGGATAACCTATTCTCCCTCACTATATATTGGCACGTATCCAAGGTCGACGCAGCAATATATATATAGATATCGACGCACGGGACGAGGGATTCCGTGAGGGCAGATATCAAAGTTGCAGTAACTGTTTCGCGTTTTGACAGTGTTTGTATAGTGCCAAATGAGGCATGATCGCTATTTTTGCGATACAGGGATCAATAGTGAAAATACAAGTCGGCAAAAAATGTGCTGTTTTTCCGGAAGCGTGAATCGAACCCAGAACCTCCGCTTAACGCGTGCTGTTCACTACCAATTTTGCTATTCCGCGACGGCTGCCTACTCGACTTTAGAGCTGGAGTTTTTATTTAGGACTGCTCAGAGGCCGGTCAAGTAGCGGCGCCCCTCAACCCCCGCAGGAGACGTAGAACGTGTGAATATCACACTACTAGTAAAATATTATGACACAAGTAAAAGCTTTTTACGAGAAATGCTATGTTAGCACGTTTCAAACACACACTCCTTCCCGAGTATTCTGAATACCTCTTTCACACGAGCCTCCAGTTGACGAGATGCTTGAAAGCACTTTTCGCATCTAAAACCGTTGCGGCATCCTCCACTCAGCCGAGTAAAGGGAACACACGAACTGGAGGACGGACTCAGAACACGTACAGCCACTTCAGTTTCTTCAATTCAGCCACTTAGATTTTCGAGTGCAGCTATGATTTTTCAAAATGGGGAGAAATTCGGTATGAAATGCTATTTTTATTCTTTTGGCTAATGAACCATTCTAGCTATGCGCAAGAAACCCCTTTAAGGGGGAATCTTTTAATCGTATTCCTATCGGACTTGCTAATTCATGACTCACGAGCTTAAAAAGCACCGGGAACCGATACGAAAGGTTCTACAATTTTATAGCAATGTTCGTAACGGTCTAGTTTGCTTCTTTTAGAAATACATCACTTGTTTACAGACATGAAGAACAAGAAACGTATTTTCTTTTATCGGGTTTTCACTAAAGGGTGCTAATAGTCTAGCAAGGAAGAGATTTATTTTGTTATTTCAGTACAGAAGTGACATATCTCTAAAATAAGCAAACCATGCCGTTTTGAACGTTCATATGTATTTGTAAACATTTTTGATGGTACTTAAGTACTTTAAGGTATTTAAGTACGCGGGTCCCGATGAAGTAACTCCCCTAGGAATGTAAACAACTGAGTCCCCCTTACGGAATAAAAGGGAAACATTCATCCATCGCAGACAGAGGGATAACATGGTGCAGCGCGGATGATGCAGAAAGTTATCAGGCAGGCGGTAGCAGTTAAAGACCTCCTTCCGCCATCGTTTAAATTTTTGATTTGATTTATTTACACAATAACGACAATTTTGGGTTAAAGCGTTGACACGGTAATTCGCACACCCCCACAAAGGTGTAAAGGACACGTGGCGCCGCATTACTTAATTGCATGACTGGGTTTGTGTGCAATTAAATAGAATACCTAAGGGGTATTCACCTTATTCGTGAAGGGCCAGGCCAGCAAGTCGTCATCTTCCCCCTGGTGTATCCTGAACATCGCATCCAAGTGGGGTGCCGGCACTGCGCAGCTGGACTCATCTTTGAGCAGCTGCCGTCGCCACTCACGGTAGTTCCCTTTGATGCTAATCATCAGTTCAATTTTGTAGCCCGGAGTGTTTACAGATAGCACGCCTGTCGATAGCGTGGCGTTATTGAATAGCAGACTTTTTCTCAGTGCGGAGTAGGGCTGAAGCTTCCAAACATGCTCGAACACAGGAAGTAGCTGCACGAACACAGTGACAAAAAACAATAAAATATAAATCATACAATATTAGATAAATTTTCTGTTTCCCTGGCTTTCTGCTGACTCGGTTATCTTACCTTAGTGCTTGTTTCAGAGCAAAAATACCGCCCTGTGCGTGAGAATTACCACATTCACTCAATGTAACCTTGAGGACCCAGAACTACAACATAAAGGATAACTTGTGGGAATGACACATGTTCAGTGACTTTATTCAAACCTCCCAAGTAAACGCTCATGATCAGTAGTGAAGATTATTTTAGATCACAAGAATGCTTTAGACGGCGCTGTCTACAAGCTAGAATTATATTTGCTTAACCTTAGCGTTGCATGGCGGTAGCTAAGAATCTCATCGCAAGAATGTGTAACGAAAACCTACCCTGTCCATGTGAAGTTCATCCTTGAGCTTTCGAATACAGTTTTCTGCTTCCTGCAACAACAGCAAAAACACGTATGGAGGGGAAACTGCATGGCGCTGCTAGAGGCTCAAATATCATTCCATCCGATGCGCTATGGTGATCTATACAGAAATCATGCATATGTAACTGGCTGAATGCCATCTTGAAATATTAGAAACATGTGCCCGACATATCTCCTACGATGCCGATTTTTCTAAATTTCTAACCTGAGCGCTGCTGAAGTAGCGATCCAAAAAGGGCGCTGTGTCAGTACCTGTCGCAGGTATTTTGTTGTTGGTACCGATGTTTTCTTTGACCAACTGAGTAGGTTGGGCGTTGAACACGATTGAAAGCATGTAGATAGCACCGCTTTTAGACAAGACACTTCGCCCGCTGTCAGCTTTCCCAAAACATGCTAGTTTAGCAATGAGCTAAGACTGACACACAAAAATTGTGAGCCTTTTATTCGCTTACTTCACGGATGTGGTGTTAGATGATGGTTCAAGAGCCTGCCGACACGAAAAAGTTCACTGCCCTTCCACTCTGTGATGAACGGCCAGCGAAGATGGGCGAAATTTAAGGAGTCAGCAAAACCAAACACGTTTGTCTGGAATTGACGATTGAGCATGGTTCCAAATAATCAGCTGAATGAAACTAGTAAGACACCTTAGGAAACAGTGCGAAAAACGTGGACAGAGATAGGGCAAACATACTGACGCTGACGAGCGCTGACTAGCAACTGGTGAGATTTTATTATAGCTGGCAATAAATAGAAGCAGGAAACAATGCAATCATATGGCAGTGAGAGTTCATTTCTGAAATTTTACGGTAAAAGAGGCTGCAACGGCCCTCTGCGAGCCAGTCACGATCATTTCGGCTGTTTGTGTCATCGCCAATGCAATGGCCGCTTCCTCCGCCTGAAAAGTTTTTCGGGAATGGGTGATAATGATCACGTGTGCAGTAATTGTGGCCGCTGCCGACATGGCCTTCATTCGGGCATAGCCCACCGCGTCCGTGTTAACAGCCTCACAAGGTTTCATTGAATCTTCGCTACGGTTCGGGCGCTAGCCTCTACCTTCCCTGATGGAACTGCGGATGCATACTTCTCTGCAAGGGCACCACACGTATTGTGTGTCCGATGACTGTGTGGATATCCGATGTGTACTGATGCGGCTGTCTCTTTACGTACACGACCAACCTGTCGAAGATTCGCCTGCCGGCAGCGCTGCCGGTCGGTCTTGGTTTCTTGTTTCCTAAGCGAGTCTCGATAAGCTCTCCAGCTCTACTGTGCGCCCTCACATTACCAAGTTTGTTCGTCTAAGTGCACCTGCTGGCCTCAGGACCCGCTGATCCTGCTTAGGTATTAAAACATGAATCTTGCCACAGTCTGCTCTAGAGAGTGTGGCATAGGGGTAACTGTTCCGTGAACTGAAGTTTTGGCCCCAATTCTTTTGGAATGTTATATTTCTTAGCCTTTAACACAGAAGTAACAGACGGCACTTTACGGCAATTATAAAGAACAGGTGGGTCGGTTAGACCAAACGTTTTTACGTAAGCTAGGCATATGTTTCTCCTCAGTTTTTTTTCTATTTCATTCCTAAACTCACCTGTAATTTGGCCGCTTGTTCTTGAATAAGCTCTTTTAACTCCGTGCGGTGAGCGTTGGCAGTCTTGAGCTCTCGTTCCAGTTTAGCCTGCAACCAAGACAGACAGAAAAGGGTCCTATTCAGGATGTAAAATAAATGAAAGGCTCAGAATGAAACCAATTTGGAAATGGCTTGAAATTTCACTTTTTCTGCCGATTTCTTTCTCCAGAAAAATCGCATTCTTTCAAATGCTAGTTTATGAGTATCATAACGCTTGCTTCCACTTTAGACTCAGATAAAAAAATATATGTAGTGCAACTGTACACAGATATCTTGAAAGTGTAGCTGGACAACTTCCCGCAACGATAAAATAGAATGTAATTAGAATAAACATGTTGTTAGAAAGAGCACCACACTCGATGCTTCAGGATAGCTTGATGGCTTTCGATTTTATACTCTTCTTTACAGAGTCTCTGACTTTCCCTTTCGAATTAATTTTTATTTCGGAGTAATCCTATAAGTAAGCCTCCCAAACAGAAAAAATTCCTCATTTGAATGCCGCAATCGCAAAGGAATTCTTCGCGTGGCATTTAGATATATTAAAACAATTTTCCTGTTGTGTGTTTATACTTCAGAATGAAGAACTCGAGTGAAATTCACTGCTTTTTTTTCGGGATCAGCTGTTCACTTTCTAAGTAGTGAGTTCTGGTGCTGCCAAGCTCGTCTTTCCGCTTGGGTTATAGTTACAAGACATTAAATTGGGTGTTGTCATACTCATTATGTACAATATAACAGGCAGTAAGATGTATAACTCACCATATTCTCGTGGTTTTTCTCATCCGACCGAAGTTCCTGAAGAGCAGTTTGAAGGTCCTAAAAGTCAAGAGACCGCATTATAACCAGCTGTTGGACAGAAAAGTTATACAACAAATTTAAAGGTGTGCAAACCTAGACTGAGCTTTTTAGACCTAACTGTTCAGTTTGAAACGGTGCCGTTGGTGTGCTGCACGAAATTTCATCCAGTTTGCCCAAGCACCCCCAAGGAGGCCTCTAAAAAGCTTAATCGGCAGCTATGCTGGCCTTTCCTGCTGACATGTTCCTTTGTAGCCTACCGATGGCCAGTCCAGAATGACTAGTTTAAACTAGCACCCCGAGCATATCTCCACGATGTCTTGGCCCTGCAGATTTCTCAGCGATAATTCTAGCATGGCGATCACGGGGGTTAGCGATGTGGAAATGTTGTAGCAGTTTTCTTCGAAACAGGCCACGGAAGCATTTGTTAAAATTCTTTTGTGATGTGGAGATACCATATACGATCGCGCAAGACTGTACCTGTGAGGCCTGTTAACCCAGCGAAAGATCAGCGGCTCCATGCTGGCATCCTACAAGACTGCTATGACACAAAATACAGTAGACAAACAGTGAAGTGTAGCTTACTTCAATGTTCAATGCGCAAACAACACGAAGGCGAAGAAGGAAGACGAGACAATCTTCTTTCTTTGTATTCGTGTTCTTTGCGCATTGAAAGTTCAAGTATGATATACCGACTCGCCTAAACCTATACCTTGTGAAGTGTGACTGATCGCCCAGCAACAACGCCAATTTTAGGGAAACAGTTCAAGAAAGCCGCTGATAGTAACGTATGCCGTACTGGGACATTTCTTATAGTTTTAGCAACAATAACCTGTATTCGTCAACGGAGTGCAATAGCGGACCTGTTTATTCCTAGACTTTTCAAACATTTTTGAGAACCGGAAGCCGATTTCTGCCACGTTTTAGTCATACCGTAGGTTCTGAGAAATCCAGAATTCGCTTTTTTTCAAGACATTCAAATATTCCTGGAGTACTATTACTCTAACTTTTCTCATCGTTTGTTTGTATAAGTGAGACCAATTACCAAGTATATTTCTGATTGTTATATTTATTTTAGGAACAACATCTGTACTCTAAGGGTTGATATCACCACCAAAGACGGAGTGTTTCTAACATGACCAAACTGCGTCTGTAAACATACCGTAAAATATGTTCAGCAGCTTACCCTGTTATCTTCCTTCAGGAGGCGTATCTCATCACGAAGCTCCTCAAACTGCTTTCGGCACAATTCGTGATTTGAAAGATCATGTTGTGGCTGCACAAAAAAAGGTTCAAGTTTCTGACAAAGGGTAAATCAAGCAAGCACCGATATGATGCAAATAAAATCTTTTATATAACGCGTCTGCATTCCAGATACCGGTCATAAAAACAGAAGTACAACATGCAAAGCTGCAATTACACGCGTGTACAGGTGCCGTCAGAAGTAATTGGAGCACGCGAGCTGTGGCCAAACCGCATAGGAGCGCCGTGTAGCTGCACCGGTGGTAAACGAAAGGAGCAGAACACGCATGCTCGCGATCCGACGGTGATAGCCCATCTATAATTCTCAAGAGAGAGAGAGAGAGAGAGAGAGAGCTCTTTATTAGATGAAAGCAGAGAGGTTTGCCGGCATGTTCCCGGCCTGCATGCTACTCTGCGGGGATGGGGAGAAGGGAGTAAGGCCCTAAAAGAAGTAGGGCAGAAGAAAGATGGGAAAAGAAGAGATTAAAAGAAAAGTGAACACGAAGCTTTGCGTGGTGACTTAAAAGTCCACACGATCTGACACGTAAAGTTCTAAATTGTCTCTGCGAGGCCGATTCCGCGTAACTAGTCAAATAAAGCAACCAACACTTTTCTCTGGGACGATGGAGAGGGCCAGGGTCCAAGGAGACCTTTCAAAGATATAGATGCGTTGTGAGGCACTCAATCTTTTCTGCGAGGTGAGTTCTTTCTTGGATGTATGCGGACACTCTAGAAGGACGTGCTCTACTGTTTCCGGCTATCCACAATTATCGCAATAGGGGTTTGCAGTTAGACCGAGGCGATGGCGGTAAGAGTTCGTGAGCGCTGCGTTGAGACGCAACCGGTGGTAAAGGGTTATAATTCTGAACCCACTTATTTTAACGCGGCTTCTAGCATTATTCGCAGCATACTGGTCTCAGCGATGGCGCTGATAGAGGCGGTATCTGGCAGCGTCGCTCATACAATTTCAGCGCACGCTAGCAGGGAGAGAAGCGGCGCAAACGCAGGGATCCAAAGTGACAATTTTTGTTTTCTAATGTCTTTACGTGGGTCTGCTATCAGCGCCATCACTGAGACCAGTATGCCGCGAACAGCGCTCGAATCCGCGTTCGAAGAAGTGGGTTGAGAAGCATAGAGGGGCCATCGGCGTCGGCAGGCAAGCATGCATGTTCGACTCCTGTAGTTTACCGCCGGTGCAGCTACGCGGCGCTCTTATGTGGTTCGGCCACAGCCCCCGTGCTCCAATTACTTCTGACGGCACCTGTACACAACAGTGCATAGGTCTGTATAGGGCACTATACTATCAGAAATCTTTACAAATATGCTTAGAGCTACGAATGTAAACTTGCAACGTAATTTGTGGCGGATTCAAAGTTAAAGTTGAAAAATAATTGTGGGTTGTTACGCCTTGCTACAAAATCCTTGGGTGTGGTGCCTTGCTACCACAGCCGTGTCACAGCATGGAATATCAGAAAAAGAAAACTACGTTGTCAACCAATGTTTTAGAGTTGTCCAAACATATTGATTTTTGTGTGTTCTTCCTGGTTTGCATTGTCTGTACATCCCTATCTAGGTATCCACGACAGTAACATGTTCAGGCTTGCAACGGTGAAAACACCAGTCGTTGCCTTCCTGATCAAGCTTCTTCGAATTAATGCGAACCATCGATGACTATATTACAAGATTTCGTGACGCCCGCGCGGAAAAAGCACGAGGAGGAAAAGCCTGCTTCCAGAGACAAAGCTTACGCGGATTGTTGACTGATTGATTGACGTGTTGGGTTTAATGCGCCGACGCAACGAAAGCGAGAGGCGCGCCGTAGTGGTGGGCTGCGGATTAATTTTGCCCACCTAGGCATCTTTAACGTGCGCCGAAATCTCGTACACACGGGCGTTTTTGCTTTTAGGCTCCATCAGAAAAGCGGCCGCCACGGCCGAGAATGGAGCCCGTGACCTCGTGCTCAGCAGCTTGCGCGGGTTGTGCTGGAGCCTTGAAATTGTGATATTAAATGGCTTAAATTGGTGATTTAGAAATATTTTTTACAGGAATACATTTGTGGTAGAATTTGACGCCCACTTTAGGTGGATCGCTATAAGTTTCGTCATCTCACAAAGACGAAGTTTACACCGATAAGGTCGAATAGCCTTCATACTTTGACATATGGTAAGCTGTATTAGCAGCTTAGGATATAAGTCACCGTGCGGAGGGAGTAAGCTTGTTTTTTCACGCTCGCTTTCCTACATTGTGTGTTGAACAGTGAGTATCATCATCATCAGCAGCAGCAGCAGCATACCTACGCCCACTGCAGAAGACATGCATCTCACATTAATCTCCAATTGTCCCGGTTGTGGGCTAACAGTGACCAATTTACCCCCGCAACCTTCTTGATCTCATCTGCCAATAAAACTTTCTGCCGCCCCCTGCCACGCTTGCCTTCTCTAGGGATACAATCTTGGGTTCGGATTACATGCTGTGCCCGCGTCCATTTCTTCTTAATTCCTACTAATATATCCCTAACATGCTTTTGTTCCATGTCCCACTCCCCTCTCTTCTTGTCTCTTAATGTCACCTATCACCTTCTATTTCATTGCTCGCTGAGTCGTCGTCAATTTAACTTAAATCCTTTTAGTGAGCCTCCAAGTTTCTGCCCCGTAGGCGAGTAGCGGAAAGACGCCGCTGTCATACAGTTTCTTCTGCAGGAACAATTGTAGGCTGCCATGCATTATCTGAGAATGCCTGCCGAATGCACTTCACCCCATTCCTATCCTTCTAATTATCTCTGCCTCATGGTTGGGATTGGGGATAACAACTTGGCCTAAGTAGGTATATTCGCTTACCACTTCCACTGTCTCGCCACCTATCACAAACCGCTGTGCTCTCCCGAGGTTATTGATGAATTTTTTTAATTTTATGGTTATTACATTTCAGGCCCACGGCTCTACCCAGGCCCAGGGCGGTAAGCATGCTTTGCAATTCGTCCCCCGAGTTACGTAGCAAGGCAACGTCATGACCAAATCTGAGGTTACTGAACTATTCTCCGTTAACCCTTACTCCCACCTGTTCCCAGTACAATGTTCTGAATACTTCTTCTAAACACGCTGTGAATAACATTGGATAGATTGTGTTTCCTTGCCTGACGCCCTCCCTTATACTCATACTCATAGTTATACAGTTATACTCTTAGATAAAATGCGATACCAACGGGACCCGATACCAGCGTCGCGGCTGTAATCGTAGGTGGCGTGCAGCTACTGATCCGGCGTCCCACGCGTGTCCCCGCGGAACGGCACGCATGCGACGAGTGATAACCGACGATTGGCCGTGGACAGTTAGGCCTCCTGCACGGCAGCAGGCCAAACCAACTTGCGGATAGTACTTCCGTGGAGTACAAAGCTGCGCGGGGACCCATTGGATCCCGTGTTATCAAGACGAAAATGATCTCGGTACTCCAGATTGTTTTGCAAGATGGTCTCCAGCCCGTCCCCGGCACGTCCGATCCCTCCTGGCGATCCACTTGGAAGGAGGGAAGAAAACTTTGCAGCGCTAAATACGTTTTCAGCATCCAGAAAACTGCTCGGACGGTATCGGTGCAGGTCGTATGAAGTGGAATTTGTAGTGAGACCTTATTGTGTAAACTAATACGCTTTGTGCACAACGACTTTTCAACAACGGACGATTAATAAAAGATTAACGCTATCGCTGATGAGCGTGCGTAAAAGTCGGTGAGGGCGGCAGATTACAGGATTGTCTACTG
Organism: Haemaphysalis longicornis; assembly: GCA_013339765.2. Classification (NCBI taxonomy): domain Eukaryota; kingdom Metazoa; phylum Arthropoda; class Arachnida; order Ixodida; family Ixodidae; genus Haemaphysalis; species Haemaphysalis longicornis. Next base: position 103,569,256 of record CM023455.1, on the reverse strand, counting down.
CGGTGTGCCGCGCTTTTGAGCACCTCTGCACTTATGCTTGAATTCCAATTAAGCACTGCTGGTTTGCGCACTCGTTACGAATGCATGGTGCAGCTCTAGCTTGCTTTTTTATTGTATCATGGCTGAGCGCCAAAATACAGTCAGCGTCAGAAGCGTGAAATGTTTTGTGATTCCGAAAGTAGGCGCCGCAGGCGGTTGGGCAAGTTGAGTGGCTTTCTGTCTCCTTCTTTGCGCTCACTTTATTTGATTACGCTCTGACTTCATTTATTCCCAGTTTGCACTTAATAGACTAGAATAAGGGTGGGCAGCGTTCAGAGGTGAAGGGCCGAGATGCATGAAGCCGACGCAGCGGAGGCCTCTACGGCAAATCGGGTTGGGAATGGGAGGGGGCTTTGAAGGCAAAGAGAAAAAAATTCAGCAATGGCCGATAATATTTGACAACAATTGACAATATCTGGCTTAGTGTGAAGATGGGGAAAATGCAACTGGAAGCGATCAGTTCTCTGCTCTTGTCTCCCGTCTAACCTCATTTGAGTGAAAACTGGCGTGTCGGCCTTCAGATAGGAATAGACTGGGGGAGGGTTGGGGGTTGCGCCGACGTGCTGGGGGCCGCATAATACTGCCCCGCGGGCAGTAGGTTGCCGACCCCTGCGCTAAGAGAGAAGGAACGCGGTCAGTGACGATCATCTATAAATATTTGGGCCAAGCTCTGGGTATTCGGCTGTGTTATGTTAGGTAAATATAGGAAGAAGTACACATCTAAGGAGGCAGCGGACGTGCGATTTGGTGCTTGTTTCGCGTTCTTTAATTGCGTTCAGTTTAATAAATGCTATTGCCTCACCTACCCGATAGTATACATGTACCCTGCTGTTCGTAAATCATGCGGCGTAAAATGACGGTGAAAAAATCTTTTAGTTTGCAAAATATAAAACAAAATCACCACTTGTTTTCAAGCCGGTACCGTGCCGGTGATGTCAGCTGAGCCGGCTGCGTTTCTCGTGTCCGCTTGCTCGTTCCCATTTAAGCAAACACTGCAGGTACATCTGGATATAGGAGACCAACTGTCTGGGTTCTGAGCTACTTGCGAACTCTTCCTTTGTCGCCCGTACGCAAGACGAAAAAACTCCCACCTCCCCTCACGGGAACCACTGTGTAGATGCGACGCATATGTGGTTCACGTTGCAGCGTTGGACAGCGGAGGAACCGCGCTGGAACGATGGAGCGGAGCGGCGCAGGCACTGCGTTTTATAGCGCGCATAACGGTGAGGGGACGCGCCGGCGCCAGTGCGTCTGCCGCAGCTATGACGCAACACAATCCAACACAATCCACTTTAATCCAATCCAATCCAAGCCAAGCCAAGCCAAGCCAAACCAATCCAAGCCAATCCAATCGTATCCAATCCAATGCCCCTCGCGAGAGAGTGTTCGCTATCGGAGAGGAGAGGGGGTGAGCGGCGGAGAGCGCAGCTGGCGTGGCGAAGAGAATGGGGGAGGGGCGGACGCCGACAACAACGCCGACGCCGGATGCAGGGACAAGGCGGTTGAATGAGATGCCTTCGCATCTAAAAAAATGGCAGCATCTCCACTCCGTGGATGATGGCAAGGGTGCGGAGTACGGGCACTGGAAAGGACATCCAAATTGCGCCCCGAGTGACATCCGATTTGCGCCCCGACCGTCATTCGATTTCAGCCGTGAGTTGCACCTTGATTATTCCCTAAATTAAACTGCAACTCACAGCTCAAATCAAATATCGCTTGATTTTCGCTTGATGGTGGTGTGCGCATGAATGGACACGGACGGGCATTGGGAGGTACTAAGGTACTCCGCACCGTTACAGGCGAGGGAGTAAGCCGTTTGACTCTAGGGTACTAACTCACGATCGTAGCCCAAACATTCTACTTCCGGCCACCGTAGTGAATGGACGTAGGGTCATGTGCTCCCAAGGGGCGGCCATTGCGGCGCAGCCTAGCCGCGGAAACAGGATCGACGTGAATGACAACGAAGAGTATCAGATTATTTTGCCATCTTTGCCTACCGGGTGTATCGTTTTAAACAGTTTTTCTTCATGGTGACGTGCGCGCTCGACATTTTCGAGTAGAAGGTTTCAGGGACACGCTGGCCAAGTCTGGTATGCTTTCCGAGGTAGCTGTCTTGGGGGAATATCAGATAAACCAGATCTGGGCGGTGACGTTTAACAGCCCGGAAACGACGAAAAAGATGCTTGCGACCGGCGAACTGCAAGTGAAGGGGCGACGCTGCCTGTTCATCAACCCGCAGGACCAAGATGTGAAATTGAAACTTCACTGGCTGTTGTACGGTGTTGCGGACGAAGACATTCGGGCGGCGTTTGCGGCTTATTGCAAAGTTAGAGAAGTGACCCGGGAACGCTGGGGCGTACAAGGTGTGCACCACAAGGGTTACACCACTCGCACCGTGCTCCTCAAGCTAAAGGCCGGACTGAAGGTGGATGACTTGCCCCACCATATTCGAGTCGCAGGTCAAGTGGCTGTCGTTGTCGCCCCCGGTCGTCCCATGCAGTGCCTGCACTGCCGCACCACCGGCCACGTACGCAGGGACTGCCAGGTGCCGCGCATCTCCCGATGCTGGCGGTTCGGGCACCGAGACGAGCAATGCGTCAAGACGTACGCGAATGTGACCGGGTTCACGGAGAGAGAGGATTCGTCCGAGCTGCTCATAGACACAGCGGAATCCGAGGAATCAGCGAAAAATGTGGGGGAGCATTTGACGGTGGAGGCGTCGGCGGCTTCAGGTGGGCCCAGTGGCCACGGTAGGACCCAGCCAACGGCCGGCAACCGACAGAGGCGTTTCCACCTTTGCCTGTCCAACAGGCGGAAAGTGGTGTTGACGCCACCCATGTGGAAGTCACACCGGATGCGACTGAACCATAGGAGATGGAAACGAACGTCGCCTCTCCTGCTGGCAACGTCAACGCGACCGCCAAGCGGTCCCATGACGAGGCCGGCCACAAGGAGGGGGTGGAAGAAGGTGGCACCGGAGAGCCGCCGAAAAATGCGACAGTGGCGCGGTGATCGTTCGTACGACTACGGCCGAAAGGACAGGCCGACCACAAACTGCCGGATACAACGCCGGGACAACTACAGCATCCGGGAGGCCCGACAGCGGACGGACACACCTAGCGATGGCGGGACGAGAACGGTAAGCACCATGCTCCCAGCCTCCACCCCTCGTTTTTTTAACATGCCTACTGAAGCTCAGTTGCCCTTTGCTACGCTTAACGTTCGAGGGCTCTCAGCAAAAAAGAAGCAAAGTCAGGTGCACCGCCTACTTACTGAGCAGGATTTAGACGTGGTGGCATTGCAGGAGACGAAAGTTGAAGGGGAGGATGAGACTGGGAGCATGGTGCAGCGCTTCACGGCTAGGTCTTTTGCGTGTGTCAGCCATGCTGTAGGAAACTCTGCAGACTGCGTGCTTTTTCTGAAAAAGCATTCAGGCCTGGAGGTTGAAAGTGTTCGATCGTGTGTTTTCGGTCGTTTCGTTTTGTGTGATTTCGCGTTCAATAACGTCGAACGGCGTGTGATATACTTTTATGCGCCGAACGTGAGAGAGAATAGAGAGAATTTCTTTGGCCCTCTACGTCAATACTTCCATGACGAGAGGCAAATTATAATGATGGGAGATTTCAACTGTGTCTTATCCCCGCAAGACAAGACAAGCAGCAATCCTTACAAGACGCCAGTACCGACTTGCTGGCCGAACGTATCGACGAGTGCGGGCTTGTAGACGTGGCAAAATGCCTTGATAGCGGTCGAGAAGTGCGCTTCACTCACTTTCAGGGAACCAGTCACTCGCGGCTTGGCAGATTTTATGTGTCACTTGAAATAATCCCCAAATGCCGATCGTATAGAGTACACCCAGTGTCGTTTTCAGATCACTGCCTTGTTAAATGTAGCGTTGGGCCCAGAAAACAAAAAAAAGGCCTTTTTTTGCGACCTTTGTAAATTAAATGCTAAGCTTTAAAAGGACGAAATGTTCACCAACACCGTTAGGGAAAAATAGAAGAAATAAAAAAATGGAGATAAAAAAATTGGAGAACAGTGGGAATTATTTAAAGAAACAATCAAAGTTAAAGACATAGAAAGATCTAGCTGCATAAGATACGAGGAAAAAATGAAAGAAGGGATGCTACGTCACACTCTACAAAGACTAACTTTAGAGGAAGGGAAAACACCAGGTGTGGTTAAAGATGCCGTACGCAAACTGAAACATCAACTTGAGTTAATGGACGAAGAACGCTATAGCGGAGCGCTCGTTCATGTGAGAGCCGAGTGATTAGCGATAGGGGAAACGCCTACCAAACGGGTGCTTGGAATTGAAAAAGCACGTGTTCGACAAACACGATAGATAAAATTGAATGGGAATGACGCACGTCAAGCCAAAAAGAGGACATTCACCAGTTTTTCTTTGAATATTACCAACAGTTATTGGCATATCGGCCCTTTATTCTAGAAACCTTTCGAAGGGAGTATGTTAGCTTCATGCCAATCCTTGAGGACGAAACCAAAGACAGTTTTGAACAACCCATGTCTGTTGAAGAAGTGAAGGCAGCTATAGATACTTTAAACCCTGGAAAGTCACCCAGCCCAGACGGGCTAAGCGCGGCCTTTTATAAGCATTTCAAAGCTGAGGTTTCACCTATTTTAACGGCAATGTTTAATGAGGCACTCTGAATGAAAACCCTTCCAACGTCGTATGCCTCATCGCACACAGTTTTGATACCAAAAACAGAGGAAACCGAAAAATAATGTCGGTCACGTCATACCCACCTATAGCGTTGACTAACGCAGACTACAAGGTTTTTATGAAGGTGCTTGCGCAAAGGCTGCAAACAGTTATCACAACCCTTGTTGGATCGCACAAGACGTGCGGCCTCAAAGGACGCACCATCAATTCTGCTCGCTATTTTGGACCAAGTCAAAGGGGGAGCCGTCATTAGAGACGAAGTGACCGTGGCGTACCACAAGGGTATGACGCGGTTAATTATAAACAAGTCACTGGGAGCGCCCATTAACGTGCAATGTTCGGTACGCCAGGGCTGCCCACTCAGCCCATTGTTTTTTTTTTTGCATATACATGAAATTTGTTGTTTAACTATTATAAAGAACGATCAGATTTGAGGTTTCCGTTTACATACGTGTGAAGTGAACCTTCTCGTCTATGCGGACGATGTCGCGGTTTATTGTCACAACAAGGAAAGTGTCGTTCACGTAGTCGAAATCGTGAAAGGGTTTGGCGTTGTCACAGGAAGCCTAGTGAAATGGGGTAAGTGTGTCGGGTTCTGGCACGGCGATTGGCACACAACCCCAGAGATTTTCGCCAACATCAATTGGGGGACTCATTCCGCCAAGTACTTGGGCACTCAGAGACAGTGAGCCATATTGGCGTGCGCAAGCTCAAGAGCTGCGCGAGAGTGCTGACAATTGGAGGGGCTTTGGTTTATCTAGGTTCGCAAGGGCAAACGCATGCAACATTTTTCTTGCCAGCAAATTGTGGTATGTGATGCAAATTCTACATTGTTCCCGAGGGAATGTGCTGAAACTTCACCGTGTGTTCGCGGTATTTGTTTGGGCCTCAAGTTGGGAGAGAAGTAGTCGAACAAATCTTTTCAGGCGAGTTCAAGAGGCAGGGCTAGGGCTGACCCACTTGTTCGTGCGACAGCTTGTTAGTAGGCTATTCTTTCGCGATGTACGCGATGCTTTGAGGACTGGGTCAGTTTCGACTCGGACGAGTTTTGCCCAATTTTGTTGTGACGAGCGGCCGTATGAGTGGTGGCCTCCACGGGTATTTAAAGGAAGTAGTCGGCGCGGTGAAATTTCTGAGCGTCCGTTTTTCAAAAGAGGATTTGAGTACTGTTGCACGGAGGAAATTATGTAATAATGTATGTAGCGTTATCCTCCTTGTACCTATGTACCGAGCCTTATACACTGGAGGCCCTGGGCAGAACGTTCTTAAACGTGTGAAGAAAATGTTAATACCGTCAGGGGTGAAATCTGTCTTTTTTAAACTTCACACCAACACATTAATCACAGACATGGATGGCAGAAAGGGGTTTGTTTGTTCCGTGTGGTACGCACTGTACACTGTGTAAAACGCCCGAAACAGTAGATCATGTTTTCTTACAGTGTTGGGAATGTGTTTTCTTCTGGAACGTTCTTCAGAGGACTATGCGCAAAGAGCTCCCCCTGAGCCCACACGGCATTCATTACCTGGCAGTGGATGACGATGAAGGTATATGTCACTGGACAAGATAATGTTGTTGGGCCTCCAGAGTATTTGGCGAGCACGCTTCGGCTTAGGTATACAGCGATGTAGACGTTCGGTCGACGCGGGTGTATTTCGGTGAATATATTTCAAAGTATATTGAAGAACAGGAATTGCATGAATGCGTGCCGGAATGGCTTTCAGGTGTCGAGCCACTGGCAGCGTTAAACCCTTTTAAAGTGACAACGCCAGCCCTGGTCGGGTTGGTGGCGTTTTTTTCAGTTTGGTGTCATACATGTGTTGAACCCTGCATGTATTTTGTTGTAAAGTGCAATCCTGGCAATAAAAAAACGGTCGTAGCCCAATGGTAAGACGACTGACACTGACTCCGTCTGGTCTACCAGACACAGGCTCGAATCCTGCCGGTGCTTGGGTGATTTTTTGCGATTGTAAATGCCATATGCACGGACGCGGACGGACATTGTGCGGTCCTAAGGTATAAGTATTCTGCACCTAAAAACGAGGATCATCGTCAGGAACTTAGACCGGCAGACCTGGCGATACTGGCGCACGTCGCGACTATCGCGGCAGCTTGCTCAAAAGAAAGACGGTAAATAGGCTTGTTTTGGGGTCAATGTTTTATTTAGCCTCTGCAACTACTTTAACTGCTATTTTATTCAGTTTTATATCATTTAAACCTACCAAAACGGGATTAAAGTAAGTTCACCTCTGGCTTGTAATTGAAAACACATGAGTCGTCTGCTCTTGTACAACCCAGACGCGTCGCACACAAATGGGCGTTGCAGGTCGACACACCTCCAGCGCAGGAGCCCTATTGGGCAGTAAGATTTCCACGTTTAAATCTCCCACTAGTGAAACTGACTTGTCATTGGTGAGGGCATGAAGCCCAGCTGCTCGTGCACGCTCCCCCTCTCTCCACCCCCATGCATGCATAAACCGGCAACGGGTTACGTGCGTGTGCTTAGGCGTGATCCACACCGGTGAAAGCGTCGCTTCGAAAGCCCTTCAGTTGAACAAGAAATATTGGCTCCCGTCGACGTCAACGCCAACTCAACAGCCAACAGCAACTCGACGGCAACGCCAACGGGTGCACGTTCTGCGGCAGCGACGCCTAGTTGTTTTAAACGCGCAGCATTTCTTAGGCTCGCCTTGTCCTGCGTCGTTGATGGCGGCGCCGTTCACACGCTCACTGCGCATGCGCAACTCTCCTCCTTACACCCATAGCTCCGCGATACTACACTATAAAAAAAAAGAAATAGTTAGCGGCGCCCGGTTTCGATACCACGACTCTCTGGCCGCAACGGGAGGTACGCGGTGCTCTTCCCACTACGCTACAAATCCGGGACAGGAGCAAGAGCTACGAACGCGCCTTATGTCCTTGACTCATTCAAACTACGTCAAGAAGCTACTGATACAACGAAGGCACGCGAAGCTGAACGTCAACGGAAACGACGAACTGAAAACTTTAGAGGGGGATGCTGAATTTCCCGTGGGAAAGCTGTGGCGGGAAGCGCCACGCGCCTTGCAGCTCAACCAGCCCCGTCCGCAGCGCCTCTGATGCTGATTGTGGCAGGATGCCCCTAGGGATTGGCCAACCAAAGAATCCATCACGAGATAGGTTCGCGTTAAGCCACCGTCGTCATCTTCCCGTAGGGGAATCACCGAAGAAGAAGAAGAACGAGAAGACAAAGCTGCGAAGAGGAGGGCGCGTACATTGCTCTCAGCCGGTGCACCAATGTCAACAACCTTTACCTCACCAAAGCTGACGGTGACTACCGATTCTACCACAGAAGCAACATCGACAAGAACATGATGGACGAGTTTCGGCGCCTCGAGAACCACCGCCTACTCACCGTAACGCAACAGCACTTGCGTGCCTTTGCCACCGGTGTGCACCCGGACGCGGAATTCCCTCTGGCGTTAGTAAAAACCAGATCACTCAACATAACGGCAACACAATGGAACTACACGGAACCGCCACGATGCTTCGCATCCTCATCAGGGTTCCCCACGGGAAGATAGTGTAATTTTTTTTTCTATTCGCGATTTGCTGCGCGCCGACGCTCATTCGATTTCCGCTCTTCCTCGTGCTAGCGGTACGTGCGAGTCCCACAGCGAGTAAGTACAACTGCTGATAACTACGCTAAAGCCGTGATTTTTCTATTCGCAACTTGTTAAAAAAGGCATGCGTGGTGGCGAGGGGTACAAAAGAGCATGTGAAAGAGGGGTTGCCGCGGGTGAGAAGAAGCGTAGAAGCGGTGCTCGGAAAAGCGGCTTCATCGGAATGAAAACCCGGGGTGCGGGTTTCGACATATAGAGCTTCCCTGTATTGATATTTCCCTACAACTTCAGCCAGAAATGAAAAGGCAAGCATTGGGCTGCCGCCGCCAGGGGCGTTTGGCAGCTTTAGTTTTATGCTGACTTACCAATCGGCCACCAATTTAAGGATCTGCTGATCCCCTGCTGAGTCCGGCGGCGTACACGGCGCTCCGAATCACTTTAGCCTGAAATGTCTTGCTACCACTAGGCTTGCAGTGTTGTTCTCGAATATACGACGTAAGCATGGCTTCCAACATCATTTGAAAGACGCCATGCCTGGACCAAACGTTCATCGGGCTGGCTGTTCCAGTTTGGTGAGTTAACATTAAAAACTTAGACGTTTTGCGCTATTGAAGTGTTCCAATGAGCGACTTGTTTGATTTAAATGTTGGTTACAAATATTCAAAAACATATCGCTAGGTTTTCTCACGTATTAAAAAGCTATTTTGAACATGTACGAAGACAAAAAAAACTTTGATAAATTTCGAGGTAACCCGCTCAGCTCGATCTGAACCACGAAAGACGTGTTTTAATAGAAAAACACAAGTAATAAAAAACTAAAATTTCGCGCCCCAATGACGTGTTGTTGGCAGCAGTGACGTAATATGGGCGAGCAATAGAAAAAGTTATCAGTATGTTAGCCCGAAACTACCCGTTATTGTTTGAACCCGTACCGTTTGACCCGCGCCGGGTCCGTTCGTCCCCGAAACGAATTTCCTGTTTGCACCCTTCCCGTTTCAACCCGTTCATAAAACGCCTTTCCCGTTTCAAGCCACTCTCAAAATGCCCTTCCCAATTGAAGCCGTATCGTTTCAACTTATTCAAATTTCTTAACATATGCGTTACGGTTCTTGGAAGTGTTCCCCGAAATATACATCCAGGCGACGGGTCATGCATTTCTGTAAAAGCTCCTATGCTGCAGTTTATCTGGAATTGAGCATAAGGCCGATACATCCGGCCGATAAATGTTTGTGAATGCCTGAGGCCGATACTGCGCTCTTGAAGCTCTTTGAAGAAGTAAATGCGGCCGCCTTTCTCGCTCATCTGGTTTCCGTACGAAATCAAAAACGTTTGTTCGTTCATTTATGGGTGTACTTAAGCAAAAAACAATCGCGCTGAAACAATTAATTATGCTGTGGAATTACTTTTTTCCACTACCGTCCTCCTAGCGGTCACCACGCCAACTAATCAGTCAGGGCCGGAATGATTGTTGCTGGCGAAAAACTTGGGAACGGAACAGCCTGCATCGATGTGGGTACAGATACAGACAGTTTCAAGTTTTCTTTTTTTTTTCAATAAGAAAGCGTGCACCCAAGAGAAAATGCAACTACTGCAAGGACCCATTAGAAGAAACAGCGTGCACTGCATGTGATGCATGTCTGTGCTGGCGTTTAAAAGAACAGTTTTCAAGCCGGTAGGTGGTTCAGCCAAAAAAAATTCACCCCACCTCCCCGAAGGGAATCGTGAGGAAATGCTAATGCATTTCTTTTGCGCGAGAGTGCGCGGAATTTATAATTAATGAGGAGACGGTGATTTGTAGCGTAACCATGTATTTAACACCTGTTTGTATTGTCGTTGTACTTGACGGCCACGATCACTGCCTTGTGGTCGGTAAAGTGCACAGTCAAAGGGTCTTTGAGAAGCATGCGGGCGTGGGAGAGTGGGGCGAGCGTCGAGAGGAGAAAGCGCCGAAGCACCGCGCCTACCCTCGCCTACACTCTCCCACACACGCGGGAGCTCCGGCGAGCTCCCGCGATGCGAGCGCCCTCACACGCCCGAGCGCGCTCCTCCTCTCCACTCACTCGCCGTTGATCCGCCCGCACCACCTACTGCGGTTGCTAGGGGAGAGGAAGAGCGCGCGCACTCACAGCTGTCGCTTTGGGAGAGGGGGTGAGAGCGGAGAGATAACACCTGCGGGCGCGTGGACGCCGCACGGCGCCTGACATGGCTCGACTAAGAAATGCATTCGCATTTAAAAAAAAAAAATTTGTTTGAAACATTAGATGGATGGCTACCTAAATGTCATGCACTACATTTGCCTTTTCACATACTGTGTGACAACCTATATGTATTATACGTAGTACAAGAAAAAGAATAAAGCTTGTGGTGTTCTTAACGGCTCAAATAAAAATGTGTGCGAACTATTTCCTCCAAGACAAAATTTGAGCTTTATACTTCAATGGCCGTCTTTTTACAGACCCTTGCACATAGTTGCCCTTAGTTCCAGCTTAGAATGAATAGTAGAAACCACTGATAAAATAGTCACCGCTTTCTTAAAATACGATTTAAGTGCAGAGAATTTTAGCGCCGCGCCTTGGCGTCGTAGCTCGCTCGCTGGACCCAAGTAGAGCCGCCGTCATCAGGCGTTCCATCGTAGCCGCTGTCGCCGTGGCGTAATCCAGAGGCTTCGTAAGCAAGCGGTTTACATATACATAAGCGTTCGAAACTCGTGAACCGCGGGCGCTGGTCATACATATCCCCGTTGTTTAACGCAAAGGAAACTATACAAACCTTTGAGTCAAAATTTACGTAATTAACGGGCATCCCCGTGTTCATTTAGTTAGGAACACTCCTTGGGTTGGTTTTTACGATAGTAAGTGAAAGAAAAAAAGTGTCAGTGCAACGCCGGCACGTGCGGGAGGAAAAGCAAGCACAAATTACTCCCAACTCCCCTCACGGGAACCCCTGTGTAGATGCGACGCATAGGGGGTTCCGTTGTTGTTTCCGTTAGGTTGATTCTCCCATCGCGTGAAACGTGCCGTGAACCCCCTGCCGCGGCTATGACGCAACGTGGCGTGGCTATGACGCAACACAATCCAGCACAATCCACTTTAATCCAATCCAATCCAAATCCAATCCAATTCAATCCAAGCCAAGCCAAGCCAAGGCAAGCCAATCGAATCGAATCGAATCCAATGACCCTCGCGAGAGAGTGTTCGATATCGGAGAAGAGAGGGGGTGAGAGGCGGAGAGCGCAGCTCGCGCGGCGAGGAGAATGGGGGAGGGGTGTGGACGGACAACAACAACGCCGTATGGAGGGACAAGGCGAGTGAATGAGATGCAGTCGCATCTAAAAAGAACAGAACTCCCGCTGGCGCATATTCACTCAGGGGGCGCGCGAGCACTGCGAAGGTAGATATTTGAAATGCCTTGGGTGGTAGCAGTGAGCGGATAACGGCGCAACAGCCCATTATTGCGAATCAGTGCTCTGCTGCACTTCCGACAGCTTTCACGTTGAGTGGGACGGCTTTAATTTTTTTTTTGAGTCCGCTAAATTTGGCAATCAAATTTTGCAAGATCTTGCCACGTAGACATAAAACACTGGCCCTTTACTGACCAATGAATTTTTAATTGCATTTGTGAAAACACCCAAGTTTGTCCTACGCTCGATATGAACTCTACAAACTGGCACTCCGCCAGCGGCAAGAGGTTCCAGTTTTTTTCCCGTACTTTCCTTCTCTTTTGGATGTTACATAAGGAAAGAATAGCATGGGCATTCGTATATAAAACAATTCAATGCTTTGACACTCCAATGCAACATTTGGGACTCGAACCCCCACCGCTGCCGCAGTATGCATGCGAGAAACAGGCTCCAGACCTCTTGACCAACGTGGAGCAGACGAAAAGTCGCGGTTTCAGCTGTAATTCACCAACGCTGTACCGGGTCGTGTGTAACGCAGGAGCCTCGCGTTGTTTTTTAATCGACGCCATGTATCGTAAAACGGGCAATGGCGACAAGTTTGAGTGGATTAATAGGGCGTGCCTCTGCTTTGGTTCTGCAAGTCGTAACTTTTGTTTTACCGTGGAACACGTTGGACGTACCTTTAATTTAATTTCCAGGCTACGTCAGACGTACGCGTAACTTTTGATTTTGGGCTACGTTGAATGTAACACAAAATATTGTTTTAAAGTACAGTCGGACGTAACTTCAATTTGAAAAATCGCATGCCTCGGTGCGAGTCACCTGAGTCGAACTGGGTACGATATTTCGGGGAAGTGGGAAAAGGCGAAACGGAAAGGTCGTTTTGCACGCGGTTGAAACGGGAAGAAACAGACACGAAGGTTGAAATGGCAATGGGTTCAAACGGGAACCTTCCAACTTTAGAGCCAGGATAAAAAAAATAGCAACAAATGATCACCAGAAAAGTTTTGAGGACTCGTTCCTGAACATAAGTACAGTGTTGTAAATTGTTCTTTGCTCCAAACGGCACAGCATAAGAGAAAGATAGAGAAAGACAGAGATAGAGTAAGTGATATAATTAAAAAAAACACCAAAATGTCATCCTAATTACACCAGCTCTGGTCAGTTTTTTCTGAGATTTCGTACTTCAGGATAATTTGTAAAAAAAGATGGTGCATATCGATCAGGTGGTGCATATGATGTGTAGCAAAAATATTCATACTTGCAAGACCTGTGCCTCAAAAGACCATCGACAGAGCACCAAGCTAAAGGAAAGTTACTTATATTGGTCGTAGATGTCATATTGTCAGTGAAAGCTGACCTAATAATGGTCCAACACTTCTTGTTTGGATTGCCCTTGGGGTCTTTGGAGAAATTACCATTTTAAACGAGAGTAATGCTGGTATAAAGACATTACAGAAAAATGACACACTGGTTGGGTTAAAGCCCATACAACAAAAGCATCAGGGGACTTGTAACTTGAAATAAAAAGACTGTCGTGCACACCCACGGCCACCATCGAAACAAATTCACTTGGGTTCTACCTTATTGAAGTGTCTTTGCCTTGTTATTATTCAGCTTGTATTTCAAGCAGGCATGATATAGCATGTGCGAAGGACTGTCTCGTCAATGCAACTATATTCCGGTAACAATAAAATTGGTTGATGGGGGAGAACGTTCGTAGAATTTATGTTCAAGGGGGTCTTAGTAATGATTCATACAACTAGAACACCGTATATTAATACAACGCACAAATGCCCCCCCCCCCCCGCATCAATTAAGACAACTCGCAATTTTTAAAAGTTTTACACGTCGCCTTGTGTTTTTAACACTTCTTATACAAATGTGCACATTTAGCATGCACATATGTATACGAAGAAGGATTGGAGGAGGCTCAAGTTAGAATGGGGGTAATAGGTGAGGAGAAAAATTAAATAGCAGACAACCCAGCTGTAATACCAGTTACGCAAGTATGACCTGCCTTGTGATAGCGTTATTTTTATTGGCCGCAGGTGCCGCTACCCGAGTCACAGAACAGCTACCGATGGATGAAGTGTGACGTAGAGGAAGACGTCAAACCTGACGGAGGAAATGAGATAAAAATTGGATGTAAGCAGGCATTAGCTAGAGCAGCTAGATGGGACACGCATGTCTTCCCCTGTAGTGGCATGAACGGGCTTCTGCTCACGAGGGTGATTATTGACTAGCTCAGGTGCACGAACTTGTAGCCCAGTCTTTTGGCGACATCCATTGGTCCTGTCCTAGTTTGGCCGGTCGTGAATGTAATGGCCTCAGTAAAATGACATTAGCATTTTCCGCGTACACTCAGGTATTATTGCAAAAAATTCACCTGTTTCTTTGAAAGAGAATGCTCTTTTTTCACCCATTCCAGATGAGTCATCTCGATGTGTTCCTGGAAAAATAGCAGAAAAACTTTAACATCATGAATTTCGTACATCAGTAAAATATTTCTCTGAATGGGCTGCACGCTACCCGGAGTAACAATGTATTTCTGAAGTTTGTGCACGAAATTTGATGTTCTCCCACGACTACTGGAGTGCTAGTTTTACAGCGGAGCTGTTTATGCTTCAGCTTTGCCTCTGCGGGTCCTTAACACGCTTAGCGTGTGGAGATGGGGAAAATGGTATGCTGAGAGGTGTGAGGGAAAATGGCGAGGAGGGTGCAGCGCTTAAACAAGTGTTACGAGGAATCAGTAAAACACGAAAGTGAAATGTTCAGCAAAATCTGCAGCTGAGCATGATTTGCGGGTCGGCGGCTGTCTTGAGGGTGTGCTTGGCTAGTGACGTCCTTCTGGCAGGTTGCTTTGGCAAAGGTGTACTGGCGTCACTTCCGTGATGAATATGACGTCAGTGAAATTTTGGGGCATCGCGCCATCACACATTTTCGTTTTAAAGTAAAAAAACCTGAAAACGAACAAACCCAAGCATAACGTACTCTTCAGTACTAAAGGTTGCTTCCCCGCAAGGAGACCTTGTGTGCAGGGGTGGACCCTTTACAGGCTACTTGCTTCGTTGTAAAGGCGTCACTTCCGTGGCGGATATGACGTCAGTGAAATCTTTGTGCACCCAGGAATAAAAAACAGTCGTGTTAAAAAACGCTTCACGTGGTCGGAATCGAACCTGGTTGTCTCGCGTTATGAAACCGGCGTATATTCGATCGCGCTATTATCGAACTCGGGCTGCCCAACATTTCCTTTGGGTTCGTAGCACTGGCGTTGGCTATGGACTTTGGCCGAGTTAAGTGAACCTTTGATTGCGACGTTGGCAGTTTGTAATCCGGAATTTAGGAGGGTGGATTGTGAACTTCAATTTGCCCGAGTTTTCACGGAGAAAACTTCTCTTCTAAGCATCTTTCTCTTAAGAAAGGTGCTGACATTACAAACGCTAAGTACAGCTACGAAGGCAACCAGCTTCGCTGTTTCCTCAGTCTTCGCATCTCACGTGCGAAGGTGGCCTATTATTTTACATAATGTAATAGGATCTGTTTCCGCCCTACTGATCACACAAATATTTTAAAATTTTAAATCAAGGTAAGTGTACCTATCACTAGAAGTTTTGAGAGGAGGTTACATAGTGGACTTAGAGGTCTTGTGTTTAGTTGTCTTTAATTATTATCCATAATGTTTAACCGAAGTGGCGCAGTGCAGCAAAACTCACTGCAAAATTAAGGTTAACCAAGGCTTCCGAATTTATGCATACGTCTACCAGACGTGCTCCAAAAAGTTAAATTATTTTTGTAGGGTGCGGGTGACATATAATGGCACATGCACAATATAGATTCCAGTGAGGAAGCAACATAAGCATGCTTCGCCCGATTTCCCGGATGTAGAAAATTGTTCGTTTGGTGAAGCGTTTTTAATTTTCTTAAGATTTCTCGCTTGCGCATACTTTGGTGCGCCGCAGAGAAACAGAGTTACGGGGCATATTACGAAGGTTCCACGTATGGCCTAAAGTAATGCTTCAAGGTCTCACTTTCTGAACCGGTCCCCACAGCTTGACGCACAGCGAGTTTCCCGTTGCTTGACGCGTCGTAATGCTCAACTTGAAGGTCACCTAACCACTTAAGTCACTTAGCGCAGACATGCTGCTTCTCGCGGTGCGTGCCGAAGCAAAAAGCAGCGATCAAGCATCTGTGATTGGGCAAGATATCAATGAATAACTAAATCAGTTATTTGGACGAATCACTGGCTTTGTGTACCACAGGAAATGTGTTCGGGCACTCTTTATGAAAGGTACGCATTTAGAAGCCTACTAACATGTCCCGCAGAGTCATGTAGATAAGGTTTCCTGCGGATATACGCAGAATAGCGTATACAAGCAGTCGAGTATTGAACAACACTTACAATATGCAGTGGTATGCTCCATGGTATGTTAGATAATCTGTTGTTTGGGGTTAACCAGTCTTTACCTTTTTTACAGAGGAGCAGTTTAAGCTTTTAGTTCCACCGTCCAGCGTTACCGTAAAACTCGCCCGAGATCACATGATCGTGCGCCTCGCGAGGAGTGCGCGGCGTCGTCCATGTCGGCGGGTGTACTTGCACCACGTGAGAAGCTTGCAAAAACATAGAAAAAGAATAACGAGCACACGTGGCCGTGCGCCTCGTGAGGGGCGCCCGGCATTGGCCAGTTCAATTTTCGAGGACACCCTGCTCTTGCACCGTTCGTCATGTGATCTCTCACGTGCTGTTCTTCCTGAAGTGGGGAGCACGGATGCCGAATTCGCGAAGCCGGTTTCCGCCGGTTCTAACGCGTCCTAACGTGGTCCACTTTGGCAGGGATGCGAAAGGCTACGGATAAAAAGGATCCGGCCCTGCCAGTCATGGAGACCTCTCCTCGGCAAGTTCGGAAATCTATGTGAGGTGCAACAGCTGGGTCTCCGACGAAGCGAGAGCGGCCGCCAGCTCTGCTCTAATTCGCCAGCCTTGCAGCACTAGTGCAAGCGGCGCCAATTTTTTAATCGGTGAGAAGCATCAGTGCCCAGGGATTAACGAATTGGGCGATGCCGTGTTTCGTCAATTTGCTACGGTCGCAGTCATCCCGGAATAGTAACACACCTTAGGAGCAAAACACCTCTGGTACCCGTTGATATGTGACAGTAAGTACGTGGATCCACATGTTGGAGTCCGAAAAACGAGTAACTTGGGAAGCTTCATGATGAGGCTGGTTACGAAAAATAGTGTGAGTGGTGCTGCTTGCAGTATATATGAACGTCCACAAATAATCCTTTAAAGACGCACGATTCGCGTTGTATACACGTGCACGTTTACCATTTGTACGTCACAATTTACTCAGAGGTAAGATGCACAGGAGCCAGAAAGTTGCTGGAAGGCTCTTTGCAGCTTTAAATTACAACATATGTGTGTTCACAAAGAAGCCTAAACTAATTTCATTACAACTAGTGAATATCAAGCCACTGACTCAGCTATTCCTTACATCACAAATTTTAGAGCAATGAGGGTTACGAACGTCTATTCACATCAACGTAGCTTCAACGTAACACTTCGCTTGAACTATACTGATTTCTGACACTCAGGCAAACTTTCTTCTAACCTGGCATTGGACGTGTGAAACTCAAGCTTGCCTTGAAATTTACTGTCAGCATTTTGCGAGGCTACACTGTTTGGTTTTCGAAGTTCGATATTAGCAGTTCTAAACTTTATAAGTAGGCATTCTAAAATTCCGCGCTACAAATAACGCTACAACAAGCGATGTCATGCCAATAGAAGAAGGAGATGAAGTCGCTAAGCTCCAACCAGTCTAAAGTTTTTTTTTGAATGTATGATCTTTTCTCCGAAGAGGAGGATAACTTATCAACAGGGAAAGGTGAAATACGAAGCTGCCAGCGTGCATCCTTGTGCTGTGCCCAGACATAAAAGAGAAGAGCACTAACTATAAATACGAAATTTAAATGTCTGGAAACTCCAGATAAAGCTCCACTATGACATGCCCAATAAAAGGTACTATCAGTTTCGGTACTACTTAACCTCTTTCGTGCGCCAAGCCGTCGCAAGAATTGTTGTTTACTTATGACGGATTCCGGCCCTCGCGTTATTCGAACTGGCCTTCAAACGACTCTTCCACGACTCCACGATTGGAACGACATAGGCCGCGTGTTTAAAAAACAGGAAGTGTTTAAATGTTTCAAGAATTCTGACGGCAGAAAAAGAGCTGTTACTGCACAGATGAGGGTGTCAGGCTTATCGGCGCCACTGGTATTTCACCCTGTGCTTCGTGCAGGTATAACCCACTATAACTAAGGTGCACGTGGAGAGTGCTAGTGAATATGTAATCGGAGCTATACTCACCTTGATGTTTCCATACGTTTGTGCTTCATTGCAGACAGGGCATACGAGAATTACTTTTCGATAGTCGATCTCCAAAGGGAGAAACTGGTCAACTCCCTGTAGTTTTCAAAAGGAAAACAATGTTTAATTTCTTTGGAATAAGAAAATGGTGTCATATTTTGTTGGGTTGACAAGATGGGCGAAGCAACTACAGATAGTAGTTTTAAGGGTATTTATACATCTCTAAGAGGAAATCAAAATGGAATATTTCTGGAATTCATTGCTTTGGTACGCAGGTGACATAGTAGAAAAATAATTCAAGGGTAAACATTCGAAGTTGAAGCAAGTGTAACACCGTCAACAAACCCAATTCATCAAACTGTACAGACTGAGGAGTGACGAAGGTTGGTTTTAAGTTCAATTACACATTTGCTTTGTTCAAAAAAGTGCAGTCTCTCAAAAAAACCGCCAGGGCGAATAAAGATATTATTTTCGTTTCCCCGATGTCCGGTGCCGATCTGGAACCCAATCGCCCAGCTCCGGTTGATTTGGCAGGAGGCTCGCAGCGCGATGGTGTGGAAGTTCTCGGAGAGCGAGGCCGAACTGACAACTCGAGGCGTCTGTACTTGATGAAGGGAAACGAAGAGTTTATATACAACTATTTACATTAGAGTACCTGGATACCCGGGTAATAAAAAGGAAAAACTTCAAACTGCAGTTAACGCTATAGCTCCAAGTGCGCAAAAGTGACTCAAGCTTCTCAACTCCGTATAACTCTCCTATGCTCGGAGCGTACACAAACCACTCGAGAAACGACGGCCGGGAGTCAGTTCCCGCCGCAGGACCCGTCTTGTTGCACGGTACACAACTGTACTCTAAACTTCCGACGCGATCGTACAGTCTACCTCTCGCTTAGGGGGCTCACAAATCCCAACCTATCTTCAGCGGTCGAGACTGAATGAGTAATTGTGTCAAGTTCGGCTATTAAGCATTTTTGCGACCGCAGGGAATTGCACTGTTGGTGCCTATTCACATCTTTAAAAATTCGTGCTTACGTTTGTTTTTTGTCCTTTCTAGCTCTTTTGTTTTTCCCGGCGTTGGCTGTTTTTCTTGCCGTTGTATAAGGTAGGTATACTTGTTAGTTCCTCTGACAGAGGAATCGGTAAAACACGAAAGTTAAATGTCCAGCGAAATCTGCAGCTGAGCATGATTTGCGGGTCGGCGGCTGTCTTGTGGGTGTGCTTGGTGAGCGACGTGCTGCTGGCGGGTCACTTCGACGAAGCTGTATTCGCGTCATTTCTGTGACGGATATGACGTCAGTGAAACCTTGGCGTATCTCGACATAAAACACCGTCGTGTTAAAATATAAAACCCGAAAACGAACGGCCCTAATTTTAACGTACTCTTTGGAACTAAAAGTTGCTTCCCGGCAAGAGGACCCTGTCTTCAAGGGTGGACCCTTTACAGGCTACTTGTTTCACTTTACTGGCGTCACTTCCGTGACGTATATGACGTGAGTGAAATCTTTGTGTATCCCGGAATAAAACAGATTCGTGCTGAAAAAAGACATACAAACCTTTTCTATAACGGTCGGCAATTCGTCCACTTTGCAAACATACTCCCTACCAGCATCAAAGTAGCACGGCTCACAAATAATGTGCATACAGCCGAGGGGAAAAAATTCTTCAGGGACGCAGCCGCACTCAACGCAGAGGTCAGCACCGAGTGGGTTCCCACGGTGAAATGCACAAACGACGGGAATGCCATTTGAGAGCGTGAGCTTGAAGAAATTCCTGCAAAGGTGCGTAAAAGTATTCAGCCCTGTTAACTCATACCAGATGACCTTTTCACTTCGCGGGCTGGACTAATAGTGTCAGCGCGTTTCATCTCGGCTGCATATCACTGGTAGCGCCCAATTGCAGATGAATCTGAATATACCTTTCCATTTTGCATGCGGAGGTAACACTTTTGATAGTAAGGTCTCGCTCCCGATACAAATGTTTGCGCAGAGCTTGGCAATAGAAACCCAATCAGAACGCGGTTGCCTTTGAATCAATGACTAATCACGCAATGCACAATTCTGTGTCCGTCGCCAGACGTCAGTAAGAAATCTCCAGCTGAATGACCGGCCTCAGACCATAGAGTTGAACAGCGGCGTAACCCGCTTGGGGTTGTTGCATGGCCGATAGAATTCTCGAGACTTATTGTGCATGTCAGCGGGTCTGCGTCTTCGGTGTCGACGGCAGGTCCGGAAAGAAACGTGCGGTGCGAAGAGCAGAAGGGCCAAGGGCATAAAATAATATTGTCTTACGCGCGAATATAGGCCTAGAGTTTTAATCACAAGTCAGTATATGTGTGTGGAATGCATCACAACCTAATTTCCATGCGGACAGTGGAGCTGCTTCGATGTGCGGCGGGAGCTAGATGATTGCGCTGACCAAGCTTTCTCGTTCTAGACATTGCCGGCGGAGATTTACCTGATATTCAGAATTTGTACTCCACGAGAGCCTCCAGTCAAGGATATACCTTCTAAGTGATTGTCTCATGTAAAACCATTGCTTATCCTCCGCTCAGTCGAACTGAAGAAACACATGAAATGGAGGACGCACCCTAAAATATGGCCACTAGTCTCACTTCCGACACCATGCTTTATTGTTTAGGCGCGTAACAACTGATTACAACTACGTTTAAGATGCCGAAGCCTCAAACGCCATGTGAGGGAAGGGCTCGGTAGTCCACTACTGACCCAGCCTTCGTTTTAAACTATTACCCGCCGCGGTGGCTCAGTGGCTAAGGCGTTGCGCTGCTGAGCACATGGTCACGGGTTCGATCCCCGGCCGCGGCGGCCGCTTTTCTGATGGAGGCGAAAAGCAAAAACGCCCATGTGTACGAGATTTCGGCGCACGTTAAAGATCCCCAGGTGGTCAAAATTAATCCGGAGCCCTCCACTACGGCGCGCCTCATCGCATGCGCTGCGTCGGCGCGTTAAACTCTACAATCAATCAATCATTTTAAACTGCTACGTCTAGAGGCGCTACCACCTTGTACACGCATCTATTCGGAAACCGGTAGTGCGCTGGAAGAAATATATGTCAATCACTGCAGTAGGCATGTGTATTAAACCCTCCTTTGTCGGACAAGTGAAAGAACCGTTACAATCGTCAGTGTAACTGTTACAGCAGCTATGCACAATGTTGATAGCGCTGAAATTGTGCACCGGAGTAGCGCTCAGGTACAAATTGTATTCTCTGTCGTGGAGAAAAAGAAATTCTGTAGGTTAGCATTATCATGCTAGCGCGTTCAGGCAAGAATCCGAGTTCGAAGATAAGGGTTCGAGGATGGGAGTTGGAAGATAAAAGTTCGAAGATAAGAGTTCGAAGACATTCGGTTAGTAAACTACACGCAGGGCAGGCACGGGAGGATGCGATGCCCGCGGAGAAAGGATAATGCGCCGCGCATGCAAGATTATTTGCGGAGCAGGCCTTTAGGTTGTCATGATAATGCCGAATGGCACGCGCCCCATGTTACCCAGGAACGTGCCGCCCTAAGGTGCCTGCATTTCACTATTTTACAAACACAGGAGCCTCATGCTCTTCGTTGTAAAGGTGCAGCCAGTGGTAGATGCGACAAGAAAGGGCATGGCAACGCCTTGCACAGGGTCACATCTAGCAAATTTCAGACATTTCTCCGCGGCTCAGGACTAATTCACGGCTACATGTGCTGCAGGACCACGTTCCTCATCTTTCACTGCTCAAACTCTGCCGGCTGTCAAAGTGAACATTTCTGGTATGTGTTTAGCATGGCTTCTATGTCAGCGTTGAACATGCTGCATTCGCGGGTAATTACTCGCCACTATTCAGAACGTCGACTGCATTTAAAAGCAATCACACTCTCGTGTGTATTTTACCATTTCTGACGAAACCACGGAAGTGTCTAGATCGCAACTCTGTTCATTCCTTTCATTCCCCTCTTTTCGCTCTCTGTCTCTCTATGTCTTGATTCTTGCGCTGTTTTTCTTACACTCCTCATTTTTACCAGTTGTAGCTTGTTAAGCTCTCTGCCGGACAAACGTCGTCAAAATCATTGAACTACATTTCCCCTTTCTTTCCGGCGGCACCATGCGAAATGATGTGGAGAAAGCACAATCAGTGCCAGAGGCCGAGATGGCGGCGTGTCGTCTGCTACTGTTCTCCCCACTTCACCTCGCGCGAAGAAGCCTAGCTTGCGTGCAGACACTAGGCACAGCGATTGTACAGAAAGAATTCCAACGCAAAGTGTTCGAACACATTCGAACGCTTCGAAGCACGCATGCATGCTCCGCGCGAACTTCGAATACTTTTACAACTTCTGGAGGAACGCTTTCCTAATAGAGGGTCGCGCTTAATAGTTCTTATTATTATGAAAAATAAAAACACAAGCCAAACAATGCTAATTTAGTAAAATACACTTTTCAGATTTACACAAATACACCGGAACCTTTGGGTATTGTTGGACATCTTCGAACGCCAGCAGTTACTCTAGTGCCGGGCCTGAGCGCTGCTTATCTTGCGGGGTCAAAACATTGTTTTCAGCGCGGATTTCAACAGCGAAGCTGTTTAAGCTTGAGTTTGGTTTGTTGGCGTTCGCAAAAAACTACAAAAAATTCCTCCGGCGCGAGGCGCCTCGCAAGACCTTTGCGCAGCTGCGGGGGCGGAGCCAAGGCTCGCCTACGTAGGACGCAATCACGCGCATCGGCACAGGCCGACCTTCAAGAACACTCTACCCAGCGTTCGTGACGTCATCTCTCACGTGCCCTTCTCCTCGCCTGTTCACGTGTGTTCGCGCCTGAAGTGGGAAGCACCGAAAAGCTCCGGCTACAGACGCCCACTTCGCGGAGCCGGTTGCCGCTGGTTCTAGCACGTGCTAACGAGGTCCACTCTCGGGGAGATGTGAACGGCTGCGGGCAAAGCGTTCCGGGCCTGGAAATCATGCAGAACTTTCATCCGCAAGTTCAGAAATCTGTGTGAGGCGCAACAGCTAGGTCTTCGACGAAGGGAGAAAGAAGAAATTCACTCCCGAAGAAGAGAAACTGCGGCGCGAAGGCCGCCGCGTCGCTACCCTTGAACGGATATGACGACTTCGCTCTAACCACAAATATCGCGCCGGTGAAGCGGCGGCGATAGTTCAGCCAGTTGCAGAAGATCTGGAGTTACAAGCTGGCGTAAATTGTACATATTTGAATGACCGAGTGCTCAGTGCGATTTTGGGGGGTTAACGCGACACCATGCATAAACATGTTTGAGTCTCGAAGCACAACGGCTCCGGAACCTTGGCCGAATCTCCAAGCATCCCCACGCACCAACGCATCCGAACCAAGAATAAGCTCGGTGGGGACGCAAGCGCCGCTGTTTCTCAGGCCTGGCACCACAATGCAAGCTGGGTCATTTTAGATGCGACGCATCTCCTGCTCTGCGGCATGTCCCTCCTGCGTCGGCGTCGGCGGCGTCCGTACGCCACCTTCGCATGCGCGACTCTCCTCCGCTCTTCTCTCCGACAGCTGTGCGCAACACTCTCACTCCGTCTCATTATCATAAACAACAGCTGCGTGCGCGCGCTTCGCTCGCTTCGCTCCGCTCCCGTCGCGCAAGTGCGTGCATGCGCGACTCACCTCCGCTGTCTCCTCTCCTTCAGGCACTATGAATATAAAGCGGGTAGCGCACTGCGGCGGTTTAGTCAGCGCTCGCTCTTGTTCGACTTCGCGTCACAACACGTTTCACCCGATTTAGAGAATCAACCCAACGAAAACAGCAATTGAACCCCACGATGCGTCGCATCACACCAGGGTTCCCTCGCGGGAAGATGGGCGTAATTTTTTATTTGATATAGCAAAAACGTCTTGTCCAAGAATTCTTGACGGCGCGCCTGAAATTCGAGACAAAGTGACCAATGGACAGACTGAATCGAAACGAACATTTCGCGTTATATTACTGAAGGAAGATTCCTCGTTGACACAATTTGCAGTTTCTGTGAGACTACATGCGGGCTCGATAATTCAGTTGGAATACCTTTATCAGAATGACGAGTTTAGCTAGCTGGTAAATTTGCAGCTCGAAACCTTCAAAAACCGCGACACTCAAAAAGTGACAAAAACAGAATCACAGGACGTGCGCTTACTCTCAACTGAAGTTTAATAAGGAAAAATGAAGAACATATAATCTCCCAGTGACCACACCACGAACGCGTAATAAAATCAGACCATTTTCTGTAACACCAAATTGTGTTCAAGCATGCGCACAAAATGACTACGCAAAGCTGAAGCGTTCCAGATAAGCCAGAGAGGTGACAGATGTAGCAGTCAGGTTTCTGTTTTGTTACACGCGAGAGACTGCCTATCTCGGCAGCTAGGGAGATGCACATCTTCTGGTAGTTGTACTTGTTTTTGGGTTTTTCGGTTTTTCTTCTTTTGTTTTTGTATTGTTACAGTCTCTTCTTATGATGCGTGCGTGGTGTGGTCACATGTTCGTGATTTTTCATGATTAAACTTTAGTTGAGAGTAAGCGCTCGTCTGGCGGTTCCGTTTGGGTCACGTTTTCAGGTTATTTATTTATTAATTTATCGTACCCTCAGAGCCAGAGGTATTACAGAGGGGAGTGGGTCACACAAAAAAGCAATAAAAACATGAGAATACCGCAAGTATGGTAGCAAAACTAATTAATCTTGGTTACACGATATTGGCTAATGTGTTGTGAAGCAGACGATTATCATATATGGTAACGACATTTGAGGTAAGGGCGGTTCCATTCAGGTGAATGTTATCGAATAAATGATTCGTAAAAATGTCGTGTGCTGCTATGCTCGTGACTAATCTTGTGAGCGTGGACCGATTCGGCGAGAAATGAATTGCGGTTGATAAATGAGTTATTTGTGCAGGGTGGGGTGATGGTATAGTTTGTGAAACAATGTAAGACGAAAAGTGGTTCGACGGTAAGGTAATGATGGAAGCCCGATAATGAATATCATCGACGAGATGTTTGCAGTACGGTTATAATTGGGGCGAATGAAGCGAACAAAGCTATTTTGTACCATTTTAAGAGCAGTAATTAGGTTATCGCGGCAGGGGTCCCACACTTGCGGAGCATACTCGCGTTTTTACCTGATTAGTGTTTCAAAAAGCAAAAGTTTTAATAGGGAGTTCGATAAGAGACGGCGCAGATAACCCAACATGCGGTTAGCTTAGCTAATGATACGTTCTATGTGGAGCATCCAATTTAGGTTAGCCGAAATGTGGACACCTAAATATTTACACGAATAGACGGGTACTAAAAAAACGTTCAAATAGTACACATGGGCCTGTTAGTACTCCTTGATATTCGCATCAGTTTACATTTAAAAACGTTTAGTTCTATGAGCCACTCATCACACCAGCTAGTTACGTTGTCAAAATCGGACTGAAGTAGGTTAGTGTCACTGTCACTACTAATTTTGCGGAAGATAACACAATCATCTGCAAATAAATGGATTTTCGAAGATACGAGAGATCAAAGGCCGTTAATGTAGATAACAAAGAGAAGAGGACCGATTACCGGTCCCTGGGGAACTCCGTAAGAAACGGGGCACACAAAAGAATTAATTTTGTTAGCGGGAACGAATTGTGAACGCTTGAGAAGAAAATAGTCGATCCACTCAAGCACGGTAAGTTCAAATTTAAGTCGGTTTAGTTTAAAAAGTAAACGTCGGTGACACCCCTCGTAACATGCTTTGGAAATATAAAAAATGCAATCAGTTTGAGCCGATCCATCTTCAATACTATGTAACTGGTCAGTGAACGGTATACGTTGAGTGTGACACGCAAAAGATTCTCGAAAGCCATATTGCGCTGATGAGAAAATGATGAAAAGAAGAAGATTGAAAAAAGTATACAAAATTAGGGAACATCATGTTTTCCAACAATTCACGACATGTACAGTCTTTGTCAAAATTTTGTGGGCCACGGTGACCGTGGCCGGAGCAGGCGCGCGGCCGAGCAGGGGCGCTGCGCTTGCCACTGTCTTCTGGTTACGCGGCTAAAGAGAGTGAGGGGAACTTTCGCGCTTCCTTTCGTGGTATGGCTGGCGCGATAAGTGCAGCGGGGCCGGTTTCTCAGAGCAGGCGAACGTCGCTTCAGCGCAGGCATTTTGCGCAGCACTGGCCGCGCCGGACACATGACAAAAGCAAGAGCAAAAGTTCCCCTCCCTCTCTTTAGCTGCGCAACCAGCCCCTGCTCGGACGCGCGCCTGCTCCGGCCACGGTCGCCGTGGCCCACAAAATTTGACAAAGACTGTACGTGTTAAGGAAATAAGGCGGTAATTAAATTGGGAATGTTTTTTTCCCAGATTTGTACAGTGGAACCACCTTCCCTATTTTTCATTGAGTAGAGTAGGAAGAGTAGATGTATCTAATGATTGCTGAAAAATTTTGGTCAGTGTAATAAAATAAAGGATATTGTATTTTTTAGAAACTTCGCATCAATAAGGTCGTGTCCAGGAGATGAATGGTATTTTATTTCATCATCGATGAAGTGGTACCTGGTGCTTCGAGAGGCACACGAGGCATTGTGATGTATTCAAAGCTATCCGCAGTGGGGAACGCAATTTGGGAACGTTGATTGATTGACTGTAGGGTTGAACACGCCGACGCAACGCAAGCGATGAGGCGCGCTGTAGTGGAGAGCTCCGGGTTAATTTTGTCTACCTAGGGATCTTTATCGTGCTCCAAAATCTCGTACGCACGGGCGTTTTTGCTTTTATCCTCAATCAGACAAGCGGCCGTTGTGGCCAGGGATCAAAAATTTGGGAGCATGTAGAGAATTGTTTAACAAATGAGTGATTTAGCACAGGTGCGCGTCGGTGGGATAGAATGACATTTCCTGATGAATCTTGTAAGACTATGTTTTCGTCACGGGGGGGGGGGGGGGGGGTGGGTTAACTAATGTACAGAATTTTCTAACGTTAGTGTCCAGCGTGATGGGATGTTGTCGGCAAAAGGTAATGTTTACCGTCTTTAAGCCCTGACCCGTAAACGTCGGCAGCCGGTCTTTTAGGCAGCCCAGCGATAATTACTAGGACACCATCATTCTGATCAAAAAGGGCGTTTTTTCTTATTAGACAGACGTTTCAAATGAGAGCTGTAAAATGGGACTAACGTATCACCAGTGATGACGGAATGCGGAATATATTTAACTGTGAGTTCATGCACTTCAGAGGCAAACGAATCCAATTTTTTTAACAGAGCGTTCGTAAAACGCTACCAAGTAAGCGCCAACGAAGGATGCTGGTTCTAGGTTAATTGCTTCAAAATTCGCTTTTTAGTAGTCGCGTATGGTATTCACTTGTTGTATAGTTTTCGCCAAGAAATCTTAATTGAAAAGCTGAGTAAGGAGTGATCGCTAATTCCTGGCAAGTACATAATTGGCGAAGCAAAATCGGGATGTGCTGTCAGAACCAAAGTAAGAGTGTTGGCTGAACTGGGTGATATTCTGGTGGCATTAGTTACTAACTGAGAGAAGACCAAGGTAGAGCAAAAACTTAAATATTCATCAGCTTGTGCAAAAGAAGGAGACAACGAGACCGGCTGAGCATTCCAAAGTATGTTGGGAAAATTTAAATCGCCCAGCGAAAATGATGGATAAGAAGGAAAACGTGTAGCAACAATGTTAACACAGCGTCGTGTAGTTCACTCAGAAATGAGCGGGTTAAAGATGGCGGGCGATAGCATGCTCCTCAAACTAGGTTCTGGTGACCGAGGTTGATGGTAGCCCGTATTATTTCAAGATCACCAAAATTTGAACACATGATGAATGGATTTCTTTTGATAAGGCCACGAGCACGCCACCTCTCCTCCGCGCACTCCGGTCCCACCGATATGATGCACACCGATGGGCGTCATAAAAAATTTCGAAATCGTGCATGGGTCCGGGAAACCAAGATTCGGTTAGGGCAACAATGATGATGCTACATGTGTATATTTCGCATGATAAACATGTTTATTAAGTACGCTTTTGGTGTTGGTGAAAAGGACTGACACTTCTATTAATGATGGTCCTCTGGCCCTAGCGTGCACATGTCCCTACAAAATGTTTTGTGGCGGAGCATCGTTATTGCTGGCAACTTCATGTGACCGTTCCATTTCTTCAACTCTTTAGGAGTGTGTGTTGTACATGTAGCATTCGGTATTCAAAAACAGCTTATTCTATCGAAGTTGGAAACGTGGCGATTCTGGCTTGCTGTTTGCAAAATCAAGAAGTTTGTTCCGAAGTATGCGCGTCGCGGGGGAAAATCGTCGCTGATAACAATATCTTTAAGTTTGAATTCACTGCGTAAACAGATGTTTATCCCTTATTTTCCTGTTTGTGAATTTGACAATAATAGGGCGAGGTTCGTTTTGAGGGAAGAATCGTAATCTGTGCGCGCAATCGATGGATTCTGGCGCGAAGGTATCAAGAACTGAAGTAACAAGAATGGTTAGTTTTGTTTCTGTTTGTTCCCAGGTTTCTTTCGAGTTCCGAATGTTTGAATGATAAGATCATCATCGAATGATCGCGAATGCCTCGAATGATACAAAGATTTCGACATGGTATACCTTCTCAGAGCACCGTGGCTGCAGAGCTTTTGAGCTAGAGCGCGCGCCAATATACCGGAGTTACCGTTGCAGACAACCCGCAGCTAACTCTTTTTCTGGCGTTCACTGCGAATGCACAGCAACATTTCGCTCGACGACAATGGTGGCACTCTGCCGAACATCATCACGCGCCTGTACGGGCTACACGGCAACTAGGGCGCGGCCCAGCGAAGTAGTATGTCTATTTCGCAGCATGGCCCGCCGCGGAAGCTCAGTGGGTAAGGCGTTACGCTGCTGACCACGAGGTCGCGGGCTCGATTCCCGGCCGCGGCGGCCGCTTTTACGATGGAGGCGAAAAGCGAACACGCCCGTGTGTACGAGATTTCGGCGCACGTTAAACATTGCCAGGTGGTCAAAATATTCCGGAGCCCTCGACTACGGCGTGCCTCATCGCCTGCATTGCGTCGGCGCGTTGAACCTAACAATCAAAATAAACTTCTCAGCGTGACGTGACAAAGGTTTTGTGACCCGGAGTTTGTAGCCTTTACCATCAACTCAGCGACAAGTGCAAATCGTAGGCACTTCGAACGATGGCTTCAGTAGCGATAACTAGGCTTTGGTAACTCACATAGGTGCATTCAAGACAAAGATGCTCTTTGTCTTGAAACAAAAAACGAATCCTCGAGAAATATTGACAACACGCAAATATTGCGTTGCAGTGACGTAATATGGGGGAGAGTAACACTCTCACCGGCCATAGTGTAAAGGTTCATCTGCAGAGCGCAGAAACGTACGGAAGGAAGGTAAAAGAAAACCCAGCCCAGGCTCTGTCCTATGTCATCTTGTATTTTTGTGCCGTCTGTTTTGTGGATTTGAATATGAACATGGTCAGGAGTGACGCAATAATGACGAACCCTAAAAACACGGCTCTCAGCGAATTTAAGGGTTAATGCCACACTTTTTTTCAACCTTTTTCTATATCCTAATGACTTTTAGAATGCAGTCAACAAACACATCCAGTACTTATATGGCGAGTCATAAGGTACCTCAGCCAAACATTACTGCTATATGCCCATCAGATAAGTTTGAAATAACCTCGAAAGATTGTGCTCTCTTCCCGGTCCTAGCATTCTTCGACTGCTGGAATTACGTCATTACTAGAGTCCGGAACATTAAGTACAACAAATGAAAGTTTTAGGCACTTATTATAAACACTACAGACTGTAGTTTAGGCATATATAGGCATATATAGGCAAGAACTTTAGTCCAGGTATATATAGGCCCAATACCTATTTACGTGAGCGGCATATTTTAGGCCATCTTGTTCACTAGCAAAGAGAAGAGTGGACAAATCTTGTTATATGGGAAAGTAGTTTTATTCCCTTGTGAAAATGCGTTATACAAGAGTGCGCCATACCAGTTATCACCCACGGCCTGCATCGTGCCGTGCCAACAATCTACAGCGCTGGCACAGAGACAAGGGGCAAAGAAAGACGTGATAAATGCATCGGTTCCTTCTTGCCTTTTGTATTATATACATACCTGATCGGTCGGCTACACGTCAGCGACTAACGTCTTGTCATTTACGCCTCTTAAACTGCTTATTCGCATTGGGTTTTGCTATCATGGCATCACGGTAGATGCCTTCTGTCTGTGGGCGCACGTGGCTTGATTCGAGACAGCCATGGCTGTTTGTATATCGGGCAGGGCGCCGACACTTATGTAAGTTAAATGTTACAAAAAGAGGCCGTGATTTGCATGGCATCTTTCAAAATAAGATCAACTCGTTGAGGCATCATGATATAGAAAATGGCGCTGCTGCTTGAGCGCGCAACATCGGCGCACCGTGCCTATGTTTACTGTCGAAGCAGAAGTCCGGATTACACATACGCAGCCATTCCGTCTTCCTGTGAAAATGTACGCGTTGGCTGGGGCGAGAAAACGACAGGTGTGCCGTTAGCAAGGAAAAAGCTCTTGTGTAGTGATGCGCTGCCTTTCGAATGCTGCTGGCAGGGAAATTTTGCTCCCAACAGTACGCACCACCCCTGTTGCTCCGATATAGTTTACGGCCTGATGCGATTGTGAACACAGCCCTCCGTGACAGAAAAAGTAATTTTTTGCGCAGAGAAGAAGCCACTGATTTCATTAATCATATAGCACGAGGTTTAAATATACAATGATACAGGTGTGGTAGCATAACCGGCAACGGTCGTAAAACTGAAATGGTCACTGTGTGCGTTGTGAACGAACAGATTCAAGAAAAGCGCAAGAAGAAGGTATACGAACCGATGTGAACTTCTTTGCAATTCTCCAGCCATGTTGTCGCCGCCCGAAGCAAGCCGGTACTCAGACACAATCTGCTCTTGGCAGCGAAAGAGCCTCCCGTGTCGCGGTACTCAAAGCGGTGATAGGGGAGGCGT
This sequence comes from Haemaphysalis longicornis, assembly GCA_013339765.2. Taxonomy (NCBI): domain Eukaryota; kingdom Metazoa; phylum Arthropoda; class Arachnida; order Ixodida; family Ixodidae; genus Haemaphysalis; species Haemaphysalis longicornis. The sequence continues at coordinate 103,538,195 of CM023455.1, read as the reverse complement.
TTTTTTCTTTTTTTGTAGTTCCGCACGGCCCGTATGCGTCATCGCCCGGGCGTCAATAAACCTTCTTGTAGTAACCATCTGCGCCTGAGCATGCTGCCGGTCCGCCATAAGCCTCCTGGGCTGGAGTTTGGCGGACGTGCAGCGCCCTTTCGTGCCCGTGTGTAGTACACCAGCATACCCCCGCTGATTTTAGCATTGGCTAGCAAACTGGCGGTCGATTTTACAGCAAAGCTGTGTACTGTCATGGACAATTCAAATAGGAACCGCGGAACGCACGGCAGAAGATACCGGTGCCGTCCCCCCCTGGCAGCGGCCGGGGAAAACGCACGGACATGCACATTTGAAGTGTCGGGAGCGAGGCTGCGTGTCCCACTGCTTGTTGGCGACGGGCGCGAGATAGTAGTATCTGTGGCCACTGCGCACTCGACTCACACTCGTCGCACCGTATTCACCTCATTCATGAACGGCCCGGTCATAGACGCTGCCGTCGGGTACAAGCTTGACTCGGCGGCAGGACCGCCTGAGAAATTATCGGGCCACTAAATAAAGTCTTCTCTCGCTCTCTCTCGACTCACACAAGCGCCTGCTCCCAGTGTGTGCCGGCGTGATATTGCAGACATATCTGTGCATTTGAATGCAGTAATTTGAGCAAATAACGATGAGCCCCTGGGGCGCGCCCAAACCATGCTCAGTGGTGTCTGCTCCGCAGATTTCTATAAGCACTGAGGTGCCTGCCAAAAAAATACATAAACCAGGCCGCCAACGTTGTTGTGCAAGGCCGACTGACCTAGAGAATGGTTGGACCTGCCTATCTTCTTTATTTTTGTGAATAATATAATTGTACCAGTAATTTGCCCAGCTCATGCAATGCTTGCTGTTAATGTATATCATTGGAGACAAATTCTGGTGATATATCGATTGTTTGCTCCGAGCACCAAATCCGCGAATTGCCTCAGGCTTGGACAAACAAAGGCGCATTCTTAGCGGCCTGCACGCAATCACGCACCGCATTGCTCTCAACTTGATCAACACCTTCAGCTGCAGCGGCGGTAGTACTTGCAGTGGTTACAGCGCTCTTGCGGCATGACGACAAGGCAAGCATGCGAGCGAGGAAAGGGCGACAAATCGCAGTCGTACATGCACCCTCGCACCCAACATCTCTACTGCGCATGTCCGTGCGTTTTCGACGGCCGCTGCCAGGTGACGGCACCGGTATCTTCGCTTCGGCCGCGCGCTCCGCGGTTTTTATTTGAATTGCCCATGACTGTACCTCTACCCCCCGACGGTTTCAGCTCCATGCGAAAGAAGGCCAAGGCGCCAAGGCCCAAAACTCCGAGCGCACGCGTCAGGCTAATCAGGCATATAGCGTATAGCTCAGAATTAGTTTAAGGAAATCACAAAACAAGCATCAAAACCCCATAATGGATGATAAGGCGCCTGTAAAAAACGGGACCCCCCCCCCCCCCCCTCATGTGTTCCCCATAAAATTTGTGTCTGCAGATTGTCTTTTAAGGCAAGCAGGACTGGTATAACAACATAGAGAAGTTCTTGCAGAAACGCCAAGCGCATGCGTCAGGCTAGGCGGGAACCCAGCATTTGCCGCCATAGAAGCTCAGACACTTCTGCTGCTGAAATGCTGTTACTCGCGTTATCTTGGATTCGCATTCGGAACAACGTCCGTCGCGCGCAGTCGCAGAGCAGGAAGGACAAGCTAAGCCTACCCGAGTTGGCCGACTAAAACGCATAAAGATCAAAATTGCTGCGCCCATGCACCATCGCAGTGTAAACAAATGTCACGTAATGCGAACTGACCAGTGATCATGGTGGCGGAAGACAATAGGAGAAAAGAATGCCGATGCTTTACCCTCATAGGTGACACTAGCAAAACGCAAGCGACAAGCTTGCCGAGACGAGGAGGAACATTTCATACCCTGCTCCATCACCATTTGCAGTGGTTTACAACTGCTTCGCTGGACATCCACTTTCGCAGCACGGGAGGGCAACCAATCTTTTATTGATTTTTAATGGAGCTAGAGGAGCGTTATTGGCATCAAAATGGTTAAAAGAGCACCACAACTGGCTTCGCTGGCCAAAAACTACAAACCACTGGATCTTTTTAACCAAATCTCATAAAGGGACACTGAAGTGAATTTGTGAAGCTCCTGCTTTTGCTTGCACTGCGTAGAATGGCTTAATTAAACACACTTTTCATCGTTTATCAGGGCGACAAGGTGGTATTTATTGGATTAGCGTCGAAGAAGAAAAAACGACCATGCGTGGTTTTGCGGTGGCCGCACCAACAGCAGTGACATCAGTAAAAGGTGCAACGTGATTAGACGATGTCCAGGATTAAAATTCAAACAGGTTTTGGTTTGGGTTCTGTGAAGCAACATGCTTGGAATCTGTCACAAACTCCTCCCCCGGACAATTGCGTCCGCTAGCAAAAACCAAAGAAGGGCGCGAGACAACAGTTATTTGTATTTTAGCAGGGTGGTCGGCCCGTGAGTTTTCACGTGTGCCGAGATTGCTGGGGTGAATGAAATCACAACGGAGATGCTCGGCTACGTTTTGGACTATATAGGTTTACTGTACAAACAAAAAGACTACAGGGCAACGCCCGACACAAGAAGAGAAAAAAACCTTCACAATGCCATCGGCCTGTGCGCGCAGGCACTAATCCGCCGTGGCCTACGACTTAACCTTCTACCTCGAAAACATACTCAGACAGCCGTACGCGACACACTCTAGAGGCAAACACTTGTTTTAACCTCGACAACGCAACTACAACAAAAGTACTAACAAGTACGCAACACGCAAAAACACTCTAGAGGCAAACACTTGTTTAAACCTCAACAACGCAACTACCAAAAAAATACTAACAATTACACAACACGCAAAACCCTCTAGGGGACAAACATTGTTAGTTACGAGTGACGCTAGAAAAAAAACTGAAGGCGGATATTTTAACCCGATACGACGAACAATTACGAAGGAGGGGGGGCGCGGGAAGAGAAAGTCTCTATGAGGCAAGTAGAACCTGCCGGCTGAACGGCAGAAAGTCACGACGAGGTGGAGACGGCCTCGCCGGGCAGCAGCTCACGTGTTTCGGGGCTCCGGGGTGCAGAAGCTGGTCGGCCATGGGACTCGCGGCGACGGGCGAACTCGAGCGCTGAGCCGAGGCGTGGACCGGTCCGTCGCGAGCCTACCGATGTGCTTCTGCTAAAGCGCGTCACCCCCGGGCCTTTCCCCGCGTAGCACGTTCTGAAATCTTCGCCGACTGCCCCAAGCAATTGCTTGCGTCCGCTTAAATAACCTCCGCCGGTCGTCCCGTAGCCCCACTTCGGAGTATTCCCATTGTTCCTCTTTTCCCCTCCTGGGGGCCCTTGCTTCCTTCGCTACGATCGCAAGCGCGCGTCCACGCCAGCGACCGTGACGTCACCCTCGGACAACAGCGCTGGAATGCGGCAGCTCGCATTGTCCTGGTAGCAGGCAGGACGAAACAAAGGAGGTGCGCACAAAGCTGAAGGGGGTACCCCGAATTCCCTCGCGCGGCGCAAAATGGCCGACTCCGTCCGGGAGGCCATCCGAAAATAAAAAATGGAGGGTCTGGCCTGCAGTTTGTGACAGAATCCGACGTTATCGTTGGATGGGCATTCTCGATACCTCAGTAATCACCATACCGCACTTCTGTCATGTTGCCGGCGGTAAAATGCCTCGGATAAGCCTAATAACACTACTTGAAATTGTAACAATCACTCATCATCATCATCATCACCAGCCTATCTACGCCCACTGCAGGGCAAAGGCCTCTCCCATTATTCTCCAATATTGCCTCGGTCCTGTGCCAACTGTGACCAATTTATCCCCGCAAACTTCTTTATCTCATCTGCCCATCTAACTGTCGGCCGCCCCCTGCAAACGCTTGCCTTCTCTAGGGATCCACTCTGTTACCCTTATGACCAGCGGTTATCTTGCCTTCGCATTACATGTCCTGCCCACGTCCATTTCTTCTTCTTAATTTCTACTAATATGTCTTTAACACCAGTTTGCTCCCTGACCCACTCCGCTCTCTTCCTGTCCCTTAATGGTACACCTATCATTTTCCGCTCCATTGCCCGCTAAGAGTCGTTCTCAAATTTAAGTTGAACCCTCTAGTGAGCCTCCAAGTTTCTGCCCCGTAGGTGAGTACCGGTAAGATGCAGCTGTCATACACTTTCTTCTTCAGCGACAATGGTAGGCTGCTATTCATTATCTGAGAATGTCTGCCATATGCACCCCACCCCATTCTGATCCTTCTAATTATCTCTGCCTCATGGTTTGGATCTGGGGTCACAACTTGGCCTAAGTAGATATAATCGCTTACCACTTCCACTGCCTCGCCCCCTATGTCAACCGCTGTGCTGTCCCGAGGTTATTGATCATTACTTTAGTTTCTCTGCATATTAATTTTCAGTCCAACGGTTCTACTCTGTTCGCCCAGTGCGGAAAGCATGCTTTGCAATTCGTCCCCTGAGTTACTTAGCAAGACAACGTCATCAGCAAATCTGAGGTTACTGAGGTATTCTCCATTAACCCTTACTCCCACCTGTTCCCAATCCAACGTTCTGAATACTTCTTGTAAACATGCTGTGAATAGCATTGGAGAGATTGTGTCTCCTTGTCTGACACCCTTTCTTATAGGTATTTTACTGCTCTCCCTATGGAGGATGATCGTAGCTGTAGACCCATTGTAGATATCCTCTAGTATTCTTACATAATGCTCATCTACACCCTGGTTCCGTAATGCCTGAATGACTGCTAGGGTTTCGACCGAGTCAAATGCTTTCTCATAATCTATGAAGGCTATGTATAGGGGTTCAGTATACTCAGCGCACTTCTCTATCACCTGATTGATCGTGTGAATATGGTCCATTGTTGAATAACCTTTACGGAACCCTGCTTGTTCTTTAGGTTGACTGAAATCTAAGGTTGCAAGAAATTCGGTTAGCGATTACCCTTGGTAAATACCTTGTAGACGACTGACAGTAAGCTGATCGGCCGGTAATTTTTCAAGTCCTTCATGTCGCCTTTCTTATGAATTAGGATGATGTTCGCGTTCTTCCAAGATTCCGGTACCATTGCGGTCATTAGGCATTGCGTATACAGGTTTGCCAGTTTTCAAGGACAATTTTCTCCGCCATCCTTCAAGAGGTCTGCTGTTATCTGATCCTCACCAGGTGCTTTGCCCCCTTTCATTTCTTTCAAAGCCTTCCTTACTTCTTCAGTCGTTACTGGTGGGATGTCTATCTCCTGTGAACTACTGTCTCGTTCGGCATTATCCTGTATGTCCTGGCTACTGTACAGATCCCTATAGAACTCCTCGGCCACTGTGACTATTTTATCCCTATTTGTGATGACATTGCCTTGCTTATCCTTAAGTGCATACATCTGATTTTTCCCACGCCAAGACGTCTCTTCACTGCTTTCAGGCTACCTCCGTTCTTTACAGCGTATTCGATCCTCTCCATATTATACTTCCGTATGTCAGCTGTCTTACTCTTATTGATTAGCTTGGAGAGCTCCGCTAGTTCTATTCTGTCAGCTGCGGTGGAGATTCTCATGGTTTGCCGTTTCCTGATTAGATCTTTCGTCTCCTGTGAACGTTTGCCAGTATCCTGTCTAGCCATAGTGCCCTCGACTTCTACTGCACACTCCGTAATAATGCGTGTAAGGTTGTCACTGGCTTGCTGCGTCGTAAACTCGGCTTCATCGTTAAGAGCGGAATATCGGTTCTGCAGCGCGATCCTGAATTCTTCTACTTTACGTCTTACTGTTAGCTCATTTATCGGCTTCTTTCGTACTAGCTTGTTGCGGTCCCTCCTCAAATCTAGCCTAATTCGGGATCTTACCATACGGTGGTCACTACAGCTTACCCTTCCGAGCACTTCCACATCCTGCACGACGCCAGGGTTATCGCATAATATGAAGTCTATTTCATTTTTGTGCTCCCCATTCGGGCTTCTCCAGGTCCACTTCAAACTCTCCCCGTTTACAGAAGAAGGTATTCATTATGCGTAGGTTATTCCGTTCTGCAAACTCAACTAGTAGGTCCCCCTGCTATTTCTACAGCCCAGACCATAGTTCCCAACTGCCTTGTCTCCAGCCTGATTCTTGCCTACTTAAGCATTGAAGTCCCCCATAACTACGGTATACTGTGTTTTTACTTTAGCCATTGCCGATTCCACATCTTCATAGAAGCGTTCCACTACTTGGTCGTCGTGGCTGGATGTGGGCGCGTAGCCCTGCACCACCTTGAGCTTGTACCTCTTATTTAGCCTAATTACAAGACCTGCTGCCCTTTCGTTAATGCTATAGTATTCGTCTATGTGGCCAGCTATGCTTTTATTGACTAGAAATCCCACTCCCAGTTCTCTTCTGTCCTCTAGACCACGGTAACATAGGACGTGTCCATTTTTCAGCACCGTAAAGGCTTCGCCTGCCCTCCTAACCTCGCTAAGCCCTATTACATCCCATTTAATGCCCTCTAATTCCTCGAACAACACCTCGAGACTTGCTTCGCTAGATAAGGTTCGCGCGTTAAAACGTTGCCAGGTTCAGATTCCATTGGCGGCCTGTCCGGATCCAGGGATTCTTAGCACCCTCTGCTGCGTCACAGGTCTGACCGCCGCCGTGGTCAGTTGCTTCGCAGCCGCTGGGGACTGAGGGCCGAGGGTTAGTTGGTGTATTCATGGGAGGTTGTGGCCATTACTACACCAGGGTGGCCAATCCTGCTCTGGTGAGGGAGTGCATTACCGGCAATGGTCGCCGGGGTCAGGCCGCACCCCAAGCCCCTTTGTGCAATTCCATCAATACGCGGATTTTTTTTTTTAAATCCGGTGGGAATTGTCCGGCACCGGGATTCGAACCACGGTCCTTCTGCACGCGAGACGGGTGTTCTACCTCTACGCCATCGCTGCTCCCCCACTAACAATCACTAGCCGAGCCATAAGCAGTGGATGAACGACCTCCGCGTCACTGCAGACGTTCAAATGCGATGCGGTTTTCATTCATCTTTGGAGCTAGCATGGCTCGTGCCTGTATCGTAAAAAGTGTGTGTCCGCACCAGTCCAAGGGTCGGCTGACGCAGGACTGTGCCCGCAAGCAGTCCGTGGGCAACACCATGCCAATGAGAAGTCGCCAGCGCGTCAGTTTCACTCTGCACGCGTTCTGCGAACTCGTTCGTGGAGCATTGAACGCTACAGCGCAAAAACGGTAAATTCTGTACAGAAATCATTGCCCAAAAACAAATAAATCAACTTCAAATGAAAAAAAGAAAAACGTGCGCTATCGGTGATTCGAACTTGCGACTTGCAAACATACCTAGGGCACGAGACCAGTAGGCCATAAGCTTTTTTACCGTGCAAATGTTTTATCCCGGGGCGCCCCAAGAACTCGCTGATGCTGATATCATATCCGTAGCGCAAATGACATCGCCAGGGAAACTTTTATTAACGCGGATGCGCCGGGATTTGAGCCACGAACTCTTTCGGCGCAACGGGAGGTACTGTGCTTCCCAATGAGCTGTGAATGCACGCGTGAATAGGACGACAAACGCGCCTTATATCCTTACCTTCAGGTGGTGCTGCCGTCTAGGAGAGGGGAATAGAAGTAGTGCATCATGACGTTATTGAACGCCGACAGTTGGCGCCTTGACGACAGCGCCTACGTGTACGGAGGATGCGTAAGGTAAGATGCGGCGGCGCCTGTCGCGCTCATGACACAGTCCGCTGCTCCTTTCGCTGCAGCGAACCACGTGTTCACCAAACGATTCGCTGACATCCCGTTTGGTTTCGTTCGCATGGACGGTTTGCGAGCGCCTGTAGTTTCAGTCGGATTCACGCAATGCGCTGGCGCGTGCAATCCAGTGTCTAACGTTTGTGTGTTTAACGGTGCCATACCGGCGAAATATAAATAGCGATTTGCAGGTTTACATCCATGCATAATAAACATTTAACTGCTCCTGTGAAGGCACATTTCACTTTCGTGTTTTACCGTTTCCTATGGAAGAGGGATCAGTCGAATTTTTATTTTAGCTTCACTTTCTCTCCAAAAGCAAGGAGGAAAAAAACTGAACATCACTTTAACCCAGAAGGAAAGTTTGTGATTCACATTGTTGAGCACAAAACAAAAACAGCATAAAAAGAAAGAAAGCACTGCTCCGAAAAATTCTCCCCAGATTGCTGTAACACACAGCAACAACTCAATGTCAACTGATCTAAAAAGATTAGAATAAGGACATCATGCAGATGCGTTGGATAATGTTAATGAAAGTTGGCTGCACAGTTAAATACCTATAAGATAACCTCTAATGACTTGCACTCAGATAAAACTGTACAGAATCTTAACACAAACAACTAAAAAAATGGCATGTTTGGCCTTTAATGGTCTCGTTGTGAAAAGTGCACTCCTCTGATGTGGGACATGTGCAGGTGAGCAAACGAGCAACCAAAGACTGGCGTGCATACATAACGTGCTCAAATAACTTACAACTCCCGTACACAGCTCTTCAAATAATGCACACTCCGCACTCAGCCTGCCTTGGTGCCCGTGCCGAACGCCCGGATAGAGCACCTTCCTCGGGCACCGTACGATTTCACGTCCTTGGTATACTTTTCGTACTTATAAAGCAGCACCTTCCTGTACAGCTCCTGGTTGCTCGAGATCTCTGTAGCATAGCCATTTAGTGGGCTGGACACATTGGACTCTGCCAACAGTGACTGGATGGAGACGAGCACAGTGCGCACGTCAAGCGTGCTGTCCACTTCTGTTTCAGGATTTCGAGGGCATCCACGTTGGGATAGAAGCAGGGTGTCTCAAGCCGCACATCGGGGCCTTCGGGCGGGTAGGTGCTGGAAAACTCCAGCCGCAGCCGATAGGTCATTTTCTCATTCACCGTTCCCACAGGCCCTTGTATCGTCCACATCCAGCGGAAAAGATTGTCACCATCAGGAGGTCCTGAGATTCCTTTGTCACCACTCATAAGTGTCATGAGCTGTGGCGGAAGTCGTTTTGTACCCGAGTGTTTTCTGGTATCAACTCTGCGCTGCCCGTCGCCGTATGTCTTTGATCTGTCATCTTCGGCCAAAGGGTCAACGTTTTGCTAAGCCATTTCGAAATAAAGCCCTCAAAATTACTGGTGGACCACCGCTCTTAACAGTACTTATATGCAAGCTTGAGCACTAGGCCATAAGAGAGCGATGTCAGGGGCGGAAATATAAAGTATATAACATATAACCAGTTTACATTTTTATTTAGTTTTAGTATTTAAAGCAGCTAGGGGACTATTTCTTGTGTAACGCTCGTGCATCAGGCGTCCCCCGAATTCCCACAATATGTCATGTCTAGCGATTGAATTCCTCAGACGGAAAAGCGTTGGGAGATGTGTGGTTGTGCTGCTAACCGCTGTGCTGCTTCACCGAGAGGAAGAAAGGGCTTCCCGCACCCTGTTTTTACGCTGTACGACTAAAAGTGTCGGTTGATTTTAATTACTGACTACATATATTGACTTCCCTGACTCTTCTCCCGGCTTCAATTGACCTTACGATTTTCTACAAGCGTACCAGTTAGCGAAGCGCCGCAAGTGCGCTTGTGTGGAGCGACTTGGACAGTCTGCAAACTTACCAACCAAAGGCACCTTCTTCCTGGCACCATCGTTCCACGATATAGTTTTAACATAGCGAACGAATTGCGACGACCCGCTGGCCGCCGGCCGACTAAACGCTGGGCCGACTGATTCTGTCGGAGGGTCGGCAAGCTCTTCAGTAGTGCTGTCAAGCCAAGCCATCTTGTTTTGACATCATACGAAACGTCGTAGGAAATCGGGAAGGATGATGCATAGAGGACGACAGCGTTTTCTAATTAACTTTTCTACTAAATTAAGTCTCGTAAACACCAGCGAGAACGGTCGAAACACGGCCTAGAGACTCCCTACCACAATTTCGGCTAGTAATGTCAAAATGTTACAAATGACTCTTCAGCTTCCCCTTAGGTGCCCTCTCCTGTGGTTTGGCGGTGTCTTCATTCCTCGACGTAACCGAATGAACGATGAGGACACCGCAGGCAGACGAGACGGGGCGAGTAGTATGCCGAAAGTGCGAGGAGGATGGCAGTGCGTGGTGGCCTTGCAAGACGTGTGGGAAAAGCGGCGCCTTGGGGCCTAGTGGCGCCCGAGAAAGGAGATGCAGAACCAGGCGTCCATGAAAACGTCTTGTTCTTTCGAGTTCACAAAAAGTACAAAAGCCCAGCTTGGGCTGCGCGCTGCACATACAGTATCAACAGTTCTACCGCATTCGCACGCACTAGAACCCGCAGCAACCGACTTCTGGAACTTAGCATCTGTGCTCACCATTTCAGGCACGAACGCACGTAAACTGGCGAAGAGAATAGCATGCGAGAGATCACGCCGCGAAAGCTGGGCAGAGTGTTCTCGAAGGTCGAGCTGGCGGAACTTAGCATCTGTGCTCACCATTTCAGGCACGAACGCACGTAAACTGGCGAAGAGAATAGCATGCGAGAGATCACGCCGCGAACGCTGGGCAGAGTGTTCTCGAATGTCGAGCTGGCCTACGTCGGGCGCTCGTCATGAGGCGGCGCACGCTCTTGTGTCCTCGAGTTTTTTATTCGTAGTTTTTTCCTGTTTGCGCTACACGATGGAACTAAAAGCAAAACAGCTCTGCTGTTAAAAAGTCAGCAATAACTGCTTTGCCTGCTGCAAAGTCGTCGAAATACGATATCATTTTGCAGCCCCGGCTATTTAGCACCGCGCGCTCTCCCCCTTCGCACTTCCCAAGCTCTTCCACTTCCTCTTCTCTCCTCTCATGATGAAGGAAAAACGAGGCTTATTCATTGGAATAAATGTTTTGCTGTCCTCCTGTGCTCGAGCGGCCGCGGTATTGTTTTCAATTGTTTTTGGAATTCCAACCTCTTGCTTTGGGTTCGTTGTTATCTCGGAGTTCCTTCGCCAGCGTATTCAAGGCATTTTATTTCCTGCCGCAAAAAATAAATTCCAAGTTCATTTGAAAATAAAACAGCGTTGCTAAACATGAGGTACTCAGAATTTGCTTGGTATATCACTGATATTTTCATGTTGCCAAGCTATGTCGAAGCGCCCGGCACATGCTACCAGTTATAGAAGTTCTGAAAGCTTTTCCCTATATGTGCTTCTCGATGGAGTGTTCTTCCAAGTTACGGGCAGGCGGTATTATCTCAGCCATCTGGCTGGGCTAGGAGCTGCGCTGCGTCCAAAATGGTCTATCTAGAGATATTTTCCTACTGTTTTCAAGCCGTAGGGCGAGCGCGGCGACCGACAGTAGTCGGTACCTGCGCCCACCCGCCGCGCTCACTGACGCACCTCGTCTGAGGAGAGCTTCGTCTGTTGGTTGGAGTACAATGCTCCCATTATTCCTCCCTTACAGAAAGATTGCTCAAATGTGAGAATTACTGCGGGCAACACCGCCGAAGACAACATCGACACTGTTGCACGCATCTCAAACGTCAATACGGTATACATAGGGTTGTTCGTTTTCGGGTGTATTATTTTTTAAATCGGGGGTAAAAATTGGATGCCATTTGTAAACGTATATTCAGGGATAAATCAGGTTTTTTCCGAAATACGGGTTTTCTCGGGTGAAACCTACAGATGTATTATGTCCACCTCTGGTGTACATACGTTTAGTGCATTAGAAGGTATCACGAGCTTTTTAGCTGTAACGCGTTAATATTGGTGTTTGTTCCAAGCTGGTAACTAGGGGACATCATGGTTTTCTAATAAATACTCTTGGAAATTTGGCGTTTGTTTGTAGATGAATTCGTAATGATGACAGTAATGAGCATTCACAATTTCTAAGATATGAATCATTTTATTCACAAAAAGCTGGTCATCGAGTTTTACGAATTTGTGTTTACATACAATATCATCTGCATGTGTATCATGTACGTGTCCATTCAAAACCAATCCGATCATTGAACGTATCTCAGCTGGGAGAAAATGCTCCGACATCACAGCTTTTTTTGAATAGGCGCAACAACGTCGCTACTGCATTTGCCAGCTTGGGGTAGCGAGCGGCGGAGTCATGCCAGTAATAAATGATTACAAAGCTTTGTTTATGAGGTTTGCTTCCATCAAGTACTGGTTGAGAACGGCGGACCAGGATTATGCAAATCGCTACTTTGAAAAGGTCTATTCGGGGAGAAATCAGGTTTAATCTGATTATCCTGAAACATGTTCTGGTTGTAAAAATTGGGTAGAATTAGATTTTACCAGAAACCTAACAACCCTAGGTATACACTGCCTAGAAAATGACATCACATACGTAGCACGTAAAAGTGAATTCTCGCGCTGGAGCTACCACCCTAGAACTAGTTAGGTCCCTGCACCTTCTGAACATCGTGGTACCTTTTGGTCCCAGTTGGCCCGCTGTCCACAAGCGTAGTGTGCCTGTTTATACTGAACTTAGCTTATACTGAACTCATCGAACCGGTTCGCGAACGTGTTCAAGCTTCTGAACCGGTTCGGTACGAGATTTAGTCGAACGAGAACTGAACCGGAACAAAATGAAGCTGCCCGAACCCGAACTGTAACAAAACCGGTAATTTTTTTCGGTACGACACACTGCTTTCTAGCATGCGTGCTTGCAGGAGGCGATTTTGGGTTGATGAATTGCCGCACCTTTGTAAAAGCGGCGTGGCCGCAGTCATCGCCGAACAAAGCGTATTTAATTTCTAGTTCCTCTTTTAAGTCTGCTTTTAGAAGGTATACAGCTCCGCTTGTGTAACCGCCACAGAGTGAAATGGCTGATGTTTTGAGGACGATAGCCATTATTGGGATTGCTGTACACGAAAAGGTAGTTCTGTCCGTTTTTTACCTCATTCAGCCGCGAAGAAAAAAATTCGAAGAAAACTTGACACAAGTATCTGTTGACTAAGGGTTTCCAAACTCGTTTAGCTCCCGTCCCCCATTCTTTCTCCCTCGCGCCGTAGTTACCACGAGCACCATGCACCATAGCGCTCACATCACGTTTTTATTACTGCATCCAAAGCCCAAGGGTAGACGGAGTGGAGCAAGCCCATTACATAGAGTGACGGCTGAACCACCACCGTTTGGTCTATTAAACGTTTATTATCGGTCTTTCTCAGCCAAACGTTATAAACAGAAGCTTTCTATGTCTCACAGATGGCGTATGCCGCCTCACAGACGGCGTAAGGCACTGCAGAAAAGACACTTTCTGTGACTACAATGATGACCGTTGGTGAAGTAAAAGAAAAAAAAAACGCTTCCTGTAAGATCAGGCGTTTACCTCATAGCGCCATACCGACACGGTCGGAGCTGTTTCAGTTTGTAAACGGGTGCATGGACCTGCAAAATGAGACAAAAATCATGCACCCCTCCGTCTAACGACGCCGATGGTTGAAAGCGAACCTTTGTGAGAAATCAAATAAAGAAGGGCCTGAGCCAAAGCCACTGCGATGAAAAGACGAAACTGCGCGTGAGTCAAAGTGAAAGCTGAACGGGTCAACTAGAAGCCGCCGTTTGCGAGTCAGAGTCCGTACTCAGACGGTCACCAAGGAATGCATCACTTGAAAGCTTTGCGTTCAACCATCGTTGTCGTTAGACAGAGGGGTGCATTATTTTTATTGCCGGCATTTGTCTGCCGGCACGGTGTACCGAGGGGGTAAAGCTTTGCCTAATGTTGCCCTCAGTGGCGGAGCCGATTTTCGGCCACCACAGCTGCTTTTCGAGCGGTTGTTCTGGTCGGATTGACTTGCATGCAAGGATTCGACTTGTAGGCAGGAGTACTTTTCAGAGGGTAGATTCGGCTGGCACAGAAATTACTCCTTTTAGGAGAGCGGTTGTTTTAAAATCGACTGCTAGAGAATGCGTTCTTTATTCTGCAATATTACGCCTCAAGGCATAAAAACGTGTATTACAGGCATATGTTGACCCTCGTCTCCCAGGGGAATGCAAGAAAGGAGCGGTAATAGCTGTGGTACCAATGTATACCAGTGGAGGTCGAGGAGCTCTGACAAGATGGCGACCTTTGGATGGAAGGTGTCCAGTTTTTGCATCTTCCAGTGATGGGCATGCTCATCACAGTTGTTATGGGTCAACATCCTGGGCGAAGTTGTGCACAAGAGGTGATCCTAAAACAATATTTCCTAATAGAGGCAACGGCGCTACATCAGTCGTTCATTGCTTCGAGCTTTCTTTCCAGAGCCCAAAGGTCCTCTTCGATTCACGCTCTTCAGTGACTCTTCAAATCTGTACAATATACTTAGGCCACTGGGAATTGACTCTTTAGCTCTTGCTTAAACAAGCCTTAAGGTATGAATTCTTCAAGGGAATTTCCTGTGTACAGCTGAGAAGATGGTGGTGCTATGCGTAAGGGACTGCACGGGCTCCACAAGAGAGCCAAAAAAGAAAAAAAGGGGCAGACAAAACTCCACATCAGGGTTGCTAATCTCAACCAGCGCTTTGGAAGTACAGTCAATTGTCGGTGGGCCATAAACGTCCTCCCTGGCTGTCCTCCTCGAGCAGTCCACAATATCTACTGAAACTCTAGGCGACGAAAACCTGCGCGTGTCTGCACTGTCAAGGACGCGAGAGAAAGTGCATGGCTAGAATTTGAAATATTCATGGCGTGTATAACAACCATCCTGCTCTTGCTATATTATAAATTGTTGAAAAAGGCTCGGCGCTTATCTTTCTTCATTACTTACCTGAGCATCCCGCTGCACGAACCGCAATATCTTCCCATGTGGTGGTTGGCAGTGGGGGCGTAAGCAGCCGTTCATGTAAAGAAGTTTGGACGGGAAGACGTTCTGAGGCAGTAAATTCTTATTTTGTTTCAACAGCACGGTCACGAAATCGAGTCTTGAATCAAACTTCTCAAGCCATAGATGCGAAACAGTTACCTTTATTTTCTAGTACAAATAGAAGAGTAAAACTTGGATTTTTCTGTTACAACCTTCCCCAACCCAAACGCGCCTTTTGATCTCACGTGCTTGGTGAAATGTG
Organism: Haemaphysalis longicornis; assembly: GCA_013339765.2. Lineage (NCBI taxonomy): Eukaryota > Metazoa > Arthropoda > Arachnida > Ixodida > Ixodidae > Haemaphysalis > Haemaphysalis longicornis. The sequence goes on along the minus strand of CM023455.1, from coordinate 103,523,143 downwards.
TGTAAGAAAACGCAAACAAAACGCACCATACGAAGCATGATTTCGGGACGCCACCCTGCGTCGTATTACTCGCCGTTCTTCTTTCTCTCATCTTCTTTTAGTCTTTCGATGAGCCGTTTCAGAGGATCCTCGAGTGCCTTAATCCTTTTTTCCAAATCCTGAAAGAGAAATGAAAATGTGGATTCCCATTATTTGAAGCACATTCCCTGTGCTTTAGCGATGGTGAGCGTGCTTAAAGGATAGCTCTCCGGAACTGTAAAGCTGAAATGAATGAATATATATTGGGGTTGCGGGGTCACCCGACAGTCCGCGGGGTGAAGCAACAAATCAGAGGCAAAGGAAGGCCATGCATTACTTTTTCCAATCTCATCGTTGTTCAACCCCACACTGTCCGGTCGGCTCATGTACTGCCTTTGAACATAGCCTCCGGTCCGTGAAGCGTGCATATCTCCAATGTACTCTTTATAGTACTTTGCGGCGGTGTATTGAACGACCACGGCCTTTTTGTGAGCCGCTGCTGTATATATAACGTTATCTTTTATTTCTGTAACAATTAACGAAGCTCGATTGGTAATCCTATTAAGCTTTAAGAAATGTAAAGGGTGTCCCAACTATCTTTCTTTTGGCTTCGTGTTTTTGCCACGCTGCATATAAGAGGCAGTTTATAGAAAGGAAGAGAGAAGAAAGAAGGAGAACAACAGAAAATGAGGAAAGTAGAAAATCCAGAGAGAAGGGCTGCAAAAAGGACAGATATTCACACAACTGATGAGATGTCGAGTCCACAGGTATGCATGAAGTTCAGTTACGTGCAGAGAATCGATCAGCGACCTGCAGTATCTATCTACCTGCACCCAGCGGTTGTAGTCATCCTGAGTATCCCACCGGAGGTCTATATTTCTGAGGGCGTGGTTTTGAGTTGTCCTTGTTACCGCGCACGTCCACAAACGTTGCTTGGCACCAGCTTCAGCCGCCGGAGTCGGACACTTGGGACAAGTCCCAACTATCATTCACCAAGATTTTTAAAAAGAGCAATGGCATTACTTAAACAAAACCGAGTGCATAATATTTCCAGTAGAGTGGAGTAGTCGTCCGTAATTTTTTCGTCCTTGATATTTAAATTTGCTACTTATAATTATTTATCCAACTCTAGAAGTACTCTCTCAATGATTAAAGTGTCAGTAAGGCAATAGTAGGTACCCGCGAGCAGAAATGGTTAAAGTACTCTTAAAAGTAATTAAATTACATTACTTAGTACTTTCTCAGAATTGTCAAAAATGTAATTAAATTACATTAGAAATTGCAGGTGGCTAAAAGTAATTACATACTTTACTATTACTATTGTAAATTAATGAAATATCTTTGAAATCACTCGAAAAACAATTCGTTACTCATAAACTACCAACTCATATACACCAGTGACCAGTGTAACAAAGCCTTGAACACAATTTGCACCTTTGTATTTAACTCGACGGACTGGCGCCACGGCCTCCCCAGAACGCATGAAAAGGGAGCGAAGAGGCACGAGAAAGCAGGCAGAGCTCTCATAGAAGCGTTTTCCTCTTTGCGCTCGTACTGTTCCAACTCTACTTGTTCTACTTTTCTTGTCAACTTTTTATGCCGTGAGAGAAGCGTACAGGCTATACCGTAGTCAAAAGTAATTGGCAAAGTAATGAGTAATTACCAAGAAATTACTGGACTGAATTACATTACATTACCAAATCACCAACACTCAAGAGTAATTCCTTACATAACTCCTTACAGGAAAGAGTAATTACTGTAATTTCATTGCTGTAATTTCATTACTGCCAAGTCTGCCCGTGAAGGGGGCATCTGAATGCGGTATTTTTAGATGTACTAATTGCATGCTGATATTTTCGGAATAAAAAGAAACACCGCGAGATATGAAAAATGCCACGTCACGGACCTCCCGACCGCGTTATAAACTAGTGCCCTCTGGTAAGTTGATTTTAAGCAACTGCTTTGCCAGTCACATGTCCCAAGGGACAGCGCATCACTGTGACCATTACATGGAACGAGGAGCAACAGCAAGCATCGCAGGGTGCGTATAGCAGATAAGGATCGCTCTTCCTTCCTTATTTCTTTTGTTTATTTCACATTACAAAAGCTCACCTCTACTTTCTTCTTGAGGTCTTCAATGTCACCTTCTTTTCGCGCTCCCCTGATGTTGCCTTCTTGGGCTTTCTGAAAACGATATTCGGATATTAAAGCAAAGTTACAACTGTCTATGGTCCCCCCCACTACTCGTAGGCGATGTTAAAAATGACAACACACCGCAGTTCCGCAGAATCAAGACCAAACAACAGTGTTTGGAATTCAACAACGGCAAGCACTTGATATTTGAAAAAAATGGTTCGTCGTGCAAGGCTCACAGGAGCATTTGGCAGGAGCACAACGACATTCGTTTATAGCAACTCAACTTTAGCGCCTTGAACAAGTAACCTAAAATAAGTGGAGCGATTATAAGCGGTGTCGTTCTATCATTAACAAAAAAAGACAACAGTGCCAGAACAAGTAGCCGAATGATTTTCAGCGTAATTCTCCTAATATTATAAGTAGGTTGTACTCCGACAGTGTATTTCCCGTTACCAATCAACGATCATCGCGGCTAGGGATGGGTTGGAAAGCTACAAAGAATGTGGGCGTACCACGAACGTCCTCATTGTCAACAGAAATAGAAGATCTTAAAGATGCTCAACAACAACTACAAATGGTCTGAAGCAGAAAACCGAGGCACCTTCCCATTTCTTGGAAGGTTTGCGCGTAAGAAAAGGCCGTAAGCCACTCTAGTTCTGTGAAAAAAAAACTGAATTTCTGACGTAAAGGCACCCCGCAATAAAAAACAGCTACAGATGCCAGGAACAGGTTGTTAGCACAACCAACATCTGACGGGAAGGCACAGATGGCACATATTCGGGGGCGAGAACAGGAAACATGAGCCCAAGCGTGGCAAATAAGTGTGCATCGCAAACACGATGGCTTTGTTAAGGAAATGCCCTGGTTAGGGGTTATCATGTCCTCATTTTCATCATACAGAAGAACGTTTTTGCAGTTTCAGCTCAACAAGAATGCACATGCACTTCTTCCTGCGCCTGACATCCCGCTTGTCCGAAGACCACAAAATTAATGTTACCTGCGAGGTGATTGACCCTACCCTACAAAGATGCAACGTTTATGAAGTCATCCAGAGAAAAATTGGCTACCGGTGTGCTTGTTACGCTCCTTACGTTGTCGAAAGACAAAAGTGTTTGGTCACCCCTGTAACGTAACACACTATTTTTCTCCCTCCGCCACCCCTCCCATGCTCAGTCCTTCACTCTCGCAATATCAACAAGGAAAGCAGCAGAGGTTTGTGCTGCTCAATTTTGTGCCAATTTCGGCATACCGACCGGCAAAATCTGACAATATTTGTTTCATGAAGATTCGTCAGTAAAAATCTGATCTTTCCTTTCATGCATAGCTGTGTGGTGCGCGCAGTATCATGGAAATCACTTTGAGTGATTTCCTTAGTTCTCATTTTATTACGAGGCACTGTAAAACGCCACTACTTCTCCTAAATCTTGGCATCACTTTGATCTTTGCGATTAACTTCCCGGCCACATCCCTTCGCCGTCCTTTCGCCTTGAAATTCTCTGAATGATTTTCCAGGAGGGCTTCTTGAAATATTGCTCTTCTCAATCACGGGGAAAATAGCCCACACTCTCCTACAAATTAGGACAAATCGCGGAGAATGAAGGTGATGCGCACCCTCTTTCTTGCCCACGCTTGTGTTATCTGGCACCGTGCCTACACCATTCCCTATGCCACATGAGGAAGAGCATCCCGCTCCACAAGCCGCCTAAAACAAAAGGTGAAGATTGTTTCAACGCCAGCTCCTGCTCCACAAGCCGCCTAAAACAAAAGGTGAAGACTGTTTCAACGCCAGCTTCTTTTCCCGTGTGGAACAATATGGCCTCCATCAAAACCGGCCAAGATCCATCCCGTCAGGGAACCTGAGGGTCCTACAGAGACTTCGCATAGATTGCTCACTTAGGCGAAAATTTCTCAATTCGAAAGGAGGACCTATCAAGCTCATACGAATCGCTGGCAATGAGCCCGAAGAAGGCTTCCTGGTTTATTCACACTGACATTTTTTCTTCGTGTGAGAAAATTTGACTTGCTCTGTACTACGCAGTTCTATCCACTGCTCTGGTTCTGTAATGTACCGAAAATTTTGTACCACATGGTATAAGAGTTCTCGGATATCCCCTTGATTGATAGAATCTCCGCTCTTATAGCGAGCGGGGGAAGAAGTATCTCTCAATCTACCGTCTCGACTTTCAGCTTCAGCTGGAAAACGGGCACTTTTAGGAATGGTCTGCAGTGGAGTCTTGAGTTAAAGGCACCGACCGATGTTTCGCTGCTCTCCTTGACGTTTATTCTCTCTCACATGTTCGGTGGGGCGGCATAAAATGCCCTCCCTCTCCCTCCAAAAATCTCTATGCTGCAGTAAGTAGCTGCAACGTCCTTGGTAACATTCGGGCCAGTATATTCACGCACACATTTCTCGAATAGAATGAGGCATACAGTTCTATTTTTTTTGCAAATATTCGCAAGGCATTAAGCGCTGTATTCATCATCAAATTAACTAGCCTGGTTGGGTTCACTGCAGGACGGGTGCCTCTCTGAATGATCTCGAAGTGCTGTGTCGGAGTTCATAAATGATGCAGGAATTTCCGCTCTACAAAATTTAAAATGTGATCATTCATTCACGAGCTGTTATCCGCGGCGCTGTTCATGGCTGCCCCTTAACCTTTTATCGCACTGGAACTTGCACCAATCGTTTTTTGCGCATGGCTGCCGCGAGCACAATCAAATAAACTGCGTTGATCTTAATGTGCAACGGCAGAGAAAGAGAATTTAGAGTGCACGAAACACTCAGGCACACAAAGTTCTCTCGACGGAAAGATCTGTCCCCCGACTCAAAAATGCTGCCTATAGGCCACATTACCTGCCATGAATGCTACAGACGTAAAAAAGACGTGACAGCCATACTTGGAACGTCTTTGAAAGAAACAGAAAGGAACCAAAACTACCAAATCTCAAAGTGGGGTATTTCCAAAAACGGGAGAACATGGATTAGTTGACTTAACAGTTGCTTTTTTAATAGACCTTGTTATCGCGGACACCCCGTGCTCGAAGAAATATTTCAAGTCCCCGACTCCTCGGTTTCCCTTACACCGCTCTTTGTATAGCTCTTCAAATTTCGTTTTCGCGTCCTCTAACATCTGCTGTGTAGCGGAGTTGATTCGCCGTTTCTCTCTTTTTAAACTTCAGGGATGGTTATTCGAAGTAGCACTGTATGGTTGCACCACTTTTTCTTTTCTGCCAGGACACTGAACTCTTCATAATTGTTACATTTTTGTCCATCGCTAAGAATTTTGATGTTCTACCAAGCACCACGACCGTGGCTTAATATCTATTGAAATAAATAAATGGTATACGTTGAATGCTAAATGCCACCGAAATTCTTCTGACGGTGTGTCGAAGTAGGTGTTCCTCAAAAGGATGCAGAAAAACGCTAGCTTTAGCCCAAGCTCCCTGAGGTCACTTTGGCGTTTTTATTCGCATGCCGACGGTAAGTGTTGTCGGCAATAATAAAGCAAAAGTAGTTCATGTGATCTCAGATGGCACTAAGGACACGTCGGGTGCGTTACATTGCTAAAAGTGGCCTACGAGAAAAAATAGGCGCCCTTTCATTACGGGAAGAGGGTTGACCGGTAATGCTGGGTTCAGTCCAAGGAGTGCGCAAAACAAAACAGATTTGTTTGTAATTGTCACTTGAGCATTATTCCAGCCATTTTACTGAATAAAATGGGGAAGGATTCGAGCATTACTTTAGCGCACAAACATGCCGTTGTGTATTGCACTCTCACATCGTAGGCATACTGTCTGTGTAACGCACCAACTCAAACCGCTCGACCACGGAGTGCAGAAAGCAGGTCGCATTGAGCCATGAGAAGTCCAAGCCTTTCACGAGCACAACGAACATGTCATTTGTGAGGGCGTGAAGCCCAGCTGCGCGTGCGTTCCGCCTGTTGATTGGCGCTTGCTTAGAGGGCAAAGGCAGGGTATAAAGGTGGCTTCGAAAGCCCTTCAAGCTGGACTAGAATTATTGGCTCACGTCGGTGTTCCAAGCGGACAGGTTTTTGTTCATCCCGGAGGGGGGATACGCAGCTATTCGACAAGGTGGAACTTTGTGCGGCAACGACGGCAGCTGCACGTTCTGTGGCAGCGGCTTTCATTATTTTTGCACTCATTGCCATTTCTAAGCTTGCCGGCGCTGCTTCAATTCCCGCCCTTCTTCCGAGCGGACGACACACGTCGTGCAACAGGGAATTAAAAGTGACACTCCAGATAACCGCGATAGCACCTGCTAGCAGTTTCCGGAACCTGTGAAGGAGCGTCAGCATTGTCGAGGAGGGACGGAGAAGCGTTGCCGAGTAAAGCGGCTTGAGCGGAATGACAAGTGTGAGGTTAGATAATGTGACTAGATAACGTTACAGAGTATTGGCAGTCTCTTCTCTTATTGTTCTGCGCCACCGCCATGATCATTTGTCAGTTCGCATCACGTGACATTTATTTACACTACGGCGGTTCATGGGTGCCGTCATTTTGCTGTTTATGCGTTTTATTCTGTCAGCTCGGGTGGGCTAACCTTGTCGGCACTACTCTGCGGCTGCGGGCGACTGACGTCGTTCCGAATGCGAATCAAATATAACGAGTGTAGCAGCATTTCAGCAGCAGAAGTGTCCGCAGATGCCGTTTTGCTACATTTCGGGCAATGTTGTAACAAAAGACCCGGTCGAAGTTAGCGGCGAGGCCGTAGAAGCGGCAACCTCGCAACATTGATAAACACCAAAATGGCCGCCATTGCTGACTTGCGTGCCCATGTGGCGGTACTCTGATATCTTAACGGAACGTGTCACTGCTAAAGACGCAATTCGTACATGTTACTAGCTGCAGATACAAACTTCAAACACATTCACAAGAAAGATGGCCCAGACCGAAAAAAATCAGCACTGACATCAAGCCGGCCCCAAAGCTATAGCCGTGCAGACGTGACGTTTTGGTGCAGCCATGGACACTTGCCTTTCTGAATCGAGTGATTTTTCATCTGTTTAAACACCCTGTATGAATGCGCTCTGAATGAGAACCCCCCGAAGTTATCGCATGCCTGCAACAGATTTTACAGTAAATGCGCGCATGAGGCCTGAGCAACAGGCGTCAACACGTGATGGAGTATCGTACACAACGCTCGTTGAGCAACACTTCTATGCTCTATTGCACCCGCCCACAGCTCTCACCTCAACGTAGTTGCCAACATGCTCCTTAGCAAGGCACTTCTCCTTCAGGTGCTGTTGAAAGTTATCTTTGTGAACCTTAGTGGCACATTGGTGGCAGTTGATGAACTGCTTGTCACAGCTTGTTAAGTGGTCCTGAAAGTAAGCACAGTTGTTTATCAAGTCTTCTCAAAATATGCCATGCCCCAATAAAAGGTACGCGTCAGTTCAGTACCGTTAAAAACTCAGCGGCCGTTCAGAATTTTGTAAAATTCCTGCAAACTGGCTCCACAAGTTGTGTGGAGACGTATTGGTTGGCAAGCTTCACTGCGGCCACTTAAGTCTAGCTCAGGCAAGGTATATTGGGCAACCATGCTGTGGTAAACGTGTGGCTTGTGAAGCAAAAATGCAACCACTTGACACAAAAATAAAAGGAAGGTAGTGTGTTTTAGTGACAAAACTTGTATAAGCAGACCGTTGGACAGATAAAAGCTTCGTTACCTGGAATAAACATGTACAGTACACCACTGAAGAAGTTTCCTTATGTATAATGAACCAATCGAAACCCGGAACCTCGTGCAACTAGAATAAAGCGTGCATTGACGCCAAGTTCTGGTCGCCACTCTGGACATAACGGCGAAAATACGATGGTGTGCGACACGGCAGGTACTGTAGTCATCCGAACTTCAAAAGAGCATGAAGAGTCGCACTTAGGACAGTGATGCAAGTGGAGACCAGGATACATCATGGGGCAGCGATGCTATGAAAATGCTGTTCCTCCGCCGCATATTGCTATCCTGTTACCCGAAGATTATGCTTAGATGAGACCAGCAGCATCTGCGCACAACCACTTAGTTATGATACGTCACCATCTTGTGCGTGCAGCTCCGAAAGCTCGAACGTTTCTCCGCAGTCATGGCGGGTTGCGTGATCGCTGTTCACACAGCTCATACTCTTTATGGGCGACGGCAACGAGTGCCACGACTATTTTTATTTCTTCGGTCATTCTTCCTGGTCCGCTCCTTAGGCACTGGTCCCCGCCGGTGCGGTCGCGTCAGGACGGGGTTAATGCTATGAGACGCGGAGGTATTCCCTGGCAAAGTGCGCAATTAAAGACGGACAGAATATTGTGACGAAGACAAGGACGATGCAGTGGTGTTGAATGAGAAACACGTTTATTGGAGCGAACTTGTGCTCCCCTAACAACTCAAAAGAATACAGAGGCGGCGAAGCAGCGGTCAACAAAGTGACTTGCACAGGCGAGTGTCGTCGAATCGAATGCCCCGGCGTCCGCACTGCAGGCTTTTTATCTTTTGGCGCGCGTGGTTCTCGAAACGTCGATTCGCATCGAGAACATAGTAGATCCAAGAAGATTATTCTGGGCTGTTCACGTTAGATCGGAATGCTCTCCCTATCACAACAGATAACACATGCGGCACCGAAAGAAAGAATGGAACACGTGCTTCCCTTGGCGCAGAGATAACACAGACCGGCGCAGCCGGGCGGTAAAAGCAAAACACAAATAAACAAAGCCAATGTATGGTTCGCGGCATTACCCCCCCCCTCTAAGAGTGCATCGACCCGATGCTAACATAAGCGACAGTCCGAACAAATGAAAATAAAAGTTCGTCATCGTCCGTAGAAAGGTTTTAAGCGAACCACGTGGACGACTTCAGGCCGCGTGCGTCGTCGTGATGTGCCGGAGTCACCATCGGGGATCACTTCGTAGGTAAGTTGGCCAACACGTCGTACGAATCTGGTAGGGTCCGAAATACCGTCGCAGGAGCTTCTCACTGAGTCCGCGTCGTCGGATGGGAGTCCAAACCCACACACGATCCCCTGGTTGGTACTCGGCGTCTCGGCGTCGGAGGTTGTAGCGGCCCGCATCCACCAGCTGCTGGTCCGTTATACGAACTCGAGCGAGCTGGCGGGCCTCCTCCGCACGTTGAAGATATCCGTGGACGTCGGCGTTGAGGTCGTCGTCTTCTACGTGCGGAAGCATGGCGTCGAGCATCGTAGTCGGCCTTCTACCGTAGACAAGCTCGAACGGCGTCAGCTGTGTCGTCTCCTGGATAGCCGTGTTGTACGCAAACGTGACATACGGGAGCACTTCGTCCCAAGTCTTATGTTCAACGTCAACGTACATTGACAGCATATCTGCGATTGTCTTGTTCAGACGTTCTGTTAGTCCGTTCGTTTGGGGGTGGTACGCCGTCGTTCTTCGGTGATCCGTGTTGCTGTAGCGTAATACTCCTTGCATCAGCTCCGCAGTAAATGCCGTTCCGCGGTCTGTGATTAGTACTTCCGGGGCTCCATGTCGCAGCACAACTTGGCTTATAAAGAACTTCGCCACTTCTTGTGCAGTCCCCCTCGGAAGAGCGGCGGTCTCTGCGTAGCGCGTCATGTAGTCTGTCGCTACGACAATCCACTTGTTCTGTGATCGTGACGTAGGGAACGGGCCTAAAAGGTCCATTCCAATCTGTTGAAATGGTCTCGATGGGACGGCGATCGGTTGCAGAAGTCCGGCGGGTCTTGTCGGCGGCGTTTTTCGTCGCTGGCAGTCACGGCAGCTCCGGACGTAGTGGGTGACGTCAGAGGTAAGGCCGGGCCAGTAGTACCTCGCCTTGATTTTTCCAATAGTGCGGGCTGTGCCCAGATGTCCGGAAGACGGGTCGTCGTGGCACGCTTCCAAAATTTCGTCACGAAGGTCCGCGGGGATGACGAGAAGGTAATTCGCTCTTGTTCCGGGGCTGAAATTCTTCTTCACAAGGACGGAGTTTCTCAGGCTGAATGCTGGTAAACTGCGTTTGAAGGTCCTAGGAACGGCAACGTTGCATCCCTCGAGGTACTCGATTATGACGCGTAAGTCGGGGTCGGCACGCTGCTGGGCGGCTAGGTCGCTCTCCGTCACGATCCCGAAGAACGCGCTGTCTTCATCAGAGTCTTGTGGTGGTGGGTCGACGGGGGCGCGGGACAGGCAGTCGGCGTCGGAGTGTTTCCTGCCGGATTTATAAACGACTGTAACGTCGAACTCCTGCAGGCGCAAGCTCCACCGCCCAAGACGGCCAGAGGGGTCCTTCAAATTGGCGAGCCAACACAGCGCATGGTGGTCTGTTACAACCTTGAATGGCCTTCCATACACGTATGGGCGAAATTTTGAAATCGCCCATATAATAGCCAGGCACTCTTTCTCAGAGGCAGAATAGTTTTTCTCCTCCTTCGACAGACCACGGCTAGCATAGGCGATTACCCTTTCGCAGCCGCTTTGCTTTTGGACAAGGACGGCACCCAAGCCTATATCACTGGCGTCCGTATGCATTTCCGTTTCGGCATTTCCGTCGAAATGAGCGAGCACGGGCGGGCTTTGCAGGCGTTTTTGCAGCTCGCCGAATGCTTTTTCTTGGTCGTTTTCCCAGCTGAAAGGGGTGCAATCTTTCGTCAAGCGCGTGAGTGGCTCTGCAATGCGTGCGAAGTTTGCGACGAAGCGCCGGTAGTATGCGCACAGCCCGAGAAATCTCCGCACGCCCTTCTTGTCTTTTGGCCTTGGGAAGTTCGCAATGGCTGAAGTTTTTGCCGGGTCAGGTAGGACTCCCGCGGCGTTGACGACGTGGCCCAAGAACTTGAGTTCCCCGTATGCGAAACGGCACTTTTCAGGCTTCAGCGTCAACCCCGACGTACGAATGGCCTCGAGTACAGACTCCAACCTTGCAAGGTGTTCGTCGAAAGTCCGGGCGAATACCACTACGTCGTCGAGGTATACGAGGCAGGTGTGCCACTTAAGGCCAGCTAGCACAGTGTCCATGACTCTTTGAAACGTCGCTGGTGCTGTGCACAGCCCAAACGGCATCACCTTGAACTCGTATAGGCCGTCTGGGGTTATAAATGCAGTCTTCTCTCGGTCTCTCTCGTCCACTTCAATTTGCCAGTAGCCGGTCTTCAGGTCCATCGATGAGAAGTACTTCGCGTGGCAGAGGTGGTCGAGGGCGTCGTCGATTCGGGGGAGGGGGTACACGTCCTTTTTCGTGATTTTGTTCAGTCGCCGGTAGTCAACGCAAAACCTTAATGTGCCGTCTTTTTTCTTTACGAGTACGACGGGCGCAGCCCAGGGGCTTTTCGATGGCTGTATAATGTCATCGCTCAGCATGTCGTCGACTTGAGTCCGGATGGCTTCCCGTTCGTGTGAAGAGACGCGGTACGGTGACTGTCGGGTAGGTCGGGCTCCATCTTCGGTTATTATTCGGTGCTTCGCTAGAGGGGTCTGACGTAGTTTTGCGCTCGACGAAAAACATTCGCTATAGCGACGCAGCAAAGCCAATAATTTTTTCCGTTGTTCTTGCGGTAGCGCCGGATTCACGTCGAATGGCTGCGGGAGCTTGAATGTTTCTACGGGTGTGCGTTCAAAGTCGGCGACTGCGATCACATCACTTGCTTCTTGCGTTTCTTCGAGGAACGCAATTGCAGCTCCCTTGTTTAAATGCTGGTACTCTTCGGTGAAATTAGTGACCAAAACGTGAGATTGGCGTTGCTTAAAGTGCGCAATGCCTCTTGCGACGGAGACACCGCGGTCGAGAAGCAACCTTCGATCACTCTCTACGATAGCGTCGATGTCAGAAGCAGCATCCTCACAGTAGACGGCGATCATCAAGCTTGCGCGGGGTGGCAGGGTGATGTGATCGTCGGCGATCCTGACAGCAGCACGGTGATCGGGGTTCGGCTGCGGCGTCGTGGAAGTGATTGGAGGAAAATGTTATCGACTTGGTCTGCAGATCAATTATTGCGCCGTTGTCCGTCAAAAAGTCCATTCCGAGAATCACGTCGCGGGAGCAGTTAGGCAGAACGACGAACGCCGCAGGGTACGTTGTGCCGTCTATGGTGACGCGCGATGTGCACGTTCCACTTGGCGTCACGAGGTGGCCTCCTGCTGTGCGTATGTGCGGACCGTCCCATCTGGTCATAACTTTCTTCAGTTTAGACGCAAATGGTCCGCTCATTACCGAATAGTCAGCTCCCGTGTCTACGAGGGCGACTACGTCAAAGCCGTCGATGGACACCTTGACGTCAGATGCAGTCGTCCTCGAGTTGCGGGTTCGTCGGGGCGTCGTATCTCTGCTTGTACGTGTTGATGGTCGGGCACTGTGCATCGTCGTTGTCGTCTTCTCAACGGACGTCTTGGTCAGGTCGGGTACGCGTCGCGCCGTGTAGCTGTCGTCGTGTTCAGGAGTCTCGTTAGGGCTAGGTCGGGTCGTCGGGATGAGGGCATGTCGTGAATGATGGTCTTCAGCGAGCCGCTGCGTCGTTGGAGGGTTTTCATTTTTCCGCCGTTGTGCAACTTTACCTCCCGAAGTTGCTGCTTTTAGTTTCCCCCGCGTGGGCTGGGGACCTTCCACGTGAGAAGTCAGCAGTGCTGCGGCGGTTTGGTGACTGAGACGGGTAGGGCGACGGTGAACGGTTGAAGCGGGCTGGTCCTCGGTTGGTGTTGGAGAGGTATTCTTCGATCTCAGCAGGGCGCTGGCCGTATCGGGGGCGTGGGGCGTCGACGGAGAACACTCGCAAACCGAGCCTCTTGTAGGGACAGCGACGGTAGATGTGGTCGGCCTCTCCGCAGTGGTAGCACAGCGGGCGATTATCGGGCGTTCGCCACACGTCGGTCTTCCTTGGCGTCTGGTATTGGTCTACAGGGCGTCGGGCGGGCGGCGTTGGACGGCGGTATGGCTCAGCCTCTTGACGACGGGTTGGAGCAGGGCGGGGTTGACGAACAGCCGAGGAGTAGGTCATGGCTTGTGGTTCGCGGGGTGCTTCCGACGGCGTAGAAGTTCCCAGTGCGTTTTGGACTTCTTCTCGGATTACGTCGGTCAGGGAAGCCACTTGAGGTTGCGGCGTCGTTGGAAAAGCTTCCGAAGCTCCTCCCTGACCACTGCTCGGATGGTCTCTCGCAATGTATCGGAGCTTCCATTTGCAGCACCGATGGTCTCCGAGAACAGCGCGTTGACAGGGCGGTCGTACTGCCTGGTTCGAATTTCTAGCGTCTTCTCCATCGCGGCCGCCTCAGACGCGAATTCGGCCACTGTCTTCGGAGGGTTACGGACTAGACAAGCAAAAAGCTCTTGCTTCACTCCTCGCATTAGAAACCTGAGCTTCTTTTCCTCGGTCATTTCAGGGTCCGCACGACGAAAAAGTCGCTTCATCTCCTCAACGAAAATCACGACTCCTTCGTTGGGGTGCTGCGTTCGAGTTTCAAGCAAAAGCGCAGCTCGCTCTTTTCTCACCACGGTAGTGAAGGTCTTAAGGAACTCCCTCTTGAATTGAGTCCAGTCGGTCAAAGAGCTCTCATGGTTCTCGAACCAAGTTCGAGCAGCATCTTCTAAGTAAAAGAAGACATGCCGGAAAGTTTCTTCATCGTCCCACCTGTTGAAGATGCGGACGCGCTCCAACTTCTCCAACCATTCTTCGGGGTCTTCAGCGGGGCTCCCCGGAACGATGGCGGTTCTCGGGGCTGCTGCAGGATGATTGGCGACGTTGTTTCTTGCACCATGGTGTTGGTTGCAGCGTTCCTTCTCTTGGGCCCTTCTGGCAGAAGACCGAACTCGGGCGGTAAATCTTGCAGGCGGGGGCTGGCTCTTGTTGGACTGGCTTGGCGGCTTTTCGAGGTTGTAGTGGGCATGAAGGGTGCGTACCCAGCACCTCCACCAGATGTCACGAAGACAAGGACGATGCAGTGGTGTTGAATGAGAAACACGTTTATTGGAGCGAACTTGTGCTCCCCTAACAACTCAAAAGAATACAGAGGCGGCGAAGCAGCGGTCAACAAAGTGACTTGCACAGGCGAGTGTCGTCGAATCGAATGCCCCGGCGTCCGCACTGCAGGCTTTTTATCTTTTGGCGCGCGTGGTTCTCGAAACGTCGATTCGCATCGAGAACATAGTAGATCCAAGAAGATTATTCTGGGCTGTTCACGTTAGATCGGAATGCTCTCCCTATCACAACAGATAACACATGCGGCACCGAAAGAAAGAATGGAACACGCGCTTCCCTTGGCGCAGAGATAACACAGACCGGCGCAGCCGGGCGGTAAAAGCAAAACACAAATAAACAAACCCAATGTATGGTTCGCGGCAATATCATCTAGCCGTGTGTCCCTGCTGTTGTGAGGCCTCATTAGATCACTGCACCATCTAGAATGTTTTGTGTCTTGTGTCTTTCCGTCACGTATTATGTTGGACTGTGCAACTCGTCACTTCGCCGTGGCATCAGCCAGAATGGTCGCCCTAATCAGCGAGGTTAAAGGCTGGGCAAAGCAAGAGTGAGCGTCGGCATTATGCTCAAACCTTCGACGAAAGTTAATCGTGGTTTTGCCTTACCTCCTGCTGCCATGGCCCCACGAAAATAGAAATCCCAAGTAAGGTGTGTGCTAGCCGACTGATCCCGCTGCCATAACCTGGACCGGAGGGTTCCCATCATTTTGGCGGGAATGACAAAGAATATAAACAAGAAAACAGCGGCAACATTCTTTTCTATGTTTGTAGAATCTTGGCACTTCCTATTCGCATCTAGCGCACTCTACTGGTTTGCTTTGAACACTGCCGCTATTCTTTTGAATAACGGCTAAAAAGAGCCAGCTGTTTGGCCTGCAGGACGTATGGAGCAACGTCGTCAATCGTCAACAGCCTCAGTACGAGCCAAAACAGTTACAGAAATTCGTTGCCGAGTTTCTTTACCTTGCTGAGTAAGTATTTTTTATGATTCCCAGAGAAACCTTTCGAAATGCAAAATGTTCGTGCAGGTAGGCCATATTGGGTAAATATTGTTATTATTCGTTTTTATTTACAAAACAACTTTCCTCTCCGATGCGCGCCCCGAGCACCACCACGGAATGTGGTGCATTGTGGGCTTAGTCGGTGAGTGACAAGAGCAGCAGGTCATGGTGACGGTCTCCGTGTGGTTCTCGTGGAGGTTCCTTCAAGTGTTTAAATTGGCGGCGAATGCCTGCCCGCCAGTTTGCGAGCGCGTCTTCCGTAAGAGCAGCCTCGCCTCTTATTGTGTGTTCCACGACTTGTGCGTCCATAAGAAGTTCTCCTGGCCGTGTTCTGGGGTTATGGGGTGTTGCGGCGCGGATCTTCACCCTGCTCTTTTGCTTGGTAGCAGCTCTTTCGCGTCACCCAGACCACCGGCAGGGTAATGTGTTTCCTAGTGAAAAAGGGTCTTCACAATCGTCTTAAAAAGGTGGCTTTTCACCGCAAAGACTGAGGAGCCATCACATTTTTCCATGGTCTATAATGCTTAAAAGCCCCTAGGGCCTTTTTAAAATGGCTGTGGCTAGCGTTTCGCCTAGACGGAACGATATACAAGTGCTAAAGTTCCGTCCAGACAGAACGGAGCGCTGCGGGTTATCCTTCCGTCCAGGCGGAATACAACTGAGTGCTTAGTGTTCCATCCAGACAAAGCCGGCGTGAGATTTGTACAGTTTCGTCCAGACGAAAGCAAAACTGACTAATTAGACGGCGTGCTCAGTGCTCAGGATGGTGTAGAGGTTGCGCCATGGATACGTGCACTAATGTGCCGGGTCCGATTCCCCCCTGACTCGGTTTTTTTTTTTTGCGTGGTTGTGCCAGCGTTTTGTAACAGCTAACTTCGCGCCCACTTCACAACTGACGTGATGAGAGCAGTCGGTCTTGATTTTACACTCAACCGGCCGCTCCGCTACCGCTCACTAGAGGGAAGGCCGACGTATCCATCGCCTGAGCTCCGATCACCTGTAATTCCCAAATGGTAATTACTGAGAAACGGTTATTCTGGCTAGTCAATGCGCGGAAGCGGTTGGTTCGGGTGAGTAAATATCAAGAACTGCTTTCCCTGCTTGTTGTGAAGCCGGCGTGGCCGAGGTAGCGGCTTGTAGTTCCGTTTGACGCAGTAATCATGAACCGCATGGAGCGTTTTATGCTCGTGAAAACGCGCCGCGCACGCCGCAGGCGCTGACGCTGGCGCGTAACTATCCGCACGCTGCGCGCGCCGCTGCCGGCGGCGGCTTCGACAGCGAAGTGGTGTCAGGAGCTGGAGCGACCGCTTCTAAGCGCTCTCTAAAATGCCCCTCAAGGCACGCACGAAGTTGTTTGTGCGGAAAAGGAGCTTGTAATGCTGGTGGAAACGGTGCTATAAAACATCATCCGCGCCGCTAGTGAAAGCGCCCATTCAATATCTGCTGGGGTGATAAGCCTAAACATCCCCGGTGGAGCCAGCCGGCTGTCTCGAGCGCTTCGAAACCGCCACCATGAGGCACACGCCTCCCCATTGGCACAAGTCGCCAGGCACCGCGAGCGACACGCGTCAATTTCTAGCCAAGGTAGAGTGTACTAACGGTACTAGTAGCCAAGGCAGAGGCTGCCGCGGGCGCGTAATCGTCGACGCGGGCGTCGAAAAAACACTCCATGCGGTTCGGCCTTTTAGAGTTAGTTCGATCACCTTTCTTGAGTCTTGTTGATTTTTAACCAACCGGTCAAACCGCTTCCGCCTATTGGGAAGCCAGAGTCACATTTGATTAATAATCACTCTCAATGATTACAGTTGATCGGCCGTTGCAAAACGGTCTATAAAACGCTGACAAAACCACGCAAAAAAATCGCGTCAGGGGGAGTCGAACCAGGTACATCAGTGCAATTATCCGAGGCGCAACCTCTACCCCAAGCGCGAAGACTGAGCATGCCGTCTAATCAGCCGGTTTTGCTTTCGTCTGCATGGAACTGTACAAATTTCACGCCGGCTCCAACTGGACGGAACGTTAAGCTCTCAGTTGTATTCCGTATAGACCGAAGGATAACCCGCCGCGCTCCCTTCCATCTGGACGGAACATTAGCACTTGTATCCGTCTGGACGGAACGCTAGCCACAGCCTTTTAAAATAGCGTATCTTTTATTAAATCAGAAGTTCCTTAGAAAATCGCACGTCAAAAGAGCCGTGGTGAGTTCTTCCCGTACATTTTCATTCAAGATTTTTTGATATGTTATTGGCACAATCGTCGTGAATAGAGATGCTTTTTAAGTGTCAGATCTGTTTTGGTCACGGGCTCAACGTATCAACAGGATAAACTATTCCTCTGCCTCGTGCCAGAAGCGGCGATCTTGTAGCTGCACATTGAAACAGATTTTCTCAGAACAATGCGATACAGCACCATGTTCACCCACGTTCAAGTGGTGTGATGCAGGGTACGATCAGGGTGTGACCCGTTTCTTTTTGTCAAGGGATATCACCGAGACGACGTAAACAATTGTGGCAAATGAACTGGTAACGACTTCCCTGTACAAGTTTTGTGCATAATCGCTGCGTCATTGCTGGCCAGACAAAGCTACACCAAAAAGGACGTTCCTTTCTTATTTTTGAGAAGAAAACCTAAATTTAACACGCAAAACTACTAACGCGTGAGCATCAGTCAGGCATTTCTTTTGTTATCGGGTAAAAAAAAGCAGCCCCAAAGCTCCAAGACCAGATTATCTACTCAAAATTCTTACTGGCAGCATGCAACCAATATCCTGTCGCCAAAATTGTCAATTGACTAAAGACGTGGATATCTTCTGGCGTGTCATCACCATTTGCTAAGGGAATACGTGGCGGAAAGAGGACTATACGACGGCCCGACATTAGCCGGAACGTTAACTTTTGAGGACTGACGTCATAAAGGGGTATCCGCAATTGACGCAGAGTTACTTTGATATTGCTTGTCGTGTCGTTCGCCCAATGATAAGGCTACAGAACGTTTACGCTGAATGTAGGGATACCATAATTGTTAGATGGAGTCAGGACAAAGCTCAGGCTGCACAGATCGGATGGGGAAGCGACGCATTTGATGATGCCTGGTTTGGGCAATAGAGATTTCAAGGTAGCGACGAAGACTTTTTGGCGTTGAGAATCACCTTGTGCAAGGAAACTGGGGACATACGTTGCAGCTGGTATCATGCCATTGGGTTTGTTGATGCGTTGGTGTTGATGCACCGAGATCACGAGATGGGGACGTGGTCGAGTGCTGGTCGCGGTTGTGGGTAGGGTTGGTGTAAGGGGCCCACGTAGTCTCAATGATTGCTCCGATCCGAAACTTTGCAAAGTGGGAGCCGCGGTGCGGGTGATGCCCCGCCTTCCACCTCACATATGTTACGTGGCGCCATGACCAAGAATTAACTGCCCATGCGTGAAGGTGACGGGACC
Organism: Haemaphysalis longicornis; assembly: GCA_013339765.2. NCBI lineage: Eukaryota > Metazoa > Arthropoda > Arachnida > Ixodida > Ixodidae > Haemaphysalis > Haemaphysalis longicornis. The sequence goes on along the minus strand of CM023455.1, from coordinate 103,504,613 downwards.
TATTTTCAAAACGATTAGCCCCATGTAGAAGTCGTCATGGCAGGTCCAGCCGGTATGTGTGCCGTCTACCCTTTCGTTGTCGATGGTTTGCCAGGGCGCAACGTGACATTTATTCTGGGCATATGGGTCGGTGACATAACCTCCGCCCCCTGTTGACGACGAACGTCCCAGTCATGAGGATCATATACTCGTTCACGTAGATTGGCTAGTGACGACTACAGCCGCAACCAGGAGCACACTGCTATTCCCCAGTTTCCTTTTCCTACAATCCCTTCTCATATATGTACATCGTGGTACTTCCGGTCCATTGCAGAACCTTAATTAAACGTGTCGATACACTGCGCCTCTCACCTAAGCCGACCTACAAGATGCAAACCAACCCTTATTTAGAAAAACAGTACAAAATATTGACCAAGAAGAACATTTTTCAGCAAAGGATTCAGTAAAGGTCGGAAACTTCATCCCAGGCTACGATTGCAGCGCTTTCCAGGCGGGTTGGCAGTTAGTCCACGAAATAGGAGCATTCTAAGCAAATCCTTAGGTGGCGCTGGATGCGTACATTGGTGGGGTCCCCCGGTAACCAAGGCTACTGAGTTCGAACTACGGGTGCTTCCAGCAGTTATTCCAAATAATAGGAGTTTTCGCGCAAGAAGTGTCGCGTTTGTAGCGACAGGGGAACATAATGTCGCAATGTCGCTTCCCTTTTTGGTGCAAGTCATCATTCCCGTCGACAATGCTGTTGCAAAACCAATTCAACTTCTCGTGGTGGTATGCAATGCTTTGTCTCGTTCTGAATTCGGACCTGCGCTGTGCTTATGCATAAATGCGTCATTGCCTTTTCTGGACTTTCCATGGGTGATGTAGAGTGTGAACGACATCACTCGGTTACTGATGTTTATACCTTAAACATCCGCAGTCAGTGGAATTGGTGTCGGGCGCTAGCGTCTGTAAGCATTTGTACATACTGTTGCAAACTTGCTGTTAGAATCATCAATGGAAATGAAAATTAGAATATGGAGAATAAGAAATGTACTGACACTGCCCACTTTATTATATAAATTGTACCCATACCGCTCATTTTAGTCGACACATTTGTAGATCCGACGACTTGAGCATGAATAACACAAATTAACATGTTAATATTACAGCGCAATAAAGACAAACACAAGGACAAGTAAGGGACATACGCTGCGCTTGCGTATGTCCCTTACTACTTGTCCTTGTGTGTGTCTTTATTGCGCTGTAATTATTTTTTTTATTTCATATTTTATTTCTTGGCAAAAACCAAGGGGAGGTTAAGACTAAATCCGAACGTGGCCTGACAGAAACTAGCCCAGACGTGAAGCTTACTTAACACTAATTAAATTTAATATGCTCGGTGGCTTTGTACTAAACTGCCCACCAGATGCTTTATTCACTTATGAAACAAAATGTCCTGAAGGCAAGCGATGACCAATACAAATGTGAATATTTGAGTTGCGTCCTTTGTTAGGGTTGACGTCAGGGAGACCTAACTTTGTGGGGAAAGAAGTTCTAAGAATAGTCAAACTCATGATAGGCCCAGCTGGGTGTACTTTCGGAAGTCGCAAGGTTAGTCAAAACATCAGCAAAATGCCTCGGAAAATGCAATAGTACACCTCGTCCAGGAGGATAAGTCACGTGATGAAGATGTGAAAGGGACGGTTCACGATTAGGGGCAGGATTGGCCAGTTAAGCACACTTACTGGGAGTTTGGAGGCACTGTGAAAAATTGGTTTTGATGGCAAGTTTGTGGGCGTGGAGATGATTGAGAAGTACAGACATGGGGCTATTGATAAGGTAAGCTGAACAGCTTCTCTTTAAAGTGCTGCACCATGTGGGACTCCTGCTACACTACATTAAATTCAGAGTAGTAGCTTTAGAACGTAACAATATGGTTGTTATTACTATTATTCACTGCGGAGAAACTGCCCACAACGAGTTCGAGTAAGCCGACCCACCCGGCCAGGGTCGTCTCTCGAAGTGATTAATTTGGGACTGCCGGGGTTTAATACGTGGACAACCGTGAAACAAAAATATCTCTGCCATGTGCCCCTATTCTTTTGCAAAAAACAACCGTAAGCGCCCGTCTCCCCTGCCCAGCATCGCGGTGAAGTTCGGGTCTTATGGTAGCCCTTACATTGCCAATGTCATGTCTCGACTAAAGGGCGTCGGTACTTCATCGCTGACGTTTGCTTCGCAAGCCGCCAACGTGCGGATGTGGGTCAACCCGACAAAAAAACGGAGAAGCCCACGACTCACCGTGTATCCCGGACAACAATATGCCTGGATAAGCAGGGAATACGCACCGGCATGCATAAAACCGCCCGGTTGGTGTCATGTTCTTACACATGTACAAAGCAACGGTCAACGCAACAAAGGCTCGGAGTGGCCACAATGCACGACATACCAAGTAGTGCAGAGTCTGATAGTCTCTCCTGGTGTCGTGTGACACCACCCCTTCCCCGGCGGCTCCTGTCCACGTCGGGGAGGAGGAGGCGCGCTAGGGTAGCCTCAACCCATAAGGGGCAAGTGTGAGCCCCTTCTCGTACTAGCGGAAGAATTCGCGTCCCCACAACCACATACGCCGTCAAACCCTTCGGAGGTTTTTGTAGCAAAATGCCAGGAATTTACCTTGAAACTGGTTCCTCAATAGCCACATTCAACGGTTTTGGCATTGTCTCATTTCTTCTTGTTCAACAAGCTCCGAATATTGCTTTGCGGAGTTTATGTTGGTGGTATGAATATGTGTACCCATCGCCAAAATGTATCTTACTTCATTTGGCCGCACTTGATACTATGACATCAGTACAATATCCCCAGGCCGGAGCATCACCGAAGTATTATGTGAATATAGCAAGTACTTTGTTTCAGAAAATTGTGCTTACGTTGTGCGTTGCACCTGAAATGTTTGCTGCATATTAAAAAACTCTGACGCAACCCGCAAGAGAGCTGCGTATGATAATTCAGATTCTCTCAAGTGCAACACATATTGCGGGCCGCTAAATCAGCGCTGGAGGATTTGTCTCCCAAGAGTACATCTTACAATGGTCAGCCTCGTTTATTTCTTTGGGAAGGCAGCAGAACACTCAATGGTAACTGGAGAATCACCATATCTATATTTTAGGAACTTATATTTTGGGAACAGTTGGAAAGACTCGAGGCGGTATATTAAAGACGCAACCTTGGTTATGTTTATGAACCCTACTATAACAAAAGGCGCTGTAAATAAAAATGAAAACGGGAAAAAAATTGTCGCCAGAAGCTGTGGGCATTGCTATATTCTTTAATTTTATTAAAGTATATGTGTAGGTATTATGTGTTCCACAACCATTTTGCAAGCTTCATCTAAAATTTTGGTAACTCCCAATACACGCATGAAGTATTCAGAATAAAGTAACCTCCCTGTAAATGTTAGAGGGATAATTTTTTCTTGCCTCTAAGATTCGGATCTTAAATTAAAACGCCAGTGACGCTACCACGTTAACGCATAATTACAACAACAAACACTCACTTTAGAGAAGTGATCGTACTACAAACTATATTTCTTATGCGTGGGGACTTCTAGCTGTTCTTCATATCATATGCTTTTTATCACCGCCAGAAAATAAACACTTCTAGTTATATTTACACTACAAAAATAAACAAATGAATTTTCTAGGAAAATGTTCTTAATTGCCAGCATTTTTGATCATCAGTTACGCCAGCAAATTCTCGTGTACACAGAAGGTATTAAGACAAAAAATTGTTAGTAATATTCTTACTGCAAATTCTTCCATCTCCCATTTTTCAGAGCAATAGGGACAACCTTCAGTGGGTGGACTACTCTCTTTTCTTTCCCGATGTTCATCGCCACCCGAAGATTTGAAGCAGTCTCCCACCTCTTTCTTCTGCAGAAAGAAACAATAAAGCAATAGAACACTTTTTTGTAATATGCTGCTCTTGCTTAGCCTACATGTCTTGAATAAAGCAAAAAAAATCGTTTTTAGTTATAGTTTGATTTACATTTATAGTTTTATTTTTCTTATAGTGGTAGCAAGCAGCCTGCACCAAAATTTCAAAAGCCGTGCACGTAAAAAATCTTGAGCCAGTCCACTCTGCGAAAACTGGTGGGCAGCGAAAGTGTTTAGCACACGACACCGCAAAGAAAATATGCGAACCAGTGGTGATTCCAGCCACTTTCCCGCAGCTCGTTCTTAACGTCGTAAAATTTTGTTTGTCTGATTGACAGCTTCCTTGCCTAAGGTACCGCCAAAACATGGCTGGCTGATTGTAGTAGGGCCTCTGGCCCCGTTTGGCGTGTCACATGAATACAAACATACCTCTACACACTTGCAACTACATTAATCCCTCGTCATAACAAAATCGCTTTACTCGAAATCTCGCTTTATTCGAACTTTCTTCTGGTACAATCCCAGACGCATGCATTTTAGGGCAAATTACTCAAAGGGCATGAAGAGCTGGACCCGCATTAGAATAGAGTGGCGAGCGGAGGCGTCGCCGAGCGGCGGCGACCCAGCGGCGAGTCAGGGAGTCAAAATGGCGGGTTAACAAGCTGGTGTTTCCCCGGCGATTTTCCTAATCCGGCCATGCCCGACTCACGCCATCTGACTTAACACAAATGGTTCAAGTGCGTGCTAGGTGATGAATTTTGTTACTGACATTGGGCAATGGTGTGTGTGCGACGGTGTGTGAACACTGACTCTCGAAGTGTAGTATAAGCAGTGTAGTCGACAGCGGGGCGCCGAAAAACTCTTGTTTTCCTAAGTTCACGGCCTCACACGTCGGGAAAAATTGCCCAGTGATCATGCAAAGCCCCTAGTGCAAAACCAGCCAGTTTTTCATGTTTGCGCTGTGTACTCACAATGAGCTGTTGATCTTTTTTTTTTTGAGCTCAACAAATACAAACGCAGACTCGAACCACTGCCTTTTTGGCGTCTTCCAGCGCGAAACTTTCGTAGCATCCCGTGGCGACCGCTCTCCCTCCTTCACTGGAAAAGCGGCCACTTCCTTCCTCTTTTCCATTCGTCCTGCAGTCGTTCGGTCGCCAGTCACTGCTCGGTTAAACTGGAGCGGGTTAAACTGGAGCCCGGCCAAAGCATAAAACAACCAAAGCTAACTGCCGTTCTTGCACCTGCTGAAATGTTTGCTTCACTGAAAACATGGCGTTTAAAGCTCAACTGGCGCAATTAAAGCTCAACTATTCAAGCATTCTAAGAGGTTCCTTATACCAAATTACCACTTATAACAAAACTTTTTGCCGTCTCGCTGACTTCTTTATAGCGTGGGATTGCTGCATGTTTTGCGTACTAGACCGAATTACATTGTTCTGGCATATAACACGTCACTCAACTCAAAATTTGCGAGTTTTTGATTACTGATTTGATGATTGATTGTGGGGGTTTAACGCGCCGACGCAACGCAGGCGATGAGGCGCGCCGTAGTGGAGGGCTCCGGATTAATTTTGACCACCTGGGGATCTTTAACGTGCGCCGAAATCTCGTACACACGGGCGTTTTTGCTTTTCGCCTCCATCAGAAAAGCGGCCGCCGCGGCCGGGAAAGTTTTTGATTACTCCCTCCCCTGTTATTTGAAAGAAAACGTATCTTGCCGCTAGAATGTAGTTACCATAGGCTAGTTCATTCAAAAAGGTTTTACGGATAATTGCAAACGCCCCTGACATCACCCACACTTCGCCAATATTTATAAAGGCGTCAAATATGGACAATTTTTAATATTCTAAACAAAGAACTATCTTTCAAAGTAAATCAGGTACTTAGCATTCACCCTAATTTGTTTTACGAAAGACTAGTCCTCATACGGACATGAATACGGCTTTAGGCAGATAACTTCCGCAAAACCAAAAAATCGAACAAACCATGGAAACACGAAATTGTGTTACCAGATACCGGACTTCTTAATCAATCACCCTGTAATTCTAACATTTATAATAGAAGCTAAATATTACAAGCATTCAGAAAGAAATTAATCATGAACTTCCTAGAGCTACAGAGGGAACTGGTACTGTAAATAGAGCTTGTTTATGAAAAATGAAAGCAGATTTTTTATTGTGTGAAATGTATCGCAATTATGGTTTTCTTCTGATAATTAAACGACCTTGTTTTGTTTGTACAATTGAGTACATTCTTTTGTTAGTTTGTATGGCCTTATGGGACATGCCATTTCTCACAGAGTCGTGCCATAACAAAGGGGGGGGGGAAGGAACTTCACTTTGTCAGGCTTTTTGTGTATGCGCGAAGCAGGACTTCCGGAGAAAAAAGATTTTTATAGGAGAGAAGCTCTGTCCTACCAAAATCCTTTTACTCTAAAGTCGTGGTTGGCGCTTATTCTTATTATTGCATACCAACTCGCTCGCGTCGACACATTAATTTGTCGGGCTTTCTTTGCTTTTTTGACCATTAACCTCGACATATGTACTTGCCCATTCATAAACATTCGTGTACTCGCTCATTTTTCGCCCTTCGTATGAAGGTTACCGAAATAAAGTTTAAACTGTCAATATATAGCAAAGATTCACTTTCTCTTCTTGGCCCACTTGGGTGAACTAGCCATGAAAATAATAAGGTTCATAAATAAGGTTCAAAAAATAAATAAGGTTCATGAATAAGTATTAATAAATAATTAGGAAGAGAGTTGGTTAAAGCCGGGCACTCAAATGCGGAACGCCACCGAAGGCACATTGAACCATCCTGCTGTCAAGGACTTACTTTGGTAAAGTGCAAATGGTGGCAGTACGACGTGTTTGGCTCCATAACAATTTCTAAGGAAATTCTCGTTCAAGGTCAAGTTCAGACGCGATTGCATGTTTGGATGGCCACAATATTGGCTGTCTTCTTTTATGCGTGCGGTGTTTCCGCTCGACAGATTGATCCGAATAATGGCGATGTCAATCCACGAAGATAGAAAATTGATGGAGACACTCAAATGTTCGTTTGTATTTACTACGCATTGATGAACTGCGCACCAGCGTATATTCCTTAGATGGCTATGGAGACGGAGCACGAATACTGGGGAACACTTCATTGTGCTTGAACTTATGTTTAGCAATAGCGACAGCTTTGACTTAAAAACTTTAATATAGGTTTCCTTGCAACAGGTGATATAAGGTGTATACATTGTGATATTGTCGTTTAAAAATCGTAATATCTGATACCTGTCTGTGCCAATGTATTAAAAAGTACCCGCTCCAAAAGCTGTCATGGTGCCATGACAACGTATTAGAGCATGATAAACCCCAGTTGCGTGGTAAAAACAATCTGGCCATCCGAAATCTCTTTCCTTCACCACAATGCCCACACAGTGAGAAAGTTCCACCCATGGCCGTCTAACTTCAATTGCCCATAAAGAACGCGATAACTTATATTCTGCGTAGCCAAGGCAATCGTGAATGTGGCCTGGTCTCGGTAGACCACGCAGGAGTGTTGAAAGATGCATGGTTATTTCATTCCTCGATGTCTTAGTAAATTTTAACTTACTTATTTGTTATTTGGCGACTTAAGAAATCCAAAGATTTTGCGCTATTTTTAACGGTCCACAGAAGTTCGTGGCTGCTTCACTTGTTGCCACAATGATATAATTCTGTCAGGGAGTGTGTCAAATGTGGTTTATGACCCACACGTGGTGCTTGATGTTGTTAATTTGTTTGTTCCGTCTCAGTTGTACCAGTAACAAAAACAAAAATTTGCTAAATTTATTCGAGCGGAATAACCAGTCCGCCGTTAAAGACTACGTGCGCAAACTGACTGGGAGGATGGTGCGAGAGCGCCTTATACCTAAATGCATTTTTGTATCTAGAAATACTCCGGACCAAGCTAAAAAACTCGCCGCAAAAACATGAGTTATCAATATTTTATGTGAAAACGTAATTGGGCAGTGTTGAAAATATTCAGTGCCGCTTTAAGGTACGAAGATGTCCATGCTGTGCTTGCTTAGCAAACAGGCACGCATTAGAAGTCAAAATTAACAATCTTTTGCTACCATCAACAATCATCGCTTAAAGAAAATTGTATTTGAGCCTACACGTATTAAGCGCTCACCTGAAAACTTTGCCCGCCTTGGTCGTTCGTTGGACACAAAATATTCTGTAGCGGGTCGCCATAGCCAAGCATAACTTGGGTCCAAAACTGTCCACACCTTGAAGTGAAAGTCGGGCATGTGGGAATATGCTCCTGCAGAGGAAACGTAGTGCACAATTTATACCCACGACAGAGAGAGTCCAGCGTCTTCAATGGCCTGTAGTGTAGCACAAGTTTTTTCGGCATCGATACGCAGACGAAGCTAAGATATTAAATACTTTTTGGCGGCACACCCCATCTAAAAGACGCAGAAATGTCGCTGAATGCTGTTAGGATACATTGAATTTTGCTTAGCGTGAACAAATCCCGACATAATACAGTTCATGTGCCCGAACCCAGGTAAGTAATGGAAAATTGGACAGATCAGCATAGGTCATTTGACTACAAATTGCAACAAAGTTCCAGTAGGCCGATAGGACGTCCCGGACAGTCGAAACGTATTTTTTAAGTTCGGGAATGCGAGTAGCGGCGTGAAAATGCTGCATCCCGATAAAAAGAGAACATCGTTATGCCATGAATTGCTCGGCACACAGGTTGCGGCAAGGTTTAGCGAGGATCTGCTGGAGCTACCGTGATACAAGCGGTCCTTTCACGACCTTTATGAAGCTGGCTAATAAAATGCACCTTAATGTGATAGGGAAATTATTCGGAGCCTACCTTGTTGACAGCTCGGGCCCTAACGGTTTTTGACCTTACACATGATTGTATGGACGGCATCCAATGCAGTGGATCGCTATAAAGACGACTTTGAGATCTTGTTTGTGATTGCCGTGAAAAATTGCAAATGCATGTTGTTGTGGCCACTTTTTAAAGCTAAGCTGTCAATGAATAAAATTCCGTTTCTATTCCAGAGGCGACGATCTACTCGCACGGCTTGTTTGTTTCTCCTTGCCACCACTGATGCCTCTTTTATAAGTCTATCCCCTTTGCCACCACCGATGCCTCTTTCCCAAGTTCACTATCCGCTGATATAATGGAGCTAGCAGCGTCTTCAGTCATTGCAGTCTTAACTCGCTATAAGAAGCACGCGTGCCGTTTGCATGGAGGAAGAATAGCGGGAATTGAAGGAGCGTTTGCACGCACAGAAGAGCGATTGGGCTCGAAAACAACGGAAAGTGCACTGCCGCAAAACGTGCATCGGCCAAAACCCTGCAGCCTGAAGTTTGACGTTGTCGATTAGCTGCGAACCCCTCCCGGAGGAAGAGAAATTTGCCGGCTTGAGACGGAGACGTGAGCCAGTACGATACTTTAAAAGTCACCATCGCTAGAGCTTGGCTCACACCTTCAGAAAGCAAGGGTTAATGTTTGTTGAATTATGTTTTAACTCCAATTGAGGATCATAAGAAACCCCTGACTCCGGAACCCTTAGCCTCAACTCACGATCATGGTGTGCAGAAAACTGTACGCGCACTTAGTGTATCACTTCTTGGTAGCATATATACCAAGGTTAACGATCGGTTTCGAACGAGCGGTTTGGCTGTTTACCCCATCTGTCAGACCATAATATTTTTATGAAACTAAAATCAGACAATATTGCGTGCTTCAACTCATCGCACTCGCTGCATACTCACTCTGGACATTAAGGGGGCCATGAAGAGAAAATACAAGTTGGTTTTTATAGTACCCGCAGTGCTTGTTCGGCAACAAACGATGCTCTATTTACTGAGAAATTAATAATTTTAGGTTAAAATATTGGTTCTCCCGCCAAATTGTGAGATTCGTGACGTTTGCGATGACGCAGCAAGGACAGGTCCTCAAGAGAACGTTAGTACACCGTTAACTCTGCAACGGACTCCGGAACGTCTTGTTTACCATAAGTCCTTCCAGATGGCGCCATCATATTGTGCAGGACTGCTGTCCGTCCTCGCTTTGTTTCTGACCATATTTTCACCTGGCTTCTTTTTGGTGCAGTTGGACGTAACCGTTTTGGGAAACATAGGATATCCTCGACAGACAGGGTCACGTAAGGCAATGTCGCTTACGCCATTCTGCCAGTGTCGTGTGAGACAAGCCAAAAGTCCCGGACAACTGTGCAGCTATACTGCGCACAAGAACAAACAGCAGTACCCACTGGTAATGCTATTTTTGCGTGTTCGTTCTTAACTTTAATGTGTCACTCCACAATTCTGACCGCTATTCCTTCGCGAAAAATAATACGTTTGAAATACGTACGTGTATACAGGAAGTGCACTTCAAATATGCTTCGTGTTTTGTAGATACATGACAAATGCAGTAAAAATGTGTTTTGGAAATCTTTACTAAATATTGAAAATACATTTCTAAAAGCGTAGAAAAATACCGGACTTATAAATACCTTCCATATACATTGAAAATACTCTAAACCGCCGCAATGTACGCTTAAGGTATTCAGAATATATTGAAAATGCATTTTGTTCCAGCAAAGCAAACGTTGTCCCGCAAAGCAAAACGGCAGTGAACGTTGCAGTTGCACTGAAAATAAGATACAAATGCACTTGCCCAAATAAATTTAGAGAATCACCCCGAGAATACTTTGAAAATATGCTGAAGCATACGAATATACTGCGAATAAATTTGAAATATATTTAAACTGCCTCGTATGTCTGTGGAATGAACATAGGGGAAAAACACCATAAATGCAAAGCAATGAAACCAAGTTTTAAATGTATTGGAAAAATTCGAAACCCATTTGGAGTACACTAGAGGTGCTGATTTAGGGGCTGAAATCTAAGATACACGTAAAGCACATCTAAAACTCCCAGCAAATTACATTTTAATAAATTATTGTACGATTAAATTTTGGTCCTCATTGTTAATAAACAAAATGGGAAAACCTTAAGCACAGACTTCCGCTTACTGTGCTGTCTAAGCAGGCATACAAAGTCCGAGGTATTAGAGAGCAAATTCAGCGTACATAGGCTACAGCGTTTTAGTGCATTCGGCAAAGCAAAAACACCGAGTCCAAAAACTATTTATGATGCAATTTACAAATCGCAAGAGCTGTTACGACAGTATCCCCGCAAAGGGATCGAAAAATGTCTTTTTATGAGCAATATAGGCCTTGCGAGCCCGAGCAGCTGAATGCCCCTCACTACCGCTAACAACCTGTTCCTTAGTGCTCGGTAAGTGCGTCGCGAGAAGTCGTAACGCCGCGCACGGCACTTTATTATTTGTCTGCCGGCGCTGCGTTTACTTGGCCTGTCTTGTAGTGTCACAAGTTTATTTGAGCTTATTTGAGCAAAGTGTGCGTTAAACGTGGTATCAGTATGATTATAACGAAGCAATCTTTCGAATCAACCAAACTTGTGCATTGTATGCATGGGCCCTTAAGGGACGCTTTTGACAACGTTTCACACTCGGTAACACTTGCAGGATTCGGATTTCTTTGTTTTGGACAGCACATGAATGCCTACGTCAGATACTTCTTGACAGACCCTACTGCAACCACAGGTCTTGGCTACCTGCGATCTTCCACATTCAATAATAATGCAAAAAGTACCCCACAATGCGCGGATGACATTGCAGTCTGGCCACCCACTGGTTCCATATGAAGTCTCGCAAGACGCCTTGTGTTAGTGGTTACCATTACCATTCACTACCTCTGAAGACGAAGCCTCCAATGCGGCCCTGAAAAACTGGCTTTGCTGACGCTACACTCCTAGCCTTACCACAGATCTGCTTGAAGTATACCTGAGCCTCGGGTGGCGATTTCAGGGCAGCGAACCTCCCGCACCTAGGGGTGTTGGGTATCACAATACTCTAAAATGGCTCTGGGCTGTACCTGATACCCCGCTACCTAAAACAGTGTCATAACTAATGTCGCATCTAAACAGACTAAGAGCAACAGACTTCCGGATGGTGTAAGCCTTGCCCATAAACCGGATTACCCAGAAAACAGCATACGTCGCCATTAAGACATAAGAAAATATCCGACTCAACACCATGATTCGTGAAGCTTGCAAAACTGCTCCTCCCCGCTCCAACTGCGACTCAAAAACTACCTCCTCAATTGATGTCGCTATGAAAGTTGTCATTGCCCTGGTCGCTACTGAATTAGTGAATATTCTTACCGATTGTCAGACAGAGTTCCAAAACTGCCAGATTTTCCTCATCTCTTTGTTAGCCGTACGCACCCTCAAACTATATATTAGGCCCCTGACATCCACATCGACTGGGCACCTAGACACGCTCCTATTCTCGGATATGAAGTGGCTCACGCCGCGGCTTGCAATGCGATACACAGAGTCCTTGACGGCACGGCCAATTTCTACGACCACAAATAAACACCACCCACTACGTGGCTAAGCAGAGATACTCGCTAATTACAGCAAAATTCGCTGCCGCCTGCCACCACCACATGGCGCTTCCTTCAAGCCAAGAGGGAGCTATAACTCGCAATGCACCAGACGATCACACACACCAATTCCACTCCCCCCCACTTCCTCTTCCGCACCCAACAACCTTCCCCTGGTGCTTACTATTCCCAAACTGGCCCGCTATACCTTATAGTACTGGCGTGTTCCGGAGCCCCAGAATTGCCCTCCCTCTAACCCACCTCAACCTGGTAACCCCAGCGTTGACAGCCAGTCGAAGGCGACGAATTACGGACTTGGAATGCATTTTATGGTTGCGGGACCGATAACATCAGTGTCTGCTCAATGAATAAACATTTAGTATCTCCCTCTTTCTCACAAACCATAGTAATCTGCAGACGGTTGATTGATTGTAGGGTTTAACGCGCCGACGCAACACAGGCGATGAGGCGCGCCGTAGTGGAGGGCTCCGGATTAATTTTGACCCCCTGGGGATCTTTCACGTGCGCCGAAATCTCGTGCACACGGGCGTTTTTGCTTTTCGCCTCCATCAGAAAAGCGGCCGGCGCGGCCGGGAATCGAACCCGCGACCTCGTGCTCAGCAACGCAACGCCTTAGCCACTGAGCCACCGCGGCGGGTTAATCTGCAGATGGAAAGGATGTCTATCCTAGGCCCACGGGAAGCCTACGAGATAAGTTTAAGGGTCCTAATTTCCGAAATAGTCAAGGACGTTTACGGTGATTGCATATATGAAGTGCTATTAAGAACAATTGAGCGACCGTTGTAGACATAGTACCAGAAACGAAAGCACAACCTGCGAACGAAAGCACCACAAACGATTGCACCACTGAATGCCTACAGCAGTAACTTGACCCCTCTTATTACAAGTATAGTCAAGTAATATTTACGCGAAAAGAAAATATCAAGTGCAGTGAGGGTAGCTGGTCGAGACATAAAAGTAACACAGAGTAGAACGTGATGGAATCCGAAAATGATAAGGTTGGTGGTAATGAGAGGAGAAGTCGCACATACGAAGGACTACAGGAATAATTTACCCATGCTATTTACAAGAGTAGCCAAGGAAGTTACATAAAAGTGTATATGCAATGCTAACAAGGTAAATTGGCCAAAACTCCCTGTCAAAGTCAGACAAAAAAAAACGATGCTATCGGAAAAAGGTTATGGAAACGTCACGAGAGGACAACAGCACGGGAACAGCACGGTACACCGTCTTACGAGAAGTAAGCACGCAGTTTATACGCAATAAAAAATGCAAAATATGCTTTATCTTCCTAGAAACGTTTGATCCCTGACTGACGCTATGGTAAAATAGCACCGTAGAAGCCTTCTGGGATGAAGTTCTACATTTAAGTAGAATTCAATGCCATTGGCCTTAAATTAGCGTTCTATAGGCATTATTCACATATTTATTTTACCCTATGCTCTTTAAAGCTGTTGCAATAAGAAATTAAGCTTTATATAAGAGTGAACGTTTTCTGTCTTGTTTATATTAGGAAAGGCTCTGCTTACCTTGATTTTCGCGAGAACATCGGGTTCACCGTGGCAATGCCTGCTGAGATGTTCCTCGTAACATTCGAACATCAGATATTTTAGCAGCGTCTTATACACAGGTGACGAAAGTAGGCCATCTTTCATGTGATCCTGTTGAAGACAAAAACACATGTAACCGGGCTTGGCAGTGTAGCCAGATTTCCCTTGGGCGATACTACCTCTTGTGGGTCAGTGTAAAGGGTTTATTAGCCGTCCAAAAAAGACAAAGAAAAAAGCCTTGCGGCCCTAAGCAAAAAAGAACCCCCCTTCATTTGCCCGAAGGGAGAAGGCCACATGAACACCTGAAAGCCGAAGGCTGGAAGGCAACGCTACGAGAATGTGCACCGCCAGTCGGCGATTTCATAAACCACACCTGTCCCATAAGCAGTTCACAGACGTATATAAAAATGTATCCAACCAAACCAATATTGGAGTTCATTTGCATGTCCTAAAGTATATAAAATCCGCAAAACATAACAAACTCTGATACTTGGAGGTCTGATTCTTTATTTTTAGGGGCTGTGTACAGTCTCGGCCACTGATAGCTGCAACACGGCCGTTTGTGGCCGTGCTCTTCGGAGTGCCACCACCGGTGCTGCGGAAATCGTACGGCGAGTGCGCAAGCAGTGCCATCTACCTCCACCTCTAGGGTTCAAATTGGAAATTCGTGGCTACAGGTAATTTCACATGTGCCGCAAGATTCCCGCTGCACCGGTGATGGTGCTCCGAAGAGCGTTGCCACGCACAGCTGTGTTGCAGCTATCAGTGGCCGCAACTGTACCTTCGGCTCTGATGAACAGCTTTTGATAGGCATCCACGAATCAGTCGGAACTCGCCTTGATTGGTGCTCTCTGGTGTCGGCTCTGCCAGAGATAGAATTTGATAGAGTTTGACTATTTTTTACACTTTGTAATATACACGTGTAATGTCAATTGTACATAAACGTTGTTTTTTTTATTGCTTCGCAAGCTTGCCGTTTTCTTACTTGGAACCAACAACGAACCTTTGTACTCCCTTTCTCCACGGCCGCACCCAGAGACTTCAGGTATGATGGCTCCTAACTAAAGTGGTTCGCGTTTACCATTCAGCCTCCCTACTAGATTTAAGATTTACTTTGGATCATGAGTGTAAAGTAACACGTGGTCCACTATTTCCTCAATTCCACTAACATAACGAAATATTCTTTATTCGGGCGTAGCTTTATGCAATGACATCCATTAATATGACACCATATAAAAATGCCAAAAACTGAAATATAGTCACTGCTTTCAAGTTTTTGCACAACATGCCTACATGCGGGTAAACGTTTAGACAGTAGTTTAAAAATCTTAACTACATTTACATCAAAGTGGAGTGGAGTGGAGTAACTTTATGTAGATCAGCTTCAGACGACCGCCATGTGGGGTCCTCCTCTAGTCCGGGAAGCCCTGGTCCGCGCTGGCTGCCCTAGCCCTCTCCACCAGGCTACGCTGGACTCAGAGGTCGGAGCTGGCTAGCTGGCCCGCCCACTGCTCGTACGTTGGGTGAAGATTTGGGGTAAGGGATGGGGTTTCTGACACTCCCATACCATGTGGTAAAGGGTGCCCGGTTGGGGACAAAAATTACACGTAGAGTAGTAGAGGGTGGTCTACATGGCATGGAGGATAGTGGGGTGAGGATAGGAATTTGTCTGAAGTCGCCGAAAGGTAGTCGCCTATGCTCTGGATAAATGGGGATGTGTTGGAGGGAAGCGTCGTCGTTGGTGTCGGTAATGGGTGAGGATGTCCGTGAATGAATTAAGAGTAGCGAGCTTGGGAGAGCGAAGGGGCTGCGTGACATCGTCTTATTGAGAAATGGTCCGGTGTGTTTGAGCGCAAGCAGCGGCGTGTGTCGCCTCGTTTCCCTCGAAGGACTCGTGTCCGGGGGTCCAGATGATGTGCTTTTCCGGGAGCTGGCGCACAATTTGCCGACTTTTTAAGGCCGTTGGTGTTATGCGACCTAGCAGGAAGCTGCGGCAGGCAGCTTGTGAGTCTGTCATTATAGTGAGGTAGTCGTTTCCAGTGGTGGCGGCTAGAGCGATAGCCAGTTATTCTGATAGCTGCCTCAATAGTGTAGCGGCGGTCAGTTCGGCACCATTGGTGTCCGTGCAACGAATACAGGGACAGTTGGGAAGCATTTTAAGGGCTCGTATCCGGGCTTCTGGGTGTGCCTTGTTGTAGATGGGGTGCATATTTCTGGGAATGGGTGCGACTTTGTTGTACTGCCGGATGGTTAGAGGGATGCGTTGCCTCTGTTCGCATTTTGGGGGAGGCCTGTAGCCGAGCCGGGTAAGTGTAGCCTTGCCGGTTGGCAGTGAGCGTAAGTCGCGTGAATTGGGAGATGCGAGGAGCTTCTTCCAGTTCCTCCCATGTATTATGGACGCCGAGCTGTAGAAGTTTTCTTGCTGCTGTTTTTGGAGGCAGACCAAGGGCGGCCTTGTAGGCTTCGCGTGTGGCGATGTTTAGCTTTCGTTTCTCTGCGGGTTTCAGGGCGAAATTCGGAGTCTCGTGCGTAACCTGGCTAATAAGGAGGGCCTGAATGATGCGCAGGGTGTCAGATTCTTGTAGCCTAAATCGCTGGTGAGAGATCCTACGGACGAGTTGAATGAGCTGGTTAAGATTCCGTTGCAAGGGAAGGATATTCGCGCCTGAGCCATCTTTTGGTATGGTGAGGCTTAATATGCGTAGGTGTGGGACATTGGTGACCGGTTGCTTATTAATGGTAAGTTCTGGATCTCGTATGGGATCTGGACGCTTCTTACATGTTCTTCTGCACAGGGTTCGAAGGGCAGATTTTTCGGGGCACGCTCGAGTCCTCAGGCTTTCAGGTATTGTTGGGTGACCTGAAGGGCTGCTTGAAGTGCGTCTTGCTGGTCGCTCGGAGATCCATTGGGGACCCAGAGCGTTATGTCGTCAGGGGATATTGCGTGGTGAAGGTTCGGATGCCTTTTAGTAGGGGTGGTAAGTCTTTCATGATGAGTTTGAAGAGTATTGGGGATACTACCGACCACTCCGGAGTACCTTTTGGCAAAGTTTGAAATGCGTCGGATCGAAGGTGCCCGATGCCCACGGTTGCTGTGCGCTGCGTTAGAAAGGAGACGAACTATTTGAATGTGCCCTCGCCACAGTTTGTAGATGCGACGCGTTGAAGAATGGCTTGTTGAGAAATGTTGTCGAATGCCCCCTTAATGTCGAGGGTCAAGATGGACCGCTTGCTGTTCCTCT
The DNA here is from genome assembly GCA_013339765.2 of Haemaphysalis longicornis. Classification (NCBI taxonomy): domain Eukaryota; kingdom Metazoa; phylum Arthropoda; class Arachnida; order Ixodida; family Ixodidae; genus Haemaphysalis; species Haemaphysalis longicornis. Next base: position 103,487,413 of record CM023455.1, on the reverse strand, counting down.
TAAGGCCGTTCACGACTTCCTCTTTAAGCTGCAGTAGTATGTCTAGGGTTGACAGATGTGGGCGGAAGCTTTACATAGTTTCAGGGAAGTAGCCGTTGTCTTCAATGTTGGGCGAGAGCCGGTTGTGAACCATGTGTTCAAACAATTTGCCGGCACATGAAGTCAGAGAAATAGACAAGGTATTATGATGGATGATTTAGGCAATAAATTAGCAATTCAATACGTGATAATTTTGAAGGTTGCTCTAGGGGGGTACAAAGCATGTATACTATGAATCACTTTACTATACTATAGAACTGCCATTTTTATTTCAAGTGAGTTGAGGTGTTAGCACTATAATTTATTAGTTTATTTCTTCATTCCTCGTCCCTGAGGACTACGTAAAAGCCTATACAGTTACCACCGGCCTTCTCTAAAAAAAAGAAGATTCTTTTCAAACTGTGATTACAAGAATTTGTGGGTCAGTAAAACGAAGGAAGGTTTTCTTCCGTTTTCAAATATTTGAGGGGCAGGCATTGATGCAATTCGCAGCAAACGATAAAACAATTGTCCAAAGCCATTGGCACGAACATGTTCAATTTACAGTTTCAATGTCACCGAGGATCCTAGCGCCGTTCCTGTGTGGTTATTTTTATGAAGACTAGGCTTTGAGGCGAACTTTGGGCGCCCTCCATACGCAGTTCTGCAAATAATGTAGAGGGAGTTGGTGAATTGTCAAAAAAAGCACCAACCCGAATTCCAGTTAACATGATCAGCACCGGCAGTTCGAGAGGGAAGTCAAATTGGACAGTTTATATCTTGCCACCGGTGCTCCTCAGGTGTGGAGAGTCATAACGATTACCTTTAAGCGTTAAAAGTTTGGTAGGTTGTGTGTGTAGCGACGCCGTGTTTACTTTATCGTGCATATCTTATAATTATTGCAACTTTCTCATACTAAAAGTTCGCAACAAGCCAAGGTATTGAATTGGGACTTTGTAAGGGTCGTAGATTCGCTATTAGCACAGTATGATGGCGGAATGGTGTGCCCTGAAATCCATTGCAACGAGGGCCGTTCAAATGCACACCATCCTAAAAGCATTAGGTGGAACAAGCTTGTCTGATATCAAACACAAGCAACTTTTAGGGCTCATGTTTATAAGCCCCGACGTCATGAATTAACTACAACAGGCGCACCAATCAATACTCGACTAAGCTTTGTAAATGACCATAGAACTTGTGAAACTGTAGCGATGTCTAAAAGCAAAAACGGGCAGTCGCGAAAAAAAAAACATCCTGCAATCCTTCCAAATATAAATTATCTCGCGAACTTACCCCAAGGCTTTTCCTGCTTTGCTTGGATCCTTGGGTTACAACACTCACGTGTATTTCGTAATTCTTGAATATCTCAGACGAGAAGAAGTCGTTGCCTATGGTGAACAAACGTGGGGCACATGTCCAGGTGCTCCTGCGTTATTAAAATGAGAAGTTGATGCATACGCACAAGTTCGTTACATTTTTTCATACTTTTCTTCATTTCGTTGATGTATACGTTGATGTAAGTACGAGCAACTACGCACACCCTTAAAGTCATCATATAATACAAATTTAAACCTTTTGAAATAATGGAGATTTCGTGCGCCAAAGATGCACCTAGGCGATGATGTGCGCTGTAGTGTGATATTGCGAAATAATGCGCACTGTTTGCAGATATTTACATGCCTAGCTGTTTCCACACACGGTAGGGGTATGATTTCTCGCCCACAAGCAGAAATATGATCGCCGTGGCCAGGATTGGATGCACGGGCTCGGGTTCACTAAGAGAAGGTTTTAGACAATCGGACACCAGAGTGCACACCCTTGCGGCTACTGCATCAAAATTTTGTTCATCAACACGTGCGCGAAAATATAACTGTAGTTCATAAAGATGTAATAGTATAAATCCATTACTCGTACCGCGCGCAATTAACTTGCCTGTAACAGGGCATTGTTCTGCTGGCTGAAAGGAAAAAAACGCCGCCAGAAATTATTTAAACAAACCGTCAGGGCGACAGTTGTCGGCTCAGCCTACAGAGGGACCCAATATTTCTTCCCAAATTACATTAGGTAAATTGCTCAAAAGGCTACAATTGTCCAAGCCGCAATAAATCATTTTGTGTGGCCCTCTCCAACAATACGGATGGTTAGGGGTATGGGTGTAGATGTTATTTCAGAATACCTGCCACAGCGGGGATCGTCAACCCGTACACCTTGTAATGCAATGAAAAAAAAGCCGTTACATTACAATGACGGTCAACGAAGACGTATCAAGCTTACATTAATTGGAAATCCTTGAATTTTTCATAATGAAGACAGGTTATAAATAAATTAAAAACATTTTGAATATTTATCATTTTAAAAGTAGATATTTTTTCTAGTCAAAGCAAGATTTTATGAATCTTTAACAATTCTATAGTTCATATTCGGACAATTCATCGTTTTAGAAATAACGTACACTTTTCCCTAGTCTGGAGGTCAGCATATAGCAATTCACGACAAGAATTCCGTTCATTTTGTGCCAATCATTGCTTCCATTTCAAGCGAAAAATCTGTATACTTCTGCCCAGCTTCCTTCAAACGCTTACCACTATTTGTTCTTCCCTCTTCCCCAACTAGGCTACCAAGCCCCCCGTATCATTAATAAAGTTTCATTCATTCATTTGTTAGACAGGATTGGCAGGAAAGAAATCCAATGCTGCTCAAAAATTCAACATTCGATCTTCGCTGGTACCGTGTTTATTTATGAGTAGTCGTTCTGCTAATTGCTGGGTATAGCTATCTAGTTTTGTTTGAAGGCGGTTAACTGACCAGGTACCTGTTAACCACGGATGACGCGGGGGGTGGACGGCCGGAACTGAACATTTTATATATTTCTCTGGTAGTTTTGATCACATTCTGGAAACCAGAGAACTTACATACTTGAGAAAGAAGGCTTTAAAGGAGCGGTAAAAGCGTTTCAAGTGTAACGAAGAAGAGAGGTCCGGGTCAAGGGATTAAAGCTCAGGCCGAAATTCAAGCTGAAGCAGGGAAATCCCCACGGACAATCCCCACGCATCAAGTGCGCAGCATGCGCAGCGTGATCGAGTTAAGTTCTGGCTGCCTCTGCTTCTTCGGCTGCTCGAGCTCCTTCGGCCTCCGTCGCTTGAGCCCCTCGGTTCCTTGGCTGTCCAAAATAAACCCCACTACACAAGTCCATTACTATTTCAAATGTTCGGTGCCACGGATACGTAGTTCTTTCAGTGATATAACTGGTTGCGCTTACGTAATACCAGTGATTTAAAGTGCGTCGTCCGTTCCATTTATAAAAATTAAACATGCTCCTTTGAAAATTTCCCAGTGGTTAAGAATTTTTTTATGTGATTCTCAGCATGGGCCGTGAATCTCTGCAAATAAAACACCATAATATGAGTATAAGACATCCGAGATGATTCATTGTGGGCCATCCATAAACGTTGCTGCCTTCAGATGTGTCGGCTACTTTACATTTGAATAGACGTGGCAGTGTCAGGTAGAACCAGTGAGATGGTGGTTGCACTCTCGCCGCACGAACGCGGAAATTAGAAGGGAAGGCTCGTAAAAGGGCCAAGACTGAAACAGATGCCCCAGTTGAGTTTATTTCTTGCTTCTTTGGGGATATTTATTATATTAACTTGAACAGACGCCATCGGCTGCAAATTTTTATATTTCTCTTTCCCGAATGGTCGTGACAGAAATACAAACAACCGGTGGTCATTCCGCGTAACTGTTCATGGTATTCTCTAAGCGACCCACCTAATAGAGCTCTAGAAAACGACACGGCCAGGATGTAAGTGCGTCTCGAAGCTGCTATCGCGGCTGCTGACTGAGATTGCGCTAGGCTACTTTTAAAGCAGACAATCGTATTTAGAAAATGCTGTTATTTATAGCCCGATTTTTTAGCTTGCTTGATCATCGATGGGCTTGTCTTTCGTAACGGCAGGAAATTTATCCTCTTCATTAAACAGGCACAGGAAGCGACATCACATTGGTGCCGTTTTAACCACATCAAAGAGGTAAGACTAGCAGTACTAGCAGCAGCCCGGGCAAAATCCAGTCGCAACGGGCAGGCAACGTTTTCGTTACTAAATAGTTTTTTTTACCTTCATTGTGGTTCATCGGTGTGTCTTGTGAAATATCCTCACATATTTGTATGTACTAACGCATTCCTCGAAGTTCCACGTCCACAACAAGATCTCATTATGTGTAGCGGTATTGGAGGTGAGCCAGGTAAGTACAAAAATAACACTGTTTGTAAGCTCATTCTCCGCTCGAAGTCATGTGTTTAGTTCCAGGCCGACTATTCATTTCGCACCATCACACCTCCGCGGCGGTTCTAATACTAAGGTACGGTAAGGAAGGCAGGTGAATTTTCGTGCATGCTGCTAGTTACAATCTGCATAAAAACTTTGTACTGTGCCCAGACATAAGGGTAGTGCAAAAAAAAACATATATGTTACAGCCCGAGTAGCTGCCGAATGGAAGCGACGAGCAAAAGTTCACTAACACCAACTGCATCCATTTCAGGGAATCTCTAAGAGTAGCCGTGAAATGATGAGCATGTTTTTATAAGCCTATACTTGGATCTTTTCATTGGGGGAGGAGCTCTAGTACTGAAAAAGATTGATGTACTATTTTCAGAATGCTTAAGGGCTTCAAACGGGCTAATGGCCTGAAAAACGCCAACATAATTCTGATTCACAAGATGGGAGATACCGCAGCTTAAAAATTGCAGGTTCATCAGCCAACGCTCTGTCGCATAGAAGCTGTTTACAAACGTACTAGTCAACCGAATAAGTGAGAACCTAGATTCACAACAATCTAGAAAACGGGCTGGGTTTAGGAAATGATACTCAACAATGGATCACATTCATGCCGTCAATCAAGTAATCGAAAAATCCGCACAGTACACTAAACGCCTTTATAAGGGATTTGTGGTTATGAAAAAGCGTTGAATTCCATACACACAGCACCAGTGCTGGCAACATTAAAAGACCAGGGAATGGAGTGGACCTACATTAGACTTCAACAGAACACATAACGGATGGAAGGCCAGGGTATTTCTTCAAAGAAGGGACCAATTCCAGATCCGAGAGAGCGTATGTCAGGTAGATATCATCTCGCTAAAACTATTCACAGGATGCATGGAAGGGTATTCAGGTAGCTTGACTGGGAAAGCACAGGAGTACGTATAAACGGAGTACACTGTAGCGATGTGAGGTTTAGTGACAGTATATTCTTGCTGAGTGAGTGTGCAGAGCACTTCCGAAAAGTGCTTGAAGAACTATATACAGAAAGCAAGGGCGTGCGGCTAAACATAAATATAAATAAATCTAAAGCAATGACAAATAAACCTGCTGAAAGCTCCTTCTTTAGCATATGTAAAGAAACGCAAGGTCAAGTAGAGGATTATAATTACCTCGGACCGGCTCCAAACCACGAGATATAAACCCGGCGCCGATAGGTATGGGCTTGGGTGCACCTGACAAACACTCACAAATAATAAGTAAGCTACGTCTATCCCTCAAAAAAGAAATATATAACCAATGCAGCCTATCGTTGATGAGTAGATGATAGTAGATGATACCCTATTTAAAATTAAGAAGAAATGGACTTGAGCTGGCATGCACTCAGACGAAATGACAACCAGTGGACCACGATGGTAAGAGAATGGATACCAAGGTTCGGATGTAGAAGAAGGGGGACACCAATAGCTGCATGGAGGGACGAAGTAAGAAAATCCGGGTGTAATGAACGACTCATGAGCGGCGTTTCTAGGGTCGCGTCGATGTTCCGTGGAGCAATTTTTGCGCCAGCTGTGTCGTCGTAGGTTGCTAAGCACGCGAGGCGCTCCTCGAGGTTTTCGCCAGTCTTTTTTGCCAAAGCCACTGCGCGAGCGGGGACGCTTGGCGGTCGCCGCGAGCCACTCGTTCACGAGAGCTGGGCTTTTTCTTGGTATATTTAACGCGTCACGCGTTACGCTGCACACATTACGGCCAGCTACAAAAGCTTCCTTGTTAAAAATAGTGCGCGGATGCCTCAACGGCTCTGTCTGAAAGTTTCGCTATAGACGCTGGCTTTATATTTTTAGGAGCAGCGTTATGCCTTCATTTATGTATGTGAGGCATTGATAATTCAAACATTTTTTCAGTGTTTCACAAGATTCTTCTAGGAAACTTCTTTCTGAGTTTCCATCAGAATTGGCAGATACGTCTCCACTCCCTGCTTTTTAGATTAGACACTCAAGAAAAATGATTTAAAGGGCAGCTGTTTATATTTTTTTGGATAATAAACTGTTCAACAGGAGTTTCCAACAATATCAGGTACGTGCAGTGAACCTTACCTCAAGATGTTCCACGTGGAATCTTGTGCAGCAATATCGGCAAGCTGAAGTGCCTGAAGCGTCGGCCATTCGTTGCTCAGCGTCCGAAATGGGTGCGCCGGTCGGTGATTGCAGGCAGCTTACGGTTACATCCTGGGTCAAAGTGTTAAACACCAAACGTACACTTGGTATTTACCAAAAAACAAGGTTTAAGCACTGAGAAAGGAAGAAGTGCATAGAGAAATATTGTTTTATAACAAAGTGGGATACGTGCCTCATTAGGGCCAACCTGACGAACAGTTTTGCCGTGATCGCAAGTTTGGCAGTAACTAAAAGGTTAAATACAAAAAGCGCTGAACGAAAAGACGAGAGGGAAAGCCATAGTAGAGGACAGACTGAGCGCGGATCTACTAAAGTATGATAATGATGTCCTAGGAAAGTTACGAATGTAATGTTCAGAATGCCTCCAGGACAATGAAGGTCGCTAAACTAGAAAAATGCGAATCCAATATAATTTCCAGAAAAGGTGATAAAATTATATGAAGCACTAGACCAACCAAGCAAATTTCCATTGTACGACAGTTGTTTACCCCGATAAATATTGACCGCGCAAATAATAAACAAGGTTTTAAACCATAGCGAAGAGGCGGGACTTAGGACAAATTGCTCTATACTGGACCCCACTCTTCCCATATAGCTAGTCGTACCGAAATCTGCGGAGTACACTTGTCGTGGAGTGTGAGGTACTCAAGGACGCGACACCACAGGGTGGTCACCGACGCCACGGGCCATACAGATAATATACTTCACAGGCGCGTGCGTTCGTCAGGGTGAACGACATAGTCGGACTTGACACACGGGTATGGGGAGGCCTTTTGTATTGAAGGTCATCGGCATTTTGTATTGAAGGTCATCGAAGGTCAATAAATGGTTATGTTTCTCGCCGCGTGAACAATTGTGTGCAATCCAAATCAGTTACGACGATAATATGCCCTTTTCAGCTAGCATTTCCAACATAAAAAAAGTGGTTATGTAGTGGGCGCCACTACAATGGTGGAAGCATTGAGAGGTCAGGAGGGGAGTAAATGAATATAAATAATTCTGACAGAGGACACAAAGAATAAGTGTGCGACAGTTGAAGCGGAAAATTGCATTAGTTCGTAGGTGCCATGATTAAAGCCTCGTCTGTGACTTACTTTCGGCCATGCCAGTAACGCCATTAATGATGTCTTCTTACGAAGGTGAGCTCAGAATGACCATTCACGAAGAGGGTGGGAATATATAAATCAGAAATAGCCTCATATATAGTAACCCGGACCGAAATAAATTCAAGTGTCTGGAAAGGAGAATTCAGAATGCTTCATTGGGGGGAATAAGGATGCAAGTAATTAAAGAATATACGCCTCGAGCTTCGCGATGGCTGCGCCGCACGCCGCCGCTCCGCGCCGGCTACGGGCCGAGCGCTGGGAGACTCATGAAGGCTGATGCAATGTTTCAGTTCTGTTTCGCTTCTTTTAAATGCAGAGCATTTCAATAACTCACGATGTCACCCGCGTTGACGTCCGTCGAAGTCCGCACCGTCGTTGTCCGCACCCCTCCCCCTACACTATATAAAAAAAGGGGCAGTTTGCTATCATCGCTGACCTCTTTTACCCTTGGGCGTCAGTATAAAACGTCCACAAATGCAGTGGTAACTTTGAACAAGGCGCAGGCGAGTCACCCACAGCAAGCATGAAGCGGTGCCCACAGAATGTGCCTCAAACACACGGCTGGCGAGCCGTGCGTTAGCGTGGCAGGCACATGGTAATAATAATAAAAAAGAAAGAAACCCCGCGCCGGCGCCGGCGCCCGCGGAGGCCGCAGATGCGGCCGCGGAGACGCCAGCGCCATCTCTCGCCCCCGCCGCGGATCCTCCCGCGGCGAAGTGCGAGGAGGTGGCGCCGCTCGTCGGCACCCCAGCAAAGAAAGAACTGAAACTAAAGCGTGGCAAACTGTTCGCATGGCGACGCAGTGAAACATCCCCCTCGTGAGGGGCACGATCAAATGCAGAGCATTTCCGGGGGCGCACGACGTTAAGTAGTTTGCGTTACGTTAATGTTGTTGCACTTGTGGCAACTGCCTCGTCAGCAGTAATTTGAATGAGTCAACGATATAAGGCGCGTTCGTAGCGTCCCATTCTGTGTCGGCTTTGTGGCGCAGTGGGTAGAGCACCATGTACATTGCGTTCCGCCCGCAGGGTCGACGGATCGAAACCAGGCGCCGGAAAGTATTTTCTTTTATATAGTGTAGGGGGAGGGGTGCGGACAACGACGGTGCGGACTACGACGGGACAACGCGGGTGACATCGTGAGTTACTGAAATGCTCTGCATTTAAAAAAATACTATCCGGCGCCTTGTTACGATCCCTCGACCCTGCGGGCGAAACGCAATGTACATGGTGCTCTACCCACTGCGCCACAAAGCCGACACAGAATGGGAGGCTACGAACGTGCCTTATATCCTTGACTCATTCAAACTACGTCAAGAAGCTGCTGATACAACGCATTCACTACCACCAACTCCCCAAACACTAAACGTTAACGCAATACACCCACCCCCTATGCGACGCATTTACTCGAGTCCCCCTCGCGGGGAGATGGGCCCAAGTTTTTAGATGCGACCGCATCTCATTCACCCGCCTTGTCCCTGCATCCAGCGTCGTCAGCGTCCGCCCCTCCCCCATTCTCCTCGCCGCGCCAGCTGCGCTCTCCGCCGCTCACCCCCTCTCCTCTCCGATAGCGAACACTCTCTCGCGAGGGGCATTGGATTGGATTCGATTGGCTTAGCTTGGCTTGGATTGGATTGGATTAAAGTGGATTGTGTTGCGTCATAGCCGCGGCAGACGCACTGGCGCCGGCGCGTCCCCTCACCGTTATGCGCTCTATAAAACGCGGTGCCTGCGCCGCTCCGCTCCATCGTTCTAGCGCCGTTCCTCCGCTGTCCAACGCTGCAACGTGAACCCCCTATGCGTCGCATCTACACAGGGGTTCCCGCGAGGGGAGGTGGGAGTTTTTTGCCTTTACACGCAGTAAACGACTTCTTATCGTCATCTGTGTAAGCAGATAGTGCGTTTACAATACTTCAAAAAACAGCTGCGGTTTGGCATAGTGGTCCAGCGTGAACAAAGCTATTCCGGGGACACGGTTCTTTGGGCTTCCCAACCGCTCTTAGGAGCGTCAGCGACGGCAGGACCATATCACCACTGTCACCCCCGAAGACGCAGGTCCAAAAAAATCCTATTTTCGCCCCGTTTACACGTGATACTGGCAAAGTTAGAGGTTGGTGTCCCCTTGCAGCGCGTACAACGAATGCGCCTTTGTTTCGAATGTGTACGTCCTAGAAAAATCTGACACGGGACTGTGATTATGCGAATACCTGACAAGCACTTGTGCTTTTTAAGGATTATAAGCCATGCGAAAATATTAATATAGTGGAAGGATGTGCGTCGTTAAATATATGCACACTCGCACCCTAAAGAATAACGAAGTCTGTGCAACTACATTAGAATAAAGGGTCTGGGAATCGGCAAGAAACAATAGCTCGTACGGGAATGAAAAAGACCCAGGGCAGCCTCGTAAATGGTAACGTGTTCGTCTTAAATTACGCCAGGTAGAACGCACCAGACCCCACTTTATGCGAAATGCACTGTTATTCGAAGAACTTGGGAAGGGGGGGTGCGGCGGGGGGGGGGGGGGGGGGCACTTAGCTATTGTTGTAGCCGAATGCAGAATTTTAGTAATCACACGCACAAGCCACGCGTTCACTTTCCTTGTTTTTCGGCTTCAACGAACAGCTGATCACTCGCGGGACCATTTTTTCAAGCACAGGGTAGGTAGTCAAGAGGCCATAAAAGGTGTTGGAAGAGTGATATCTGGTAAGGCCATCTCATTTTACGTTGTGCTAGTTTGTTCAGGCTCCCCGTATCGTTGATTTGATTGTAGGGTTTAACGCGCAGACGCAACGCAAACGATGAGGCGCGCCGTAGTGGAGGGCTCCGGATTAATTTTGACCAGCCGAAATCTCGTACACACGGGCGTTTTTGCTTTTCGCCTCCATCAGAAAAGCGGCCGCCGCGGCCGGGAATTGAACCCGCGACCTCGTGCTCAGCAGCGCAACGCCTTAGCCACTGAGCCACCGCGGCGGGTCCTCCCCGTATTGTAGGATGATTTTTTAAGAAGCGTGTTGTCGCGGTCGCGGTTTATTATATAAGCCAGGTGCCATGCTGCTCGCGGAGGGTATATGTATGTAGCAGATGATTAATGTTTGCGAGCGCTCACCTCAGTACGAGATGACCCTGCATTAAATTCTTTGTTGAGTGCTGGTCCCCAGGTATAGTGTGTTATCCACCGTAATTATTTTGTCGAATGTTCATCAAATTTATGCTACTTTGCTTGTCCAGGGTAGGTATCAATATCCGAGGTGTGATACTGCCAAGCGTAACTGAAGTGCTGGCAGGTATGAGGGTTCCGCTTGATTATGTAAGTGCAGAAAAACCAATATACACCACAGTAGCATGACCGTCAAGAAACGATGCTTACGGGAACACTGTTGGTAAAATTTAGTGCAGCGGAATTAAAATTGGGCCCATCTACCCGCGAGGGGGACTCGAGTAAATGCGTCGCATAGGGGGTGGGTGTATTGCGTTAACGTTTAGTGTTCGGGGAGTTGGTGGTAGTGAATGCGTTGTATCAGCAGCTTCTTGACGTAGTTTGAATGAGTCAAGGATATAAGGCGCGTTCGTAGCCTCCCATTCTGTGTCGGCTTTGTGGCGCAGTGGGTAGAGCACCATGTACATTGCGTTCTGCCCGCAGGGTCGAGGGATCGAAACCTGGTGCCGGATAGTATTTTTTTATATAGTGCAGGAGAAGGGGTGCGGACTACGACTACGGACGTCAACGCGGGTGACATCGTGAGTTACTGAAATGCTCTGCATTTAAAAATCGGCTACATGAATATGCTTGGTTTGCGACGCTGGTTTGTGACACAGACCTGGCGCTCATACTGACCACGTTTACAAGTCTAACATCGCGTCAGAAACGTTTACACTTTCGTAAATGCACCACATTTGCGAAGACAGTGACTTCACATTATTGCGTATTTTGAACGCGTACAAACGGTAAATCCCATGAAAAACCCAACAGCGCAAACAAAACAGGAGCGCGGAATAGAAACACGTAGAACACAAACGGGCGCTGACTACCAACTTTATTTTTCTAACGTACAGGCAAATTTACACCAAAAAGAACAGAACGTGTTTCTAAGATAATAAGATAGTAGATATAAAAAGAAACACATGCTCAACAAGTTTTCGATTATAGGAACCCGTCTAAGATTTCGATCTCCTTATGAAATAGTGACAAGTAAAGTGCGCTCAAGCATGTGTCATTCGCTGTTTTGATGGTGTACGCTTCTATTATCGCCATCTCGGTTTTCTGAAGCTCGCTTAAGGATCCTTGCTTCTTTGAGTAGTGGCTGATATCCGCATCTTTTACAATGGTCGCTCATGTGACCACCTGAATTGCTGCGTACTGCAAGTATGTGTTTTCTTGCGCGCTCATTAAAGCATCTGCCCGTCTGTCCGATGTATACACGACCACAGTTGAGTCGTACCTCGTAACCCACGTTACTTATGCAATAGGTGAAACGGGTTGAATATTTTTTGCATTCTACCCTGGCTTCTTTCTTTTTCCAACACAGAGCATATTTTTGACAACTTGCGTGGGGCAGAAAGCAGAACGTTCACCTTGTAACGTGTTGCAACCTTCTATACATTGTGGGCGATGCGTTTTAAGTATGGAATAACATAATTTTATTGCGTTCCTTCGAGGTTCTCACTCGTTGGTTCTTTCCCTTAACCTTTTGCAAAAGAGTTTCACAAACATTTCTGACAAAAGCCCTACGAAGCCCAGCACATTTTAAACAGTTGGTAGTCACCGCCCGTTTTTGTTCTACGTGTTTCTATTGCTCTGTCCTGATTTGTTCGCGCTGTTGGTATTTTTTTCATGATCATGAACCAACTAACTCACACCAGAGTACTGCTAACGTAAGTCCCAGTCGTGAATGGGCCCCCAAAGCAGCGGCGACAGTGAGGAGCGGGCCGGAGCATCCCCCGGCTGCTTTCGAAACAGGCCGCTAGGGGGATTTCAGTGCAGCCTGTACAGGCAGCACTCAAGACGTGTTCGCGACAATGAAGATTTACGTATGACATCGTCTTGTTCAGTAAATCGGGAAAAAATCTTTATTGTTTGCTTGGGGAACTTTATAAGAACGTTACCCACAGCGGTAAAAATAAATACGAACTAATTGAAAGCCCGCGAATGAGTGCGAAGATGACGTACTCATCAGCTTATCGTAGGTAGAGTAATGCCAGGAGAGGCAGATAAATAAGTACATAGAATTTATCCGAATGTCAGTCAGGCGATGCAGGGATATAGCTTATCAAATCCACCCAGGTATCACAGCTGAATGACGTTTGGTGTCATTTCACAAATCATGCTTCGAGATATAACTATGGTCATATCACGTAGAGATAATGTCCCTGACACGGTAAGAGCTCGTTAATTCGAACTCGAAGGGGACCATAAAATTGTTCGAATTAGCGGGTGAGCGCTAGAATGGATGGACTTCAGGCCACGCTGCGTGGGTAGAACAAAAGAAAGCCACCTCTGAACTCTTTATCGCGCATTAGGCGCTATTAGACGTTTTTGGTATCTGATTTTGTAAATCATGTTCATAGAACTCCAATAGCAAACGGCGAGGCGCCCGCTGCGGAAGCGAAATCAGCTGACCCAGCAGCGTAGTGCGTGCGCTACGCTGTTAGTTTTTCAGTTTCGTAGTTTCGATTCTAATACATTTGGTTTGGATCTGGAGTTGTAGCGCATTGTAATGTGCAGCACATTGCAATCACCGCGGACCGACTACTTCTGCGAAAAGCGACGAAACCCAGTGTATCGCAGTTCGAATTAACCGCTCTGGATAGTGGTGTGTTTGAATTATCGGGAGTTTTCCCCCATTGAAATATACAGGGCTTTGCCGCCACCAGGGCGCCAGTTCGAATTAACTTTCTTAGAATTAACGAGCTTTAACTGTAATATAGTATGACAGACTCTGGGTCGCCCATGTGGCTCATACTATCGTATGAGTTTCTTCGCACGAGCTTCATCGTACGAGTAGGCCTGATTGGGGGACGCCAGTCAAGACACATGGGAATACTGCTGGCACTAACAAAAAAAAATACCGTAGCTTCTAAGCAGGCGAATGGTACGCCGAAGCCCCAAGCTACAGCAGCATTGGTCCCGTCGCCTAGGCCACGTCAGCAGCGCTGCTCATGTGGGTAGCAAGTGCAAAACTGCGTGGGCCCCTCTTTTTCGGTTCTTATCTATTATTCAGTGGGTTTCACACTACGGACGTAGAAGGCGCCGGAGTCAGATGAATATGTGACCCTTCAAAGGGTCGCCCACTTGTCAGCTTGGCTACGCATCCACGTGTTCGCAAAAAGTCGGAGATGACTGCACGGAGGGAGTGAGGGGGCTCTTGGTTCTTCAGCCGCCCCGCAGCAGATCACCGACCTGCGGCGAAGACAGCCGCCGAGTGGAAGCGCGCCCGCTTTTCCGTCAAAACTGACTTCAATCCCGAAGGTCGCGTTCAAACCCCGCACAGGGCTGGGCGGGAAAAGACGCCTGCAATTTGAACACTGAGAATGCGGAGGTGACCCGTGCCGCGGAGCGGTCACGCGTGCCGGCTTTGGGGCCGGAAAAACATGTTTTCGCTGTCTTTTCTCCGTCGTGTCAATGGGTCTTGAAGTGTGAACGTTTACTGTAAACAAGCCCAACTGTGTTGGTGGAGCTGCCAGAGCCTAAACCACTCTTTAGCATCTACTACTATGTTTGCTAGATGGCGACTGTCAACCCATTTTGCAGGCTGTTCACAACCAGTTGGTTCGTTTTCTTAGAAAGCATACATTGTAACTAACATTTTTAATTAAAACAACGCTTGTTAAGTCAGTTGCGAAACAAGGGCCAGTAGTTTGTGTTCATGATTTTGTTTACGGGCAAGTAAAGTTTCTTCAAATTCACCACGTAACTCTCTCGAAACAAGGGTCCGTGTAGCTTCAGTCAAGAGATCTGTATATAAGACCGAAGAGGCTCTCATTGCCAGCAGCGGAGGGAGTGCATGAGTCGAAGGGTTCGCGGGTTGCTGGTTCCCAGCGGAGAAACAACAGCGAAGTGCACAGTATAACTTCAATGTTCATGCAGAACTTATATCTCAAGTACCCATTACAAAATCTACACAAAATGGTGATATTCGTCACCAAATTTCTCTGCATAGCCGAAAGTACATAGCACCCAAGTAAATGAGAATGGAGTCATGTGGGTGATCTAAGAGCCATAGTAGGCGACAGCCGTAGCACCTCGATAAAGAAACAATCTTACCAGAAGACATTTGGCGGCACGTATTTACGCGGCTCTGGACCACCTGGTACTCGCCACCTACATCTGATCTGATTGTGAGGTTTACAGCGCCGATGCTGCACAGGCGATGAGGCGCGCCGTAGTGGAGGGCTCCGGAATAATTTTGACCACCTAGGGTTCTTTAACGTGCGCCGAAATCTCGAACACGCGGGCGTTTTCGCTTTTGGCCTCCACCAGAAAAAAGGCTGCCGCGTACGGGAATCATACCCGCGTCTTTGGGCTCAGGCCACTTACATCTGTGTGATTGTATAAACTTCTATACTCGCTGGCGTACTAGGGCGGCGACACCACATCAATGTGGCACATTTTACCAACGCTCTCCGCGACAGAAAAACAAACCAGCATCGTCGAAAATCAGCCAAAGCGAAACAAATACCAAACAAAGGTAAAAAGGAACTCGTTTGCGGGTAAGCCTTGTGCCGGACGTCGGCAGGTTTTAAACGTGCATCACCCGCAATTGCGGAATTGGCCATAGGTCGCCAACTTACAGCGGCTGTTCCTTATACTCCACCTGCGCATCGTCATTCCACCCGAGTCGCGTGTCATGCGAAAAAAAATGGCGATGATGTAAGAACCTTTCCAAAGAGGCAAATGCTGTCTTCCTACAGACACAGGCAGCGGTGTCATCCCGTCAATGGGAAACGATAAAACAGTAGGGGGCCAGATATGGCAGAAGCGGAAACGCGCCGTAAGCGACACAATTCATTATTTCCCCTTTAGCGGCGGAAGCAATGTCGGTCGACGAAGGAGCCGTGCAGTTCAGCAACTCTAATTTCATGTTTCTGTGAAGGCAGCGGTAACACAAAACCTACTCGGTCCCGAAAAACTATTGAAGAAAACTCTTTAGCGCGCTTACATCAGATAGGCTGCTTGCAACGGTGCTCCATCCCCCAGGAGTTGGAAACCTCCTTAAAAAAAGTGACACAAAAATTTCATACAAAAGATCAACACGGGCGACCTGCTCTCATCGGTCAAGACTTGCTTTGCGAATAATGTAAGTAGCTCAGGAGAATTATCAGGGTCGAACCAAACAGCGATGAGGAAATTAGGCTTGGAAAAAGCGGAGCCTAAGCTTAATGCGAAGATGAATTGCGAAGTAATTAACGGTTGGTTACCTCTGTTACAAAAAAAGGTGCACCACCAATGCGTCCTCTTGGTCGTGACCATTGAGAGGTCAGTGAAACTTTATTTGAAATTGCTGTGTTGAGAGTTGATTCCTGGAGATTGATGTCCAACTCCTTTCCGACAGACAGCAGCGAGGAGTCCATTGGCGCTGGCGGCGTGCCCGTCAGCTTTATGACTGGTTGTTGTGTTGCTGGCCGGTGGGCACAACGGCCGGCCTTTTCTCATCGCTAGGGATAGCCATGCGCGGTTAGTAGGGAGGGCTACTTCGGGCAAACCAGCACCATGTCCGCCAGGAAAAAAAGAGAAAATTCCGCTTCATGTACATGCTCGGGTGTATATGTCTTGAAAGTGCACGTGTAAAACCGGACGGGGTTAGGGAAAGTGCAGATTCGCGCCTCCACTACGCAACCGATTGGGATGGATTTAGGATGAAGAAGATCGGTCAGTTTACAATGTTTTGTACTGCCTCGCTGATCACCAGGTTGTCCCCTTTCCCAATGTTAACCGGCACTGGATCTTCATTGAGGTCAGCCCGTTTGCCGAAATCTCGGCCGCGTCGTTTTCCGGGACGGAATAGTGGGCTGGTGTCCAAGCCACGTGAACATGTCGACGTTGGTTGCCAGTGAAGGCACAGAGGATATTTCTACTTGGTTTGAAACCCGTCCCGCTGCGTAGCGTAGTCCAGGATAGCTTTCTTCGAGTCAGACACAGTGATTGGAACGAATGTCAATACCCTATCGGGAGCAATGGTGGTTTCCTCCAGTATTTGTGCATGTACAGTAGGAATAGATGGTGATGTTTCCCCGCATGAGTTGATTACGACTGCAGCCGCCGCTGTCCAGTCGCGAACGTGCGTGGCATCTACTTGCAGACAGCAAGATTGCTGGCTTGCAACTTCAGAAGGGCTTAAACAGCGTGCGATATGTCGCTCCTTGCAATGTTCAGGGTGCATGTTGCGAGCACGGTGAGCTACGGGGATGTCTTGACACATGTTGTAAAGGAGGATTTCGGGGCCGTGCTTGGTGGCGACGTTATGCCATGAGAGGCGAAAATGTTTCTTCCAGCATAGCTGTTGGCCAACCTGTAGCACTGAACAGTTCGGTGAGCTTCAATGAGCTGATCTCGGGTGTTGGGTAAACCCATAGCTATGATGCAGTGTGTTGAGGCTTAAATGAGTGTGCCTATCGCAGGCTTGGTGACCTTCGGAATAATACTTTACACCTTTTCAATCTCCATTTTATTCATCTTTATAAATGTGGCAGCGTAGGTAATGCGGCTGATTATGAAGGATTCTACCAATCGGAGGAGGTTGGCTTCTTTCACGCCAATGGGTTTTTTGGTGACACTGACGAGGAGCCTCCCGATTCACTCGACACTAAATTGTAGGGCGTAGACCATGAAGGTAATATTCCCTGTCTTTAGGTATACGGTGGCCTAGGATGCACGCGCAATGTATTCGGAGTATCTCATTCCCTTGGAGGTGCACTTTGGTATTTTGGTAGTTCTGTCGTCGTCCTCCAGTTGTTGGATGATAAAAAGCACTTCAGACTTTTGTGGAGAGCAGACTACACCTCATGATCATGTAGTGACGTATAGCTGTGCATTTTCGCTGATGCTTGCTGTAGGAGACCGTCAATGTTGCCATCGCTGCCTCAAGAGGACCAAATAGTCATGACGTCTGCATAAAGCTGTGGTTAACAGCAGGAATTTGATGGGGAAGCGAATGAAGCTTGATGATTGCACATTAAATCGAAGTAGTGAGAGCCCATCATGTTAGGTGGCAGCCCATTTGGGCAATGTCCTACTTCCCTCTTCAAACAGCGGTTCAGGCAGTACGGTCGCAGAGAAACATGGCAAGGTAGTTGTATGCTTTGACCACTATGTCGATGTCATTCAGATTACGAAGGCTGGGGGAGTCACTGACGCAGTGAAAAGTCTTGGTCATGTCCAGACCCATGATGACTCCGGTATCAAGCAGTGAGACATTTGGGTGTTCAAAACTGTAGTGCTGGACTTGCAGCAATGCTTCCAATGTCGATAGTCGATAACCCAGCAAGTTCGTTGTGTGGGCTGGTCCTCACCAGGAACCGCCGGTTGATCTACTATTAAGCTTCTGCTGAATTTGGCAGACACGCCCGTCAGCACTTCACCATCCTGCTGAATAGCACCCTCCGTAGCCCATTCCACTCGCTAGCAAACGCTAGGAGCTTCCTAAGGTAATTACACTTGCTAGACATTGTGCTTTATGTGCGCTCGAATACCGGCTCGAATAGCAAGCACTGAAGCGGACTACACAGGTATGGTGAACCTGTTTCCATTTCCCCGCACACATGCGTCGCCCTTTCTATGCCCTCGTTCGAGCCATCCCGCACTGTTTTTCTCTTTCTTGGCCGGCGATCCACAGCTTAGGCTCAATATATGGCGCAATTTTAGTCTTTTTCAGGTGTTTATGGTCTACTAACAACGATTCCTTGTACCACACGTGCTCCATAAAACAAAGAACTAAGGTATTTCCGTTAATAAAAATTTCAGGGGATGTTGAGAACTTCCTAGCTCTGTAAAGTCGAGAGCCTAGTCGACGTTTTGTTGGTGTGTCGTTAAACTTTGTGCTCAACTTTGCGACTGTGCCCATCACCACTTGAGCAGTCCCTGTACATCCCTGTGAGAACATCGTTTCCCTCCATTGTTATCTCCAGAGGACTGTCGATGATCTGTTACTGAACTTTTGATGAACCCCTCGACCGTACTCGTCCCCACTTGACCAGCCCAATTAAAGGGACACTGAAGTGAATTTGTCAAGCTCCCGTTTTTGCTTGCACTGTGTAAACTGGCTCAAATTAACACACTATTCATCGTTTATCCGGTTGACAAATCGGTGATTATTTTACAAAGCGCGAAAGGAGAAAAACTACTATGCGCGGTTAGCCGCGGCCGCACCAACTAAAGGCTGTGACGTCAGGAGGGGGGGGGGGGCACCGTGATTGGACGATGCCCAAGGTTAGCAATCAAAAGTTTCGGTTTCGGTTTCGGTTCTGTAAAACAACCTGCTTGACATCTGATAGCGTTGTTGGATGGGCATTCTCGATTTCTCAATTATCGCCGTACCGCGCTTCTGGCATGTTGTCGGCTGTCAACTGTCTAAGATAACCCTCCCAGGGCGGCTTGGAATCGTAGAAATCACTAGACGAGGCCTACGCAGTGGATGAACGCCCTCCGCGTCACCGCAGACTCTCAAATGCCATGCGCTTTTCCCGCATATTCGGAGCTTGCCTCACTCATGTCTGTTCGTAAAAAGCTAGTTCGCACCAGGCCAAGGGTGTGCTGATTCAGGCCTGGGCCCACTGCCCGCAAGCAGTCGGTGCTTGTGGCAACAGCACGCCAACGAGAACTCGCTAGCGCGTCATTGTCAGTATGCGCGCGTTCTGCGATCTCGCTCCTGGAGCAGTGAACATTACGGCCCAAAAATGGTGAACTCAGTTCAGAAAACATCGGCCGCATACGAAAAAACCAACTTACAAAAAAAAATACATGTACCCTCGGGGATTCGAACTTGCGACTTTCTAAACAAATTCCAGCGCCTCAGACCGCTAGACCATGAGTCGGCGCTGGCCGGTACGGATTTATAATGTATGACCAGTTTACACTTTTATTTATTTTAAGCATTTTAAGTACTTTTTGTGACTATTTGTTGTATATCATTCCTGCAGTACGTCTCCCCCAAACTTCCACAATATCTCACGTCTAGCAATTGCATTTTTTTGACGGAAAAGCGTTCGCAAATGTGCGGTCGTGCTGCTGACCGCTGTGCTTGTTTACCCAGCGCAAAAAGTGCTTCCTGCTCCCTAGTTTTGCGCTGTACGGTAAAAGTTTCAGGTGATTTTATTTTCTTAGTACCTATATTGACTTCGCTGACTCTTCTCCCGCCTTCAATTTGCCTTAGATTTTCCTACTAGCGTAAAGTCAGCGAAGCGTCGCATGTGCACTTGTGCAGCGCTTGTGTGGAGCGACCCGGACTCTGAGTTTGACACAGTGTACAAACTAACAAAGTAAGGAAAGGCACATTCTTTCATTCACAAAGGTGTTGTGGCTTAGTTTCAATTGAGCGAGCGAATAGCGACGACCCGTCGGCGGCCGGCGGACGAAACGCTGGGCCGACTGACTCGATCGGTAGGTCGGCTGGTCGGCGAACCGTGCAGTAGCGCAGCCATTTTCCAGCTCATCTCCTGCTGACGTCACACGAAAATGCCACAGAAAATGGGCGAGCGTAAAGAGAGGAGGACAGCATTTTTTCGAATTGATTTTTCTACTAAATAAATTCGCGTAAACGCGGCCAGAGTGGTCGAAACAATGCCTACGGACTCCGAACTACAATTTGCGCTAGTAATCCCGCAATGTTTACAAATCACTTCAGTGTCCCTTTAACAGCACCTCCGAAACTTGTTGAGGTCTCAACCATCGCCAGGAGCCTCCTAGTAATCGGCTATTCAACCTTCTCTTGAACGTTGCGGCCTGGCCCGGCACCACCGGACCATATTCCTGGACAGCAGCCTATGGAGCTCTTCTACTCCATCGCGGTCGTCAGTAGCCTTCTGATGACCTGCAGTGGCACTTCCCCTGTGACTGTGCAGCCGCGCCTGTCGCCATTTCACTATCCCCCTGGATAGCACAATCTGATGCTCGTTCCGATTTTCCCGACGAGTGCTGCGTCGCCCGTTCCGTGCCCTCGCACTGCTGTTTATCTTTCCTGGCGCGTGATCCCGGGGGAAGCTCTCAGGCTTGAGCGACTTCAGATTAGTGGACTACCGATTTCGGGAACGTTAGAATGCGTGTGCATAAAAATTAGTCCTTGGTCGTAAAAACTGAATAGCTGGGATTTCCACGAACGTCAAAAGCATGTCAGGCTACCACGGTACCGCAACTCGAAAGACCTAATTGCCTGGTGCTCTTCCAAACAAGGTTGAAAAGAGCGGACGCATCCACACATTTAAAGGGACAGAAAAGCGATTTTTGTGAGTGCATGTCCTGTACCTAACATGAAAGCCAGCGTTTTATATAATATTGCTACGGTGTCATAGCTGAAGAGGCTAAGCAGAGGAAGAGCTCGTGAATAGCCTATGTACCACATTGGGTCATGAGCCAGACACTGGCCGAAAGATGATGATGGTAGCGCACTCGGACTCGGAAAACGAGCTAGACGTAGAAGTAGAAGAGGACCTTGCGCCTTGCCTGCGCGGTGCTCTAAGGATTGCAAATACGCTGTGTGGATACCTCTTGTACCGCTTGGCTACACGTTTTCCTTCACGTCCCCATAACAATATACTGGGGTAACCGTAAAGAATTCCAAAAGAAAAAAGGTGTAACTAATTTTATTTTGCACTAAATTTTTCGAAGTCTGCAAGGTGGCGACACGTAGTGTCTACACGTCACACTAGGTTACATGTCCAAACAAGTTCGTCGATTTCAGCGCGTGGTTCAAAAACCGCATGGAGGAATAGGAAAGATTGCAGATCATCGTTGTTTTAGCCAGAAAAATTTTTAAATACCTCTTTTATTCGCACGTGCACTTCAAATTCTGCTGCCATATGGCTCACTCTCATGGTTGCGAGCATTCCTTTTGGCGGGACACGTATTGCAGGTAGATCTAAACATTCCCATTTCAGTAGCTCTAGGGCGCTATCAGCAAAACCGTTTCCCCTTAAGGTTTTAAAGTGATGTCCTTCCCTTTCATTTGCGATAGAGAAAATATACCCGACAAAAATCGGTTGTCTGTCCCTTTAAACCGCACCACTACTTGGTTAGGAGCTGGTTCCGAGCCTTGGTTGGTTCCGAGCCCCAAGGCTCGGAGTAACAGCAACAGTAACTCCGAACCACCTCACGCTTACTGGGTAGAACCACCTACCCAGCCTACTTTACGTGGGAAGGCGCTACAACTGCAAGTGGGAGCTTCTCGTGAAGGACGACTCTACCGACTAGACATACACGGCAATGCACAGGAAAAGGACCGTTTTATCTCTGAACCTATTCATTTATGTAATTTTTTATTGAATATGAATAAGTAATTACTGTACTAAGTATGGGATCGGCAAGAAAGAGCTTTTGAGCGGGGTAATTGTTTTGTTCTGTACAGAATAATAATCTGCGTTTCCACCTCCTGCTACGATGGTTTTAGAAACGATAATGTAGTTACAAAGACTATTGGCCTTGATTTAAACCAAATTTCTAATAAAGGTAGCCGTAGCATATTCGAAGCTATATATAAAATTTGAATTGTTCCAGTTTCACCCTGAAGACATGCGCGCACATATTTCGTGTGAATAGCGGTCGATGTATTTACCATATCTTCCACAGCAGGCACACTTAGGGCAGCTGATTCATCAAGCCTGGGAGAATGCTGCACTGGAGAATCACGCTGCAAGTCGTCCACCTTGTCAGTCTCAGGGTAACCCTGAGCAAAATAAACCGCAAAATAACATTCATAGTAAGCTTTTACTGACAGCCATTCACGTTTCAAACTTCAATGTGTCTAATATAAGAATTACAAAAGCGTAAAATACCATTTAAAAGGGCCCATTTAAATCAGGATTTTAAATGACAAGCCAGAATATATCCGGTTGGTACAAAGAAAAAGAGCTTGTACTGGGTTTTTAAGTTGTTCCGTGAACATCACGTTTATGTGTCTATACACGTTAAGTACCCAGCAACACTGCTGAATAATACGCAGGTATACTTTTAGAGACAGCTGCACTACAATACATCTTTGAGTATTTAATCGCGTCGCGAGTTAATCAGCCACCGGCACGCATGCTGCGCCTTTATTTCTATCATTTCGCTCGCTTGTAGCTGTAGGCATCGATACAACGTGACTAGCGAGCGTGACATGACTGCTTTGCATGCACTGAACCCTTGCTGGGCCTGTTGTGCGTGCACTTCAATGTACCCAAATCACGTCACTAGGCATGGGTTCAATGGTTGCTTTCCAGGCGCTTGGTCCCTCAGTCTCGCAATCGACAGCACACCGGCTGGGCTCTCTCCGCGTGGTTCACAGTGCAAGCAAAAAAATCTAATCATCCAGTACACATAGCTGGATGGTGATTTGCGAGATCGCGAGCAACGGGAAACGTTCACTAAACACGCTGTGCATAGTCTTTGCTTTCGCTTGTGAGAACTATGTTTAGAAGTGTCAAACTTTCAACATCGCCTTTCTGGGTCTGGAAGAAAAACTAGAGGAGATACCCAACCTACTGCACGCCTTATATGCCGGTGACATCACCCTTTGGACAGAGACGGACCCATGGGGGGCTTCAGAAGACACTACAACTCGTGGAAAAAACAGTAAGCGAGTATACTACACGCAGGTGACCTACAGCGCTAAGGGCAGAAGTTCGAACTGATAGTAATCAGAAAAAGAAGGTCGAAGCAACAAAAGCAAGGTATTGCAGTACCTCTAGACGGCTGCATGCGATTCACCCCAGTGCTTCCGTCAAACTTCTCGGGTTCACTATACAAGCTAATACCAAGAACGACGATACAATTCGCAATCTCTGTAAAGTCACAGATCACAAATGCTTTGCCGTATCGCCAACAGGCATCGAGGCATTGGAGAAAAACACAATGCGCTTAGTTCAAGCCTTCATTATGTCTTGATTCACCTACGTCGCACCCTAATTCATATTAGCCAAAGCACCCATCGACAAAATCAACCGCATCATACGCAAAGCCCTCAAGCAGGCACTCTGTTTGCATGTAACCATGTTCACAGCAAATTTACTTCCAATGGGGCTTCATATTTCCATAAACAAACTTATTGAAGTCCACCTTTTCAGTCAACGACTTCGTCTGGCGCAAACACAAGCTGAACGTACTGTAATACTTCGCCACATCAAGTGGCCCTGCCAAGAACAGACTCATCTGGTCCCAATGCCCGACGTCTGGCACCAGCACATTTCAATTCGGCCTCTTCCAAAAAACAAGCACCTCGACCTCCATCAAGGCCGACGGGAAGCCTGCAGCCAATCACGTGAACGAATTTATGGCGGCCGTTCCTATACTTAAGCAGCCTGCTACGAGGACAACTGAAGCATGGTGGCTGTAGCAACAAAGAAAAATTCCTTCATAACCAGCGCGTAACTCCGGACGTCCTCCGCGAGGGAAGCAAAAGAGCAGGCTGTCGCCTTAGCCATCACCCAACGCTCTGCAAGGACTGTAATCACAGGCTCCCAAGCAGCCTTCCGGAGTTTCTGCTCGAAATACGTGGCTCGCCCACCGCTTTAGGAGCTCTAGAGAAATTACCCAAAGCCCCAAGTCGACATCGTGCGGCCCTCATTCCACTCAATAAAGTGTAACAATTTCGCCCATCAAGAGGCTCTATATATCTGGCCCACCAAGCTACTGAGTTTCCTGCAGCCCCCACACCTCTCCTAACCTATCAAGAAATTAGCCAGTATTATAGCAGTACAATACGGACACTGCCAAGCTCTCACACACCCCTTGGCAAAAGTGAAGAAATTACGCTGAGACAAATTCCCGCAGGCACCTCGTACATCCCGTTAGAATGCATTTATTGTTCCCTACATAATATGCAGCCCAATGCAAATTCTGTAATCAATTGAGTATTCTCCGCCATATCGTTGCGGACTGCACCGAAAAGCCAGTGCTACGAACGCTTCCAGATGTCCTTTGCCCTGAGCAGTGGGAAATACAGTTGGCGCGGGGTCGCATGGAGGACCACGCACTCCTTGTAACCTGAGCTATGACGGTGCGAATAAACACGGCTGCCTGAAATAAGGATCCACTGTTACCTTAGAGCTCAATAATTGTTTCACCTTTCTCTGTCTCTTTTTTCTTTCAAACCTGGACCATTATTAAGTTCAGGGTAACAACAGCAATTGTGTTTTGTGACACAGCTGCGATGCAACAAAAATGTTTTGCGATCTGTTCCGCAAGAGACCAAGCAATGATGAGGGAAAGAAAATCATGTACATACCCCCAAGCCAGCTGTACCGGCGTCACCTCTGTATCCGGCTTGTAGAGGTACATGGGATTGCTCCTTAATGTGGACAGGTGTTACGAATGACATTCCGGGGCTCTTGGAAAACTGCAACAGTAGCAAATAAAGGTGCTCCTGTCACCAGCCAGAGAACACGAACCGAGGAGCTTCTGGGCGGGTCTACCAGTGCGTGTCTGCCAGTGAAGTGCTCATAGCTGTGAAGCCTAGCTGGTTTCCGGTTTACGAGGAGTGCTAGATATTGTCATAGAGGAATTCTAAACGGAAGCAAAAAGACTCGCGGGTTGTTTCAGGCTGCTTCTTCGCAGCTCACTGTGCACAGTAAGTCCTGCTTCGAGAAGCGATAAGTTGGTGTTCTCACCCCGAATACCCCTCACACCACAACTGGGAATTTACCCCAGCTGGGTAGTCCTCAAGCTTCGAAAACGCAAACTGAATGACAAAAAGCTAGAAGACTACCTCTTTTTGGTGATAGCAAGCATTCTTCACGAAAGCTACATTTTTGTTGCTTCCCAAATAAATGCAAAAAATGGCAACAGAAGGCCTGATTTGTCTGTAGGGTTTAACGCTCCGACGCAACGCAACCGATGCGGCGCAATAGTAAGGGGCTCCGGATTAATTTTGACCACCTGGGGATCTTTAACGTGCGCCGAAATCTCGCACACAAGGGCGTTTCTGCTTTTCTCTTCCATGTGAATTACGGCCGGGGCTTCCGGGAATCAAACCCGCGTACTCGTGCTCAGTAGCACAACGCCTTAGCCGAAAAAATAATAAATAAAGAAAATAAATATAAATAAAAAGATATAAACAAATAAATAAACAAATAAACAAATACATAAAAAATAAAAGAATGAATAAATGAATGAATAAATAAATAAAAATATAAACGAATAAAAAATATAAATGAATACCTAAATAAAATCCTAAAACCATAAAAACAAATAAAATGGGAAATATTCGGGTCAGGGTTTTCAATCAAGGGACTACGGTATCTTAGTAAATCACGCACCCTCCGACCGCGGCAGATCCTTGCCTCTAGCTAAATAGATAGATTGATTGATTGTGGGTTTAACGCGCCGACGCAACGCAGGCGATGAGGCGCGCCGTAGTGGAGGGCTCCAGATTAATTTTGACCACCTGGGGATCTTTATCGTGCGCCGAAATCTCGTACACACGGGCGTTTTTGCTTTTCGCCTCCATCAGAAAAGCGGCCGCCGCGGCCGGGAATCGCACCCGCGACTTCGTGCTCAGCAGCGCAACGCCTTAGCCACTGAGTCACCGCGGCGGGTCCTCTAGCTAAAATAACGACGCATTTAGTGGATACGCTGCTGCTGCAAAACATTTGTTAGAGACATGTATTGTGGCCCACAGGAGTAATTTGAGCATGGTAATTGCAGAAGGTTCCATGGAGCTATTCGCTACTAGTGTATTGTATGTAGTGCTAGCAGGCAATAGGTCAATCCGTGTAATCATAGAAACAGCGAGTAGAAAAGGACGCAATCGAAAAATGATATTGAGGAGTGTAATAAGAGGACCCAATTGCATTACTGGCCACCTTTCTCTATATCTGCGCTGTCCGTACTGCGATAGACTTTGAAGAGACTACATCAAACGCCGCGTTCAGATGCTCCCGACAGTACACCTCACAGAAGTATGCAAGGAAACGCCGCAACACCACGCGGCAGAAGCGCTTTCCCAGTAGCCACAGCTAAGAGACTTGCAGCCCACTGTACACCTTTACAATCAAAACCACTTACACGCCGCCATTTTGGACTGTTTCATGTGTGTGCATAAAATGTGCTAAGAGAGTCACTTAAGAGATCATCTGCACACGCTCCCAACAGTCCAGAAAGGAGGTGGTTTTACTTTGTTTATCTGAAGTACAAAGGTGTATACCGAAATGATTGTTTACATAATCTTCTGGTAACGGCGATATTATATCCGTGGAAGATAGCGTATTCATGGTAGATCTACCATCAAGGAGGAATGCTAAGGTTGTACTATCTCATTCTCACACGAAGAGGTCTTAAGTGCCATTCTGAAATTCCTTCATATTATTCTGCATTGTTTAAGCACACTCCAATTTATTACGCCGATTATTTGATCCAGGACATCACATATCCCTCAAGCACAAATGTTTAGTTGGAATACTAATTTAAGGAGGTCGGAATAAAACATACCCACGTTTGGCTTTTGTAATGCAAGCGATTGGTTTTTTATATGGTTCTAAAGAAGCCATTGAGCCAGTAAACCAAAACAAAGGTATTATGAAATAGTAATTAAGGCCACTTTAACTCAGAAGCGGGGATTAACCAACAGGTCACCAAACAATTATTCTGAAATGTCTCTAAAGTGGACATTTTTCTGCAGAAATTCCGTCTGCGTCAGCAGATATTAAGAAACACACGGATGTAGAGTCGTCATTAATGTCACTATCATTCTAATAGCTGCCGCTACGGCTGTCTTGCTCGAATAGCCAGCAGCTAGCCGTTTTCCTTTGCGGTGTAAGTTCTTAGAGCATCTCGCAGCTGTGGTGTGAGCCTTCGGAAATCGACAGTAGCCTGCGAAAGGATGTTGGTACGAACAACATGGCAACGATTGCACAATACAAAATGTGGCATAAAAATCGGAGGTTGCTGTGCTTTCACGAAAAAATTATCATTTCGTGTTTTGTTTAAGCGTGGATTTTCCCAATGGGAAGTACCGTCAAGCAACAAAACTTCGCATCTGACTCATGATTTGGCCCGGCAAACACTCACGCCTAAAGTGTTATAGGTTCAATTGAGCCAAAATTATCGTTTTCCTTTTAGTCAGCCTGCCATGCACGTGACGAGCCACAAACATCTGCTGTACTGTCAGCAAACATGCAGAAAAACACCGAAACACAAACTTCTTTGTCAACAAATAGCCCTACTTCTGCAAATATTTGCCACAATCAAATACAGACACTGTATGCGTACTTGTATGAAGCCTACGTAAGTTTACGAAACCAGGTCAGCCCACGTAAGTTAGAGCTTCAAAGCGCCACACATAAGTGAATGGCTATTTTGATGTTGCCAAAATGCCTATGAAATAAAAATAACATCCGAGGAATTTTCCGTCATGCGTACGCAACGCGCGTCTTTGCACGGTAACCAGGGTACCACGACTCTGACGGAGGATATTCTTGTCCCCTTCAACAAAAGTTGGAGATACTAGGCTCTTGCGCAAGTTCAAATCATGTCACTACAAAGTGCGAAATGCTATTGCTCTGTGGTTTTGTAAAATTGATGAATACACTTCTGAATGCCTGACGCTCATGCTTTCCCTTTGAAACTATGTGGCAGGCTTTCTCTTCGCGATACGCTGTTGCAACTGCAGGAAGAAGCACCTCCGCGATTACGAATCTAGTGCCACCACAAGTACACTCCAGCGCTCACGATATTTTACGGTCAAGCCAGAGCCAATTACTTCTGATTTCTTTTATGGAGAACTGAGACAAAGACAGTCCAGAAAATTGTTGGCATAACTAATTTGATTAGAAATATTGGTTTGCTCTAAACAAAACCAATACATGATGCTCAGGTTGCGCAGCCTCACACAGCAGCTTAGAAAAAAAACACAGTTTTTTTTTCGTCATGATTTCATTCGAACCACCAGGTGCCTGTGAAGTGCCGTTTAGAGGTGAAGAATCAGAACCTATTTTTTTTTTAATTTTAACATATTTGTACGTAGATATTATTCTCTTATATACTGTTGGCGTATTTACCTCATCTCTTGCATAGTTCTTCTGGTTGGCTGAATCATCATGCTTGTTTGTTCGCTGGCCGGAAAAATCACGCTCCACTTCGTGATGTTGGTTAGACTGACGGTAACCCTGAAAATGCATACAAAAAAGTCCCTGCTGTGCGACGCTTCAATGATAACCTGAAGAATTCGACTGTCAACGTGACCGATTATTGAATTTCAAAACAGGAAAAAAAAAGGCCGCGGAACTGCTTACGTCACTAGTCAATAGTCTTGTGCCGTCGCTGGCACCTAACTGCCGCCCATCTCCCTCCCGCCCACTCCTCAATGCTTTTCCCCTCCCTTCTCGGTCCTCCCACGATAAAAGCGGTAGACATAGTTTCATACTAATTTATACTAGAGGCAAATCTGTTGCTGGAGTCGCGGGCCGCCGTGGGTGGCGCCATTGCCGCCAGCGACGTTCCTCGCCTACTTGGCTCAGCTATCTATATGGCTATCTTTTGTCTGGAAGCCAAAATCAACCAAAAAGGGTAACATTTCTACATGATCACGGACAAAATTATTCTTTTTGGGGGTTCAATTTTATAATAACAAAGCAATTTTGATGAACCTTCTACAGTAATAGCGTCGGTTTTTCGCAGCCAGGGCCAACTTCTCAGCGTGTTCACGAGCCATACCAAGGACAAGTGGAACGTACCTGCCCGGTACATGACGGAACGCTCTCTGAAGCGCGGGATCCCCTAGAGAGTGGTGCCAGATTTCCCTCTAGTGTATATTAGTATGGAACTCTAGGGGGGTAGAGGTGTGCTCCGGTACATTAAATTTTCGCCCGACTGTTCGCGCAGCCGTCTACTACAACCTTTTGTAGTATACTGTGACACTTTTGGAAATACGTCACGATTCATGATCAACGGGCGGGAGTACGTTGACTCTTTGGGTCAAAAGATTGTTTTGTTTATTTCTATCTCAAAAGATAAACAACCATGTATATTTATTCAGTTCAGTTTCCTGTTTTTCAGTGATTACAAAAAGTACAGTAGTTATACTATCCAGGCGAGGGTCCCAAGGTTAAATACTGTATATAATTAAAAGAATACTCAAATTAAGATGCCGTACTTAAAGCAACACTGCAACTACCACTTATGCATTGTTGTTCCGCCCTAAATATGTCTAATGATGTCTTTTTGCTGGACACCGCTGACAATTATAAAGGGTGTTCCCGTATTCACAGGTTCAGTAAAGTTGTGCGTAACTTGTTCAAGTATTCCTTCTAACCTCTGGCCGCAAGCTGAACTGGGTGACGGACGGACGGACAGACAGATTTTCTGTTTACGTAGCACAAGAAATACTATAATATTTAACATCTGAAAGTGATATTCTGCTATGTGACGCCATATTTGTGAACGTGAGCATATTAGCAAGGCTGGTGCAGATACAGTGTTAATTGGGTTATTGGGTGGATCGGGATTGTCTTGAATTTCATTTGTTATTATTGGGTTATGGGAACAAACATCGTTGCAGAATAAAACAGTGCAAAGCATTATGTTCAGGGTAATAAAACGATTGTCGTCGTGTCATACGGCCGTGAACAAGCGGTGACTTCAGGGTTGGTCGGTCACGATTAGGGAAAAAGCCTTACTTTGGAGATCGGCGGACATTCTTCGAATCTCTGTTGTCGCGGTCGCTGTTCTGCAACAGGCTGTTGGTTTCCAGAATAGTCTTTATATGATGATCCGAAATTCTTGGCTGCCTGTAACATGCATAATAAAGCCCCGGTGTCAGTAAACATAGTACCAGAGCTGAGGTGCTCAGAACAATCTTACCAGTGCGAAACTGGTCAAACGATAAAAATGAGCGCTGCTGATACCATACCATTTGTAAGGTAGACTAGAGAAATCTTTTGTATGGTATCTGTGTTCTTACTGCGTAAGGGAATCGGATGCAAGATAACGTCAAAACTGTTTCGTGTTCACTCAACGTGTCGTATTGGTCACTACAAGAGGTAAAGCAAGAGAAGGGCAGTGCTAAAAATGCTTAATATTTGGATATAGATTCCGCCTTATTTAAACTTTGAGAACAGGCAGATTGGTAGATGACGTTATCAACAGTGGATGTTTGACATATACCTGGAATGTCAAAGCTAGGGGCGGATATCAAGGAACCCCCGTACCACACTAAACAGAGACTTCCAGATTAGGAGCGGTAGATGAAAGTGACAAAATATTAGGCTTACGTGAGCGAAACGATAGCATTTTATTTAATTTCAAGCTATTGGATATATACAGCTTGTCTAATAGTAGGTCTTTTATGATTACGTCATCTTCTGTTGCAACAAAGTCTCAAACCGGAAGGGTATATATCTGGTGTGTATAGTTCGCGTCCCAACCGTTATGGTGGCGTCGGATAGCGGCGGTGTTAGCTGTTGCGAGCTCCTCCCTCTGCTCTCCGAGGAATTTTTCCGCTCCTACGTTCATTCTCCTTGCGCATATTTGCGTGTACGCCTCACAACGGCCACCAAAATGGGCGCATGAGAGTCTATAGCAGCAGTGACAGAGAAACATACCAAGGCATGTCTAGGGAGTCAGTTGCGTCCACTGATTACCCTCATTATTTTAGTGCGTCTATTGCGCTCTCCTATCGTTTCTGTTACTATGAGTGAGGTGTTTACGGAGTCGCACTCGTTACCACTACATATACAGTACCAGCGCACATATGCTGTGCAACGTATTTAGGTAGTTTGCTCCAATGAGACCTGTAGGCCTCATCGATAAGCGCGATTATGCCATTCGAGTGACATCCTTATTGTCCTTTTTTGCGCCATTACTTTCTTGTCTCTGTATTTTGCGCTACATGTTCGTTATTGGCATAAACTTGCTGTGTAACCTCTGCAATTACTATGCTCACACCACCCATGAAGGCCACATGATATAATTTCTGCTCACAATTCTAAGTCGAAGGCTACAGCGCATTCACAGCATACCCCATTTGCTCGATACCTATTGCGATTAGGGAGGGGATGTGTGCTGAACTTGCATGAACCTTGGTTTGATTACCACATTTAATCAATTTCTTTTTAGGTAGTTGCATTCTGCTTGCGGCGTATACCATTATCTAATTTAGTCGCTGCGTAGAATGGAAACGATGCACGACGTAATCACATGGCGGTTGAATGAACAAATGCCCAACCCTGAGCTTCACCAAGTTAAAAAGCGCACATGCCGATGAATGGTCTATAGCAAAATTGGACGCAAACCCTCGTTCACTGTTTCCTACTGCGAACCCACGCACTGGCGCCAAGATGCGGAGCATGTAATAAAAGTCACGTGCTCAGTATGTTTCATTTTTCAACCCTAAACAAAATTTGCAGCTGAATTAGATAACCCTGGAAATGTATTCCACCGGATGAAATGCACATTTCACACGGGTAGCTATGGGTGAAAAATTTGCATTCGGGTAGCATTTACCATAGAAATGGGTGAAAAATTTGCAATTCGAGCCGTAAATGTTTTCCAATCAGCATTTACACATAGAAATGTGGAGATTCCCGCTGAAGTTCCAGCTAGAAATTTAAGGATTCCGGATTCAATTTTAAGCTATAAATGTGGAACTTCCATCTTGGTTTAGAATTTAATATGTGCACTTTTTAGCTATGCTTCCCGCTGGAAGAGATTTCTAGAAGTATATTCCAGCCCCAAATGCAGATTTTCCAGCTGGATTTTAAGCTGAATACGTGAAATTCCCTGTTCCATTTTTAGCTAGCGGTTCGTCTAAGCTTCGGTTACATTACCAGCTGGAACTGCCGATTCCATCAACCAATGTTCAGAATACGACGTCATTCCCTGCCGAATATTAATTATTTCAGCAAAATCCAACTTACACAGGCTCTAAAAATCAATTTTTTAGGTTCGTTACAAAGCCTAGTAACACGCTTTACTTCAAAAACTATACTAAGCAAGCTACTTACATAAAAAAAAACATGCAAATACAGCCACAAACTGCTTCCACCTAGAGATAGAGAACACCCAAATATTATCGCACACATACAGTTAGAATGCTACTACTTGCAAAATTAACTGCGAATAATTTGGACACCATCACGGATATGAGATGCTGCACGAAACAGCATTAACACTTAGTTTATACGTAGTAAAGTAGTTATTGGTACGAGAAACTTGCATTACGAGACACTGTAAACCGGCTCTTGTTTAATTGTTTTGTATAAAGTCACTAAACTACTCCGAAACTGGCTAGCCATAAAATAAATTCACCATACTACTGGCTGACTAATTCGGTAACTCAAACACTCCCATTTCACACCCAGAGAGGGAAAACAGATATCGGAAGGCTCACAAAAAAACTACGAAAGGAAGAGAGAATAAAAAGAAAAGTGGAAGCCAATAGCACCACCAAGACAGATGATTTTTAGTTTTTTTTTATGTGAGGCACCTTTGGCTTGTCCTCGGCACCGCCGCTTGGATAAACCGTGTTTGCCGGGGGTCCTTGATTCTTGACAGCGTGACCACCGTAAGCCTAAAGTGAAAGGCAATCACGCTCACAAATCTCTTATAAAAAAACTTTTCGGGACAACACTGAAAACGACAGCGGCGACGAATCAATTACCTTCTCGTCGATCTTCGTACGCTGGTTTTCTTGCTTCCAGAGACCAGAATGCTGCTGGTTGATGTGAGCCTGGGGACAAAAATCAACTTTAAAGCTGTTCTTTGTAGGGGAAACTTTTAGCCTAGTCCTCATATTTTGTAAATAGAACAAATCATGTTATTGTGACGCGCGGTTAATACACGACAACTCATTTATTTAAGGCTGGGATTTTGCAGCTTCAAATAAGCCACAATGACCTACGCAGGGGCATAAGCCGGAATAAACAGCAATAGCTTGCAACAGACTGCAAAATGTTCGTTTAATGATGGCAGGCTAAAAATAGTCATCACTCAAGTAAATCGACGGAAAGCGAAAAGAAACAATTCTTGGAAAGTAACATGAACAGCATAGACGCTGTAACGAGTAGGCTTATTACAAAATGCACAGTTTTTATTAAAAGTTTCTAGGTGATGCAAAAGCGAATAGCCAAAAATGATTGGAATTGTAAGCTTCCCTAAATCTCGTGAGACTAAAACGTTTTATGCGAAAAGTGCAAAAGCAGGCTTTCCTTTTGGCTGTAATAAAATATTCCGCCACATTTTAACCTTAAAGGACCCTTGCAACCCCTTTCTTGCAGTTACTTTTCGGGCCCTACGTGTGTTCCTCGTGTTCTTCAGATACAGACGCAAAACGAATGATCATCTGGATTGGTGCGGAAGTACGAAAGATATTCACTTTTTAAAATTTAAAAATAAAATTAGGCGCGGCACCGCCTACACAACACCCGAAGCCTCCAGATATGACGACGCAACGTCGCACCCTACGTTTGGCTGAGCTCGCAATATTTTGTATACGCGGTCGTATCGATCAATCGAGCAGCTATACAATGATTTAGGTCGTATTTTTTGCTTCAAATAAGCGTAAAACATTCACGCATCTCCACGAAGTGAACCATAAGTGGGCGAAGCACTGGGGATAGTTCTTACCGTAAATCACCCGTGAGAGTGCTTACTGATGCTAAAACGATTTACAATCCAATCCAAGCCAATCCAATGCTCCTCGCGCATGAGCAGCACGGCTCTCCAGGAGCATTGTCTCTCTCTCTCTAACATTTTGTGAATCTTTTATTTTGTTCTCTTTAACCTTTTATGAACTTTTTGTTCACTGTTGTTCGATTTACATGGTGCTGTGCTTCTCTCTCTCTCTCTCTCTCTCTCTATCTCTCTCTCTCTCTCTCTCTCTCTCTCTCTCGCTCTCGCTCTCTCTCTCTCGCTCTCTAACCTTTTGTGAACCTTTTATTTTGTTTTTGTTACCCTTTTGTGGACCTTTTGTTCACAGATGTTTCGATTTACATGGTGCTGTGCCATGCGCACGGACGCCGGATGGTGGACGGACAAGCCTGGGCGTTAAGGTGCTTCGCCCCTAAAACGTAATTGCTGATAGTAACTGAGGGCAAACACTACTTCCATTTTCGAGCGCTTGTGTGCTCTTTCAAGAAGTGTTACGATGAACCACTCTCAGGATCGCCCGGCGACCGCATGCAGGCATCACTAAAATGCATGCAAAATCGTCAGCCTGCGTTCCATATGACGATGCCTACTCTCGGCGGATATCAGACTCGTCGACACAGGCAGTGTAGTCAGTGAGCATCGCAAAGCAGACTGCACCTTCTGAGTTTTCAATCCGCCTAGGGCGTCTCGACGTGTGGAGACGTGCCTCCGGACTGGGAAACGCTGGTCCCTTTACCGAAACAATCAGGCCTATTTTTCTAGCATCAATCGGTGGCTATGAAACAATTTAAACACGGCTATATTTTAAAACCAAAGCTTTCAACCTTTACGAGTCAACGGTTCTTTCGCGGCGTGCGGGACAAAAACTCCCAACGCGGCTGGGGAGGGGGACGGCGGTTTTCTCTCACGGAGCACCCAGTAGATGGCGCGGCCAATGGTTACGCAGCCGTCCCCGCACGCTGCTCACACCGGCGACGCGTCGGCGGGACGCGTCGGTGGGAAATATAATTAACGCAAGAACTACTACGGCGTTATACTGCACGGGCGACTAAAAACAGCTGTGGGACCAAACTACAATGAAGAAGCTATGTGGAGCGGGCAGCGGGCGTGGACTCCAGGACGGTCTCCTTGTAAAAGCAATTCAAGTCGAGTCCCCAAGGCAATTAGTAAGTGGCACAGCGTTGTTCAGTTGGTAGACTAAGAACTTTTCGTTCATCCAATCGAAGATCCACGTCACAGAAAGAACTAGCTCTCACTGCGCTGTACTTTATTTGAGGAACAGGCGCGTTTGATCGCGGCAATTGGCTTTTGTCCTCACGACTCTCTACCCCACTCATTTATTCCTACCCCATTTCCGACCCATCACGCCATACTCTGGTCACGCAGAACGGCTTCTTTTTATCGCAATAAACGCGAGTTCATTCGATTCCTTAATACCTCAATTCGAGAGCTAATCTCATGATTTTACATAATACCCGAGTGGTCAGATTTAGTTTAAAATTGATCTTAGGACACACTTGGCATTAGCACTGGAATTCGTGGCTGCCTGCGTAGCACACTTCAACAAGAAAATATTTTAGAAAACAATTAGCTGTGGCTTAGCTCGGCTATGCCAGGATATATGGAGCGTGAGCTAAGGTTTAGCTGGTTATTATACGCTTTCCTGGTTGTCTAGGATTAGGTTGATTATCATGCTTACTGCTGCTTCAATGACACACACACGGTATACGCATTATGTGACACATGTACATTTGTGAAGCGGCTCCAGCGTAGCGTCACCAATCGCCCCAGAGCTAAGCTGGTTCCACAGGCGCACGCCGGTGTCGCTGCGACGCACGAGCCATAGGTTCCACACCCGGCCACCCCTCGCATGATCATCAAGTGAACCGGGCCGCCACGTGCGGAACGGAGGTCGGCAAAGACGCTGGGCGTGTGGGGTGTGTGAGAGATGCAGGGCAGCGAGCAACGTTCTGTGCGCCGTGTGACGTCGCTGCTCCTCGCGCATGTCCAGCACGGTTCTCCACTAGCCACGCAGAACTACTAAACCTTGGCCAGTGTAACACTGGTGTGATATTCGCATTTTTTGTGCTGCGGCGTTGCCACTGCCGCGCGTGCATATTCAAATGTGAGTGGTGCTGCACCCCGTACAGTACTGAATGAAACCAGCGTTCACGGTCCAATGACTTTCAACACAAACAGTAGCCGTTCCTTCGGAACACATGTTGTGCGGATCAATACCAAAGTCGATTTGTGTGTCGCTGTTTTTTATGCAGTCACCGCGTTTGGTTGGCACAACCCATTATCATAAAAATGTTTAAGGCGGTGGAATTTATGTTGTTGTGACGGGTTGGCACATTCAAAAGCAATCCAATATGCGCATTTAGCTGGGCTGTGAAAGACTACAGTGCTTAAATAGCTCGGTAGAGCTGTATATCCCCCACCGAAACAAACAATGTCTCTAATGCGTTACCTTACCAACATGAAACAAGAAATCGTCAGTATCTAACAAACAGTATTTGGTACCTTTATATCTTTAAACATGATGGGTTGACTGCATCCTGGGCACAGCATGGCAGCCTCGATCAATTGAGCATTGCGAGTTGGGGGGGTGGTTAGTGGCTTGAAAGAAAAAAAAAAAACACAAAACCCAGAGTGAATGCACCGACAAAATACACGCAGCCAAAAGCGCATGCCGCTGACTCACGCGAACTTTGGCTCGAAGTACAGAACGTTCGCCGGCCCAGAATAACTCGAAAAAATCCCACGAACATAGCCATGTCATCCATTTTACCTCATTTGTTTCTACAAGACGAAGCAAATTCACTTAGGGACAGAAAAGCAAGCCGTACACATAGGGCGCATTCTTCTCCACGCTGCGGAAGACATCCCCGGTGTAACGCGCAATACACGTCATTCTGGACCGCTTCGGTACAGACTATTAGAAACATCAGGGGATAATTTTGTGGCCTTTACATTTGCTCAAAATTATCAGAGTAAGACGACGTCAATCGTTCTCACCAACTAGGCATGAACCTCGACGACAAAAAACGGCCGCGTATGTTCACCTTTCGTTACAAATGTCTCCTAAAGATGATAGTCGAACGGCGCCCCTGCCAAATAAAGGCCTCCGTTCTCTTTCCCGCTCACCTCTCATGCTGTTACTCTTCCGTCGCGTTCCTCCCAATATAACACGCTAGAGGTTCTGAAGTCAATTTAAATTTAACGCATTCCACTACTCCGATGCGGGTGTGTCGATACTAGCGCTGCCGTACGGCGGAGACGCTCGTGAATTGAGGCTCTCCACTGCAACATTTATCTATAAACAGGCCGTTTCTGACGTTGATGTAGTATTTCATTTGCTATTGCAAAAACCAAGCATCCACGAATTTTAATAAAGCGAATGGAACCTATCTATTGATTTGCGGCCTTATAGTTGCGTAATGTCTTGTTCTTGCTGAACAATGTTGAAAAATGTGAACACAAACACCGGAATTATATGTTTAGATTTGGCTGTGAGTGTCTAAGACTGTTGCGCATCTTTCGTTTCACTATGGCTGGGTGGCTGAATCGAGTCACAGACAGACAGATATACAAAGAAAGACTATCGTCTTTAAAACATTCAAAACACCTTGCTCTTGACATCACGAGGAAAGGTAACCGCGGTTTTTGGTACACCATGAGAGTTTGCCTGACCATGTTGTCCAGTGTACCGTTCCAGTCATGCTACCTACTTCGGAGGTGCATCTAGGAGCATGGTTTTTTTAACTAGCAGTGTAAGTAGAAACAGTACTTGTCGTTGCTTTTTATTGATCCCGAACTTTTAAAACCCTTCCGGCGCTCGTATTCTACATAACCGAAAATTCTTCTAGCAATGGGAGAGAAAACTAAAATACAACTGGTTTTCTTGGCGATAATTTAGAGAATGCTCCCTTCGACATACAACACTAGAGCTGCATGCTAGAAAGAGGAAGACGCTGCAGCTAATACCCGGCTGACGTCGGGGCGACCCCAAAGCCACAGTCCTCGTTTGGTGACAATGCTGTAAATATAAAAATATTTGAATAACCAGCTTTATTTTTTGTAAGTGGGCTCAGTATATTCCAAAATTTAGAAAAAGAGCAGCAAATGTTCTGATGGAATTTAAAATTTTAATTACTTGATGGCCTAATTTGATGTCATACCTGTAAACGGCTGATTACTTCTGCCACAATCTCAATTTTTTGCTTTATGCTTGCACGATTCAAATATTAGGAAAAGCACACATAAAGACGCGTTTGGCCAGAAATAGAGCATATAGGGCTGAAAGGTGAATTGTAAAACCCGAGATATCAAGACGCAATAAAAAATGTCAATCTCATAAATATTTCATGGGTATCGCTCAGTTCAAAAGTGACGTGTATCAGCGTTCTTGGCAGGCAAGAAAGTTCTGATTAGCTGTTACCGTAACGTGCTGCCCGCATATATATTAAAGTGTCGAGGTATGTGTCGCCACAGCAGCAACTACACCCTTTCAATTACACGTTCTTCGTTTCCGCAGAAAACATGCGGCTTTGATGGGAGAACAAGAACCGATATTACCGTTTGGATTTTAGTCCTGATGCCGTCTTTCCAACAGGTGAACGACCCGGCAGACCCGATGCAGCGATCGCAAAGATAGTGAGCACAATGGAGCTTGTAAAAGAACTCTGCGATGAAGCCGCACTTCACGCACATTGCGAATTCTTCTGGGTGTTCATGGCAAAGCGTGGTCAGGAGGTCACGAAGTGGGAAGTTCAGCCGGACGACGGCGCTGGAAAATAAAATCACCGTCATCAACATCGCCATCAGTGTATGTTTAGGTTCACTGCAGCATCAAGCCCGCTGCCATACAGATTCCACTGCTTCTGTCTATCGACACCAGAATCAATTATTTTCCACCAAAATTGGCTCACCTCTACGATCTATGGATTTCTCGGCCTTCTATCCCTTCTTGACGGGAATAATGGCTAATTGTCATCGTGTTGCTCTGATAGCTCACCAGGTGCGAGTGTTCCAATTTACATATCATTGGCAGTTTGACTACTTTGTCTCCATTTACTTTAAGATGTCTTTCACAATAGTTAGCTTTATGCGGAATACGCTCGTTTCCAACTCATATCCGTTATTCTCATCACAAGTTTTCTGGGGATAGTTGGCCTTACGCAGTGTTTTCGAGGTGTTTAGAACGCCCCCCAGTTTGTACCACCTACGACGCCCGCAGGATGGGGGATGCTTGTACAGCTGCTTTTCTAGCGTCAGAAGTAGTCCACTGTTCAATACTAGAAAAGGCTTGAAGGAGTACAATGTCTATCCTTTTTCAAGAGAAGAGAAAAAATGAGACTGCTTGTGAAACAGGCGAAACAATACCACTCGAAACTACGCCAGCATATTTACTTCCGCAGCAGACGGAGGCTTCTTGCGAAAATTTTCATCTAATTCCGTTCTTGCACGGAAGTAATCTTGGTTTTAAAGACGACGCTTTAGTGTCCGCGCTGATGCCGTTTTACGCCAATACGCCCAACAGGAAAGCCAACTTTCTCTGACGATGATTATTAATCGTGGGTGAAGTGAAAGACCAAAAAGTAAAGCCGTTTCATTCAACGCGAAAGCTGACAAAGTGCAGAACAGTGATTCGCTATAATTGGCTGTAGCGCCGTTATCTGCTCACTGCTACCAACCAGTGCAATTCAAATTTCCCGCCTCCGCAGTACTCGCGCGCTGAAACAGCGCCAGCAGGAGTTCAGTTCTTTTTGTGCTTGCTTTTCCTCCCGCCCGTGCCGGCGTTGCACTACCACTTTTTTGTTTCTATCGCAGTTCCAAACTAAATGAACGCGGGTGCTGCAGGTTAATTACACACATTTTGCGTCAAAACTACCTGCAGTTTTTTTTTTTTTTGCGCTAAACAACTGGGAGGTGTATGACAAGCTCTAGCGTTTCACGAGTTTCGAACGGTTATGATTATTTAAACCGCTTGGATTTCAAAGCCTCTACGGGACGCCCTACGAAGGAACGCCGGGCTCAACCTGGGTCCTTTATCTCGCTGCGCAGCTGGACTCCGGCAGTCGCTTGACATCGAGCGTTACAGGGAGCTACGACGACAATGCGAGCCCCTAAAGTGCTCTGCACTTAAAACGCTTCCCGTGGGCGGAATATAACCTGCGTCCCTCGCGTTATGAAGCCGGCGTCTACTTAATTACTCCATTTTGACATGGTCGAAGTGAACGCGAAGCAGCAGGTGCCGATTCGCGCCGTACACCCTACACCCAAAGCTAGTCCCACGGACTGCACACCCGAGAGTTGCTGTACAGTCTTTGTCAAAATTTTGTGGGCCACGGCGACCGTGGCCGGAGCAGGCGCGAGGCCGAGCAGGGGCGCTGCGCTTGCCGCTGTCGGCTGGTTGCGCGGCTAAAGAGAGCGAGGGGAACTTTTCCTCTTGCTTTTGTAGTACGTCCGGCGCGACAAGTGCTGCGCAAAGTACCTGCGCTGAAGCGATGTGCGCCTACTCTGAGAAACCGGCCCTGCTGCACTTATCGCGGCAGCAATACAACGAAAGGAAGCACGAAAGTTCCCCTCACTCTCTTTAGCCACGTAACCAGCTGACAGCGACAAGAGAAGCGCCCCTGCTCGGCCTCGCGCCTGCTCCGGACACGGTTGCCGTGGCCCACAAAATTTTGACAAAGACTGTACGTATTCAAGGAAAGTATGGCGTACCTCCACTTAGTAGCACATAATCGAAGTGTGGGATTGATCAACCAAACAATCCTATACGAGAAAGCTTCGCGTTGAACTATTATCGTCGTTAGGCGGAGGGGGGCACGATTTTTTTATCTGCGTTATTTTATCCCTCTATTCAGTAAACTCTGTTCGCTTATTTCTAGTCGCTCTTCACGTTAGCCACTATGTTACCCGGATTGTCTACAATGTTCAGGTCTTCGCATTTACAGGCCTTGTAGAACTACACTTTTTAATATTTTCAGCTACAGTCTTTCTCTTAGTTATGTTCTCAAATCTTAACGAACGCAAATTTGCGAAGGAGGACAAATTCCTAGACTTTTATTCCTTCTAAGGAGCATGCTAACTAACGTCATAGAAATTCCACATATAGAAAGTTGTAGGTAAATCAAGCATACTACTACAAACTGCAGCTATATATAAGAGTTAGATAAATTCACTCACCCACCCATTTTAGAATTACCGCTAATCAATCATACTACGCCAATTTTTCTTTTTCGCATTCCTGACGTGGCACATAATATATAATAACAATTTTCCTGATAATTATTACTGAATTTCGTCTTGATCGCTCGGTACGAAGTTGAGGCATTTTGGTTGCTATCTCCGCTCCTACCGCTTTAGTCTGCGTGGAAGGAATAGTGAGGCATTCGCTGATTTTTGTCACAAAGAAGGAAGTCAGGACGAATTGGGCTGCGAGGCAATTTCCAAGGGAAGGGGGGGAGCGTAGATTTTTTTCCGCTGCATTCTAACAGGACTTATGGACATCGATATTCAGTGAAACAAGAATTCAATATTGAAAGGGCACATTTAGGAATGTTTCCATACTTCAGGGGACCAATTAACCACATGACAATCGAGATACGTTACGAAACAATTTTGCAGTAATGTTGACCGTGTCCTATCACCACCCACATAAATTTTCTGCTGTAATAAATCACTTGAAGCATAATCTGAGCATTTCTTGGGGTGAACGACGCTTTCCTTTCTTCCGGTTCGCCAACTTGTCAGGCTAGTGCGCCCCTAGCTAAGCAGTTTAACACGCCACTCAGCATCCCAACGTTTCTAGCAAACAGACCATTTTCGAAACGTAAACGGATGAACACAAGTCTTTGCGTAACCACTACGCCAAGATTATGCGGGTGCTGGCTGCGAAGAGAAAAATTCATATTGCGTTCCTCCGAAACTGACGAAAAGTGCGCTAAATCTACCGCGCTACCCCGTAACGGGCCATTTGACCGCGCTTCACTCCATTGAAATACGTTTCGAACAATGCCTCGTTAAATAAAAAATCAGCGTAGTTCTTCCAGGTGGGTTTCTAGACCATGTTTTATGGCTTTATGTGGCTAATAGCACTTTCACTAGGTAAATCTATGGTTATTCGACCCGAAGGACTTCAACTAAAAGTATATTGGGTTTGGTTGTGCGGGTGTACACGGTGAAGACTCATTCCATAATGATACCAGCGGCCATTACGAAAGTTGCAGACATGTAAGATAACATTGTAAGTGCGTTCATAATATTTTTAACATTTCGCCTTAATTAAATAAAGAAAAAATTACGTTACATAAGAAAAAAAGCACAGCTTTTTTTAGGTGACATTTACATTGCAAGCAGACACAAATAAGTAACGAATTCGTACACAAGTCGCAGCGGCATGGCGGAGCTTTGCAAGGGTGTTCTTTGATTTTTTCTAAAGGCTGCGTCTAATCTCGCTGCAGCCGTGAGAATTACCTCCGGGAAATTCTCACGGCAGTTTTCATAAAAACTGGCTGGCCGGTAATTTGCCGATTATTATCACGTCCCAACGTAACCTAACGTAACATAACCTGACCGAATCTTACGTAACCTAATTGAACGCGTCAAAGCCCACCCAAATCCTGTCAAATTGCAACAAACCTAATCTAACCCAGCCCAACGACACAGAACACAACCTGTAATGAGCATAATTAAACCAATTCTAGAAGTCCTGTGCGTCGATCTCTTGATATAGTAAAAACTAGAGTAAAAAAAGCACTAACAACATCACGATGACCAAAAAATTCTGAAAGCTAAAAAAAAAAAAAAAGAAAACCTTCCCAAGGTCGGACTCGAATCTGGACCTTCTCGTTTAAAACCGAGCGCTATACCACAGCGCTACAGGGGCAGCTGCAGACAAGGCATTTTAGGGAGATATTTATCAGATTGAATCTCCTCGTAGCGTGCTTAGCCAATAAGAAGCGACTGCCGTGAGAAATTTGTGACGGTAATTCTACCGGTTGCCGGGATAATAGACACTACCTTTTCTAAATACAACGAAATTAAAAATATCAATTTATTGGTATGTTTCAAACACAGTGCACAACCATTTGTTATAACACTCCTGACGAGGCTACTCATTTGCGTCAGAAGCTAAAGGGGATGTGTTACACCAATTCATTCGATCACCGAACCACACTCGCCTGAATGCCACTTAGTATTCCTTTGTAGCGTACAAAACGAATGACATTCACAGCGAAAGTCACTCGCTCTGAGTGCCCTACGTTTTGCCGTGTGACAGGGGCATAACTCGATGCACTGCGCACAACGCTGGTTCTCAAAAACGGGTGTTCAGAAAACTTGGTGTTATGAAATGTCGGTCAAGTTTGTTGAAAAAATACGTCGCTGAGGTTCTGTGCAGCTCTATGAGACGTTACAAGGCCCTCAAAAAGGCAAGCGTATTGGAATAACTCGGCGCTAGTTCAATGCGTGAAAGCTTTCTGTATTAGTGACATAATTAGTTAAACTACAACCCGCTCTGTACTCAGCGAAGCATAGTTACGAATCATGGCGAATAAACTGAAGGAACGAACCCATGAGGCAATCGTCGCTGCTCGTCGCCCATCTTGCACGGCAGAAGGGGGAACTCTGGGCTTATCTCATTTCAGCAGGGGAGTGTTT
The DNA here is from genome assembly GCA_013339765.2 of Haemaphysalis longicornis. Taxonomy (NCBI): domain Eukaryota; kingdom Metazoa; phylum Arthropoda; class Arachnida; order Ixodida; family Ixodidae; genus Haemaphysalis; species Haemaphysalis longicornis. The sequence continues at coordinate 103,443,418 of CM023455.1, read as the reverse complement.
GCAAGCGTGTCGTGTGCATAACCCGATAAGAGCCGCGCATTTCTTTTTATTTCTGTAGCGGCGGAGTTTGTTCCGCTTCTCGGTCGGTATGTGCACGGCCGCTGGATAAAAGGCGCACTGACGGACGGCGCCTAGAGCCCATCATTGCCACCGCGGCGCCCCTGTTTCGGGACCCGTCGATGGTAGCGGCGATCGCGGCCCGTGGGACGCGGGCTTTCGGGCCACTTGTTTCGAAGTGTGTGCTTATTACCGGTGTTCCATGCTCTACATAAGTCATTTACCGGCGCTAGTGTTACGCCTGCTAAAAGACAGACATGATTAGCGGCGGCCGAGCTTATTTCGGTGAAGCTGGAAGCTAAATTCCGTTCGCACCAGCAGCATTACGCGTCGACAGAGTGCCCTCTGTCTTGCATTGCTGTGTCGCTGGGTTTTACATTTCCTGGCTTGCTCATTCTGGCCTCAGGAATATAATAAAATCGGGGACAAACAGAAATATTCTTTTTGCGACGGCACTTGTTATTCATGACTGCCAACCTCTTTCAATGTTTAAGACATAACAAAATTTTGTGTACGTTTTCCCCCGTGCGCGAAGTAAAACACCACAATTCATATTCATTTCGCGGCACATAGGACTTCATTACACGTGGTTTAGTCACTTAGTAATATTGCTGATAGTTACATACAGTTGCATGAAATGCGATTCTGATTTTGCTATGATATCAAAACCTCAACATCCCACGACAGGGGTTCTTGCGCCAACTTTACAAGCCGAGACACCGTCGCATTGGCCTTCCCGGACCACTCACTCACCAAAGATTGCAGTAGTAGTTTTAGAAGAACTTCGGAAAGTTCCCTGGTGTGGTCGCCGTCATCCACGTCGCAGGTCCAAGCGGAACACTACATGAAGTGCGACAGGAGTGGTTAGAGATGAAGATTCCACAATTTTCCGCGATTCCTCGAATCTCTGGTGGCTTCATCACTTTCCTAACGAATGTGCACGTGGGCAAGTTAATTGAAGGCATAGGCGTCAATCGCATTGGGGAAGCGGGGCACGTGACCTATCGAGGGTGCGACACCTCTGTTGGGGGAAGTATCCCTTCCTCAAGCTACGCAATGATAGTAAAAGTATCGCCCCACGAAAAACAAATACATCCTCTCTCACACAACGTTCTCTATCGTTTCTTGTGTAATAGAAAAATTCACGCATCTCCACGAAGCGAATCATGACGAGCGGGGGAAGCACTAGGGATCGTTCTTACCGTAAATAACCCGTGACATTGCCCACTCGCGCATGTAAATGACTGAGAAAGCGTGTGTACAGTATCCAATCCAATCCAACACAAATGAATTTAATCCAATCCAAATTTAATTTAATTCAATCCAATCTAAGTCATTCCAATCCAATCCAATGCTCCTCGCGCAAGCTGAGCACGGCTCTCCAGGAGCCACGTGAAACTGTTTAGCCTCTCTCTCTCTCTCTCTCTCTCTCTCTCTCTCTCTAACCTTTTGTGAACTTTTTATTTTGTTCTTGTTAACCTTTTGTGAACCTTTTGTTCACAGATGTTTCCATTTACACGGTGCTGTGCGTCTCTCCTCTCTCTCTCTCTCTCTCTGTCTCTGTCTCACACTCTTTCTCTCTCTCCCTCTCTCTCTTTCTTTAACCTTTTGTGAACTTTTTATTTTGTTCTTGTTAACCGTTTGTGAACCTTTTGTTCACATATGTTTTTGATTTAACGGTGCTGTGCCGTGAGCATGGACGCCGGACGCCGGACGCCGGACAAGCCTCGGCCCTGAAATTATTCGGATCGAGAGTGCTGGAAAGGCGCAGCCGTTTAACTGCGTTTAACTGTTATCTACAATGGCACGATCAATTTAGTTTCTGGTCAGCATAGGTTTCAGGATGCACAGAAAAGAGGGCGTTAAAGTTGTATTAACGAGGAAATTGCGATAGTGCTCCTGTGGATTTTTTTAAGTAGCAGCAAATTGGGAAAGAATATATACGTGTAAGCATTCATTACTCATATGTCCCCGTTTTCCGTTTCTCGTTGAAATCGAATGTTGTGAGTGTAGTTCCACACGATGTGTACGGGGTATCATTGCAAGCTCGGCAGCGTCGCCCCTGCGGGCCATATAAGTAGTGCGCGAGAGACGCTAAAGGGCCCCTGAGTAATAAAAATCCCTCGGCGAGAAAAAAAAACAAATTGAGCCGTGTAGCAGGTCGCGGTTAATCTGAGTTGGGCGGAAGGAAGGAAGGAATACAGGCAAAAGAAAGGCAGGAATATCAACCAGACTGTGGCCTAGTTTGCTATCCTACACGTGTTGAAGGCGAACAATGGGGAAAAAGAGGAAAAACATTAAAAAAAGGGGAAGTTAAAGAGAAAGCGTAAATAGGTGTGGGCGGAAATTTGCAAAGTGGTATCTCACATTACGTTTCTTCCATGTTGTCGCTTAGCGCAATATAGCGAAAGGGGAAACTGGTAGCTCATAAAGCTATTCATTACAGGCCTTGCTTCCGAAGGCGGGAAATAGACATGTCCTGCTTCAGGTGTAGATCGAAAGCAGCCGTATCAGAAGTCCGCATTCGAGCTCGTGGTCAAAATAGCGGGCAAAATTGTTTTCCGGTCTGCGCAGTGAAACGCCGGTCGCATCGGCGGAGCAGTTTTCTGTAGCGTGAGCTACACTGGCCGAGGTTGAACAGTTTGTCGTGGCTCCTGGAGAGACGTACTGCGCATGCGCGAGAAGCAGTGCCGTCTTACGGCACACAGCTGGCACGCCAGAGCCGCCGCCACTGCGACTGGACTGCACTGGACTGGATTGAATTAGATTGAATTGGAAATCGTTTAAGCAGCAGTAAAAATGATCATCAGCCAAACCTAGACCACCCGGAAACATAAGAATAGCCAGCTGAACCATTAGCTCACGCTAGGTATATCCTGGCATAGCCGAGCTAAGCCTCACCTAATTTTTTTCGCGTGGCAGAAGCCGCTAGCGTTACCTTCGCCGATCGTTTGTAACGTTACCTGATCGCCCTACGAGACGCTGTTTCCCCTTCTGTCTTGTTCTTGCTCCATGGTTTTGAGTGCCTATGAGTGCACGGCTCACCTCAGGTCACAAAACAATCGCTGTGAGCCTGCTGTCTGCACTGCTGTTGCCTGAGCGAAGCACTCACCTCTATACTATGCAATTGTCAGCGCGCTGCTCTTTGATCCTCTCCTTCATACCACTGTAAGAAATGTGGGCCGCAATGTATGCGTCTCCAGGCGGCACAGAAATTGTGTCCCAGGACCAGCCTGTCTATGGCCGCTTTCTGGCATGTCCGGCCAGCACCCAGGTTCTGGAAGCCACTGATCATACGATGAACCGCCAACATTCGGCAACCAGCGCTTTTATTATTAAGTTCTTTAAAGAACTTAAAGAAACTTCTTTAAGTTCGTTAAAGAACTTAAGTTCTTTTTCGGCTTTCGATGTTTATAAACAGAAGGGCTGAAGTACGGCTTTATGGCATCCGTTTTTTCTTCGGGAAGCGGTGTTCAGCCGAAGCATGACAAGCGACCGACCACAGATTATCCGTATTCTTGTGGCAGTTGGTGTTCGAAAAGAGACCGGCCGGAGCGCGGCTGCCGCGCAATCGCTCTTTCAATGGTGAACCGCGCGTCCGGCGGCATAATATTCGTTTTCTGGAAGTGTATACTGTGGTGCACATCTGACAGACGTTTTCCTCTGGGGTAGTTTGTGAACACCTATTCTAAGTACTGGATATGTTTTTTTTAGTACATTCTGGAAGCATTGCACATTTAAAAAAAAAATTGAGAAATGTTTACTATAAAGTCCATTCCTATCACACTCTAAGCTTAGATTGGATTGATTGTATGGTTTAACGCGCCGACGCAACGCAGGCGATGAGGTGCGCCGTAGTGGAGGGCTCCGGATCAATTTTGACCACCTGGGGCTCTTTAACGTGCGCCGAAATCTCGTACACACAGGCGTTTCTACTTTTCGCCTCCATCAGAAAAGCGGCCGCCGCAGCCGGGAATCGAACCCGGGACCTCGGCATCAGCAGCGCAACGCCTTAGCCACTGAGCCACCGCGGCGGGTCACACTCTAAGCTTATCCCGTGGACCCTGATGCAAACGTTTTACCAGTACATGCAGCAGGCAAGTAAATCTTGGCGAGTAGCAATGTAGATCACACGTTGCGACACAGTCGTTCAATCTTCGCAATTGCATGACGCAGTATAAGCTGACGGTCTGCACTGCCCAATGAAACTGCGCAAATCGCGTAGTTGAGTCCAATCGTATGGACATTGCTGTCGTCCGCTGCATTTGCTTGGTTGACCGGATAGAGTGGTACCTCGAGTGAACTGCTGTGTAGCTGATAAACGGATCTATCCTGAGTGCAATGGGCAATAAATTGGTGTAGCCATTTCAATCGTTAATGAAAGTATTTTATTTATTTATTAAATATATATCTCGGTATTCCCTATCCAGCCACGTTTCCGTGAATAACGTAAACTGCTATCACGCCTCTTTTTTCTTTTTCTTTCCCGGGCCCTGTGACGCCTGTCTGTGGTTGGAGTCATTCGCACTTTATCTTGAATCTCACGAACGCCGTGTTTGAAGTTGAAGTGTAGGCTTGGATCACTTACGCCTTTTGCCCGTGAAGCGTTCGCTATTCAACAGCAAACTCGTTTCAGGTGCTATCAATAAGCACCACCGTCTCTTTGTGCATATTAAACTAAAGAAACATTACGCGTTGGATATTAAATTCTACTACAGTCTTTCTAACTTTGCTTAATATTACTGCCGTTCAGAAAAAAGCATACACTCGCTTTTTAGGCTGTATTTGTCGATTCGGTGTTTTCTTTCGATTTGCGAATGTAACAGTTGAAGATGCAATAGGCTCACACTACGTTCCCATTCGTGCTCCGATAAATGAAACAACATAACGGCAACACTACGGAACCTACATGGAACCCCCATAATGCTTCGCATCCTCCTCATGGTTCCCCACGGCAAGATGGTGTAATTTTTTTTGTTTACTTTTATTTCATTGGTCTGTTTCGGCTACATGCTCCTTGCTCATTGCATAAGGTGCAACTGCTGATGCACGGTTTATGAAATTCACCATCCCATCATCAATTTTACACTGCAGTTGCCGCGACGACCATTAGGTGCCAGTCGGCATGATGAACACTTCTAGTGATAAATTGTCTCTTTCGCCTCCTTTTTTTGTGGTAAACTAGACAAAGCCTCTACATTCCCACTGCAGTATTAGGGTAGAAAAAATAATGTATTCATGTCCTTTCTTCTGTGTTTTACGATTATTAAGTGCCTATGTGTTTATGTTTGTTTTTAAACCTTGAAGAAATGGTAGCAATTCGAATGCTTTTAAGACACCAAACAGTGTTAAAAAGCTCTACCTTTTTTCAGTATCTCTCTGTCCATGTATACCACATTTTTTTGGAAGGGTTTCTTTCTTGCTTGCGCATTCTTAGCCCTTTATTTACATCACAACTGTCTTTATTTAGTTTAATTTTCGCATTCCACCATTTGCCGCGAAAAAAATTCTACATATCCCAGCCTCTTGCCAGCTAAGCCCCTCGGTGACGGTGTTGCTGCCTCGCTACTTTTCTTCGCAACACTCGACGAAAGGTTGGAACGATTTCTGCGATACTCCTGTTACTTCGTGTCACAAAATTGCTGAAACTTGCTCCTAAATAGCCCCTTGAACGCGAAACCAACGCAAACGATTCACGACCATAACGACCGCTGGACCTTAAAGGAGAGTAGGTCATGGCGCCAACGGTGAATGGGTGTTGAGATGGCTGTGCTGCCCTTACGGGAAACAGGGACCTCCTCTCTTGCAGAGGCAGGAGTGTGAAGAATATCTAACAAAAGTACAGCCTTCCACTTAATGAGAATGCTGTCAGAAGAGCACAGCAGTGATTCGCTATAATGGGCTGTAGCGCCTTTAACCGGTCACTGCTATCACCCAATGACATTCTAATTCCCCGCCTTCGCAGTGCTCGCGCGCCCCCTGCCTATAACAGCGCCAGAAGAAGTTCTGTTCTTCCTGCGCTTGCTTTTTCTCCCGCACGTTTAGACATTGGACTGCCACTTTTTCTCGCTTACTATCGTAAAAACCAACCCAAAGAGTGTTCCCAAATAAATGAACGGGGAAGCAGCCGGTTAATTACGTGTATTTTCCATCAAATGCACCTACAGTTTTCTTTGCGCTAAACAACTGGGAGATGTATGACAAGCTTCAGCGGTTCACGACTTCCGAACGCTTATGACTGTATAAACCGCTTGCATTTCGAAGCCTACGGATCACGCCGCGACGACAGCCGCTACCAGGAAACGCCGTGTGGTTCTAATTGGGTACAGCGAGCCAGCTACGACGACAAGACGAGCCCCTAAAGTTATCTGCACTTAAAACGTTTAACCACAGGGTGTCCGTAAATCTGGCTACACACGCCTGGCCGTGCCTGACCTCTGCTCATCTTGCCGCCGTTGCCACTGAAAGTCGTCGAACACCTCAAATTTCCTCTCTTCCCTCTAATCTGCGCATCACTACTCACCCTTTCCTCCTATCTGAACTTTTTTTCTCATTTTTGGTGCACTGTTAAAAGTGAGTACAATCACGCTGAGAGTTTGATCTGATAAATAAAATCTGTTTGATGCACTCTTGAAGTAGGACAGTCCCCGTCGGAAACGTTAAAGTAAAGGTGTGCTTTTATTGCTCTAGTTTTTGCTTTCAAAATTATGTGTAGCCACAAAGTCACCAGGCACTGCCACCTCTGAGGAAAGTACCGCGTTTTCCGAAACCCCACCTTGTTCACAATAAACAAGCACACTGAGCTTGGCTTGAAGAATAAAATATATTAGGTAAGCTTGAACACTCCAAAAGAAATGGCCCCTGGTGCTAAAGTTTACGGTTGTTCGTAGTTCACTTGAAAGTGAAGGCATTACTTCAAATCGGAAATGCTTCGCAGGAGTTGCTCGAAGGGCAACTGATAGCTTCTCAACTTTTCTTCGACGACTGCCAGTCTCTCTTCAATTTTCCTCTGACGTGTTCCAGCGCTCACCTATAAAACAGAGCACATGCAATAAGTCGTGTAACTGAGGAATCTATCAAAAGGATAAGATTGTGTGGCGTCCATTTTTAATAAACGATGCTTTCCCTCTGCATTTTTGTTTCTATAATGTAGCTGCGAACGGGCTTTAGTGATGATGATCAAAAGAAAATTGGCCTAAAAACGAAGCAGAAACACAAGAAAGAATAAATCCCGAAATACAAAAAAGTACGCCGATTTCATGGCGTTTTGATGAAGAAGGGTCAAGTAATCGACGTCACCGGTTTGGCACTATATTTTATTAGGAACTGATTAGGACGACTGAATAGAAGGGAAGAGAAAAACAGCATTGTCAAACAAAGATGGCATCCTACCAGAATTATTGTTTTTAAACTGGAAGCAAGCAGATAAAAATTTTGGAAGCACAGGCCTGTCAATACGCCGATTTCATGGCGTTTCGATGAAGAAGGGTCAAGTAATCGACGTCACCGGTTTGGCACTATATTTTATTAGGAACTGATTAGGACGACTGAATAGAAGGGAAGAGAAAAACAGCATTGTCAAACAAAGATGGCATCCTACCAGAATTATTGTTTTTAAACTGGAAGCAAGCAGATAAAAATTTTGGAAGCCCAGGCCTGTCAAACGGGAACCAAATCGTAAAAAGGGTTCATAGAGGTCTCCAACTGTATTCTGAAAGCTTTCGTAAGTCGTGGCGAAGAATCATATGAATGAACAGCTTTTCTTGAGGAAATCTACCGTTGCATGACCTGCGATAGGCTATGTGGGATGTTTTTCGTAGCCGGTAGTGATTTAAGGGGAGATGCGTACGTCATCTCTCATGTGACATTAAAGCCAGTTGCACAGATGACGTGGGCAAGCAAGCTGACGGGGAAAAATGGCCGCGTATCTGCTCCTTTCGTTGCAAATGTCGACAAACGACGATAGTCGACTGGCGCTCCTGGCGCTCCTGCCTATAAATGCCTACCTTCTCTTTCACGCTAACCTCTCATGCTGTTACTCTCCCATCTTCTTCGTCCCTAGATAACACGCTAGAGGCTCGCTCAAGTCAATTAAAATTTACGTCTTTCACTGCTCCAAGTCGGGTGCCTCGATGCCAGCGTCACCGCACCACGGAGACGCACGTGAATCGAGGCATCCAACTGCAGCGTTTATAGAACTACGTTGCTTAACTGCACGACCGTTCCAAGCGGAACTTGAAATATGTCTAGTGGAACCTTTCGTTGCCGTTGCGTTGGATTGTTAAATGCTGCCACAAGCTATGGTAGCGCGGGCAACAGCACGCGACCGCTTCCTGCAGTTGACGTACTATTTCATTTGCTAGCGCCAGAACCAAGCATCTATATATTTCTAATAAAGGAGCACTGCAAATGTCACTTATATATTTTTTCTGTTTCATGTTTGCTTAATGCCTTGTTCTTGCTCAAAAATGTTGACAAGTATAAATATTGAGACTGGACTTAGGCGGCTAGATTTGGCTGTGAGTATATAAGACTATTGCGCAGCTTTAGATTCGCTTTGGCCGGTTGGCTCAATCGAGTCACAGACAGACAGACCAAAATTTCTGCCTTTAAGTATGCCAAGAAAGACTACCTTCTTTAATAATCAGTCTCCATACAGCTGCAAGGCAATATAAAGCGATTGTTTTCTACGGGTAGTTTGGATAACTCTAATCGGAGAAGCGAAATTTTAGACGCGTCATTAAAAGTACACAGGGGAGCTTCCCGTCCGCTCATTCGTCAGTTCGTTCACTTCTGATAAATGCAGACGTCTGTAAAGTTATATTTCTCTAAACGCTTCTGATACTGAACTGCGATTTGTGTATCTGACACTTGTGACGAGAGGTCCATAGAACTTCTGCGACCAAAGTAACGGAGATGGCGCAATGATATATGGACTGCCCAGGTGACCGTCTGCGGGTCTTATTTTCGGACTCACTCCCTCTCCTTCTAATGTTGTTCGGTACGGGTTGATTCCGAATGGGTCGTACCGGAGAAAATGAGGCTGCGAAAATCCCGGAAAAGCCACATTACCACAGTGGCTTAACTGAGCCAATAAACGCATGACTGAGCCAATAAACGCCAACACAGTTTCTCGGGTTGGGAGGGGGGCGGCGGCGGAGATTTAAAAGAGAAAACTTTGGTCGCCGTAAGATACCGCTTGCGTCAAGTTAAGGTCACACTGATTTTATTTTGCGACAACATCAGTCGCGAAATGACATTGCTAAAAAATCACTCCACTTCCCGTGATCTCTGGAGAATTCGGCTTCCAGGGCCGGAATTCTCTAAAACGATGGTATTCACTTTCAAACGACGCAGCCTAGGCTTGCTTATGCATGTATTTCTTTTTTCTGGTGTTCTGTGGGGGGCGCCGGTAAACCGTTGAAACCACAAAGTGTGGAGCGTGCTGAAGGGTCAAAACGAAGCGCAAATCAACGTGCACAGTGAGCGTCGTTTCGGATTTCGTCCTCAAAAGAGCGTCGATTTGCTCTTCGTCCTCAAAATGCCGTTTATTTTGTGCTTTGTTGCCTGCCGTACTCAAGCCTAGTCTCGATACTCGCGGTAAAATTTTCGTGACTGAAACAGATCATCGAAAAATAAAGAATAAACTGCTCCCTTCGTACAGGAAATATTTACACGAAGTCATTCTGTTTCCTCTGTTCTTACGCGTACACTCGGTACTCGCGGTAAAAATCGTCGCAAGTGAACCGGACAATTAAGACAAAAATCGGCGCCCTTCGTAGAAACAAGATTTATAAGATGTTATTCAGCTGGTGAGTATTAGCGCGAAAAAATACTGGAAATCGAAACCGTTCAGAATATGCCTGGAATCGTACGTTGTTTTAGGTTAATCGAGGAGGAGGTTCGTAATACTAAAAAATACTTCCCTCTTAATACAAACTGAGTCATTTCTTCCTTTGTGGTGCGGGCCAATTTCTACTGCAGTTTCCTTATAAGTTACCTGCAGACATATATACCTGTCTATCACCCTATTAAACTGAAGGCTTTGTCATAAAATATTGTAAAAGAAGAGAGTTTGCAGAGACGCACTGGGCGTGAAACTCATAGAACATGTTTATTGTGATCAATCAGCATGTATCAGTCAGGTATAAGTACCTTGCTTATTAAGTATAGGCCACATAATGTAATACAGCATGCAATAAACCTGGTGGGCTTCTGCGGTTGATCAGGTGCTGAGCCCTTCGATGGGCTAAATTGGGAGTGGTACCGTAATTATTCCTTCAAAATTAAGATTGGCTTTAAATGAACTTGTGGCCACCAGTCGAAGCAAGGAGTCATAGCTTCAGTGGCACAATTGCATTTTGGGGCCAATGGTTATCGTCTGTACTTTGGCTACTAGTGGGAATAGCACTCACAGCAATCAAGACTCTAAATGAGAAATTTGGCCTTTATATATAACAGCACGATTTTATAGAACATGATTCTGTTAGGCTGTACATCAGTCCGGATCTGTTTATCTACAAACAGAATGGCGGAAAAATATAGAAGTTTAAAAAAAACAGAATATGAGCCTTCAAAGCAATGGTCTCCAAACCATTATTTTAAGCTAAACAAGGCTGGCAGATACCTGGTGACAATGCTGCTTAACCAGCATCCCGCTATGGCATCGGAACTCGGGCTTTCTTCAGTCTGCAGCCGTGCTACATGTGGTGTCTCCGAATTGTCCGCCAAGTGACTTTTGAGGCGCACATGCGATTTTAGGTACGGATAATAGTCGTACCTCGGTACTTATGTAAACAGATGCATACAGCATTTATAACCAGTGCCCTATTGTTGTTCATGGTGCTGTTTTCCACTCAGAGGGACAAAGCATTCGAGTCGGCTCTAATGAAACTCGACATAACGGACAGTAGATAAGAAAGCCAAACAGCACACGAAGACCATATATGAATTAAAAGAACAAACCAATCCCTGATACGCTATTATAGCAAATCATTACTCAACAAACGAATAATTAATCAAATAACATTTCCGACCATGTGGTTTCATACTGAAGAAGCAGCAGCGACAAAGCAGGCATTAAGAAAAGCAGTAGAACAAGAAGGCACTAGAGTGGTTTACAAATCGCCGATAATTAAATGAATCTGAATTAAGGCACCGTTTTGAAAGATAAGCAGCGTTCCAACTTAGCTGCT